>CM070646.1:10751001-12242540 GCA_036346575.1 Dendrocalamus sinicus | reverse complement strand
TGCTCTTTTGTATTTCAACCCTCTCCCGGCAGTGCATGCAGCACATGCGACTTAGTCACGCTCTTCAAATCACTAAAGTGATCAGCGACTAATTTGCTAATGCTTGCAAATCTATTTTGTCTTCTGGACTTCTATTGTCTTCTAGACTTCTCTTGTCTTCAGGACTTCTCTAGTGCGCTGGTCATCTGCATGGATTCCCAGAAGCTTACTCGTAATTCCCGACATTTATCATCAAGGGTTGATTTCCTCCCCTAATGTTGGGAAATTTTCGGTGGGGACACTTGCACTAGTTGCATAGGTGAATGGATGTTGTAGGCGAAGGCTAAGGTTGATGAGATTCACTGCATGTAGGACTGTGGGTCCCCGACATGTAGGCGGCAAATTACAATTATGCAAGAGGCATTGGGCAATAAATTTAATTCTCTTAATTAAAGCCTCGCCAAACCATTCAGGTATGGACATGCGCATGCGAATGCTCAAGCTGTAATTCCCATCACCATGCAATAATCATCAAATACCTTCAAGTAAATTCTCCCGTTGTCCATTCGATGGACTTGGTATGATAATCTGAAGCGCATTTACGATGCGAATGATCTGCGAGATCAATTTTGCAAAGCGGGGTTTCTTGTGGACATGAGATCCCATATGACAACCGAGGAAGCGTCAATGAGCACCATAAAATTCTTAAATAACCTAAAATGGGCTGAATGGGACCGCAAATGTCTCCCTGGATACGTTCTAGGAATGCAGGGACTTCATCCTTCACTTTCAGAGTGGAGGGTCTAGTAATTAGTTTCTCGATGGCACATGCAGGGCACACAAAATCTTCATGATTCGGAAAATTATTCACATTAATATTATGCCCATGCAAGTTATTATGTTTCTCATCATCCTAAGACTTGGGTGGCATAATCTATCATGCCAGAGACAGAAGAGTTCAGAGCTTCTAAACACTGTCTTCAAAACAGTGTACGCCGCAGGCGCTTTAATGTTGGTATAATATAGCCCAATTTCTAGTGAAGGAAGTTTCTCTAATGCACTTTTCATTCTCTTCGAGCCAGAATGAGTAGGTGTTCCTCACCGTATTTTTCTTTAGTCTCAACGTGGAAACCGTTGGCGCAAATATTCTTAAAACTTAGGAGAGTTCTAGTCGATTCGGTACAATAAGGCTTCTTCAATAACCAAAGTTGTGCCCATTGTGGCTCTTCCCAACCAATTATACATGAATCGCTTCTCGCGATTGTCGTAAGGCTACTAGTGCTCTTACGAATCGACTGAAAATACTTATTCTCTCTTAAAATGATATGCGTTGTGCCGCTGCTGGCTAAGCACACTCCCTCCATAGGGCGCTACACGTGTTCTAATATAGGGTATTTATTAACATATATGAGAAGGCAATCAACACATAAATAAAATACTCTAATATCAGAACATATCATGCCATCATAAACTGAATAAATGAATGAATTCTTTACATATCATCCAACCATCACGAGAAGATAACAATTCTTAAGTACCATCCATGCAAATTCTAACATATTCTTCCACACAAAATAAATGACAATTAAAGTCAAAATGCATTCAGATTACCTTGGACTTCTCCTCGCTATTTTCTTGGGGTGACATTCTCTTCAAGAGAAATCATGACGGTGGTCGCTTCTAGGTCGAGAGGTGTCTTTCTTTGTCGTAATGGTCTCAAACACCATCGCCGCAGTAACTGCCAGAATGCTCCTCAACCGATGCAGTGGGCTTCATATGCCTTTTGCCATCCCGCTTTGGCTTGCGACCTTATTCTCACGTGGAGCATCCGATTTGTTTTTCTCGGGCCGCGGTCTTACCCTTCCTTCCCTTTTCTCTATCAAGGGCTTTCGCACCTTGTTGCTCTCGACGTTGGCTTCACGGCCAGTGGAGCTACCAGATAGCCGAGTGACTTAGTTCTTGCGAGAACTTGCGCTCTGAGCTTCCGCAATTTGCATCATATCAATCCATTGGCAGATATTCCTCATAGCCGCCTTGGACGATAATTGCATGCGGATTATCTTTGCATTGGGGTGGGAGGATTTTCTCAATTTTCAGTATTGGGGTACAAATCCTATGCAAAGTGCGGTGTATTCTGGCCGCCTTAAATTGGCAAACCTCGGCCCTGATCCACTCTTGCTCTACTTGGAAAGAGTGGTATACTTTAGCCTCTCAAACCGCTTCTTGAGTGCGGTTGAGTGCTAGCGCGTTTTTCTCCGCCATATTCTCATTCTTGAGAGTGAGGCAGAGGTGGTGCTGAGAAAATGAAGTGCCCGATCATTCTCCTCAGTTTAGGTTGAACGTCATTCATCCGCCAATCCCAATAACAACGCGAGCTTCTCGGCTTCAAGTACAATCTCGACATCGAATGCCTACATCGAGATAGTTTTGGCTATCTTTGGACCAGCCTCGAACTCCGGCTCGTGATGCTAGTCATCTAAATGTGTATGAGTCTCTTTGGTAGACATGCACGGAATAATTCACTCATGGTAAATAAATGGTACAATATGTTCTCGTAATGTTTCATAATTTTGTGCATTTTCTATAAATTTTTATGCTAATTTCAATGATTAAAAGCAATTAAAACAATTACAATTAACCAAAAACAGTAAATAAAAACAAAAATACAGAGAATAATAATGGCATAAATAAATAAGCTTCAAATGCTAAAAAATAATGCAAAATTCAGATCCAGAGGCCCTTTTATGCTAAAATATGAAATTTCATAAATGCAATTGCACAGGGGTTTATACATAAAATTTCAGTTCGAGAAAAATTCGCAATTTTTGATTTACTGAGGGGTTTTTCTGAAAATTTCTCGACCCGTCAGAAATTTGAGGGCTTATCGGCAATTTTAACTACCAGGGCCACTTTGCAAAATTCGGTCTTGAATTAAAATTTTAAGGGTCAATTGGTAATTACAAGACTTTGGGTTTTTCGCAAAAATATTCGTCGCCAGCCACTCCCTCGTTTTTTTCTTTTGTTTTTCGCTCGGCCGTTTACCCTCCTCCCCACAGCGTTTGGCCTCCTGCCCACCTGCGTTGCCGGGTACAAGGCGATGGGGTGGTTTCTACCCCACCACAAGCGGCGGCACGCTATTGGCGCCGATCGGGGAGAGCAGCCGAGGCGGCCCAGCCGAGCGGGGCTAGCGCCGGCGGAGGCGCCGCTAGGTGCGAAGCGGCGGGCGTCGCGGCCCGCGCCGTCGGGAGCAGTGGCCGAGGTGGCGGCGCGCGGCTACCATTCACCGGGCGGCGGTCCGAGCGCGAGCGAGCGCAAGCGCGAGGGTGGGCAGAGCATCTTTGTGGTGGCTGCTCCTCGTCCGCGGCACCGGCGAGGTGGAAGCGGTGGTCGCGACGCGTTGACGCAGGCGGCGACAACCGCGCTGCGTCGCGCTGAACACGGAGGCGCGGTGGCGATCGGCGCGTCGCGTTCGGGCACGGAGGCGTGGGGCAGCCGGCGTGCAGCGTTGGGCGCGGGAGGTGTGGTGGCAGCCGGCGCGTCGCGCTCGAGCACGGAGGTGTGGTGGCGATCGGCGCGTGCATTCGAGCGCGGAAGCGGCAAGCAGCGACGCCGGCGGCGCGCCGGTGCGGTGACCAGCGGACGACGCAGCGGCGCGCCACGAGGATAGCGGCGCGGCGTGTGCGGGCGCGGGCCGCGGCGATGCTTCATGCGAAGCCTCGGCGGGTGATTGGGCGACGCCGGTGCTAGTCGGTGGCGGCGCACACGTACAAATGCGAGCGTGCGCGGGCGAGGAGCCGAGTGCGATGGCCGGGCGGCGGTTCTCCATGCGACGATCGGCCATCGGTCATCACGCATCGCGCGGCCATGCAGGGGCCACCGTGCGATTCTACGTGCAATGGCCGAACAAGAAGAAAGCGATGCCAACTTTCGTGCGGTGGACATGCAAAACACGAACGAAACCGATGCAAAATATTTCGTCCGTGCAATGGTGAGCAGAGAGATCATACGGTATTTTCTCATGTAGTCTTTGATCGTGCGAGAATCAAATAAATTCAAGCAAAATCGTTTGCAATCTATGATGCAATCAACATCTACCCGTTCGCAATCTACCGATCGACATTGTGCCGGCGATTTCAGATCTGCTCGCTGATAGATTTAGGGCGGTTGCATCGTTCTCAAATGCAATCAACATCTACCCGTTTCACAATCTACCGTCGACATTGTGCCGCGACTTCAAGTCCGCTCGCGGTAGATTAGGGCGGTTGCACCGTAAATTTCAATCTAGAACGCTAAAAGAAAATACTGATTCAAAAGCGATCTAGAAATTCAATGCACGTAGCCGATGATTACCTCGTTCACGGGAGCGGTCGCGCGATAACGTGTTGAGAAACCGTCCGCGGCGACCAATCCGGCGATTTCTCTGCTTAGAACAAGAACGAATCAATCACAGAATAATAGATTGAACACAGAGAGGTAGAGAGAACTCTGGTCTTTCTTTATTGCTTTAGATTGCATCAGTACATAATAAGGAGGGTCTAGGTCCCTATTTATAGTCTCGATGGAGGTGCCCAATTAGATCAGGACTCTAAATAGAGTCTAGGTTTCCTAACAAGGTGGATTATTAGCGTGAAGTTTTGCTATGATTTTTAGGATCTATCCGTGGGTTGTAAACCTTTGGCTGGCTGCATTGGCCGACTGTTTCCACCATATAGAAAGTGACGTTACTATGGATGCCAATCGATAGCTTTTCATTATATGCACGTTCTTGGTGTTCATTTGGACTTTTAAACCTAGACTTAATACACTATAGCTGTTGCTAATTTTTAGCGTAATTAAAATTTAAAATTTTAATAATAAAAATGTTATATCATCATAGATAATACAAAGAAATAAAAAAATCAAAAAATCTCAAGAAAACCCAAAAGTCAAGTAATGACAAAATTAAAAAGTTAGACGGCAGAAGCAAAGCTCGTCGGAGCAGAGCCTAGTGCTGATTTAATTATTGCTAGTGGCGACTAAACATTCAGACTTTACTGGTCAACGGACACAACTGCAGCATATCGGGGCCCACCCATCACAATTGGCAATTATAGCTCCAATCCAAACGGTATCAGCTTCCCGCTTCTTAATTTTATCTTTTTTTTAGTTTTTTTGCTCTTTTTTCTTTATTCCTTTATATTATCCTTTTTCTTTTTATATTTTTAATTTTAATTACTTTGAAAAACTAACAACTACTACAACATATTTTTAGCCACTATAATACAAAAAATTGCCGAAACCGTGGTTTATTAGCCACATTGAGTAGGCCTGTTGATAGATAGATACTACTTGTGCAATCTCCTCTTATAAAACTCATTCCACCAACCAAACACACCTAAAGGAGTGTTTAAAATAGCTGAACCTTCGACTTTTGGCTTTAGAAAGTAATAGGTACTGTGAAAAAATTAAATAATTTATTAAATACGGTTTTAATACTTAATTAAGGCCTCATACTAATGTAGTCATGAAATACCAAGACTACATTACACAGTACCCAGTGAGTGAAGGTCAATGTTCATTCACCCACCACTAACCACTCGGAGGTCTTACAAACTAATATGTGGGCCCGCCTCGGGCAACTCCTCCCACGGTAGGATAAAGCATGTGCTTTATCTCTCTCCTAACCATGCGATGACTCAACCCTACATTTTGATGACAGCCACCTTGCAATTAACCCCACGATTCTCTCATTGACAATAACAGAAGAACAAATGTTATCATGTTTCTCTCACGATGGCAATGTTCGCGCTCGACTAGGCGTAAGGAATCGATAAACGCCTACTCACATGGACAATGGACACCTCTTGGTACTATTTAAGTGCGACAAAAGATGAGAAAGGGATAGAGATTCTAGAGAATCGAAGGAGATCTCTCGACCAGATAGCATATTACAAAGGTAAGTAGCGATCCTAGGGCTAGTAGCATCTCATCGAGAGCATCTTGCAAGCAATTCGTAGCAATAAATATAATCCTCATTCTCATTTACCTTCTATGAGACTTGGTTTTTCATAATTCGTAAGATCGATAATTTGATCATCGACAAAATTTGGAAGTAGAAGCGAATGAAAGTGTTTGATTTGGTTAGAGCTTTTAGCTTTTGGTGGGCTGATTTGACAAATATCTAAATTGTCCTAAGTCAATATGTCTTTTCCTTGGCATACCCTACATTGGCGTGCCTTTTGGTTACATATACACTTGGGCTTACGCTTGCGGTAATCCATTGGACTATGATGAGAGACACTTCCTTATGATAGCCTCTTATAGTTCGTAATTTCATAAGCGATTGACTAAAACCATACATTTCACGCTTTAGAGCATCTCCAAGAGACTCTTTATCTTGCACTTTTCTCCAAATTAGATAACAAGGAAAAAAACACCCTCAACAGACTCTTTATCATGTTATCTATTTTGCGGTGGAGCCAATTCCACCATCTCGCTCATGAAATGCGGTGAGCATCGCGGCTCGCTATTTGCTTTCCTCCCGCTCATTTTTCCATTTTCCGCGCTAGTCGGTCGTCTTCCCACGCGGAATCCCTCCTCTCGCGCCCCCTCGCGCGGACCTCCCGCGTCGAAGCCTCCCGCGGCGCCCTTCCCCCTCCCTGCGGGCGCAGGTTGGGCGCCCGCACGCCTCTGCGTGGTCCCGGCGGCGCCCGGCCCTCCCAGCGGGCGGGCGGTGCCCGGCTGGCCCCGCAAGCTCGGCGGTCGCATCCCATTCTTCATTTGCTCCATCGACATTCGTTTGCTCCGCAAGCTTGTGATGTGTAAAACACTCTGATCTGACCAATATAAGCGGCACATATATTTTGCCCTTTATCTAAGTAAGTGCCTTGGAATGCTTTTCGAGGGCACATAGATAACCACGACAGTTATATGTGCCTTTATTTCCTAATGAAAGCCGGCACATGCTATGTGCCGCGATGACAATTCACGGCACATATATGTGCCCCTGTATTCAAAGATAGCTAAAATAGAGAGTCTGTTAGAGTTGGAGGAACAAAATATTAAAAAAGGGTTGGGATGACTCTTCAAAATATATTATGGATATCTCTATTTTAATAAGACTCTTGGAATTGCTCTTAGCCCCATTTATCCTTTTGGCCCGCCGTTACGATCCCTCCGACAGACCGATGCCCTCCCGGGACTCTTGTTGTTTGCTACTAGGCTTCGTCGTGGCAAAATCCCTGTGCATACGGTCGGGCTTTGTCCTAGGAATCCTTGAGCCGATGGGCAGTCTCCGTCCGGAAGCCCTCCAGTCGGTGGTTTAATGAATATAGTTCAATTTCCATCAGCCATAAGTTAGGTGGATTATTAATGTGAAATTTTTGCTATGATGTTTTAGGATCAATACGTGGGTTGTAAACCTTTGGCTGGCTGCATTGGCCAACTGTTTCCACCTTTCAGAGAAAGTGATGTTATTATGGATGCCATTATATGCACATGGAGGTGCTCATGTGAACTTTTAAGTTTAGGCTTAATACACTATGGCTACTGCTAGCTTCTTAACATAATTAAATTTTGAAAATTTAATAATGAAAAGATTATATCATCACAGATAATGCAAAGAAATAAGAGAAAAAAGAAAAGACAAAAAAGCCTCAAAAAGCCTAAAAACCAGATAAAAACAAAATAAAAAAGTTAGAAATCAGAAACAGAAATTTGTTGCAGCAGAGCGTAGTGCTGATTTAATTATTGCTAGTGGTGACTAAACATTCAGACTTTACTGGTCAACGGACACAACTGGAACATATGGGGGCCCACCCGTCACAATTGGCAATTATAGTTTCAATCCAAATGGCTTGAGCTTCTCGCTTCTTAATCTAATCTTTTTTTGGCTTTTTTTTGCTTTTGCTTTTTCCTTATTCTTTATATTATCCTTTTTATATTTTTAAATTTAATTACTCTGAAAAAACTAACAATTGCTACAACACATATTCAGTAGCTACAATGCAAAAAAAAAAACCCAGAAACCATGGTTTATAAGCCTCATTGAGTAGGCCTGTTGATAGATAGATACTACTTGTGTAATCTCATTTTATTCAAGCCCATCCCACAATCAAACACACCCTAAAGGGCTGTTTAAAGCATTGAATCTTCGACTTTTGGCTTTAAAAATAATATCGATTGTGAAAAGAATTAAATAATTTATTTAATACGGTTTTAATACTTAATTAAGGCCTCATACTAATGTAGTCGTGAAATACCAAGACTATATTACCAGAGTAACCACAGTCGAGAAGGTTATTGTTCATTCACGACCACTCACTACTCGGAGGTCTTATAAACTTATACATGGGCCCGCTCTAGGCAACTCCTTCCACGTGGTAGGATAAAGCATGTGCTTTATCTCTCTCCTAAACGCATACGATGACTTGACCCTACGTTTCGGCGACAACCACTTTGCGATTAACCCTATGATTCTCTCTCCGACAATAGCAGAAAAACAATTATTATCATGTTTCTTTCATCGGCGGTAATCGTCGCCTCATGGACGTGAGGAATCGATAAGACACCTACTCACATGGACAATGGACACCTCTTTGGTACTATTTAAGTCTGACAAGAGATGAGAAAGGGATAGAGATTCTAGAGAATCGAAGGAGATCTCTCGATCGGATAGCAGATTACAAAAGGTAAGAAGTAGCGATCCTAGGGCTAGTAGCATCTCATCGAGAGCATCTTGCAAGTAATACATAGCAATAAAGATAATCCTCATTCTCATTTTACCTTCTATGAGAGACTTGGTTTTTTTATAATTTGTAAGATCGATAATTTGATCATCGACTAGCTGGAAGTAGAAGTGGATGAAAGTGCTTGATTTGGTAATATAGTTACACTATTAAACTTAACAGTGATCATCACATCATATGACTACACAACTAATCAATTTCATTATTACACTAGTAATTAGTCTATATTAGAGAAAACAAAAAAAAGAGAGAAATGACCAAAAAAAATAGATATAGACGGGCTACAGTACAACATTCCCCTTGAAAAAACAAATAGATATTTCTAAAATTTTATTCAAGACATTGCAAAAGCCGACCCCTAGACTTGCTCTTTGCATGCATGTTATCTTGGTTAAAACTCCGCTCATTTCGGCTTGAGCTTCTGGCTTATTTTTCACTATTCTTAAATTTTGTCTTTTCTGACTTTTTAGCTTTTTTGAGCTTTTTTGCTTGTTCTTTTTTCCCATATTCATTTGCATTGTTCGTGATGGGTTAACTTATTTTTTCTATTTTAATTTTTTTTAAATTTAGTTACGTCAAATAAGTCACCATCAGCTACAGTGTAATTTCAGCCAGCTAAAGTATAATTTCATCCATAAGTCAGTTTATTCCAGCCCAACCGAGCGGCAACTAAGTCCCACGTCAGGATCGTGGTTTTTTCAAAAAAAAATTAATTTTGGAGCTCCTTGTCCTACAAGCTCGTTCCGAATAAAGGCTCTTAAAGTTTCATTCCTTCGTAATGCTCCATTTTTTTATACTACTCCAGTTTATAGAAAGAATCCGCTTTAGATATCAACTTGGTCGTTAAAATACAATTTTAACCATTAATTGCTATTATAATGTATTTGTAAAACTCAATTAGATTATAATGTTATAAAAAAATACTTTTCGAGACAAATCTACACATACGATTTTCATATATCTACTCTAAATATTCAAAAAGATATTAATAACCAAAGCTTTTAAAGGTTAAATTGTACGTATTCTAAAACAGCTTTTTTTCCTTAATCGGAGGGAGTACTTTTAATGGGAAACCAAGCAAGAGGTCCAACCAAAGTAAATCTTCCTACGACTTGCCTCTCTCTCTGTCCGCGCCGCGACCGTAAAATTTTTGTTTTTTAATCCAAAATTTGAAAGTTTTTATATATATATATAGACCCTAGAAAATATTTGCAAAAATAGACTCTTAGCAGCGCCAAAGGATATGGCGCTTAGGGTACATAGCACGACACCATATGCTTTGGCGCGGCGTGGACACGTAGGAGCCACGATGGCATAGCACGCGCCAAAGCACATAGCTGTGTGCTATGCAACAACGCGCTAACGGCCATGGCGCGTGTGCTCGATTTAGCTCGAACTTGCAATTTTAATGCAAGTTCAACTACCGCGCGCCAAACACCGGCGCCGTATGTAAATAGCACGGCGCCAAAGAATGCAGTGCCGAGTTGTTTAACTCTGGCGCAGGTCTTTGGCGCCACATCTGCGCCAAGGGCTGGCGTCGTAGTTAAACAACTTCGGCGCGTGCTACCTAAACCTACAGAAAAAATAGCAAACTTTGCTTTTTTTTTGCATAACATATGCACATACACATATACATACATTCACATATAAAACAGCTGAAAACCTAAATAACAACATCGCATAGCTATCAATAAGTCTCAAAATATCACATAACATCACATAACTATCAATGAGTCTCAAAACATCACATAACATGTCTCAGCGCACAAAATAGTCAGTCTTACTGCTTCTTGGCCCTTCCCTTCCCCTTGGCCAGAGCATCAGTCCCTAGAGTATACATGCTCGGGGGATGGGATGAGCAGCGAGGCAGCTGCGAAGCTTGATGTCGGGATCCGAGCAAACAACAGAACCCTCTCGTATTGTCGCACTATCCCGGGAAAAGCTAGTGCACACGGTAATTACAAAGACAAATATCATGTGTAATGACAAAATTTATTTAACTAATATGAGCACGATGGCCAAAGTTTACAATAATAACAAAAGAAGACGGTGGAAGATAACACAAGCGGCAGACCCATCGGCCTTCCCACAAGGCGAATGACTGTAAGACATGGCCTAGTCGCATGATCCTCACCGAAGTCGTGAAAGCTTCCTCTGAAAGAGTTAGATTGAGCAACATGAGTACAAAAAGTATTCCACAAGTTATACCAGAAATTAATGAAATTGATGCATGCATATGGAATATCAAAGAAGGCATAATATGGTTAATTTGCATAAAAGGCAACATTGGAATAAATATTATAAATTAAGTGCAAAAGCTGAATTGATATAGTAAATAAAATCAACACTCGTAATCAAAATAAATAACGTTAGTGCGGGTCCATCCCCTACACCAACCTATCCACGTGCATCCCACCGGACCATCTTTTCCAAAACGAACTTCGTATGGATTCCATCCATCCATACGGTTTTCTAAATCTCTTATGAATTCCATCCATTCATAACGTTTTTATAAACCATTTTCAAAACCAAAGTCTAATCCATGAAAAACTTCACTCAGCTTGCCCATGACCGTAGGCACTGCTATCCAGGATAGGTTATACACTTTGCAGAGGTTATACAGCTTTACCCACAAGACATGATTGTCGTAGGGGTGGCCCCCGCCTAACCCCAGCAGGCCTGGTAGGAAGGTTATAAGGCCCAGAATAGGCCATGTGTAATGACATAAGCGCGGAGGATAACCGGATGTAAGGGTATAACTGTAAAAGCACTCCTCATGTGCATATATATATGAGCACAAGCCATGGGGAGAGGGGAGGCTATTACACACAACTTCATTACTCTCCACTACCATCTCTCTCTGTTTGGTGCAGAGCCACAACAGGTTGGCGCGTCCGTGGGGAGGGACGAAGACAAGCTTGAAGGCCAAGAAAAGATGGCACCGAAAAAGCTTCCTCGGCGGCGTGGCAAAAGAAGCGGCGGGCGAAGCGTCGTAGGGGCACGAGCCGGCGTCGGCGTGGCGTGACGCGGCGGCGAGGCGAGCGGCGCCGGAACGCGTCGGCGTTAGCGGTGGCGACCAACCCGTCCACGGCGACAAATAAACCGACCCGCCGGCGCTTACGGCCGACCTCGCCGCTCCCATCGCAACCCTCGCGGCGATGTGGACCGGCGGTCGAGGTAGCCGCGACGGAGCGACCGGCAGCTCGGGACCGCGGCGTGGTCGTCCCGCGCCCGACCCGCCGTCGGAAGCACCGGCAACTCCGCCAAGACCGGGAGGGAAAGCGCCTGGGCGGCCCTCAACGCATTCCGGCGGGGCTGGGGACCTTCAGCGGGCCGTCGAAATATGCAAGAGGCTCGAGTCGGCCGGCTGCGCCGGCAATCGTGTCGAGCCCGTCGCCGAAGAAGCGGACGGTCGCTGGCCCCACGCCCGGCAGCGTGCGGCTGCGGCGCGTGGATCCGAGTCCCGCTCGGCGAGAGCTGCAGCGGCGGCATGGCGAAGACTTCAGTTCCCAAGCGCCATCGACTCGTATAAAGGCGACACGGACCCCGTGAGTTCGTGCGCGTGTCTGAAACGCGATCGAAGCCTCCGTGAGACGACACCACGAAGGCCAAGGGACTCCCCTTCGCTACAAGGGGTGGCGCTCTCTTGGTTCTTTACCATAGAGCCGTGCTCCATCTGCGCGTGGGAGCGAGCGCGCGCCGCCTTCATAGCAACTTCGTGGGTACTATGGCGAGCGAATCGAGGCGGACCAGCTCTTGGCAGAAAGCGGCAACCTCGGAGACCCTCGGGGGCTACTTCAGCGCGCCAAGATTCGATGCGGTGAACAATCTTAATGAAACCACGATCATTAATGCAGCCATACAGGCCTTCGCCCGAGTCAGATGGCGAGTACAGTAGCGGAGACCAATCAAGACCGTCGCCAAGCTCTTCGACAAAATGGGACGAATGCAGGCGGCGGAGGAGGCGCGCTGCGGCGCACCATTACCGCCCTGCCTCGCCCATGAGGAGCGCCGCGCGAAGTCGGGCGAGTGGTCCCTCACGGCCGGGCGTGGCGAGAGCCCGTGGCAGCCACCCCAAGCGGTGGTGCTGGTGTGCAGAAGGCTCTTCAAGGCGAGCCTAAACCTTCACACGCGGCGCGGATCGCAGCGGCCCGTCACGTCCTCGACACCAGGCGCGCCAAGGACCCGACCCGCCTCACGGAGGGGGTCGGGATCGCAAGGTGGACTAGCTTTGGCGACCACCCAGCAGAGCAAGAGCTCTGCACTATGGCGGGTGGTGCGAGGTACGCGGCTCGGTGACCATCGCACAAGGGCATGCACCGAGGTGATGGCGCTGCGAAGAACGCGGCCGGATCTCGAGCTCGCCTCCTCGGCCGCCGGAGCTCAAGTAGGGCACCCAGGACAACCCCATCGAGCTACCGCAATGGAAAGTGCGCGACATCGTACCATCAACGTCATCACGGAGGCTCCTCCTCAAAGCCCACGGGGCAGCGCAGCTGTGGATGCCGCCCGCAACATCACCTTCGACTTGAGCGGCGCCGGTGTGGAGTACCCCCACGGGACCCTCTAGTCATTGGACCCACATAGCATCTTTGTGAAGTCGGCGCGTCTGGTTGTGAGGAAGCTCCGCGAACATTTTATTCGCAGAAACCCTCGACCGCATGGCAATCCCCCGAGGCCGGCTAGAGCAGCCGGGAGCTCCCCTTCGAGGCTTCGGAGGTCGACCGCTGCAGGCCCTGGGGCACGTGTCTCTTCCGGTCACCTTCCGTCAGGAAGGCAACAAAGGTAACATCGGGCGAGCACATTATTTTCGGCGTTGTAGACCTCCACACCCCTACAGCGCCATGCTGAGGCGACCCGCCCTCAACTCTTCGGCGATCCCGCACCACGCCTTCTTGTGTATGAAGCTCCGGCCCCGAGGGTATTATCACCGCCGGCAACAGGGACTCGCCAGACGTGCCGGCGGCAGCGCTGTTCAGACGCATCGCCGATGCACGTCCTCTCGGCGCGACTCGGGAGGGGCCTCGGCTCCGGTGGGCGCCAAGCCTCGGCGGCGGAATCAGAAAGTGCAGCTCGAGCGGAAGGGCGGTTTGTGTCCATCGGCGACGGCTCCCACAGAGACGAGCGCAATCGCTCGAGTACTTCGAACAACGTCGACATCTTCGCATGGTCCCGGAGGACATCAAGGGCGTGGACCGAGCACTAATCGAGCATCGCTGGCGGTCCGCCCGGCGCTAAGCCGTCAAGCAAAGGCTTGGCGTATGTCGATGGATCGGCAGCGGCGCCAAAGCAGAGGTGGCAAAGCTTCTTGGCGGGGTCATTCGCGAGGTCCACCATCGAGTGGCTCGCTAACCGGTGCTAGTCAAAAAGGCGGCCGGGGCTGCCGCATGTCGCGTCGACTTCACGGCACTCAACAAGGCGTGCCGGGACAATTACCCTTGCCGCGCATCGATCAATTGGTTGGCGCCCCTGCCGGTGCGAACTCATGAGTTTCACGGCGCCTACTCGGCTACCACCCGGTGTACATGGCGAAGGCGACGAGGAGAAGACCGGTTTCATCACACCGCGGGGACATTCAGCCGTCCGAATGCCCTTTGGCTTGAAGAACGCGGCGCTACCTTCACTCGCCTCGTGCCGCCATCGCCTGCTGCCCGGCTCGGGAGGAACGTCGAAGCCTATGTCGGCGGCGTGGTGGTCAAAACTCGTCACCGCCGCATGGCGGGACCTCCAGAAACCCGACAACCTCGGAAGCGGGCATCAAACTCAACCCCGACAAGTGTGTCTTGGGTGCGGCGGGCAAGCTCCTAGGTTTCCTCGTCTCGGACGGGGCATCGGCGAACCCGACAAGGTAGACGCGCTATCTTGGGCATGGAGCGCCCAAGACTACGAGGAGGTCGGTGGCGGGCGCATGGCGCTAAGCCGCTTCCTATCGAGCGGCGCGGCGGGGCTCGCCATTTTCAAGGCGCCATGCGGGTGCGGCGGATTTAGTTGGGGCGAAGATTGTGCGAAGGCCTTCAGCGAGCTCAAGCGGCACCTGCAAGTCTCCCCACTCTGGTCGCCCAAAGACCACGAGGCTCCTCTCTGCTCTATCGGCGCGTCGGCCACCGCGGTCGCCGTCCTCGTCTTGGAGGAAGGCGCCATGCGGCCCGTCTACTTCGTCTCGAAGCCCTCTAAGGCGCCAAGACAAGATACACGGAGCTTGAGAAGCTCGCCTCGCGCTGGTCATGGCTTCGAAAGCTTGGCATTATTTTACGCCCACCCGATCACGATACCTTCCTCATTCCCCTCGGCGGAGATCTGCACAACAAAGAGTCCACGGGCGCGCCGGCAAGTGGTGCCGAGCTCGCCCCTTCTCCTTGGCGTATGCTTCGCGAACGGCAATCAAATCCCAAGTCTGGCGGATTTTCTCGCTGAATGGACCCGCAAGCCCCGCCCCTCGGACGCCACGATGACCCGTCACGGGCGCTTACAATCGACGGAGCTTACAGGCGCCGTCGGCGCGGCGTAAGGCGGTGATCGTCACACTGAAGGGCAGCGTTCTTGCTGTACTCGCGCGCCTTGACTTCCCGCCACCAACAACACGGTGAGTCACGAGGCACTACTCTTTGGCCCGGCGAAGCTCAAGGCAATCGGCGAGGCAGGTCTTGGTCCACACCGACTTCGCGCAGTGGTGGCCATGTGGACAAGTCATATCAAGCCAAGGACCTAGAGTTGGCCAAGTACCTCGCGCGGTAAGGGCGAGGAAAGGCACTTTGGGTGTCACCGTCAAGGCCATCCCCGCGCGGAGAATGAGCAGCCGGCGCCCTCGCGAAGGCCGCTACCAAAGAAGCTGCCCGAGGGGCGTTTCTGAGACATTAGCAAAGGCGGCCATCGCGCAGACACGGGACGCGGCACTCGTCCACCGCATTGGTCGGCCGGAGATTGGCGAGCCCATCTTCAATTTCTTGCGTGGCATCGCCGAGCCGGAGGACCTGCCGAAGCTGCGGCGCTTGCGACCGCACGGTCCTTCCGGTGTTCGAAGGAATACTCTACAAGAGAGGGTTTGCGCCCGCTCTGCGCGCCTCTCAACCGAGGGGAAGGGAGCTCTTGGCGGAGATCCACGCGGCGTATGCGGATCCCACTTGGCACCAAGATCATTAGTCGGCAAGGCGTTCGGGCAAGGCTTCATCGGCGATCGCCATCACCGACGCCAGGACCTCGTCTGTCGGTGCCAAGCAAGTGCCGATGGATGGCGCGCATTATCCATGAGCCCCCGACGCGCCTCAACCCCATCCCCGGTGTGGCCCGCGCGGCTGGGGTCTTGATATAGTGGGACCACTTGCCCGAGCGTGAGACCTCCGGTTCGTGGTAGTCGCGCTAGAGTATTTTCGGATGGCGGAGCGGTCGCTCGGCCAAAGTAACCAGCGCACCATACAGCGCTTCCTATGGCAAAACATCATATGCCGCCGGTGTGCCCGGAGCTCACGGTTGACAATGGCCTGCGATTCGACGCCACCCTTTTCAAAGATTATTGTGACAGCATGGGCATTACCCTCCGATTCGCCTCGGTGGGACATCCCCAGTCCAACGGGGCGGTCGAAAGGGCGAATGGCGTCATCTCGCCACCATCAAAAAGCGTCTGGTTGGATTGCCAAAGGGCAAGTGGCGAGCGAGCTTCTAACGTTTATGGTCGCCGCTGTGACAACGGTAACGCACCCGACGGGGTTCACTCCATTCAAGCTCCTCTTCGGTGACGAGGCGGTGACACCCGAGGAAATCAAGGTCGGCTCGCGGAGGGTCCTCGTCCAAGCACCCGAAGAAGAGCGCCGTGTGTCCTTGGACCTCCTCGATGGGATACGATCCGACGCAGCCCACCATGTCGAGAAGTGCGCGCGCAAAAAGCGTGCTCGGACCGCTCTGTATGCCGCGGGGTTGATCAGGGATCTCGTCCTCGTGAGTGGCGCTCGGCGAGACCGCGGCAAGCTGGAGTCCAAATGGGAAGGCCCGTACATCGTGATAGAGGCATTGCCGAAGGGGGCGTATCGCCTCGCCACGCTCGAAGGACAAGCCTTCCGGCACACATGGAACGCGGACAGGTTGCGGCGGTACTACGCCTAGAAAGCAGGGCGATGGCGTCACCGCCGTCTTGTTGATCGGGCGATGCTCATCGCGCAAGCGGGACCTCAATAAAGATTGTTGTTCCCAGCACATCCCTGCCCACGATGGCGTAACCTACCACGGACTTTAAATAAGGCGTGGCGTCGAGCCTAGCTCGCGCGCTCCGATCCACGGACTTTAAATAAGGCGTGGCGTCGAGCCCAGCTCCGCGCGCGAGTGCGGACTATAAATAAGGCGTGGCGTCGAGCCAGCTCCGCACACGCGAGTCTCGGACTATAAAGAAGACGTGGCGTCGAGCCTGGCTCCGCACGCGCGATCCACGGACTTTAAATAAGACTTAGCGTCGAGCCTGGCTCGCGCGCGAGTCCGCAGACTATAAATAAGGCGTGGCGTCGAGCCTAGCTCGCGCGCGCCATCCACGGACTTTAAATAAGGCGTGGCGTCGAGGCTAGCTCGCTCCGCGCGAGTCTCGGACTATAAAGAAGGCGTGGCGTCGAGCCTAGCTCCGCACGCGCGATCCACGGACTTTAAATAAGGCGTGGCGTCGAGCCTAGCTCGCACGCCGCGAGTCTCGGACTATAAAGAAGGCGTGGCGTCGAGCCTAGCTCCGCGCACCAGTCCACGGACTTTAAATAAGGCGTGGCGTCGAGCCTAGCTCCGCGCGCACTCCCACGGACTTTAAATAAGGCGTGGCGTCGAGCCTAGCTCGCACGCACTCACGGAGTATAAATAAGGCGTGGCGGGGGCGCCTCGCGCGCTCTCGGAGTATAAAGAAGACGTGGCGTCGAGCCTAGCTCGCACGCGCGCTCTCCGAGTATAAAGAAGACGTGGCGTCGAGCCTAGCTCGCGCGCACTAGTCCACGGACTTTAAATAAGGCGTGGCGTCGAGCCTAGCTCGCGCGCGTGAGTCTCCGGACTATAAAGAAGATGTAGCGTCGAGCCTGGCTCGCACGCACTAGTCCACGGACTTTAAATAAGGCGTGGCGTCGAGCCTGGCTCCGCCGCGCGAGTCTCGGACTATAAAGAAGGCGTGGCGTCGAGCCTGGCTCGCGCGCGAGTCTCGGACTATAAAGAAGACGTAGCGTCGAGCCTAGCTCCGCACGCACTAGTCCACGGACTTTAAATAAGGCGTAGCGTCGAGCCTAGCTCCGCACGCGCGAGTCTCCGGACTATAAGGGAAGTCGTAGCATGGAGGGTCGCCTCCGCACACGCCACTCCACGAAGTATAAACGAGATTGTGCGGACCTGCCCTCTGCGTTCGGCGGCGGGTAAGACCAAGCATAGAGTACTACTTGGTTCCATTGCAAAAGCAAAAGGGTTACATGGTAACAAGCCTAAGAACCCGTACATCATCCCCCTGCCCTGTCCGACCAAACACTCAGCCTTGGCGCGGTGCGGACGAAGCCGTGCCGTCATCGCCACGCCACGAAGGACCCTTCAAGCCACGGAGAAGGTCCTCTCCCCATGCAGGCGTCGCTGCCACGGCGACCTGCGGCGGCCTTCCCGAACGGCCCCACCCGTTGGTGGAAGTTTTGCGAGCTAGGCCCGCGGGCGGATGGCGTCGACATAACCCGCTTGGCGGGCGGATCGATTCGCGGATTCGCTAGCTCTCGGTATGCCTACACCCACGGGTATGAAGCGTGGCGAGGCGCGGCACGCACCAACATAGCCGCAGTGCTCGCCAAAGGTTACCGCGCCATGAAGAGCAACGCCGCCCTCCTCGATCAGCAGCGCGTCTCCGCGAGGCCTCGGCACGTGCGTAGTGTCCGCACTCGGGCGCACGATCTCGGAGGGTGCAGTTGAGAACTCCATGGCCCGCCATGCGGCATGGGCGCATTCTCGTGGCAAGGCGTTTTCGCAACAGACTTCGCTAGCTGGGCGTTCTCCCTTCTAGGGCGGCGATCTGGAGGAAGGCGGCGCGCTCCTCCGCCGTGGCGTGTCGAGCTTCTATAACCGTCTTTGTGCGGCGCGAGCACCCCAGCTGCGTGACATTCCTCATCCTTCGCGCGAAGGCAGCGGTTGCTTCACGAGCTGGCTTCGGCGCCCTCCGCTCCGAACGCGGGCCTCGTCAAGGACCGGTGAGGGCAAGCGTCTCAGCAAACCTGCAAGTCGCAGCGCCAGCGAGACGTTGCAAGCCCGGCGCGCATATTACCCTTATTCGGACGCCTGCGGCGCAAGCGCTAAGTTCCCCTCGCATGACAGCGCGCCTGTTGAGGCCGTGGTCGGCACGCTCGCGGCTGCGGCAAGGTCGCAGAATATCTCGGTCGGGAAGAAGTCCGCGCGCGAGCCCCGCCCCAAGGCGCCAGATTTACCGAGGCCACGCCACGTCGGCGTCGGCGGGCACTGCGGGCACCTGCGACAGGCTTCGACCCGCGCGTACCTCATTGCGCCGATCCTTCGCCACGTTGGGAGACGTCGCCTCGTCGATGTTGGCGAGAATGGCGAGTAGATCGGGAAAGTCTCGCGAAGTCAAGTGAAGAAAAGGACTCACGCCTACCTCCTGCGCCTTTCGTCGCGGTGGGAAGGCGCGCGGTTCGACCACCCGGGAGGCGGGCGCCTCAGCGGGGAGAAGGTCTTCTCGGCGTGCGCGACGGCGTGATCCGCGGCAAGGCCCGCAGCGTGCTCGACTCCCGTTGGCGGCGGGGCTGCGTCGGCGTTTTGCTGCGGGGCACAGCGATTCTTCCATGGCGGGACCAGCTCGGTCACTATCGCCCCACGATTTCCTGCAGAGGAGGCACGCCCTCGATGGCGCGGCGAAGGATAACACACCTCCCACCGTGGTTTGCCCGCCAGCGGCGCCACCCGCCGGGTTGACGGCTTCCAACTCAACGGCGGTGCAAGCCCGAGCACGGCTCGTGGCGTCGTGGCGGTACCAAGGGACTGCGCGGTGCGCTCCTTCGAGCACTATGGCGGGCCCACCGCCGGTTACGCCCGTCTCGGTGGGCTGGCCGCGGAGGCCGCTGCCGCGTCGCATCTGACGGCCGAAGAGCGGGCGTCGTCGTGAAGATAGCACCCGCAGGATCATCACCATCTGGCGTCCGAGTCGGCGGGAAGCTCTTCGGCACCACACGCTCGGGCGCGCAATGCCCAAAGCCTCGCGGTGCGGTTTACTCGCCCCGCCTAGCGCCTGCTGCGGCCTCGCGAGCCAGTGCTCCTTAAGCGTGTATGGGCCGAGGAGCGCAGAAACGCGCTCGCATCTTCTAGACGAGCGCTGCGCAGAGATTGCGCGATTAGGCGAAAGAAAGGCGGATCTGATGGCGCGCGTAAAGTGTCTTTGGCGACTTACAAGGCGGGAGCGGCGGCAAAGCGGGACACGGAGGTCGAACCCGTCCGCGAGGGCGTTCGTTGAACATACTTCCCCGGGAGGGCGGGCGCTGCCCCATACATCGTGAACTCCTCGGCTAGGTCGCGCACGCTCATTCGACGGGTGACACCGACAAGGCTCTGTAGCTTCCGCGTGTCGTCAATCTCCGCCGTCAGACCCGGCGTGCTATTGAATGAGATCGGCCCACCTCGGCACTGCATTCGGCTCTTGTCGGTCACGGTGTAATAGAACCACCACCGCGTCCAGCCGGCCGCCCATTGCCCAGACGAGGCGGGCACAGGGAACAACGTCGCGCACGATGCCCGGAGCATGAAGTCCACACTGCCGAAGTTGGACATCGCCCCGCCAACATTTCTGGGTCGACAGTATGCGTCGTGCAGGGTGGCGAATAAGCTCGCGCTGGGACGCCACCCTTCCGTCCGTATCACCCATGTGAAGACAGCTAGGCGGAATATCGCGTGGGGCGTCAGCTGGGCTAGCTCCAACTTGTAGGCCCGCAAGACTTTGCCCACGAACAACGTGGAGGGCATCCGAAGGCCGGCATCGAAGAACGCGGCGAAAACAATCGCCTCGGGGCCGGGCCGGCTCCGTCTCCCGGTGGGTGGCGAGCCCCATGGCGCTCCACGATCTTCCTCATCCACGAGCGGCTGCGGCATCCCTTGATCATGCGGCTCTTTCCCGGACTGCGAGCGAGACCTCCCGAGTGCTCCATGGCGTCCCACCATTTGTTGGCACGCGAGCCCCCGCGCACCGGTTTGTACTCTGGGAAGGGGTGGCCTCATACTGGCGAGCAAGGCACGCTGCGTGGGGTGGTAGGTGGCGTCGTCATGGCTAGCCATCGCTTTCGGCGACAAGAGCGAAGAAGCGAGCAAGGAGCAGCAAGCGTGACAATTAGCACGAGGCGAGCGAGCGGCGGATCAAAAAGCCAAGCAAGAAAGGATGCCTCCACCCCAAAGATCGGCACCTTATAAAGACCGCCGCGCGCCTTGTGGCTCAATGCACAGACGGATCGAATTCCCAGCGGTTCGGCTATCAAGCTTTGGAAAGAAGAACCGCGGAACATAGAGAGCGGGCGGGTAGTTGGCGACAACAGCGCGCCCCACATCTCCTACACGCCCGACTTCTCGGGGCGAGGCGACGGCGCGATCACGCAACCGCCACATCCCACGACGCACGACCGTGGGTCACCACGTGCCCCCACGCAACATGGCGGATCGCGACGGCGCGACGGCGCCTGCCCGCAGCCAGGCGTCGGCATGTTTCGGCCGCCATTAAAAGCGCACTACGGCATCGCAAGGTCACAAAAGCCCCAAAGCACGGGGACGGAGCGCGCGTCTACTCGACTGGCGCCGGCCGCGCCACCCGTTCGAAGGTAGCGGGCGGAGCGCGCGTCTACCGAGTAGGCGCCGGCCAGCGCCACCCGTTCGAAGGTAGCGGGCGGAGCGCGCGTCGCCGACTAGGCGCGGCCGGCGCCACCCGTTCGAAGGGTAGGGGCGGAGCGCGCGTCTACTCCGAGGCGCCCGGCGCCGGCAGCGCCACCGCTCGAAGGTAGGGGCGGAGCGCGCGCGTCTCGCCGACTCGGCGCCCGGCCGCGCCACCCGTTCGAAGGGTAGGGGACGGGCGCGCACGTCCACTCCGAGTAGGCGCCCGCCGCCGCCACCGTTCGAGGGTAGGGGGGCGCGCGCGTCTACTCGAGTAGGCGCCGGCCGCCGCCACCCGTTCGAAGGGTAGGGGCGGGCGCGCGTCACGCCGACTAGGCGCCCGGCCGATGCCACCCGTTGAAGGTAGCGGGCGGAGCGCGCCACGTCTACCTCGACTGGCGCGCCAGCGCCACCCGTTGAAGGTAGCGGACGGAGCGCGCGTCTACTCGGATTGGCGCCCGGCCGCCGCCACCCGTTCGAAGGGTAGGGGCGGAGCGCGCGCGTCTACTCCGACTAGGCGCCAGCCAGCGCCACCCGTTCGAAAGGTAACGGACGGGCGGCGCGTCTACTGCGTTAGCGCCCGGCCGCCGCCACCCGTTCGAAGGTAGGGGCGGAGCGCGCGCCACTCGACCAGGGCGCCGGCCGCGCCACCGTTCGAAGGTAGGGGCGGAGCGCGCGTCCGCCGAGTAGGCGCGGCCAGCATCACCCGTTCAAAGGGTAGGGGCGGAGCGCGCGCGTCTACTCCGACTAGGCGCCGGCCGATGCCACCGTTCGAAGGTAGCGGGCGGAGCGCGCGTCTACCGACCAGGCGCCGGCCAGCGCCACCCGTTCGAAGGTAGCGGGCGAGCGCGCGTCTACTCGGTTGGCGCCGCCGCCGCCACCGTTCGAAGGGTAGGGGCGGGCGCGCGCGTCTACTCGACCAGGCGCCGGCCAGCGCCACCCGTTCGAAGGTAGGGGCGGGAGCGCGCGCCCACTCCGACTAGGGCGCCGGCCAGCGCCACCCGTTCGAAGGTAGGGGACGAGCACGCGCGCCACTCCGACCAGGCGCCCGACCTCGCGGACCATCCCGAGCTTCCGGCTCCCGACCACAAGCCCGAGACATTCACAGCCGCGAGGGACGGAGGGCCAAGGACTCGGCGACATGGCTTCGGCCTGTGAAGCCCTTCACCATGAGAGGCTCTGTCGTAGGGGTGGCCCCGCCTAACCTCAAAGAGCCTGGTAGGAAGGTTATAAGGCCCGAGAATAGGCCATGTGTAATGACATAACCGCCCTGCAGAGGATAGCAGGATGTAAGGGTATAGCGTAAAAGCACTCCTCATGTGCATATATATATGAGCACAAGCCATGGGGAGATGGGAGGCTATTACACACAACTTCATTACTCTCCACTACCATCTCTCTCTCTGTTTGGTCTGTAGCCACAACAATGATCATCCCTTTTTGTCACCGGATTAATACACTTCCTTAGGTATGCGGCCGAGGAGATCATGACAAGGCCTTTACAATGATCCGTTGTCAACATAATCACGCCGCCACTAAGGTTTCACCACAACATGAATCCACATGTTGGAACCCCCTCTTGTGCCATGTGAGACTTCTCACGGCCTACGCCGCGCCCACATTCAGCCTATAGAGAGATCATGTTGGAACTTCACAAATTATTCGGCCAGTCTGTCCCATACCGGACTTGTGGTAGTACGATAGGGCTTTGCAATAGTAGCTCACTGGATCGGTCCTTAACTTGACTTAGGCCTAACCACAAACCCCTTGTGCACGGCAATCGACATCGTGTCACCAAACAATGATGCAAGCCAGCAAGCACCCACCACCATACCAATGCCTAAGTCTAAACCAAGTTTTATATTTTGTTTCGAAATAATTTTATAAACATTCTTGACTCACCAGAGTCAAGAATACACGATAAAAGGTTATCATTTTATGTGAAAGATTAACCCAATCCATATCATTATAAGCATGGCTAAGCATTTCTACCAAATTTCTAGTTAGTGCTATTGTACTAACTAGGTTTTATCTAGGGTTGACAAGGTATAATGGTAAGCGATATCAAATTTGGCTTGTCCAAAGAATTTGGGTGTAACTAGAGTTCAAAACTAAAGTTAAACTAACTTGGATAAAATTACGCATGCAATAATAATTTAAAAACAACATAAATAATTTAAAATATTAGGTTTAACATGGTCAAGGGTGTAACTTGCCTTGCTCGAAGACCTGGTGCGATTCACCAAAGTCATTCTCTCCGAGATCGTCAAAATCTAGACGCGAAGAACCAAACAAATAAAATTCAAAAATTGAAAAAGAGTCTAGATTTGGGTAGTTTACGATTTTAGAAGAATTTAGAAATTCGAACGGGTCAAATCGGAGTTAAAATGAGAAAGTTAGGGCTTCCGGAAGTTTAAAAAGAGAGAAAATGGAAAAGGCCGATTTTCGGGAATTTTTTTTGTACTGGAAAATACTATTTATGACGTCAGCAATTTTGAATTTTTGGGCGGGAATTTTTTTAAAAAACTGACGTGGCAAAGGGGCCGACGTGGCTTGCCATGCGGCGGCCACGCTGACGCCATGTGCGCCTGGGGTGGCGACGTGGCGCGCGGCGGCGCCAAGACAGGACTGCGGGCTCACCGAGAGCAACGCTTAGCGCGGCCGAGAGAGGCGGCGGGGACTTCGTTCATACCGGCGGTAGGGGCTCGGGTGGCCGGAGTGGGGTGCGCAGAGGAGAGAAGTGGCCGTCAGTGGTGGCGGTCGGTGGTGGCGGCGCTCAGTGAGTGAGAGTCTCGGCCGAGGTGGGGGAAAGGTGGAGGAGGGAGAGGGGATGCGGGAATGGAGCTCGGGGGCAGGGTTTATATAGGGAGGGGAGGGTGGTAGATCGCTGGAAAACCAAGATTTGAAGCCGGTTTGGGGGGTGTGAACGCGGGCGAAGTGGCGCCATTAATGGGCGGCAGGGTGCGGCGGCGAGAGAAGAGCCGAGGCGCCAACGGAAGAGGGGCGCGGTTGGAGCTTGGGCGCGCAATAATGGCGGCGAGAGTTGAAAGCAGCGCGGGAAGGTCTTAATGGCCGGCGCAAGGGTGGCGGGGTGCGGCGAGGGGGAGGGTGCCCAGGCGCTTTTTCGGGAGAGGAGCCACGGGTGAAGCGGGAAGGTGGTGGTTGGCGGTTGGGGAGAGAAAGGAAGGAGGGAGGAAGAAGGAGGAGAGGTTGAAGAAGCTTCTTACATGTGGGCCCCATGCGTGGATATGGGCGGTTGGATGAAGGGCACGTGGCACGAGAAGAAATCAAGGCCATTGGGGGTTAAGTGGTGATGAATGGCTTGAATTTAATCAACAGGAGAGGTGGATTAAATCTGAGAGTGCCACGTGGCAGTATGGTATTAATTTGGTTTTAATTTTCGGATTAGTTTTTTTAGAAAATACTAGAAATATTATAATTGTTTAGCAAATAGTAAATAGTATCTAAAAATTCCAGGAACTATTTTAGACTTAGGAAAAATATTTTTTAATTCAAATTTAGCCTTTTAAAATTTTATAAAATATCTTTTTGACTTTTAAAATGATTTTTAATTCCAGAAAATTCTCAAAAATTTTATAAATTGTTTTGGACTTACTAAAAATATTTTCAACTTAAAGTTGGTCTTTTAATTTTTACAAAAATACTCTTTTTTCTTTGAAATTGATTTTAAAATACTAGAAAATTCTCATAAATTACTATAAAATTTTGGGAAGCTTGGGAGAAACAAAATAAACTCTTTTTGGCTTTAAAAAAATATTTAAAATACTTTTCTGGCTCTAGGCGCTGAAATAGAATCCACAAAACTCCAAATAAAATCCAGAAAATCACAAAAAATCCAAATAAAAGCCAAATTCTTTAAGTACTTCATTTGAAATAGTATTTTGAAAACAATTTTCAAATTCCTTTTTATTTAATAAAATTTTATGTTTCTAGTTAAATTACTTTTCACAAAAGCCTCTTAAAAGCTGAAAACAGGCAAAATAGAATCTTCAAAATTTAGGCAACCAAAGAACACTTGTTTTTTTTGTTTTAAATTAAATTAATTTTTTACTGAAAATTTTAAAATAATAGCTGGGTTGTTGCACCTGAGTAGATGGTGTATCGGGTATCTAGGACATCCCAATCTCGTCGTGGGTAGATGCCTCCTCGTCCCCGTGCTCCTCCTCGTCATCCTGCTCCGCCTCGTCGTCGTCGTCATCTCCCTGACTGAAAGTCGGAGTGCGTGACGAGCTCCTCGTGGACTGGCGCCTGCCGACTTGTGATGACGAGGCTACAGTGGCTGAGGCACCCGAGCGCTGGGAGGCCGGCGGTATGATCACGTCCGAGCGTGCGCGGCAACCCTTAGCACGGCGCCAAAGCATATGGCGCCGTGCTATGTACCCTGGGCGCCATATCTTTTGGCGCCGTGCTAGGGTCCATTTTTGTAAATCTTTTCTCTAGGCGTCCATATGTTAAAAACTTTCAAATTTTGGGCTAAAAGCAAAAATTTTACACATGACCCCCAACTATAAAAACTGTGTTAGGTTGCAAAAATTTCCTGTAGTCCAAACAGCCATTTTTTAGGTCTCATTTAGAACACAAGAATCTCACATAAATTTTTTAGGAACTGATTTCTTCTTTTGTGAAAAAGGAAAAACTACAAAGGAGCACGAAAAGACGTCCAATAATAAAAGAACCGTGCAGAGAAATTAAGGAGCAGGGCCTTATAAGTCCCTCACCCTCAGAGGGCATAATTAGTGCTATATATTACTTTCTTAGAGCGCGACACACATCAAGCATGCTAGCTACTTGATTACAGATACAGTCTAAAAATGAAATAGCACGACCCGCAAAGCACGTCGTGAGGACAAGACAGAGAATATGACATAAATTTACATCAGTCGCCAGCTACGTCAGAAGGAAATACTTGACAAAACGTACTCTCGTTTCAAAGAAGACCAATCATTCCCATGTTGCGATATGCTAGGTTAATAACTTTTCAAGTCAAGAACCTATTACACAGTCCCGAACAAGGGTCCTCAAGTCCAACATTATATTTGCACCTAATCCCAAACAACTCCTAACCATCAGGTCTGAGATGTTCCACGAATAAAGTTTCAGCTAAATTTAATTTCCATGACAACAAAGAATCGGGTTGCCATGAGCTCGAGCATTCCAGAACATAGTGGGCCGGAAGAGCGACTGTCCAATGAAACATGATCAGTTTGTATTGGCTCTCATTTTCTACTTGCAAATCTAAAAAAAATTGGCATATAGTAGATTTGGAAATTTCCAAAGGGGGATATGTTCTACCTTGGGGACCCGTGAGAATAATTTGACCTCCCAAGTCCTAACCTCCAATTTTTTTTTCAAGTAAATAGGCAGAAAAGATGTGGTGTAGGCTCCTGATTCTTGAAATTATTAGCTACTACACTTTTTGACAGCATTCTAACGCACCGAACAACATCGTAATGCAGTTGGATCGGTATGCACACGGCAAAGTTTTCAACTCAGACGAGTTTTGTTCATAGAAACATGCATATGCCTACATATATAATTTGTGTCGTTTGAACAAAAGTACTAGTATCTTTTACTCTCAGAAGCGCCAGACAGAGGACAAAGTACGCACGTACGTGTGCTACAAAATTCACAAGACCAGGCATGAAGCTGACAAAAACAGCACCAGAAATAATTGGCCGCACAACCGTTTTCTACTTACCTCGACAACAAACTGTGCATTATGACAAACTAGTGTTCCATATTTTCCCTAAAGAATCTTATCACTCTCACTAGCGTGCATGTACGTCGCCTTCTGCATTTCGCACGCTTAAATGCTTATGTTCCCTGGTTAATTCCTACCCATTCTTCCCCCTTTTCTTGTTGGCACCTACTGACGAATGGATGTGTCGTACGTGAGTAGACTGCAAGTCTACAGCAAGCGAACAAAGACTGGGCATGCTCGGACAGGGCAGTCACCGTTCCGTCTATTCAACCTAGCCCCACCAATGAAATGGACCCTAAAATTGTGTGACGTACCAACCAAATTACACCCTAAGATTGTGCCAGTCTACAGCAGGCGAACAAAGACTTGGCGTGCTCGGACAGGACAGTCTACGCTGTGCCCAGTGCCCAGGAAAACAGCGGAGGCCGGCTGCCATCCATCCATTCATCGGTCGACCGATCAGATGCTCGCTTGACTAGCGATGCGTCCGGTCATCGTCAGAAATCCCGGCGGTAATTTATTTCCAGAAGACAAATCCCGGAAGTGTTTTGCGCGCTTGTGCTTCCTTTAGGTGTGTTTGGTTCGTGGATGGAGATTGTATCGTATATCCTGACTGAGTAGATGTAAACTGAGTGAAATCGTATTTCAGAAAAAGAAGATGTTTGGTGAGGTTACATGAGCGGATGCAAAAAAACTGAGATGTTGTTTGGTTGTCTGTATGAGCGGATGCAGTCTACCAAACCTGAGAGGCTGACACGTGAGACCGCATAAGATATACTGCATCAACCCATCCAGGATGGCCAGTGAAGCTTATTTTGAGCGTATCCACCCATCCAGGATGAGGACGTATTTTTGCATCCGCTCATGCAGGCTGCATCCACTCATACAGGCAACCAAACCGGCTCTTTCTCAGATTATACGGATCCATCTAGCCAGGATGAAGGAGATTCAGGCAACCAAACATATAGTTATATCCATTCAAGCTTTGTGTGCCCCTTGCCCAATCAGTGCCAAACTAGAGCAGTATATAGTTCATCCGATGATGCGTCACGAATCAATTCTTGACGGAGCTAGCACTGAGATGGTTTGTGACCAAGATATAATAATCTTCTAATTACTATATCAATATATTCTTTGAGTATACCCTTTATAGATAAAAAAGTGATTTCATAGGATAGTCGTAAACTCTTCTACGACTACTCTTTAGTCGTAAACCATTCTACAACCACGTAATCGTAAGTCTTTCTGCGACCATCTAGTCGTGGGTTGTCCTGCGACCAGTCTATCTCCAACTAGCTTGTCTACGACAACTTACTATATCATGGGTCCATCTGACAAGGCTGTTTGAATGTGCGCTTATTCCTAATAACCGCACATGATTTCTCTTTGACAACAACTGTCGCATGACGAATAACCCACTATGTCTCTCTAACAATAACTTCTGTCGGACAGTTATCTCCCAAAGCGTTGAGACGTCTTTTGGCGCGGAACAACGGCTGTCTCTTCGTCAACTATATAAAAGTTGACGTCGGAGAGAAAGGGATTGAAACACATCAAATCAAGTGATAGTGCATGGCATTTCACATTTACATTCTAAGTTGTAATCAATTATCTGAGCAATAGCCACACAGGAAGTAGGGTTATTATTCTCCAAGGAAAAAGCTCGAACCTGTATAAAAATCCCCGTGTCTCTACTTTGCATAATCGTAGTCTAGGTCTTCAAGAGTTTTATCTGACACCAAGAAATCATACATAAGATCGGTATTAAAACACTGGCAGTTGGCGTCGTCCGTAGGGAAGATTCTTCCAAGACTCCAGTAAACTTCTTGTTGGCAAGTTCCCTTTTCTTCTGATATCCTCGTGGCAGAAGAATGAAATGAGGAGATTTGACGTGGCTGAGCAGACAGGGCGGCGGGCTCGCCAGAGCACGGGCGCTCAGCGGCGGTCGGCGAGGGGCGGCGGGGTAGAGGAGGCGGCGGCGGTTCAGGCCTTATCGGCGCCGGGCTCGGAGGTGGCGGAGTGAGGTGGTGGCGGAGGAGAGAGAATGTGGTGGAGGCAGCTTTGGGGCGGCGGCTCCGGCGGTCGGGGGCATCAACCAAGGAGTGGAGGAGGGGCGGTGGTGAGAGTGGTGCGGAATGGGGCTTACCCAGGGGGCTTTTATAGGGGAAGGGGGCGTGCAGCTCGCCGAAAACCGCGGTGAGGGAGGCGGTTCATCGGGTGTGAACACGGCGACGACGCAATAATGGGGCGGCGGGGGTGCGGCGGCGAAGGGGAAGGCCCGAGGCGGTGCCTAGGGAGGCGGAGCGGCCGGGAACCGAAGAGCCAGCGACAGCAATGGCGGCGGTCGGCAAGAGGAAAGAAAGAGGGAGGAGGAGGGGAGGTGGAAGAAAGATATGACAGGTGGGGCCCACCTGTCGGTGAGAGAGAGGAGGGAGAGGAAAGGTTGGGTGGCCGGATTTGTGACACGTGGCAAGGTGGAAAAGATCTCGGCCATTGGAGGGTTAAGTGGCGGCAGGCGGCCCAGATCAGATCAAGGGCGGATCGGATTGAATCCGGGCCGGACACGTGTTGGCCTGAGATTAATCCGGATTTTAATTTTCAGATTAATTTTTCAGAAATACCAGAAAACTTTATAAATACTTAGGAAATAATAAATAATGTCTAAAAATTCCAGAAAATTTATAGAAAAATTCCTGGGGCTATTTTAGACTTAGGAAAAATATTTTTAATTCAAATTTGGCCTTTAAAAATGTTATAAAATAACATTTTGAATTTTAAAATTGATTTTTAATTCCAGAAAATTTTTAAAAAATTCTATAAAATTTAGAGCAGCTTGGGAAAAACAAAATAAACTCTTTTTGGCTTTAATAAAATATGTAAAGTACATTTTCTGGCTCTAGGCTTTGAAATAAAATCTAGATAACTCCAAATAAATCCCAGAAAATCAAATAAAAGCAAATAAAGTTTTGGGATGTTACAAACCTACCCCCCTAAAGGAAATCTCACCCTCGAGATTTGAACTAGCTAGCAAAGAGATGGGGATGGTTGGCTTTTAGATCTTCTTCTCACTCCCAGGTTGCTTCATCTTCTGTGTGGTTGCTCCATTGAATTCTGTAGGATCTTATGGTTTTCTTTCTGGTCTGGCGCTCTGTTGTCTCGAGAATTTTGATTGGTTGTTCCTGGTACGTGAGATCTTCTTGAAGATCCAAGGTTTCCAAGGCTACTTGCTCTACTGGAACTCGGAGACATTTCTTCAACTATGAGACATGGAAAACATTGTGCACTCCTGACATGCTTGGTGGCAATTCCAACTGATATGCAACTTCCCCTCTGCGACTTATAATCTTGAATGTTCCAACATATCTCGATGCAAGCTTTCCTCTTGCATAAAATTTTTTCACTCCTCGAAGCGGGGATACTTAGAGATAAACATAGTCATCAACTTCAAAGGTTAAGACTCGGCGATGATTGTCAGCATAGCTCTTCTGCCGTGACTGGGCTATTTCAATTTGTCCTTGATTTTTCTTACTTTTTCTTCAGCATCATGAAGTAGGTTTGGACTAGCATCTTAAAATTTTTCTGGCTGCTCCCAGAGCAAAGGCGTCCTGCACTTCCTGCCATGCAGCGCTTCAAAAGGGGCCATTTGCAAACTAGTCTGATAACTGTTGTTGTACGAGAACTCAGCATAGGGTAAAGATCGATCCCAATTGCTTTCAAAATCCAAGGTGCAAGCTCTTAGCATATCCTCTAGTACTTGATTTACTCACTCTGTCTGCCCATCTGTCAGGGGATGATAAGTTGTACTAAAGTTAAGCTTGCTCCCTAACTTTTCATGAATTTGCTGCCAAAATCGGGAGGTGAATTGACTTTCTCTATCGGACACTATCTTTCTTGGAACTCCATGTAGGCACAAAATCTTGGACATGTACAGCTCGGCTAACTTGCTTCCAGAGTATGTAGTCTTGACAGGTATAAAGTGAGCTACTTTAGTTAGTTTGTCAATTATCACCCAAATAGAGTCATAACCGGATTGAGTTCTGGGAAGTCCAATTATGAAATCCATGCCTATTTCTTCCCACTTCTAGTCTGGTATAGGCAAGGGTTGCAAAAGTCCTGCTGGTCTCTGATGCTCTACATTGACCCTTTGGCAGGTGTCATATGCTTCGACAAACTCTGCAATTTCCCCTTTCATACTAACCCACCAATATCTTTCTCTGAGGTCCTAGTACATCTTGGTACGACCTGGGTGAATTGAGTATGGGGTTTTATGTGCTTCTCGCAGAATCATATTCTTGATTTCTTGATTATTGGGTACACAGATGCGATTCTCATACCGAACAATGCCATGTTCATCTTCACTAAATCCTGGGGCTTTGCCTCTTCTCATATTCTTCCTAATTTCCTAAATATCCTCATCAATCTTCTGGGCTTCTTTGATCTGATCAGGTAGAGTAGGCTGAATCTCTAAGGCTGCGAGAACACCTTGCTCTACTGGATTTATACTTAGACGGGAGAGACTCCCTCCTGAAGTCGGGTCTGATCCTCTTCAGCCAAAACACACTTCACATAGGACTTTCTGCTTAGTGCATTGACCACAACATTCGCTTTGCCTGAATGATAATGGATTCCAATATCATAATCTTTTATCAACTCTAGCCATCTTCTCTACCTTAAGTTAAGTTCTGCCTGGGTGAAGATATACTTCAAGCTCTTATGATCCGCATATACTTCATAGTGGTTGCCAATGAGGTAATGACGCCAAATTTTCAAGGCATGCACTACGGCTACTAGTTCCAAGTCATGGGTAGGATAGTTGCATTCATGAGGTCTCAACTGACGAGATGCATAAGCTATCACTCGGCCTTCTTGCATCAACACACATTCAAGACCTTGTCAGGAAGCATCACAGAAAACTTCAAAGTCCTTATGCACATCTGGCAGAACAAGTACTAGTGCTGAGACTAGCTTGTTCTTAAGAGTCTAAAAACTTTGCTCACAGGCTTTTGTCCATTCGAACTTCTTCTCTTTCTTCAGAAGTTGAGTCATCGGCTTGGCCAACTCTAAAATCCTACTATAAAGCGACGATAGTAACCGGCAAGTGCAAGGAAACTTCTGACTTCGGTTACTGACTTGGGTTGCTTCACTCCAATACTGCTTCTACTTTAGAAGGGTCCACTGCGACTCCTTCAGCTGTCACAATATTACCCAGAAATGCGACTTCTTTTAGCTAAAATTCACATTTAATAAACTTAGCATAAAGCTGATGCTCTCTAAGCTTTTCCAAAGTTATCCTGAGATGTTTCTCATGCTCTTCTTCATCTTTGGAGTAGATAAGGATGTCATCTATGAAGATCACAATGAACTTATCGAAATACTCCATGAATACACTGCTCATCATACTCATGAAATAAGCGGGTGCATTGGTCAATCCAAAGGACATAACAGTGAACTCATAATGTCCATAACGAGTGGTGAAAACAATCTTGGGGATGTCCTCCGCTCGAATCTTTAACTGGTGGTAACCTGATCTCAAATCTACCTTGGAGAAGATGCTTGCTCCTTTCAGCTGATCAAATAGATCATCGATCCTGAGCAAGGGATACTTGTTCTTTATGGTAACCTCATTGAGACCTCGGTAATCCACACATCCTCATACTTCCATCCTTTTTCTTAACAAACAAAACAGGTGATCCCCATGGTGAAGAGCTTGGACGGATATACCCTTTCTCTTCTAACTCCTGGATTTGCTTCTTTAACTCGACTAGCTCATTTGCTGGCATTCTGTACAGTCTCTTGGAGATTGGGGCAGTGTCGGAGACTAGGTCAATCACAACTCAATTTCCCTATCCGGCGATATTCCTGGCAACTCTTCTGGAAATACATCTAGGTATTCCCGCACAACTGGCACTTCTTCTAAAGCTTGAAGCTGATTAAGAGCACATGCTCCTTTTCAGGGATATTAGGGGGTGAAGGTAACTTCTATTCCTTGGTCATTGGTGAGAGAAATGGATCGGCTAGCACAGTTAATTTGCCCATTGTTCTTGGCTAACCAGTTCATTCCAAGAATTATGTCCAAACCTTGTGATTCCAAAACTATGAGGTCCGCTAGAAATAGAGTCCCATCTATGAGCAACTCTACCTTTGGACACAAGGTGTTTGCCCTCATTTCTGCTCTAGGGGAGTGAACTACCATAGAACTGTCCAAAGGCACCATCCTTACCCCATTCTTAACCATAAAAGCCTTTGAAATGAAAGAGTGGGAAGCCCCGAAATCAAAAAGAACTGATGCTGGTACTGAATTCACAAGAAACGTACCTAGCACAACATCTGGTGCAGCCTGAGCTTCTTCAGCGATGATGTGGTTCACTCGTCCTTTGATGAAGTTCTCTGGCTTCTTGAACTACTGCCTTGGGGTCTGGCTTCTGGATGCACTTGCATTAGCTACGACTTGGAGCTTCTTCGGACAAGATTTGGTATAATGCCCCGTTTCCTTGCAGTAGAAGCAAGTCACTCCTTCCGGCGTAGCAGTACTCTTCTGAACTTGACCATGGCTTGCTTGAGGACTAGGGCGATTGGCTTGCAGAGGTGGGCGGCTCATTGCTGGCTTGAAGTTGCTTGACTGTAGTTTGAAGTTGCTGTAGTGTGCCTTAAACTGACTAGTCTACAGTGGAATGCTGCGGGCTTTAGGAAATCCTCCTGGGTTAACCGTTTGCATAGCCATTCTTCGCTTCCTATTTTCCATTTCCACGAACTTGCCCTCTTAGCAAATGGCCTTGCTAACCAACTGGTGAAAATCAGCATAGTCGCTTGAGATCAACTGAACAACAATGTTATCATTAAGCCCCTCCAGAAACCTTTCCTACTTGGCTTCATCAGTGGCTACATCTTCTGGAGCGTAACGCGCCAGTTTGTTAAACCTCTAGAGATACTCATTAACTGTGCGGTTTCCTTGGCGCAAGCTCTAAATTCTTTCTTTTTCAAGGTAATGGTGCCAGATGGAATGTATGCCTTGCGGAAACTTTGCACGAACTCATTCCATGAAATAGTCTGGGGGTTGGCATGAGAGGCGGTCAGAGTTCCCAACACTCTGACGCTGGTGCATTCAGTTGATGGGTAGCAAACAGGACCCTTTCTCGGTCGGTGCACTACAGGATGTCCAGCTTCTTTCCAATCGCGCGGAGCCAATTGTCAGCGTCCATTAGCTCTGCACTGCTTGAGAAGGTTGGATGCCTTATTCTTAGGAACTCTGACAATCTATTCTGGGGAGCCTGGGCTGGCGGCTAATGAAACTGCTGAGCGGGGTTGTTGATGGTTTGAGCCAAAAGCTAGATCACCTGAGTCTGATTAGCCATCAATTGAGCCTAGTCAGGTCCGATTGCTGGCGGAGGCGGAGGGATGGGAGTGGACTGACTTCCTTGAGCTCCTGTGTTGTCATTGGGGTTGTTCTCACTGACATTCTTTCTTATGTTCACCATCTGCCAGCATGCTCCAGATTTAGAGGAAAGAAGAGAGAACTAGGAGAAGGTCTATGTAACATTTCCACCGCAAAGCACAGAAAAACACAAGAACTCAAATAACATCCAGCAAAATAACTTCATTAATAATTATAATCTTGAGGCTGTTGACAAGGGATAACAGCTCACAAGTAGCATTTCAAGACTATAAACTTAAGCTATGGCTCCTAAGAGCTAGTGCTACTGCCAGACGACTAGGTCCTACGCTTCTTCGGGGGTAGTCCGGTGACAGAAGATCCCTCGTCTTCAACCTGGTACTTGGCCAGCTCCTCCTCTACGGCCTGCAGTCTCTGCGCAACAGAGCTCAACTACTTTAAGGTGGCCTGGTACACATAGTCCAAGGACTTAGTGTACTGCACCTGCTGAACGAGTCAGGGGTTGCTCTCAAATCTTGTGGAGGAGAAGGTGCTGCTGGTGCTAATAGGGAACCGGCTGGGGTAGTATCAGAAGGAGGTGCGCTAAAGCTCATGAGCGTAGATGTCCCCCAGCTGGCGAATTGCCTCACAACCTGCGTCCTGGATCCCGTTGAAGAAGGTGTCCCGAGGTAGAGGAGCGTCGAAGGTGTGGAATGCTGCCTCATCTCCAATGTTGGCATAGATCAACACCTCTACTCTCCAACACTCTTGGTCTCCATAGGCGCTCAGATACCCCTGGTACTGGGCGTGCCTGAAAATCCAGCTCTCGGAGAAGGTCCCAAAGGCAGTCGGCTAGGTGTCCGGCCAGGGTTCCGTGGGTGACTTGGGTGGGACGTTCAGCCATCTACAATTTAGATAAAGGAAAGAAGTTAGTAAACACTTTTTGATAATAGAGTATAGTTGAGGGAGAGAGTGAAGGAGACTAGATTCAGAAATTTTCAAATATATTTATTTTAAAATATATCCTTAAAGTTTGCCCATTCTATTATATCTACAGTCATGTCTTAGGGTCAATATGCTCTGATACCATCTCTGTCGGATCCCGGAGCAGCAACTCTAGGACCCTCTATGTTAATCGCATTATCCTAGGAAAAGCTAGTGCACACAGAGTAAACAGTGATGCATATCTCACATACAACCACACTTTATTATATAGCAAAGGTATGGTCTTATGACCAAAGTTTTACGATAGCAGCAAAAGAAGACAGCGGAAACATAAATATAGCAGCAGCCCATCCAGCCTTCCCACAAGGCGAATTGACTGTAAGATGTGGCCTACTCGCAATCCTCACCGTAATCGTCGAAGGCTTCCTCTGAAAAGAAGTTAGATTGAGCAACATGAGTACAAAAAGTACTCCACAAGTTACACTAGGAATTTAACAAAATTAATGCATGCATAAGGAATATCAAAGGAAGGCATAATATGGTTGATTTGCATGAAAGGCAATGTTTGAGGTAAATATCATGAAGTATAACAAAAGTTGAATTTGATACGGCAATTAGAAACAGAATTTAACAAGATAGTAACGTTAGTTCAGGCTCCAACCTAGCACTAACCTATCCACGGGTATCCCACCCGGACCATCTTTCCAAAAGATATCCACATTTTTCATAAACCAGAATTTAACAAAATCAAAGTCTAATATGTGAAAAACATTACTCAACATGTCCATGACCGTAGACATGGCTATTCAGTATAGTTTGTTACTCTGCAGAGGTGTACAACTTTACCCACAAGACATGTCCTCTTGTTTTGCCACGTGATTTACACACTGCCTTAAGTGTGCGGCTGAGAGTTCATGACAAAGTCTTTACAATGTTCAGTTGTCAACTAGATAACACCGCCACTAAGGTTTCACCACAACATGAATCCACATGTTGGAGCCCCCTCTTGTGCCATGTGAGACTTCTCGTGGCCTTCACCACGCCCACATTCAACCTATAGCGATATCTAGTTGGAACTTCACAAATTATTCAGCTAGATCTGTCCCATACCAGACTTGTGGTAGTACGGTGTGACTTTGTAAAAGTAGCTCATAGACCGGTCCTTAATCTGACTTAGGCCTAACCGCAACCCCTTGTGCCTGGCAATCGACATTGAGTCGTCAAACTACAATGCATACCAGCAAGCACCCACCGCCATACCAATGCCTAAGTCTAAACCAGTTTTATATTTTGTTTGAAAATAATCTCATAAACATTCTTGACTCACCAAAGTCAAGAATCCAGTTTTAAAGTTCATCATTTTATGTGAAAGATCATCCCAACCCATAATGTTCTAAGCACAACTAAGCAATTTTATGAAATTTCTAGTTAGTGCTAGTGTACTAACTAGGTTTTATCTAGGGTTGGCAAGGTATAATGGTACTCAAGTCAATTCTGGCTGTCCAAAGGAATTTGGGTATAACTAGAGTTCAAAACTGAATTTAAACTAAACTTGAATAAAATTATGCATGCATAATAATTTAAAAACAATATAATTAATTTAAAATATTAGGGTCAACATAGTCAAAGGTGTAACTTGCCTTGCTCAGCGTTGTCGAACACGTCGTCGCAGTTGTTCTCTTTGAGGTCCTTGTAATCTACGGGCAAAGAGCCAAGTAAATAAAATTCAAAATGAAATTCAAAAATTTAAAAACAGCCTAGAATTGAATAATTTAGGATTTTAGAAGAATTTAGAAATTTGAATGGGTCAAATCAGAGTTAAAATGTGGATTTACAGGCTTCTGGAAGTTTAAAAAGAAGAAAAAGAAAAAAAGACTGATTTTTGGGAATTATTTTTGTACTGAAAAAGACTAATTATGATGTCAGCAAGACTTTTAATTTTGGCGGGAATTATTTTTAAACTGAAATGCTGACGTGGGCGGGCCTGCTAATGTGGCCGCCATGCGGAATGGGGCTTCCCTGGGGTGGTTTTATACGGGGGAAGGGGGCGCGCGGCTCGCCAGAAACAACGGGGAGGGAGGCGATTCACTAGGTGTGAACGCGGCGGCGGCGCAATAATGGGGCGGCGGGGGTGCAGCGACAAGGGGGAAGGCCCAAGGCGGCACCTAGGGAGGCGGAGCAGCCGGGAACCGAAGCGCCAGCGGCGGTAATGGCGGCGGTCAGTGAGAGGAAAGAGAGAGGAAGGAGGAGGGGAGGTGGAAGAAAGATATGACAGGTGGGGCCCATCTGTCGGTGAGAGAGGAGGGAGAGGAAAGGTTGGGCGGCCGGATTTGCGACACTTGGCAAGGAGGAAAAGATCTTGGCCGCCGGAGGGTTAAGTGGCGGTGGACGGCCTAGATCAGATCAGGGGCGGATCGGATTGAATCCGGGTCGGACACATGTCGGCTTGAGATTAATCCGGATTTTAATTTTTAGAATAACTTTTCAGAAATACCAGAAATATGTATAAATACTTAGAAAATAGTAAATATTCTCTAAAAATTCCAGAAAATTTATAGAAAATTCCTAGGGCTATTTTAGACTTAAGAAAAATATTTTTAATTCAAATTTGGCCTTTAAAAATTTATAAAATAACTTTTTGACTTTTAAAATTGATTTTTTATACCAAACAAATATTAAAAATTTTTATAAAATTTAGGGGAGCTTGGAAAAAACAAAATAAACTATTTTTGGCTTTAATAAAATATTTAAAGTACATGTTATGGCTCTAGACTTTGAAATAAAATCCAGATAACTCTAAATAAATCCCCAAAAATCAAATAAAAGGCAAATAAAATTTTAGGATGTTATAGTTAAGTAATTTTTGAGTGCAAAATTTGAAGAATTTTGTGATGAATTATGTACCAAACATTGATGTGCCTCGGTCGCCCATCCTTAAAGCAATGGGGCAGTCGAGCACACGAATAGCCAAATAATGCAAGGAATTAAAACTCGAGTCTTTGACCAGCTTGTAAAGCGCTCGGTGGCTTGGGTACAAAAACTTCCCTCTATATTATTGGTAATTCGCATGACTCCTAATCGGATGACAGGAGAGACTCTATTTTTCCTATTTTTGGGGGCGAAAGCCATGCTTCCCCTGGAACTAAAGATTTGATCAACACAAGTTGAGCACTTCAACGACTCTAACCAAGAGCAACTCCGAGTGTATGACATCAACCTGCTCGAAGAGGAGAGGAATCAAGACTTAATCCGATTGGTAGTCTATCAGCAAGCCGTGCGTAAGTACTATGATCGTAAGGTCCAACCTCGCAGCCTTACTGTAGGTGACATGGTATTGAGGTAAAATCAATCCCAGTCTAATCGGAACAAGCTTTTCCCCAAGTGGGAAGGTCCTTACACTGTGGTCAAAGTCACACGACCAAGCTCTATATGACTTGCTATGGAGGATGCAAGATTGTCTTGAACTCTTGGAACATCGACCAATTGCGTAAATTTTATGTGTAACATTTTTACTCTTTCAATAAAGCTTTCAGTTTGTTCAAATCTTTATCGTCGTATGTTCAGTAGAGCTTCTTTTATGTTTGTTCACCACTTTTATTACATCCAATTTACTTAACTAGTCGGAGAAAGGAACACCACTAGTCAAAGTCTCTTCTCTCTGCACGTGGTCTTGCCTACTAGAAGGAGCTTCCTAGTGTCGATTGATTCCCGACTTTTGCAATCAACACAAAATGATTGAGTTGTCTATGAAAATGTTGAACATATGTATGAGAAGGAACTCTGAGTATTTATCCTCTTATTGTTTTTGTCTTTGATTTTCATTCACCTGGTTGAAAGGAGGTAACATAGCCTAGTCGAAGTCTCTCCTCTCTGCACGTGATCCTGCCCACTAGAAGAAGCTTTCTAGCATTGACTCATTCCTCACTTTCACTACCAGAATGTGACAATCGAGTTCGACAATGATAGTCGGATGAACTACTCTGCTTTCTCCATACTCTACTCTGTACTATTTGCTTTGTTTATCCATATAAACTAAGTAAATAGTCGGGGGCTAGACTAGAGTTATCAGTATAACTTTATTTCTTAGTCATAAATCCATTTTCATTCATTTCTTTTTTTGTCTTATGAATACTAACTACTTAATAAGAAGTATTGCAGTCTTTCATTATCCAAAAGGTAAATCTTTACAAAATCATTATTTACATATTACTCTAAAGAGGGGGAGTCGAGTTGCATCTCCTCTACGACTCTTCAACTGGTCGGCTCTAGTTCTTTGATTAGATGAGCTGCCTCTGCTTTAGAGCAGCTAAAGTCATGATCGATTGGGTGGAAATTGATGTTATAATCGCATGCCTTAAGTTTTGCCAAGGCATAGCTTACAGCACCCTTAACCGCTTCTTGAATCGACTTGGCCTGGCCGGTCTTCAGAGTGGACAAGTGCTTCTCTAGTGCTCTAATCATACTCACATGAGTGGTTGTGGTGTCTTCGGAAGGATTCATCTTCTCCGAACCAAACCCACTGAGTAGGTTGTTGAGAAGTACAACGTTGTCATGAAGGATTGCCTTCATCAACTCTGTTTCCTCTTGACTACGAGTCAAGGCATTTATTAGATGCTTTATTTCGACCACACTCACTACAGATGGGTTAGACGTGGTCAAAGCAATACTTATAAAAAACTAGTTGTCAAAGAACTAGTCGAAGGTAAAGCTTTTCTTACCTGCTAGTTGAGCATCTAGCTAGTCAGCTTTAGCTTTGTGCTGTTCTTCTAGCAATTTTATTCTTTGATTGCAATCTTTGTTAATACGAGTAAGTCCTCTCACCTTGATCTTTTCTTCGACCTTAGTGTGAAACTTACTCGTTTCGACCTCTTTATCTGTCAAAAGAAAAGGGTTAGAGAAACACCAGAAAGACAACCAAATGAACATGTAATATCCCGAACAGTATTCAAAGGATCGGTGAATAAAGGCAAGAAACTGAAGAGAATTAAAGAAGTAATTTTCACAGTTATCAAAAAGGGAAACAAATTCTAAATTTTTTAGGATCAAAAGGGGATTTAAATCCTAAATTTTTGGAATAGTTTTGGCCCTTGGGCCTTCAGCCATGGCAACCTAGCCCATGAAGGGCCCAAACCGGCCACCCTTTTTTCCCCTAAACCCTAGCAGCCCTCCCCTGCCTCCCCACCTCCCCCACACCTTCTCCTTCCCTGCATCCCCTCCCCAACCTACAGCACCTCAATTCCTTTGGCAATTAAGCAAAAGAGGAGGCAAAGAAGGAAGGGAGGGAAAAGGAGGAAGGAGAGGAGGAAGGAAGAAGAAGGGAGGAGTTTTGCTGGAGTTCAGAGGTTTTCTTTGAGCTCTTTAAGGGTGATGATTCCTTTCCTTTCGTTTAATTCTTATCGATGTCCTGTTCGGGTAAGATTTGAGTAATTCATTTGATCTACATAGCCTGCTGTCATCTGTGATTTAGGGTTCTTTAGGTGCAAAATCTGGGAAAATTATCTCCTAGAGAGTTGTAGATGACCTCGGTAGCTTTCTATAGAGTACTCGTTCATGTCATTCCGATGAATAGTTTACGAGATATAAATTTTTCATTACCGCTGTTCAATCTGTTTATCGGGATTTCAGCAGTCAGTAGTCAATGAAAGATTAAAAATAGTAGATGACTCAATATGGAAGTATGATCACAATGAAAATTGTAGGGAATTTCTTTAGGTTTCCATAGAGTCTAATAACGTGAATTTTGGACAGATGGTTTAAAAGTAATGAATTTTTTAGTGCTGCTGTCCGGAGTCAGGTGGCTGCTAGACCAGTCGTGGGAAATGGGTAAATTTGATTAGTGAATTGCCAGAACTAAAAATTTGTGATAACTATAAAGTGATTGAAAATTTCCTATATATTTCATAAATATAATATTTTACTAGGTTTGCCTTTGTAGAACAAAAGTTATAGAATTAACAACTCTGCTGTCCAAAGGATGACAGTTCTGTCTTCCGGGCTAAAATTGGGGATTTAAATAAATTAATATGAGGATCATGCCAACTAAAAAAATTTGGGAAATTTTGTGTAGATTTTGGATATGGTATTATTTTCTGTTTTTCGATGAGGAAATTGAAAGTTGTCGCATTTTTGGTACTGGGACAGCAAGGGGGCTGTCTGGTAATGAGAGGGAAAGGTTGCGGTTTTGGGAGCGTGTACGGGCGTTGTCGTTTAATTGTGTTTGATAATATTTTGACTTGAATTGAGGGTGAATAATCTGCTGTAGGAGGAGTAGCTTCGGGAGTAAGGTCATCTTCCAACTTTTTCGACCGTCGCGAATAAAGTGAAAGGCAAGTGCAAGTAATTGGTAACCAACATATGGAAGAAGCACTTTTGTGTTATTAATGTGTTATGCAAAGGAATGTTTGTTCATGTTTTACTGTTGGTTATGCCTTATGCCCATGTGGATAAAGTAAAGAAATAAAGATTAAAGGTTGACAACATTCATTTTCATCATTTCATTAATTCTTAAAACTTGGTCTACATGGTAGCCAAGGAATGATAATTTTGAGGTCCTCATCATGCTTTAGATGGGCTTGAGGTCCCCACACTTATGGAGTGTGAGCTTGAGGTCCCTATGCAAGAAGGCACAGGCTTGAGTATGCATCGACGGGTGCATACTCCGTATTACCGGTAATTGCAAAGAGAAAAGAGATGTGCCTTTGTGGCATTTGCATTGTATGAAATTAAAAGTTGAGAACTATTGAAAAATAGTATGAATGGTTGTTTATGGGCATAATTCTTGTATAATATCTATTAATGTGGCTTTGGTTACTATCTTGCTTGTACTTTGCTAAGTCATGGACTCACGCTTGTTGTTTATATTTGTTTTTTAGGTACTTTGTGAGAAGACGACATGCATGGGAATGGGGTAGTTATTGGTGCATTACACATTGTCATTCACCACACTCAATAAATTAGTAGACATGTTTTATTGGAAGAACCATGCTAGTAAATTTGAGAACGGTTGTGATCATACCTACGAGAAGAACTTGTGTCCTTTGTAGTAAAGTTGGAGAAAACTCATTCGATTGTTCTATTATGGTTATGCTCTAAGTTTTCTTATTTACGGATATTATGCACTTTTATTCGATGATATGTTTTGATCATCTCTAGTGATCTATATTTCAAAGAGAATGCTGCCAAAATTTTAGAGAAAAGTTTACATTTTAATTACTTATTTTACTATTTAGTAGCATTCTAGATCCTTGTTGTACTAGGGTGTTATAGAATAGTCTTAAGTCTAGCACTTACTATTTATTTTTCCTACATTGCTTTTAGTGCAGAGTTGGCCTTGAGCTACATTGCTTTTAGTGCAGAGTTGGCCTTCTCAAGGCTAATCAATAAATCGGCATTCTTTTCCTTCAACCTATTAGTATTAGCCTTCTCATTATCGAGCGTAGCAGCCAAAAAATATACGTCGCTCTTAGACCTGCAAAGGTGAAAAGCAGACATGAAAGGCTGCAAGAGTGATCGAAATAGAGTTCAACCATATGGGCTAGTAACTTACAATTTCTCTGCCTCCTTGGAGAGTTCAGCACTTTCTTGTTGAATGAGCATGAGTTGTCTATAGTATTCAGCCACAATTGCCATCTCCTCTAATGCTCTCTAAACAAAGAAGGGTAGTGAGAAGCTAGAAAAGACTAAGCATGAATGTCTAAGTACTTGATACTTATGCTCATGCTCCCACGAGCAAACTTGGCGAGTACCCACCGGGAATCTTTGAGTTGGTCGAGCTCGTCGATCTTGTTCTACCACACCTTAAAGAAACGTTCATTGTCGAAAATGTTCCCTTTGTTGGAAAGGTCTTTTCGGTGCAGAACTTGGTTCAGAGCTCGATCAGTGGAAGATCCCACTACAAAGGGAGGGTTAAAAAATATAGAGGAGAAGTTAGGTTCTTCTTCTTCTCCTCCTTCTCTAGTTGTACCTTCTTGCGAGTGAAGAGGAGCATCTTCTGTTGTTCCACCTCGGCACAGCGATCAGAATGATTCTTAACCACTCGATCAGGTATTTCTACCCGATCTTTAGCCACTTGAACTTCAATTGCTACGATCACTTTTGTGGTCATAATCTTAGCAGCTTCGTCAGCAATCTCTGTTGATACTGTGGTCATTTCTTTGATCATCTTCTCCACCGTATCTTCGACCATAGGCAATGTCGTAGGGGGTTTCTCAATGGAAGTATCCTCAAGCAGTGGAGAAGCCAATATATGATTGCAAAAAGTAAATCAAACCTTAAGAAGATATGGAGGTAAAATACTTTATTTATGCTTATATTTTTCATACTTTGCACCCTTTATCTTGAATTTAGAATAAACTTTTCCAGAGATTAGCTTCTTCTTCTCTTTGACCATTTCTAGTTGTATGGGAGCACCTTCGACCACATTTGGTTGAAGGTCTTGAGGAAGAATCACTGCTCCTTATCCCTCCTTCCCCTCATGGTAGTCGAGACAAGTCTTAGCCACTTTGAGGGCAGTCTCCTTTCCGATCACAGGTGCTGCTGCAGCAGTCTCCTTCACAAAAGGTACAAAAAAATTTTAGTTTTCCTTTTTGAGGTGCTTGATAAAGCCACAAGAAGCACCTACTGAGTGGGTTTTGGTATCATAGTAGAAGGGTACCTTGATCTTAGGAGTCGGTTGCTCAAGCGCGACTACCCCTATCTTCTCTGCGGTAGTCACATCTGCAAGGAACTACCCAACGGGGTTGGTTGAAGTGGCAGGAGGAAGGATGGTAAGGTGAACAACAGCACTCGTGCTCCCCTTCTTTTTGTCAGTGGCTTTTGTCAATCGATATCTGTTGGCTGGAGGAGCCTTAGCCTTCTCCGCCTCTTCTCCGATAACCATCAGTTCGACCTTTGGTCATCATGACGGTTATTCCCACCTACATTCTGTGAGAAAGAAGAATATTATGTAGTCTTAAAAATGAATTCAACCTTTTGATTACCTTTAGGCATTCTTCTCTCTCTTCAGTGGATACATCCACCAGAATACAAGGGGCCTCCACTCGAGTGACGGAGCCTTCTCGCAAATGAGCTTGACTCAAGTTTCAATTTCCCCCAAATCGAGATCTGTTCATGCATGTGACTTGGCCAGTGCATAGTGCTCGAAATCTAATTACGAGAATGAGAACAACAGCTACTTACCATTCTTGTAGTCTCTGGTCTTGGTGATAGCTCCCGAGTACATCCACATGGGATGTGCTCATCACTTTATGGGGCTGATGCGATGGGTGATGAAGTCCTTCACCACGTGCCAACCGGTGAGTCCCTTGTCCTTCAGCTCTTGGATGGCTGAGATGTAAGGGGCAATCCGAGATAGGTCCTTGGGGACTAAGTTGCAAGTTGCAGTCTTCTCCTTAGCCTTCCCCACGAAAGAAAGGTTGTCCTCGCTGGTTGTCTCCCAGTAGAACCACCTCTTCTTCCAGGTTGACCACGAAGACCAAGTGAACATCTAGATGTACTACTCCGTCTTGCCATCGTGAAGCTTCAAACCATAGCTCCCAGCAATTCTAGTTTGCTGGCTCATTTCATAGTAGTATCGAAAGAGCTTGAGGTGCGGAGGGATGCGGATAAGCCTCACACAAGTACCCATTTCTCCCATAGGCCAATGTTGGCGGCGGTTTTGATCCATTTAATGAATTTCTGTGGAGGAATCTTCTCAGTGTCCTCCAATGCCCTCAGCTTTGCCTTGTCCATCTCTGACATCGACTAATTGGACGTGGACTTAGTCATTTTCCCAAGTGATTAGAGTGGATTTGGATGAGATTAGAGGAACAAGATGACTAGTCGGCAGTGGAAAGCTTGAAATAGATTGGAGCAGAAGGGGAAAGTAAGAAGATTAGAAATTACCCCAAGGCAAGCTTTTATAACCATATGAGTTAGTTACCCATCTCGGGAACCGAACGGTTACCTTGGGAACCGCTTTGGCGGACAGATCGGCAGAAATCAATTGGAATTCTTTTGTTTTCAAGTCCATATGTCTTCACAACTAAAGCAAAATTACGTGATTGACCAAGCTCACTTCTAGTCGAATGGAGTCGAAAAGGTTTTTGCTTTCGACCATCTCTCGTCTACTACCTTACTTTCTCAAGTAAGTTACTTTCACTTAAAGTTGGGAGCTAGACGACGAAGATATAATAATCCTCTAATTATTATGTCATTCTATTCTCTGAGTATATCCCTTAACAATAAGGAAGAGATTTCACAAGGTAGTCATAAGCTCTTTTACGACTACTCTTTTGTCATAAGCCATTCTACGACCATATAGTCATAAGTCCTACGACTATCTAGTCGTGGGTTGCCCTGCAACCACCTCGTGGTCGTGGACTTTCCGGCGACCAGTCTATCTCCAACTGGCTTATCTACAACGACTTACTATATCGTGGGTCCGTCTGATAAGACGGTTAGAACATGGCTTATTCCTAATAACCGCACATGCTTTCTCTTTGACAACAACCGTCGCATGATAAACGGGCCACCATATCTCTCTGACAGTAACTTCCGTCGAACAATTATCTCCCGAAGAGTTGTGATGAGGACATCACTTCTTTGGATACACACAACACTCCTCCACTTGACATTCAAGGACCAATCGCAAGAGCTCGCGCCCGACAATTGAATTTACAGGTGAGCTCGTTCCTAAGTACTTCTTTTTGTTCATTTGAGAATCGATTGCTACCTAATGATTTAATTATGATTAGGAACCATGGAGAGGACCTGGAAGTACTTGGAGAAGGGCTACGAGGCACACAAGTCCAGCAAGGGCGGTCAAATCATGTTGGAGGCCCAACTCAAGCCGACATCGAATCCAATTCGGAGTCCAGGACCAGGCCGCACTAAAATGGATGCCCAGATCGCATCCAGGCTCCGTTTTGGACGTTCTACACATGGATGGAAAGATGAGAAGGCGACCTTTCCAATGGCACTGGTCCCATGTCAAAATTCCTTCTGACACAATAGGAATCATCGAAACAAGTGGGCGTTCAGAATCTGTCAGGGTGTTGCGCCACCATCTTTTGGGCCATTCGGCTTTGCATCGTGTTGGAGCCCATTAGGGAGCGTCCCGGGTTTTGCACGCCTCACTCCTCTATATCCAACTGCCACCCCACCATTAGGGTTTGGGGTTTTGCTTAGATTATTCTGTCTTTGAACAGTTTCGCCGTTCATCGGTTTGTGAGACCCCAACTTTCGAGTGCTAAATCAATACATCTGCAATTCAGTTGTGTTCTTCCTCGTTCTTGCTTGCGTTCTTTGATTCGCAGGCGAGGATTAGCCTTCTTGGCGAGGTCAACCAGCTGCGCGCGATGGATAACCCGAGAGACGTGGTGCTGCGATTGCGGGGTTCGGAGCGTGTTGTTCGGAACCCGGATCGATTTGTGTCGAGCCTCCACCAAATCAAACATATCCAAAACCTGTTGGAAAATCGGGACCCCGTTCCTATCAAGTGGTAATCAGAGCTTCAGGTGTTCCTTCAGGTTCGAGTTTACCCTACCTTTGTTGTTTTCGGTTTCATCCTAAAGTCCAAGAAAAAGCCCTACAAACAAAATTTGTAGTCATAGGTTGTTTCCTGTCCCAGATCTCGTTTAGCCTTTTGCACAATTTGATTTCAGAGTCTGTAGTGTTGAGTTTGTGTCCTTAGTCGAGTTGTGTTGCTGGTTTAGATCGTGTTTTGTTTCGGGTTGTCTTGCTTCCGCTACCTCTCATACAAACCCTAGCCGTCAACTTTTGTTTTCCCATCCATATCCCACCCTCTGTTTTTGAGTCATCCATCACATCTCGTGATCACCCAGCACCATCCCCCACCTTTCCCCGAGCTTCTACTCCCAAGTTCCACCAATTTCCTCCACCCGATTTTCGTTTCGGCCTCCACAGCAACCATAACTCGGAGGCCCTCCTTCAAACGGCCGTAACATTCTCATACGGACTCGAAATCAGACGATTTTTTTTCAAATTGGGTGAAATTGAATTGTGCATCCGAAACTCCCCAGCTTTGCTAGGTTTGGCGAATTTATTTAGCCCAAATTCGGCCTGGAAAGTTCAGTACTCGAGCTCCGAAATTTCATCACCGAATTTACAGCACATTCATCATTTTCTGTAGACCACACCTTACATCAGATTGAGATGAAACTTTGTGTGGTTCCTATTTCTGTGCTCTGCTTTGTGGAAAAAATAAAAAAAGAAAAAAATTTTGGCACCTGGGGTTATAGTGCTGAGAGTGCTATCCGTGCCCCAAAAAAATGATGACAGAGCATAGTTTTAGGTGACAGAGCTTCATTTGTTTTGTGCTTATGCTGAATTAAGTTTCTCATTGTCTGGCCATCTTTGTTGCTGTCTTTGCTTTACTATTCTGGTCTTGACTCCTTGTTCCTCATATCATAACTGATATAGGACACATTTAGACCAGCAACTAGGACCAGTGCTTTGGACATTTATTCAGCATTACTATCTGTTATTGATTTGTGTTCCACTAACATATTTGGCATGCCAAGCTCCATATACCTACTTCCAGATAGCACAGTTTTTGACCCTTGCAATCGCCGGATCACACTCTCCAGGTATCCTTTGCCTTGCTTTGGTAAGAACACTTGTAAGAGCTTGGTAAGTCACTTCCTTTGCGGGTTCCCACTACCCTTATTTTGTAGTTGATAGGGATAATTCTTTTGTTTTCCATGTGTTTCCACTAACCATGGCAGGAGACGAAGGGGACGGGACACCGGGCGATTTCAACGAGTGTGTTAGTCGCGCCCAGCAACAAGCTGCGCTCGACAAACAAAATGCTTCACTCACTGATCTCAGCGCGAGAATGGACACCATCGTCGCCGCCATTGCCTAGTTGAACACCACGGAAGGCATTGAGCGGGTAGGGTGACGGATGGCTGACCTCACTGGTCAGATGGACACATTGGAGGCACGCCTGCCACCTGTCAATGACGGCCATCATGATGATGATGACACAGTGTATGATGCGGATGGCAACATTGATCAGCGAGCGACACAAGATGCACGACTACGTCGGCGTCTTCAGCAAAACCGACATGGTATGGGAGGTAATAACCAGAACCGTCATGGTAACGACGACCCTTTTGCTAAAGTCAAATTTACCATTCCATCTTTTTCTGGTCTTTATGATGCTGAAATATATCTTGATTGGGAGATGACGGTAGAGCAGAAGTTTAATTCTCACTTGGTTCCTGAACAACATAGAGTTAGACAAGCTACTAGTGAGTTTAAGGACTTTGCTATTATCTGGTGGAATGAACTGGGTACCATGCGCTTACAACCTGATACATGGGAGCGGTTAAAAGAAGCTATGCGTAATCGTTTTGTTCCTCCCTCATATAAACGTGATTTGAGAGAAAAAAATTTGCAGCGCTTAGAACAAGGTGATAGTTCTGTTCAGGACTATTATGCTGAGCTTCAAAAGGGTATGGTGCGTTGTGGGGTTGTTGAGGAAACGGAAGATAAGATTTGTCGTTTTTACGGGGGGTTATGGCGTGAAATTCAGGACATTGTTGATTATAAAGATTTTACTACTGTCAACTAGTTGTTCCAGCTTGCTATGCTTGCAGAAAAAGAATTGCAGGGATGCAAGGAATCAGCGAAGGCAAGCACCGGACAACCCTTCTACACACCGCAAACGACTACATCGACGGGACTGCCCAAGTCTTCTTCGAGTTTTCGTTATCCTCCACCACCTGTGAACAAGTTTGCAGCAGCGTCACCAAAGCCACCTTCCACGACACGCCTTGCAGATTCTACAAAAAATTCTTTGCAGGGTCTAGCCAAGAGTTCTTCTTCCGTGGCTTCAATGGGCCGCTCCTCTGACATTCAGTGCCACCGCTGCCATGGGCTTGGTCATGTGTAGAAGAATTGCCCTAGCCAACGGGCATACATCGCCACAGAAGATGGAGGCTACATTAACACTTCGGATGTCGAGGAGGATGATGATGTTGCACGCCTCGGACGACAATGGCGGTGGTGATGACGACTGGTCCTTGGTGGGGCGTCCACAGCGACGCTCACGGAGCATCATTGTGCAGCAAGTCCTCGGCACACAGGTACAACAACCCGATAAGCTTCAACGCCATAATTTGTTTTAGACTTTCTTCGCAATCAAGAACCAGTAGCGCACGTGTCATCATTGATGGAGGAAGCTGCAACAACTTGGTGAGTTCGATTTGGTCAAGAAGCTTGGCTTGACCACACGACCGCATCCACATCCATACCATATTCGGTGGTTAAATGACTCGAAAAGCTAAGTAACGCAAACATGCCGAGTCCATTTTTCCATTGGTGGTTATGCTGATCATGTTGATTGTGATGTGGTTCCCATGCAAGCATGCTCTCTTTTATTGGGTCGACCTTGAGAATTTGATAATGATGATTTACACCATGGTAGTAGTAACAAATACACTTTTATGCATAAGAGAAAGAACGTTACTTTACTGCCTTTGACCCCAGCTGAGATTATAGAGGCCGATAGGGAGAAAGCTGCTGCTGCTAATGATCCAAAGGAACATGGTAAATATGAAAAACAGCAAGTACTCCATTTGAAAAATTATGTTATGCTTGCCACAAAATCCGACCTTGCTGCAATTGATGATGTTAATGATACATGCTATGCTTTTGTGTGCAAAGATACTTTATTTTCTCTTAATAATATGCCTTGCACTTTGCCTGCTCCTATCACTAACCTTTTGCAGGAATTTAGAGATGTTTTCCCTGATTAGATACCTCTAGGACTTCCACCCATTCGAGGGATTGAGCACCAGATTGACTTGATCCCTAGAGCGAGTTTGCCAAACCGTGCGGCGTACAGGACCAATCCCGAAGAGACTAAGGAGATTCAGCGACAAGTCCAAGACCTTTTGGACCGTGGGTACATACGTGAGAGCCTTAGTCCTTGTGATGTTCCTGTTCTTTTGGTTCCCAAAAAAGATGGTTCTTGACGTATGTGTGTAGATTGTAGAGCCATTAACAACACTACTATAAGGTATCGTCATCCTATTCCCAGGCTAGACGACATGCTTGATGAGTTGTGTGGTGCTATAATTTTCACAAAGATTGACTTGCATAGTGGATACCACCAAATAAGAATGAAACTTGGCGATGAATGAAAAACTGCTTTTAAAACTAAGTTCGGCTTGTATGAGTGGTTAGTCATGCCTTTTGGTTTAACTAATACACCTAGCACTTTCATGAGATTAATGAACGAGGTTTTACGCCCTTTCATTGGCAAATTTGTGGTCGTTTACTTTGATGATATCTTGATTTATAGCAAGTCCATGGATGAATATTTGAATCACTTACGTGCTGTTTTTAATGCTTTGAGAGATGCACGTTTGTTTGGTAACCTTGAGAAGTGCACCTTTTGCACGGATCGAGTCTCTTTTCTTGGCTATGTTGTGACTCCACAGGGAATTGAGGTTGATAGAGCCAAGGTGGAGGCGATATGGAGTTGGCCCACGCCCACGACGGTCTCCCAAGTGCGGAGTTTTCTTGGCCTTGCAGGATTTTATCACCGCTTTCTCAAGGAATTCAGCACCATCGCGACACCGTTGATTGAGTTGACAAAGAAGGGCGTCGTGTTCCATTGGGGGCCCTCACAAGTCACAAGAGGAGTCCTTTAATCTTTTGAAGGACAAGCTTACACACGCACCATTGCTCCAACTTCCGGATTTTGGTAAGACTTTTGAGCTGGAATGTGGTGCTAGCGAACTTGGTATTGGTGGTGTTTTGATGCAAGAAGGCAAACCTGTTGCCTACTTTAGTGAAAAATTGAATGGTCCTGCTCTTAATTATTCCACGTATGATAAAGAATTGTATGCTCTTGTTCGTTCTTTAGAGACGTGGCAACACTATTTATGGCCTAAAGAATTTTTCATTCATTCCGATCATGAATCACTTAAGCATATTCGTAGTCAAACCAATTTGAATCGTAGACATGCTAAGTGGATTGAATTTATTGAATCTTTTCCTTATGTCATTAAACACAAGAAAGGGAAGGATAATGTGATTGCTGATGCTTTGTCTCGACGCTATACCATGTTGTCTCAACTTGATTGTCGCATTTTTTGTCTTGAAACTATTAAAGCACAATATGCTTTTAATGCTGATTTTAAGGATGTGTTGTTGCATTGCAAAGAGGGACAAGCATGGAATAGATTTGTGATCAATGATGGGTTTTGTTTAGAGCTAACCGCCTATGCATTCCAGTTGGATCCGTTAGTCTTTTGTTGTTGCAAGAGGCGCATGGAGGCGGTTTGATGGGACATTTTGGTGCTAAGAAGACGGAGGACGTTCTGGCCACACACTTCTTTTGGCCAAAGATGAGGCGAGATGTTGAGCGGTTTGTGGCTCGCTGCACTACATGTCAAAAAGCTAAGTCTCACTTGAATCCACATGATTTATATATGCCTCTTTCTGTTCCTTCTATTCCGTGGGCAGATATTTCTATGGACTTTGTTTTAGTATTGCCCAGGACTAAGAGGGGGAGGGATAGAATTTTTGTTGTTGTGGATCGCTTTTCTAAGATGGCTCACTTTATACCATGTCATAAAACCGATGATGCCGTTCATATTGCTGACCTCTTTTTCAAAGAGATAGTTCGTTTGCATGGTATGCCTTCTACTATTATTTCAGATCGTGATGCTAAGTTCTTGAGTCACTTTTGGCGTACTCTATGGAACAAGTTGTGTACAAAGTTGTTGTTCTCTACAACATGTCACCCACAAACTGATGGCCAAACCGAGGTGGTGAACCGCACATTGTCTACCATGTTGAGAGCTGTTTTGAAGAATAATTTGAAGCTGTGGGAAGAGTGTTTGCCGCATGTTGAGTTCGCATATAATCGAGCGGAACACTCCACCACCAAGGTAAGTCATTTTCAGGTAGTGTATGGATTCAATCCCCGTGCCCCTATTGATGTTTTACCTTTGCCTACTAGTGAGAGAGTTCATAATGATGCTAAGGAGCGTGCTGATTTTATTGTCAAAATGCATGAGACTACTAAGGCAAACATTGAAAAGATGAATGAAAAATATAGGATTACTGGTAGTAAAGGTAGAAAGGAAGTTAAACTTGAACCGGGTGATTTTCTTTGGTTGCACTTAAGAAAGGATAGATTTCCTGAGTTAAGAAAGTCAAAATTGATGCCTAGAGCTGCTGGTCCTTTTAAGATAGTTGAGAAGATAAATGATAATGCATATAAACTTGAATTGCTTCCCGAGTTTGGGGTTAGTCCCACCTTTAACATTTCAGATTTGAAGCCATACTTGGGAGAAGAAGATGAGGCTAAGTTGGGGACAACTCCGCTTCAAGAGGGGGAGGAGGATGAGGACATCACTTCTTCGGATACACACAACACTCCTCCACTTGACATTCAAGGACCAATCACTAGAGCTCGCGCCCGACAATTGAATTTACAGGTGAGCTCGTTCGTAAGTATTTCTTTTTGTTCATTTGAGAATCGATTGCTACCTAATGATTTAATTATGATTAGGAACTATGGAGAGGACCTGGAAGTACTTGGAGAAGGGCTACGAGGCGCACAAGTCCAGCAAGGGCGGTCGAATCATGTTGGAGGCCCAACTCAAGCCGACTTCGAATCCAATTCGGAGTCCAGGACCAGTCCGCACTAAAACGGACGCCCAGATCGCATCCGGGCTCCGTTTTGGACGTTCTACATATGGATGGAAAGCTGAGAAGGCAACCTTTCCAATGTCTCTAATCCCATGTCAAAATTCCTTCTGAGTCAACAGGAATCGTCGAAACAAGTGGGCGTTCAGAATCTGTCAGGGTGTTGCGCCACCATCTTTTGGGCCATTCGGCTTTGCATCGTGTTGGAGCCCATTAGGGAGCGTCCTGGGGTTTTGCACGCCCCTCACTCCTCTATATCCAACTGCCACCCCCACCATTAGGGTTTGGGGTTTTGCTTAGATTATTCTGTCTTTGAACAGTTTCGCCGTTCATCGGTTTGTGAGACCCCAACTTTCGAGTGCTAAATCAATACATCTGCAATTCAGTTGTGTTCTTCCTCGTTCTTGCTTGCGTTCTTTGATTCGCAGGCGAGGATTAGCCTTCTTGGCGAGGTCAACCAGGCTGCGCGCGGTTGATAACCTGAGGAGACGTGGTGCTGCGATTGCGGGGTTCGGAACGTGTTGTTCGGAAGCCGGATCGATTTGTGTTGCGCCTCCACCAAATCGAACATATCCGGAACCTGTTGGAAGATCGGGACCCCGTTCCAATCAAGTTGAGACGTCTTTTGGCGCGGAACAATGGTCGTCTCTTTGTCAACTATATAAAGGTTGACGTTGGAGAGAAAGGGATCAAAACCAATTAGATCGAGAGATAGTGCAAGGCATTTCACATTTACATTCTCAGTTATAATCAATTATCTGAGCAATAGCCACACAAGAAATAGGGTTATTATTCTCCTAGGAGAAGGCTCGAACCTGCATAAAAATCCCCGTGTCTCTACTCTGCGTAATCGTAGTCTAGGCCTTCAAGAGTTTTTCCCGATACCAAGAAATCATACGTAAGATCAGCGTTAAAACACCGACAGTTTGTCAATTGGTTACTTTTTTTTGGACCTCTCAATTGGGCACTTTTGTGGTTGACGCCACAATGGATGCATATGATTCATCTCTACCCGTACTTTTGAGCTTTGATAGTTTGATTTGCAGCCTCGTAGGTTAGTTATCAAATGCAAAGTGCCACAATGCTCTCTCTACAGTAAATCACCGCCTTCATCTTGGTCTTTTCCGAGGAGCTTGGTGCAGCCTTCAAAAAAAAAAGGAGCATGGTGCAGCCGTAGTAGTGTTTGTTTCGGCGTGGCTCTAATTTCGAATGGAAGCCCGGTCCAATAAGCCTAGACTAAGTGCCATACTCATCTCCTCTCAGCGTGCAGCCCAACAGAACGACGTCCCAAATCCAAATGCTCTCCGTTGATGCCTCTTTTTTTTAAAAAAAAAATCCTCTCCGTTGCATAGGCTATAATCAACAGAATGCAAAATACAAATTCAAGCAAAACACAGTCTGAATTCTGAAGTCTCAACCTAGGTAGCTGAAGGCTACTAAGCAGAATATAGCAAATCACTTGAGCACACGGATAATAGCGACTGTAACCTCATATCATTCAGTTCTTGAACGCGGTACACAATAGGCTATGTAAAATAGATATCTAAACTGTAGCAAGAGAAAGAAAAAACAGAATTCAAAAAACAAGGGATTTCTTCATTCCTGCCTGTCGGCAGAGTTCTTGAGCTGTAAAAGAAATCTGACAGAGTGGCCCGTAGCGGTTATCCTCATTATCATTTTGGATATAGTAACCACTGATGAACGAATGAGACCGTTAATGCATATTTGAATCAAGGAGGCCTTTTACGGTAGCTTAAAATGAATATAAACTGTTTAATCTTTATGATCTAATGGTTCAGATTAGTTAGAATTTAGTTATACTACTATCTACACTATTAGTAGTAGAATTTTTAAAAAGATAAAATCGTAAGCGAAACAAGTGTTATAAAAATAATTTTTCACGACTCCATGTGTCCGATCTTGCCGGAGATCATGCAGGACTCGGCAATGCTCTCGTTGGAGATCACCTATAACCGACGCGTGGCAGTGCGAGTGCCAACCGATCTTCTTGATCGCCACCTGCTCCCCCGTCTCCGAGTTGAGGGCCGAGCTGCCAAAAAAACAAACCCCGGACAAATCAAACACACGAATCGGAGCAGCGTGGAGAGGCAACGGACCAGACCATGTTGTAGGTGCCCTTGCCAATGGGTAGGATGAGGTGTTGTACTTGGCGGTGACCACGAACACGTTGCCAAAGATGTTGTACTGGATGAACCTCCCGTCGTAGCTCAGTGTCGCCTGGATGTTCTCCGTCATCTCCGTCGACGCCGCCACCACTGCCACGACGACCGGCTGCTGCCCACCCACCCTCATGCCGGCGTCCGGCTCCTGCGCCCCACCGTCCATCGGTGCGTGGGGATGCTGGTTTGGATGACAAGAGAGAACGGAAGGGATGGGAAAGTGCGCGTGGGAGTGGTGGAATTCATGGCGAGCTGATCTCTGCAACAATTTCCAACCATTAACCACCATACGTTGAGCTAAACTGATTCAATTCGTGCATGTAGAGAATAAAAATATAACTGTGGATTACACACATATATTCATCGGAGATAGTTTAAAATACTCTCTCGAAAGAACCAAATTAAAAAATAAAAAATTATAATAGCCTCACAAATCAACGATTAGATTTTATTTCTATTACAACATTTCTACTACCAATATAATATATTAAAATAACCTATTTGAAATGGTGCAAATTCATTGTAGCATCACAATTCAGTACAGAATACGTCGAGACTTGCATCATTCATCCTCAAGGGAAGCGGACGACAGCATCAATACTAGAACAATGGTTGAAACAAATTTGATGACATGTACTAAAAATCTCCTCTAGTAACTAAATCTCTAGATCGTACGCAACTAAACTGTTAAAGTTGATCCGAATTCATACCGTATCTATGTAGGATACTTTATCATCTCATACCAAACGTGGCATGGCAGGTGCATGCGCAGATTGTATCAGACGTGGTGTCAATCTGTAGCAACCGACTCTGATTCGGTTTCCTCTCCGTGTGGGACTCTTTTCCCCCACACTATATGTATGTACCCAGCAGTTTAGGAAGAGTAAGCGCTCTATTATAATCTCTCCTCATTATGGTGATTTGCCTTCGAGCGTCCGTAGTTTTTTCCCGCAATAGTTTTTCATGTAAAAATCCTTATCTCTATTTTTTCTGTATATTATTTTCAATAAGTAGTATCAGAGTACAAAAGATTAGAGTGCAGGAGATCCGTGAGAAAAACTCCAGTGTGTTTTCGTCGGATCCGAAGCCAAGTCATCAACCACGCCAAATTCGTTATGCGGCGCTTCGTCCCGAGTCTTCTATGCTCAGCACTCCCGAGGCGGCGTCCTGTGGGTCTCCACGACGCATGTCATTAAGCAGCGCCACATTTTTTTCGTCGCCTCGGTCCACGTGCAAGCGCATAGCAGCACGAGGCGTCCTCCGGCACGGCACACAGCACATGAAGAAGTTTTCCAAAGCAAGGCAAAGAGAGATCAGATCATCAGAGCAAAAGGCATCGCAGCGAATCAATGAGCGGCAAACAGACCAAGCAGCAAGCAAAGCAATAGAAAATATTGGCATAGAAACCAAGGCCAAGAAATAAAAAGGGCAGCGTCCAGAGGCTGTTCGTGGCTTTGCTTTGGTGCAATTTTGGCGGCAATTGCTACGTGCACTCGAGATCCGTACGAGGAGTTTACCTTACAAGAATTTTGCTAGGTACACACAAACTTATACTGCAAATTTTGGATTTCTTCCGCATGGTGACTCAAAAGTATAATCTTCTACTATTGGATTGTGACACGAGGTTTTCCTTATAGCAAGTCAAGATGCGAGCTGTTTTATCACAACTTGATTTGGATGATCCACTTTTGAAGATCGACAAGATACCAGCCACATTATCCGTTGATGAGAAGCAACGTAAAGATCGTAAGATCTTATCTCAAATTTATCTTTATCTATCAAATAATATTTTACAGGAGGTTATGAAGGAGGCATCCGTCGTCGCATCATGGATAAAGTTAGAGCAGATTTGCATGACCAAAGATCTTATCAACAAGATGCATCTAAAGCAGAAGCTTTATTCCCACAAAATGGCAGAGGGTGTCTCACTGTTGAACCACCTGATAGCTTTCAAGGAAGTTGTTGCAGACCTCGAAGCTATAGAGGTAAAGTATAATGATGAAAATTTAGATATTATTTTGCTATACTCTCTGCCCAGTTCGTACTCTACTTTTAGATATACTATTCTATATAGCCGAGATACTCTTACTCTTAGTGAAGTTTATGAAGCTCTGTATACTAAAGAAAAGATAAAATTTATGGTTCCGAGTGAAAGTTCAAGTACGCATGCAGAAAGTTTGTTTGTCTATGGCAGGCAATGCGAGAAGGGTCCAAATGGCAATTCAAAAGGCAGAAGCAAAAGCAGATATAGATGCAGATCTAAATCCAGAAATAGGAAGTCATGTAGGTATTGCAAGAAGGATGGTCATGACATATCCGAGTATTGAAAGTTGCGAACAAGGAGAAGAGGAATAATAATTTCAAGAGCTGTCAACAAGATGATGAACCTAGAGCCATCGTTGTCACCACGAAAGTTCTTATGAAGATGTTCTCGTTGCCTTTGTCGGTGATTCCAAAACCAATGATGCATGGATTCTTAATTTAGCTTTGTACTTTCCACATGAACTCGAACCATAAGTGGTTCGTTACCTATGAAGCTACGCCAAGTGGATCGATTGTCGATGGTGATAATACACCATGCAAAGTTGTAGAAATTAGTTCTATCCAAATCAAGATGTTTGATAGCACCATCAAAACTTTGTCGGATCTTCATTATATTCGAATTTAAAAGAAATCTTATCTCGTTGAGTACTCTTGATGCTAAAGGGTACAAGTATTCAGATGGAGGTGGAGTTCGAAAGTCACCAAATGTTTTCTTGTTGTGATGAAGGGTGATATGAAGGTGCCAACTTATATCATCTACGAGGCACTACAATTTTAGATAATGTTGCTATTATCTCAAATAAATCATTTGATTTCGATGCTACTAATCTTTGGAATATGCGTCAGGGCATATGAGTGAAGCTGAACGATGGAATTATGAAAAGAGTTTTCTTGATAGTCAAAGCATCGACAAGTTGAAGTTTTATGAACATTGTGTCTTTGACAAGCAAAAGAGGGTAAAATTCAGTACTACGACTCACTCTACAAAAGGCATATTAGATTATGTTCACTCGATTTGTGGAAGAATTATGTGTTCCGTCACTGGGATGTGCAAGTGCATATTGATCATCATTGATGATTACTCAATAAAAGTTTGGGCATACTTCATCAAGCACAAATCGATGTATTCAAAACATTCAAGAAGTGGAAGATTATGATTGAAAGACAAACTGGTAAGCATGCCAAGAAGCTACGTACCGACAATAGCTTGGGGTTCTGTTTTGGAGAATTTGAAGTTTTATGCAAATCAGAGGGTATTGTGGGATATTATATCATCCTAGGCTTTCCTCAACAAAATGGTGTGGTCGAACGCATGAACAGAACCATCATGGAGAAGGTACGTTGCATATTGTCAAACTCTAGATTATCTAAGAGTTATTGGACTGAAACTGCTTCCACTATCTATTATTTAATTAATTGGTCACCAAATTTGGCTATTGATAAGAATACTCTAATTGAGGCATGGTCGCACTCTCCAGCAAATTATTCAAACTTAAGAATATTTGGATGTTTTGCTTATACTCATGTTAACAATGGCAAATTAGAGCTTATAGCAGTTAAATAAAATTTTCTTGGTTATAAAACTGGCGTGAAAGGATATAAATTGTGGAATCTTGAAACTAGAAAGGTGGTTATTAGCAGAAGTGTTACTTTTGATGAGTTAGCTATGTTGCATGATAAGCCATCTATTGATGTTCCTATTGAGAAGCAATCAAGCGTGCAGGTGGAACATGTTATTGATTCAGAATCTACACCAGAAGTCAACAAAAAAAATATTTCAGAAGCCCCTATTATTGAGTTCTCAACACATTGTTCCATTGCAGTTGATAGAGAGAGGAAGAACATTTAGCCTCCTAAAAGATTGATTGAAGAAGCTAATATTGTGGCTTATTGTTTAAATATGGTAGAAGAAATTAAAGGTACTACAGAATCTTCATCTTATTCAGAGGCTGTCTCTTCTAGTAATTTAGAAAGATGACTCCATGTATGATGAGATAGAATCTCTTGACAAGAATGGCACTTGGGAGCTGGTCAAGTTGTCAATTGAGAAGAAGCCTATTCGCTGCAAATGAATCTTCAAGAAGAAATAAGGAGTTTCACCAACCGAAGAGGTTAGGTACAAAGCAAGACTAATTGCAAAAGGATACAGCCAAATTCCAAGTATTGATTTTAGAGATGTATTTTCTCCTATTGTGAAGCATAGTTCTATTCGTACTTTACTCAGCATTGTGCCTATGCATGATTATGAGATTGAACAATTGGATGTGAAAACCGCATTCTTACATGGTGAATTAGAAGGAGACATTTATATGGAGCAATCGGAAGGTTATGTCATTCCGGGAATGGAGAATTTTGTTTGCAAATTGAAGAAATCTCTTTATGGTTTGAACCAATCACGTAGACAATGGTACAAGAGATTTGCTCCTTTATGATATCTTAATATTTTAAAAGATCTAACTATGATAGCTGTATTTATTTGAAGACTGTTAATGGTTCAGTTATTTATTTGCTCCTATATGTTGATATGATGATTGCTGCAAAAGACAAGGCTGAAATTTCAAAGTTGAAAGCACAATTAAATAGTGAATTTAAGATGAAAAATCTCGATGCAACAAAGAAGATTCTTGGTATGGAAATCATTAGAAACAGATAGTTTGGCAAATTACATCTAAGTCAAAAGGAGTATATTGATAAAGTTCTTTGTCGTTTTAACATACATAAGGTCAAATCTATGAGTACTCTCTTAGCTGCACTTTTCAAACTTTCTTCAGCATCATGTTCACAATCAAATGATGAAGTTGAGTACATGTCTAGAGTTCCATATGCGAGTACAGTTGGTTCACTTATGTATGCCATGGTATGTTATTGCCTCGATTTATCTCAATCTTTAAGTGTGATTAGTTGATACATGGCTAATCCTAGAAAAAAAGCATCGGAAAGCAGTTCAATAGATTTTCAGATATTTGCGAGGCACATCTAATGCTTGTTTACAATTTGGGAAGACTAGAGATGGACTCGTTGGTCATGTGGATTCTGATTTTCTTTGGAGATTTGGATAAAAATCTCTCACTGATTATGTGTTCACTGTTGGAGGGTGTGCTGTTAGCTGGAAAGCAAGTTTGCAAGCTACTGTTACCTTGTCTACTACAAAAGCTGAGTATATGGCTATTTCTGAAGCTTGCAAAGAAGCCATTTAGCTAAGAGATTTATTTACTGAGCTTTGTGGAAGTACATCTTGCACTACAATATTTTGTGATAGCTATAGTGTTATTTGCCTTACAAAAGATCAAATGTTCCGTGAGAGAACAAAACACATTGATATCAGGTTTCAACACATTCAAGGTGTCATTACCAAGGTGATATTAAAGTCTGCAAGATAAGTACTCATTATAATCCAGCTGATATATTGACAAAGCCAGTTCCTGCGTCTAAGTTTGAGCTATGCTCATACTTAGTTGATATTACTCACTAGTCCTTTTTGAGTTGACAAAGCCATTTTTGTTACTAATCCTAATTAATTCTAGATATATTATAAATAAATCGGTTATAAACATACCAACTTTGGTTAAAAATAGCAAGTAAAAAAGTTTTATTGGGGGATGTGCCAAAATTAAAAACATGAAATGCAAAAAGCTCGTTGAGATGATCGAAATGCATATATAATATGCTCAATTTAGATGTCAAATACAAAAGATACGTATTAGCTAGCTACTGCTATTATATCTATTGAATCCAAATATTATCTGTATTCGTATTCGATTCGACACATATTTTACATATTATATTTATATTTGTATCGACAAAAAAAATCTGAATACTATTTAGATTCGGATTCATTTTATAACACAAATATATTTTACTCTCCATACTTATTACTGTCTAAATATGAATGCCGAATAAAATAAATAATGCGGATCCCGATTGACACCTCCAATAAGAGGAGGAGAGCGGACACGCAAGGTGTCTGCTGGGCCACGATCAACTCGGTTTGACTTCGACTTATTTTTCACTATTCATAAGTTTCGTCTTTTTCGAACTTTTAGCTTTTTGTTGAGCTTTTTGCGGTTCTTTTTTCCCGTATTTGTTTGTATTATACGTAATGGGCTAACATATTTTTTTATTTTAAATTTTTTTAAATTAATTATGCTAAATAAGCCTCTGTCAGCTACAGTGTTTTTTCAGCTAGTTACAGTGTTTTCAGCCACGAGCTTTTCAGCCGAACCGATCACCACCTAGGACGCGGCTTCCCTGTCACGTGCCCATGTTCCTATGCATGCTCCCGCCACATGGCGTGCGTATACTCGTTACCATAGTCATGCTGGGTCCCGTAACCTTTCGTTCACAGCAAAGGATAAGTTCCCGCTACTGATATCTTCAGTCGCCGATTATACTATCATGCTTGAAAAGCTGTCCATACTCCATGTCAGGGACGATGGAGTTGGCAGCTTCTTTTAATTTTGTTATGTATCTTTCTAAGTTAGAGTTTATAAATTAAATACAATAAATATTTTACTGAATTCATCTATATCGATTAAAATCATACACGAGTGTTTCTTTCCATACTTTCTCTTACAAATAGTTAGAATTCAAAATTTTAAACTATAAAACACATCCCAAAAGAACCTAAATGCCGTCAGTAATTGTGTAGTCTGTGGCTCCTAATCTCAAGCAGCGTCATGGGCTTCGCCGTCGATGGCTTCCGACAAGCACAGCGGTCAACACTTAGCGCTCGGTACATGTCATAAGGTCTGAAGAGCAGTAGAGGTTTCGTGCATGATATAAGCTTCACCGTAGGTATTCAGCTGGCGAAGTCGGTGAGGTCGCGGAAGGTTGGCCGCCACAAGCCAACAACATAACACACCGTTAGTGGGAACGCGATCAACAAGTGAGAAGCAGGTAACCACCACGACTGTGAGAGAGACATGAGAGCAAGCGAGCATTTAGCCAATGTGCTCTCGAAGCTCGACCATGGAGATTGGGTCGCTCGATACAATGGAATTCATCGTATCGAGCTTGTATCGAGCGACCCATGGGGAGAACTAACTTGGTAGCTAATCTCGCTGCCATGGTGCTGTCGAAGACTAGATGTTTGGCGAGTCTTGAGTAGCACGGTGAATGACTCTAATGAGGCGGTAGGTGTGTCGGTGGATTCGAGGATGAGGCCGCGGGTCATGGTGGCTGTTGAATTGTGTGGGCCAAGCCCATACAAAAGAATAATTCCTTTTAAATCTCAAAGATTCACTTATGCAAAGAAGACATGCATGTGAACTTTAGTACCACATTGCTAGTTCTAAGAGAGGAAGACCACTTTAAAAGGGATGGTGCACTCCTAGCCACTTGAGGCATGTGTGTGAAAGAACTAGAGGATCACACGCGCGCACGCTCGCCTCGCCGGGCGGGGGGCGCGGGTGCACTGCACCTGCGTGAATGGTCCGCCAAAATCGGCTCCAGATGCTTGCGCAGATGCGGCTTCCTTTTGCAGTTTTATTTTGCTGTTTTGAGTGGCGGTGAATCCGGATCGGATACGCGTGACTAATCCGTTTCGGTTACGAGTTATGGAGAACGTGCGGCGCCCGATCACGCGTTCGATTCTTCTATAAATCTTGAGTCGCCGTCTCCATACGATGAAGCGAAAATCAATCTAGGGTTTTGCCTCCTCCATTGTGCTGCGCCGCCCCACGTAGTCTACTCCGTCCTGTTCACGGCGTGCACCGCCGTTCGGAGAGCGGTCTCGGAACCGTCGCCAAGTCTGCACCGGAGAGGCGAATAAGGTTTTGGGAAGCGCTCTGCGCAGCGCGATCGCTTGCTGTAGCTCGGCTCGTCTTCCTCGTCGTTCGTCTTCGCGAGTCGTCATCGACCGTGTCATCGCACCGTTCTGCGGCGTCAACATCGATAAACCAAAGCGAGCAGAATAATCGATGCATGCGGTCATGTTCTCCGTATTAGATCTATTCATGTATAGTTTTCGATTACATGTCTAGATCTTTTATGCTGTGATGATTACGTTATTTTGCGTGCGTGATGTCACGATTTATTTATGAAATAAATTGAACCTACATGCGCTTATATTTTCAACAGTGGCTGCATAGACAGCTAAATATGAAGGTGACGTTCACGCGCAGCGGCCACGATGACACCGAGAGGCCGGCGTATAGCGGCCAGCACGACGGCGGCGATGTGCAAGAACAAATAGCGATCAAAATTGGGTCGTGTTTAGTTGTCAGTAGGACATGACATGACACCGGCGGTGGGCATCGCGATCAACCTCGACGTGCCGTTGCCGTCCGAAGCAGCACAATTAGCATCCGCCGGCGCTCCGGGGACAAGCCGTGAAGGTGCGGCACGGCAAAGCGCATCCGCCCGTGCGTGGCCCACCACCAGTTATAGAACCCAATCCGTCCGTCCATCTCGGACTCGTAGCGATCACATCTAATCCGCACCGCACGTACGCGTGAAACCTTGGCGGCTCAGTCCGATCCGATCTATATTCGTCTCCGTCTCCGACTCGTAGGGCAACCTAACGACGCGTGCGCTCTTGCCCCTACAAACTCGGTGAGGGCTCCTCACAAACCGCTACCATCTCGATCTCTCTACGTCCAAGGCAATCGCGCAACCATGGACGCGGTGGCCTTGTTAGATGTATACGGGCTGCCCGACCGCGAGCTCCACCCCTCCGCCGGCGGCCGGGAGTCCCCGCGCTTACTCCTCTCTTATTGCGAGGCGCTGCCCGAGGACACCGTCGCGGCCAACCCGTTGGAGATGGCGCGACGCGCCCAGAAGCGCGGCCGGGCGCAGGGCGACGAGGAGGGCGCCGCTCGCGGCGCGCCCCGGCGCTCCCTGCAGGACGCGCTTGATGAGTACGCGGCGGCACTGCGATCCGATCACGCGTCACGCCGCCAAGAGCACAACGCGGCGGCGGGTCAAGAACCAGGGACGGCTCAAGTACCCGTCGAGATGCCGTTCGGCTATTGCTCTGTCGGGGAAATCGTTGCTCTGTCGGGACCGCATCTGCATGACTTCCTTCCGTCGTTCCAGCCGCCGACGAGGACTCTGCGGCCTACGGCAACTGCAGCGTAGTGCCGGATGCGGAGGCACAAGCTCCTGGAGACCAGATGGCGGTCGACGATTTCTCCGAGCTTATGTCCGATGCAGCAGATAGCTTCTACTTGTCAGACCCAGCTTATTACGGCGCGACGGCGGAAGATGACCGTGGAGGCGCCGAGTTGCACGGCGTGGTAATGCCGGAGCCGATCGATGAAGAATACTACTTGACGGCGCTCTTTGCTGAGCCGATCGATGAACTGCAACTGCACGACTTGCCTGACGACTCTGCGGTCTACGGGGAGTGCGGCATATCGACGGATGCGGCGGCGCAAGGTCCTGGACACCAGATGGCGTTGGAGGATTTCCTCGAGCATATGCCCGGTCAAGAATCCGAGTTGACGCCGCTCTTTCCTGAGGCCCTGAGGGAGTACTGCGACCGGATACGTGATGATTCCATGGAGCGCGCCGTCCTGCAGAAGCTCCAAGACCTGGCTTTCAGCGCGCCGGCGGGTACTGGTCATCGTCAGCCCGCCAAGGAGCACGACATCATGTACAAGATTCTACTAGAGTATCAACAACAGTTCGAAACTAAAACAATGGCCGAAACTGATCCGCCGGCATGCAATGAACTTCTCCAGTAGCAGACCAGCAGTAATCATCCTTTGAAGTTTGAAGAAGAGTTATACCAATGCTAGAGTAGGGGTGAAAAGTATCACTATTATTCGGTTATCGTATTCAATATGGTACGAATATGATATAGATTTTTTCATCTGATTAACAATTTCTATCCTATTTGTATTCGTATTCGCATAAAAATATAGATACAAATATAGTATGAACTTTTATCATCCGAAATGTTATTTTATCCGGACCATCCGAATCCATATTCAACAAAACAATATACATATTTTATTACAACACAACTAATTAGTTGGACAAATTTTTTAAATTGAACGTGAATTCATATTTCTTTAGGTGAAGTAAATGAATTAAAATGATTAAACATGATTGTACGGAGATATCCGGATCCGACCAAATTAAATAGATATTTGATTCAAATTCATATTTGTTACAATATTCGTATTTAAAAATATTCATATTTATGTTCATATTCGTTAACAAATATGAATACGAATATGGTTTGGATACTATCTGATCCGTTTACATCTCTACATCCAAGCTTCATCCCCGATACGATAGGATGCATAAATGTAGAGCTGATTTGGCTGAATATTTACATATGGTCATGTCAAATTGCACAAACGTATCACTTCTCAGAAGTGTCATGGAAAGAAACAGGGTTACATAAGAACAGGAAAACCGAAAAGGCCAGTGCACCGAGCCCCTCGAAGAGAGTAGGAAAGGAAGGAAGAAAAAAAAAAGGAAAGACGATACAAGCTCAGAAGATCCTATTCTTCTTCACAGCACATCACATCAAGTGCCCAAGCACCTCAAACAAGGTCAACACTCAGCTGCCGCTCTTTTCCGGCCCGAAGTGATTAGCTGCATGGAGAATGAGAATTCCAGAGTCTGAGAATAAGGTCAAGATATTTGGCATGGAGAATATAAGCAGGAGGGTGGAAAGAGGTACTGACAGATGAGGAGAGGTCAGCTGTCTTCAGCACTCGCAGCCTCTTCACTGATGAAACAAACATCCTGCGCGAATCGGAGTAACAGTTAGGAAACATGGGATAAACTAATAAGCTTGTTTGACAGTTAATAAAGTTGTAAACTGAAGGTTCTGATCTTTGGGCAATGTTGTTTCTATGTAAAACTTTTAAGTAATCAGTATGTAATACAAGTCAATGGGTGCAGATCAGATGGGATTTTAAAATCTGGTCATGGTGTAGAACGAGCCTTGGTTTTGTTTACTGTCCAACTACGGCATTGTACTCTATGCATCACAATCAAATTTTGCATGCATTTATATTTTTTCTACATACGAATAGAATTTGGGGTTTGCTTCCATACACCTTTAAGAAAAGTTTATATAACTTAAATAAAGTAGTTAATATTAGGTGATGGCAAATCTGTACCGACCTTGAAGATTAAATGCAGACATAGACTTAATATTAGGTAGGGGCAAACCTTCAATTTGGAATTTTTTTAAGTTATTCATATTTGCTCCGCCTAATATTAAACTGCTTTGTTATAAGATTCGTAAACATTTTAAAAAAAGAGGTGCACCGAATCATGCCCCATAGATTTTACCGATCACTGAAAAAACAAGCAGCAATGAACTCACCCCCATGGAACATCTCCAACCAGCACCCTATCACCTTCATAATCCTCATAAACCAGAGTGTACTCCCCAGTTCCATCTAGTAAACCAGATATTGCCACGTCTTCCTGAGGACAGTCCTTTGCTCCTACAGGGAGAGGGTCTTTTTGGGCTACATACAATGATGCAAATTAGGCATATTGAATAGATACTAATCAAATGACTAAGCCATTCAAATTACTGAAAACTACTTTACATGTAAACAACTTCTACAGTGCCTCGGTTCAGTATCAAGGTAGAAGTTTGCAAATACTCATCTTAAAATTATAATTGAAAGAGATTGCTACATGAAAACAATGGAGCAGAGGTTCAAATACCTGCAAGAAGGCCCCAGAATAGCTTGTCGACAGCTAAAGAAAGTTTCTCATAGCTATCCAAGGCGTTCAGATTGATCTTTCTACCAATAGGGATACCATCCATGTTAATCTTTACAAATGGAGTTCTCTTGGTCTCTTCAGCTTTCGCAGCCTTCTTCCCATTCTGCAGTTCAAGGGATGCTTTGCTAGAAGTAGCCAGATTTCTTCTGAATGTACGAACCGGAGGCCATCCAATAACAGGAGTACTAGGAGATCTGCAATTGGAGGTTGAATGACTGAGAAATGAAAAAATAGTCTAATGGATTATTGCAAAAAAGAACTACAGTTAATTAAAATGGAAGTACCTGCTAGTACATGCATATTTATTGAGACAGCCATTAAGCTACACTGGTAATACACAAACAATACGCCTCAAAATGATTCATATTTAGAACAGTCTTGACCAATAGCTTGGGATATCGATATTTACTATTTAGATATCAAGGATCTTGAAATCTGAGTTAACAGGCTTGCAACATTTGGCAATGGAAGTGTCATGGCAATGGGCCAGCCCATTAGGGCCTGCGCACAAGGAGTCCATAGCATACATGCATATCTTCATATTTGGACTAGTTTAGATACATATCTTCATAGTTGGTTTGATTGGATGTGTATCTTTATATTTGTATAATTTAGATATGATCTTATCTTTAGTTGATTGGTTGTATTAGATTAAATTAGTTTTCATATTATAGAGGCTAACCTCATCTATATAAGGAGATAAGCTGCACCATTCATATAAAGCAAGAACAATGAAATAATCTAAGTTTCAATCCCCTTTGTCTCCTCCCGGTCTCTAGTCCTCCCCAAGTAAGCCGACGCCATCTAGCTATCCTCCCAGCAGTGTTTACCCCTATGACCTATGGATCACAATAGGGAGTTTGCAGGATAAGGAATCACCATAACTAATTAGCTATTATTGACCAGGCCAGCAGGAATGTATGAAGAAAATATTCAAACGTGCTCCCAATGAAAGAAATGAAATCCTAGACTTAGCTATTTATTTTCAGAATAATTAACTAGACAGAGTTCATATTATACATGATTCCTTTCAAAGATTTTGGTCTTCATTCTTTGGGCAGATCCTAAATCACCTATACATGAGAAAGTATTTCTCTGGAAGTGATGTTCAAAGCATAATGGGGTGATATACATTGTAAGATTTGGAAGCTCAAAGCCCCATAATGTACTCACTACACAGATCTAGAAAATCATTTTCTAGAATCAGAGATTTGCTTCTGGAGAGCACAGTATAGTAATTGGTAAGTGCTGACGTATGCAAACAAAGAGAGGCAACAAGGCATGTAGAGTGAAATCCAAGAACTGATCAGTAGGGACAAAATAAAGAACAGTGCAACATAGAGCCAAAAATAATTGCAACCCTCTTAAATAGGAGGAGCTCCATCTCCATGCATGGCAGGCCCAGGCAGAAGCAGACAAGCAAACTGGCCCTGGATGGTTTTGCCATAAATGGAGAGCAGTGCAGGAGATGGAGGCACCTTTCTCCTTGGGTGCGTTCTTTTCAGCTACAGCTAATGGCTTATGACTGTGACTGATGGCTTTTAACTCTAGCGTGAGCGCTTATACGAGTGAACCGAATACCAATGAACCATTTCAAAAAGGCTGTCCCGATAAGCCGCATTGAAAGAGCTGCGGAGAAACCGTTCCGCTTGTTTATTCGGAGAAAACTATAAGCTGAAAAGAGCGGCACCTTTAATTCATGCCAGGGCAGATGAGAAGAATAGAGAATCAGGAGCCATCAACAGTTGCCCACTCTTAAAAAGCAAAGATTTTGTGGAATTTGGTATGTGAAACCTTATGATTCCCACCTTATCTGGGAGCTATTATTGTTTGGTGCAAGTGCATTCCCTGTAGCTGGTGGGTGTGCCTCTGGGGACCCCTTTGCCTTGCCTGCACACGAACAAGGAGGAAGAAACAAGGGGTGAGAAATCATGCTTGAGAACTTTTCATCACCTTTACTGACTTTTGGACAAACTACTTGTAATCAAGAACAAAGAAAAGCGGGTGCATTCTGCTCATATCTAGACATTTCCATGAATCTATTGTCTGAATCAAACCTCTGAAACAATACTACGTAAAAGATTCATCATTAATGCACTAATCATCTCGCCAATAAGTTTAAGTTCAAGTTCTCAAAGAAAAGTGGTCATTCTACTCATATATCAAAGTATACAACAAATTCGTCAAGATCATTTCCACCTAAAACCTCTTGCGCAAAAGGTATAAACTGCTAGACAACAATGATACATTTCTACTCCTATCTGAAAATGTGCACTCATCTCTACATTTCATTAGAACACAAGACACCATTGTGCTATCATGTCTAAGTTTCATTAGACCACAAGACACCATTGTGCTATGTAATAACACACTCCATACCTTGTGAGTGGGAGACAACAGCGGAGTAGCCAAGGGAGAGCATGGAGTTGTCAGCAGCCGAGCGCGTCCCCTTCTCTTTGCACGCCGTTCTCCAGCCTCCTCCGGGAAGCCCAAGGCTGAGCTCAAGCGTCTTCTCCTCTTCGTCCTGGTCCCCTGGCTCGCCCATCCAGTTGCGAAGAGTTGAGCAGCCGCCTTTGCTCTTCTTGCTCTCTGCCTCCCCCATCTCTTCTCGTAGCAACCAAGTCTTGCTGCACAAACAGAAGAATGGAGAACTAGGTCAAAATTAACAACAAAACTAGCAAGAACGGAGAGAACGAGAGAAATTACCTTGCCTGGTTCGGACAGACGCCCACAAGTTCCTCCACGATGGGAAGATCTTTAAGCTCTCCCTGCTCTGTTCTTGGTGTCCGGTGTTCTGTGGAAACAGCCAAACAGGAAGAAGGCAAGAGTTAAAAACAAACTAACAACTATCAATGGTGAACAAAAATAGAAAAGAAAAGGGCAGCAGTGAAATCACCAATGGCCTCTTAATCTCTGGCTTTCTTGGTACTAGTCTCCTTGTGTTACATGTCAAAACTAACAGCTCACCCAAAGAACAGCAAAGCAACCAAAAAAAAAGAAGCAACAGCAGCAGCCAAGAGGTGGTGAAGTAAGCGCAGCAGCCGTGTGTGAGTCAAGTTCTTTGTCTGCTCACACACTGAAAAACTTGCGTGATCTGAACCGCGCCACTAGCATGTAAGTAGTAGTTGCTGGCTACTGCTTGCTACTGGAGAAGAAAGATGAGCAGGGGGTGGGAGTGATTCCACGGGGCTAGAAATGGAAATGGAGCATGGCGCACGCCAATGTGATCATAGGGCATCTGTACTCTGTAGGCTGTAGCTGCCGTCCATGACATCCTTACTAGTACCATGCAGGGCTGGTCATAGCCTGATAGGTGTGTTTGTTTGTGGCCTTGTGCTAGCTGCTCTCTCTCTCTCTGCCTCAAAAGGTGGCAGAAGTAGTGCTAATTTATGGGTTATTTTGAGTTAAGAGCATCTCCAACAGTATGAGCTAGTTACTAACTCTAAGACAACTTCTTTAATAGTATTAACTTTTAGCACATAATTCATAACATAAATAGTTTCACATGACACTCTTATGTAATCTTGGAATGTGTGTATGAGACTAGCTCTTGATCAAGAGATAGGTTTTCTCTCTCTTCTATTAAAATATAAAATAATATGCTTAGAGCTAGCTCATAAATCATTATTAGAAATGCTCTAAGCACAGAGGTAGCTGGGGCTCATTAGCAAGGTCAGTTAAGAGAACGTACATTACTATTTTACAGAAGAAGAAGAGGATATGGTTCTCTCTGCGTTGGGCCGCGAGCTGTTCCCCTGGGAGTCTGCCTCTGCCTCTGCCCGGTTCGGGTCAGCGGCAGTACTGAAAAGATACAGCGGCAAAGGTGACAACCAAAATATGTTTTTCTTTCTTCTTCACCCCCTGCAGACGGGTTGTTGGCTCAAGAAAGCTGTCTTCTCTTTCTTGTGACCTGATAATCGTCAGCTGGGACTGGGACGTGTGGCTGGGTTCTATTAGTGCATTTGGCTTTTGTTTTAATAATTAATTTTTAAATAATATATTTTTTAATATAGAGTTTATAAGTTAATTATAATATACATTATATCGACTTTAACCATACTGGTCAAAATTATAAGCAGCTATCTCTCTTCATACTCTCTCATAAACCAACAGAATTCAAAAGTCATAAACTATAATTTAAAAGAACACACTCAAGCGAGCTCTGCCTTGCTGTTGCAGTAAACAATGTAGGTAGTGTTATTTATTAGTATTCTCTTGGAGAAAGATCGGAGTAGTTTTGTTGGCAACTAAAAACTGTTACTAGTTTGTTGGCAACTAAAATCTGTTACTAGTTCACAGAAAAGAAAAGAACATAGTGGATGTTGTGAAAGGAGCCTTACGCGGCTGTAGTTTGCATATTGCGTCGTTTGTACGGTCTAAGAGCAACTTCAGCATAACCCTTATTTGAGCCTTCATCCTACTTTTAAGGACCGAGAGGCAAAAAAACTCACTCCAGCAGAGTCCCTACTTGAGCCCTCAAAAGTAGGGGCTCTCAAATCTCCCCCTCGAGCCCTCATTCCTGGAGGGTCTGGAGGGAGCCCCTACTTTTGAGGGCTCAAGTAGAGGCCCTGCTGGAGTGAGTTTTTTGCCTCTCGACCCTCAAAAGTAGGATGAGGATGAGGGTGGGTCCTATGTGTCATCCCCTCTGAGAATGAATTTGAGGGTCCTGTTTTGAGGGCTTCTGCTGGAGTATATCTCAAAAGTAGAGAGAGCTCTCAAATAAAAAGTAGGGGCCCTGTTTTGAGGGCTATTGCTGGAGTTACTCTAATAAATGTGCTAACACGAGGTTCACATCAAGACACAAGAATAGAGAAAGGTGGTTTCTGAACCTTCCAAATATGAAGGAAAAACTACTTCTATATCATTTGAGCCATCCTGCCAAAGCTATAAAATCATGAAACTATGGTCAGTCTAGAAAATTTTATGTACATTGTATATTCGTGGTCAAAGTTCAGACTGTATCATTTCGTAAGAAGAAAGTTCAGAATGTATGCATATACCACAGCGATCTACATCCAAGGGCCAAGCAAGCTGTCACATCCTCAAAACGAGAGGAAGCAGGAAGAAATCAACAAGAAACCGCGCGGCCATGCAAGCATCACTTTGTGCATCTACGAAAGCGTAGCGTCAATAATTAGCTTAGCAGCTTCTAAACAAGAAACACAGCTAGCGCAGGTAGTGCGCGGTGGTTCGGAGGAATCATTCATGGCAGCTAGGCTCCCCACCAGGCCACCACGGCACCGCCTCACTAAATCTCTTGGCCGGCGGCCAGTTGCCTCTCCTCTGCTTTGGTCCCCTACATCTTTGTTTTGCGCCCCGTTCGGTCCCGTGCTTCTGGCCTGCGGCCGCATGGTAAGTTAGACATGGACCTAGACACCCGTATACGATGGGTGTGTTGCGGTTGCGGGGGCTTAGTTCTATTATGAGTGCTTGTGTAAATAAATTAAATATCGATAAGTCGTTTTAAAAAGTTATCTCGATAAACCGCTTCGAAAAGTCGATAAAAAACTACCTTATTTATTTATTCAGAAGAAATCATAAGATAAAAATAACGAACTATGCATATTGCGCAGTTCGCTCATGGCTTTTCATCGTGTCGTGTGGACTATGCGTATTGCGCAGCCACCTAGAACCGAGAAACAAAGTTTATGACTGCACACACATGCTGAAGCTATTGGATCAAAAATGTAAACGCAGGCTATTAAAGTTAGTAATCTTGTTTAGTCGTATTCGAGTTAGTTTTGGTGCATGAGTTGTGCACGAGTACTAGGCAATTTTCGAGTTTGTTGCCGTATACGTAGAAATCGAGTCCATATTAGAGTCTGTAGCCGAGTCTAATTCCAGTCTGTTTCTGAGTTATATGATTTTCCATTTCTTAGTCGTGTTGAGTATAAAAGAAGAGCAATGTAATGAGATACATACACACAGAGAGAGACAGGAAGCAATCGGGGTGATCAAAACGAGAGGGAGAGAAATAAAGAAAGTGGGGTGCTTTGGCTCCCGAAAAATATCGAGTTCATCATTTTCACAGACATGGTCGTAAACGAGTTATGACCACAGCGAGCGGAAAATGTCCGCATGAGCAGAAAACGTGGTTGTAAACGAGTTACGACTACAGTCGCGGAGCAGAAGACGTGGTCGTAAGCTTTACGACCACAGCAATTGAGTCTTCAACGTGGTCGTAAATCACAGCGTGGTCGTAATCGAGTTACGACTACAATGATCGAGCATTACTACGTGGTTGAAGGAGCGGTTACGAGAGCGTGCAGCGCAGCGTGAAACGTGATCGTAACTCTCATCAGCTGAAGTTACGAGTACATAGTCAGAGTACGAAGGCATGTTCAGAGCAGTCGGACCAAACCAGAAGTGGTCGTAACAATTCTGTGTGTGGTCATAACGACTGCTGAGTGGTCATAAACTGTAACAAGTGGTATCATAATTATTAATTTTGGTGATTTCTGAAGATCATGGACGATAAAGTGAAGGCCCTGGGTGAGCTAATCTCCCTCCAATACTCTCTCCTGACGACCGACAATTACCCGGTGTGGGCAATAAAAATGAAAGTGAACATGCACGTCTAAGGAGTCTGGGTACAATCGATTTGAAGGGGAAGGATAAGGAGGTAGACAACAAGGTGGATCAGGTGGCTTTGGCCAGCATCTACCAGGTGATGCCAAATATGATGATTCATCACTCATTGGTAAGGAGACGCGACGGAGGCATGGGAGACGCTGCAGACGATGCATGAGGGCGTTGATCATGTGAAGGAGGTGCGGCTCCAAAATTTGTGGAGCGAGTTTGAGAATCTAAAGATGGGAGAGACCCAGTCGGTGGACGAGTTTGCTGACAAGTCTGACTTCATTGTACAATCAAATTAACTCTCTTAGCGACAAGATGGAGGAATCTGTGGTAGTGATAAAGTACCTGCACGTGCTTCTGGAGAAGTACACACATGCTGTCACAACACCTATGTACTCCTCCGGTTTGGACAAGAAGAAAATAGAGGAGATCACCGGCTCCCACAAGGGGTATGAGGAGTTACTGAAGGGGTTTCAGTCACATAACGAGCAGAGATCTCAAACTCATAATGAGTAGGCATTGCTAGTAAAGAGAGATCTAAGAAATAGTCGTGGCTCATCAAACAACAGCGGGAGGTGGCGCGGTCGAGGCAACCAGACTGTCTGAGGCGGTAGAGGTGGCCGTGGAGACAAAGCTGGGCAAAGTGGTGGTGACAGATCCCATGATAGTTCGCATGTCAAGTGCTTTGAATATGACGAATACAGGTGCTACGTGTCAGGATGCCGTAACCATATAAAGTGTTTCAACTTTAACGAGTACGAGTACTATGCTTCAAATTGTCAAAGCAAGAAGAAGGATGGGGAGGTGAACCTCACCCAAGACAAAAAAAGAAGATGAAGAACCAGGACTATTTCTTTCCTCATATGTTGAAAAGGCGCCATTCATGGTGATACTGAATGAGGAGAACGTAGTTCCAAAACTACGCACAAAGCAAGGCGGCCATAATCACACGGATCAGTGGTACTTGGACAACGGAGCAAGCAACCACATGACAGGATATCGCTCCATGTTTCATGAGCTCGATGAGACGGTTTGGAGTAAGGTCAAGTTTGGCAACGACTCCATAGTGAAGATAAGAGACAAAGGAACGATGATATTGCAATGCAAGAATGAAGATAAGAAGTTGTTGACAGGGATTTACTACATACCAAGTCTATGCAACAACATACTCAGTCTCGGGCAGATGACAGAAAGAGGGTGCAGGGTGGTGCTGCAGGATGAGTTCTTGCGTGTGTACGACAAGAACAAAGATCTCTTAATGAAGGTGAAAAGATCTCAAATCGGTTGTGCAAGATTTCTTTGAAAACTTGTAGATCGGTTTGTGTGAAGAGCGGTCTGGAGGAGCCAGAAGATGGTGGACTTCATGAACATGCAGCAGGTGCTATCTCAGGTGGTCGGCATGGACCGGACACATCGCATGCAAACACGCATGCAGGCAGCATGCACGCAAGCGGCTCAGATGGTCATGCAGGGCGCGTCACGCTTGTAGTAGGAGGCACGGGTAGCAATATGCATGCCGCTGACGTGGGTGGACGTGTGCATACAAGCACGGAAAGCAGAGGTGCTGGAAGTAGTGACACGGGAAGTCCTCACACACATGCTAGTGAAAGAAAGGATGAAGAAGAGATGTATCAAAATCTAGATAGAAAAAGTGCACAAGGTCCAAGAGGAAGACTCGGAGTACAAGTTGGTGCAGTCTTTTGTAGTTTTGCAAAGGGAACGCAAGAAGTGTTGGATACAGGAGTTAGGGGCGGTGTAGCCTCAGCTGAGATGTATGCTGGAAAGTAGACAAACTTGGTCCAAGAGAGAGGAGCGGGAGGCTCAAGTAACGGCGAAACCAAGGCAGCTGTGGGAGCAGGTGCTTCAGCCCAAGCAGGTGTGCAAGGAAGGACGAGATCAGTCCAAGTGCAAGGCATGGCAAACGTCGAATTGTACAAGGCTCACGAAGGTACGGCGCACGGGAGTGCAGGTAGAAGGAAGAAAGCGGAAGCAAGAGAGGAGATCGGCATGATCAAGATAGAGAAACAAGATTAAGGAGGTGATTGTTAGAGTTAGTAATCTTATTTAGTCATATTCGAGTCAGTTTTGGTGTACGAGTAAGTTCGTGTACGAGTACTAGTTAGTTTTCGAGTTCGTTGTCATATACGTAGAAGTTGAGTCCATATTATAGTCTATAGCCGAGTCCGGTTCCAGTCTGTTTTCGAGTTATATGCTTTTCCGTTTCTTAGTCGTTGTGTTGGGTATAAAAGGAGAGCAATGTAATGAGACAGGTACACACAGAGAGAGACAGGAAGCGATCGGGTGATCGAAACGAGAGAGAGAGAGAGAGAGAAATAAAGAAAGTGGAGTGCTTTGGCTCCCAGAAAAATATCGAGTTCGTCGTTTTCATAGATGTGGTTGTAAACGAGTTATGACATTTACGACCACGGCGAGCGGAGGTGTCCATAGGAGCAAAAGACGTGATCGTAAACAAGTTACGACTACGATCGCAGAGCAGAAGACGAGGTCGTAAGCTTTACGACCACAGCAATCGAGTCTTCAACGTAGTTGTAAGTCACGGTGTGGTCGTAATCGAGTTACGACTACGATGATTAAACATTACTACATGCTCGAAGGAGCGGTTACGAGAATGGCAGCGCAGCATGAAACGTGATCTTAACTCTTATCAGCTAAAGTTACGAGTACGTGGTCGGAGTACGAAGGCGTGGTCAGAGCAGTCGGAGCAAACCAGACGTGGTCGTAATGATTCTATGTGTGTTCATATCTACTACTAAGTGATCGTAAACTGAGTGGTCATGAATTGTAACACAGGCAAAGAATAAATCTGTATTGCATGAAAGGTTGATGTGAGCTTGTTGCTATAACTGGAGTCGATCCACCTCAATTACGTGGATGCAAGCCTTGTTGAGTCGGCGTGCAGTATATGAATATATGGCTGCTAGCTTTAGGAGGGTGTGGTCCAATATTCCAAGTTGACATCTTGCATGTTCACATGATTGCAATAAGGCTCTGTTCTGCGCTTCTGCGTGCCCTCGTGCTTTTGACAGGTGAGCGGCTGCTTCCTGAGCGCGCGCGCACATACACAGAGGGCATGCATCACTAATCACTTGTGTTATTTAGAATCAAAGTCATTTTTAGTACTATTTCATAGTGTATTTATAAAAATAACAGTATACCGATCGTATTGACAAAAATATTGTTTTTGCTGTCGAGGGGCCGAACGGCAGCGCCCGCGAGGCGACGCATGCCGTCGAGGGGCTAGCCGGCTTAATTATCTGCCGCCCGGTCACCGGACGGTAGGCACCTGGTGCCGGCGACAGCGCCGTGTGTCTCCTTGTGGGTGCTGCCACCTGCCCATCGGATGACAAAAATACTATTTTTGTCAATATATTGCGTATATGACTATTTTTATAAATACGATGTGAAATAATGCTAAAAATGGCTTACGGACGTTGCGAGCTATATGTACTTGCTAGCTAGCGTGATGTGAATGTGCAGAATACGTATGCAAGTTTGTTGCTTGCAGGCTTGCAGCTTCTTGTGCAAATTAACTTGTGCAAATTACCGGTAAATGAACCGGGGTGATCCAGCAAATGATTATCCAAGTACAATCGTAGAGTTTGTCTTGAAAGGACTCACTCGGCTTTAGATCCTGCTCATTTTGGTTTGAGTTTCTAGTTTTGAGTTTATTTTTTACGATTCTTAAATTTTCTCTTTTTCTGATTTTGGCTTTTTTGAACATTTTTATCACTTCTTTTTTTTTCTATATTCGTTTGCATTATTCATAATGAGTTAACCTATTTTTTCTATTTTTATTTTTTTAAAAAATTTAGTTACGCCAAATAAGCCACCATTAGTTACAAATTGCAATTTTAGCAACTACAATGTAATTTCAACTATAAGCCAGCTTATTTCATTTCAACCAAGCAAAGACCTTAGTTACTTAACGGGAGCTACACGCTGCTAGTAACGTGAAAATTTTAGTATTTGACAATGTAAATAGGTGCATTTTAGGATTTGTCACTTTATGTCTTATTAACATGTAAGATCATATATCTGTGAGATCCCACATGTCAGTGAGATATGAATGGTAAATATTGAAATAACACATCTTTGACAGTAGCAAATGATTAATTTTTCTAGAGCTTAATGGATGAAGACATGGAGTAAGAGAAATTTGTGTGTCGCTATAATATACTATAATTAATATATAGACTTCACTTAAAAAGATATTTCGTTTAAAAGCTAGTTATTATAAAAACCAAAAATCTTTTAGAGACTGAAAAGAGAAACGCTGGACCGGGATCAACAAGAATGTAGGTTGGACTGGAACGCGGCATTTACCCAACTATCCCATGTTTAAATGTACATGGCAAAGTCAGGAGAATGATGTCCTCCACCTTTTCCATTGTGAAAGACAGAGAAGATCAGCGACTTAATTCATGAACAAACGCTTCAAATCTACAACAAAATCGGAACAATATTTGCTACAGTGTTTTGCTACAAGCGTCTGCTACGGTTCTCTACCTCAGCATACTCAATGCCACTGTGCTTCTCTGCCTTTCATCTGTAAACAAAACGGTAAAAGGCGAAGGATCCCTGTTTATTTGGTTTGCGCGGCCGACATCGTCGACACCCGGCTGTCGCCGGTGCCGTGCCCCTTCGACGCGGAGACGCTGGAGCAGCGGCTGCAGGGCGTCGTCGAGGGGTCACGGGGGAGCTGGACGTACGCCGTGTTCTGGCAGCCGTCGGTGGACGTGGCCACGGGCGCCAGTGCTGCACTGGGGCAAAGGCTACTACCACGGCTGCGAAAGCGACGGCGACGGCAAGCGCAACGAGGGCGCGGAGGCCGCCGCGGAGCAGGATCACCGGAAGCGTGTGCTGCGCGAGCTTTACCTGCTTTGCTGCAGCCAGGACGATGCGTGCGGCGAGGAGCTGGAGGATCAGGAGGGTGTCACTGCCACCGACACAACCTGGTTCTTTCTTGTGTCCCCGACGCGGTTGTTCGTCGACTGTTCGGGCCTGCCGCGGCAGGCGCAGCTCGCTGGCGAGCCGGCGTGGATCGCCGCGGGCTTGACGTTGCGCCCTGCGAGCGCGCGCGCGAGGCCTACGCCTACGGCCTCCGCACCATGGTGTGCGTCCCGGTGGGGAACACCGGCATGCTGGAGCTCGGGTCCACGGAGGCCATCCCCCAGACCGCCGAGATCCGGTCGCTGTTTGCCTCCGGGTCTCCGGCGATGGACAAGGAGTCGGCAAACCCTGATCAAGGCTCGTCTGCAGGATTGCATCCGTCCATTGATCGTGCCATGCTATGCTGCTGCGTCTCGTGTCCTCAGATCAATGCAAGAATTAATAAGCGAATAATGACATCAGTCCTAGTAAGATTGTATTTTCAGAGTTTATGATCGATGGATATGCATTGCGTTGCAAAGGGGTTTGCATCTCTTGCTGTTGTCAGTATGGATATTTGTGTTTGATTTGATCATTGTGAACGCTTTATTTGTACCAAACCAGATAGCATCCCTAGTACTAGTTTTGCTCGTTTTGTCTTGATTCGGTCATGTTAATTCAGTGTACTGTAATAATTCGTAAGGTAGGGTGAATGCGTTTCATTTGTGATTGCTTGGCATGCTAGCATTCATCTCTACTGGATTATGTTGACCTCAGCGTGTATGTTCATATACTTTCAGGCATGCAGTATAAAAGTATTTACCCGGGTTGTGTCGTAGCATAACTTGCAACAAAGAGCTGAGCAACTCGCTGAATCTGTAACTATGCTTCTCAAACAAAGGACCAAGATCTCAACTACGCATGAGAACCACAACATAAGCTGAAAGGTAGTAACAAGCTTATAAATTATAGGGCATGTAAGTCGATCGAAATCAAGTCCACGATATGCCTCAATGTAACAGGGGACGATGTAAAAGCTCAAATGGATAAAACACACTGCAACTGTGACATAACGAGATGCCCTAAGGGGTACAAAAATTGATAGTGAACAGATATAACTGAAGACAGCTAGGGTACATAAGTATCTTTCGCTTATTTCTTCTTCCCTGCAGCATCTCCAGCCTTTGTCTGCAAAATTAGTCCAAGAAAACAATTTAGTTATATGGAGTTATGAACAAGTTTAATCTTAGAACATGATAGTCTGATTAGGGGCAAATATATGTACCTTCTTCACTCCACGGATTTTCTTTGCCCTGTTCTTCCTCTCCTTCATCTGCTTGCGTGACTTCTCCACCTTGGTGGCAAGCCCATTCTGTGGAAACAGGAGCAAAAATAAGCAAAAAACAAACCATACAACTTCTGGAGTACCCTTGTTTTCTCAAGTGAAATTCTATGTACTACGATGTGCTGCGTTTGAAAAGAGATGAATGCCACGTGCACACTGTTGTTTCGAGAATATGCTACAGAATAACAGGTGAACAAGGTAGAATCTGAAGCTCTCATGCAGCATTGCATTGTAATGTCAATGTTTGGTACTCATATAGGGATGCAAAATAGTTCAACTCAAGAGCACTGAGCTACCAAGAAATTAAGCATGCAAATATGTATACTTCACAAGAAGGTGCATTAAACAGCAAACTATTCTTTTCATATTATGTTTCATAGGCACAATAATCATGCACATAATAATACAGCTTACACTAAATTACAATAAAAGGTTCCACACATTTGCAGCAATTGCTAGTATAACCACATCAGAAGTGTCACAGCATACATACATTGCAGTAGTATACTTGTTTGATGGACGGGCTAGCATAGTACAAGACTACTCTGCAACCATTCTCATTGAGCACAAATAAGCTTACAGCCATATCAGTTAGCACATTTGATCAATTAATTGAGTTGAGCCGGCCAGAGTGTGCACAATGCAAAATGATACACAAACAAACAAACATAATGCCACACTCAACGTTAAATGTGACTCTGTGAGGCAGTAATGCTGGCAGTAACTTCTTGATCAATATATTAAGAAATGGCAAACATGTTCTGTAACCACCTCATCCTACAGCGCAGCAAGCCAAAAAAGCCTAATCATCAACTAAACTACACGTACAGCACGAGAACACTACTGTGCCTACTATATGCCAAGATTTGAGCTTTTGCCAGGTATCTAGTGGATTCAACATGAAAACTGCAGGAATCAAAGCAGGTTGTTGAGTAATGAGGCAAGAAAGGCGTACCCTGATGAGCCTGTACTTGGGCTCGTACTTCTTGGCGGCGTCGAGGTTATCGTAGATGAGGCCGAAGCCGGTGGACTTGCCGCCTCCGAAGTGGGTGCGGAACTTGAACACGAAGATGCAGTTCGAGTCCTTCACCTCGTACATCTTCGCCAGCCGCTCCTTGAGATCCGCCTGCAACACACGCGCGGGGACGAATCAGCCTCGCTTCTCATCAAAACCACCCAAAGAACGAGGGATTTTCGACAAGGTTTCGAGACGACGAACCTTGGAGACGTTGGCGCGGCCGGGGTGGAGCACCTCGAGCACGAACTGCTTGCGGGAGAGGAGGCGGTTCGTCATGAACTTGCGGGTGCGGAGCGTCACCGCGGGCGCCGCCTTAGAGTCCGCCATGATTGCTGTTGCTGCTGCTTCCTGCGGCGTGCGTCGGCTTCGCCGGAGCTCGCGGCGATTCCTAGCGGCAGCGGCGGCGGCGGGGGCGTGGTGAGGAGGGGATTATATATTCCCTGAAACCCTAGGTCTTTACGGCGGTAAGCGGAAGGGAACGATGGGTTTTGGTGGGCCTTATATGGGCTTAATTAGGCCGGAGATATTAATGGGCTTAAAAGCTTAGTAGGCCAACTTTGACCCGTTCTGCTATTTTCTTTTGTCTAAGAGAGATGTGCCTTGAGCCTTGTTTGGTTCATGGTTAAAAGGCAGGTTAGAGTTTACGAGATAACACTATGGTTTCTAAAAAATACCATAGAGTCTAAAACTTTGAAATGTTTGGATATAAGAAATATTGTGGTTTTCATAAACCGTGGTATCGCAAATGCCATGGTATTTTTTGAGTTTTAAAAAATCCACTCAAGATTTTTTTTTCTTCAAAACATCGTTGTGCTGTTACGGTGTGATGTGAGGCAGCCTTATGTAATCTCGTCTACATCAAAATCATGCATATGATCTGGCCGTCCAAGCAATGAAGCAATATCTTCATATGTGATCTTTTACGTACTGTGCTCTATACTCACTTTCATATGTGATCTATTTTCTCACATAATATCAGAGCGGGTTTATATCTAAGTCTGTTATTAGCCATCACCAAATTTCACAGCGCACTGCCCCTGGGAGAGATGATTCAATCCCCATGACCTAATCTCCTGAGGGCTGTGCAAAATACTATGGATAGATGGCCTCCTATATTGTGGTTTATGACTTATGGATGTGATTTTTAAATTCTGGTCTGTTCACAAGAGGCAGTACGCAGAGAGAAATATTCGCATGTGATTTTGACCAGTACAATTGAACTTGATACAGTTTGCACTACAATTTTCTATAGATCCTATCTTGAAAAAAGCACCGATTTTAAACCGGTTACTGTTCATTCGTACATAAGCCAAAAGCAGGAAGTGCAAATGAACTCAACCATAACTCTAAAGTTCAGAGAGCTGAGAAAATAAAATACAAGTTCAGAAGATAAAATAGTATAATCTTACAGATTGAGAGAACTAAAATGCATTTTTCTCTGATAAAAACCTACGGAGCCTTTCCTTTCAGAAGATAACATGCAGGCCTTCAGCTAGTTGCCGCGGCGACGACGAGAGTCGAAAGTGGTGGTGCAGGAAAAGAAAAACGGGGGAAAAAAGGGAGCTGCTGCACGAGCAAGAGGAGTCCAAAACCGTTGGAACTAGTGAGGCTTGACCTCGCCAACCTCCTCTCATATGGCCATTTTCGTTTTGCTTTCGACGCCGATACCACTTGTCTCCCCGAAATTTCTCCAGCCAGATGTCACTTAATGACCTTTTAATACAAAACTCTGCATTTAATATTACATTTGTCCTCTTTACAAAATAGTAGTACTATCAGTAACATTTTTTTAGAAAAAGGACAGTGCTATTATTTTTTAAGATTAAATATCCGCTTATATCGGCTTTCGACTTTGGTCTACAAATAATAATAATTTATAGAGAAACTTGTAGAGAGATACTGTGTGCGATTTTAATGATATAAATAAAGTCACTATAGTATACACTACAATCGATTAGTAGACCTCACCTTGATAAGACATTCTGTTTGAAAGTTAGATATTATAGAAAATCCATTTACTATAGAAAAATACCTTTTAGAATTTAACATGAATAGGACCTAAGAATAGTACCATTAGTAACCGTTGATTGTGAATAGTTGCAGGGGTGTAGCCACTAGGGTGCTCTGTTAGACTCGAACCCACCCTTCATCGGCGTCGGTAACCCTACATGAGGTATCTTCATTGTATTTTTTTGTTTTGTTTCTCTTTTATTTATGTACGAATTTAAACGATACAAAACTGTATTTGTTACTGTGTCTGGATTTAGTTTAATTCTCTTCTATTTTTGATTAAGAATAGTCTAGTCCTTCCGGCTCTCCCCGAATTCCATACTCCCTCCAATCAATACTGCCTTCGCCAGAAACCAAATCGGATCCCATGGCGATTGGGACGTTCGCCTGTCACACGGATCCAGCAGACACCAATGGCACAATAATTCGAAAAATATCTGGGCCAATAATTCGATGTAACGAAGCACAAGATTCCCCCGATTATTGCCGACCCGGTCTAAGACTAGAGCGACGTTTGGCGAAGCAGAACGGTTGAGTGTTGTGTTCATCATCAAACGAGCGGTGATTTTTCGAGCCCAATGCACTGCATACACGCAGAAGTCAGAAAGATCAGGACAGGAATATGCTATCGTACACACACACATACCCTATCAACTGTTTATGATAAAACAACACATGCTGTGTTGCGGCAGCAAACCACGCCTAGTACAGTACATGTCACTGTAGTGGGTCATATTTTTGGTCGAAGTTTATGATTTTTAGCTGTAACTTATGATTTTTGGGTTGTTCGTGCAAGAGATTATAAAGTAAATGAAATTTACGTGTAGTTTTTACCGATATAAATGAAGTTAGACAGATGTACTACAATTAACTAGTAGACTCTATCTTAAAAGATACTTCGTTTAAAAGCTAATTACTATAGAAAAATCAAAAAATAGCTTTTAAAAACTGAAAAGAAAGCTGCTTGGGGTCTTGATACTTCTTGGATCTTGTTATGCAATTTAGTTAGATTCCTTTGTCACAATTATCGTTCGAGTAGAATTCCGGATTGAAAGGAGCTTGCAGTGGAGGACTAATTATGGGAGAATTATTTTGCAGGGACACCAGAATGCCATTATTTATTGCACGAACCTGACGACAACATGACATATTGACACAACTCCTGTCCATCGTAGATCCTGATGGTCCCTTCGTGCTGTTGTTTTCACATCCCAAATCATTCTGCTCCATCGATTCTTTTAGGAGATTCCCCTGCCATGAATCCTGAAAACGAAACATCTGTCCGCCGTTCTCTCCTAGGCTGCACCCGGACAGGGCTCGCTTGCCTTCTCTTCCAGCTAAAAATCACCGAACTTGTCTTCACAAATCACAATCTAACTTTTTTTTGCCTTCACAATTTTGGAAACAACGGTACAAATATCTCGAGCACTGATTGGAACATGTACGCTCGTTATTGGACTTTCAATTTGGACACACTGCGCTTTCAGTCTGGGACTCATGAAAAAGAGGTGAGATTCGTTACGCCGCCTTAGTATTGCAGCGGAATATAAGACGAAACAGGGCTAATCGACATCAGATTTTGACACATGGTTTGCTGGTGTTGGTCATGTCGATTACCTAAAAGCGTCCGTTGCTTCCGGCGATGGAGTGAAACAACCACAACCCGTCACCTCAAGAGCAGTGGCTTTTGTAAGGTATAAGGCTGACGCACAAAACATGTGTGTATCTTAGCCTAAAAAATGAGTATCGGCGTTGAGCTGAAGGCTCGAACACAGGCGAATTGAAGAGCGTCACGGACTCGATGAGCAACGCTCGGTCCTCTCAAGAGCAGAGGCTTTGCTTCTATGGATTCCTTGTTGGCCTGGAGTTCTGCAGAGTAGCTGTTGCTAGACCACTAATGTTGTAGTTGTTGTCACTTTCTGCTCTACAAAATTCACGGTCTAATATTCTAAGTTGCTCCATGACCATCTCCAAAATAGAATGTTATTTTTTTTGCAAGAAAAGAATACCATTAATATTCATATACCATATTATAAAAAAAATACTGCATACGCTCTCAGCAAACAGTAGTCAACAGTTTAAGAAGTTTTACCGTCGCGCAAAAGCGCATTCTTTTTTACGGGAGGGGGTACATGCATACCAAATAAACCATACCAAATTCCAGGAGATTCCATTAGATTATTACTTACTAGTACATGCTATATAAGATCCTGTTTGGCACGACTCCACTTCACACGTGGAACTGTTTTTTTTGACTTTATAAGTGGAGCTGGGTGAAGCTACTTTTTTCAGCTCCACCCAAAGAGCTACTTTTGTAGCAGCAGATTTTAAGGGACTCCTTGGGTGAAGCTATTTTGTTGTACTCTGTTTGACACAAAACAGCTCCAGAAGTCGGTGGTGGAGCTGTGCCAAACGAGGCCTAAGAAGAGTAATCCTGACCGTCCAAACGGGGGCTCTCAGGCTGACAGATCAGTTCTTAGGAGATAGTTTGGCACGACGCCGGCCGCGAAGCCTCCGTTGAAGTGTGTGCATGTGTTGGCCACCAAGGAGAAGAAGGGATTGGTAGCACCGTAATAATCACACCAAACCACCGTCTCCGCGCGTGTTCTTTCGCTGGAAAGGTGTGATCTTTGGGCAACTTTGATGCGTTTCTGAGGGGAGATCTCGGCGCGTTTGGCCGGGGAAAGCTGGGATTTTTCTCGGTGGCTGGCGCGCTGGGGAAGCGTAGTGGTAGCCATTAACCAAAGACGAGTATTTGTTTAGTTTAGTGCTGCTGCTGCTGTGTGGGTCTGCGTCTGCATCTGCATCTCCCACCATGTGGCATCCGGGCACCGGGCAGATGCTTCACCTCCCACTGAGCCTTTTGTCCTTACTCGCAGGGAGGCTGGCCTTCTTCACCTCTACTTCTATTGCCACTACTGTCTACTGGGGAGTGGCTCTTGGGTTCCATTTGAGCCGCCTTTGCTTCTGATCTGCTGGACCGGAGGCCGCCGCTTCTTCGGTTCTTGGCCGGCTCCTTTCTCCTTCTGCTGGCCTTCTTTGGAGGTACTGGAGTTCTGCAAGAATTGTTATCCTCTGTTGTTGTGGTGGTTGGTTCGATGTGTTCATCTTGAGCTTGGTCTTGCAGTTCCAGGGATCGTAGAGCTCGGCGCAGGGTGAGTGTTTGCGGGGGAGAAGATGTCGGGAGCTGCTCTAGTCGCGATTGCCGCTTCCATCGGCAATCTGCTGCAGGGGTGGGACAATGCCACCATTGCAGGTAAATCTTCTTGTCTAGGTAGATTGGTTTTAACATGCATATGCAGTTTGTTAATTATCACTCTGGTGAATCAGGGTTGTAGTTCTGTCAGATTCCTATACCACTTCAGATCAGATGATGTTCAGTACTAGTTATGGCTTTCTGGAACATGTGCAGTATTCTTATCAAAGTAACTTGACCCTAAAAGATTCAGTGGTTTCTTCGATTCTAAAAGCAACTTGATGCTAACAAAAAAATTTTATCAAGAAAAGAGTCCCGGGGTTTGAATAGTAACTTAATTATCCTTGATCTGTACTATGCAAGTTACAAATGCTCAATCTTAGTTATGTGCTGTCCAACCATTACAGTTTGCTATCCTTTGTTCTGAACATGTGTAACACATTACTTTTAAGAAAAATAGTAAAGATTAACAAGGCGCACTTTTCTTCTCCAGGTGCTGTTCTATACATAAAGAAGGAATTCAAACTAGAAAGTGAGCCTACTGTGGAGGGGTTGATTGTGGCGATGTCACTCATTGGTGCAACCATCATCACAACATTCTCTGGGCCAGTATCAGACTGGATTGGCCGGCGCCCTATGCTCATTCTCTCTTCAATTCTGTACTTTGTCGGTAGCCTCATCATGCTATGGTCTCCGAATGTCTATGTACTACTGCTGGCACGTCTTATAGATGGATTCGGTATCGGCTTGGCTGTCACGCTTGTACCTTTGTACATTTCAGAAACAGCTCCTTCGGAGATTAGGGATTGCTGAACACACTGCCGCAGTTCAGTGGGTCAGGAGGATGTTCTTGTCATACTGCATGGTGTTTGGGATGTCCCTGTTGCCATCACCTGATTGGAGAATTATGCTTGGGGTTCTCTCAATTCCTTCATTTTTTCTTTGGATTGACGATATTTTATCTGCCAGAATCGCCAAGATGGCTTGTCAGCAAGGGCGGATGGCAGAGGCAAAGAAGGTGTTACAAAGGTTACGTGGGAGGAGGATGTCTCAGGTCTGTTTTGCTGAAAACTTGATGTTTATTTCACCTGGATTTCTAGCTGACTGGTTTTGGAAATTGCTCCTGATATTAATTTCAGAAGTGATACGTGCCATGTTAACTGTTCAATTCTTCAAATGAACTTCAGATATATATATTATATAGTTATAGCAAAGTTTTTCAACAATAACATTCACTTAATTTGCACAGACTACATAATTTCGTTGATCAGAAATGCTCGAAGAGCAAAACATTTTCAGTGTTCTTGACATTTCATTTATATTCTAAATTCCTGTTGCTAATTTACAGTGAGATATGCACACCAAAGCACGTCAAATAGAAGTATATATAGGCTTGTTTTGCTCTTTAAACAGATAATTTAGTTGAAAAAGGCCAGATAAACAATGGCTATTGGTTGGTAAATGGATGCAAGTATGCAACTAGAGTTCTCTAACTTGCATAAGCTGCTGATTTCAGTCAGGTATTCAAGTTAATTATGATTCGATACTTAAAGATAAAGCTTCATGTTTGCCTAAAAATGATTTCACAATTCAGATTTCAATATCAGTTAATAGGCATGTGCAGCTAGCAATTGGTGTAAGCTATAACCAATTTTGTCAACAATTGAAGTGTTGGCTGATTCTGATCTTACGGCTATTTGGCACTGCTCAAATTTCAACTGCTGGATTATTCAGTTATTTGTGCATGTATTTATCACCGACATCCACAATAAAGTCATGTTATCATTCCAAATCAAATTTTGCAGGAGAAATGGCTCTTCTTGTTGAAGGTTTGGAGGTTGGAGGAGACACCTCCATTGAAGAGTACATCATTGGACCAGCTACCGAGCCAGCTGATGATCACGTTGTTGATGGTGACAAGGACCAAATAACACTATATGGGCCTGAAGAGGGCCAATCATGGATTGCTCGACCTTCCAAGGGACCCAGCATCGTTGGAAGTGTGTTTTCTCTCACATCTCGTCATGGCAGCATGGTGAACCAGAGTTTACCCCTTATGGATCCTATAGTCACACTTTTTGGGAGTGTCCATGAGAACATGCCTCACGCTGGAGGAAGCATGCGGAGCACATTGTTTCCTAACTTTGGAAGCATGTTCAGTGTGACAGATCAGCATCCCAAAACTGAGCAATGGGATGAGGAGAACCTTCACAGGGATGATGAGGAATATGCATCTGATGGTGCTGGAGGCGACTATGAAGAAAATGTCCACAGCCCGCTGCTGTCCCGAGAGACCACAAGCATGGAAGGGAAGGACATTGCACACCATGGTCACCGTGGAAGTGTTTTGAGTATGAGAAGGCATGGAAGCCTTTTGGAAGAGGGTGGTGAGGCAGTTAGCAGCACTGGTATTGGTGGGGGGTGGCAGCTCGCATGGAAATGGTCAGAGCGAGAAGGTGAGGATGGTAAGAAGGAAGGAGGTTTTAAAAGAATCTACTTGCACCAAGAGGGAGTGCCCGGATCAAGAAAGAGCTCGGTTGTTTCACTTCCTGGTGGGGATGTTGCTCCTGAAGGTAGTGAGTTCATACATGCCTCTGCTTTGGTAAGGCAGTCGGCACTTTACTCCAAGGATCTTATGGAACAGCGTATGGCTGGTCCAGCCATGATTCATCCATCGGAAGCAGCTGCCAAAGGTCCAAACTGGAAAGATCTGTTTGAACCTGGTGTGAGGCGTGCACTGTTAGTTGGTGTTGGAATTCAGATCCTTCAACAGGTGGAGATTTACTTATTTCTTCATTTTTGTTTGTGGAAGTATGTTTCCGTGTTGCTGTATGCCAGATATGAGCACATAAAAATGAAATTAACCTTCAAGTAGCTAAATCAACCGTAATTCTTCTTGTAGAGCAACTCACCGTACACTTTATTCTGTTTTAGGTTGTCACATAATTGATAGCTTAGTAGATAAAACTTTAATTGTATCGTCACGAGGGTTCACTAACACTTTTGAGTATTTTCCTGTATAGTTTGCTGGAATAAATGGGGTTCTCTACTACACCCCACAAATACTTGAGCAAGCTGGTGTGGCGGTTCTTCTTTCCAATCTTGGCCTCAGTTCAGCATCAGCATCCATCTTGATCAGTTCTCTCACGACCTTACTGATGCTCCCTAGCATTGGTTTAGCCATGAGACTTATGGATATTTCTGGAAGAAGGTAACTTTTTTTCCTTTGGTTGCATCATCTTAGTATTATCACTTGCCAGATATATGAAAGGCAAATTTCGCCCAAAGGAGCACTATATCATACACTGTCTCCCTTTCTGCAGGTTTCTGCTCCTGGGCACAATTCCAATCTTGATAGCATCTTTAATTATCCTGGTTGTGTCCAATGTTATCGACCTGGGTACAGTGCCCCACGCTGTGCTCTCCACAGTTAGTGTCATCATCTACTTCTGCTGCTTTGTCACGGGCTTCGGTCCAATCCCCAACATTCTATGTGCAGAGATTTTCCCCACTAGGTCCGTGGCCTCTGCATCGCCATCTGCGCCCTGACATTCTGGTTTGGAGACATTGTTGTTACCTACAGCCTTCCTGTGATGCTGAATGCTATTGGCCTAGCAGGTGTCTTCGGTATATATGCAGTTGTTTGCTCGATCGCCTTTGTGTTCGTCTTCCTCAAGGTCCCAGAGACAAAGGGCATGCCACTCGAGGTCATCACCGAGTTCTTTGCAGTTGGTGCAAAGCAAGTGGCCGCGAAGGCCTAATTCCTGCCGCAGCTTTGCTTTCAATTTTTACACTGTAAATTGCAATTGCATGGGATCTCATCACGAGGCTCGAGAAACTTTGAGTTGTAAATGAGGGGAAGAAGATCTCTCTGTTCGTGCTCCATGAGCAACACAGAAAGTTCATCACCGGGAAAGGGCAGCTGTGAAGTAGGAAAATTTCATGTCATTCATCATCACTTCTTGTTTATTACTACTGTATTAGGTAATGTTGCTATTCATCAGTAGTTGCTGGTAGGGATGTTCAGAATAAACTTGCTAATCTGATTCTGAGCTACTTTGTATCGAGGCCCTAAATAAAGAAAGTCATGTTTTTCGTGTCACCTTGCAAGCTTTTGCACTGTGTATATTGTATTGTACTATATTGTACTGGATCTGTGCAAAACGAAGTATTTTACCAATCCTCAATTCAGAAAGAATCTTTTTCTTTTGCGAGGAGAAATAAGCAAGTTTTAGTCACAATCTTGAAGCTCATGAAACAATTTTCTTGACACATTCTCCAATGAGCCTACAAATTGGGGAAGTATTCATGGTAATACTTCGTATATTGTTAAAAGAGTATATCTAGTGCAAACTGTTAGTACGAGCTCGCAAGTAAAATGTTGGATGGATGAGCTATGGCCCATGAGAGATGGATGAATAGGGACTTGATGGTACATGATAAGATAATTTTTCGAATAATCCTCACATATGGAAAAAAAAATCTACGAGGCCTCTTTATTGTCATGGAGCCGCATGTAGAGTTGTGGGCTTTTTTTTAGTAAATACATTGGATAAGGAAAATTAGGAAGACGTATACATATTTAATAGGAATAAACCCTACAAAACAACCAGGACTCACATTCAATTTCAACGAATCGAATTCTTTTACTGTTTTGTACTAGAATATTCAACAAAGATTTCTCATCTTGTGACGTGGTAACGTCATATACACAACACATAACGCCGATGCGGAGAGGGAGTAAACTCCGGTGGTAAGGGAAGAGGGGTTGAGGGCGTAGGAATCCAGGCGACCGGTGCACCACAGGATCTTGAGCGGTCACGATCAGAGACGAGGAGGGAGGATGTGAGGAGCTCGGGATGGAGGGGGGTGGCGCCTGGAGGATGGAGCTACCAGAAAGGGAATGGGGTGGGGAGAGAGAACCGATCGATCAGGAGGGATGGAGGGGGGCGCTGTTTTGTGGAGGTCAGAAGAAGAAGGGAGAGAAGAGGATGACAGGTGGTTCCTAAATGTTTTTATTTTTTATTTTGCTGCTCTTAGTGATTAAGCTGTCATGTAGGTAGAAAACCAATGACATGTCTATCTTCGTGGCAAAATCACCACTGAAACCCGACTCAAGGGTGAAATCTAGATGATTTTGATGGTTTAAGGGGTTTGGATATCTAGTTTTATACTGGAGGGTTGAAATCTACATAACCAACAGAGTTTAGTGGTGATCGGTTCTGCTGAAAAGCTCATGGCTTATGGTGAAAACATCAGAGTGGGTGAAAAACATCAGAATGATGAGACTTATTTAGCATAATTAAATTTAAAAAATTTAAAAATATAAAAAAATATGTTAGTCCATTACGTATAATATAAACAAATACGGAAAAAAAGAACCGGAAAAAGCTCAACAAAAAGTCAAAAGTTCAGAAAAAGGCGAAAATGAATAGTGAAAAATAAACCAGAAGCCATAAGCCGAAGCCGAAGCCGAAGACGAAACTTAAAGATGTAAAGTAGATTTATTCTTTTTTAATAAATACATTGGATAAGGGGAATTAGGAAGACATATACATATTTAAGTGGAATAAACCCTACAAAACAACAATCAGGACTTACATTCAATTTCGAGGAATCGAATTCTTTTACTGTTTGTACTAAAATATTCAACAAAGATTTCTCATCTTGTGACGTGGTAACGTCGTATACACAGCACATAACACCTGTACCCTCATTACATTTTTTTTTTAAAAAAAACTACCTATCCAGCCAATACAAAATTCACTAACTGGCACAAGAAAATCATGGCGGCATCAATGTTACAGACATCGTGCTAACAGGAAAACCTTTCTGAAAGAACTATACAAAAGTAAAAGTAACTGGGATGTGGTTTTGTCTAAATGATTAGGAAACTTGCAGCATGCTTACTGTAGTTAGCTAAAAATTTAAAAATAGAAAAATAGGTTAGCCCATCACTAACAATGCAAAATGAATACGGAAAAAGAACCGCTAAAAGCTCAAAAAGTAAAAAAAGAAAGAAAAAGATGAAATTTAGTAATAGTAAAAGAATAAGCTAGAAATCAGAAACTTAAGTCAAAATGTTCAAAGCCTAAGAACTATGGTACTTGTTTCGAAGTGTTAGTAGCACTTGCTGATGAAGTTGCTTGCTTGCTTCATTGCTTGCTTGTACTTCTTCGCACACCTGTTGCCGCTGTAATAATAAAAATAAAATAAGTTGTAGAAATAGCAAAATAGCATATACATTTCAGATAGTGTACACGTTGAAAAATCGAGAACGTAGTTGGAATATAGGGATTTGATTTTGAATAGCCTTCGGTAGTAATAGTCAAGAATCTAGTAACTATCATTCCTCCCTGAGGTTTCTATGCGCTGTTCGAGTCACACATGTATGTAGCACCGAAAGGAAACAGGGGGTTGAAAAGCGCCGTCTAAAATTTTCCTTACGTAATTTAGATTCTCTTCTCAAATAACTACTGAGTTACTGAGAATTTAATCCACAACCAAAATTTCAAATTAAATCGACCAAGAAATCAAACTATGAGAAAATCCAAACCTTGAGGTCTGACCTCTACACATGATGTGGTATGACCTCTCTCCTAGTGTCTAACCTCTGTTCTAGCGGTCCGACAACTATAAACAATGATTTCAGGCAAAGGTACAGTAAAATGAGCACCGCTATAATTGAAAATTTACGTAACTTTTAATCCGATAATTCAAAAACCGTGAGACTTTGCACACATCTTACTCAACATCTCAGGAATCTATTCCATCCTTGGATCGCAGAAATCCATGTCAAAGTTTACACATTTTACGGTTTAAAGTAAGATTGCACCAAAATAGGCAAAATACGATATCGGTGAATACAACTTGCTCATGGGCAGAGGAAGATTAAGATTGTTCTAGATGTATTCTTATATATCACAGCAAGCTAGAACACAAAACAAATCAAGCCAAAAACCCTCAAATCACGAAATCACTCGAAGAGGCTAAAATTTGCAAAAACCAGGAAACTTCATAAACTTACTATTAAAGTGACCAGATAGGTCGGGATTGATTTCCAAAGGCTATCTCTATGTCTTATACGTTCTTGGCACAACAAAATCAATAAGAGAGAAAAGAAGAAAAAAACCAACCAAGATAAGAGCAAATCAATCAGCACAAGAGATATTCATGGAGATGAGCAAACATTGATGTATTATTACTTAAGGAGAAAAGTTTTACACCTACTCCACCTTGGAGGACAGAGAGTACACCAAGCGCTCTTCTTTCAAACCCTAACGCTAACACATGAACACTTGAATGAAAGGTTGGATGGTTAACTACAAGTCTCTATCCCAACCCGTTAAATAGATAGGCTAGCGAGTCACATCTAACCCTTAGTGGATACTATTCACTTACCACAATGGGGAACCTGATAACCACACACACATATTTCAATTCACAAACTACACTTATGCATGCTTTTTAAAGCGCATAAGGCCAAATCTGCTAAATCCTAAGCTTTGTTCCAATTTGATCTTCTTAGTTTCTTCTTGATTTAAATCGTTTCCCCAAGCACCTTGATTTTCTTCCAAAACCATTTTCGAAATGGTCAAACTACCAATATACCCTTCCATTGACCCAATTTTCTTCTTCTATTGCAAGCAATCACCATATTTGCCATATGTGGGTGCACCACTAGCTTGTCACGTGTCGACAAGTATCTCCTGTTCCGGTTTCACCGGACCATACTTCACTTAGATTGACCAAGCCACATGGTGCCACCCTCCGTTCGAACCCCTTCAATATTTCCCGCCTTTCTAGTGCCATGCTTGCACTCACCATTTCACCCGACATTCTTGATCGCTCTGGATCTCGGCTCCTCCATGTGCATAGCCCCGATTCTTGCCATTGACCATGGTCGACTCCAAGCGTCTCTGCACATTTAAAGACAAAAAATCATTTCTGGACACAAATTCTTCACAACTTAACTCACGTTAGCAGTAACATGCATCATGCAACATATCCGCACTGAACCAGGTCACAGGAATCAATTTGCGACTCAAATACACAAATTCACAGAACCTAGCCGAGCTCCTCGTTCAGCCACCGACCGACCTCAATCCCGCCGCATCACGCCACAACTGGTTTGACCGAGTTGAAGCCGTTCAACCATCGGACATTACACACATTAATTAATCAATGCATGCATGAATCAATTCATGATTTTGCTACTAACCAACGCATGCATTGAATTAAACGATCACATTATCATTACGTGCATTATGTGCATGCATAATCCAAAAGCTACTATTACTACTATAGCAGCCGACTGATTAATTACCAACAAAATGCAAATCCAAATTTTGATCTTCACATATTGCAATGGTTCACCACAACAATATCCAGAACCCTCTCACATGGTTCTTCAATCTCCCTCTTGATGAACTCATTGGCAATTTCTTAAAAAAACAATTTGGAGATGGTTTTAGACATTAGAGAGGAAAATTTGCAAATAGAACTAAAAATGGTCACAAGAAGCATGCGAAGGCTGAAAATGATCATATGAGGCAGAAATGGACTAAAGCTGCTAAAACTGACAAGTTTTTCATAAAAAAAAACTTCAAATCCACCAAATGAGTCAAAAAATCTCACTCTAGATCCATATGAAAGAACATTTTTTCTATTTGACCTTGGCCATAATGAGAAGATATCAAGAGAATCACAACAAAACAATAAAGCTCCAATTTAGCATAAAAACTCTAAATCATAATTTAGATATGTATTTTTACCAATCTTTCTTCCCTTTAACAATAGTTATCAAGATGCATGGAAGAAGATAAAGTATGAATGAAATGAAGTGACTGAAAGAGCCATGAAAATTATTCAAAATGACTCTACAAGTATTACACCAAGCCATGTTATGTCAAGAAGCTATATAGTTCATAGCAAACCACATATAGTAAAGCTAAAGTCAAATAAGCAATAATATAAAATTAAAGAGATTTTAAGCATGCCAAGTTGCTCAAGATCATAGTATAGCTAAAGGTATCCAAAAGTAAGCCAAACCATGTTAATAAGCTAAATGGAACTAAGAATCTACAATTGAGTAATTTAGAGTGTTACAAGTTCAAGTACTTGGAATTAAGCATAATTATCACATCGAGCACTTGCTAAAATTTATTTTTGATTTTATCTTAGCAAAGTAAGTCCTAGACTAGGAGCTATCCACAACTACCTCCTAAGCTTCAACTATTTTTCATATTTTGGGCTTTTAGCTATATGCTAGACCTCAAGCTGTGCTACAACCATCCCAAGCAATAAACTTAAAAGAGTGGTCTAGGTCATCCGTAACTCTCCTTAAGTTCATACATATTGCAATGGCAAATCGTCTCATGAGAAAGAATTGGTGAGATTGGTGTCTTTGTACAAAAAGAGTTCACTTTTTATTTTCTTGACTTAGTTCAAGATCAAAGAGAATAAAGAAATAGTATGTCTCAAGTTAAATTCAAGACTCAACTTAGACTATTTGACATAACATGGATTATGAGAGGATCACTAGAGCAAAACTAGTAGCAAGATCCAATAAGACATAATTTAGTTTAAGTTTTTCATATTTAATAGCGCAAGCATAGCGAAAGCTAAGCTACACATAGAAAGACATGATAAATTTATCAAACTAGCACAAGGCATTGCAAGATATAAAACAAGATATCATGTCACACAAGAATAATAGTTAAAATTTCATATATTTATATTACAATGTAAGTTGCTGAATTTAAAATACAACATTATACAATGGAGCAAAAGAGTTAAACTTCCCAACAAAACAGGCCAAAAGGACTGATAACCTCTAACTCTCCCCGCAAAGAAGCAAAACGAGAATAATCAAGATCCTTAGTAAAAATATTCACAATCTGCTACTCTGACTCTACAAAGTGATGCACAACATCACTTTTCTCTATATGGCCTCTAAGGAAATGGTATCTAATGTCAATGTGTTTGGTCCTAAAGTGTTACATTGGATTTTTAACAATGTTTAGTCCCGAGAGTAGATAAGATCCAGAAAATTTGAGAATAGCTACTAGCAGCAGCTACATACTTTGCCTCAACGGTGGACTATGCAACAGAGGACTGCTTTCTAGATGACCAAGAGATAAGAGATGTGCCTAAGAAGTGACAAGTGCCAGAAGTACTATTCCTTCATGTTCTACACCCCACAAAATCATCATTAGAAAAAGCCTGAATGGAGAATATAGTATCAGAAGAACATTGGAATCCAAAGTCAAGAGTGTCCTAAAAATACCTGAAGATGCAACGCAGTGCTTGACAATGTGAGGCACGAGGGGAAACCTAAAATCAAGTGCACAAATACACAACAAACTTTATGTCTGGCCTCAACATCGTGAGGTAGTGGAGGGAGTCGATCATGCTGTGTAACATCCTAAATTTTGGATGTTCAAAATTTTGAGAAAATTTAAAACTTTTATTTGCGCCTTGCTGACATTTGAATTTTTGTTCAAAATCTTATTTGGGTTTCCTAAATTTTCGCTAAGCAAATAATAATGGAATTAATTTTGAACACCAAATGACAAAAATAGTAATAATGATAATAAAATGAATAATTTAAATGGGGATTTAGCCTCTGAATACTTAATTTAAAATTAATCTAGTGAATCAGAACATGGATTAATTAGAAAGAAAGAGTTGAAATAAAAAGTGCAACTAAATTACCAAAAAAACCATGCGGCCTCCTCTTTCTACCCGCCTCCTTACCCCCTCTCACTCTTACATGCGGGCCGGGCCTATTTTTTCCCCTCCCTCCTCTCCTTTCCCTGCGCGTGGCCCCCACCTTTCTCTCTTTCTCCTTCCCCTCCCCGCGGCGGCTTCCTTTTCCCCCTTTCTTCTTTCTTCCCCACCGAGCGGACGCGCCCTCTTCCCTTTCTCCCTCATCTCTCCTCTGCCTCCGCCGAAGACTCCATCATCACGCGCGCGTGCTCGCCTTGTCCCCTCGCCGCTCCCTGCCACCGGCCGCGCGCCCCCTCGCCTCGACACGCGCCGCACCCGAGCCCGCGCCACGGGTCCTTACCCAAAGGTTCTTCCCGCTCCGCCTGGTCCTCCGCCGCCTACCGGTCTTCCGCCACCGCGCCTCTGCGCCTCTCTTCGGCTATAAGAGGTGTCCGCCGCTCCTCTCCATCACCGCGCCATCATCCCTCTTCCTCACTTCTCCCTCCCGATTCGGTCTTATCCCCAAATCCCGCCACCACCGCCGCCAACTCCACATCGCGGCCATTTCTCGATTCCTTCTCCCAGCAGTACCTCCCGCCGCCGCAAACAACCTCCGACGGACGCGGAGCTCCCGTGCCCCTAGCACTCCAAGACCGAGCAGCTTCCCGCGACGACTGGTTCCCGCCCGGCCAACTCCACGCTTGCTCGGCTCGGCTAGTTGCTCGGTGAGCTTTCCCTCGGCCCCCTCATGCTCATTCCTCACTCAAATTGCCTCCCCGTTCACTCCGGCGCCGGCGCCACGTTCGGCCTCCGACCCCGGCCGCTTTCGCCGCCGCCTCAGCCAAGACCGCCGCCTCAATTGGCTTCCCCCTCTCCTCACTCCCTCCATTTCACTCCGTGACATCGGCTCCCCGGCCCTTCTTGCCGGCGGCGGCTCACCCCGGCCAGCACTGCCGTTTCCCGCGCTCTGCCTCCCTCCTCTGTTACTTCCCCTTTTTCCCTGTGTGGCCGAGAGCAAGGCAGTATCCTCCCCAATTCTCTCTTCCCTCAATGTCATGTGGGCCCAAGGGCACTCAAGGTAATTAGAAACATCCTTTGTTAGCTAGTTAAGGAAAATTCAAAAAAAAAAAAACAGAATGTAATGGCATATACATATACAATGGTGGTCTATGCAAAACAAGATTAACAAAGAAAACAAGGAATGGTTAAACTAAGAAGTAATCCATAGAAACTAATAAATTGAATTAGTACATAAAATAGGGTCACTTAAGGTTTAACTCTTGATTGTTTATTTACTATATGAACAACTCATATAGCTTAAGTATTTATTTGAGGTTTAGTTAACAATTAAAGGCATTAATAAAATGTGGTTTAGTGTATAGTCCAAAATTAATAAAAAAATTTTCCATAGGAGATACAAAATTTATTAGGATATACATGAGCTTAATACATGTCTAACCATGGATTAGTTGCTATCATGTATGTATGTATGATTAGTATGTCTTTAGCATTTATTTTAGGTTAATCCTAAATAAAAGGAAAAATTAGGAGATAATCTAGGGAAGCTAACAAAATTCAGATAAGGCTTTAGAGAGTTTGAGTATGATTTAGATTCGGATTAGTTGTCATGATAAATAGCTAGTGTGACCTTAATGTTTAAATTGTAAATCTAATTAATTATTAAAGGCATTAAAGAGGAGAAGTGGCCTTGGATAAATATCTATATTTAATAAAGATGACCCTTAATTAACATGTAACCATTAACACGAGTAATTAGAGTAACCTAAAACGATACATATCGAGCTTTGCTCAGATAGCTAAGTGTAAACTAAGATTTGGAATAAAAGCTAAGCTTAACAAAGAGCTAAACAATAAGCGTGATAAAAATAGTGCCATTAAACAAATCTTAACGCCACTTTAGTACGTAGTAATATTAAGCATAATTGTACATATAGCAAGTGGAACCGTGTAAATGCACCTAACTCAAATTAAACTAGCCTAGTGATAAATGGAGGTACATAAAATATCACACCACCGACCTTGCCTCAAATCACCCGAACCGCCCATTAACTTATAATAAATCTAAATTAAGTTTATTTGGATTCTTTAAGTCATTTGCTTTTATTTGGGTTCATCATTTATGTGAGTTAGAAACCGGAGTTCAAGACTCTATGGAGCAAGCGAGACGAGGTCGATGAACACCGTAAATTAAAGATCATCGCATGAGGCCACTTTATATGAGCTCAAGACCGCAGAAACCGCGCTGCATTTAGTCAATACTTTGATCATGTTGAACCTACATTTTCTGCAAATTACTTTGTTTTAAATTATCAAATTGAATGCTGTTATTTTATATGCAAATACATGTTTAATTTAATATTTTAGTTATATGCCCATTGTTTGCTTGATTAATATTACACCTCCTTTGGAATACTTGAATATGTGAACCTTGTCGCCCTAGCAAAATTATAATGGTAACTTTTGAAAACAAGTCCCTAATTATATGCCATGCTTAGTACTGCATAAATACTCAGGGGCACTGAAATGTCCCAAACATCATTGTCATTTGAAATCATGAGAAATCGTTTGGCGGTCATGGTGGGAATGACCGTATATTTTGACATGATTATTTTATGCTCCCAAAATCCCAACTTGCTTAAATATCCGAGCGGATGGTTTGGGGGCTGGTATGTGGTGCGGTGGGAGCACAAATTATGGAGTGTGGTAGAACCGCTCAGATAATACTAAGGACTGAATCTTGTGATGACCTCCCGGGTAAAACAGTACAACCACAAGTCTGTAAATTACAACTTGGCTAAGTACATTTATCGAATCATCGGACTCATTTCACGGGTTGGGGTTGAAGGGTTATGCTATGGCAAGGGGGCTCAAGGGACACTGGGGGTGAAGTTTCACGGTGTCCTACGCTGCGGAAAGAGAGAAGGTCCGCTGCGTGAGTGGCTGTGGGAAACATCCCGCGCATGATGGGACCCACCGCAAGTGGGCGATCTCCCATAAAAGTGAAATGAGAAAAGGGACTCGATAATTTGAAAAGTCACCGTGATGGTCGCTCAACCACACGCCTAAGGAATCGTGGGGCAACGAGTTGATTGTCACTTGTGGTGAAAGTGTACAAACTCTGCAGAGTCAAAACTATTCGAATAGCCGTGCCCACGGTCAAGGGCGGACATGGGAACTTAACCAGATATAGTTCTATTTCAAAATGTTTTGTGGGAGGGATGGAAAAGTGGAGGCGATGAATGGCCCTCGATTTGAGTTGTCCGGTGTCGCCCCATGATAAGTTAAGCGGCTATAACGCTGAAAGATGTTAGACGGTGTGATGCCGTATGCATGGAGAAATTATGGTGATATTAGGCATCTGGTGTGATGCCATATGTATGGAAAATCATGTTAGTATTCCTTGAACATTATGTTTTGTTCCAAAGCTGCTAAGTCTCAGGAAATTTTATGTATCGTATTTCAATTAGTGGCATTTCTATTCTTACAAAATTAAATATGGAAAGGGTAAATAGAGTCGTGAGTAAAGGAAATAGATGTTTGTAGTGTACACATAAAGGTATTGGTGGATTCATGTCGATCTTAAACAGGAAATGATAGTGTAGGTTCTGGGAGAAATAAATTGGTGGAGTCTAGCTGAATAGATAGGCTAGATAGATGATTTAAATGATTTTTGGCGATTTAGATATTGCACAGATAAATATTGGATTACGACACTGATAAATAAATTCTTGGGAGATGACAATATTAGGAATTAATAGATTCGGTTACTAGATGAATCAATTGAATTTTTGGGAATTTGGAGGAGTAATACAAGTATTGGATTATAGTTCCTGATTAGTGATTTACTTGGTGGGAGGATACTAGTGAGTCGTAGAATTGATCAATGATATTCTTGGGGGATATATAATAGTGAATCGATTTCGGAGAAATAGGGAGTGCAAAGGTACATTGCTGGATTACTACACTACTAATGTTTATTAATTCTTGGAAGATGTTGACAATATGGGGAATTAATAGGAGTTGATCAATTACTGGGTGGATGATTTGGATTTCTGAGAAGATTGGAGGATTCATAACAATTAGTGGATTACAATCTTAGTAAATTGAATTTTCGGTGGAAGTATATTTGAGGATTAGTCAGTGATAGATAATGGAAAACGGGATGGATTATGGGTTGGAATCAATGACAAAAATGATTGAATACGAATGATATCGGTGGATTTGAAAGTAATTATGTTAGAGAATCATTAGAGTTCAGAGGTAAGGGGCTGATGAATAGTATTGACAGGATTGGATTATTAGTAAACCAAAATACAAAGTAAGATCGGTGGATTAAATAAATGATGACACTTGCTGTTTGGAGTTGTAGACAGCAGTCAATAAAGAAAGTGCATTTTCGGTGGATTAAGTCAATTTTGGCTATTGTAGTATGGAGTTAGGTAACAATAGTAACACTTTGATTAAATAATAGTAGTAATGCTACTAAAAGCGATTTTTGGCAAATAAAATAACCCGAGCCTCTCCTTTGTTAAGCCATGCATACTATTTATTTGCATTCTGTGTATTGGCTCGCGGAGCACGGGGTTGGAGTGCTCACACTCGCTTTTGCGATAAAATTCAGAATCAGGAATCCAATCACCTCGTCTCAGCAACAAGATTGGACAAGTCGTGAGAGAAGATGAAGACGTCAAGGGCTAGGTCGCGAACCTCCGCTTGGTCTCTGTGGGCATGTCTGAAGGTCCCACTGTGTGCTTCGTTCTTCCGCTGCTGCAACTTTTGAATTCGGCTTAATCGGCCCATGAGTAAGTTTACCATTTTAATTATGCTTCCGCATGATATGTAATTTGATCTCCATTACTGTAACTGTGTGCACTATCTACTGATCCAGGGAATAGTGCAGCTAAACACAGAGGAATCCGGATGTTAATATCTGGGTTCCTTACAGCGATGGTATCAGAGCATATCGACTGCAGGTCGTGACCTAGTTAGCCTGGTCGTTAGTTTCATGACTAGAAATAATTCTTTAAAATGCTATTTCCAAAGATATAAGCTATACTGCTCATTCTTATCTCTCTTAGATGATTCTTTCTTATCCAAATGCTGCCTTAGCCATTTTTACTTCTAGAACTCTCTTATCCCGAATCCAAAACAATAACACGAATTACCCCAAATACTTCCCTTCTCTGTCTATTAATTCAAAAGGAAAATTTTGCTCCTCTTCTCGTACGCCTACTCCAATTTTAAGGTTAGGAACGTTGAAGATATTCATAAAGATAAGGTGGTTTCGTTTTAAAACGAACTGTGCAGACAAACCCTATGCCCCTTATGTGTGTTTTTTTTTTCGAGTAGACGTTGTATTGTCGCAAGGTTTTCATTGGTCCCTGTGCTTTGTCTTCTTGGCCTCGAACGCCCTATTTCATGATCACAGAAAAGCTTGCTTTTAAAAATTTGTGTGGCTCAAGATCACCCAATTTTATGGATGTGCTTCTTTAAAAATTAAAATGGGTTTGGATTACCTCATCCCCACGATTCTATCCTTACCTTATGCTATTCCTCTCACCTCTTGCTGAAAACCCCATCGGATCCAAAGGAACGAAATAACAAGTAACCCAAAACCAGAGCAATCAAGAAGAAGCGAAGACTTTTGAACCTCCCAATATTTAAGGAAACAACATCACTATGAAGACGACCACCCGACAGAGAGAGCCCACAGAGCAAGGTCACTTGTTTCTACGAAGGACAAGACACTTGCCCCTTGAATTGTTCCTCAAATTTGTTGATTGATCAAAGAAGCTAATAATGCAACAGATGAATAATGACAATTGTCATTTATTTAAGGGGTAGCCTTAAGAGACAAAATGTCGGCACAACCATGGTGTATGCTTTGGAGGTGCAACAACTGGACTCAGAGCTTATCGAGCCAGAACGAGAAGATTTATAGAACCGGAAGTATTATAGCAATAAGGACAAAAGACCACTATATAAATGTACCCATCTTCGCACCGGCATCCCTCGGATCGTCTACTCCTTAGGGCATAGGCCAATACCGCCCATCCTCAATGCGGATTCTCGCACCCACCACAGCCCAATAGACGATGTGACTATTCCATTCTACGAAGGCATGAAGACCACATTGTCAAGGAGCAAATGATTGGAAAACTACGACCTATCCAGAAGAACGAGGTATATCTTTTCCCTTTTTGACTTCTCCAAGTTCTAACCCCTGTTGTGCAGATTTTCATCTCTCTGTGGAGCAAAAGAAATATACGTCGAGCAACACCCTGAAGCCCATTGCTAGCCAATATAACCCACCTCCATTCTTTCTACTCTACCGGAATCTCGGGGTCGAGATTCATTTAAGGGGGGTAGGTTTGTAACATCCTAAATTTTGGATGTTCAAAATTTTGAGAAAATTTAAAACTTTTATTTGCGCCTTTGTCGACATTTGAATTTTTGTTCAAAATCTTATTTGGGTTTCTAAATTTTCTCGCTAAGCAAATAATAATGGAATTAATTTTGAACACCAAATGACAAAAATAGTAATAATGATAATAAAATGAATAATTTAAATGGGGATTTAGCCTCTGAATACTTAATTTAAAATTAATCTAGTGAATCGAACATGGATTAATTAGAAAGAAAGAGTTGAAATAAAAGTGCAACTAAATTACCAAAAACCATGCGGCCTCCTCTTTCTACCCGCCTCCTTACCCCTCTCACTCTTACATGCGGGCCGGGCCTATTTTTTCCCCTCCTCCTCTCCTTTCCTCGCGTGGCCCCACCTTTCTCTCTTTCTCCTTCCCCCCGCGGCGGCTTCCTTTTCCCCTTTCTTCTTTCTTCCCACCGAGCGGACGCGCCTCTTCCCTTTCTCCTCATCTCTCTCTGCCTCCGCCAAGACTCCATCATCACGCGCGTGCTCGCCTTGTCCCGCCGCCTCGCCACCGCCGGCGCGCGCGATCCCCTCGCCCTGACACGCGCCTGCACCCCGAGCCCCGCGCCACCGGGTCCTTACCCAAAGGTTCTTCCCCGCTCCGCCCGGTCCTCCGCCGCCTACCGGTCTTCCGCCACCGCGCCTCCCTGCCCCTCTTCGGCTATAAGAGGTGTCCGCCGCTCCTCTCCATCACCCGCGCCATCATCCCTCTTCCCTCACTTCTCCCCTCCCCGATTCGGTCTTATCCCCAAATCCCGGCCACCACCGCCGTCAACTCCACATCGGCGGCCATTTCTCGATTCCTTCTCCCAGCAGTACCTCCCCGCCGCCGCAAACAACCTCCGACGGACGCCGGAGCTCCCCGTTCCCCCTAGCACTCCGGCACCGAGCAGCTTCCCCGCGACGACCTGGTTCCCGCCGCCGGCCAACTCCACGCTTGCTCCGGCTCGGCTAGTTGCTCGGTGAGCTTTCCCTCGGCCCCCTCATGCTCATTCCTCACTCAAATTGCCTCCCCGTTCACTCCGGCGCCGGCGCCACGTTCGGCCTCCGACCCGGCCGCCGCGCCGCCGCCCAAGACCGCGCCTCAATTGGCTTTCCCCTCTCCTCACTCCCTCCATTTCACTCCGTGACATCGGCTCCCGGCCTTCTTGCCGGCGCGGCTCACACCCGCCAAGACTGCTGCTTTCCCGCGCTCGCCTCCTCCTCATTACTTCCCTTTTTCCTGTGTGGCCGAGAGCAAGGCAAGATCCTCCCAATTCTCTCTTCCTCAATGTCATGTGGGCCCAAGGGCACTCAAGGTAATTAGAAACATCCTTTGTTAGCTAGTTAAGGAAAATTCAAAAAAAAACAGAATGTAATGGCATATACATATACAATGGTGGTCTATGCAAAACAAGATTAACAAAGAAAACAAGGAATGGTTAAACTAAGAAGTAATCCATAGAAACTAATAAATTGAATTAGTACATAAAATAGGGTCACTTAAGGTTTAACTCTTGATTGTTTATTTACTATATGAACAACTCATATAGCTTAAGTATTTATTTGAGGTTTAGTTAACAATTAAAGGCATTAATAAAATGTGGTTTAGTGTATAGTCCAAAATTAATAAAAATTTTCCATAGGAGATACAAAATTTATTAGGATATACATGAGCTTAATACATGTCTAACCATGGATTAGTTGCTATCATGTATGTATGTATGATTAGTATGTCTTTAGCATTTATTTTAGGTTAATCCTAAATAAAAGGAAAATTAGGAGATAATCTAGGAAGCTAACAAAATTCAGATAAGGCTTTAGAGAGTTTGAGTATGATTTAGATTCGGATTAGTTGTCATGATAAATAGCTAGTGTGACCTTAATGTTTAAATTGTAAATCTAATTAATTATTAAAGGCATTAAAGAGGAGAAGTGGCCTTGGATAAATATCTATATTTAATAAAGATGACCCTTAATTAACATGTAACCATTAACACGAGTAATTAGAGTAACCTAAAACGATACATATCGAGCTTTGCTCAGATAGCTAAGTGTAAACTAAGATTTGGAATAAAAGCTAAGCTTAACAGTAGCTAAACAATAAGCAGGATAAAAATAGTGCCATTAAACAAATCTTAACGCCAGCTTTAGTACGTAGTAATATTAAGCATAATTGTACATATAGCAAGCTGGAACCCGTGTAAATGCACCCTAACTCAAATTAAACTAGCCTAGTGATAAATGGAGGTACATAAAATATCACACCACCGACCTTGCCTCAAATCACCCGAACCGCCCATTAACTTATAATAAATCTAAATTAAGTTTATTTGGATTCTTTAAGTCATTTGCTTTTATTTGGGTTCGATCATTTGCTATGAGTTAGAAACTGGAGTTCTGAAGACTCTATGGAGCAAGCGAGGACGAGGTCGATGAACACCAGAAATTAAAGATCATCGCATGAGGCCACTTTATATGAGCTCAAGACCGCAGTAAAACCGCGCCAGGCGAGTCAATACTTTGATCATGTTGAACCTACATTTTCTGCAAATTACTTTGTTTTAAATTATCAAATTGCATGCTGTTATTTTATATGCAAATACATGTTTAATTTAATATTTTAGTTATATGCCCATTGTTTGCTTGATTAATATTACACCTCCTTTGGAATACTTGAATATGTGAACCTTGTCGCCCTAGCAAAATTATAATGGTAACTTTTGAAAACAAGTCCCTAATTATATGCCATGCTTAGTACTGCATAAATACTCAGGGGCACTGAAATGTCCCAAACATCATTGTCATTTGAAATCATGAGAAACTGGTTTGGGCAGTCATGGTGGGAATGACTGGTATATTTTGACATGATTATTTTATGCTCCCAAAAATCCCAACTTGCTTAAATATCTGAGCGGATGGTTTGGGGGCTGGTATGTGGTGCGGTGGGAGCACAAATTATGGAGTGTGGTAGAACCGCTCAGATAATACTAAGGACTGAATCTTGTGATGACCTCCCGGGTAAAACAGTACAACCACAAGTCTGTAAATTACAACTTGGCTAAGTACATTTATCGAATCCTCGGACTCATTTCACGGGTTGGGGTTCGAAGGGGTTATGCTATGGCAAGGGGGCCTGAAGGGACACCAGTGGGGGGTGAAGTTTCCCACTGTCCCCACGCTGCGGAAGAGAGAAGGTCCGCTGCGCGAGTGGTCGTGGGAAACATCCCGCGCACAGATGGGACCCACCGCAAGTGGGCGCCTCCCATAAAAGTGAAATGAGAAAAGGGACTCGATAATTTGAAAAGTCACCGTGATGGTCGCTCAACCACACGCCTAAGGAATCGTGTGGGCAACGAGTTGATTGTCACTTGTGGTGAAAGTGTACAAACTCTGCAGAGTCAAAACTATTCGAATAGCCGTGCCCACGGTCAAGGGCGGACATGGGAACTTAACGGATATAGTTCTATTTCAAAATGTTTTGTGGGAGGGATGGAAAAGTGGAGGCGTGAATGGCCCCCGATTTGAGTTGTCCCGGTGTCGTCCAGTGATAAGTTAAGCGGCTAGAACATTTGAAAGATGTTAGACGGTGTGATGCCGTATGCATGGAGAAATTATGGTGATATTAGGCATCCGTGTGATGCCATATGTATGGAAAATCATGTTAGTATTCCTTGAACATTATGTTTTGTTCCAAAGCTGCTAAGTCTCAGGAAATTTTATGTATCGTATTTCAATTAGTGGCATTTCTATTCTTACAAAATTAAATATGGAAAGGGTAAATAGAGTCGTGAGTAAAGGAAATAGATGTTTGTAGTGTACACATAAAGGTATTGGTGGATTCATGTCGATCTTAAACAGGAAATGATAGTGTAGGTTCTGGGAGAAATAAATTGGTGGAGTCTAGCTGAATAGATAGGCTAGATAGATGATTTAAATGATTTTTGCGATTTAGATATTGCGGATAAATATTGGATTACGACAACGATAAATAAATTCTTGGGAGATGACAATATTAGGAATTAATAGATTCGGTTACTAGATGAATCAATTGAATTTTTGGGAATTTGGAGGAGTAATACAAGTATTGGATTATAGTTCTGATTAGTAATTTACTTGGTGGGAGGATACTAGTGAGTCGTAGAATTGATCAATGATATTCTTGGGGATATATAATAGTGAATCGATTTGAGAAATAGGAGTGCAAAGGTACATTCTTTGGATTACTACACTACTAATGTTTATTAATTCTTGGAAGATGTTGACAATATGGGGAATTAATAGGAGTTGATCAATTCTTGGGTGGATGATTTGGATTTGAGAAGATTGGAGGATTCATAACAATTAGTGGATTACAATCTTAGTAAATTGAATTTTCGGTGGAAGTATATTTGAGGATTAGTCAGTGATAGATAATGGAAAATGGGATGGATTATGGGTTGGAATCAATGACAAAAATGATTGAATACGAATGATATCGGTGGATTTGAAAGTAATTATGTTAGAGAATCATTAGAGTTCAGAGGTAAGGGGTGATGAATAGTATTGTGAGGATTGGATTATTAGTAAACCAAAATACAAAGTAAGATCGGTGGATTAAATAAATGATGACACTTGCTGTTTGGAGTTGTAGACAAGATCAATAAAGAAAGTGCATTTTCGTGGATTAAGTCAATTTTGGCTATTGTAGTATGGAGTTAGGTAACAATAGTAACACTTTGATTAAATAATAGTAGTAATGCTACTAAAGCGATTTTTGGCAAATAAAATAACCCGAGCCTCTCCTTTGTTAAGCCATGCATACTATTTATTTGCATTCGTGTATTGGCTCGCGAGCACGGGGTTGGAGTGCTCACACTCGCTTTGCGATAAAATTCAGAATCAGAATCCAATCACCTCGTCTCGGCAACAAGATTGGACAAGCCGATGAGAGAAGATGAAGACGTCAAGGGCTAGGTCGCGAACCTCCAGTTGGTCGCTGTGGGCATGTCTGAAGGTCCCACTGTGTGCTTCGTTCTTCACGCCGCAACTTTTTGAATTCGGCTTAATCGCCCATGAGTAAGTTTACCATTTTAATTATGCTTCCGCATGATATGTAATTTGATCTCCATTATCAGAATCGTGTGCACTATCTATCGATCCAGGAATAGTGCGGCTAAACACGAGGAATCCGGATGTTAATATCTGGGTTCCTTACATCTTCGTGGTACTCATTCGGTCCACAGCTCTCTATCCTCATCGAGGATCTAGCATGGTAGAAGTGGCAATGAGAGTAGATATTGGCTTGTTGCTTCCTATGTCAAAGCTGAAGAAGGTCCTTTTGGTACTTGCTTTAATGAATGAAGGTTCATTCTTTTAGCTGTTTGACTGCATTGCACCACTTGGTGATGAGATGTAGTAGAAAGAGTAGAAACTAAGCTAAGTTGCACACTTGGTCCCCCTTTCTCATGTAAAGCATATATCATCATACAAGAAGTAGTTGTGCTTTGGAACTAGGGTTAGAGAAAATGACATGTAAATCTACTTCCAAGACACATGACAAGCAAGAAATGCTATAACCCAATACGAGAGGTAGACAATGAAAATTCAATGCTAACATAAGCATACGCAACCAATTTTGAGCATGAAAATGAATGTACAAAGCATAGCAATGAGCAAAATAGGAATAGTACATGCTAGAGAGATAAATTAAGCTCTCTCTATATATATTCATGATAGGCAATGAAGCAAATGAGCAACAAGACATAAAGCATGGTGAGCACACAATCAAAGACAAAACATGCAATAAATACTATGACAAAGCTCATTCATCCATAATTAGTAATATTACTTGTATTAATAACACTGTATAAGTATAAAATATGTTAATGAACAAAACACACCTAAATTATGTTAACAAGGATCAAGAGAAGGATATGATAATATAAATATCTAATAGAGACATGGATACTTAAAGTAAGATATAACAAAAACATGATAGTGAATATATCAAGATAACACATGCTTACAATGACAAAATCAAGCTCACGTATACATGATAATCATGATCAAAATTCTAACCTACACACATATGAGCAAGTAAAAAACATGACAGATGATGAAACTGGAATAGCACAAGCTAATAGCAATATGAAAAATCTCATGTATCTACAATTGATATATCACAATACCATGTATATAAAAAATATGTCATAGAACAAATCATACAAATACATGGTATAATGATATCAAGAAAGCATATAAATATATGAAACATAAACAAGTGCATGATATAGAATATTGAAAGAATAATACATACTTATGAGAATAAAACCCATATATTCACAAAACACAAACAATTAATTAACTCATAAAAATACAAGCAAAATACACATAAAGACATGACAAGAATGTCATATGAGTAACACATGCTGATGTGGTATAAGTGAGCACATCGTAAGCACAACATGCTAATTATGATCAAACATAAATATAAAGAGCATGAAGGTATAGGATATCTCACAAAATAGGTGGAAACGTCAAACGTGAAAGCACATGCCTCGTAGAGGCCATAAAAGGAGTGAAGAATCATCAAGTATTCCAATCATGCTATGAAGTAAAATACCGAATCCAATCAAGCTCATGTTCTCCATCCCACATCCCGGTACCTACACATGAGAAGAACAAGATGCCCGAATCTTGGATCCGAAGAATTAGTAAGCAACTACTTGGGAATCCAGATCTTGAGACACATAATGTCTAGGAACATAAGTAGAAGCAAGAGTAAAATGATTAGCAAGATAACTATGAGAATGCACACGTGAACCACCTAGACCCCTTCGAATAGGCCTACCAAAAGGTGGTGCTCCCCTATCTAGATACTACATGTGGTCTATCCTCACGATATCCTAACCCAAAGCGCGCCTAAAGCTACAAAAGGAGTCAAAGAAGTCATTTACAAATCTTAGCCTATACTTTGAAGGAAAGACAAGTCATCGGCTCTATAGACACTCACAAGTGAAGGAACTCCTCTAATGGCCATCAAAACACGCATTCTCTATTTTCTCTCAACCTTGGCTATATGGAAGCAGAACTCAACTATATTTCCATCCTTCTTGTAAAAGGTGCAATGGTACTTGGACATTTGTTCTAGCAGTGTGACCACTATAAATAGTTATTTCAGGCAAAGCTATAGTAAAATCAGCATTGTTATGAATCCATAAATCCATGTAACTTTTGATCTGATGATCTAAAATCCATGAGACTTTGCACACACCTTGCTCAATGTCTCAGGAACCTATTCCATCCTTGGATCGCAAAAATTCATGTCAAAATTCAGATCTTTTCCAGTTTGAAGCAAGCTTGCACAAAAACAGGCAAAATACGAAAATGGTGAATATGACTTGCTCATGGGTAGAGGAAGACCAAGATGGCTTTGGATGTATTCTCACATGTTACAACAAGTTAGAACATCAAAGAAATCAAGCCAAAAACCCTCATATCATGAAATCACTCGAAGAGGCCAAAATTTGCAAAAACCAGGAAGCTTTATGAACTTGCTATCAAAGTGCCTAGATATGTAGAGATTGATTTTCATAGGCTATCTCTTTCTCTTATACATTCTTGGCACAATAAGATCAAGAAGAGGGAAGAGAAGAGGAAAACCAACCAAGACAAGAGCAATTCAATCAACACAAGAGATATCCACGGAAATGAACAAAGATTGGTGTATTGCTACTTGAGGAGGGAAGTTTTACAGCCACTCCATCTTGAAGGATAGAGATCACACTAAGCACTCTTCTCTCAAACCCTAACCCTAATACATGAACACTTGAGAGGAAGGTTGGATGGTTAACTATAAGTCTCCATCCCAACCCGTTAAATAAATGGGCTAGCTAGCCGCATCTAATACTTAGCAGATATTATCCACTTAGCACAATGAGGGAACTCAAAACCCCACATACACGGGTTTTAACTCACACTATGCTTATGCATGCTTTTCAAAGCGCATAAGCTCAAATCCATTAAGTCCTAAGCTTTGATCCAACTTAATCTTCTCAGCTTTTCTTTGACCTAAATCACCCTCCCAAGTGTCGTTCAAGCACCGCAATTTTCTTTCAAAGCCTTTTCCGGTATTTTGGTCAAACTATCAAAATACCCTTTCATTGACCTAATCTTCAATAATCTTGCTAGGATTTGTATAGTACCAGTGTACTACTGGTTGTAGTATGTTGGTTGGGTGTGTCGGATAGTACAACAATATTTGTGGAATTGTTCATTCTTCATGGTTGCACAACAAGGACATCTGCCCTAGCTAGAATTTCGATTGGTTTGAACTTCAATATTGCAAAAAGTGTCAAACTCTAAATAATCATGAACAAACCATGTGATGATCCGTGTTCTCTATCCCTACTCTTGAAAGAACGGCCAAATTCCTTTGGGAAGTTTGTAGCCAAATTCTCAAAAACCAAGCAAGGATGAATGTTCATAATTCTTTAATGGGAGAACAACAATCTATGTTAGTATTTCCTTTGTTGGCATACTAGTAGCTAATAATTAACAATTTTTATGAACCAAGGGCAAGCACTGTCACTCATTTCAAGAAGAAGATAATTACCACACTGGCCTCAAAGGTGAGACACCACAAACACCGACACTGCCCTCAGAAGGGTGACACTAACACTGGGAAGGAGCCCCAACTAGGAACTCCTACTAGGGCTGTAAAAAAAGCTCGAAGCTCACGAGCTACTCGAGTTCGGCTCGCTCTAGGCTCGATTCGAGCTCGGTTCGAGCTTTAAACGAGTTGAACTCGAGCTTGATCTCGAGCTCGCGAGCTTCACCGAGCCGAACTCGAATAGTTCGCGAGCCCTGATTCGAGCTTAAATAGTAATACATATTAATTCTTACCGAGCTTACTCGAGCCGAACTCGAGCTTGTCTTATTATTGAAAATTAATGTGTATTTGAATTATTTTGACTGTTATCGAGTTTATTAGAGCCGAGCTCGAACTTAAAATTTCCTTATTATTGAAAAATAGTGAATAATAAATCATTTTAATTGTTATCGAGCTTCAACGAGCCGAGCTCGAGCCTACTCAAGCTTAGGCCGAGTCGAGCTCGAGCCCAGTTCCAAGCTCGGACCCCAACTCGAGCTCAGCTCGAGCTCGGCTCGAGCTTCTACCGAGCTCGAGCCTGGAAGGCCAAGCTCACTCGAGCTCGGTTCATTTACAGCCCTAACTCCTACCGAGCCACCACCAACAACAAACACTGACACCGACCCCGAGAAGGGAGGCCCCAATACCAGGGAAAAAGTCCCAATCCAAGAACTTCCACCGAAGACACCATCAATACCAACAAGGCAAGCGCCCTCACGGAGCAATGTAACATCCTATTTTTGAAAATATTTTTAAAGCTTTTAAAATAAAATTTACCATTTGAATTTTTCTAGAATTAACTGAAACTTAATTTGAAGTTTTAGAATTTTTAAAAGATTTAATGTGATTAAGTTAAACATTAATTATTCTTGAAATTTTTTATTTGTGTTCCTTGGAATGCAAGAAATTTTTCTAAATTTTCTGGGATTTTCTTGATTTATTTGCTATTTTCTAGAGCTCAATTAAATTTCTAGTAATTTCTCAAATTAGGAAATCCCTAAAAGGCCTTTGGACGAAAATATTAAATTTCGGTCTAGCACACCCAGGCCTCGACCCATTACTTTCTTTGGCTCATTTCATCTTGGCCGCCTGATTAGTGCTGCACCACGTGTCAGCCATCTAGCCATTTCATGCATCGGCCGTCTAATCTGCTCTTGCACCACGTGTCGAGCATCGAAGCGCACATGCGTTGTTTGTCGTCTCCATTTGGGAGTTCATTTCCATCATCGACTAGGAGTCTCGACATCCATGCCAACCCCGTCTCGAACTCGGCGTCGTGCCCACCTTGGACACCTCAATGTCTGGTATAAAGGCGCACCGAGCCCTCGCCTTCCGCATCCTGAGCCATCATTTATCTTCTTTGCACTGCCATTGTCGTATTCACTAGAGCTTGGAGCTGCTGGTCATCTTCGCCGAGCCGTCAATCGCTTCATCTTCTTCACATCGTCATCATCTTGACCAAGCCATCTGCCGCACCACCCTCTCTTTGCTGTCCAGTCCTCGCTGCCCGGGTGTCCTCGCTACATAAGCATTGCCGCTGTCTCGTGTTCTATGCCACCTATTCATTTCCCGAAGATTCACCCCATTTGGCGCACCTTGATGATGTCAGTGCTAACACCATCACGCACCTGACGTCCTTTCAGATTCTCCTTAGACTCAGCCTACCATGCATCATGTCTCTGACACATGGGACCCACATGCCAGTGACTGCTATTCTGTAGACCCATGAACCGAGCCACACAAGCATCCACGTCAGCAACCACATTGGATGCCACATTAGCCCTAAGCCCATGTGCCGTGCCACAAGTCTCCCACCTCAAAAAACCATGCCACGTCACCCTCCACGTGTCAGTCGAGTCATCATCCACATCATCTACCACACAAGCACCACCTCACCAGATCTTGCCACGTGTCTGCCATGTCACTCACAACGTCAGCCCTAGGTGCCATGTCAACAATCCTCGCTAGCATGCACATTGTTCCATGCACAGAGTTCACCGTAGACCGCACTATTCCATAGACCAGGGCCACAGCACAATAACTTTCCTCAATTTTTCATGAATTTTTTTTGAAAACCTTCTGAGAGCTCGTTCTTCTTCATCCTAACTCCGATTGATCCGATTCTTTTTTCTAAATTTATCTAAAATTAAGCTCTATCTTTTGGTTTTGGTTTTGAAGTTTTTAGAGTTTACTTGAATTTTATTTGATTTATTTGTGTTTTATTTGTTTTTTCTCACATTAGATAATGTCTTCAAAGGAGCAGAAGTAGGACTAGAAGTTCAAGAGTCGATATCTGAGAAAGGCCAAGGTAAGTCATGACCTTTGATTATGTTATATCTAGTTTTAAAATCTATTATTTATTATTTTATTTTAAATTATCATGCATTGCTATTTTATTACAAACATTTGTACTTGGTAGTTATTGTCCAACTTGATTAATTCCACCTTGATAATTTGAACACTATAATTCCATTGTCACCAAAGGATGGGTGATTATCTAATGATGCAATGTTAGTTGTCACATGGGTTGCAGTACGTTGGGTTCATTATCACATGTGGATTAATTAATTAATTTTGATTTAATGAGATACTGAATCATGGTGTTCAACCACAGTTATAAAATTTGATTACTGTGACATGAGTAGCGTCATTGGTATTGGTTATACAAAAAGGTTTTCACTTAAGCGAGTAATCATGCAATAAAGGGGAATTGTGGTTAGCACTTTTTGGGATGTTGATGTCTCGCCTAGGTAATATTTAAGGACTTAACTTTATACACCAGTGATCTAAACCTTATCATATAACCACATGTCCAGTATGGGATAGATCTAACTGATTAATTTATGATGTTTCTAGTGTCACTATAAGATGATCATATAATGTGGGTAAAATTGTGCAATCTCTGCAGAGTGTAAAACTATTCGAATAGTCGTGTTCTCGGTTATAGACAATGCTCGGTGATTTCACATAAGGGGTAGATATTTCATAAAAACCTGGTTGAGTTAAATTTGGGAAGTGAATGGTTAGTTCACTGGTGGTTCATCACGTGAATGATTAGTTCACGGGTGGTTTATTGGGCGAATGGTTAGTTCATTTATGGTTTACTCAATTTCTTTGATTATTTACTTATTAATCATTTTTAAAGTTCACTGTCAATCTATTTACAATATTTACTCTAAATTGTTGTTTTCTGCAAAATAATCATTCGACCATCAATTGGTAAGCCTTACATAATTATACTATATCTTGTTACAAACGACTTGATGAGTACTCGATATACTTATGGCTATGTTCACACTTGCTCAATGGAAGAAAAGAAACCATATCAACTGGAGGTACTTGAAGGAGCATATTTCGATGACTTCTCAAATTAGAATTTTGCTTCCCAGTTGATTGTATGTGGACATGTTGAATGACCACTTCGTTTTTTGTTGTTTTGTTTCTCCATCCTTTTTGGCTATAAAATTGTAAGTTTGACCATAAGGTCGTAACTCTGATAATTAATAATATTTGAATTTTTTTAGTTAATTGTGATTTGGTCGATATTTTATCTATGTTTCCACTATATGCACTAGTATGATCTTAGACTAGTGCAGAATACACAGAGAGCCCGAATTTATATAATCGGGTCTTGACAAGCACAACAAAAGCAGCCCCAAGAGCAAACTACTGCTTCCGCTGAGACCAAGAGGAGCTTGTGCCTCACCCAGCTTACAAACAAAAAACCTAAGAACTGGCTATCAAAACAAGGCATTGCACGAAGGTGAAGGCTAATAACTAACCATTGCTGATTGTTGATACGTGAGATGTTTAAACTGGGTTTTCTAAGTTGGGATGGGGTTAAGGATTTTCCTGCTAAGCAATTGCTCCAACTTAACTCAAAATTCCTTCTTAAAAAGGGTTATGTTTACATTGAAAAAGGTTTAATGGTTTATCACTCACTACAATCTACAGGAGCAGGACGCATAAGACCCGTCTAAATTGTAATGAGGTTTATATTGGTGTTCTTGTCATCTTCCTCGCACACACAAACAACTACACGTATGAAGGCTGACAAATTGACAACTAGGTTAAGTGAATTGAAGTGGAAATTAAGGAGTAACTGTTATAAATAATGAGGTTTTAGCAACTTTTTAGAGTTAATTCTAGCTTAATTAATAATTAAAGTATATTTCCAGCAGCATATAAATGACAAGTTTGACATGTAAACATGTAAAACTCCCATTTCATTTAAGTAGGACAATATACTCAAAACATAGAGTATGAGAAAATTGAAAACCCGCATAATGCTAAAGTTTAGATTTGACTGATGCTATCAGATGTAGAGTTACTCAAGAAAAAAATTCTTGGCCTTCTCAATACCATCATCCTCATTGAGCATTCAAATCCTGTCCCACAACATTTCTTTGGAATAAATCCTGTCCCACAACATTTCTTTGCATTTTATTCCAGTAGAGATATCAAAATATTAGTCACTATATGTGACTCTAACCAGAACAGAACTAAAGCAAAGAGATGAACACTATTATCCTCACAAAGCTGATGGCACTCACAGAGTCACAGTCACCAAGAAGAAACCGACAAGGCACGCCAAATAGCGCTAGCTATCCCAGGAAAATGATTGCCTTGCTGTGTCACGAATCTGGGAAACAGCTGACGGAGATACAATGCCAATCTTTGCAAATTGGGACAAACCGAAGAATGAAGCCAAGGTACAGGAGTATGCCGCACAAGACCAACAAGGATACTCTGGATAAGAGCAACGTAAAACTTCACACTCTTCTCTCCCAAATCAATCTAAGTTAGCCGGATTCAAATCTCAAATTGCCAAATCCCCAATCCTTCGCACTATCACTCCTTAAGTTACGGTGCAAGGAACCGCACGGGAGATGCCCAAAGGAAAGGAATTCGGACCTTGTTGTTGTCCACGCTGAAGAAAAGCACAACACAACAGCAGGTCTATAACTCAAATCAATCGAAGAAGAGGATGAAGAACTAGAGAGGACTCACCAATGTTTTCCTCAAAGGAGGGGAGGGGGCCAGAATTTATAGAGAGGAGAGGCGAGTTGGCTGGCGCAGCTGCTGCCAACTGTTGGAAATACTGTGTGCGCGTACGTGCGTTTTTGACAGTGAATTCCAAAAGCCCTTGGAGGCATTGAACGTGTGCATGCATGCTTCTCTCTCACGTTCAAACTTTCAGTCAATGCTTATCTTAACGAACTGCATCCTTTGCTGAGATCGTGCTTCGAACGTGGAGTTGTTGAACGGTAAGCGTTTCGTGCGGATTCGATCCAAGAATCTAGCAACGAGCCAGCATGTCGTTAGGAGCTCCTGTACGAAGGTGCTCTATAAAAGGTGAACAGGGAGACGTCCCTGAGGTCAGGGGCGAAGCCCAATAGAGGTCCGTGGGTGCCCAGGCACCCCCTCACTTCCAGAATTTCTTAAGGATTGGAAAAATTCGGCCCTATAGGCACCCCGCATGGCCCAAGACGAGGCACCCCCACCAGGCCGGCAGCCCAACAAGCCCACTGCGCCACCACGTTTCAGAAGTTGTGCACCCCCCACCCATTTGCTCTAGCTTCGCCACTGCCTGAGGTGCAGAAAAACAAAGAGAAAAGCTATTCATCTTCTTCTTCCTCCATAAGTGCTGTGTCACCTTCCGATCCAGGCCGGCCGTGGTGTTCGTCGTGCAACGAGCATCCCGGCGAGCGGTATCTCCGGACCTTCGCCGTGTAAGCACCTGCACGGGGCGGTGTAAAGGTTTCTGGGCAGCGCCGAAGTGCGCGATAGCTCGACATCCTCGACTGTTTCTTCCGAAGGTGCGTGGAAGGCAATCGCTTCGTCAACCTTCGTTGTCTTAATTCTTGCTGCAGACCGAACCGCGGCACTGCACCGAGGTTTAGCTCGGCATCAACTAGCAATCTGCATCAAGCAATCCGTAAGTGCTTGTCTACGGCACTTAGTTTAGTTTCTGCATTAACCCTTGGGATTAGTTTATTGCCTGTCGTTCCTTGCAGCACTTGTTTTGCTAGCTTGTGAGATACTAGTTTGTTGTTCATTGTGACTTGAAAGTCATTAAGTACATATGTTTGGTAGTTGTAGAATACTACTGCCAATGTACATTTTGGGAGTCATGTTTACGTACTGGAGCATCACAATTCACAACTAGTATGATAGGCTTTTATCTTGGTTCTTATGTCATAATCTCATGTGCTTTAGAAGCTCTCGAGATTGCTAATTTAATCAATTTTTTAATCTTGGTTGTGCCCTGCTCGGTTGGCTTATGGTTGAAATTGCACTATAGCGGCTGAAATTTCACTGTAGCTGAAAGTGGCTTATTTGACGTAATTAAATTTTAAAAAAAATTAAAAATAGAAAAAATATGCTAGCTCATCACGGACAACGCAAACGAACACGAGAAAAAAAGAACCGGCAAAAAAGCTCAAAAAACTAAAAGTTCAGAAAAAGACGAAATTTATGAATAGTGAAAAATAAGCCAAAAGTTGAAGCCGAAGCAAGCGGGGCTTTGTGGAGAGAAAGTAACTATGATGTTTACTTTAACATTGCAAAAGCTCTTGGACGGAATTAACTTAGTCACTAAGTTCTCTAATTTCTTAACACCAACGGGCTGACGCCAAAGCGCCCGTGTCGTTAACTTCTCCAGCAATATTACCGTCGTCTCGAAGCTCGGCTAAGTCAAGCCAAGAGAGGCGATCAAGCCCAAAGACCACCACCAGCTCATGCACAGGATAGGTCTTCAGCCTTATCTCTTTTCTTGTCCCACCTATTGTACCTCTCTTTGCGCTTGGGGAATCTAGATCTGAGAGGGAAAGAAGAGAGAGAGGGTACCGACCGTCCGTCGCGTTGGATGAAGAGCCGGCTATCGCTGGTTCGTTGGTGAGGTCTGCGCACGGGCAGCGACGGTCGGGGAAGAAGGAGCGGCGTCTCCCTGGCGGCAACGTCTTCCTGGCGGCGGAGGTGGCGGCGGCGCAGATCCGGTGAAGCTTCCCGTCGCTAACTACGCCCCCTCTCAGATCGGTTAGGGTTTTGTCGGTGGGGTTTTAAGGCTCAGGCCAACCTCGTAAGTCGAGCCGCCGGTCCCCACCCTCTATTTATTGCGCAGCGCGACGGGGGTCCACCAGCCAAGAGATGGACTGGGCGCCCCCGATCACGGCGCGGATCAAGGCCCGATTAGCCGTTGGGCTAATCGGCTGAGATCAATCTAACATTCTCCCCCTTGATCTCAATCTATGCTTTAACTTTAATTACTTTTGACTTTACTCATTCCATCACAGATTAGTGCACAGAACATGTCTCATCGTCACGATCAATCGCCGATAGATTTAACAGCTACAATACACCTCTCTGTTCTGAAATAGTTACTTTAATCTTTTTGGGCCATCTTTTAGTCCAGGAATCATAGGCTTTCCCTTAAACCCATGCCGGCTACATGTTCTCTGAACACGTTGGGTGGTAAGCCTTTAGTAAGCGGATCCGCTAACATCTTTGCGGTACTTATATGCTCAAGACTTATAATTTGATCCCGAACTTTATCTTTCACAACATAGTACTTTATGTCAATGTGTTTGGCAGCACCACTTGACTTATTGTTGTGAGCATACATTACTGCGGGTTCATTATCGCAGTACAACTTAAGTGGTCTATTGATGTCGTCAACCACTTTTAAACCGGGTATGAACTTCTTTAGCTAGTTCACCTGCCCCGTAGCCTCATAACATGCTACAAACTCGGCATACATTGTGGACGATGTAGTGACGGTTTGCTTTGAGCTTTTCCACGATATAGCTCCTCCAGCGAGAGTGAACACATATCCGGATGTAGACTTTCTATCATCTCCCGCATAATCAGAATCTGTATACCCCACTATATGGAGTGAATCTGATCTTCTGTATGTCATCATGAGGCCTTTTGTTCCTTGCAAATAACGCAAGACTTTCTTTATCAATTTCCAATGTTCTATTCCGAGATTGCTCGAATCTGCCAAGTAACCCGGTAACAAACACTAAGTCAGGGCGCGTACACACTTGAGCATACTGCAAGCTTCCGACAGCTGAAGCATATGGAACCGATTTCATTTGTTCGAGCTCGTACTGGTTCCTGGGGCATTGAAAATCCCCATATCTGTCGCCCTTGACTATAGGTGCAGGTGAAGGACTACTTTTATGCATACCAAATTTCTTTAAGACTTTCTCTATGTATGCCTTTTGTGATAGTCCCAATATTCCTTTGTTTCTATCCCGGTGAATTTCGATCCCTAGAACGAACGAAGCTTCACCAAGATCTTTCATATCAAAGTTTGAGGACAAAAACTTCTTTGTCTCAAGTAGCAGACTGACATCACTACTAGCCAGTAGGATATCATCCACATACAAGATTAGGAAGATAAACTTCCCATTTTTAAACTTTGCATAAACACAGTTGTCCTCTACATTCTCTTTAAACCCAAATTTTTTTATTGTACTGTCAAACTTCAAGTACCACTGTCTTGAAGCTTGCTTTAACCCATAAATCGATTTCTTTAGGCGGCATCCCTTTCTTTCATTTCCTTCCACGACAAAACCTTTCGGTTGTGCCATGTAAACATTTTCCTCCAAATCCCCATTAAGAAATGCCGTCTTTACATCCATCTGATGTAACTCTAAATCATAATGTGCTACTAATGCCATTATGATTCTGAAGGAATCTTTACATGAGACTAGAGAAAAAGTCTCATTGTAATCAATCCCTTCTCTTTGCGTAAAGCCTTTTGCCACAAGTCGCGCTTTGTATCTTTCTACATTCCCTTGGAAGTTAAGCTTTGTCTTGTAGACCCATTTACAGCCTACTGTTTTGGCTCCTTTAGGAATAATTTCCAAGTCCCAGACTTTATTAGTCTTCATGGACCTCATTTCCTCTTCCATGGCCTCAAGCCATTTTGAGGAATTTTCGCTTCTCATGGCTTCTTCAAATGAGGTGGGATCATCCTCCATTTGAAATTCCTCTGTATGATAAATCTGATAATCATCAGAAATAGCTGATCTTCTTACTCTTTGAGACCTCCTCGGGGCCTCCACATTTGGTACATCTTCTGTTTGAGGCTGTTGTTGCTCCCCCTGATCTGTGGCAATGGGTTCTATAGGATCCTGAAAAACAGGTTCCTCATTCTCATTCATTGTTGCCACAGGAGGAACAATAACAGCGCGGCACCTGTTGTCTTGCACCGTCGGTGCAGCGACGCAGTAGTGTGAAGAATGGTTCTTGAATCATCGGCGGCGCATACACCCGCTTCTCTTCAAGGTCAATCTCTCGAGCTACCATGCTTCCCCTCATCATTTCATCCTCTAAGAAGACAGCGTGTCTCGTTTCTACAAACTTTGTATATCTGTCGACAAGAGAAACGAAAACATTTTGACTTTTCGTGGTAGCCAATGAAATGGCAACTTATCATTTTGGGATCAAGCTTCCCAAGGTTTGGGTTAAATACTTTAGCCTTAGCAGACTCCCACACACGTAAGTGGTTTAGTGAGGAACTCTTCCGTCCACAACTCGTACGGTGTTTTGGGAACCGACTTACTAGGCACTCTGTTGAGAATATGAATGGCGGTTTTCAACGCCTCCATCCATAAACTTAATGGCGGTGTGGAATAGCTCATCATGCTTCGCACCATATCCATCGAGTGCAGTTGCGTCTTTCACTACTCCATTTTCTTTGAGGTTCGCGGTGTAGAATCTTGGGTCACTATGCCATTTTCCTGTAAAAACCTTGCAAAAGGTCCAGGAACTTGTCCATATGGGGTATGTCGACCGTAGTACTCCCCCCATGATCAGATCGGACTATCTTAATCTTTAAATCGTGTTGGTTTTCAACTTCAGCCTTAAATATCTTGAATTTATCCAAGGCTTCATTTCTTTCTTTGATTGGATAAATATATCCATAACGGGAGTAATCATCCGTGAATGTTATGAACGAGTCATATCCATCCACGCTTTTCACAGGAAAAGGACCACAAATGTCTGTGTGAATAATTTGTAGAACTCCTGTGCTTCTTTTGGCGTCTTTCTTAATTTTCTTTACATATTTTCCTTTAATGCATTCTCTGCATTGTTCTAAGTCGGAGAACTCTAATGGAGGAAGAATATCATTCTTAACTAGTCTTTCTATTCTCCCCCTCGAAATATGGCCTAAACAACAGTGCCATAATTTCGACGACTCATCTAGAGTTCTCTTTCGTTTCCTGTTTACATTCGTAGACGAGGATTCAATCACTTTCTCGCACGCGACGTTCGCATTATCGCATACGACATTCACATCATCACATAATGATAACAAATAAAGCTCATTTTGTAAGATGGCAAGACCAACACATTCTTTATTAAACATTATTTCACACTTGCCATTTCCAAAATTACAATCATAACCATCATTGTCCAAATTTGAAACACTAATCAAATTCCTCTGTAAAGAGGAACATAAAGGACATCTCTAAGTAAAGAGTGAAGCCATTAGCTAGCTCTAATGAAAGATCGCCAACGGCTTCAATTTCAGCTTGACTCCATTTGCGACTTTAATGCATCTTTCTTTTCTTTGCGTAGTCCTCGTCGAACGGAATCCTCAGAAAGAATTAGCAACATGAACAGTTGCTCTGAGTCAATCCACCAAGTGGATTTCGAATATTGCACATACAGGATTCATTTATATAGGTAATAATGTTCTCACCTTTCTTTGCCATTATCATCTTTAAGTAATCGTGACAGTTCTTCTTGTAGTGTCTGTCTTCTTCTGATGAAGACACGATCTTTGTCTACAAGAAACTTATTTTATTGAGGTGATGGATGAGGCTTTTCCTTGTTCTTTGAGAAGGAGTTCTTTGTTGAAGTTCTTTTTCTTGTTATCCTTCACATAGTTGATAGAACCACCATGTGAGGATTTAATTCTTTCCTCCTCTTGCACACACATAGCTATGCACTTTTCCAAGTCCCATTTCTGGCTGCATATTGTAGTTGACAACAAAAGTGTCAAACTCTTTTGGCAAGGAAGCAAAACCAAATGAATAAGGAACTCATCCTTAAGAGCCAAATCCATTGGTTTAAGCTTGATGCCAAGTTGCTCATACTTAGTATGTGCTCTCTTATGCCACCGCCATTACAGAGTACCTTTCTCACAAGTCGCTTAATCATTGTGTAGCATAAGTCTTTGAAGAGCCAAGAACCGACTCTTTATTCTCTCAAGGTACTCTGTGACATGAACACACTCTGCGATTGAGCCCACAATAGCGGGCTCAATCGTGTTCTTTATCACAGCCATACATTTCTTGTTGGCTGTGGTCCATTTCTTATGCTCAAGGTCATAAGACATCTGTAAGGGAGCATGATCCCTCTGTCTTTTCTGCCAAGCAGTATCATCTTCATTTTGATCCCTCACCGGTACCATAGGCTCAGTGGGACGTGCTGTAGTGAGGACCCAGTCCACCTCAGCCAAGATAAACGCTAAGTCTATCTTTTTCTTCCACTCTCCATAATTATCTCCTTTGAGAGTGAGGATCTCTCAAGTTGTATCCGCCTGAAAAATAGTTCAAATAAAGTGAGAACGTAACAGCAAAATTATATGCCTTATTTCCAACGTTGGTCAAAAATACGACATACAATTAAATCAATTTTATCTATACATTAAATCTACATCACCGTTGGGCAGAAATAGAAATAATGCATAAAATCATCAATTAAAAATTATAATACTGTTATTATCAACGTTGGTCAGAAAATAACAATATCATAAATCTCTGAAAATTATATCTATTTTTCCAAAATTAAATTCTCCCGTTGGTTCGAATTTAATAATGAAAAATTAATCAACATTAACTTTTGCAGCGGAAACTTTAATTATTCTAAAATAATTCATTATACAGAAGCATTATACTGTACACATTTAATCTCTGAAAAATTAACACGTTGGTGCAAAAATTTACAGAGATTTTAAATCAAATTTCAATCAAATTCATTCATAAATGCTTCCGAAAATAATAAAACTCAATTCATGGACTTACTATTCAAAATTGGCCATTTCGGCTGTTCCTGCGTGCATGCCCACGACGCTGGCGCTCAAACCACCAGCGCGGCAGCCACGGCCCAACATGCCCCCTTTTTCTCTTGGCCGTTGATCTCCATCGGACGGCCAGGAGTAAAATCCGCGCAAACAAAACTGCCCCCCCCAAAACCCTAACCCTAGATGCCAAACTCACTTGTCCCACGCGAAAAAAAACGGAGGGAGCGGCGGCCGAGTCGGGCCGGCGGGTGCGAGCGAGCGCAAGGGGCGGCGGGACGCAGCGCGCAGCTTGTGCGGAGCGGATGCGGCGCGCGCGGCGGCGCTTATCGAGCCCGCGCGAGGAGGGCGGGCGCCCCGAAGGGAAGCGGCGCGACGGAGGGCGGCCCGAAGCGGGAAGCGGCGGTGCACATACGCGCGCGCAGCGGCGCGGCGACGGCGGCGGCCCTCGACACGGAGCGCGACGGCACCATGGGAGGTGCGGCGCACGGAGGGGCAACCCCGAGCGGAGCGGCGACGCGGCTACCCGGCGCACACGACGGCGGCGACCGCACCCGTAAGACCCGCTCTGATACCATTGTTGTACCTCTCTTTGCGCTTGGGGAATCTAGATCTGAGAGGGAAGGGAGAGAGAGAGGGTACCGACTGTCCGTCGCGTTGGATGAAGAGCCGGCCATCGTTGGTTCGTTGGTGAGGTCTGCGCACGGGCAGCGACGGTCGGGGAAGAAGGAGCGGCGTCTCCCTGGCGGCGACGTCTTCCTGGCGGCGGAGGTGGCGGCGGCGCAGATCCGGTGAAGCTTCCCGTTGCTGATTGCGCCCCCTCTCAGATCGGTTAGGGTTTTGTCGGTGGGGTTTTGCGGCTCAGGCCAACCTCGTAAGTTGAGTCGCCGGCCCCCACCCTCTATTTATTGCGCAGCGCGACGGGGGCCCACCAGCCAAGAGATGGATTGGGCGCCCCCGATCAGGGCGCGGATCAAGGCCCGATTAGCCGTTGGGCTAATCGGCTGAGATCAATCTAACACCACCGACATCGGTGGAACTCACTTTCCCTTTATTTCCATATCTTAAAATGAGAAATTATCAAAATACCCTCAAAAACACAACAGTAACCAGCACGAGTCTCCTCAGTCCAGACCAGTCATGGAGCCATTAATTAGCGTGCAGATCAAGCAGTATTAAGGGCCATGGGAATTCAGAGGAAGCTGAGATGGAAGTTCCGAGTCCATGTCGCGGCCGGCCGATGCCATGCATCTGCCATGCCGGGTCAAACGATCAGCTGATCGATCAGAAGCTGCGAACTGAAGCATCTTCTTCTTCTTAGGTTGATTCCGCAACGCGTTGATTTGTTGCTGAAGCGTACTTCCCTTTCCGGAGCCGTTGACCACAGCTAATTTTTCCCACAAATGTTTGATGGGAACCCAGAGCTAATTCCATGACTTGACCAATCACATCCTCGCTTGGTGGCCTGATGGCTGATGCGGCTAATAAAACAATGGCTACCAAGGAACAGAGGAGAGTGTACAGATATTGAGGCGCTAATTTGCATCGATCAATCACGTTGATGAATTTGGGTGCTTTAAGTCAGTTGCTTGTAGTTTTCCTTTTCTTCATACGTGACAGTAATGTTGACTATGGAAGCTGTGATTTTGATACTCTCTCCATGCCAGGGAAATTTTCATCGGCCAGTAATCAGCTGAAAATCGGGTTTATCGGTTTTACCAGTGACATCCGATAAAATTTCAAACCGCTCTAAAAATTTCGTTTTACATGAATTTAGTAAAATTTATAAAAAGAAAATTTGCCGATATTTTCAACCGATTTTCAGTTGAAAATTGGCCAATTTTAAAATTCAAATTTTGATTTGAAATTTATGGCCCAAAATCCTCGAAATTTTCTGATTTTCGGTCATACTGGTCCTACCGGTCCCTCTTGATTAAAATGTAAAACTGGTTTTTTAAACACTGCTCTATGTCTTTTTACTCAATGTTTTTTTTTATTTTTTACGGTCTTTGAGATTCGACTTTGACCACTGTTTTTTATAACTTTACACTAAAATATGTAATAAAATTATAATATTATGAAAGCATTTTTAGCGATAAATCTAATGATATAATTTTTATATAACTAATTCAGATAATTTTAAATCTATTTATGATCAAATTTTAGAAAATTTGACGGTATGAATTCTAGGAAGTAAAAAAAAGAACGGAGAGAGTATAAGAGTTGAAATCATGTGCGCGGTAGAAACATGTGTATTGCATATATGTGAGCATTAGGTTATTGACTTCCATGCGTCAACCAACTCGCTCGAGATTTAGCTGCTGTTAAGATGGAAAGAAACCGCCACACAGCTCCCATCCCGACCGATCCGGTTAAGCCAAACCATCGGCGCAACGCATAATGAATAAGCTCGGATTGAAGTGCCAATGCCTAACGGAGTGGGCGCGCGCGCGTGAGCTCGATCGGCTGGGTCAATTGTAGAAACCAAAACGACCGACGTGTTGCTCTGATCGATCTCCTGTAGCAGCGCGGCTGCATGGCCATTGCTGAGCCCAAGTCCATCCATTTCACGGGACCAGCCTCCTAAAGCAGTAAAGCTTCCTTTCCTTTCCATCGCACAAGAAAGTTGCCATCGATTTGCAAGTGCCAACTGTTAGAGATATATGTATAGTTTGTTATTTCTCATTGTTATGAGGGGTTCTTTGTATATTTGCCTCATGTACTTTGTGTATATATACCGCCCATTGGCCTCATATTGAATACAAGCGCTATTCATAACATGGTATCGTGAGCCAAAACTAGGGTTTTGGCTTACCTAGGTTCCGCGCGCCGCCGCCGACCGCACCACCGCCGCCGACTCCGCGTCTGCCTCCGCCTCATTGTTGCCGTCGGCGCCGCCGCCGACTCCCGCGTGCTATCTCCGCCGCTGGTGCGCCGCCGCCTTCTCGGCCGCTGCCGCCGCCTCCGCGCCGACCCGATCCGCCGAGGTCGCCGCCGAGCCGCCGCTGGCTGCTCTTCCCCGCCCGAGGCCGCCGCCGGGCGCTCCTCCCGTCGCCGCCGCGCGATTCGCGCCGCCCGAGTTCGATTGAGGCTCGGTCGGCTTTGAGGCTTAGTCGGTTTGTAAACCGACCAAGAAAAAAAAAGAAAAGAAAAACGCCGATCTAACCGCGCGCCGCCCAACGCCGCTGTTAGACTTCGTTGTTTGGTCGCGCGCGCGTCGGCGCCGCTACCAATGGGCACCGCTTCCCTCCTCGCTGCCGGTGATCTTTGATGGTATTAATTACACCGACTTCGTGTCTCACATGCGCATCCACATGCGTGGTCTTCGTCTCAGGCGTCCTTCGGCGATGTCATCGTCCGCCTTGCCCTATTCTCTCGACGGAGCCTACGCTGTTGCATTGCCCCGACACCGATAAGGCCGCCGCCGATGATGACGCCGATGATAAAGCGCCTCGCCTACCAGAGGCTCGATTCCTACAAGGATCGTCGACCGTCTACACTCGGTGGTACGATGACGACGCCGCCGTTCTTTGTCTTCATCGCCGATGTCGGCCTCGATTTTCTTCGAGGTTGTGGGACTCCTTCGCTTTCGGATGTGGACTCATCTTCGCCGCGCTACGAGCCCTCCGTGATGCCCCTGCACTGCATGCGGCGTGATGCTAGTGTTGACGCTTTTACGCCGAGTTCTGCGTTCGGCGTTAGTTGGACTCACTTCGCCGCTTGGCCGCCGTACCTATCCGTCGTTGCTCGATGTACGTGGCGACTGGAGTTTCAGCGGGTTTACGAGTTCCTTACTCGCCGCCCCGAAGTTCGAGCAAAGGCGTGCTCCGACTTCTTGCACGCCACCTCGTGTCACTCTCTCGAGGCTCTTACCGAGATACGCGCAGAGGAGACTCGTTTGAGTGGTACCGTCCGATGCCACTCCCTCGTGCTCGCCGCCGTCCGCGCTTTGCACACCGCCTCCTCCGGCGGCTACCACAGTGGTGGTGGCCGCCTCCGTCTCGGAGGTGGCCGTCCTCACTGTTCCTATCGCGACAAAGATGGCACACCGAGTCCTGTGCTACAAGAAGAAGCGGCATCTTTCACGCCGTTCTTCATCGGCACTAGTGCTTCTACGACGACGTCGCTCGACTTCTTCAGCAGCTTCTCTCACCGAGCAGAGATAGCGACTTCGACGCCTACTTGCCGCTCGTGTTCTCCTCGACGTGTTCTGCAGTTCTCACATCGACTCTTGCACCGAGACCACCTCCTACACATCAGTACCTCCCGTGGATTCTTGATTCGGAGCATCTTTTCACATGACTCCCGATCCTTCCACTGTCTTCTATTACACCTCTTGATTCTCCCGCCGGTGTTCTTACTGCTGATGGTACATCTCTTTCTGTCTCTGGTCGAGGATCTCTTAACAACTCATCTTTTCATGTTCCTTCTGTTGCTCATGTTCCTCGCCTTACCTTGCGCTTCTTTCTCACGGGCGACATCGACCTTGGCTATCGAGTCATTCTCGACTCGACTCTTGTTGTGTTCGGGACGCCACACGGAGCTCGTTGGTTCTCCCTCGGCGCCGTGACTCACGCGTCTCGGGAGCTTGACGCTTCACCTTCCTTCCGCCGCCACCATCGCCGCCAGGCTCTCCGCTTCTGCCACTTCGTCTACCGGCTCTTTCCAGCAGTGGCATCACCGTCTTGGCCATCTGTGTGGATCCCGTCTGTTGTCCTTAGTTCGTTGTGGTCTTCTAGGGTCTGTCTCAGGAGACGTGTCTTTAGATTGTCAGGGCCCTTTTGATCTTGTTCATTCAGATGTTTGGGGTTCGGCTCCCTTCGTTTCGAAAGGGGGTCATCGATATTATATCATTTTTATAGATGATTTTTCTCGACATACTTGGATATATTTCATGTCTCTCGTAGTGAGGCCTTGTCTATCTATAAAAATTTGCCACTATGATTCACACACGTTCTCCACTCCTATTCGTGTCTTTCGTGGTCGATTCTCATTGGCGAGTACCTCTCTTACTGCGCAGCCTTCCTTCCCGAGGTGGCACTCTCGCTCGTTCTCTTGTCCTGGTGCTCATGCTCAGAATGGTGTCGCTGAGCGCAAGCATCGTCACATCCTTGAGACGGCTCGTGCTCTGATGATCGCCGCCTCTATTCCACCTCACTTTTGGGCCGAGGCTGTTTCCACTACCACCTATCTCGTCAACATCCAGCCTTCTTCTGCTCTTCAGGGAGCGATCCCTGTTGAGCGTCTCTGTGGTCTTCTTCCTGACTACTCTACCCTTCATCTGTTTGGCTGCGTTTGCTACGTTCTCCTCGCCCCTCGAGAATGCACCAAACTGACCGCTCAGTCTGTTGAGTGTGTCTTTCTGGGATACAGTGCCGAGCACAAGGGCTATCGGTGCTGGGATCCTGTTGGTCGTCGGACACGGGTTTCTCGGGATGTGACTTTCGACGAGTCTCATCCATTCTACCCACATCCTGCCTCTCCTTCGGCTTCCTCTGTGGAGTCTCTATCTTTCTTGACCTTTCCAGATACACCTATATCTGTTTTGCCCTCGTCCACCTGTCCCACTGAGTCTCCACATATTCCCCCTGTGGCCTCTCCGCCGTTGTCGCCGCCTGTGTCGTCTTCTACGACTCCGCAGGCTCCTCCCACTACAGTACCTTCTCCCCTTATCTTCTACACTCGTCGACCTCGTATTGAGGATCTTCCAGATGAGCCATCTTCTCCGCTGTTCCATCTTCTTCGATGCTCCATCTTCCCGATGGGTCATCTTTGCTCGCTACGCCTCCGCGATCGCCACCGATTCGGCCTCCCGCCTGTTTTGCTTTTGCTTTGGCGCAGCTACTCGAGCTCCTCTCTCCACCGGATGTTTGTTACCCACCCCGAGTGGCAGCTTGCCATGGCCGAGGAGATTGCTGCCTCGAGCGCATCGGTACTTGGGATCTTGTTCCTTTTCCATTTCATTCTCATCCCATCACATGTAAGTGGGTCTATAAGATTAAGACTCGCTCGATGGCTCTCTTGAGCGCTATAAGGTGCGTCTTGTTGCTCGTGGCTTCCAGCAGAGCATGATGTTGACTACGACGAGACTTTTGCTCCGTGGCCCACATGACCACCGCTCGCACTCTCCTTTCGGGCGCCTGCTCGCCATCGGTCTGCTTCTCGGCTTGATGTCAAGAATGCCTTTCTTAATGGCGAGTTGCGTGAGGAGGTCTACATGCATCCGCCACCGGTATTCTGTTCTCGAGGGCATGGTCTGTGCGCCTTCGCCGCTCTCTCTATGGCCTTAAGCAAGCCCTCGTGCTTGGTTTGGCGCTTCTCCTCGTGGTCACTGCTGCTGGTTTTTCAGCTAGTGATCATGATCTGCGCTCTTTGTCCACACTTCGTCTCGTGGTCGGACTCTTCTTCTCTGTATGTTGATGATATGATTATTACGGGGATGATTCTGAGTACATTGCCTTTGTCAAGGCTCGTCTTAGTGAGCGTTCCTTATGTCGGATCTTGGTCCTCTTCGTTACTTCCTTGGGATTGAGGTTACTTCCACTCCGGATGGTTTCTTTATGTCCCAAGAGAAATATATTCAGGATCTTCTTGATCGCGCCTCTCTCATCGATCAGATCGTTGAGACTCCCATGGAGCTCAATGTTCACCTCCGACTCTCGATGGCGAGCCTCTTTACGATCCGACTCGCTATCGTCATCTTGTTGGGAGTCTTGTCTACCTTGTCATTACTCGTCCGGATATCACTTATCCAGTTCATATTCGAGTCGGTTTGTTTCAGCTCCCACTCAGTTCACTACATCCACCTTCTTCGAGTTCTGCGATACCTTCGTGGGACTATCTCTCGCCGTCTCTTCTTTCCACGTTCGATTCGTTACTGCTTCAGCCTATTCGGATGCTACTTGGGCGGCGATCCTCCGATCGCGGTCTATCTCTGCATCTTGTGTTTTTCTTGGTGGTTCTCTTATTGCCCGGAAGACGAAGAAAGCAGATGCGCATGTCCCGTTCGAGTGCAGAGGTTGAGTTGCGAGCTATGGCTCTCTTGACAGCAGAGATTACTTGGCTACGGTGGTTACTTGAGGATTTTGGTTTCTATCACTACACCGACCCCTCTCTTGTCGACAAATGCAGTGCTATCGAGATGCCCGTGATCCTGTGAAGCATGAGCTCACCAAGCACATTGGTGTTGATGCTTCTTTCATGAGGACTTGTGTGCATGCTCAAGTGATTACTCTTCAGTATGTGCCTTTGGAGCTTCAAATAGCGGATTTCTTCACAAAGGCCTGCACTGAGCGAAGCACGGCTTCTACCTCTCCAAACTCAGTGTTGTTGATCCACCATGAGTTTGAGGGGGGTGTTAGAGATATATGTATAGTTTGTTATTCCCCATTGTTATGAGGGGTTCTTTACATATTTGCCTCATGTACTATGTGTATATATACCGGTCCATTGACCTCATATTGAATACAAGCGCTATTCATAACACCAACTATCTCTCTCTGTGTGTGTGTGTGAAGGGCTGAGAGTGGCATTGCAGCAGGATGTTTCAGATATGCCGTGCCGATCGCCGGTCCGTCCGCGACATGCATGACATGACATGCGTTTGGACTTGGACTAGTCAGTCTCAGACTGACTGACCGGCGAAATAATGCTAGCGAACTAGTGCTACCACCATACCACGCAAGGACGAACCGGCTGGGCTATACTCATCAGCGCTCACAAGTCACTGCATGCACGTTACTGGAGCAATACCACTGAGTTCAGGCTATCCAATAATGTGGGGGCACGCAACAAAGCCAACAGGTGTAAGTGTTTATGTGAATCAACTGAATACCGATAAATTATTTTAAAATGATGATAGAGAAATCATCTTATTTATTTATTCAGAGCAAGTAAACTATAAGCTAAAAAGAACAGTATCTTAAATATTAAAGTTAGAAAAGTTTGACTAAATGTTTAAATATATAGTGCGGTTCATTTGTTTGGTAACGTGCTTAAGCCGTTAAGCAGCGTGCGGGCCCACGTGATCGCAACCGTTCAAATGATTTCAGCGGCTACGATCCTCGAACGGCATGCTCGTGCCATTATAATAGCTACGGCAGACGATACGCTTCCATGTATACAAATGGTTTTCACCAACAGCATGCAATCAGTGCTAATTTCGTCTTCTCTTGTCGGCCATACGTACGTGTCGTCGTTCCCTCTACATTTTAGCGGCTATGGTTTTCACTAACTGAAAGCAGCTAGCATTAGCTTTTCGTCGAGAGAGCACGACGTCCGGCCATGTGATGTGAGCTAGCTAGCTAACTTATCATCGAGTGAACTAGCCTCATAGGCGCGGCGCCACGCCACGTCAGTCACCGTGTGTACCGAAGTAAAAGAGGCGATGATCCGTGAGGAGTTTGTAAAAAAAATTTAAAAAATTGAGGGTACATGTGTATTTTCGAAAATGGCAAAGGTCTTTTTCGTAAAAAACCGGGGGCCTGTACGTAATAAATGAGAAAGTCAAAGGTCTTTTTCGTAAAAAACCGAGAGCCTGTACGTAATAAACGAGAACCCGTACGTAATTTAGAAAACGCGGGGCGCTATCCTGCAAAGTGGAGGGGTTTAAAAAAACTGGCAGGGACCTTTTTGCGAGGAAAAAAGGACCTTTACATAATTTTCGAAAAATATGAGGGAAGTGCCTCCCCCGACCGTACCAATTTCCGCTTCCACGCGGCGGGCGGCGCGCGCTGGGGGTGACGTGGGCGCGTGGGAAGCCCGGAATCCCCCCGGGAATAATGCTGTTATGATTCGTTTGGACTATGGGTTATGGGTTAGATCCAACTCTAATGAATTTCTACTTCTAATTTCTTAATTTTGTCTATATTGGATTTTGGATTTTTTTTGAGGTTTTGCCTATTATTTTTTTTGCATTGTTCTTTGTATTGTCTGTCATGATATAACTTTGTAAAATTTTAAATTTAACTATGCTGAAAAATCTAACAATGGTATAATATATTTTCAATCACATGATGTAAAAGATGAAGCTGGGTTTATAAACCCAAATATGGCTTTTAGCGCAGAGAGAGTATTGAGAGAGGACACTCGCATGTAATTTTGATCGATATAAATAAATTTATTATAATATCTACTATAATAAATTTATATACCGTATCTTAAAAATATATACTCTTTACAACCTAATTTCTACAGTACAGTCTAAAAGTAATAAACCTTAAACCTTAGAGCCCATTCGATCTCATGCATGTGAGTCTGGCTTGTCTTCAACCACTAGTACGTACTAAAAGTTTGTTTCCCGCATGATCAGTAGACCACTTTATAACGCCATCTGTTCTACTGATCACCGATCAATCGCCAAGTCGATAAGATCAACGTACATTTCGTAGCCCAAGGACAATATCGTGCAAAAAAAGCTGATAAGATCACGCATGGCAAGCCGAGTGCTTATCACATTTACCGCTCCTCTAATTTCCGGAAGCCTCTAAGACGTCCTTAATTAAAGCATGCATATATGCATGCATACTTCTAAGCTGAACATGTGTTCTTCCTTTTTCAGTCAACGACTTCAGATGCATGCATGTGACCATGAAAATAACGATGGAGGTGATCACCTGGACGGAATAGCTTCCACGTGATCTCAAAGGACTTTCACTTCTCCATGACCGATGATTTGTCGCTGCTAGATTTATTTGCGATCATTAACTTTGCCAGTTATTTGGCAATAATTACTGCACAAAAAAAAGTTACAGGTCATGGGAAAGGAGAGCCGATGCATGATAAGGTACGTCATGGCTAATGCAGTTGTGATCACCTGCCGCTCCTACACGAATATCTACTGTTGGGCCATTAATAGCGACTAGAGAGAATGAATAAGAACCTAAATTAAATATAAGTCTTTCTAAAATCTTTCTCAAATTGAATACAAAGATCTTCACTTCAATAGATATGAAAAACTATGAAGATGAGACCAATCACCAACAAAGAAAGCTTTAAGAAAAACTAAGCTAAAAGAGCCAATTCTTCTAAGGCGGTATGACCGTAGGTCAATAGGCGTTCTGACTTGCCTCAAGCGGTCTGACCGCATGCCACTGAGCGGTATGGCTGGCCTGGTGCGGTCTGACCGCAGTCAATAGGCAGACTGACTGGCCCCTCTGGACAGAGCCGATTTCGGCATTATTTCAAATCTAAAAATTGATAAAACTTTTGATCCATAACTCCAAAAGACCTGAAACTTAGTATGCACCCCTCTAGGATATCAGAAACCTATTCCAATTATAGATCATGAATATCAGTGGCAAAGTTTCTGACTTTATCGAAAACAAGGAAGATGCACCAAAACTGGGCAAAAGAGGAAAACCTTGTTCCGATCTTGTTCGTGAGTTCTTGATGATATATATGACTTTGTGTGGGTTCTCACATATCATAGCAAATTAGATCACAATACGAACTCAGCCCAAAACACCCGCAAGACCAAAATCTCAAATCACCCTTCTCTTGAGCAAAATCGAGCAATCACAATAACTACAACAAACAAATGCCTAGATGGATAAAATCTGGTCTTCAAGAGATATCAACATCACTTACATGTCTTTGGCATAAAGCAAAATTAGGAGGGGAAGATGAAGCACAAAAACCCAAGCAAAAAAAGATTTCATCACTTGAGCACAAGAAGAAAAATACTTCAACAAATTTTGATCTCTATAATACTTGCAGATGGATGTTTACAGCCATTTCCTAATGCAGATGGATGTTTACAGCCATTTCCTAACCATACACAAAGCATAAAGATAACAAAAAGCTTAGCCACAAAAACCTCTAACATCTCCCACAAGGTTCTCTCCAAGAATTCTAACTTTCTCTATTTGGCATGGTTATTTTGATCCTAAGACATCACTCTCCACCCATTTATTGTTTTTGAACACAAGAAATCCTAACCAACCCCCCTCTAGTTGTGTTTCATCCACTTTCATGGCTAACTCGTAAATCTAACACCATATCGGGTTTTACACTTACACATACACGTTTCTCAAAACACGCATGCACACACACACACACCCACCCACCTATTAACCCAGTAGTGAATCAACACTTGATCCACTTGGCAATTTTAGCACAACTATGATCTAAATCACTTAGGCCACTACTGCGATTTCGCATACCACCACTTTTCTGGTATTGAAAAATTTACCAAAGTGCTCATCTACCGTCTTTCACGAAGCTTCCCACTTCCTTTGTCTTGACAGTGTATCTCATCTCTTCCCTACGTCTAGTCTATGGCCATCTTTTTCTTTGCAAGTAATCCTCATACTTGCAACGTGTAGATTCACCAATAGCTTATGCATCACCAAATCTCTCTATGTCGGTTCCCTCAACCACACCTCATTTGCACCAATCGCACCATTCGATAAATCGTTGCTTGAACCTTCCTTCAATATCCTTTGTCTTCCGCTAGCCCTAGGTTGGTCAAACCACTCGATCGATATCACCGTGGCCCTAATGTCAGTCATACCGCCAACAATGCACAATAACTAAAAACATTACAAACTCTCAAGAACAAAACTCAAACGTCATAACTTTTCTAAATCAAAAGTCAATTACTCATCATAATCATGGAGTGACCATTGCATGGTCTCACCTCTTCTCTGTTGGTACTGATCTAGAATTAATAAGGATCAAATTCTCCTAGAAGCAAGCTGTGATAATTAATTCCACAAAATAAATAATATCGCATAACATGTAACTGTTTATGAATTCGAATACACTTATATGAGTATCTAAGGGCCCATTTATATAGACTTTTGTCTTTAGCTTATAAATAGTAACAGTTTGTAGAGAGATACCCGTGTATAATTTTGGCCGATATAAATGAAGTTATTATAGTATGTATTACAATCGACTAGTAGACAATCTTAAAAAGATACTCTATTTAAAAGTTAATTAAATACTATAAAAAATTATTTACTATTAAAAATAGCTTTTAGCAGCACCATAAGTATGACCTAAACGTTTCGTCTAGTGTGTACGCCATCGCTACTCGCCTAGCTAGGCGCACACACTTGTCAAAACCTCCTGCATGCACAGTTACGTCATCACGTACGTGCGATCAAAACCTAACACCCGCTGGTTCCTTGCACTTAGGGCTGGACGAAAAACTCGAAGCTCGTTAGCTCGCTCGCTCGTGGTCGCTCGGCTCAGCTCGGCTCGGCTCGTTAGGATAACGAGCCGAGCCGAGCCAAGATTTTAGCTCGTTAGCTATAACGAGCCAACTCGAGCCACCGCGAGCCGCCACGAGCCAAACGAGCCATGCTTCAGGAATTTAGATATGCATATGCTGCTTCCATGGACCTAATTTGTACTCTATTGCATGTGTTAATGTGTAAATTTGTACTCTATTGTACCCAAACGAGCCATGCATGTGTTAATTTGTACTCTATTGTACCCAAACGAGCCTAACGAGCCTAACGAGCCAAACGAGCCAAACTTCCATTGATGAATATATGATGGAGATATTTTTTGGCCCTGGCTCACGAGCCAAACGAGCTAACTCGAGCTTTTTGTCGAGCCGAGCCGAGCTGGCTTTTTAGCTCGTTAGTTATAACGAGCCAGCTCGAGCCAGCTCGTTATCCTACCGAGCCAGACCGAGCCGAGCCGAGCCGAGCCGAGCCAGCTCGATATCCAGCCCTACTTGCACTTGGCACAAAGATAACTTGGTGTATGCAATGTTACTCGTGCCACCAATCATGGGGTTGCACGCCAACATTAATTAAGCTGATAAGCACGCACGATGCAGCTGGGCCACAAGTTTTGCTCGTATCAAATCCAGGGCTTAGAGGCGCCCTCGACACCCTGCTCATGCAGTCTCCTCCTTAATTTTGATCACAAGTTCAAAGCCACGTCCTTGTCCATGCCTAGACGGCCACACACAGTGGCAAAACTCTATAAATAGGTGGCATGGCGTAGTAGGCCTCTTCACATACAATCATACAGACACACTACCGACCGAGCAACGCCAAGAAACGATCACGACATGGCTCCCAATGGAGAAGCACCGTCGGCGGTCGCTGCCGTGGCGCCGTTCCTCGCGACGATCATCGGCAGCCTCGGCAACGGCGACAGGCGGCAGAGGACACCGTCGTGGCACGAGCTCCACGGCCACGCCGACAACCACAAGGAAGTGGAGCTGCTGTCGTCCAACGGCGCCCACGACGCCGGCGATCTGTCTGGCTCCGTCGCGGAGGTGGAGGACGCCGAGTGCGAGTGCTGCGGCATGTCGGAGGAGTGCACGCCGGCGTACATCAGCGCGGTGCGCCGCCGCTTCTCGGGGAGGTGGGTGTGCGGGCTGTGCGCGGAGGCGGTGGCGGAGGAGGCCGGCAAGAACGGCGGCGGGCTGGAGGCGGCGCTCGCGGCGCACATGGGCGTGTGCAAGCGGTTCAACGGCTTCGGGAGGACGCACCAGGCGCTCTTCCAGGCCGACGCCATGATAGACATCTTGAGGAAGCTCTCGGGGCTTGGGTCTCCAAGGTCGCCCAAGTCTATCACCAGCGCTAGAGATGGCGCGAAGAAGGCCGGCACCGCCGGCCCCGGTTGCATGACGATCGTCGCCGATGTACGCAACGATCAGGTGGTGATGAACTAACTAGCTAGCTAGCTAAAGTTGGCTGGTTTTCATCATGATGGGTACTTACACTGAGTATAAGCCATATATAGCTTGGGTTTTTGCGGCTAAGATATGGTGCATGGTTATACACTATGTGGTTTGTTTTCCCCTTTGCACTTGTAGCTTAGCTTCGAACTAGCTAGCCATGCTTTTTTTTGTTTGGCCTTGCAACCGCTGCATTGTGTGCTCCGCTGTGCATGTTGTGTTCTAGGTTCAGTGTTTACCAGTTGATTTTTGGATGGGCTTCTGTTTGCCTCCTTTAGCTGAGCTGAAGGAGCGTTAAGAGGCCTCATCTTCACATTCACGCTACGCTAATCTGTGCGTGTATGGCATGAGACTTCACGGACCAGCACTTGCTGTAAATAAACATTAAGTCGAATGTTTGATATATACATCATACAATTTGTATGTGTATATCTGTGTGTTACCATCAGAGGTGTCTGCAGGTTCAGTTCAACTTTATAATTAAGGGCCTCCAGCAAAGCTAAGCTATAGCGCACCTTATATGCTCATATGTCTAACAGAAACGGCAAGCAGGATAACTAGGTATACACGAAATCACAGGTTCACCACTGAGCATAAATATGATAATCAAGAAGGTTAACTCTTGAGATGGATGAAACTAAACCATCTGTTGGTCCAATTTGACCAGATTGTTTACAAAAGACAACTCTCTTCTGTGAACGCTTGAGAAATGCAAAAGGCAATTGCTTCCGGGTACGATTGTGGTCATAGGTGCGCCATCAGTACATATTATTACGTAGATGCCCCTGAATAACGAAGAAGTCACTAACAAAACCAATTATTGAAGGGTGCAAGTCCTGCTGCAGTCCCGGAGTAGTTTCTTTCATTATCGAGGCACACTGAGGCCAGTCTCTGCAAGACATCAGGGAGATGGTAAGTTTGGCATTGCGGTGTAGCAAAAGCAAACGCATACATCCTAGTGTAGACAAGATGGGGTGTAACTCAAAGCACAAAGAAAAGATAGTTGGGCGCAATGAATCAGATAACGTAGATTAAAGTTAGATTAACAATATAAACAAATCTACCAACAGAAAGTCTGAACACAGACACCACACTAGACATTCGGAAACCAAAACCAGACGCCCACTATTATCCACTCTTTTGTCCACATGCCCGTCTGAAACATAATGGGCTACGCAGTCAAAACTATTTTCATGATATGCCAAGTTGCCAACAGAAAAATATGAATGTTACATGGTTGGCTATATCAAATTGAGATTGTCCAACAGAATTATCGTAAGGCTTAAACAGAACATAAATAATTTAAGATCGACTAATGACCTTTTGAACTTCAGTTGAGCAATGGAGTTCACTAAGAAGAATATTTTGGCACTGATACACCATCTTCAGGCTGACGTACAATAAAAGTTCACTAATGCTATATAAGAATGGACAATTGTTTACTGTTCTTTTGCAAGACTAAGTCCTACACATGTAAGCCAAAACAACCTATGTAAAGATTGATTTTGATAAATCGGCCAGCTAGGCCTAGAAATAATATATAATGTAAGCAAAGGTGACACTTCAATATATGGCATGCCTAAGAAGCAAGGACACAACTCTAATATAGAACATCCAACAAGAATTAAGTAGCAGCCAGTTTGACTTGACTAATTAGCACGAAAATATAATGCAGTTACTATTGGTTAGGAAATGATTATGCAGGCCTATAGATTTTCCATATTTTACAAGCACCACAATATCAACGTCTTATTCCCGTAAAGCTTACCATTATTCTACTTTAGGGAAGGTCAACATTGAATTAGCGTATCAAAATTCCTTGTAAAATGGACAAGGACAAAGATATAATGGAAGAATAAGTTGATAATCACAATTCTCAAGGGATAAAAGATATAATTGAAGCGCATGACTTATAATGGACCCAAACAATATCTTACCACCATAGTTGTCACAATGTAATTGGCGACCACGATGCCTAAGAGGCACCAGGACGCCATGACGAGGTGGGTACTTAAATATGCTCTACATGCATACACATACAATTTGGTCCCCCTGATATACCCTGACTCCTCTCTCTCCTGCGGCCTCCTCCCCTCCCCGGTGCCTCCTCCCCCCGCCCAATGCCTTCTCCCCCCGTCCGATGCCTCCCGTCCCCTCCCCACCACCTCCCGTCCCGTCTCCGCCGAATCCAGCCGGATCCGCCGATCCGGCAATTCCCGCCGGCCAGAACCGAGGAAGACAGGGGTAGCCATAGGATGGGGGGGGGGGGGGGATGATGGTTGTCACGGCGAAACTGCATGACGTCCCCCCTGGAACGCCACGACGCCATGGCAACCATGCTTACCACTATAATTGAAGCTGCATACATTGATATTCTAAAAATTAAGAATGACTTTATGCCATATAGAAAACTGTTCGAATTCATTAACCTTTGCTTGCATGGGCAATCTAGTGTTAAAATAGCAGGAGTTGTATAGCATGCACTAAATTTCCACTTTAATGGACCAACTATTACTTTACCAGTCTAGTGTTTATGGCGTGGCATCATGCCAACTGTTTACCAAGCTTTATTTTTCGCGTAATTTGTTAAGCTCCACTTCCATCCCACATTATGGTTCTTCCATGGACCTTCTAGGATTCGCCCATGGTCTCTGTCCATAAAAGAAGTAAAGTGGATTCGCTTTTTTTTTGGAAAGACATGACCAAATGCCCCAGTCCCATTTTCAGTAAAATGAAATTGGGAATAAGCACAGGTTAGCTCCAGAATCAACATTAAACAGACTTATCCACCCAGACACTTAAATACACTACAGCAGCAGGCAGTCACTGTAGGTCTATAACTAACATAGGTAGCTACAATTCAAATGGATAATATTAACATAAAATGTGATAAAAACTATTCGTCCACCAAATCCAGTCAAGCCTTGAGATGGGAAAAATGGGTGTGCCCGAGAAATTTAAAGAGCAATATTTTTTTTAAAAAAAATCTATATAAATGAAAGTCCCCATAAAAGTTTTAATTAATCCTTAGAACAAAATTGTGATCATGATACTCCAATGTGTTAATGTGACAATAATCCACGAAAAAGTTAACTTTGCATATCATCATCCTTTTTATTAAAGTTGCAACATTTACAACGTCAACACATATAGCGCATGCATGGCATTTAATGTGAGGTAACACCACAAAAGTGATCGATAACAAAAGCTAATTAATTTTCCATTGTCAGCTTCTAAGCGACCGTTGAGAACACAATAACTCTTGAGATTCAGAACCACCCTAGATTCTTATTGGGCCTTGTTTTGGTCCATGAACCTTTTGGATTTTGTTTCTTGACTTCTTCTCAACTTTGCTATCATAAACTCTGTTATGCTGAGAGGTGGTACCCTACACCTAGCTGCTGAAGGCACAGCTTGCTTTAGGCACGAAGCTTTGTGCAGCTTCAAGCGCTTTTACCTCCCCTTAGCTCATAGACATGCGCCTTAGACTGCACTGTTATTCACATTGTGATATTAGGCTGTATACTGATCATGTACAAGCCAAAGTCGTCTGTGACAATCACAAATCATCCAAATAAGCTAGTCCCCACATGAGGATTCATGACTAAAATGTGTTGAATACTTGAATATATGCCAAATTGTGCACAAATTTCAGGCAAAACACTATTATCTTCTTCCATGTGTGAAAATAATGACTTTGTTTGGAATAGAGCAGCACGGCCTACAACAGTATTGGTGGTCATCGAACAAACAAAACGCCTATGCTGCATGAGCAACAGCATTGGAAAATTGAACCCACACTGTTTTCTGTGTCATTGAACTAACACAGATGATCATGTGCATTTTGCTATTTTCTGTCTGGTATGGACATACAACGGAATCTCCTCACTTACACTCTTCCCTTGGTTACTGAGATCCTAAAGCCATTGGTTACTAATATACTAAATAAGATCATCTGTGCTCTCATGTTCTCTTAAAGCTCATCTAGAATTTCAAATTTCAATATGTCCTTTATCACTACATTACTAAGCCTTTCTAGAGAATATGGCCTAGCTAATCCCAAAATCAAAGCTAACTCTTGTCTTACAGAGCATAATTGAAACTTTTTTATCGGCCCAGAATTTCTCATTTAATATGATCCTACAAAGAATTAAAAAAGATGTCCATACTCCATGGTAACTCCATGGACTATGCTGTTAGACTGGTATGGCATTCAAAGAAATTTGCTCTTGAGAGGCCCGGGGAACATGTTCGCACCCATCTCTGGCCCATAAAATGGTCAACGAGGATTAATGGATTGGGTTTTGGTTTATGAATAACAAGAATTGTATCCGGTTGCACAATCCATGAGCAATTACATCGACCCAACCGAATCCAAGCAGCCTAAATTGTGACAGACAACACATGAACTAGAATAAACAAGCACGCAAGCAACCGGGCAGTCACAACTCACAGGCAGGACCCAAAGATTAGATCATATCAGACTCAGACTCCCGGGTAGGAGCTGCAGAGCGTACCCTGCGACACGGCCCGCGCCACCTCCGCCCCCAGCCGCGACGTCAGCCTCGCCGCCGAGACCGCGCTGTGCAGCGGCTGCAGGGACCTCGCCAGCCCCATCCTCCGCCCAACGGCCGCCGGCCTGCACCACATAAACCCCAGCTAAAACCTTATTTGAGAAAACAACCGCGAAGGGAAACATACCAGGGGATTGGTTGCCTACCTGGGGACGGGAGCGAGGGAGCGGGGGAGGGAGGCGGCGGGGCCACGGGTAGCGGCGGAGCGGAGGAAGGCTCCGGCGGGGCGGGAGAAGGAGCGGAGGCGCGACGCCATGGCCGGGGAGGAGGAGGAGGGTTTTAGGGTTCTGGACCTAGCAATTTGAGGATCACCATGTGTGGGTGGCCCTTGTTGGGCGTTTGCTTCCAGCCCGTCAAAATCCAAACTGGGCCATGTTATTGGACTTACAAGTGGTGAGGCCCAAGTACCCTGATACCGAGCCCATACTCGGCCCGGTCCACTTGCAATCACTTCTCCTTCCTCCGCCCCTAGCCTTGGCCCTCTATTCCCGCATATTCTTCTTCCCTTGCCTCAACTCCGCCGCTTTCTTCCCGAAGCTTCTCGAAAGTCGAAACGCGATCCCCATGGCCTCCGTCGAGGGCCCCGGCGATCAGCTGGCCGCGGCGGAGGTGGATATGGAGGTGGCGGAGGCGGAGCGGTGCCTGGACCTGACGAGCTGCCAGCTGCACGATCTGAGCGAGGTGGAGATCCCGCCCACCCTGGAGGAGCTCGACCTCACGGCCAACCGCCTCGCCGCGGTCGATCCCCGCATCGGCCGCATCCCCGGCCTCCGCAAGCTCTCCTTCCGCCAGAACCTCCTCGACGACGACGCCGTCGCACCCCTCTCCACCTGGGAGGCCATCGCGGGGTTACAGGTGATTGGTCTCTCTGTTGACAACCTAAGCCTTTAGGAATGTGTGGCTGCGAGACTTTGCGGGGGTGGCGTGATCGTAATGTTCTTATTTCTGCAATTTTATGCTTGTGTTAATTATTTTGCATTTTCTTTGATCATGAAGCAACTCTATTTTTCCTGCAATCGCATCATCAACACCACAAGATTTTAATCTACCTACCAAGCAGCGTTCGACATTAAGCAAATTTTAGGTAGTACCGTGGTTCTGTGACCATGAGATTGTATTTTGGTGCACACAGCATTTGTTTAAGCAAACATTGATAAGAGGAAAACCGAGATGATGTGTATGATTGTGGTGTGAAGAAAGAAATATTTAATGTGATTATCAGGGGTGGGAATTTAGTGTTCCCATTTCATACATTATGCTTTCATAGTCCTCTGAAGAATTATAAAAATTCCTCGGAAAAAAATCAAGTTAGGTAATAGGCAGTGAGGCAATCGATTCTACTAAGTTTCAGCTTTGTTCTAACCAGTGAAGAACTAGCAGCTATGACTGCATCTATGCATCCATTTTTAATTTTTAAGGTTTTGCATAACATCACATTTATCCTCACAGTACAAGCAGACCCAACATGAAGTTGAAACCCTAAGGAAGCTAAAATTTTGTGTATTGCACTTCATGAAAGTTTACCTGAAGATATGTACACAATTTTTTGCAAAATTTTTTATGATAATTTGGAGGCCACCATATCAGCTGGAGGCATGGTAGCGCTGTACGTATAGTATCACAAGTAAGAGAAGTTTTTGTGGAGAGATGGCTTAAGTGATTCACTACTGAACTAAGGGGTTGCCATGATCAGAGATAGGACAACCCTTACCCTTGAGTGAGCCTGAGGTCACCGTAGCATGTTGTGCTGATTACGTTGCACACAAGATTCAAAGTGTGTTTTCAGTTTTACTCCTGAACTTATGTGCTACTGCTCCAATTTTAGTGATAGTTGAATTATTCATGTGTTATGATAAAAAAATCCTGTACTGTACAAATAGGGAAATGATTTTATAACGCTATCTAAAAATTATTCCCTGTTTCAGGAGTTGGTCCTTAGGGATAACAAGCTTACAAAGATTCCTGATGCCAGCATCTTCAAGGGGCTTTTGGTGTTTGATGTATCTTTCAATGAGATATCTTTCTTAAATGGGCTACTCAAGGTTTCCAGCACACTAAAAGAACTCTATGTTTCAAAGAATGAAGTTGCAAAGATGGAAGAACTTGAACACTTCCATGCATTAGAAATTCTTGAACTTGGTAGCAACAGATTAAGGGTAAGCATTTTGGAGTTTTTATTAAAAAAATGTTGTTGTTCACTGGAAGTTACTTCCTCTGGCCAGTGAACTTAACCATATCTGATATTCTGATGATGCATGATGTAGCACAAGACTTAAATATCCTAGACCCTATAGCCCCTTACATTTTTACATGTTCCAATGCATTTCAGGTGATGGAAAATCTCGAAACCTTAACAGATCTACAAGAGCTATGGCTGGGAAGAAACCGAATCCGGACAGTCAACTTATGTGGTTTGAAATCAATCAAAAAATTAAGTTTGCAAAGCAACAGGCTGACTTCAATGAATGGGTTTCAAGTACTATATCATAACTTCCTCAATTACCCTGCCTTTCCTGGTCTAATTGCTACTTGTTAATCTATCCATTGTTCTTTAATTCAGGGATGTGTTGCGCTAGAGGAGCTGTACCTCAGCCATAATGGAATCCAAAAGATGGAAGGCCTGTCTACCTTGCAGAACCTTCATGTTTTAGATGTTTCATCTAACAAGCTAACTGCTATCGAAGATATTGAAACCTTAACCAGGTAACATGATCTATGTGACTAATACTTTATCATCCTCAGCACACCAAAATTAGTGCAAAAAAGTCGGGAATATTCTAACTACATAAATAGCTGGGTATAATTATTGGTTCTGACTCTTTCGTTACCATCCTAATTTGCTCTGCAGGTTAGAGGACTTGTGGTTGAATGACAACCAAATACCCTCACTGGATGGGATAGAGTCTGCTTTGGCTGGTTCACGGGAGAAGCTAACAACCATATATCTTGAACGAAATCCTTGTGTAAGTGTTTCATATCTTGTATTTTTAGTCATGGACTGTTGTAAATTAGAAAGTGAGCTTAGAGGTGACATGATCTGTGAACATGTCTTCGATTAGTTATGGCTAGTTACTGTCATAGTGTCATTCATTGCTGTTTTCCCTGTTGTTGATGCTTGTATTTTCTTAGAGTTCTTGTTTTATTTTAAACATTGCTATGACAGTATCAGAGTAGTAAACTCCATACTTTTTTTTGGCCAAAGCTGGAGTATAAAGTCAACATTAATTGATTAGGGAAATATAGAAGAATGTGAAGTGTTACTTCCAAAGTAGAAAAACCATCTATAAGTCACTATATGTTTTTCATTATTTTTCTATTACTCTTGAGTGAGCTACGAAACCTTCTCCACTTAGGCCAACATAGCACACTGGTGTTTTGCTCTACCATTTTTGATGAATCGGACCACTTATTACCTTTAATGACTGTAAGGGTTTTTCCAACAATTCAGTATCTTCCAAATTCGAAGCACTTCCATTGATTGTGAGTGGAAACTTTTGATGCTCATACTCTTGAAATATTGGTCCATCATTTGTTTCTCATGGATCTGATGCTGTTTATTTTGTCAGTTCTTTAAAATGTGGTGCAATCTGGGAATTTCACAACTAATAATGTATTTATGGAAGTACAAAGCTAACAACTAGGATGTTATTGTGGGAAGTTTTGTGTACTTAAATTTTCTGACACTATTGAGAAATGAGAATGAAGAATGTCGGTTGGTTATCAAGAATGTCTCTAGTGATGGAAATTAATGTCTATTCAGTAGTGTAAATAGTATTTTGCATTCTGGCCTACTGCAGCAACCGGATGACCTTTTCCCCTGAGATTATCAATCTTCCGAGCCCATGTTGAAATTGAATCCTTCTTGTCTGCGTCGTTTCTTTTTTGCAGGCAAAATCTCCAAACTATTCATCCACATTGAAGAACATATTTCCAAATCTGGAGCAAATTGATTCAGATATGCTAGCATGAAACTGGCGACTCGTTGGGCAGATACTCTGGTGAAGTAGCTCTGGTGCCTCTGGAGAAGGAAGAATGCGTCAGCAGCCATCTAGTTGAGAACAAATAATAGAAACCCTCGATCAAGCAATGCGACATTTTAGCATTAGTTATCTAGAAAATTACACCGGTTTCCAGTTTCCATGTCTTGTGACTGGATGGATCATGGCAACCATGGCATTGCCAACTTTACTTCCAAGTTCAGCGCTCAAGCAAGTTGGTTTCGCCCCTGCTGACATCAATAAACAAAGGATGTTTGAGCCATTGGGATTCCGTCACAGGGTACATGCCCATGTTACTAATTTCAGGATGTTATGTTATTACATTTACATTTTCTGTGGAGTTGTTGTTTCCCAGATATTTCCCCCCTTTGCAAACTGTTGTCTGTTGACTATGTTTACGGGACTCTAAAATCTGTTTTTTTTGTTTTTTTACAGCACCTAGCTTTTAAACAGAGTGTCTTTTCAAGACCGGGTTTATAAGTTGGTTGTAATACATACTGTAGCGACTTAATTTATATCGGCTCAAACCGTATGTTTTTGTTATTTCGTACTCTCTCTTTCACAAAAGGCTAAAAGTCATAAATTGTTATCGAAAACCATAAGCTGAAGCAAAAAATAAAAAAAGGCCCCATGAAGGCAAACATTTGAGTAATATGTATTTAACACGCGAGGCTTTTATGGCTTGGCATGTAACATGTGAAGGGCTCGTAATCGCTTGTTCCTTGTCATCTAGATTGATTAGATTACTGCATGTCAGCTGTTCAGTTGTGGATCAATGTGATGTAACTTGATTTAGCCCTTCACAAGTTCACACAAGGCAACAAATGTAGGTATCTAAGGCAGTGCCTGCTGGACCTGTACGCCGTCGTCGCACCACCACCGTGCATGGATGCATGCAAATATGCAACTGCTTGGGTGAGAGTCCAACGCCACCTTCTCCGCTTCCTCAGGTCCTGCGGGGCCCGGGAGCGATGCCGCTTCGCATCGCATGCAATGCAACCAGTTCATTTCAGTAACGGTTACCACTACCACGGTTCACAATTTCGGTTTATTTCGTTACCCTCCCAAAGAAAAATGATTCGGTTAAATTCTGGCTGAATTTATCTCCATTTGAATTTTGTCTAAATTTTAGTTAAATTTTATCAAAAATTCAAATGACGTTTGACCATGTTCACCGAATTTTTTTACGGAAAGCACCAAATTTCATTCCTTTCGTTACACTCTGAAATTTTTTTGCAAAACAAAAATTTTTCCCTGACCACCACTCGCTACTCAACCGCCCTGTAAGCTCTCCCCCTCGTATCCACTCTTCTCACTGCGATCACAAGCAAACCGCTGGCTAGCTCAACACTTCTCCCAAGTCAAGAAGCGCAGAGCTTGATTACACATGGCCAAGACGTTTGCATTATATGTGATGAGCTAACTTTTTTTTCATTTTTAAAATTTTTAAATTTAATTATGTCAAATTCAGTTACAATAAAAATTCAATCATAAGTCATCAAAATTCAGCCCAATTAAACACCACCAGAATTCCCCTGTTTGGCATTACAAATTAAGTACTACCCATTTCATCAGATGAATGCGATTTCAATGGTAAAAAAAATCAACGAATCCCGCATTTTAGAGGGACAGCTGAAGTACAATCTATCTGTTCTACTGACAGCACCATTTTTTTTTCAAGGAAAGAACTGAAATACGACATGTAAAATGCAATTATTGGAACACGTAATGATCGGTAGGCCCATGTGCGTCTCCTGTGTAGGAGCCCGTAAGAGATGGTCTGGCACACACAACACACTGACAAGCCCAAAGATTTCATGGGGCTATTTCGGCCGTCATTTCCTTCAGTTATGCGCTAATTTCCCTTCTCAAAAGCAAAGGCTATATGCCAATTTCGAGAAAAGGCTACATCCCCGGTCAGCCTGCTGGTCCGCTTATGCTTATCTACTATAGCTATAGCAATTTTTTCAAAAACGATATGTTTTTCGAAGTGGGATCTAAAAGATGATTATACTAAAAAAATATCTAAGTTCAGTTATATCAGCTAAAATCACATGCGACTATTTTTCTGTGTATAGTACCTCTTACGAACAAGCTAAAATTCAAAAATCATAGCTATAAGGTGTAAGTCTTAGCCCAAAAAACCCACTCACTCTCGACTATGGTACCACAAGCCTAAAAAACCCACCCACGTCTCGGCTATGGTATGTCTGCTTGCCTCATGGCTAGGCTAGCTAATGGCTTACGTCCTGTTTCGAACACGGGAAAAAATTTTCTATTCCTATGAAAAATGGAATTTTGGACGCTTTTGGCACTGTAGTCGTCGAAAATTCCAAAAATGGCACCGGTGAGAACAAAATTCTAATTCTAGCCCCCTGCCGACCACACCATTAAACGGGGAGGCGACACGTGTCAATGGTGCGGCCGGGAAGCGCACGACACCGGAGTGGTGCGGTCCCCGACTGCACCACTCGACTGCATCATGTCACAGGCAAATGGTGCGGTTTGTGACCGCACCACTCTGCAAATGATGCGCCTCCCGACCGCACTATTCCGCGAATGATGCGGCTCCCGACCGCACCACTCGGTGGTGTCCCGTCCCAGCGCCGAAAGCCGATTCCCGTCGCCCGTGCTGCTACTTTGTGCTATGTTTTTACACGCGTTCAATGCCTGCATATACTCTCAGCCGGCCCCTACTTCATTCGCTGCATATGACCGTTGTCTGTCTCGCGATAAAAGGAAGAGAGTGCTTGCGTTTGGAAGGCTCCAGTGAATTTGTATTTGCGCTAGACAGAGAAGCAGCAAGAGAGGTAGCAAGAGAGGGCGCTGATAGTGAAGGAAAGAAGAACGGCAAACACGTCATTTGGAGTAATTTTGGAAGGGATATGAAGTTCTCGCAATTGTGAAAGTTGTAGATCGTCTCGTGAGCTTTAAGAAAAGGTAAATATCATCTCCATGCGTGTATAAAGTTATTATAGTGATTAGCCTGTAATTAGCGTAAACGTTCTGTATATGTTATGCATATGTCTATATTTTATGTAATTATTGTGTTGTATTTTATATTTTATGTGAATAAATTATGGACTGTTGTTGTCCACTGTAATTTGTGTTTTTGATTGTAGCATATTGCATTTTTTTTGATAAAATGTTTGTAGTTGTAGTTGTAGTGTATTTTATATTTTATGTCAAGAATTTTTGTACTGCTCTTGTGGACAGTAATTTTAAAAAAATGTTGACTGGATTGTAACTACATTTAAATGATGTCATTGTGAAACACACTGCTAGTCGGAAAGGCCACTTGCGTAGCTACTGTTTGTATTAACATGTACTCATTCTTGTAGCCAAAATCACTGAATAATATTAGATCTTGCTGTGCATGTTTGAGAGAGCGTGCTTCCATAAATGAAAGATTAGGGAAAAAATGTGGATATTTAATTTACATAAGAATTAAGAAGTTAAAAATGAAGAGAAATGAGTAGTTGGATTGGTGAATTAAGTAGAACAATAATAATAGTAATTAGGAGAGAAATTTGGAGAAATGTAATTTATTTATCACATAAATTAGCGAGTAAATTTGATTTATGTAGGAATTTGCTAGGGCACTCCGTAAATTAATTAAAAATTAGATTTACTAATAAATAAGTACCATACGAAATTGAGATGGAAATATTACACTTGTATGTAGTAGGCAGTAGGTACTGTATGATGGTACAATTGTTGTATGTTATATATACTAAGAGGGTTCAGTATGGACTTATGTTAGGTACGCCATGGGTGACATCCAAGACTTGTTCGTGTTCTACGGAAGTGGGCTCGTGCGGGCGGGCGTGCACGGGCGAACTGAATAATTGTGACCGGACTGTGATCCGGGCACGCAATCTGAACACCATGAGCCTGTCGGAGCTACGGAGATGCGTGCATTCCGCATTCGATTGAGACACCGTAAGGAACAAATTACAGATCGAGGCAGTGTATGTTGCAGTTGGAGGTGCTGCAGGGGAGACAGTGTGGCAACTTATAAAGGTGACGAGCGACGCTTCATGGCGAACTACATGAAGGTCGTGTGCAACCCTGACGCAGTGATTTATGCCAGGCCAATGGTGTATGTTCAATTCGTGGAGAGGATAGAATCATCCGCCATGGGTGGCTCTGCTGGTGCTGGTGGAGATGTAGAGCCTGCATTACTCTCCGACAGTCATGACGATGCTGGTGAAGGAGAAGGAGTCAATGAGACAATGGGAAATGGAGACCTGCGGAGGCGTGCAGAGAATTTTCAGCCGAATGAAGGTGCGGAGAGGTGGTGGGCCGCCCGTGTTGACTGTCGCGAGTACCTTGCGACCAGGTGGAGGAAGAGGAAAGCGAGGAGGAGGATGTGGAAACAGCCAGTTCAGGAGAGGAGGAAGAAGGGGGACCTACAGGGGGAGGTGTGTTAGGTGGTGTTGTTACCACGGAGGGTGCGTCGCGTGCCCCCAGATGGATGACATCGCAATGAATCCCTAGTTCGCCACGGGCGGAGGAGGCGAGTGGGGATTCAATGAAGGCACACTCGCTTTAGGCGAGCTTCCGTAACAAGAGTGCCGCACAAGCTATTGCCACATACGCCGTCAACATCAGCCGAACATATCGGGTGCACAGGTCCAACCCTGACACCTACATTGTGAAGTGTGTGGACGGCTCCTGCCCTGGCAAGGTCTGTGCGCAGCAGTTCAGGGGCGGTGCCACAGACTTCCGGATAACGGTGCTGAAGGATCACACTTGTGAGCTTGCGGCGCCACTATATAGGCACCGCAACATGACGTCGTCATATGTTGCGGAGCTGATAACCCATCTTGTGGCGGCAAATGTATCCATTTCTCCCAAGGTTCTCATGGCGGAGGTAGCGAACACGGTGGGGTTTGATGTTAGCTACAAGAAGGTGTGGTGGGGGAAACAAAAGGTCCTGCAGCGTATGTTCGGGATGTACGAGGAGGCATATGATCTGGTCCCGAGAATGCTGTCTCAAATTGAAGCAGCAAACCCAGGCACGTACATTAACAAGTACGAGCGGGTTCATGAGACGCAAGGTCCGAATTGTTTTGTGCTTGACCGAGTGTTCTGGGCCTTCCATCAGGCAATAGAAGGCTTCAAGTGGTGTCGTCCAGTGCTAACGATGGACGGCACATTCCTATCTGGCAAGTATAAGGGTACTATCCTGACCGCGGTTGCAGCAGACGCAAATGACCAGTTATTCCCAGTGGCATTTGCAATTGTAGAGAATGAGAATACGGATAGCTGGCTGTGGTTCCTTGCCAATGTGAAGCAGGCCGTAGTACAAGATCGGCCCGATGTGTGTGTCATCTCGGACCACAATGCAGGCTTGCTGTCTGCAATGCGAACGATGCAGAATGGGATACAGCCTCCCTTCCAGTGGAATGACATGAAGAACCGGTGGTGCATGAGGCATCTTGTGGCGAACTTCCACAGAAGGTTCCATAGCAAGGAACTAATGAAGATGTTCAAAAGGCTTTGTATGCAGAACCAGAAGAGGAAGTTCGAGGCCTTGTGGAGGCACCTTGATTAGGAGACCAGCAAGCATGTAAGGCGTCTCGAGCAGGCTGAAGCTGCGGGCGTGGAGGGAGGCTCCATGAGAATTGGGGAGTTTTCACAATGGGTTCAATCCAATGCACCTGACCTGGAGATCTGGTCTCTACTGCATGACACCGGCGGAGTAAGGTATGGAATCATGATGACAAACATGTCCGAGGTGTACAATGGTGTTCTGAAGGGTGTGAGATCCCTACCTATCACTGCAATCATGTAAGAGACCTGGAACCGTTCAATTGGATACTTTGTCAATAGAGCCATGATGGCGAAGCAGCATCTGGACGAAGGCAAAGAATTCTCCGAGGTAGTGCAGGCCTACATGGACAGGAAGATAGAGAAGGCTCGTTCGCATATTGCTCAGACCATGGATGGCTTATGGAGGAAGTTTGAGGTCCGCCTCAGACAGAAGTACATGATGGGCCAGACAAGAGGGGATCGTAAGCAGGTGTGCACGATTGATGACAGAGCATCTTGCACCTGCAACAAGCCGCAACTTCTACATAAGCCATGCTCCCACGTGTACGCGGCATGCGCGGTATGGCACCAGGCACCCACACATTACATCTCAAAGTATTATGACATAAAGCACCTGTTTGAAACCTGGAGCACGGAGTTCCATTCCTATGGGGTGGACATGCATCATAGGGACCTCTGACCAGGGCAGATCAAGTGGGTGCCGAACGATGCACTGAAGCACGTCGGCCGTGGGCGACGACAAAGCCGTCGCATTCATAATAACATGGATGATAGCCAGCGTGGGGATCGGGTTCGGCGCCCGAAGTGCAGACTATGCAAGACAGTTGGCCATTCATTTAGGCAGTGCCCAAACAGGCCAACCTTAAGTAACGCTCCATAGTACGAAGCACGTGGTTCTTCGTTTTTCACTGCTGGTTCCTATGTATGCGAGCACATGATCTTGCATCCTTTAACCTATGATGAATGTATGTTACGGAAATATTTGCGTGTACAATATGTTTGAGTCATCTCTTGGAAATTATGTCCTGACTTATTGGATATTTCGTTATCATTTATTGTCGTTCGCTGCAATTTAGGTTTGTTTGAAATTATCTTGTCATCTGTTGCGCACTTTGTTGTCATTCACTGCAAATTACGTTTGTTGCATATTATGTTGTCATTTATTTCACACTTTATTGACATTACCTGCAAATTACGTATGTTGCATATTCTCATGACACTGCGTACTGACTTGTTTTCATTCATCGGCAGGAGATGGCGTATGAATTGCTTGAGCCCTGTTGGGATGACCAGCACCGATGCATAGCGTGGACATCTGCTGACGCTGAGGGCCCTCCGAGTTTCATCCTTAGGGGCCCCCAAGAGCACTGGCCTCTAGACGCTCGTTACATCCCACTGCTGCGAGACACTGGCCTTTTCCCCATTGCTCGCATGCTGGATGTTCCGTATACGTTGCAGTTCGATGCGGCTTTGCTGTCCGCACTTGTGGATCGTTGGAGACCGGAGACACACACCTTTCACTTCCGGTGGGGCGAGATGACTGTTACACTTCAGGACGTGTCCATGTTGACAGGTCTACCCCTCCGTGGTGCTGCAGTAGTGCCACCCCCCAGGGTGGCAAACTGGAAGGTCGCCCTGGGTGCCTGGTTCGGTCTCCCGATCCTAGACAACATGTCTGGTGTGCCACACTCGTGGCTACGAGAGTTTATGACCTGCCCTGTGGACGCTCCTCAGGGGGTCGTGCGGACGCACCTCATGGCATACCTCCTTTTTTTGTTCGGGTGGGTCTTGTTTCCTACGACCACTAGAGCCTCTGTGCATCCTACGTAGGGGTGAAAACGGGTCGGATTCGGACGGATATTGCTGTTACCATATCCTAACCCATATTTTTTCTCCGGATTCGGTACCAATCGGATTCGGTAAAAATCGATTCGATGTCGGATCGGTCGGGATTAACCCATTTCGTTTGCACCCTACTTGTTTGTAAGGAATGCATCTGATGCGATAAATGGAGTAGAACACACCGACTTGATGTTACTATTTAATAGCTGATGTGGAAGATTTTATTTTACCATTGCAAAAGAAAATGAAACGTCAAATAGTAGCACTAACCTGAAATCAAACTTGAAGATGTATCGGATTCGACGGATATTCGATTCGGACGGATATTGCTGTTACCATATCCTAACCCATATTTTTTCTCGGATTCGGTACTAGTCGGATTCGGTACCAATCGATTCGGTGCGGATCGGTCGGGATTAACCCGACCCGCTTTCACCCCTAATCCACGCGCATACGCCTTGCGAGTCCTTGGCGATGCCTTGCCGGACAGTGTCGCGACACCGAGGATCTGCGATTAGCGCCACGCATCGAGGCTTGTGTGATGCCGCCGCCGTCATCGCGGGCTGCGAGCGGTCTTGGCGGTGTGCTACGTGCTCCTCGATCGGTCTTGGGAGCACTTCCGGTTGGGAGGCCTAAGATCGAGAGGGCGTGCACCCCTACGATCTTAGCGGAGTTCTACGATGAGGATGATGCCGATGACGCCATAAATGGGTCGACTATGGGGATGCGTTGGACACATGGTCAGCTGCGGTGGGCCAGGGAGAGATCGAGGCATGTCTACCCAGATTTCCATAACCAGTTCGAGCGTCTGCATGAGAGCGTTATAGTATGGCAGCCATGGGATGCAGAGTTCATTCAAAGCGTTGCCCCCAACGGGTTGTCATCTCAGTGTCACCAAGACCACACGTACTGGTTGACGACCTGCCACCTCGTTTTCTCCCACTTCATCGAGCCATACAACCCGCAGAGAGTGTTGAGGCAGTTTCACCTCCACCAACTCGTGCCACCCCTCCCAGAACGGGCACTACCACCGAAGGCCCACTGGTAAATCATTGCACGGCAACTGTACGCAATGTAGTAATGTGTTGTTCATACTAATTTTGCAGTGTGTGTACTAACTTGCAGGCAAACAAGAAGAGGTCACCGGTGACGATCGGACGGCGCCAATGGCGTGGGATGCACCTATGGCGTGACTCAGCGACCACGGAGGTTGTGGACAAGACTAGGCCGTACGACCCTGACACGTACGGTGCGTACCTAGAGTGGTACGTTCCACACACCCGCAGCAGGCTTACTGGGCCTGCCCTACCCCGTCCTGCGGAGTTCGCGCACGAGGAAGCCATATGGGCAGGGCCGGACCGTCATCGAGCAGCACGTCAGGACAAGGCGGTACGTTTACCTGCAGTACGTTTTAACTCATTGTTTGTTTACCTACAGTAAATTTTAACTCATTGTTTGTTTACCTGCAGATTGAGTCCATGCATCGTATCGAGGACGAGGCTGTTCAGATGATCGAGCGTGGGCAGGGCGACTTCCGTGTGCTTTCTTCGGTGCGTAACATCCTCAGTGAGGCCAGGTCTGCGATCAGGGCCATGAGTTGTAGTCGGCACAGGGATGATGTGCATGCTCGACGCCTCCGCAGAGAATAGCGGGTAGCCCTGTCAGCAGCGCCATCCGCACTGCCTTCAGCACCACCGTCAGCACGTCCGTCGCAGTCCGGCGGTCGTCCGTCGCTGTCCAGCGGTCGTCCCAGCTACGCTCCCTCGTCCTCCCAGCGCTTCGGACCACTGGTACGACATTTGCCAACATTTTGTTCATCCAATCGATTGCCAGTTATTTGTAACCACAGGATTTTCGTGCAGCACTTGCGACAAGATAGCACGTTGCTACAGTCGTCGTCATCCCGGAGGGCGGCGGACGAGCGATCATTCCCTGCAGATAGTGACTCTGACTCGCAGCAGCAACCGACGATGACGTTGGACACATTCGCGCATGGCGGTCAGTCCACCCGAGCGGACATGCAGGGGCGGGACGAGTGATTCGGGCAAACGTTCCAAGGTTACACGGCGCAGGAGTACATGGGTGATTTCGCATCGTCATCATCATTCGGACAGGGCCAGCAAGTTCACGGTGGCCCATCAGCGTTTCAGACTTCCCAGGTAAAAACCTTATGACATTACTACTCATTATGAACATTTTTTGTACTTTCCATTGCCTAATTCAGCTGTACCATCTAAGTAGGACGTAGACCCCTCCTCCGAATGGCTGAGCTCTATTTTTGGCTAGCCGTCGCAACTCTCCACAGAGTTGTACCCACCACCGCCTCGGGCGCAGCCCTTGCACTACGATCTTCGAGATGCACCGCGCTCCCCTAGTAGGTTCACCTTCTCAGAGGATCAGATACGCCGTCCGAGGCGGCAACGACGAGATGATGAATGAATTTTTGTAATTGTGCTGTTGTGACGTCGCGTGGTTTCCTGTGTTTCGCATGGCTTATGAAATTATTTGATCTACAATTAAGGCTTCATTGCAATATGACAAGTATGCACGCATGTGGGCACTGTACCTCACAACACAACACGCATTACATTGACATAGATTAACTCTCCAGCGGGAGAAGACACGATAACAACAAACACAAGGTACAACATAGCATAAAACATTATCAACATACAGGAGGAGAACCTCCAGCACTACAACTTGAGGATAACAATAAACACAAGAAAGAAAATTGCACACAACATTAAATTTATTTTCCACTCCAATCTATCGAAACGATGCCGCATCCCGACGGGGTCGCAACCCCCCACGACAACTCTCTCATGGCGAACAATGTCCGTCCTACTGCCCATTTCATCCTCCCACACCCAAAATCGGCAACCACCAGGGGCTTTCTACGATTCCATGAGAAGAAGATTTTTAAACATACCACCATAATTTGAATGAACTCGAAACAATCTTACTCACCGAGTGATAGGGGCACTTGTAGTAGTGCCGCCCAGGATTTACGGCCGTATGTGAGGTCTTACATCTAACAACCGTGTTGCATTTTGGGCAAATCACCGTGGGTGCCGATGAAGAGGTGGTGAGCTGACTCATTGCCTAGTCCGAGGGAGTGAGCACGAAAGAAAACTACACAGATTGCGAACAACTAATTCACAATGTGAGTGATAACAAGGCAAGGAACTAGGTGAGGAATGGCTCCCTTTTATAGGCTGTGGGGGGCAGCTTCACGCACACAGACCACAGAATAAGAAGGCATCAGGCAATGACAACACGAACCAGCACATATATTGCACGTCACAAAAGAGGGCATCTTTGCACAGAGACATGATAAAAGAGGACAGCTTTGCTCAGTGAGATGACAAAATATGCCAGCTTTGCCCAGTGACATGACAAAAGAGTGCAGCTTTGCGCAGGGACATGACAAAACAGTGCAGCTTTGCTCAGTGAGATGACAAAAGAGTGCAGCTTCGCGCAGGGACATGACAAAACAGTGCAGCATTGCACATTATTTCGATGTGGAAAAAGGCCACAGAATATGAAGGCGTCACGCACTGACAACATGAAACAACACATACATTGCACATACAGAATATATGGAAAGTAGTACACCCAACAATTTAAATCAAAACAACAGTCCTACCGCCACAACATTAACACAACAACAAACACAAGAACTAAAATACAACACAACCATAACCATAATCCTCATTGCCTATATGCCAAAAGAGCCTCGTGGCACCCACATGGAGTATTGCTGAGGGGGCCGCCTCGGACGTGGCTGGCCGTCGTGGTAGTGGCACGCACATATGCAGCTCGGGTTCGCGCAGCAACATGTGGGATCATAAGAGCTTCCTATGTTGACAACCTCCTCGTTGCCCCTCTTGCGTTGCATCTGTTGGCGGAGGTCGTTGTTCTCCTCATTGAGAGTCTTGATTTGGTCCTCCAACTCCAATATTCGATCCTATAATGTATCCACATAACGGACAATATACCGTTCATGAGGAGCGTCGATCCAGCGGGAGAAGTCGCATTTTGCCATCTGCAGGAAAGATAAGTAAACATGGAGGGTCCATAAACAATAACAAAAAATGTACTATTAGTAATTTGTACCCCGGAACGTGGGCATCGGAAGAAACGTCGCCCGCCATCGAACGGAGCATCCACGATCTAGACGACTGCGTACTCATTGTGTGTGCATTTCGACCACGCTGGTTGAGCACGCCGACTTGGTATCAATCGGTACTGTGGACCGCACATCTCCCTCCTTTCGAACGGAAGGTCTACCTTCGGTGACCCAAACCGATCGCCTCGGGCAGGACATGGTATGTTTCACCACGAAAGAGAATGTACTTCTTTGTTCGATTTACAGGGTTCTCTGCATACAATGTCATGGGACCCTAACCGTGCTATTTATACCAAAACGGGGCAGCTTAATTCAGTGACCAAAAACAAAACAGAGGACAGTTCTGCGTAAAGACGTGACAAAAGGGGCCAGCTTTGCACTGAGATGTGACAAAAGAGGGCAGCTTTGCACAGAGACATGACAAAAGAGGGCAGTTTTGCTCAGTGACATGACAATAGAGTGCAGCTTTGCGCAGGGACATGACAAAACGGGCCAGCTTTGCTCGCGAGATGACAAAAGATGCCAGCTTTGCGCAGTGACATAACAAAATCGGGCAACTTTGCTCAGTGACATGACAAAAGAGGTCAGCTTTGCTCAGTGAGATGACAAAAGAGAGCAGCTTTGCTCAGTGACATGAAAAAACGGGGCAGCTTTGCTCAGTGAGATGACAAAAGATGCCAGCTTTGCGCAGTGACAAGACAAAACCGCCAGCTTTACGCATTGACATGACAAAACCGCCAGCTTTGCGTAGTGACAAGACAAAACCGGCCAGCTTTGCCCAGTGACATGACAAAACGGGGCATCTTTGCCTAGTGACATAACAAAAAGGGCCCTTTTTGCAGTGATATCGCAGCACCCCCATCTTTACTCACTGCTACAACCACGCGGACCAGCTTTACACGTACGAGTAGAGGGAAAACAGACCCTATAAATTGGTGTGCATTCCATTTCCCAGTGAACATTGCACATCCAAAGCCCATACTACACCGCGCTTCCCTCACCCCACTGAGATGGACAAAAGCAAGAAGAAGCAATGAGACAAGATGGTGAAGGAATGGGAGGAGACTCATGACATAGCACGGTCAGCTGCCGCCCGTGATGAGAAAATAAGGGCTATACAGGCCCGGGTAGAACAAGCCCACCGTGCTACGAGGTCGGCTCCACCCAAAGAGCGGCCGCGTAGCAACAACCCCATCCCGAACGTCCTCACCGAGCGTTCGCCGTAACTCCCACCTGAGGGGGAGATACCCCCTTTGTTGGTGCGGGGACACGTGCAAGTTCTTCAAGTCAAAGGAACGATCGCCTAGGTATGCGCATCGGGGTTGCGCAAACTACTCCAGTGACTACCCCAACCGCCGTTTTGACACCGCAACCTATCGACAACCGGTAACAACCATATGCACCATTTCCCCTACCTTTTCTCCTACACAGCATGCACTAACAATCTCTCCCCTGTATTTACAGTCTCCGGAGCCCCTATGTGCCTACCGCAAACGGATCGATCTTGAGATCCACCGCGACCAATGGACCATTGACTTGAGGAGTGGAATGTCACACGGACAAGGAGTTCTTTGGAGGAGGAGCGCCGCAGCACGAGCACACCTCGCGTATACAGCCGCGAGACGCAAGCTCATCTTGAAGCGCACACGTAGGGAGCGGGAGGCTCGCGAGATGGAGAGCGAGAGAAAGAGGGAAATGGCGGCTAAGGCAAAAAAGGCCACGGAGGAGTTCAACGCCGAGCGGGCAAGGAAGGAAAGTGGCCCGGTCCACACAATAGGTCGTCTGGCAGTTGGGTGGGTTAGTCGATATCATACTATATGTTATGCATGTAATAAAAAGTACGCGCATGTTACTTCCAACTGTATTATGAAGTTTATTTCTATTCAGCTAAGCTTATTATCTCGTCTTCTCGCATTCAATGATTCCCACGTGTTTAATATCACTTTCCTTCCTTTCGTCCAATTGTTTCTATCACAGTTGTGCTTAAAAAAATTTCATTAAATTTCTTCCAATAAAACAACATAACATGATCGAAAAATGTTATTGCCAGTTCAACATATTTTTCATGGTCAGCAATATACGAAAATCACAAATACAATAATCGTTATCGTACTCTACCAACCAAAATTCTTAATCTTCATAAATGCAAATAAAATTACACTACCAGCAAACTCCACTCCACATCAAATACATATATTTTTCAAACACCATTAACAACGTACCAAAATATATAAAAAATAAATATCTACAAAAAAAATAATTCCTACATGTATCATCCGCAATAAATAACGAATTTTGAAAATAAACTTCTATATTATAAATTTGCTGCACACTCAAAAAAATATACTACATGTGTATGCATAATATTTATGTAACTATGTAATCAAAACAAAAATTACAGTCTTTGTTTTGCGCAAAACCCAAACCCTAATCTCTGGCGCAAACCCTAAACCTGTAGCAACCGAGTGGTGCAGTCGGGGGGCGCACCACTCGCCGAGTCATGCGGCCGGGCACCGCACGATTTGCACCGGTGTCGTGCGCTCCCCGACCGCACCATTTCCACGTGTCAGCTCCCGGTTAAATGGTGCGGTCGGCTGGGGGCTACGTTTGGAATTTTGTTTTCACCGGCGCTATTTTTGGAATTTTTGTGGTGTACAGTATCAAAAGCGTCCAAAATTCTGAAAAATGAATTGGTTCCTGGTAACGATTAGGCTATTCTCCACAAAGTGTGTCATTCTATCCCCACTCCTTAGTTAGCTGTGGGGTACAACTTTCCTTTTGTCCCTATCCCCACTGGGGAATTGGCGGGGAACGTAATGATCGGTAGGCCCATGGGCGTCTCCTGTGTAGGAGCCCGTAAGAGATGGCCTGGCACACACAACACACTGAAAAGCCCAAAGATTGGGTCTATTTCGGCCGTCATTTCCTTCAGGTATGGGCTAATTTCCCTTCTCAAATGCAAAGGCTATGGGCCAATTTCGAGAAAAGGCTGCATCCCCGGTCAGCCTGCTGGTCCGCGTTTAGCTTATGCTTATCTACTATAGCTATAGCAATTTTTTCAAAAACGATATGTTTTTTCAAGGCGGGATCTAAAGGATAATTATATTAAAAAAAATATACTGAGTTCAGTTGTATTAGCTAAAATCACATGCGACTATTTTTCTGTATGTAGTTCCTCTCACGAACAGGCTAAAATTTAAAAACCATAGCTATAAGCCATAAATCTTTGCCTAAAAAAACCCACCCACGATCTCGGCTATGGTACGTCCGCTTGCCTCATGGCTAGGCCAGCTAATGGTTTACGTCCTGTTTCAAACGCCGGAAAAATTTTCTATTCCTTTGAAAAATGAATTGGTTCCTGGTAACGATCAGGCTATTCTCCACAGAGAATGTCTTTCTATCCCCACTCCTTATTTAGCTGTGGAGGACAACTTTCCTTTTGTCCCTATCCCCACGGGGGAATTGGCGGGGAATGAGTGTCCCCAATAAGGACATAAATTCCAATGATATCGATATAATGTCATTGATTCATCACATATCTATATAGAAATACGTAAATTTATGAATATATAAGATAGTAGAATAATGCTAAATGAGCTATATATTATAGATTATACCAAAATATTAGTGCACACTATGAAGGTGGAGGCAATGTCATCGCCAGCTTCGGTGGAGCAGCCAACCAGGGATGAACGACGTGCAAGTAGGGGTGGGAAACGGTAATAGATAATCTGTTTTATCCGATATTTATATCTGAGAAAACACAAATGTTGTAAGCAAAATCTGTATTCGAAAAACGTTTGTATTCTTATTTGATAATATTCGTATCCGTATTTGAGAATATTCATATTCGAGAATATGAGTATTCGTATTCGAGACTATTCAATTCGTATTCAATTCATTTCCTATGCCTAACGGTAACTGGCCGGTTACTGGAAATCCCGAGAAAAACCGAAGAATTTTGTTATTTGAAATTTGGATTTGGACGGTTTGAAACCGGTAACTGTTCTAGTAACCGATCGAAAGACTCTAGGAATTTATTCTATCGAAATTTGTTGTAGAAGTTGTAGAAAGATATTCGTATTCAACCGAATTAGGTACATATTCGATTCGAATTCGTATCCATTACGACATTCGATTCGTATTTGAGAATATTCGATTTCATATTTATTTTAAAAATTATAGGTTTATATTCGTATTTGAGACTATTCGATCGTGTTTGATTCGTTTCTATCCCTAACACTAGTGGCCTCGTCCCTCACCTCGCTCAGTTCATCATCGCCGTCAGGGCGGAACCAGCTCAAGCCTAAGCCCCGGGCTAGGCTAGCTACTCTTGGGCCGACTCTTGGGCTAATTCTATTTTTTTAATGATTTTTCATAAATTTTATATGTGCTTTAGTTGCTAGGTCTCGGGCTACTGCCCATGTAGCCCGAGTCCTGATTCCGCCACTGCTCGCGTCATGGTCTGCACATGGTCTGCACCTTCTGGATCCTCTCCTTCTGGATGGTCTCTACTCTTAAGTCTTACTCATCTTTCTTCCTTTTCGCTCTGTTTCTATTTGACATCATCAAGGTTTTTTAATCATGAAATTGTGCTTATTTCTTTCCACCATGGCAAACTGATGAGTTGCCACTTTGGGGCGCCTTTTACTCTGGACTTATATGCCTGCTTGTTAACGATCCTTGTAAAATCGTCTGGCTGTTACCGTCAGAGATGGGGTAAGTAAATAGATGTCTCCGTTCGTCTTCAGGGTGTGGAGATAAATTGCCTTTTGATTTCCTGAAATCTATTTTAGTGACTATAACTATTTGTTTACAGATCACAACAGCACTAATCTTCTATGCAGCATGCGCGCCGTGTGACATTACCGGGCATCTCTGTCTTGATTGGTAATCATGATATGAAGATACGTGCGGTAAACCACTATGCAATGTTGGAAGCTGCGGCACAAATGACGTTCGTTAGCTTGTTCGTCGTACTTATTACGACTAGTTCACTCTTGAACTCCTGTTTTGATGCCTTGTTCAATTGCGTACAGCGGCACAGCTAAACGTATTAGAATTGAAAGCGGTGTGCTACTGCTCCCATGATTTCACGTAACTATGTAAGATAAATGGCTTTAACTTTTAGCTTTCTTAGCTTTCAACTTATTCAAACCAGAAACTATTTGGAACACATAGATTTTTAATTTCAGCTTATTTGGCTTTTCTTTTCCTCCCTTATTCCTTTGCATTGCTCATGACGGTATAATAGTCTTTTTAATTTTTTTTCCTCAAAATTTTCCCCTACTTTTTCTTAGGAAAAAAAGATAATAGCCGCTACAGTATAATTTCAGTCATAAGCCAAAAGCCAAAGCCCACAGCCAGATGGAGTGCTGCCAAATAAGGAATTGCTTATTTTGCATATTGATTTGCTGAGATAAGTTTCAATTCTACCGACCCTCTTGATTGTTTCTGTTCTTACGAAATTCAATACTATTTTCTCGCTCGGGCTTTTTCAAAGGGAATATGTGTACATACATATATACATACATACATACATACATACATACATACATACATACATACATACATACATACATACATACATACATACATACATACATACATACATACATACATACATACATACATACATACATACATACATACATACATACATACATGGGGACGTATGCTATGCACTCAGGGTTTGCGTGCACTCATGCACTTAATTCCATCTAGCGTGTCCACAGGCGATTCACCGGCTAGGATGGAGACAAGCGTGCACCCCATGTGTTTTTGCGTTAACCCCCCCCCCCTCACGGGTGTCTAAAGCCTCCCAACTCAGCCCACGTTCCAACTCCTCACTCGGTCTCCCGTCTGTGCCTCCTTCATTCCCCACTCTTTAACCTTAGAATCCACTAGTGAGGACCGAGCGCCCTGCGACGGTGCCAACCACAGTGGCCCTGTGAAATCAGCGCTCGCACCATTGTCTCCCTCGAAAGTCGAGTCCGCCGCATCCCTCCCAAATCCACACCCCTACAAGGCCGAAAAGCCCCGTCGACCTTGTTCAGCGTCTACCCGATCCCGAGATCTGCGACGGAGAGGAGGGAGGGAGCTCCCCGGTGGAGCTCCGTGTCTTGACCACGTAGGTTCAACCATACTGTTTGACCACATTGGTTCGACCACGTCACACCACGTTAGTTCGACCATGTTGTGGCGTAGTCGAAACAATGGTCGAAGTGTCGTAGTCGAAGTCTTTGTGATTGAAGCGTCGTGATCAGTAGTCCTCCACATTCGAGTCCTCGTGCTTGCCATGGCCAACGACCACTGATAGGAGAGGAGGGAGGGAGCTCCCAGGGTGCTCGAGTGGGGAACGGATTTGGGAGGCGCGAGAAGGACTCGGTTGAGGAGGGAATCGACGGTGCATTGGGCGGGGAAGGGGGAGTGTTGATTTTGAGGTGCTGCCATGTCCTGCGCTGTCGTAAGGCCGGTCCCTCCTTGTCGGCGTCGGCGCATAGGTCGGTGGAGTCTAAGGTTAGGGATTGCGGAATGGAGGAGGCAGGAGCTCTAGTGGGGAACGGGGTGATTTTGGAGGAGAGGGTGTGGGCATCATGCGCAGGAGGGACTTTTTGCAAAATGGTGGGGCGTCGCCCGCTCGTGTATCTGGACCGTTCGTTCCCAATCGGACGGCGTGTCGTTGGGGTGGCCACCTGCCTCAATCCGGAGCGTTGGTTGGCGTCCGGACAGCCCGGATGATGTGAGTGCACGAGTGCACGGTTGCAGCGAGTGCATAGCAAACATTGCCTATATACGTATACGTATACGTATACGTATACGTATACGTATACATATATAAATATATATACACACATATATATGCACCGAACACAAAGTGAGAACTCCGTGTGCCGTATTTGAATAGTGGAAGGTGCTTCTATACTTTTTACAACAGTGATTTACATAATTTTTAAAGCATGATAAATAGTAGATAGATGTTACTTATCTCTTCATATATTTTAAAATTACTGTTACTTTTGTTTTTTTTAACAAAAGTATAGAAACACTTATCTTGAATAGTATATCCGGCAAGATATCGCTGCTGCAGAGATGCGGTGTACGCTGATATCCCGGCAGCTGGGATCGAATTTTCATATCTGCCGACCTCGATCGACAGCTCCTCTTCATGACCATACCTCCATGCATGGCTACATCACCGGTCTATTGAGCTGCGACCTTCTGGTATGCATGTACGACTCGCTCGCCCACTCCCAGAATGACAGAAACTACATATGCATGCGTTGAAAGTTTTGCGATCGATCTGTACATGGGTGCAATCATATGACACATTTGAAATTTTGCTTTGCCTTCGGAGGCAAAGGGGCTTTTTTTTTCATCTTCTAAAAACTATTTCTTATGTTTTTATAGCAGCTAACTTTTAAATAAAGTATCTTTTTAAAACTGAGTCAGCAAATTGATTATAGTATATACTATAGTGACTTTATTTATATCAGTTAAAATCGTATGCAAATTTCTATTACTCTGTACTCTCTTACAAATAACCTAAAAATTATAAGTCATAGCTAAAAGGCATAAGTCCAAAGCATAAAAAACAAGCTCAGAACCCAATGAGCGGGCCCGCCCCCGATTTCGACGAGAAGTGCCAATTGCAACCGTCCGATCGAAGAAATAATATCCAACCTGCTAGCTAGGTTGTTATTTAAGTACTTTCTTCAGTTTCCTGTACCACTATTGGGTTAGAAGAAGATTAATTTACATGTTAATGAAAAATGTGTAATGATATGTTATTTGTAGTGTTGAGCTTACAGAAATTGTGTATATTTCAACATATATATTGATGCAACGACACATACTGTTAAAATAAGTAAGATTATATATCATCTCCGAGAAAGTAAAAAGCATACGTTCTAGAAGTCTTAGAGGAAGCAAACAAGAAAGCTTTCTTCACCAGACGATGGACAAGAGGCTGAGGAGAAGAAATGGACAAAATGTGTAAGGAGGAGAAACGGAGCCTGATATCGCTTTCACGCGAGATATGCTATCGCCGACCTGGGAAGCACAGGATTGGTTTATGAAAATAGCTTAAAATTAATTTATATTTGTACTATCTATAGTAACTAGTTTTAAACTGTGCGTTTATTCAAGATGAGGTCAATAGAAAGATTATAGTAAAAAATATATTGAGTTCAGCTGTATTGATCAAAATCGCATGCGGCTATTTTTCTATACTATTACCTCTCGTAAATGACCAGAATTCGAATATTTAAACTATAAGCCATAACCCATTAGCCCAAAAGAACCCACCTATCTTTTCATAATCCCCTCACTGAACAGCATCACTGAGTTGATTATTACTCTAATTACAGGAAAATTCTCATGACCTAGGCCCAGATGCTGCCGACTCGATTGCTTGCTCACTAAACACCCCGCCGATCAATTTATTACTTGATGTGGAAGCATATTGTTTTTTTATGTTCAGCGTCGATATCATCTTAAAAACTGTTTTAAAATAACGTTGTCTTATTAATGACGCGAAAGCTACTTTTTGTTTTTGCTTATAATTTTTCTAAGGCCCCGCTCGGTTAGACTAAAAAGCTATGGCTTATAACTGAAATTTTACTATAGCTGAATGTTGCTTATTTAATGTAATTAAATTTAAAAAAAATTAAAAATAGAAAAAATATGTTAGCTTATTACGGACAACGCAAATGAATATGGAAAAAAAGAACCATCAAAAAAGATAAAAAAACCAAAAGTTCAAAAAAAGACGGAATTTATAAATAGCAAAAAATAAACTAAAAACCAAAAATTGAAGTTGAAATGAGCGGAGCATAGACAGCGACGTCGTATGTGCAATGTCTAACCTAGAGCCATCAAGCACGGGAACAAGTGGGAGCAGTTCTTTTTATCAACGCCACCCCGGGCCCACTTTTTTTGAAAGAAAAAGGTAGAGTTCGATTGGACACAAATATATGAAAGTATACATCGCTAGAGCAAGACGCTCCATTCGATTTTTTTCACTCGACGGGCTAAAAGAACATGAATTAATTGCTACAAGCTAATTCCACAATGCAGTTCTTGATCAAGAAAGGCATACAATCTTGCATGCACACGTACTCCATGCATTTTGTTCGTCGCGATTGTACACATCCCAATGGACAATGGTCAATTTCGCCCTTTTCAGCTACGATTTATAACTTATAAATTATATTTTTTGAAATAAACAAATAGAACAATTTTTCGACGCTGTTTCGAAATGGCTTATCGAGATAATTTTTTTGAAGCGACTTATTGACTTATCGGCATTCGGTTTGTTTACACAATCACTCGTGTTAGGACTAAAACTATAAACCATAGTTAAGTTATAAACCGTAGTCGAAAAGAACACACCAATACTATGAAGAGCTAGCGCTTTTAAGTGCTCTCCCGGCCACCAGACTTTAAGGGCTTACGCGTACATATAGTTCCATGCAACCAGTATGAACAAAAACACACACACACACACACACATAGTATAAATAACAGAGGCACCATGGTGTCTAGACTCCATAATTGAGACTTTTCATCTATGATTAAGACTTTTCATTCATAATTAAGACTTTCTATCAATGATTAAGACTTTCCATCCTGATATATCATATATCATTGCACTTGCACACATCTAAAAGCAATCCAAAGACAGAGAGTCTTGGTGCCCAGACACCATAGTGTCCCATTTCAACGTCACACACACACACACACACACACACACACACACACACACATATATATATATATATATAGATAGATAGAGAGAGAGAGAGAGAGAGAGAGAGACACACACCTTTTACACCCACATCTAATATACCACCTAAACAAACTTGAAATACTCATTTATCACTTTAGGTATATTGTATACTAATTATAAGATACTCCAATGTAAACTACACGAAAAACTTGTAAGGGAGTTCATAGTTTTTAGCGTATTTTGTAAATACCATCATATACACACATAAAAACGAGTATATCGAAAAAATATACATACCACCTCTGAAAAATTGTTCATACCACGTAGATGGTCTTAAATACTCATATACTACACGTACACACCCTCCGTTACGCAAGATACTCCGTACATTGTGAGATACGATATAGAGTGTAATTACACCCGGGAGTAGAAAAGAGGCTATATATATAGGACATTGAAATGGGGCACCATGATTTCAAATGCATCAATTCCATCTAAATTCGGGTATATTTTTTAAAAATATCAATTTTAGGATATATATATACTCATCTATAACAATTCAAATAAAACGTATAAGTTTAAAAAAATATATTCCAATTCAAAGTTTTGAATGAATTAAGATCACATACTTTGCTGATTTATATATATAATCAGCATATACGTACAATTAAATTATCATTAAAAAAGGCAACTACAATTCGAAAGTTTGAACTAGTTAGTAAACTAGTTAAACTTGACATCTAAGAAATTTTAAATTTTTTCACACATGATACATACCTATTATAGAATATGGTGCCTGGGCACCAAGGAGCACTCATTATTTTTATTATATACCACTTAAATGAATATTTTATATATCTTTATCACTTTCAGTATACTTAAATACTAATTCTAAGATACTCTAATACAACTTAGTTGACAATTTTTTTATCGGACCCCTTTATTTTTGTAATATACTCCTTTTCATACATAAAGGGAGTATATGTATAAATTATGCTGTAAAAAGTGGATTTTGATGAAATTTTTCGTGGAACTACTTTGGTGTGTATATATGTTCTTATACCTCTTTATCTATTTGAGCATACTGTAGTAATGATTATAAGATACTCCAAAGTGAGTTCTATGAAAAATATCATCAAATTCCTCTTTTTATTGCATAATTTGTATATATACTCTTTTTATATATGAAAAAGTTATACAGCAAAAATAAAGGACTCTGATGAATTTTTTGAAATAAGTCACGTTGGAGTATCTTAGAATTATTATTTAGGTATACCGAAAATGATAAATAAGTATAACACATTTGTTTAAGTGGTATATCGGAAGTGAAAGTATGTACTTCTGGAAATACAGAAAATGCTTTCTCTCTCTCTCTCTCTATATATATATATATATGTGTGTGTGTGTGTGTATATATCATGGAGATATTGAAAATGACTAAACTATCCCTAATTATTATCTCTAAATACTATATTTAATGCATACATATAGAGAATATAAAATAAAGTGGTATATTTATTAGGGGTATAGATGAAAGACCACATTAATGTTACATTAGAATATGAAATACACCCTATATGTATTGACAAGACTATTAAAAAAATATGCCTTATAAATTTGGATGGAGGGAGTACTTTGGGGTTCTTTTAGGCTGACGGATGATTTTAGCCGCGGCTTTTGTTTTTTATCTGCACTTTTTGATACTGTAGCGGATAGTGAAGATATCGACGTAGATAACATACATGATTTTAGACTCGAGAAGCTATTTGTAGAATTTGGTTTAAAAGACTGTCTTATGTTGACATTTAACTTTTAATTTTTGAACAAGCCAAAAAATAAAAACAGGAGCTCAAAGCCAAAAATACGGGGCCTTTAAATCGGGGCATTCAATGGGCACGCAGTTAGTTTAAGCTAACCAGCAGTGATGGGATCAGGTATATTTTGTACTAGTACTTTGGACCAGCAGCTACTGGACGCATCTCAGAACTGTTCATGTTCATGCCTGACGCATCTCAGAACTGTTCATGTTCATGCCTCAGCAGGGCAGTATCACTATTTTTTCTATCTTTTTTCCTGCGACGAAGGTTTTTTTAGGAGAACAGTGATCAGATTGACGGCGACGATATTTTTTCATGCAGGAGATACAGACAAGTTAGCATCAACGATCGATATGGCATTCAATTCTATCCTGTTGCGCTGGAAATGGCCAGAACGTTCTATTTATCTGTATGTACTCTGGAAGAAGGCCGAAACGAAAATCTTGTACCGATCTACTCGTCCTTTAAATAGTTGTACGTAATTTTCGTAGATGGGTTAGTGGTTTTCAGTATTGAGTTTCGTGCACCACCGTAACCAATTTACTGAAAGGTTTAAGCTGCTAGGAAAGAATGGTGATATATACTTTAGCACTTTCCTTCATGCTCAATATAATCGGGCCTAAGACCATAGTTCAAAATGCTCTGATAATACCTAATTACCTGTAGCCGGCAACAACTTTTCAACCAAAGGTCACATGCACACGGTGCGTTGGAGAATGACTGACTTGCGTATACGTACCTTCGATCTTATTACGCATGGGAAGCCACGACTACATGGATTAATTATCTACCCTTCCCACAAAGTAAACCGCACGCTCTGTAAGCGAAGGAGAACCGCGAATGCCGAGTCACGCCACCTTACACTAATTACAAAATGCGTTTTATTTCTGCGGCTTATGGTATATAACTGTGATTTTTAATTTTTGATCTAGTGCGAGTGTTCGTGCGAACGAATCGAAAGCCAATAAGACAATAAGTCACTTCTAAAAGACTATCCTGATAAACCACTTCGAAATGATGATGGAGAAATCATCCTGCTTGTTTATTCGACGGAATCTATAAGCTATAAGCCATAACCTAAAAAGAACAAAAAAACTAAGGTGGTGGTGGAGCAGTGGCTTTCGGAATTAGACTAGTGACAGACCACATGAAGTTCGAGAATATATTTGTGTGGTATTTTAGTTGAGTTGAAATTGAAATTTGCAAAAGTTTTAGAAAATTTTGATTTCAGAGTTGCTGTTAAGCTTCAGGCAATCTGACAGAACCTAGGATGACGGTCAGACAAGGCTTGACCTATTCGTTAGGGTCGTGTATCTAGCGGTCTAATCAGCTGGTGGCCGACGCAGCGACTGCCATAGGGAGAGCAATCAGACCAATGCTTGGTGGTCTGACTGGCCGTAGCACAATGGCTTGACTAGCTTCTCAAGGGCAGGCTTCTCAAGGGCAGATATGTCTGGGGTTACTCCAAACATGTCTAGAGTGTCCAGAAAGTTTTTGGAGGCAAGACATGTCTGGGTATTGGTGAAAATAGATTTTGAGTTGGTTTAAGTACGTGCACGGCATGTGTGCCGTTTGTTGGGTTGGGTTAAGTTGCATGATGTATGTTTTGACTAACGTAAGTCAAGTGCATGAAAATTGTACTCAAGATGGTTGCTTGGTGTTTAGATGTGCCGTGTCTTGGAAAACGTTAGCGGTCAACGCTAAAGGACCAGGACTAGACGAGGAGCTGAAGTTTGTGCGGTAGTATAAGTCTAGGTAAGGCTATGTTATTCACGTGGAAAGCATAAAGAAGACAAGGATTATGAAGATACGAGTTAGTGTATGTGGTGTGCCAAGTGACGAGGCTGATGCACGTAGAATTGTTTGAGGGAGGCCGAATGCATAAATATGTGATGGTTAATTATTGGGTACTAGGGCTATGTGTCAAAGTATGAGGAGATGCTTTGAGGTGAAAGTAAAGACGAAGTTAAGAGAATGTGTCCAGAAGCTTCGTCGGTGGTATTTTGGTAGTTGGCCAAATGCCGGGTTGGTGTTTTGATCAAAATCTCGACGCAAGAAGGTGCAAAGGAGAAGTGGTTTAGGTCAATGAGAGATGAAATTGCCAAGTAGGTCAATCGCCAATGGTTTAGTGGGGTTGAGTCCTGTAAATGTTTTGAGAAACATACGTGAATGTGTAAAATCCGTGTTAATGGAGTTAATACATTTCTGCGGATGTCTTAATGGGTTGGACCCATTAGGGTTGTTGCTGATTATTAAAAGGGAGGAGATAAGGTATTAGATCCAAAGATTCTGTAGTTTAGCTAGGCTTTTGTTCTACTTCCCTATCTCCCATGGTTATGAGAAGAGAAAATTTGATAAAGGAAAGAGTGGTGTTTTAGCTGCACATTATAATCATTCATGAGTATGTAAACTTCATCATTCACTGAAAATAGATCAAAACTTTGCTTGAATTATGTTTTTGTTTGTATTCTTGTTTGGTTTTCTTGTTCTTAAGTTATATTAGTGATTTTGTGTTCCTGGAAGTTCTAGTCTGAATTCTTGTTTAAATTACTTTGTTAGGATGTGCGAGAATAGATCTAAAAAAGATCTTTATGAGCAAAAATATAATTGAAATTTTATGATTTTTGGTGTTCTCACAAGCTAGATTCGATTGTCTACGATTTCCATGAGAGAACGCATCACGCCCAACGCTGTGAGATAAGGGCATGTACAATGATATAGACAATTACTGTCTATTGTACCTTTCAATGTCATCTATAAACAATACTAAAGACATCTTTTATAATGAGTTATATGTAAGTTGTTTATAATGGATTGTCTATAAAATATAGATAACATTAATACAATGTCACAAAATCTATCTATAGCAGGCTATTTATAGATAACATTGATACAATGGCAGAAAGTCATCTATAGTAGGCTATTTTCTCGTGTTTTGACAGTCTATAGAATTATAGTTGACTTCCTTCTCTATCCTCTTTCTCTTTCATCCACCTCAGTAAAATTCCTATACACTACTACAAAAGAGGCTAAACTAGACGCTTATATTACAGTCGGTTCCTAGGAACCGTCTGTGATGCAAGTATCACAGACGGTTTATACGAATAACCGTCTGTGATATTTTCATAGACGGTTTTAATACGAACCGTCGTGATAACTTCATTATCACGATGGTTTTTAATAAAACCGTCAGGAATTATCACGACGGTTCTTATCTAGAAACGATGCGTGATGATGGTAGACATCACGATGGTTCTTATCTAGAACCGTCAGGATACTTCACGCACGGTTTTATTAAAAACCATCTGTGATAATGAAGTTATCACGCAGCGGTTCGTATTAAAAACCGCTCGTGATATGTTTCCGCCTTGCAATTCCCAAAATTTCATAATTTCCGCCGAGTCCGAGTAGGATTCAGTTTTGAGACACTTTCAGGAAAACGGGCATACCTTTTGCATACGGTGTCCGTTTTCGACGTTCTTGTACTCGTTGGAAAGCTAACGACAAGTCCGATCCAAAAAATGACCATATTGCACCAGTCGCCCTCCAAGACCCTGAAATCGGCCATCTTTGGATCTAAACCTGCGTCGCAAGTTTTTGGTTTCTGTTTTTGCTCTTTTTCTTGGTCTTCCTTTCGGAATTGGATTTTGCTTCAGCTGAAAAGTTGTAGATCTCATTGAAAACTTTCAAATGAGTATATGTAAGCCATATAAAACTTTGCTATTTTATCTTTTTAGACTAGTTGTTTATATTACATCGGTATATAAAATTTTGTGCTCTAATTCACAGACGGTTGGCATATAGAACCGTATGTGATATTCATTCATCATATACGGTTCTAGCTACCAACCGTCTATGATAATCTGACCACTGGGCCCGTCAATCCTCCTCAACCCAATGCTAGCCAATAGAAATTCACCAATCCTCACCCCACGGATCGTAACTCCGCCTCTCTGTCCCCGCGCGAAAAAATTTTGCACTCATTCCCCTATAAATAATCACCAGAACCCAGTCTCCTTTCTATTCTTCTCCTCCTTGTTGTTCTCCTCCTCCTTGCTGTTCTTCTCCTCTTTGCTGTTCTTCTCCTCCTTGCTGTTCTCCTCCTCCTCCTCGTCCTCCTTGACCCATACCATAATAGCTCCACGAAGCAGACGATGCACAAGGCAGCGCTCAATCAACGCCGACGATGGTGGGCATCAAAGACATCCAGCTCGTGCGCTGCATCAGGGGCGAAAAGGCCTAGGCATAGAGGATCTTTGCTTTTCTCTGTTCTTGTTGTGTTAGCTAGATGGGCAAACTGTTGTTGTTTTGAGATATTGTAATGGTATGCTCTAATCTTAATAAAAATAAAATGTGTACTGTGTTTCATATTATATTTGCTTGTTTTCATTTCAATTAATTGATTTGCGAAATGGATGTTTTATGTTTGTGAAATGAATTAAGATGTGAATTGGATGTATATATGTACATGTTGATCTGTTGTTTCAGAGAGCATAGCTAGCATTCCTGAGGCTAGCCAATAAACAGAAATAGATTTAGGGGTAGAAGAGAATAACAAACGGTTTTTAATTAAAAATCGTCTATGCTAGAAATCACAGACGATTTTAGTTAAAAACCGTCTGTGATATCTATGATATATAGATATCTGGACCGTCTGTGATCGGTCTAGATAAAAACCGTCTGTGATGAACTCGTATCATTACTGACCCATAAATTCAGACGGCTCACAAAACCATCTGTGATGACGTTTCTGAACCGTCTGTAATATGGTTTTGTGTAGTAGTGATACGACACCTCTTATAAATAGTTTATGTCATCATATTATACATGCCCTAAGCAGAAACGACGGGTGCTCTCCAGTTAACGATAACGTAGTTTCCCACCACGCCTACCGGCCGTTTGTTAATTAATCCCTTACCTAAACCGGATTAATAAAGAAGTTAATTATCAAAGCCCATTCTTGCGCGCAAGTGCAGTCTGGTTGATCCTTCGGATCGATTAATTTAATTAACTTGGCTATGATTCGGTTGGCTCCAAGTGCTTTAATTTGGTGGATCAACGGGTGGATACATACATTCCTACTCGTCTGTCTGCTAAGGCCTCGTTTTAAATGGCTTCAGCTTCTAACTTCTTAATTTCATCTTTTTAGTTTTTTATTTTTCTCCTTACTTTTTTACATTGTGCGTGACAATTTAACTTTTTATTTTTTAATTTAATTACTTAGAAAAAACTAACAGCCACTACAATATATTTTCAGCTGCTACAGTGTAAAAAAGTTAGAAGCTAAGATTTATAAGCTACACTGAGCAGGAAAATAGATGTGATTTCATATATCAACATGACCTTTTAATAGACACATTTTAAATATTATATTTTTACAAGCTAAAAAATACAATAACTCTTTCATGGAAAGTCCAAGCTACGATTTGTTTGTGCCATTGTGTTTGAAATTATGAGCTTAATAAAACAAGATCCATGTTGAATATGTTTCAACGCTGCAAAATTCTTATTTTTTTTATACCATTCACAAGTAAGTAACTTCATGTTTGTCTAATGGTAACTTCACGTGTCGAATGAACATAATTTGCACACCAGGAAGCCAGACAGCAGGAGCTACGTGTAGCTTGCGCGCAGGCGCTGAGTAACGCTATCATGTGTGTGTGTGTGTATAGACACACACACACACACACCAAATAAACAAACTTGAAATACTCATTTATCACTTTAGGTATACTAATATACTAATTATAAGATACTCTAATGTGAACCACACTAAAAGATTGCAAGGGAGTTCATAGATTTTAGTGTATTTTGTAAATACATTCATATAAATAAATAAAAAGGAGTATGTCAAAAAATATATATACATGCCATCTCTGAAAAACTATTCATACTACCTAAATGGTTTTAAATACTCGTATACTACATATACATATCCTCCGTTCTGTGAGATACTCCCTACGTTGTGAGATACAACATAGTGTGTAATTACACTCGGTAGTAGGAAAGAGGCTTCCATTTACTCTCAGGTGTAATTACACCCACCTCTAATATACCACCTAAATAAACTTGAAATACTTTTTTTATCATTTTAGGCATACTCGTATACTAATTATAAGATACCCCAATGTGAATAACACGAAAAATTGAAAGGGAATTCATATACGCACATAGAAAGGGGTATGCTGGAAAAATATATATACCACCTAAATAGTCTTAAATACTCGTATACTATATGTACTTACACTCTGTTACCTGAGATACTCTTGATATAGGGTGTAGTTATATCTAGCAGTAGGAAAGAGACGTGTATATATATAATGTCATCCATTCCGGAAAGGAGGGAGTACGATTTCGTATTCAATTTGATGATATTTAAGTCTAGCGGCATGTATAATTGGTACGTAGCTTTGTGTGCGTAACTACTCTTAACAACTCCATGCATATGGCGGCGCCCTCTTGTGCCAAAGAAAGAAAGGGTCTTGTCCCTGTGCAGTCGTTGCAGAGCTGCTGTTAGGCGATTGCCTTGAATTCTTGTCTAGTTTTAGTATTGGTAGGTACGATGGCTCCTTCTGCAACGCATCCAAATCCAACCGGTAGGATAACTTTTCCCGAAAGCAGAGGCACAAGGAACAGCATCTAATTCGAGCGGCGCATTGACATTTGTTATTGCGTCTTCGTTTCTTAACTAAGAGTTGTAGCAGTGTCACAATGATTCAGCGTTAGAATGAAGTGCGTGTATTTTAGGTGGTGATAATTTGGGGTTTTTTTGTGGTTTATGGCTAAAAGCATCAGAATTCATTAAAAACATCAGAATGATGAGACTTATTTAGCATAATTAAATTTAAAAAAATTTAAAAAAATTTAAAAAATATAAAAAATATGTTAGCCCATTACGTATAATACAAACAAATACGGGAAAAAGAACCGGCAAAAAAGCTCAACAAAAAGCCAAAAGTTCAGAAAAAGACGAAATTTATGAATACTGAAAAATAAGTCGGAAGCTAAAAGCTGAAGCCAAAACTATGTTACACGAATCGATCCCATGACAACGTAGCTGGTTGTGAATTATGATTTCTCCAAAATCTTTACCGAATTGTTTTAATAGAATGTCTGAATTTAAGACTGTGTTAGGAACGCAGAAATTAATATAATTGTAATATTTCTATGTTTTAAAAGGATCTATATATGTAGTTTTCGAGCCGCCTGGCTAAGCAATAACACGCACGAAGACGTGGTTGTTGTATGACCTGTAATCCGATGAGGCAGCAAGCCGTCGTTCTGCCATAAAAATGGACCTAGATCTTTTGCTCATTCTTACAGCCGCACAAGTTATCAACACGCATGCAAAGATTCTTTCCTTTTGGTTTGGTTTGAGGGCGGTTTATATTATTATTTTTTGGCTTTGCCTTATAGATAATAAGAGTTTGTAAACAAGTTTGTAGATCATAAGAGTTTGTAAAGAAGTTTGTAGAGAGAGATTTATGTATAATTTTTATCAATATAAATAAAGTCACTATAGTGTGTACTATAATCAACTAATAGAAACAATCTTAAAAGATATTTCGTTTAAAATTAGATACTATAAAAATTATTTATTATAAAAACAGTTTTAGAAACCTATACTAACATACGCAATTGCAAACACCAACGGGGCTTCGTATGAACAAATGCGTGGTGCCAGATGCCACCGGGCCTACTGTTGCTGTCCACGTGGCAGACGGAGGCGATGCCGACAATCGCTTTCCCAGTTATTGCCTCCCTGTCGCGACGCTGGACTGAGACAGGTGTCCTTGTGTTCTCTCTACCGTTTCTCTCTGAAAATGACAGAAAATAATCGCGTATGCTAATAATGACTAGCTTTCAGAAACATATATGCGATTCATCTTTGTTCAGTAGTTTTTTTATAGACTCATCCATTGATTAGTAGTTGAGAAGTTCTTTTTGTGCGTGTGTGAGCTGATCTGCTCCGTGCATAGCTTTCAGCTTAATTTGGAAGTTACTGGAGATCTATGCCGCTAGTACTACTGTGCATTCGGTTGTCATATCGAAGTTAACAGGACATTATCATGATTTGGACAACGTCGTTCCATCATCAAGTAGCACATAAAAAGGTTGCAACAGCTAGCATTGCAACTATGACATCTAGACACGGCTTGACAAAATTCCCGTGGCATATCTGATCCACCAAAACTCCCGAAATAACCAGAGCTGGCTAGCTAGCGCATGCTCTAGGTGGCTCCATTTGAACAGTAAATATACATGTGTGTATATATATCGATCCTAGCCAGCTACCTTGATTCATGTTAGCACGTACACCTGATCATGGATGCAGCCGGCGCGATATTTGGCGCGGCGACGGACGACAGCGACCGGCGTCGTCGTCGGACGCGGTCGACGGTACGGTCGTCCGTCGCGATCGACAGCTGGCGGGCAGCAAATCGCCCCGGCGACGCGACGTTTTACGTGGACATGGCCAGATGCATATATCAATGCAAATGACCAAATCGCCCTAATTTACCAGCTCGCCCGTCACTTCCATCGATCGTCCTTGCATGGTTCCTCTTCCTCAAGTCGCAGGGCCGCGCGCGCGGTGCGCTTTCCCGGCCACTGCCTGCACGCGCCTGCTCGCCCCCCGTCCGGTCGGAGATGCGTACGTGCGATTCTGTGCCTAGTGTGTGGCTACTGACTGTTCGTTAACATTTTTTTTCTGATCTAAAAAAATCAGAAGTTAATATAAATACCTTTCAAAAACTATTATTTTCAGTGAAAAACTATCGTCACGGCTAATAGGAAGAAACCACGTACGCCCGATTAGAAAGAGATCCGGCTGAAAGCAAGGTACCTACCTCTAGCAAGAATCTTAGGTCTCCAAAAGTCGACGTGTCGTACATATAATTCGTGCATCTCCGATTCCTTCCAGTAGACTGTCTCTAGTACCACTATATTATTTTGTTTTATCTCAAACAAAAATAATTATAATTCACCACTTTATCATACATATAATAATATATATAATTTTAAAGCAATATTATACTAAATAGTAATATGCCGATAATTTTTAGTATCAATACTTCAACATAACTAATGCTAATGTATAATAATAAAGAAGTAGTGATCAAAATATTTACCAAAATGATGAAGCCTGATAATAATATTGGTTACTTACAGCAAACCGAAGAAACTAAGGGCAAAATAACAGACAAAAGTTAGTTGACATGGGTAAAATACATCATTCAACCTCAATGCCCTGTTGAAAGAGAACAAAAATACTTGAAGTTTTTAAGTAAAAAATAGTAGAATGATAAAATATAAGTTACTGTATTACATTGTAGTATTTACGTTCTTTCAAATTCACACTACTACAGACAGTGTTATCACAGATGGTTCCTGAACTGTCTATGTGTTATGTGTCAGTGATAATAGGTGGTTATCACAGACGGTTCCTACGTCATCTATGATAACTTACAATACATACGGTTTTCAGAAAAACCATCTTTGATACTCCACTATCACGGGCGTTTTTTGTTATTAACTGTCTGTGATATAGTTCATATCACAGACGGTTTGGTGTTTCGAACCGTCTGTAATATACACCATATCATAGACGGTTAATAACAAAAACCATCCGTGATATCGTTCATATCACAGATGGTTCAGTGTTTAAAACCGTCTGGGGTATATATCATAGACGGTTTGGAACACCGAACCGTCTGTGATAGCTATTTCAACAGTGATTTTATTTGCCTTTTTTCCTAGCCTCATAATATGCTAGCCATGCCCTCTGAAAACAAGCAAAATCACGTATATAGCACAGGACAATTATTACATAAATCACACAGATGAATGAAACAACACTAATAGACACACACACACACACACAAATATATCATGGCAATCGTTACGCAGATCTCACAAATGAATTAAATTTAATGAATTGTTTGATTAAACACAATTGAGTGATTTGTACAATTGAATCCAATACATATAATTATCATCATTGCCGGGGTGAAGCTCTCCAGTTTTGTTTATGACCTCTGCTAGCAAGAATTGGGAGAGGTTTCCACGAATTTCGACGAGTTTGTCAAGATCATATGCATTTTCGTCGAAGTCCACCCGCAGTCGCTAGGAGTAATGTTAAGTCATTAATTAGCATGTGTGTGTGTGTGTGTATATATATATATATATATATATATATATATATATATATATATATATATATATATATATATATATATATATATATATATATATATATATATATATATATGATCAGAAAATAATAATTATTGGACGGTTGACAAACCTCTGGATCATTTATCTTAGTGTCCGTGATTTTCTTCATATGACGGCAAACGTAGAATTCACATACGTTGTCCTGTAGCTGCTGGTGGCACTGCAAAATATATAGAATTACATACATAGATATTATCAATTCTAAAGGCATTATAACAAAGTTTGATATAGGATTGTTGTGTTGTAGTGGGTACCGGAAATCGCGTCCTGTGTTGCAACGTGTCACTGGATTCGTTATGTCTCCCTCCTAGAGCAACATAAGCGGTAAACGACTTACGTGATTCCAAAAAAGTTAGCCTTGGCCATTGCAAGCGAAGAAAAAGATTACAATAGAGTTATGTATGGAGGAAATGAGTTTACCTCTTAATTACTTCTTGCACATGACTGAAGTCGTAGTTACTCCTAAGTAGGAAATCAAGGTATATTATCTTGCTCCACTTTGGTACAATCACAATCAAAATCCAGTGAGACCTAGTCATATGTATCGTTATAGTGAAACCTAGGCATGCTCACCCCATTGAACCACGTTTTGACGACAACTTGTATGCAAACATGTATGTTTGTGTCTAATAAGAATTAAGCAACTTCCATTCAAATTAATTTGAAATTCTAAAACTCAAACCGGACCGATTTGGGAGAAAATATGGACAGCAGCCCAAAAAGAATATTTCCAAAACCCCGAGTGTTACACATGCCATTAATTTTACTAGGGTTTCATGTGGAAACTGGCAGGGGCGGAACTGGGCCTCGGGCTAGGTAGGCTATAGCCCGAGGCCCAGCAAAATTAGCAGTGCAAAAAAATTTAAGCGGACCGAAAAATACACTGTTTAATGGCTCAGCCCGAGGCATCACAGCCCAGCCCGAGGCGGCATAAGTGGCCCAGCCCATGACGGAAACCCTAGCGCCCACCCAACTCCCACGTCCCGACGGCGGCGGCGCCTCTCCCTTCTGCCCCCGCGGCACCTCTCCCTTCTGCTCCCGCGGGCTCTCTCCCCCCGTGGCGCCTCTCCCCTCTCCTCTCGCGGAGGCTCTCCCCTCTCCCCCCGCGGCGGCTCTCCCCTCTCCCCCGGCGGCCAAAGCGGCGGCTCTCCCCTCCCATCCTGGCGGGCGGCGGCCTAAACGGCGGCTCTCCCCTCCCGTCCCGGCGACCCGAGTGGCATCTCTCCCCTTGGCCCTCTAGGGCTCCAGGCCGAGATTGACCCGTCGACCAAGGGCTACTTCATGCAGCAAATGGTAAGCCACTCTACCTATTTCACTGCGTTTAATAGTTCACTGCGTGCTCTGTGTGACAAAAAATCGCAAGAATCTTTGTATGTTCTTTCCCGTGAGTGGAACAATTCCTAATTTTTGCCTGCCAACTAACTCTATGCTACAAATGTTTGAATAGATCTGACGAGGACAGAGAAACATGGGTCTTCTTAAGGGTTATGTTCGAGGATGGGGATTTTGCCCGGACAAAATTGCTTGCTCATCTTGGCTATCCACCTCAAGAACCGACTGTGAATTCAACCGATGAACTGAGCAAAACATTGGCAGACACACTTAATCTTGATCATGGCACAGACTGATAATTCGGATGCTTAATTTCATGTTGATAACGGGGATTATTTTTCAACAATCCTCCTCAACCTTCAGAGACTAGTTTGGCTGAGGATCAATATCTACAAATGGTCAACAGATAGAACAGGAAATGCCTGGAAATGCTGTGCCATCTGATCCATCCATTGACAAAAGTATTCTGTATTCAACATGCATGATGCATTGATAGTTGGAGACTACAAAGGGGCAGTTAATTAGTGCCTTACTGCAAATCGTATTACTGATGCTCTGGTTATTGCCCATGCTGATGGTTCTGCTCTATGGGAAAGCACAAGAATTCATTATCTTAAGAAAAGTATCTCACCCTATCTAAAGGTATTCTTGTATTCTCGGTTTATTGAATATCTCTGCTTTATTATTTCTGACTACAATATTTCTGCTTATATTACCATGATTTATCTTTCCGTTGGTTCAAACTCAGGTTGTTTCTGCTATGGTGGGCAATGATTTAATGAGTTTTGTGAGTGCTTGGCCACTAAATGAATGGAAGGAAACACTTGCACTACTCTGCACAGTAAGTGTGTTACATTATGTATTGTAATTCATTTTTCTTTTTCAATCAGCTTGCCTGTACCGTTATCTATTATTAAGCACAAATATGAGAGATCAGATATGATCTCTTTCCATGTAGAAGAATTACCCCATGGTGGCTTCAGGCTTTCAACTATTAGTCTAAACAGGCATTACATTTCATTTATTATTATCTCGCATTTATTCACTGAACTTATATAGAGCCTAACTTTTCTGATGTGTGTTACCTTCATGTTAGTAGCATTGAACTCAAGTTTCACATCAACGATGCATTTGTAATGTACTTTTGTTATGTCTTGGTGTAGATAAAAATTGATGTTAGTTTTAGGTTGTTACAGTTTAGCCTAGGCGTAGCCAAATCCTGGTTCCGCCATTGGAAACTGGGATAACACACTTGTGATTAGTGCAACAAGTACCTTAAAATTTATGTACGGTACCGTGCAAGTTATTCCCATTTTCTATTAACAGAATGTACAAGGCACGGTGAAACGCTGAGAATCTAACGATTGTTTTGTCACTCAACTTGTACGACGTGTTATGACTCCATATGCGCGCATAGGGATACAAATAGATCGAATATAAATGTATAATATTTTTACCATATTTATTTTTATATTTTTTCTCAGATATGGATACGAATACGGATACCTCGGATACTGTTAGACCATGTGGCTCGGTCTAGGTTATTTTGTTGATGAATAATTGATAATGGTTAATTTGTTATGATGAATAATTGGTGATTTCGTTTAGCGGTGTTATGCGAGTTGTGTTGCGTGTGTGCGAACTGATGTTGGCCAAGTTGAGACGAACTTGTGCCGGAAGAATGTTCTTTGGTCATTGCATGTGCAGGTTGAGCATGGAGGCGATCATGGTCGGTGACGAGGTGGACCGGAACTAGGATGGGGAGATCTGAGGTTCAGACGGTCAAGGAGGTCACGAGATGATCGGGCTCATGCTTGGGGCGCATGGAGATCGAAGGTGGATGATACGTGGAGAAGCTACGGGAGGTGCGGTCCTGGAGGCTTCGACACGTGACGCGTTAGAAAAGTTGTGAGTGTGAAAACCCGTGTTAAGAAGGGTTTCGGGTTCCTTGAAAATTAGTGGGCCAAAAGTCTAGTTGGAGTTGGATTAGGATTCTAAGTCCTAGTTGGAGTTGGATTAGGATTCTAAGTCCTAGTTGGAGTTGGATTAGGATTCTAAATCCTAATTGGAGTTGGATTAGGATTATAAGTCCTAGTCGGAGTTGGATTAGGATTTTAAGGTCTAGTTAGAGTTGGGCTATGTGTGTATATATATGCATGCGGCGGCATGGCAAAGATGCACCGAACGGTCGTGACCGAGCGAAAGCAAAAAAGTTTTGGCCGCGCGCTGCTTTTGGAGGGCAGCCGAGGTTTTTGGAGAAAAATTTTACAGGCGACGCGTCTGGTTTTCTTTGCTTGCCCGAGGCATCGTCGACTCCATCGTGCGGAAAGAAATCCCGAGCGTCCGTAAGGAGTCGCACGTGGAACGAGGCACAAGACGGTCGAGCAGAGACAGCTCAGCATCTTTGGGTCAGCCTTTTAACAGCAGCAGCACTTTTCTTGATCTTTGTACGAGAGAAACAAGCATCAGTATTTTCTTCTTCCATATGCTCATCATTCAATTGATTTGAATGCGGGTCCCACTCATTAATAGAAGTAGTTGTTCTTTTGGCTCGTATGAATTTTGGTGGTCTCATTATCTTATGGTTGATCTGCATGCATAGTTTATTATTTTTTTAATCGTTGTCTTCTAGGATTAGTTGTTTCACATGGCTAGTTATCTCATACAGTTATCAAGGAGCAATTAGTCTTTAATCTTTTTTGTTGCTACAGTAATCCAAGATATATATATATATATATATATATATATATATATATATATATATATATATATATATATATATATATTCTAGTTTTTTATGATTTTGTGAAAAAGCTTCCGCTAGGCGTTGCAATCATTCACCCCCTCTGATTGCCATCGACGATCCTACAGATACAAATACAAATATAAATAATATCGAATACAGATACTGAGCGAATACAAATCGAAACAAATACGGTCACGAATATTTATTGAAACATGAAAACCCCTTAAACTATACATCCAAAATCAATGAAAACATATGAATAATTTATCTTGTCAAAACATTAATGAAATCTAAACAAGCATTAGTATTTTTATCCACAATAATTATACCATTGTACAGATTTTAAATTTTCAAATGACAGTTAATTTTTTAAGTCCTAAATAATTCTTAATGGATTTCTACCATTTACATGTGACTAATAAATTAATTAAGAATTTAAATTTGCATCAGAATGATTTAAACGATAGTACATCAATTTAATTGGTACAAATTTTAATCTACCGATAATACTAAATTTATTTTTAATAAACACAAATATTTGCTAGTGGGCTGGTGGCAAGGGAGATGAGAGAAGCTGGCTTGGGCTGGCAATGTTGGGCTGAAATTTTGGATATCCGAAACCATATTATCTGGATAATCCGTATTTGCATCCGTATTCACCGGATATCAGGTCTACTGTGTTCGTATTCGTTTCCGACAAAAAAATCCATATTCGTCTCCGATCCGAGAATTATCCGAAGAAAATCTGATCCGACACAATCCATATTCGTTTCTATCTGAATCGATCGGAAACTATCCTATATATTTTCACCCCTACTCACGCAGATGCACAGTGCTTGGAATTATTGCCCCTCCTTTGTTTAATGAAGTATGTACTGCATGCCACAGGGGTTGGATGGATTGACCTGTTGTTCCGCTTGACCTCCACAGCAAGACATAACAACAAAGTTAACACTTACCAATCAACTTCTCTGGTAAATCAACATCCATGGGAGACTTTTGGAAGGAGATGCCGAAGCAAGGCCAACTTGTTCCTTTTCTATATCCATCCGTGCACCTTTCCATACTTTTTGTGATAAAAAAACCATCAAACCATAAGCCGCAAACTAAACAGGACAATGAAATAGATTGGCACACACAAGAGAAAGACGCGTGTTTGAATTAATGAGGGGGATTGCACTGCCAGAATCCAAACTATTCCTGATTCGCGAGAGAGAGAGAGAGAGAGAGAGAGAGAGAAGAATCCAGATTATTCCTGATTCGCAGAAAAGAAAAACCATATTATTCCTAACGGTCTTTTACATTCCTAACAGCTCCGCAAGAATCCGTCAGGGAAAAATTATCATCGGTTTAGTGCAGGCCCCTTTCAGTAGTAGCACATGACACCTTTCGGCTTAGTACTGCATCACTGGCAAGCATTCACCGGACGGGCACAAATGAACAAACTAGAGATTCATTCATGCACACAGATGTTCCTGTCCAGTAAACCATATAACGGTACACACAGGTTCTGGATCGATCGATCGAGATGTAGCGCATGCTCTTTTGGGTTTTTCAAATCGATTTTTAGTTTCTGCTATAGTACCTAACTTTCAAACGGAGTATTTTCTTAAGACAGGATCTACAAGTTAAACAATCTACACGTTAAAACCCAACATCTGTACCAGTCAAAATCGTAAGTGAGTATCTGTCTCTCCGTATTCTATACCATAAACAGCTAAAATTCAAAAATTTTAACCAAAAACTATAAGCCGCAGCCAAAATCCATCGAGGTTGCCACGGCCAGACAGAGCGGTGGCTGGGCTCCCATCTGCGCTCAGAGCTACATGTGCGGCCAGCGCGTGCGAACCATGCATTGCATGAGCGGTCGACCGTTTCGTTCTCACTGCAGCTGACGTTGAGCTCGCTCGCTCGCTCGCCACATGGATCTAGCTGCTGGCATGCATGCATGGATGCTAGATTCATCGACCGTAGCAGCACGGTACGATCTGCGAGCTTTATTTCTCGGGCAGGATGCGAGCGAACGCCTCTGTAGGATCGACGGCGATGGTTCGAGATGAGGCTGCTTGCTCGTAGCCATGTAGCACCCATGGATTTACCGTTTGTCTGATGCCACTTACACGCAATGATGGATGCACAGGACTTCGGACAGTCACCGCTAACCGCCTTACGCTCGAATTGCCAGTGCCAGGGTTAAATATTTTGGATGAAAATTTTTTTTCGTCACCCAGCAAAACAACCGAATTAAATGAAAATTTGGAATTTCCTACGCAATTTTGGACGAAAATTTTGAACTTCATTTGAAATTTTGGTTAAATTTAATCAAATTTGGACAAAACTTGAACAAATTTTGAACGAAGAAAATTTTGGCCAAAATTTAACCGAATAACTCTCCTTTCGCTGGGTAACAAAATAACCGAAATTTCCAAAATTTCGTTCAAATTCGTCCGAATCCTTTAACCCTGGCCAATGCCGGTTAAACCTATCCTAGGTTGACGACGGTAAGGGATCCACAGGGGGCTTCCGCGGCGGCCATAGTCGGTGCTCACGCCCCCTGCACCGTCGATGATCTTACGTAAGCCGTTGGAACGAAAACTGGATTGGCCACTGTAGAAAAATAGGGTCATGTAAATTTAGCCTCTTCGTGGGACTGGATGTAAACTTGTAAAGTGCATATATTTGTTCAATAATTAGTCCAAAACACATGCAGCCCCAACTTTCAGAAAAACTTGCACCGCGGTCAATCCCGCTGTTCTCGGCAAGAGGCAGGGTCGTAGTTACGAGCAGCGTTAATGGATATAGGTGGTGAGCAGGGTCCTAACCATGATCTACATGCATGTCCATGGTCCTGACCTGATTGACGCCTGACATAGTTTTGTGCCGTGGCTTTTGCAGCTTCTTTACACGTTCGAGGTTTTGCAAGTACAGGGATTCAGGTTTCTTTAGAGAGCGGTTTATAATTTTCAACTACAGCTTATAATTTTTATTTATTTATGAGAGAGTACGAAGAGATATAATCTCATTAACTGATATAAATAAAATCGTTGTATTATATACTATAATTAATTTATAGATCAATATGAAAAAGATAATTGATTTAAACTAGTTACTAAAAAAATCGAAGAGAGAGCGCCGATCTTTTCTCGTGGTCGTGGCTAGCCTACTTGCACGAACTGGTCCGTGTGAAACTAACGTTATCTGATGGGGATGGCAGAGCTGAGCTACAGAGGCAAATAGTAGACAAGATTGCAGGAGGGAGACACACATGCACAATAGTAATGCTGCCAATTCACTTGATAATGCTCTCTCCTGATCTTCCAACCACTAATGGCCTGTCACGCCATCAAAAATGACAAGAAACGATGGGAGGAAACAGACAGCAAATGGTCTGTCACAATGCATGGCCTGGCATGGCATGCTTTAAGATTTTTGTTTCATTCCATTCAAGTGTGTAGTGGTGTAGCTACCAGCTGCTGCCTACTTCCATAACACAAGAGGCTATCGGCAGGGTACTTGCTTCAACAGTGCAGGCAGCAGTAACCAAGAGTTAAAAAAGGTTATATTTTGCACCTAGTGGCACATTGTTTCTTCGGAATCTGCGTGCATGGTACAAAAAGTATTTGCTGTACAACGATGAAGTACAGAGTACTAGCTAGTTTCCTTATTACACTCGCACCTGATAAGCAGGAAGAGCACTGGTGAATGGGAAGTAAAAGCCGTCATTTCGAGTTGCTTTCCCCCACACTGCGTATCTAAGTACTAGGAGTACTACTACTACTCCAAGAGGCTTCATTGGAACTGCCAATTTAACAATGCATTACATGCATGTACTTTTGTTTATCAGCCCGGCTATTCTCAGTGGAGAATTTTATGGCGTTATTTTTAAGATTGTCACATCATGTAAAATAAAATGAAATATAGATAAAACATCCATCCTCAATGCATAGTTTCATAGACATTTAGGGGGTGTTTGGGACTGCTCCACTCCACGTTTTTCAGCTCCGCTCTATATTTTTTAGTCAAACAGGTTCAACTCCACGCACTATGTTTGAGGAAAAAAAGGTGGAGTTGTGAGAGCACCTAAAGGGGTGCTCCACAAACTCTAGGTTTTTTATGGAGCTGCTCCACGGTAGAATTCGTGGAGCAGAGTTTGTGGAGCAGTTCCAAACACCCCCTTAATTTCATGACTCATATAGAGTTGGTAATCGTGCCAAGAGAGTTTCATCTTCACTTCTTCTCTCTTCTTAAAAATGTTGTCATATCATCAAAAATACCTATGTGACAGCCTATTAAATGCAGATAAAATTCTCACTGAGACTGGCCTAATGACCCAGCTTAATAAAACCACAGAGGAGAGGCAAATTCAGAGGACAAAGAGCCCCAAACTGACAAAAAGGCAAAGCCACAGGACACTAGAAAGACAAAAGGAAAAAGAGACAGAAGTATTAAACCCTGAAAATTAAAAGTTGCAAACCTATATACAGATTTGGAAAAGGTCAAAAAGAAGAGAGAGGAGATTAAAAGGAGCTGTTAATTACTGGATAATATTTCATTTATTTATTTGTTTAAATTTATAAGACATATTTTTTAATATATAAGTAAAAAAGTAAAAACAACTATATTACTTTTAATTATTATTTCTAAGGGCTATATATATAATAGTAAGTAAAATTGTATATTTATTAAGGATTTAAAAGTAACTTTACATTAATTTTATATTAAAATATAAAATACATTATATATTTATAGAAAGAGTACTGAAAAAAGTACGTCTTATGAAGCTCGACGAAAAGAGTAATTAGCAATTACAGGTTCCACAAGAAGGCACCAACTGACTGGGCCCAGCCGTGGTGGTCGGCGTCGAGGCCGAACAGGTTGTCGTCGAGGCCGACGCCGACGCCGAACAGGTCGTCGTCGATCCAGACCGGGTCGCACCACGACTGGTCCGCCGGGACAACGTCGTGGAACGACGCCGCGCCGAACACGAGTTCGGCGGCGTCCTCATCGAACCGTGGCAGCTCGACGATCGCCTCGAGCTCGTCGTCCGCCGCGGCGCCGCTCTTGGGCGTCGGCTTCGCTGGGGCGGACGCCGGAGGCAGCAATGCGGCGGCGGCGTCGGGGCACTGATGGAGGGAGGGCTCCATGGCCGCGGCTCTCGCGGCGGCTGCCTGGACGTCGCGCGGCGCGGCGGAGGCCGGGCGCGGGAGGGCCGCGGCCATGTCCGGGAAGTTGAGCACCGCGGCGTGACCCTTGACGACGAGCGCGGCGGCGTCGTGCGCGCGCGCCGCCATCTCGGGCGTCGGGAAGGTGCCGAGCCAGATGCGCGACTTCTTGCGCGGCTCCCGGATCTCCGACACCCACTTCCCCCACGCCCGCATCCGCACGCCGCGGTACGACGGGTGGCGTCCCCCGTCCCGCGCCCTCTTCTTCCCTCCACCGCCGCCGCGCCGCCTCACCTCCTCGGCCGGCGACGCCGGCGGTGAGGACGACGTCCCCCCGGACGACGCCGGGCTGCACACCTCCTGCTCAGGCATTGCCAATGGCAATATGTCAAACTAGCGTATGTGCGCACACTCACGTATAGCTAGCTAGCTAGCTACTTAGCTGCACCGGTAAAGATGGACCGAGCTGCGACGAGAGAGAGCTGGATGAGTGAGAGAGAAGGGGAGGGGAAGGGCGGTTTTAGTAGTGGCTGGTGGGTGGAGTGAGGAGAGAGAGTTTTTACGGTGACAGCTGAGCTAACCCGACGCATCCTTGGCGACCTTGCTCCTCATCGCTCTCTCTCTCTCTAGCTGCAGCTCTGCTTTGCTCTTGTTTTTCTCTCTCTGGGGAAAGCAGTTATTGTACAGCGCAAGTGGCTGACTAATGGAACTAGTGAACGGGATTAAGAGCCCTGTACTTTCGCGTTACTACCGTTGGTAGTGCTAGGTCGACGTGGTCCGTCCGTCCGTCCGTGTCCATCAGCAATTGCAACTGAGCGCTTTTACTCCATCTCGAGTGGACGTGGCGGGAAATTTAACTTTTTGCCACTTTTAAGAATGCCATCTATTCAAATGTTATCCTCTTCGTTGCAATCAACAATTTGCCACTTTTAAGATATGATTGACTAATGTTTTACCACTTTCGAGCCCACGAGGCGCCAAATCATGCCATGTCGGCGCCTCCCGCCCGCCGCGCGCCGCCGCCGTCGCGCGCGCCGCGCACCGCTCGCCTCGGCCGGCAGCGCCGCCTCGGCGCCGCAGCTCGCGCCTCGCGCGCGCGCCCGCACCGCGCTGCGCCTCCGCCTCCGCGGCGCTGCCGCGCGCGCGAGCCGGGACGGAGGCGAGGCGAGCGGGCAGCGAGGCGCGGCGGCGCGCGGGATGGAGCGGAGGCGAGGCGCGGCGGCGCGCCGACGGAGGCGAGGCGCGCGCGCGGCGAAGCGGGAGGCACGGCGGCGGCGGGGCCGAGGCATGGGCGGCGGCGCGACGCGGCGAGCGGAGGCGCTGACATGACATGATTTGGCGCCTCGTGGGCTCGAAAGTGGCAAAAAAATTAGTCAACCACATCTTAAGAGTGGCAAATTGTTGATTGCAACGAAGAGGATGACATTTGAATATGTGGCATTCTTAAGGGTGGCAAAAAGTTAAATTTCCCCCTACGGATTGCCCCGATCTTTTAGATTGTGAGTTTACTCGATCTCGAGTGGATGTGCGCACGGATTGCCCTGTTTATTTAGGCTGATTGTTTACGTTTGTATTTTTAGATAGCAGTAGATAGCGGAGATATTAACGTAAACGGTACAAACGGCTTTGAATTTAGAACGAAGTTTTAGAAATCTGCTTTAGGAAGATGCACTGTTTGTTTTGACTCTCAAAGAAGTCAAAAGATAGAAGCGTAAAAACTAGGGTGTTGCCTCATCGGTTGCTTTTTGGATGGTTGGTCGCTTAGATTGGGTTGACGCTCAGATGCATTTTGAAGGACCATGTAAGAAGATCTAAGTCAAGTTGTGAAGAACTTATGCTTGGAAATAATTTTTTTGTCTTTGGATGTGCAGGGTCGCTTGGAGTCAACCATGGTCAATAGCGAGGATCGGGGCTAGACTCATAGAAAAGTTAAGGCCCAGATCGAGAATGCGGGGTGAGATGGTGAGTTAAAGTATGGCACGAGAAAAGCGGGAAATATTGAAGGTGAATTCAAATGGCGGGATGGTGCTATGTAGTTTGCACTGGCCAAGTGAATCATGATTCAGTGGAACCGAGACGGGAAAGACTTGGCGACATGTGGCATGCTAGTGGTGCACCTACACGTGGCAAGCATGGTTATTGCTTGCAGTGGTTTGTGATGACTGGGGTCAAGAAAGGGTATTTTGGTATTTTGACAAAAATACCGAAAACCATGTTAGATCAAAACCGCGGTGCATGGGCGATCCGTTGGAGAGCGGTTTAGGTCAAGGTGAAACTGGTTGGATCAAGACTAAGGATTTAGCGGACGCACACTTATACGCTTTGAAAAATATGTATAAGTGAACTTATGAGAGTAAAATCCGTATATAGGTTAACGGGTTTCCCCATTGTAATTGTGCATAGGATCCATTAAAAGATGCAGGTGGCTGGTTGTCCACCTATAAATGAGGGTTGGGATAGAGACATGTAATATGAGCTATTCAACTCATCTCATGTACGCTTTCATCTCTAGGGTTAGTGTTTGAGAGTGAATGCCTTGTGTGTTCTTTGTCCTTCAAATTGGAGTGGCTGTAAAACCTAAGTTCTCAAGTAAGAAATACATTCATTATTTTGTATCTCTTGTGTCTCTTGTTTTTGATTGATGTGCTTGAATTTTGGTTAGTTTTGATCTCTCTTCTGTCCCTCTTATGCAATTAGCGGTATTTCTGATTTTGCTGTTTCTTCTCTAAAATTTCAGCAGCTTCCCTTGCTTGTCTTTTGGTGGTTTCTCATTCTAATCTTTATATCTTTGTAGTTATGGAGTAAAGGAGTGTTGAATACTTGGGAAAAATTAGAAGGTACTATTTACCCTCTCTGTTACCATATTCGGTCTTTCACATCTTTTTCTAATTAATTTCCTAGAGTAATGACGCTCTTTGCTAATCTGTTCTAAAGAACCAAAGTCCAAAGGGCACATACAGTACGTGTGCTGTTTCACCTTAAGTCGTCCGATCAGAAATCAAACGGTGCGTACGTCCTGTGGTTGATTTGAACGTGGGAACTACGATCGAGTCTACGATCAAATCTGTTTCGCGAGTCTCTCAAAACTAAAAAAACGGAAGAAGGGAATGTTGTTGCATACTTCAACCCCAAAATATATGCAGGCCATTTCAACCATGTCTAAGTGTGTAGTGTGGTAAAGACATGTGCACTGAGTCAAATTAAATATTATATATCACGATGGCATAAATGAGGAATCATTTGATTGCTTGGTGGTTATGAATATATGATAAGCTATTTTAGCTAGATTGATCATAGCTCCAATTGCCACTAGCACATACACAAGATACATTTGGTTATAGTTCCTTTTTTTTGTATGCTTTGCATGGATTTAGGTGTGTTTTCAGTGCAGGGCTAGCTACAGCCACTTGGTTCAGCATCGACGATAGTTTTAAAGAACATTCCTGATCACATCGATCCTTTGCCGATCGAAGGAGTAGTTCGATCCAAGGTGACAAATGATTGTGATATATTGTGATCTCCAACGACAGACATCTCGCCCAACCCTATTATGCTCTCTTATCCATGATAATCAAGTGGCTAGCTACAACCCCAATAGATAAACCTTTGTGACTTTGCTCTCTTTTGAGCCAGAAAGAACTCACCAATCTGAGCAATAAACCTTCTGGGCCAAAAGCCCAATTAGATGCAATACAACTATAATCTTCTCTTGAAAAGGGAGAAGGTACAAGACTACAATTAATCGGGCCAACCAAATATTGCTCTCTCTCGTGTGATCTCAATTATAGGGTATTTTGAAATTTAAAAAACAGTAAAAAAATTGGTATATTCTTTTTTAAAGCACAATGCATAATTTTAGGGTCAAGTCCCTTGGCAAAAAAAAAAACATAAATTCAGTCAAGTCAAAACAAACATGCTCAAGACCAATTGTGTGGCAGCAAATTTGATCACAACAAAAATGGATGTTATACACGCATATTCAGTCGGTCACCAAATTGTGACAAATAAAACACGATCCAAATGTCATGGAGAAAAAGCGACAGCAATCGACTAAGTTGAAGTTTTGCTCCTCGAATACATACGTACCAGCCATCGGGCTGGAGCTACTAGCTAGCCAAATTATGGTGCTGCCTGCCAATCAAAGTACCAAACTGTTTCCATTTGGATTGACCAAAATACCTTTCGTTGATGATTGACCAGAATACTTTATGTTAGATGTCGGGCAGTCATATATCAAACCACACACCCAACTGTAGAGCTCAGACATTCATGCAAGTTGGAAACATGGCAAGAAGATCGAAATTCCCTCGAGAAGAAGAAGAATATATGTTGTGGGGTGTTTTACATGCTGCGCCTGCTAGAACATTAAGTGGCGGACACTTTCGTTTTTTGACACATTCAAATTTCTTACTGAAACTTCACCAACTTTCAACTAAAACGTTCAAAGTTTTCAATTTGTGAGCATACAATCAACTTTCAATTAGACGTGCGTGAAAGTTTCAATTGAAAATTTGAACTTTCACATGAAAAATCGAACTTTCAACTAGAAAACATCAAGCCTCTAAAAAATAACTAGAAAACATCATCTTTTATCATGAAATTTTGAACTTTTCTCTTAGAAATGCCCAACTTTCAACTACGAGAGGCACCGATTGATGGCAATAGAGCTGGAGCTGGAGTTGGTGGGGGTGGTAGCTGGGGTGCGTTAGCACTTGGCTGATGCAGAACCTGGAGCCCTCATCGACGGTGTAGGCTACTCCGACAAGGCATCGAGCCCACGAAGCGGTGCAACGGCATGCGATGGTTGCTTCTGGGGCTCATTGGTGTTTAAATTCCAATGGGTTTGAAAGGTAAGATTTATTGTGTTGCTAGATTATTGGACCGGTAGTAACTGCCAGGACATAGTAAACAGCAATGGGATTCACCAACTTTTAGTAGCCTTCTCTGTTATGTGTGAAATGAAGCCATCATTGATTAATCAACTCAATAGTCATTGCCTTTTGCTTGTTAGTCACTGTGTAATTTGGTTTTTTTTCTATTGTTTAATTGAGAGAATTAGTATTCCTATCGAGCCTAATGAGCCTAACGAGCCAAGCTCGAGCCTGCTACCGAGCCGAGCTACCTTTCCAGCTCATTAGCTTAACGAGCCAAGCTGGCTCGATATCCACCCCTAGCTGTAAGCACAGGTCAGTACTAGCTTCTTGGATTTGTACTAGCTTCTTGGATTTATCCTTTTATTAAGGGTCTAAGTGAACAAACAACAAACAGTTTACTTCGTACTACCACTGAATACATGCACTCTGTCCTATGTGTGAACTATTGTTGAGACAAAGTCACTTTTGGCACTGTTTCACACCGTATTTACAAAAATAGCAGTATGCCGACCATATTAACAAAAATGTTGTTTTTGTTCGGATTAACTTAACCATGAATTTAACGATCGTAACGCTTGTTTTGAAGTACCATGTGTTGGGCAATCATGGTATATATTATTTGCGGCTATCCTGTTTGCACAATTGTCACTCTCTCTATATGTGCCCCTCTTGCATACTCTCTCGTTTGCACTAGTGTCATTAGTTGAGTGTCATCCCCCTCGCTCGCTCCCTCGTTTGCACATTTGTTATTCTTACGATTCCGTCCCCCTCACCCGAAGCGCTGGTAGTGATAATGGATTCTTTCACTCGGGCATAAATATGCACCTCTGGTGAGTATGTAGCTCATTAGATCAAGAAGGTAATGTCCCAGTCGCTCATCGCTGAAGGTCATTGCTGCGGTCGTTGCTCATTAGTTCAAAAAGCCAATGTGTAGCTCAAAATTGGTAGTGCTGATTTCTTCTTTGCAAAGACAGGTAATTTTTTATCGTATTCTTTCGACATTATTCCCATAATCATAGTTAATTAGTGTTATTTATTTAGTCATGAATAATGTAGTTTGTATCATGAAGTAAGTATGTTGTAGTAATTTAGACATAGTTTGTACTATTATTGTGTACATACGGTACCCATAATTTGTTAGTTCGTGGTAAGTAATGAGTTAGTGCTAAGGATGACGGTAATGAATGGCTCGTCTTTTTTTCGGATGAGTAATCAAATTATTGGTAAGTAGTGAAGTATTCATGCATGCATGTAATCAATGGCTTGTAAATGTTGCTGTCATTATGAATATTTGCAGTAATATTCCGTCTATCCCATTTGTTACAAGGTACTATCAAAACTAATAGTGCGTACCTAAATATTTGGAGAATGCAGTGCATAAGTCATTGAGGACGCGGCAGTGCTGATTAGTTCCCCTGAAAGATAGGTAATTTTTTATAGCATTCTGTTGACGTTATTGCCGTAGTCACATTTACTATTGTTTAGTTAGTATAATTAATGTAAATTGTATTATGAAGTAGTTATTAATGTTCACACTAATATTTCATCAGTCGTATGTACTGGTAGGTGTGGCTCTACCGGAGTTTCTGGAACACTCGTAGATGCGAAACACCGTTGCCACGCATGGATGACAGGTGATGCGACTGGCCCTTCGCCGTTCAAGCTGCCCGGGGGGGGGTTGGGGGGGTGTCCGTGGGTGCTGGACGAGCGCTACGTCCCAACCCTGCAGGCCACGGGCTTGTTGCCCTTCCCGAGGCTAGTCTCCGCCAGGCGTGAGTTCACCATTGACGGCAGCCTGCTCACAGCACTGGTGGACAGGTGGAGGCCCGAGACGCACACATTGCACTTTCGTTGGGGTGAGATGACGGTCACTCTGAAGGACGTCACGTTCTTGATGGGTCTCCCTCTCGGGGGCGACACACTTGTTCCAGCCCCTGCACCAGTCGACTAGAAAGAGAGGCCGGCGGACTGGTTTGGGCGGCCTATCCCGGAGAGTGCACGTGGCGTCCCCCGCACGTGGCTTAACAATTTCATTGTGTGCCCGCAGGTTGCAATGCCGGAGTTCATCAGGATGCACCTCGTCGTGTTCCTTATCCAACTCTTTGGTTGGAGCATGTTTCCAGCCACACACGGCGATATTTGCAACGCCGAATTCATTGGCCTCGCAGAGTCTTTGATGGACGCAGAGTTCGGGGTGATGCCTCGGTAAAGCTGGGGATCAGTGGTTCTATGCACCATAATCAGGGGTTATGTGACGCTTGCCAGTGCACCACTGTTGGTACCCCCAATCTGGCCATCTGCTACATGCTCTTGTAGCTGTGGAGTTGGGAGCACTTCCCTGTAGGACGTCCGACGATCGTGATGCCAGTGCACCCATTCGGCGAGTTCACCGACGACCTAATAGACGGGCCCACTATGGACATGTGGTGAACTGCTGGTTGTCTGTGGTGGGCGAAGGACAAACCGTCGAGGTGCTACTTGCTGTGGCACGACAGCGACGTCATATGGACTCCTTGGATAGTAGATTTCGTGTATCGTTGCATGGGCTGTCCCTGCATTGCTTGGAGGACGGGGAGCTATGGACGACGACACACCATCTGGTGTTTTCGTACATGGTGGAGGCTTACGCACCACAGCACATGATGCGACAGTTGAGTTTGCACCAGGTCGTAACCCCTCTGGATGGCAGGTTCATACCGCATGCCATGCACCGGTGAGTTAAATTCCATCCGACTATTGTGTACACTTTCATCTGTCTTGCTATGTAACGTTGATGATTCTGAAAATACAAGCAATCAAGGGCAAGTTGGCATGGTACAGACTGGCGGCCAATGCAGCAGTAGATGACAGCACAGCCAAAAAGGGCACACGTCGATGTCATCATGGAGCAGCGTCTGTACGACGTCTAGACATAAGACGAGTACGTGGCATGGTATGTACCGCGGTCACGCAGCAGACTGACCATTCCTCCACTAGATCGCCCAGAGCACATCACACACGAGGAACTTCTGGACCACTCCATCGATCCCCATTGCACTTCGCGGCGGCATGACAGCGTAAGACAATTCAAATATCTTATCGTTCCATTCAATAAATTTGTACTGGTCATTACTGAACTTGTTCCATATGTCACTTCAGTTGAAGCGGGACAACGCATCGCGTACGCATCGGAGGCTGCCATCAGTAGTCCAGAGATGCCACCAGCCTTGTAGAAGACTATGAAGTTTATCCTAAAGCAGGCTAAAACAATAGTGCACAACCTTACATGCGACCATTCCTCAGATTACAGTGTGCACATGAGCCACCCAATGGGGACACCTAGTTCGGCCGGCCATCGCAATGTACTGATTCTGCATGGCGTCGTAGTACTAGCCGCTGATCATCCGTGCACCGTACCAATGAGGAGGTAACTTACGTACGAACTTACATGTTTTTTCCTATTACGCCTTGCGGTCCACTAACATCATGGCGTTCTTCCGCCGCAGGTCCATCGTCGAGATGCATCCTTTTTGGCGTCCGCACCACCTGCACAGACTACCGCTCCCCATCGTTCATCTTTCTGCACATTCAACTCAGTGGCCGGTGGTAGTCGTCCAACTGAGATGTGCCGAACTGTGAGCCACCCACAATAATATCGTGTACAAAGGACTCTAGAAATCCCCCTTATGGTGCGAACGAGCTTTCACCCTGATTGTACAATGTGGCAGCGAAGCCGGAGGAGCTCTGCCCACCAAAGTGTCCAAACCTTGGGTATGCCGAGAATGCTGAGGCTTGCCTTGCTTATGCTGCAAACCTTGGCGCCGTGTACTACTCTCTAGAAGCATCTAGGAGGCCTGTGTCGTCATCAGTGGACTCATCGTCAACCTAATGTTGAATTGGAGGCTGCAAGATGAAATGATATTATTCACAACAAATATTTTGGATATACAATGCGAATCTCATACCTCCCGAATGTGCAGCGGCAATATTACTGGCTCTGTGTGTGGGACACTTCCGATTTGCGGAATGACCGGCTTGCGTAGCGGTACATTTTTTACAGAGAGACACCTGTGTCGGGTCTTCTCGACCCTGAGGAAATCGGTAGTTTCGCATGAGTGCTGCGGTACTTCTGATGATTGATAGTACCACACTTTACATGACAGAACTACCAAATTTGCCTAAAACGGCTGATGTTCTGACCGTTGTAGATGGGAACGAAAGTACCGGTCGTAAGCCGGTGGTACTTCTAGAAATCCTATTTTTTGTCCCATGGTTAGTTTCGGGGTATAGAGTATATAGACCTCTTGTGGCCGGTTGGAGAAAAGAATGCTTCACTCCATTTTACTCTCTTGAGTTAGTGTGAGGTCCTCCTCTCAATGCATGTGTTGCACCATGTGAGTAAGGAGGAAGGCTCTAGACTGCATGTGTTGCATCCAGAGGTGGATTGTGTATACACTTGAGCGATGTGCATTTGTTGCATGTGGTGAGAGTCAAGCGAGGGGCTTGACTTATTACTCTTAGAGTTTACCAACTCTTAGATGGTGTTAGAGGCTTCATGTACGGTGATCTTCTCAAAGAAGGTTGTGAGAAGACCTGGCAAATTTGTGAAGGTTAAATTTCACCTACCCAGAGCAGGAAAGAGCTACCACTAACGGATTGACGTGTTTCGGCTTAATTCATAAAGCCGGTCAAATTTTTTTGGGCCAACCTCAACGTGGATTAGGGAGATCAGCAAGTCTCCGAATACCACGGTAAAAAGCAATCATGTTAATTATGGTTTATTTTCTTGTGCGCAATTTACATTCAAGCATTTTATGTTGATAGAATTAATTTGATTGCTTGTCATTCTAAAATTGCAAACCTTGTCATAAGCCTTAGAGTGTTGGTGCATTTAGGTGAACCCGGTTGTTTTAGGCGTTATTTGTGCTAAACCTTTTTGAATTAAACTTTTGCATTATTTGCTTGGTTTAGCCAAATAGAAAGTGGTAATTAATTAAAGAAGTATTTTTAGACTACCTATTCACTCACCCTCTAGTCGGCCTCCTCGATCCAACAACCATGTCTTCATCCTGCAATAAAATATGACTTTCAACAAGAGCCAAAACCCTAACCATCCATTAATCATCACAAGAACTAAGGCATCAACAATTAATTTTCACATGTACGAGCATCAAGATTTAATGAAGTAAAGAATTGACTTAGGATTGTTTATGGCTAAAATTTGACTTAGGATAATTAATTAACTTATATAACTGTTGGCACACAAGTACACATTATGTTGGATTTGGTCATGAATTACATTTACGCTTTCATTAGCTTATATAACTGTTTATAAGTATTGAGATGTTGCCTAAATTTATATCGTATGATTGATTTGAGATTATTGTTCTTGACCTAAGTTCTTAGTTGTTGTTTTGGTGGTCAGTTATGGCGAGGAGTAGAGGCCATAGACGTGGTAAAGGCTGAGGGGAACATTGGTGAGGTGGGTGAGGAGATCATTTCGGCTATTCAACCAGTTGGTGGTGCAAAGACAGGGTTGTCCGCTTTGCTACAGGAACTTTAGAGAGAGGTCCGTGAGCTTCGTCAATGGGTGCAGGCAGCTCCAACTACTTCTCGTACACCTGTTGCTATCTCTGTTGCTGCACCGGCCCCCCAGATGTGAGTATGAGTCTTTGCGGGTGGATGACCCTCCATCCAGACACCTTTGATGGAGCAGCATGCTTGTCCAAGCAGCAGAGCTTTACTATGCTACATGGAGAGATAATTTGGAGCCCTGGTGATGACCTCATGGTTAAAGGCTCTCTTTGTGGTCTTTCAGCTGAAGGGTCAAGTGAACATCTGGTTGGAAGTGGTTCTTTCAGCTAGGATCCTTGTCTAGGGAACAATCACTTGGGAGAATTTTATCAAGTAGTTGACGATGAAGTTTTACCTTGAGTCCTTCCTTTAGAGGATGGTGCACGTCCTGTCGACCTTCGTACAGGGAAAGATGACTATTGCAGAGTACGAGACAGGATTCAATAACCTGGTCCACTTCATACCAACTGTGGCTGGTGATGACCGTGAGAAGGCCGAGAGGTTCCGTTGGGGACTTAACCAGGAGTATCGGCATGTCTTAGGAGTGACAGGGTCCTAGCTGAAAGAACCACAAGCTTGGACAGTGCGTGCAGTTTATGCCATTTTTTCCTTTAAAGATTTGATCAAAATCTTCAGATGGCAACAACTAATTAAGCTAGCCTGATGCTAGATGGTTACTGCCTATCACTACTACCAGAAACCGGATTACAGACGGTTCAAAAAAGTCATCACAGACGGTTTTTTGAACCATCTGAATTTATGGGTCAGTGATAATCGAAGGTTATCACAGACGGTTTTCGAACCGTCTGTGGTGTAAATATCACAGACGGTTCGTAACTAAAAACCATGAGAGGCCATGTGGAGGTGACCACATGCTTGTGATGAGTAATTGACGAGTATTTTGGAAAGATTGAGTTTGGATTGTGCGTTTACGTGCCACAAAGATTTGGCTCGATCGGTGTGTTAGTCGAACTTGAGGTGTATTCTTCTTCCCGTTTGAGCTTTTGGGTCATTTTATGCTTGAGATCGATTTATTGATGCTAATTGTGATAACATGTTTCGAGCGGTGCTATGTGATGTGTTTCTTGTCTGTGATGGCTGCAGGACGTCGAGGCGGAGTCGTGACGAGGCACGGAGGACCGGACTAGGCGTAGGTGGTGCCGAGGTCAGAACGGTCGAGGTGTGCCAAAGACGACGTGGACTCGAGGGTTCGCGAGGCTTGAGCGACAAGAAAGGAGGAAGCTTTCCGGAATGTGCAGGAGGGGCGTTTTGGTGAATACGCAAAGCTGCACTAAAGGAGGCGGATTATGGATAAAGCACTAGAGTTGGTGGAGGCTTAGTGGGAGGCTATAAAAGGAGGGTGTCTCCTGCATGGTCTTTATGGCTTGAGTGAGTGGTTAGGGCTTTTGCTTTGTGTCTTTTCTTTGTGCTTTAGTTGTTGGAGAGAGCAGAGGTTCTGTTAGCTGTTGTCTCCTTCGTGTGTTCTTGAGAGACAGAGAGAGGAGTTCTTGAGTTTGGGAGGGATGAAATGAGTTGAGATACCATGTAATCATTCCTCTGTTTTCAATCGCGTATCGGGACTCCTCTGTATTCATCTTGTTTCAATTTGAGGAGAATCTCTTGCTCTATGTGATGGATTTCAATTTCTGAGATTTTCTGTTTTTGCTTGGTAGGGTTTTGGAGGTAGGGGGCTCATGAATCTCTTGATTCCCTTTGGGAGATGGCATGAGATTTGGTCTGGAAAGTCCTTAGATCATTGCTAATCTAATTGCAAAAGGACTTAAGCAAAGAATAAATGTGCAGGGAGAAATCTGAACTTTTACCTTTCTCTCATGTCACTTTTCAGTTTTTGGATCAAATCTTGATTCTCTCCTTCCTAGGTGTATTCCTTCGAGTTTTGGTGTCTCTCTGCTATTTAGTTTATGTTCTTGACCTTTTGGCTTGAGAAGAAAAGAAGAAAGATCACAATTGTCAAGTTTGAGAAGATTTCAATGCTTGCTGAAAAAGTTTCAGGCTGCTGTGCCCGAGAACCGATCTGACCGGAGTTATAAGGGCGGTCTGACCGAAGGTATAAGGGCGGTATGACCGGCGTTATAAGAGAGGTCTGACCTCCCTTTAAACTATGGTCAGACCGGCCCCTCAAGAAAATGTTGTTTGAGCTGATTTTCTTCATTGCTTCTTTCTCGTGTGTGTTTAGCAAGAAGTTCCAAAGAGCATGAGTATTCCTCTTCATAGTTTTTCGTAGCTATTGGAGAGGAGTCTTGCATGTGGATACTTTTGAGGGGCGATCTTTAAAAGGGCACCATTCACCCCCCCTCTATTGCCATTTCTGATCCTACAAACCGTCTGTGATATATCAATATCACAAACGGTTTTTAACTAAAAACCGTCTGTGATATTGATATACAGACGGTTTTTAACTAAAAACCATCTGTGATTATCAGCTATCACAGACGGTTTTTAGTTACAAACCGTCTGTGATATTCTTTTCTACCCCTAAATCTATTCATGTTTATTGGCTAGCCTTAGGAAATGCTAGCCATGCCCTCTGAAACAAGCAGATCAACATGTACATGTATACATACAATTCACATCTCAATTCATTTCACAAACATAAAACATCCAATTCACATCGCACTTCATTTCACAAACATAAAACATCCATTTCGCAAATCAATTAATTGAAATGAAATAAAATATCCATTAACAAATACACAATTACAAAAGATCTACATTGCATTTGCACTTAGATGGTAACATTGCATTTTTTTATTGCTCTATCATCTCTCATCTGACGTCGGCTTTCGACATCTGGGTGACCCTCGATGCATACCATGAGGGCACCACCCAGATCAAGACAGTTCGACAGGACCAGTTCAAGCGACATTACAACAAGTTTAAAATGCTCGCTGGTGAGTCCCTCGATAAGTGTTTTGCGAGGTTTCACAAGATTCTGAGCAATCTTCGAGCGGTCGGTCTCACATACCCCGACTCGGATAATGCTCGACAGATGCTCGCGGCTCTCGACTTGCGTGTTTGGGAGATGAAGGTGACTACCATCAAGGACACTACCGATCTTTCGACCCTGACTCTTGACGTGTTTTACTCACGCCTCAAGACTCACGAGATTGACATAGTCTCTCGTAGGTCGAAGTCGCAGTCGATGGCCTTAGTCAGCGATCCCACTTCTGGATCTTCTTCTAAGTCGCTTTGTGGATTCTCTCTTGCTGCTCTCTGTGACGTAACTGATGATCAGTTAGAGCAACTTGCAGATGATCAGTTAGCCCTCTTAGCTAGAAAGTTTTCTAATGCTTACAAGAGAAGAAGGGACAGAAAGAGAGGAGGACCCGTGATCTGCTTCGAGTGTGGTGGCCCCAACCACATTCGGGAAAACTGCCCCAAGCTGGAGAAGGGCAAGAGCGACTACGACAGCGTAAGCAAGAACGACTACATCGACAAGAACTGCAACAAGAAGCCCCCAGCTCACGCCCAAGGCAAGAAGTTCCGTGACCTTGGCAAAGCCAAGAAGCTCTTCCACCGCGTCCTCACCGCCTTCGACGACCTCGACCTCAGCGAGGTGGAGGGGTGGAGCGACGACGATGGAACGGACGAGCAAGACCCCAAGGGCAGCGACGACTTCTCCGGCATGTGCTTCATGGCCCTTGAGGGCGAGATCAGCGACAACGAGCTGTACTCCGACTCCGACGAGGTATACCCTTCATGCGACCAGCTTAATGATGCTTTTGTTGGAGTTAGGGTTAGCGAGTTGGAGAAGGAACTAGAAAGTTTGTCACGGGAGCTTACTTCACTTAGATCTGCCCCCTCCCGTGACGATTGTGATGTATGTATTGCTCTGCTTGGTGACATGGAGAAATTAAGGACCTCTCATGATAGTTTGTCTTCTGAGCTTGACATGCTTAAGGTGAAGAATGTTAGTCTTTTGGCTGAACTAGAGATGAGTAGGATTGTTACTCCTGCATCTACTGTTGTTGAGACTATATCTTGCACCTCATATGAGGATAAGGACAATGCGTTTAGAGGTCTTTATGCCATGTTGCTCGATCTACCCGAGACTTGTGAAAGTTGTAATAATTTGAAGATGAACCTAAAACGGGCAGATCATAAAATTGCTGAATTACAAGCTTTTCTACTTGAGCCTATTGCTTCATGTGTGAATTGTCCCAAGCTTACTGCTGAACTTGAAGCTGTCTCCAAACAGTTTCAAGAATTAGTTGATGATAACAACAGATTGGCTCAATATGCTTCTAAGGACTCTGTTAGCTCACCATGCATTAATTGTAACAAACTAAAATCTGACTTGATTGCATTGGATGAAAAATGTGTGAAGCTAACTAAGAGCCTTCTAGAGAAGCCATCTTCTATTTGTAATGTGTGTGTTGCTGTAGGGGAGAAGCCCGACGGTAAGGTAGAGACGCCTAGCGACGTGAACGACTTGACTAGCAGTAGGACTGTCCCTTCTGAGTTAGTTGTGCGTGCACAAGCCATTCACTCTTCTGCTACTGGTTCTTCTTCTACTCCCTTACCTGCTGCTGTCTCTTCTTCCCCCTGCTCTTCTTGCACCTCTCTCTTTCGGGAATGTCTGTATCTTATGAACACTCTTGAGAGATTTGTAGGAGGCAAGAAGAAACTAAATCTTATTCTAGACCAATCTAAGATTTTCAAATTCAATTATGGTCTAGGATATGATTTTCTTGAGGATATGAGGAAGCATCCACCTGCTGCTCTCAGACCCATAGCAGCAGGTGTGATTGAGATTGAGTCCAAAACTGAGAAAGTTCAATTCAAGTCAGCGGGATTTGTCCAAGGGATTTCTGACAGCAAGGTGACTCCACCTGTTGCTTCTGCCTCTCAGAAGGCGAAGCCTCATCATGCTACTTCTACCTCTCAGAAGGTGAAGTATCATTACACCTTCTATCAGAAGGATGGACACTTGATCGAGCGATGCTTCAGGCACGCCAAGATCGCGCGTAGAGACCGTGTTGCAGCTCTTTTAGGCGTAATCAGGGTCAGCCCCAGACCTTGAGTGCACCTAGGACCAACACGAGGTTTAGGTTTGTTTCAGCTGGTGGTTTTGGGCAGCATCGAGGACTTGGTTTTTCCGAGTTTTTTGGTTTTCGTCCTCATGCTCCCTTTGGTCATGACTTCCGCTGTTCTGATGGTAGATCTCGTTTCTCCCGTCGAGATGGCTACCCGCGGAGAGATCAGCATGTTGCCGGTGCTCCGACTCGCTCTCCCGTAGCAGTCGGACCCAACAACAGCTTCAGGTCTGCTTACAGACCTTCTGCTTCTTTGAGCGACAGAGAGCGTAGGGTAGTTAGAGGTCAGTCGTGTTTGACTACTTTTGCTGCTACGTGTTACTCAGTATTGGGTGCCAAAATCACTCTTGATTTACCCCAGTACTGAGACTTTACTCTCTCGTTGACTCAGGTTCGCCGGGCAGGGAAGAGAGAAGTTTGGCTCGTTGACTCGGGGTGTTCTCGACACATGACCCGAGACTCTCGTTGGTTCTCTTCTCTAGCTCGAGCTCCAGGTGATGAGATGATCACCTTCGGAGACGCTTCGTCTGGGCGCGTCATCGCCAAAGGTACAACGCGCGTTAATGAGTCTTTTATTTCAAAAGATGTTGCCTTGGTTAGTAAGCTGCAGTATAATTTGCTTTCTGTTTTTCACCTTACCGATGACGGTTTTGAGGTGAGCTTTAAGAAAAACGCTTGCAAAATTCTTGATTCTTCGGATAGTCTGGTTTGCGGGATTTCTCGATACGGGAGGGTCTTTCGTGCTGATTTTTCTGAGTCTTCTGGTGATCCTCTCCGGTGTTTAGTTATTTCTGAGTCGGGGGATCTTACTTTCTGGCATATGAGACTTGGTCATATTGGATTTGACCATTTGACCCGAGTTAGCGGCCACGATCTCATTCGTGGTCTACCGAAACTTAAGATGGTCAAAGATATTGTTTGCGCTCCTTGCCGGCATGGCAAGATGATTGCCGCTTCTCACCCTTCGGTCATAGTGACTATGACCGATGCAGCAGGACAACTACTCCATATGGACACAGTTGGACCAGCTCGAGTGCAGTCAGCAGGAGGGAAGCGGTATGTTCTTGTCTTGGTCGATGACTTCTCAAGGTTCTCTTGAGTGTTTTTCTTAGCCTCGAAGGATGAGACGTTTACATATTTTCTAGTTCTTTTCAGTAGGCTTTCTGTTGAGCTCCCGGGTGCCTTACGAGCGATCTGTAGTGACAATGGCACGGAGTTCAAGAATTCCTACTTTGAGAGGTTCTGCGTTGAGACAAGTGTAGAGCACCAGTTCTCTTCTCCGCACGTCCCACAGCAGAATGGCGTCGTGGAGAGGAAGAACCGTATCTTGGTCGAGATGGCCAGGATGATGCTTGATGAGTATTCTACACCTAGGATGTTTTGGGCTGAGGCTATAGCGACCGCGTGCCATGTTTCGAACAGAGTTCTTCTTCGGGCACACTTGCATCGCACTTCCTATGAGCTGAGATATGGGGCGAAAGCCCAGTGTCTCTCATTTTCGCGTGTTTGGTTGCAAGTGTTTCATTTTGAAGCCCGGGAACCTAGATAAGTTTGAATCACGTTCTTGTGATGGTATCTTTCTAGGCTACTCGACTTCTTCGCGGGCGTATAGGGTTTGGAACAGCGAATCTAGCAAATTGGTAGAGACCTGTGAGGTGACTTTCGATGAGGCCAGTCCAGGGACTAGGCCTGATATCTCAGGTTCTGTAAAGCAGTCCGAGCCTATCTTTGTGGATGATGAGGACGATGGAGATGAGGGTTATCTACCCGATCTAGTCCCTCATCCTCCCCTTGAGGTGCCTTCTTCCGCTGCACCTCCAGGTGATCAGCCCATGCCTTCTGCTTCCTCTAGAGTTAGTGGCTTTGTTCTTACCTCGTCAGCTCATGAGGTAGAGGCCACTTCTTCATCTCATCCAGGACCTCCCCGACATATCCAGAAAGACCATCCTTCCGAGCAGATGATTGGAGACCTCTTTGAGTGAGTCACACGCTCAAAGTCTGGCATTCACATTTCTGTCTCCATTCTGCCTTTGTTGCCACCTTTGAGCCCAATGATGTTAGTCATGCACTATCTAATGAGTCTTGGGTCAATGCCATGCATGGGGAGTTAGAGAATTTTGAGAGAAACAAGGTCTGGTCGCTTGTTGAGTCCCCTCGAGGTCACAATGTCATCGGAACTAAGTGGGTGTTCAAGAACAAGCAGAGTGAGGATGGAGTGGTTGTTCGAAACAAAGCTAGACTGGTAGCTCAGGGCTTCTCCCAGGTTGAGGGTCTAGATTTTAAGGAGACCTTTGCCCCTGTAGCTAGACTTGAGGCCATTAGAATCCTGCTTGCCTTTGCAGCTTCTAAGGGTTTCAAACTTTACCAGATGGATGTCAAGAGTGCCTTCCTCAATGGCTTTATTGAGGAAGAGGTCTATGTGAGACAGCCTCTAGGTTTCGAGAACCCCAAATACCCAAACCATGTCTACAAGCTTTCCAAAGCCTTGTATGGACTTAAGCAGGCCTCTAGAGCTTAGTATGAGAGGTTTAAGTCCTATCTGTTGAGTTATGATTTTGAGATGGGTAAGGTGGATAAGACCTTGTTCATTCGTAGGCATGGCACTGACCTACTGCTCGTGCAGATTTATGTGGATAATATTATCTTTAGCGGCTCTTATCATACTCTTGTTTTACAGTTCTCGGATGTCATGAGCACCGAGTTTGAGATGAGTATGATGGGCGAGTTGACCTTCTTTCTTGGCTTCCAGATCAAGCAGATTCGGAAGGGTACTTTCTTGCATCAGGGCAAGTACACTCGTGACCTCCTGAGACGCTTTGACATGAGTGATGGTAAACCCGTGTCAACTCCCATGGCGTCCACAGCTTCTCTTGACCCAGATGAGGACGGCGAGCCAGTTGATTAGAAGGAGTATCGCAGCATGATTAGCTCCCTCTTGTACCTCACTGCCTTGAGACCGGACATACACTTCGCTGTGTGTCGTCTTTGTGCTCGCTTTCAGGCTTCTCCTCGCGTGTCTCACAGCCAGGCGGTGAAGCGCATCCTTCGCTACCTTCGAGCTACCATTGACTATGGTATCTGGTACTCTTCCTCATCCTATCTTTCTCTCAGAGTCTACTCGGATGCAGACTTTGCTGGCTATAGGATAGATATGAAGAGCACTTCTGGCACTTGCCAATTCATTGTCACTTCTCTTGTTTCCTGGTCATTGAGGAAGCAGTCCGGTGTTGCATAGTCCACCGCAGAGGCCGAATACGTTGCTGCTGCTAGTTGCTGCAGCCAGGTGCTTTGGATGGTCTCGACCCTGCGGGACTTTGGGGTAGTTATCGATAGTGTTGCACTCTTTTGTGACAACACTTCCGCGATTAACATTGCTAAGAACGCAGTGCAACATTCTCGGACCAAGCATATGGATATCAGATATCACTTCCTTCGAGACCATGTGGAGAAGGGTGACATGGTGCTTCAGTTTGTGGAGAGTGACCACCGGTTGGCGGATATCTTTACCAAGCCATTGGATAGCTCTAGGTTTTCAGCTCTGCGGGGAGAGCTTGGGGTGGTTTGTCCTTATGGACTGTTGTGAGGGGGAGTCTTGTGCTTCATACTTTATCTTGCTTATTATGCTCTTACTCCTTTCTGTTGCATTGCATAGGGGTGCATTGGGTTAGTTCTTCTAGCATAGGTTAGTGTGCTTTTATTGCCTAGCTGTTTAGACTTCTTACTCTTATTTTGTGATTCTAGGATGCTGCTTGTTAGCTGTTTCTCTTCTCACTAGGTTGAGCTCACTCACTTCATATAAGTTCTAGCAAGGGTTGGGCCACCCTTGGGTAGACAGGGTACGTGTTTGCTTCTTAGTGTGTTAGATGATCAGTTGATAGTCCTCGAGTCATATGGGGTAGATGAAAGTTAGTCTGAGCCATAGTATCCTCTATACTTTATCTATGCTTTAAGGACTGCCTTTTCTGGTTTCTTGTCAGCTTCTCGATTTTATTGCTTTGGTTCAGGGGGAGTTCATTTGGGAGCTTCTAGATCTTAATATTGTCTTAACTCAACTTGAACTAAAGTTGCATCATATGTTGAGGGGGAGCTGGACTTTCTTGCATTTCAGCATTTCAGCATTGTATTATAATTACATGGAGCCTTAATTATTATTCGTTTATGACATGCTCACAATGCATTACATCTTGCGATGATTTGTGCTTCATTGCTAGATTGATCATGACTTTATATGTGTAGTCCAGTCTTTGCCATGATAAGTTGATTAAAATGCACAACTTAAATTAATTCATGTCATGTTAGCTTTTGAGACTAGTCTGCCTTTAGTTATCCTCTTATGATTCATGCCATGTCAAATAGGCTGAGTTGAGTCTTGAATCTTTGTTGAGCTTTAGATTGAGCTATACTAGTTTCTTGATGAAGCATGAGTTAGTACAACATTTTAAGTAAGCAAAAAGATCTCTTTTGTGCGAAAAAAACTGATCTCACCAATTCTTTCTCATGAGACGGCTTGCCATTGCACTAGGCATGAACTCAGTGGGAGTTTTGGATGACCAAGACCATCTTCTTAAGCTTCTTACTTGGAGTGGTCGCATAAGGCCTGAGATCTAGCACATGACTAAACAAAAATCTGGTTGGAAACAATCATGAGATTTCTTAAGTCAAACATGTCAATTGTGCCAAATTTGCTAAAACTACAAGACTTACAAGTACTTTAACAAATGTCTCATTCTTGAACTTGTAGCACTTTAAAATGACTCAATACTAGCTTCTCGGTTTCACTTAGATTATTGACATGGCCTGCATCATCTTTGGATACCTCTAGCTAGACTATAATCATGGTTGACTTGATAAGCTAAGAAATTCGACTAATTTTCAGATTGTGACTTATTTGGCTTAGCTTGATTATACATGTCTTCTCATGATCTTGATAGCATACATATGTGTTATGGCTTGATGTAATTCTCATATGATTATTTTGGATAATCTTCATGGCTCCAACTACAAGAACTTTAGAGAGAGGTCCGTGAGCTTCATCAATGGGTGCAGGCAGCTCCAACTACTTCTCGTACACCTGTTGCTATCTCTGTTGCTGCACTGGCCCCCCAGATGTGAGTATGAGTCTTTGTGGGTGGATGACCCTTCATCCAGACACCTTCGATGGAGCAGCATGCTGGTCCAAGCAGGAGAGCTTTAGCTATGCTACATGGAGAGATAATTTGGAGCCCTGGTGATGACCTCATAGTTAAAGGCTCTCTTTGTGGTCTTTCAGCTGAAGGGTCAAGTGAACATCTGGTTGGAAGTGGTTCTTTCATCTAGGATCCTTGTCTAGGGAACAATCACTTGGGAGAATTTTATCAAGTAGTTGAAGATGAAGTTTTACCTGGAGTCCTTCCTTTAGAGGATGGTGCACGTCCTGTCGACCTTCGTACAGCGAAAGATGACTATTGCAGAGTACGAGATAGGATTCAATAACCTGGTCCACTTCATACCAGCTGTGGCTGGTGATGACCGTGAGAAGGCCAAGAGGTTCCGTTGGGAGTGACAGGGGTCCTAGCTAAAAGACCACAAGCTTGGACCATGCGTGCAGTTTATGCCATTTTTTCCTTTAAAGATTTGATCAAAATCTTCGGATGGCAACAACTAATTAAGCTAGCCTGATAATAGATGGTTACGGCCTGTCACTACTACAGAAAATCGGATTACAGACAGTTCAAAAAAGTCATCACAGACAGTTTTCTGGATCGTCTGAATTTATGGGTCAGTGATAATCGAAGGTTATCAAAGACGGTTTTTGAACCATCTGTGGTGTAAATATCACAGACGGTTCGTAACTAAAAACCGTGAGAGGCCATGTGGAGTGACCACATGCTTGTGATGAGTAATTGACGAGTATTTTAGAAAGATTGAGTTTGGATTGTGCGTTTCGTGCCATGACGGTATTTGGCTCAGTCGGTTGTGTTAGTCGGACTTGAGGTGTATTCTTCTTCCCGTTTGAGCTTTTGGGTCATTTTATGCTTGAGATCGATTTATTGATGCTAATTGCGATTACATGTTTCGAGCGGTGCTATGTGATGTGTTTCTTATCTGTGATGGCTGCAGGACGTCGAGGCGGAGTCGTGGCGAGGCACGGAGGACTGGACTAGGCGCAGATGGTGCCGAGGTCAGAACGGTCGAGGTGTGCCAAAGACGACGTGGACTCGAGGGGTTGCGAGGCTTGAGCGACAAGAAAGGAGGAAGCTTCCCGGAAGGTGCATGAGGGGCGTTTTGGTGAATACGCAAAGCTGCACTAAAAGAGACGAATTATGGATAAAGCACTAGAGTTGGTGGAGTCTTAGTGGGTAAAGAGAGGATCAAACCCATTAGTGGGAGGCTATAAAAGGAGGGTGTCTCCTGCTTGGTCTTTATGGCTTGAGTGAGTGGTTAGGGCTTTTGCTTTGTGTCTTCTCTTTGTGCTTTAGTAGTTGGAGAGAGCAGAGGTTCTGTTGGCTGTTGTCTCCTTTGTGTGTTCTTGAGAGACAGAGAGAGGAGTTCTTGAGTTTGGGAGGGATGAAATGAGTTGAGATACCATGTAATCATTCCTCTGTTTTCAATCGCGTATCGGGACTCCTCTGTATTCATCTTGTTTCAATTTGAGGAGAATCTCTTGCTCTATGTGATGGATTTCAATTTCTGAGATTTTCTGTTTTTGCTTGGTTTTCTTGAGTTCTTGAGTTGAATCCTTGATTCTCTTACTGATTCTTGATCTCTCTGTGATGGGAAAGACTCAAGGCCATTTGGCCATTCCATTTTTGAGATCAAACTGAGGATCCAATGTCTTTTGTGATCTCTCAATCCCTCGTCATGTCTCCCCTGTACTTTCCTATTCTAGGGTTTTGGAGGCAGGGGGCTCATGAATCTCTTGATTCCCTTTGGGAGATGGCATGAGATTTGGTCTGGAAAGTCCTTAGATCATTGCTAATCTAATTGCAAAAGGACTTAAGCAAAGAATGAATGTGCAGGGAGAAATTTGAACTTTTACCTTTCTCTCATGTCACTTTTCAGTTTTTGGATCAAATCTTGATTCTCTCCTTCCTAGGTGTATTCCTTCGAGTTTTGGTGTCTCTCTGCTATTTAGTTTATGTTCTTGACCTTTTGGCTTGAGAAGAAAAGAAGAAAGATCACAATTTTCAAGTTTGAGAAGATTTCAGTGCTTACTGAAAAAGTTTCAGGCTGCTGTGCTCGAGGACCGGTCTGACCGGAGTTATAAGGGCTGTCTGACCGGACTTATAAGGGCGGTCTGACCAGAGGTATAAGGGCGGTCTAATCGGCGTTATAAGAGAGGTTTGACCTCCCTTTGAACTATGGTCAGACCAGCCCCTCAAGAAAATGTTGTTTGAGCTGATTTTCTTCATTGCTTCTTTCTCGTGTGTGTTTAGCAAGAAGTTCCAAAGAGCATGAGTATTCCTCTTCATAGTTTTTTGTAGCTATTGGAGAGGAGACTCGCATATGGATACTTTTGAGGGGCGATCTATAAAAGGGCACCATTCACCCTGCTTCTGTTGGCATTTCCGATCCTACAAACCGTCTGTGATATATCAATATATCAATGCAGTTGTAGAGATGGGCGCAGCCTGTCGATAGGAATATCAATGTGCGTACATATATAACCTGACAAGTATGAAATAAATGTGGGAAGATTGACAAACCTTAGAATTGGTGATCTTCGAGGAATCCAGGAGTAGTCTCATATGGTGGCAAACGTAGAATCCACACGTGTTGCCCGGCTGCTGCTGGTGGCACTGTAAGAAATAGAATGTGTTAAATCAAGAGGCATTACTATTAAGTGTTGTATATGATTAATTAATGTGTAGCTAGCGAATACCCGAAAATTACGAACATGTTTCAAGGGCTTGGCCCCTGTCGTTGAGCCACATGTTTGTGCAACGTATGTGGCGAACGACCTTCATTATTCGAAAAAGTTAGATTAGTCATTCGGAAGGAAAGAAAGAGTACAATGTAGTTATGTATGGAGAAAATGTACTTATCTATCGAGTATTTGGGCGATAGCTGTGTACTTGAATTTGTTCTTACTTTGAGAATCAAGGTATATAGCCTTGTTCTATTTTGGTATAATTACAATTAAAATCTAATGGAAGTGCTCATTGTATGGCATAAGAACAAATTTCTTATCGTGGTGAGCCAGTAGTGTTGATGTAATATAGCTCTCGACGAAGGATGCATTCTCTTGTTTAGAATGTGTGGTTTAGATATATGAAAATGATACGAGTGAATTTGTCATAAGAAATACTATCATAACATTTGACTTTTATTTTTTAATATGAGTTAATCATGCCCACCTTTACGTATATACAAGTGCGTTTTCAATAAAAACTTTGTGAAGTCGTGGATTTATCTCCAGACTCCGTCTTTCTAGGCATGTGCTAAGGGGCGCACTCACATGTATGTGTGTGTGGTGTTCGTACGTGCTGGTGTGCATATGCGTCTACCTTGTAGTTGCAAAAAAAAAAAAATCAAAGTCACATTTTTTTTACTGAAAGGAGTAGGGTTTATCGGTTTGTTGTTAATCAGACTTCACCAGTAAATTCAAATTTTAGAAAACGGGAAAATTTCGTTTGAAATTGTTGAATCAAACTTTGATCTTTTTGTCTGGGAAGAAACGTGTTTTACCAGACCCCAATGGTAAATTCAAATATCGTGAAATCAATAAAATTTTGGCAATTTATGTTCAAAATTTTTGAATTAAAAATTTGTTTTTTTTTGACAAAGGAGTAATAGCTATGGATACCATTATATACTAGTAAAGGCTACCATAGAATTTGCTGTAGATCACCATTATATACACCATATATCCGGCCCAAAAAGCGTGATGCCCTAGCTAGATTTGTGTATCAAAACAAAGTAATTAATTTTGAGCAAAGATATTGTTTAGAATGTATGGTTTAGATATATGAAAATGATACGTGTGAATTTGTCATAAAAAATACTAACAAGATGCACTCAGTGAGTCAGTGGCAGCCCCTCTCTCTCTCCTCTCTCTCTCTCTTGGCTGCGATCTGTTGCATGCAATGTAGTGTACGGGAAGCATGTGTGTGTGCACTGCAAATGCAATAGCTAGATCTGGCTACATGTTGGGGTCCTGTCGTTTCCACCGCACAGAAAGTCCCTTTTTGACCAGTACTGCCGGTGCCGCTGACATACGATCAGAAGCTCCTCTGTCGTTGCCGCAGCAGACATACGATCGATGCGGCAGCAACACGCGCGCACGTGTCACCTAGCCGCAGAGCCAGTGGCACCATCGGCGGCTTTGTCACTAGCTCATGGTTGAAACGGGAGAGCCAGCATGTCGAGCCAAGATTGGATCGAGAAAAAAAGAAACAGTCTCGCTTTCGTCGTGGTCCTGGGTTAAAAAAAAAAAGATGCTATCGCAAAAGGAGAAAAGGACAAGGAGATCTTGTCGACAGGAGAAACGCACTGCGCGTCGTCCATGCATGCCCCATGGTAAATATTTGCACGCACGCGTGCAAAAAGAAGATGTTTTCAGACTAAAGAGTCGAGAGTTGAATACTTGGGATATAGATGCGTACGTGCAAATACTCCAGTCGTTCTTTGTAAATGAAATATTGGACTTTCACTGTCTCCAACATAATATTATAGAATTTGGACCACTGATTTTTATATATCAGTGTAACTTAGATAATTAAAATATTATGTGTAATATTTTGATTTTCGTCCTCTTAAGGACCTTTACGCAAATAGAGAAAGAGGATAAGTAAAAAAGATAAGAGAGACAGAGGAGCTTACTTGGCCGTTTCTGAGGCCGACTTGATCGGAGGAGGCAACAGACTCAGTGTCCGTGCACATCGTGTGCCGTTTTAAAAGGAGGCTGAACAGGGGCAACCACAGCAACCTAGCCGCCGCCTTCATTATTCCCTCTTTGTGCTGCCACTCCAGTAGACATATGCATTGTATTTATGAGAAGATAAAAAGAGATGATGAGATATACGCATGGTATTAATGAGAAGATATATGAAGTTGAGATAGTTGTAAATTTATATGAATACTTGGTACTATGTTTTAACATCGTCTACAATTTTATTATGTGCTTGCTGAGTCTTGGACTCACTTTACTTTTATTGTTGTTTTTAGATGATCGATGAGGACAACATGCATAGACGGGGAGTAGCATATGATTGATCTTGCACTGTCATTGCTTAATTTATCACATAGTGTTTATTTATTCATTGTTAGAAATAAATAATATCAGCCATGCTAAATTAGTTCTGAATCATGGTTTCCCTTGGACCAAAATAATATTAGAATGTTGCAGCTTTGTCGAGGTTCCTTGGTTAGACATAAAGTTGATTCATTTTATTAATATTATTCAATGTTCCTATATTATGGTTATATTTGTGCATGTAATCGTCTTGTGGAATTATAGTTGAAGTATAGTTGATGATAATATGTCTGAAATGGTTAAAATTGTTAAGGAATGTAGTTGTTGGTGACATTCAGGGCTCTTGTCGGCCTAAGGTGTTACAGTTGGTATCAGAGTGGGCGTTAGGTCTGTAGTAGATAAATTGATGACTTATTTAGATAATCGACTAAAATTTGATCTAGGATTAGTAATTTAATGAAGTAAAAAAATTGACTTAGGATTGTTTATGACTAAAATTTGACTTAAGATAATTAATTAAAAAAATAAAATTTGACACACCGTTGCACAGTAGGTTGGGATTGGGTCATGCATTGCATGTATGATTCCATTAGCTTGTACAATTGTTTATACGTATTGAGATGTTGCCTAAATTAGTATTATACGATTGATTTGATATTGTTGTTCTTGAGCTGAGTTCTTGGTTGTTTCTGGTGGTTAGTTGTGGTGACGGGTAGAGGCTGTGGACGTGGTAGAGCTTAAGGGGAACATTGGTGAGGCGAGTGAGGAGGTCACGTCGCCTGTTTAGCCAGCCATTGGCGTGTAGGCTTGCTACAGGAACTTCAGAGGGAGGTCCACAAGCTTCATTAGCGGGTGCAGGTAGCTTCTCTTATTGCCAATGTACCTGTTGCTATCTTGTTGCTGCACCAGCCCCACCAGAGGTGAGCATGAGCCTTCGTAAGTGGATGGCCCTCTATATGGACACCTTCAATGAGCGGGCATGCTGGTCCAAGCAGCTACTGGCTACGCTATATGGAGAGACTGTTTGGAGCCCTAGAGATGACCTCATAGTTAAAGGCTTTCTTTGTGGCCTTTCAGTTGAAGGGTTAGGTGGACATCTGGTGGAAAGTGGTTCTTTCAGTTAAAACCCCTGCCCAGGAACTGATTACTTGGGAGGATTTCATCGAGCAATTCATGACGGAGTTTTACCTGGAGTCCTTCCTTTAGAGGATGGAGCACGCCCTGTCGACCTTCGTACAAGGGAAGATGACTATTGCAAAGCACAATGTTGGGTTCAGTAATCTGATCCACTTCGCGCCAGCCGTGGCAGGTGATGACTGTGAAAAGGCCAAGAGATTCCATAGGGAACTTAACCAGGAGTGCTGGCATATCTTAGAAGCGACAGGGTCCTAGGTGAAAGAACCACAATCTTGGACCGTGCATGCAGTTTCTGCCATTTTTTCTTCAAAGATCTGATCAAAATCTTCGGATGGCAACAGCTAATGGAGCTAGCCTGATGCTAGATGGTTACGGCTGGTAAGGAGTATTTTAAAAAACATGTAGATCACTTTCGCTGTATAGGGACCTCAAGAGTAGAGAAATCAATGGGTTGCAATTCAAACTTGATTATTTTGAATGTTGAATAAAATGTTAAAAAATGTATATTCTGATGGTAGCGTGTGCTATAGATAACCATTATATACTCCATATATCCGGCCAAAAAAGTGTGATGCCCTAGCTAGATTTGTGTAGTCAAACAAATTAATTAATTTTGACCAAAGATATTGTTTAGAATATGTGGTTTAGACATATGAAAACGATACAAGTGAATTGTAAGAATTACTATAGTAGCATTTGACTTTTATTTTTTAATATGAGTTAATCATACCCACCTTTATGCACATGCAAGTGCATTGTTAGTAGAAACATTGTGATGTTGTGGATTTATCCCGGACTCCGTCTTTCTAGGCATATGCTAAGGGGGCGTGCTCACATGTGTGTGCATGTGTGATGGTGTGCATATGTGTCTTCCTTATAGTCGCAAAAAAAGTAGTCAGAGTGACATTTTTTACTGAAAGGAGTAGGGTTTATTGGTTTGTTTTTAATTAGACTTCACCGGTAAATTCAAATGTTGCAAAAATTGGAAGATTTTGTTTGAAATTTTTGAACCAAACTTTGATCTTTTTTGTCTGGGAAAACTTTTTTTACCAGAACCCAATGGTAAATTCAAATATCGTTAAATCGAGAAATTTTTGACAATTTTTGTTCACTTTTTTGAATTAAATATTTATTTTTTTAGAGTGCGACACAAAAACCTGGAAAAAGGCGCTTGGAGCCCGCACCTCCCACTCCCCAAGCGCATTATCAACCACTAGGCTACGCCAGCAGATGTTATTACTTGCACGGTGGTGAACTCTTTTATCCTATTGTGAAACTTGAAAGTTTTTGAATTATTTTGATAGGTTTTCAGCCGGTAATTGAAAATAACCCTAGAAAGGAGTACTTAACGATGCCAGCAACAATTCCAAAAAAATATATAATAACAAAAGTAGGCAGAATCTGTTCTAGTTGTGGGTAATATTTTAATTCTAAATTTTACTAGGAGGCAAATACAATAAACCAGTGATGCAAAACTTACTACTAACAACAGGCTACTCATCATACTTCAGAATATACGCAAGAAAATATAGTAACAAAGTGACTTACTTTTTTGCCTGATAAAGAACAGGAAGCGGCGTAGGCTTGACGCAGTGCAGAACGTAGATGATGCAGTGCAGTGAGCGGTCGCGCAGATGTGCGCTGCCCAGAAACCTTATTACCGCCCCGTGCAGGAACTCTCTGCGGCAACGGATCGAAGATAGCCGCTCTCCCTCCTTCCAGGTGCACGCCGGGAAGAAAGGTTGGCGAAGTTTAGACGGCGCAGTACAACAGCACAAGTTGACAGAAGTAAGAAATTTACGCAGTGAGGAATTCTCTCTCTTTTATACCTTGGACGTGTCATGGTATATATAGATATGCAAATAACTCTCTAGTAACTGCCCTATTGAACTGAAATAATTCACTGGTAACTGCTCAATTATTTACTGGTAACTGAAAATATTTAACTAGTGATTTACCCCTTGATAACTGCCTGTCATAAAAAACCCAATTAAGCCTCAAATTCAAACGTTTGAATCTCATTCAAACAGAGAGTGAGGTGCAGCGTTTTGCAAAAATAAAGATGGACTTGGTCTGCCAAGTGACATGCCACGTCACGGCACGGTCGCAAGTCACAAGTCACGTGATTTTCATGTAAAAATATGTAAATATGCGCGCACATGCGTGCGCACCTGTGTGACTAGACAGAACCCTCCTCATACCATCTCTATCCATATTCAAGGAGTGGTGAGTACTCCACCTTATAAAACGGTCCTCCTCACCTTGCCTTAGCAATATGGTACTAAATTATGCATGCTTTGGAATTAAGGAAATGGGCCATAATCAAATGCGCCAATTTCTAACAGAATCATTTATCCCATTGCAATACCCAAATGGGGAAAAGAGCCTAATATTTCCATGTGAATGGTTATACTTAGAGACATCTATATATCTATATCACTATTTTTGAGGTGGCGGTAGAAGAACTGTTGGCCAATTCATTACAGAGACATGTCTATATCTACGACTTTTTGGCATATATAGCACTGTTTACAACCATAATCATAAAAATAACTGTTTGTGTGCCATATTAGCAAAAATGGTATTTTTACTGCCTGGTGGCTGGGTGGTGATGCTGTAGAGCTGACGCGTGTCACCTGTTGCCCGTCACAGGGCACCAGGTGCCTGTTGCCCGTCACAGGTGCACCTATCTTAATTTTTTTGTATATTGTTTGTTTGAATTTGTAAATATAGCAAATGAACTTAAAAAATTATGAAATTGTATGTGCAACCTTCCGACACAACATACTTGATTGGTTAATGTTGTGACAATTTTATCCACTATGAATGTTGCTCAAAAATTTGTACGATTATGATATTTGCAGGATTTGTTACATATTGGAAATGTGTTCTAAAAATTATGTAATTTTACATAAAGTCTCCTGACACAGTCATAGTTATTATCTAGTTTTTGGATAATTTTATGCATTATGAATATTTGTAGGAGTACATACAATAGTACAAAAAATGCATAGCACGGGATGCGATATGGCTCACTCATCTAAGCCATTCCTATCTCCACACCACATCTACCTCAACGTGCGTGGCCTTGTCTTACGTTGACCATGTCTTGTGGGGTACGTAAGTTGGTCTAAAACTTGAATGTCGGTTTGAAGGAGGAATGGAGACCGTTCCGTTTGTTGAGTGGCCAGCGGTGGTCCAGTAAGTTAAGGTACAGCAGGCTGGGTTTGGCAAGCATCGATGTCCTATTGAGACATAACAAACTGCGGGCCGCCAGTAATCAAGTCCTGAATGAAGGACACTAGAAATCCCCCTCGCGGTGCAGAGGGGCTCTGGCCTTGACCATACAACATGCCAGTGAAGTTGGAGGAGCTCTGCCCACTGAAGTCTCCAAACCTTGCATATGGTGTGAATGATGAGCTCTGTCGTATGTACGCTGCAAACCCTAGCGCTGTGTACCGCTCCCTCAAAGTAGCTGAGAGACCCGTATTATCATTAAAGGACTCGACGTCACCCCCCACGTTGAATTGAAGGCTGCAAGATGAAATGATGTCAGTCACATTAAATATCCTGGATATAGAATGCGAATCTTGTACATCCCGGATGTGCAGCACAGATGAACAACGATGAACGGTAGTCTGTGTAGGTGGTGTGGAGGTCAAAAGTGATGCATCTTGATGACGGACCTGCGGTGGGAGAATACCATGATGAAACGTAAGGCGTAACAGAAAAACAAAATATAGGTTTATACATAAGTTATCTCCTTGTCAATATGGCCTGTGGATGATCGATGGCTAGTACTACGAGGTCGGGCAGACTTGGTAGATTGCGATGGTTGGCCAGATTTGCTAGGTCGCGATGACCTAGTGGGTGAGCATGGTGCCCCCACTAGGTGCCCAATGTGCACGGAGTGCTCTGTCGAACAACCACAGCTCAAGTTGTGCACTATTTTTTCCCTGCATTAGGATGTACTTCGAAGTATTCCACTTATGGCGTTCTCGGATGCGCTTGCGATGTGCTGCACCCGCTCCACCTGAAGTGACATACGAAATAGGTTCAGTAATGACCAGTATGAGTTTCGTAAATGAAATGATCAGAAATTTCAATATGTCTTGCGTTGTCATGGCACCACGAAGCACTGTGGCGATCAATCGAATGTTGTAGACTATTGTGTGCATGACCTACTTGGGGTGATATGGTGGATGAGTAGTGGGTCTACCACGTGATCGGGGTATGTACCAATGCAGGTACTCGTCATACGTCTGGACGTCATACGGACACTGCACCATGACGACATCCAGTAGTGCCCTTTCTATCCAAGCCATCGTCCACTCCTGCTGCAGTGGCTACTAGTCCATACTATGCCGATCCGCCCTTGATTGCCTACATTTCTGGAATCATCGATATAACAGAGAAAGAAATACAAAATGTAAACATTACTTGGATGTAGTTTGACTCATCAGTGTATGGCTCGAGGTAGGAACCTGCCATCTAGAGGGGGCACGACCTGGTACAAACTGAACTGTCGCATTACACGTTGTGCCGTGTAAGCCCCCACCATATACGAGAACACCAGATGGTGTGTTATTGCCCATAGCTCCGCATTCTGTAGGTGAAAGCATCTAGGCCCCTAAAAATGATTTTGGTAATTAATGAATTTAAGTGAATATGGGACTAACGTCTTTGTTAAGTGTTTAAAAGGCTAAGTCCATAAAATGATAGCAAGACGCATGCTAAAGATCAACATGAAGATCAAAGTGACTCAAGACAAAGGTATATGTAGACTAGGACCCTCTTTTTATTTTATCGGTCTTAGGAGAAAAGATGGAAAACCGGATTATAGGCTAAATGTCGTACCATAAAGAGGGATTATGGAAAGTAGCTTGATAGCACATTCTTGTATCATTTGGATCAATTAGGATCATGCATTTATTGAAAATTAAAATTGATAGCCAAATCTGTGCTCTGTCTGGAAAACCGAAAGTACCAGAGTTTTAACGGCAGAACTACCACAGAACAAAAGTTCTGCAGCCCTAAGCAGTACTTCCAGCGCTCTGAAGCTCCAAAAAACCGAGCGTAACCTTTTTTCCAGAGAGCACCCCTAGAGTCGCTCGGTGCTTTGTCCGGACAACCGGAAGTACCGGCATGCAAATCATGGTACTTCCGCTTGCCGAAAGCTCCGGCTACCCGAGTAGAGCCTTTTTCCAGAGAGCACCGTCGGGACAATTCCGAGTCCTGGCAACCAGAAGTTCCAGAGTTTCAACGGCGGAACTTCCATTCGAGCGGTAGTTCCGTAGCCTTAAGCGGTAATTCCGGAGCATGGAAGCTCTAGAAGGTCGGGGGAACCTTTTTTTTTCCAGAGAGCGCCAACCTTTTTTCATGAAACTACCGGCCAATGGAACTACCGGATTTATAACGATGGTAGTTCCGCACCGACTTTCAACAGCTAGTTCAGAAGCTCTAACATAGTCATTATTGCCATGTCAGAACAGGTGCAGAAGTACCAGCTTTTGATCTGCGGTACTTCCGCTTGCCTTGAATCTTTCTGGAATTTCACTCTAATGGCTAGTTTTGGTTGGTGAGGGTATAAATACCCATACTCCTGCTCAAGGATAGTAAGCATAGACCCTATTGAACATCTTTGAGCATTGAGCATTCACTCTACACCTCATTTTCTCCTTGTGCATTTATTTGAGGTGGTTGAGCCAAAAGTGTATTGCATCCATTAGATTGATCCTTTGGCACTTGATTGTGACCAAGCAAAGAGCGTGGTCTTGTACTGTTGGTGTTTGCCGGTACCTTGACAACATTGAGGAGTTTTACGCGGTGACTTCTTCAAGAAGGTTGTGAAGAAGCCCAGCATCGACTTGTGAGTGGTTGGAGTCCACCACCTTCGGAGTGAAGGAAGGACTACCACTAGTGGATTGAGGAGCTGAGGCTTAATTTGTGGAGCCAATCTAATTCGTTTGGACTTTCCTCAACGTGGACTAGAGGAAACTAGAAAGTTTTCGAACACCTCGGTAAAAACATCGTATGTACATTGTTTTTCACTTGTCTCATTTTTTGCTGTTGTATATTGTGATTATTTACTTGTGCTAGTGTTCTAGTAGAGATTCATTCTTGTAGAGCTATAATCTTACTAGAATTGAGTAGGGTTCAAGTGCTTTAAAACTTTGTCATATTAAAATTGTTAGAAATTAATTAGAAGACAAAAAAATTTTAAAACCTACTACTCACCCCCTCTAGTTGGTTATCCTTGATCCTACAAGTGGTATAAGAGCTTGGTCTCTCATTATTAGACTTAACTGTCTAGAGAGAAAGGATGGCTAGCGAGGGGATTGTTGTAGGAAAGGCACCTTTCTTTGATGGTTCAAATTATTCTTATTGAAAAATTAGAATGTCAATATATCTTAAGGCCATGAGTCTGAACATTTGAAAAATCGTAAATCAGGGCTATGTCATGCCTATTGATCCATTGCTCCCTACGGAACAACATGGGCATAACTCTCATTTAGATGTTCTAGCCATGAATGCATTACTTGGAGCTTTAGACGCGGATGAGTTCAATAGGGTGAGCAAGTTAGAAACTACTCATGCTATTTGGACAACCCTCTCTGAAATTCATGAAGGGACGTCTACAGTTAAAGAAGCAAAATTGCATAGGCTTTGGATTAAGTATGAGACTTTTACAATGTTGCCTCATGAGGATATAAATGAAATATACTCATGACTCAACAACATTGTAAATGAACTCAAGGGCCTTGGTACTAATCTAACCGATGTTGATGTTGTAAGAAAAATACTTAGGGCCTTGCCGGAAAAGTATGAAAATGTTGGTGACTCTTTTTCTCAACTCACCCGAGTTGACGAGAATGACACCAACACAACTCTTGGGCAACCTCATCACAGATGAGTTGTACAAGAAAGACAAAGAGGAGCTCTTGGAGCAATCCTCCTCAAGGGCAAAGAAGATCACCACTTTTAATGCTAAACCAGTATCAAGCGAGGAGTCCAAGATGATAAGGAGGGCTTCGAGGAGGAGTTGGCTCTTCTAGTAAGAAGAATGAACAAGTTCATGAGAAGGCGCTTAAACCGAAGTGCTAGTCATAAGGCCGTACTCTTTTATTTAATATTGTTGATCAATTTTGCATGATATGTATCATTGTTCTATTGTGTGCACTAGCTGTTCCTGGACTAGTGCGACTTACACAGAGGGTTTTCGAAGTTGTTGCTCCGGGACCCAACAAAGATGGTATCAGAGCCGTGATGACTCTAAGACGTGACCGTAGGTAGAATAGAATCGGTACCCCATAAGGACTTATTTTTTTATATAATTTTGGAAAGTCCGGTAAAACTTTTCTATTCTTTCCCGTACTTAACTACTATTCCACTCGATTTCTAACCTCTCCTCTTATTCAAAATTGTAGATGACCGAGATCCCTACCCAAGTTACCCATGGCACCCAAGCTGGTTATTTAGCCTCGTGCCTTTGGAGTCTCCTACAAGAGATAGGCTTCAAGACACACCCTGTTTAGCAGGGGTACCTATAGACCACTGGAGAGCAAGAGTATTGGCGTGTGGAGGTTTTGATCTATGCAAACGTGGGGGATGAAGCTGCCTTTCACATCTTCGATGCTCCATAGAAGCGAGACACCTTCCATACCGGTATACAGGATGCTGCTCGAGAGGCCATTCGATAGCTGAGAGAGATATACATAGTAGAGCTCAGAGGCACCGCATACCAGTACTGTCCCAGCAGATACCCAGCGAGTTCAAGCAGCATTTTTGCATCCACGGAGTCAGAGGACAACTCCTGGGTTAAGTAGCAAGTGGAACTCATCTAGGCCCTGCACGGTACTTATGAGATGGCTCTGGATGAGTTGAGCTTCACTGCCTATAAGCTATGGAGAGCAGAAGAAGAACTGGCTATGCTGCGAGGGCTAGATGATTGCCCCGCCGAAGAGATGTCACACCGGTGTTAAGAAAAAGTATTTAGCTCAATTCAAACCAACCCAGTAGGATATTCTCTAGATTTAGGCCTTAGGCTAAATTAGAACGTAATTATGAGCTGTACTTTCCTTGTCAACAGCCATAAAACTATCAGAATAAAATAAAAGTATTAAGAATATTTTCTTACTTGTGGAAAGATTACTTTATTTGGTTGTTTGGCTTGTGCTTGGGGGGGGATGGATCAAGTAGAACCCCCTGATAACCTTTGTCTCCTCCCTTCTAAACCTTGGAACACCCAGCAGATGATTAACACGAGGAGCAACGACAACGGCAACGGCAGTGGTTACGACAATAGCAATCACACGGGAAACCAGGCCGCAACTAACTCGCCACCACTGCCTGCTAATAGACAAGATTTGGTGCAAATGATGGCCAACCAAAACCATCTGATTTAGCTACTAGTTCAAACCATTACCAATCTTGCAACGCCTACTCACCACCCGCAGCCAGCTCAAGCACCTTAGTGCCGACTGTCAGAGTTCATGAGGATGCGCTCACCAACCTTCTTGAGCAGCTCTGAGCCTATGGATGCTGACGACTGGCTCCAAGCCATTGATAAGAAGCTGGATATGCTGTAATGCAGTGATCGAGAGCGAGTCCTCTTTCTTCCCACCAGCTGCACAGACCCGAATTGGAGTGGTGGGATGTCTTCACCGCTTCTCACCCCAATGCTCAGGCCATCCCATGGACTGAGTTCGTCCAGCACTTCTACAAGGCCCACATCCCATTTGGCATCATCACCCTAAAGAAGGAGTTTCAAGCTTTGCACCAAGGAGGATGTACCATGAGTGAGTACCTCCAAAAGTTCAATTAGTTGGCATGTTATGCGCCAGAAGATGTTGCCACGGATGAAGCTAAACAGGAGAGGTTCCTGGAGGGTCTCAATGACAACATCTCCATACAATTCCTCTCCAATGACTATGCTGACTTCCATCAATTGGTCAGCAAGGCTTTTCGCCAGGAAGGCAAACATGTGGAGATGGAGAATCGCAAGTGGAGGATGGCCACCCAGAAGGCCCATTCCGATGGTTTCCCCAAACACCGTAGCACTCTGGCATCTCTGAGCAGCTCCGGGATAGCCTTCTAGCACTTGACTTCTCAGGCAAACTGCCTCGCATCTCAGACAGTTCGTGTGCTTCCTTCCAGTGGGCTAGCTCAAAAGAACTCAGCCCCGACCGATGGAGTGACCTGCTTTTATTGCAAAGAGGCGAGGCACTTTGCCAAGTCTTTCCTGAAGAAGCTACAAGCCACTGCCAATGCGGGGGCCTCAGGGGGACAGAACTCAGGGACAACCTTTAAGAAGCCCTAGAATTTCATCAAGGGACGTGTGAACCATGTCACAGCAGAGGAAGCTCAAGCCTCACCGGACGTTGTACTGGGTAAGTTCTTGGTAAACTCAACACCGGCATCAATTCTATTTGATTCTGGAGCTTCCCATTTGTTCATTTCCAAAACTTTTGTGATTCAAAATGTGTTGGGATCCATTCCTCTAAGCAGTCCCATGTTAGTCCAATCCCATGGAGCAACTTAGGAGCGAGAAGATCTAAAAGCCAACCATCCCCATCTCTTTGCAAGCTAGTTCAAATCTCGAGGGCAAGATTTCTTTTAGGGGGGTAGGTTTGTAACATCCCAAAATTTTAATTTCCTTTTATTGATTTTTCGGGATTTATTTGGGGTTATGTGGATTTTATTTCAAAACTTAGAGTAATAAAATTTACTTTAAGTATTTTATTAAAAACAAAAGGGAGTTTATTTTTCTTTTCTTGAGCTCTCCTAAATTGATAGTAATTTTTGAGAATTTTTTGGATTTAAAAATCAATTATAAAAAGCCAAAAAGGTATTTTTGTAAAAATTTAAAGGCCAAATTGAAATTAGAAATATTTTTCCTAAGATTATAACAGCTTCAGGAATTTCTATGAATTTGTCTAGAATTTTTTAGACTTTATTTACTATTTTCTAAGTATTTTTGAAGCTTTCTACTATTTCTGAAAATTTAAAACAAAATTTAAATCTAAAATCATCTCAGGCTGACATGTGTCATGCCTAGATTAAATCCACCCCGCCCAGGTCTAATCTTGGCCGTCTACCACCACTTACCCCTTTGTTTCGCCTCAACAATCGAGATCCTCTTCCTTGCCACGTGCCCTTGATCCGTCCGTCCACCATTTCCTCTCCCCTTCTCTCTCATGGACGTGTGGGCCCCACATGTCAGACTTGTCTTCCTCCTCATCTTCTTCTACCTCTGGCCGTGCGCCATGACTGCCGCCGAAGCTTCGTTTTCCGACCGGTCTCGCCTCCCTAGATGCCGCCTCGACTTTCCCCCTTGCCATCACACCTCGCGCTGACAATTAATGGCTGCTCCCCTCTTGCGTTCGCACCGGCCGAACCAGTTTTCCCCGCAAAGTCCGGCGAGCCACGCCGCCCCTCTCCCCTATAAACCCCCCCGTGCGCCCTTCTCTCGCACCTCCTCCCTTCGTTCTCACTTTTCCCACCTTGGCCAAGCCCCAAATCCACCGGAGCGCCGCTATGCCGAGAGCCATCCACCATCGTCGCTCCTATTCGGTCTTCGACCGCCCTCCGGTCTTCCTCAAGCCAGGTGTGAATCGGATCCCCGTCACCTCCTCTCCCTCCTCCACCCCCCGCTGGATGCCGCCGAGCGCCGGAGCTCCTGCAAACTCACGGGCTCAGTGCGCCGCTGCGCCGGCCCGACCACATCATCACCTTGAGCCGTGTGGCAGCCACATCAGCCGACCTCGCCACGTCAGCATTTTCATTGCAAAAATAATTTGGTCAAAAATCAATTTCCCTGCTGACATCATAAACATCTTTTTCAGTATAAAAATAATTCCAAAAAATTAGCCTTTTCCTTTTTCTCTCTTTTAGAACTTCCGGAAGCCCGTGTTTCTTCATTTTGAAATATTTTGAAATAAAATATAAAATCTTGTTTAGACTTAGGCTAATGGTTAGGTGGTGGGTGTAGGCATGCACTGTTGTTCGGTAACACAGTGTTGATTGTTGGGCGCAAGGGTTATGTGGTTGAGCCTAAGCCAATTAAGGACCGGTCTGTGAGCTACTATTGCAAAGCCCTATCGTACTATCACAAGGCTGGCATGGGACAGTCCTGACTGATTAATTTGCGGGTCCCAACCTGAGTCATGTTGTAGGTTGAAAGTGAGTGTGACGTGTGCCACGAGAAGTCTCACTCGGCTCAAGAGGGGGCCCCGGTTTGGTGGATTTCTTACTGGGGTAAAACCTTAGAGTTGACTTGGCCAGGTTGAAGGCTTTGCATTGTAAAGGCCTTGTTATGATCTCCTCGCTGCACACCAAAGAAAGTGTGTTAATCGCGTGGCAAAATGGGATGATCATGTCTTATGAGTAAAGCTGTACAACCACTACAGAGTGTATAATCTATCCTAGATAGCCGGGCCCATGGTCATAGACATGCTGAGTAAAGTTTTTCACAGATTAGACTTTGTTTTTCAAAATAGCTTATGAAAACCTTATAGATGGATGTAATCCATGAGAGATTGAAAGCGTATAGATGGATGGAATCCATATGAGATCTTTTGAAAAAGATGGTCTGGGAGGGATGCCCGTGGTTAGGATAGGGTTTGATCAGAGCCTGCACTAACGGTATTAATTTCGTTTACAATTACTATTTTTTACTTACTGTATTAAATTCAGCAATTTTAATCTATGTACTGTATTTCTTTCAATGTTGTTTTATGCTAAAATAACCCTATATGCCTTCCTTTGTTGCCTTTATCATTATGTTGCATATTCCGTGTGACTTGCGGAGTACAAGTTTGTACTCACCTTACTATCTCCACGCAAAGGAAGATGACTTCAACTACAGTGATGACCAGGACGACTAGGTCACGTTTTACAGTCGTCTGCCTGTGGCCAGGCTGCCAGGCTTCGCTATTTACCAATTTGTTTCCGCTGTTATTTTCCTTCATTTGTGTTATCAATAATCTTAATGTAAGACTTGGCCACAAGGCTGTACTCTTTTATTTAATATTGTTGGTCAATTGTATGTACATGATATGATCTTTGTTCTACTATGTGCACTAACTGTTTCTGGACTAGTGCGACTTACACAGAGGGTTTTTGGAGTTGTTGCTCAGGGATCCAACAACAGCTACAGGAGCACGTAGCAGACGACCAGATTGGGGTATCAGCAGTGTCACGCTGGCACGCGTCACACAACCACTGATATGTGGTGGATAGGATGGCTAATCCCTAGCTATACTTGGGCATCGCCCCAACCTCTGTGTCAGCCAAAGACTCAGCGAGGCAGACAAACTCAGCATTACAAATATTGCCATGTGTGGCTAGAAACATGATCCAACTAAAGAGTTGAATAAGGTATAAGACGAGGTGCGTCCTGACAACCCGACCGGTGCATCCTGCGAGCACACAATGGAATTCCTCAGCTACCTGTGGGGGACGCCATGAGCACCCTCCGAGATAGCTAGGCTGAACCAGTACGCCAGTCTCTCCTTCCATTCCACTGGTGCAGGGTCTGGAACAAGTGTGTCACCCTGGAGAGAGAGACTGATTAAGAACGAGACATCCTACAGAGTGACTGTCATCTCACCCCACGAAAAGTGAAATGTGTGTGTGTCTCGAGCCTCTACCTGTCCACCAATGCCATGAGCAGATTGCCGTCGAGGGTGATTAGACATTCAATGGAGACCAGCCTCGCAAAGGGAAATAACCTCGTGGCCCACATGATTGGGACGTAACGCTCGTCCAGCTCACAATGATACCTTCCTCCCTGTAGCCTGAAGGGCGAAGGGCCAACCACGTCACCCGCCATCCATGATTAGCACCGGTGGTTCTCATCGTAGAACTATTCGTGAAGCTCCAGTAAAGACATACCTTCAAACAAATGGGATAGACTAAATATTAGTGTGAAGATTGATAATAATAGTAAAATACTACAAATTGAAATTTGCAATGAAATAAATAGTACAAAATAATGTACACTTAGGACTAATGGCAGGTAGCATGCAGGAGGCCAGGTATACATATACATATACATATACATATACATATATAATGGCAGTATGATACTACAAATTAAAAATTATGATAAAATAAATAATTACATAAATATTTATTTCATGGCAGTACAATTCTACAAATTAATAATTAAATAGTTATTTATTTCATGGTAGTACATTATTATAAACAAATATTTATTTCAAGGCAGTACGATACTACATAAAAATTACGATGAAATAATGACAATAAAATACAACAAATTGAAATTTAAGATGAAATAAGTAGTACATACATATATGTATCTTCAGACTTCACAACCCACCAAAAGCCACCAAATCATGGCATATTGGCACTCTACCTTTACATTCGTGATTGATTTTTGTATAATAGCCATATTTTATGCTCCACTAAAGAATCAACGGTATGTTGAGTTGTTAACTTCATTATTTTATGTGTGAAATTACTTAACAACCTAATACTAGAGGGCCTATCGAGGAATTACTCAATGATGAATCTTCTATTTTAAATCTTTTTATTGCATAACTTCTCATATGAACTATTTCTTAAAGATGACTTAAACATACATATACCTGGTCTAATATAGCTCTCTATGTCAGTAGGCCTACTGGACAACCAACCAAGAATCTAAAAACTAGGATTTAAGTGTTATATCCAACATATGTTCTCTTGTACCAATATAATATGGGAGAAGACATAATTTACCTGTGATCCGAAAACTGGAGGTAAATCACTACGAACATTCTCGAAAAGCTTGAAGATAATTTTATCGGTCCAACACTGCAAGCATTCATAAAAACATGTATATACATATACACACATATATATACATACATATGCACATATACATGTACATATATAATGGCAGTACAATACTACAAATTAAAAATTACGATGAAATAAATAAATATATAATATTTATTTCATGGTAGTACAATAGTACAAATAGATAAATACTAAAAATAAATAATTATATAGTTATTTATTTCAGGGCAGCACATTACTATAAATAAATATTTATTTCATGGCAGTACAATACTACATAAACATTATGATGAAATAAATATATATACAATAGCAGTACAATACTACAAATTTAAAATTACAATGACAAAAATAATTACATAAATACACACACACACACATAGGTATTACACAGAAAATACCTGCTAATAGTACTGCTAACCAGCTACAAAGAATTGCGAGACTCCGAGAGCGACTACGAGAGAGTTTGTGAAAGAGAGACTGTGAGAACGACTACGGGACATTCGTTCGCATGTGGACTAAACAAAGCAAAACAAAATTCACCCCTACCCAACTCTACCGTATGGTTCCAAAGCCTGCCGCCTAGTGGCAGGGTTCCAGATGATTAGCAGATGTACATGATATGCATGCATGTCCATGGTCTTGACCTAATTGATGCCTCACACAGTTTTGTGCCGCGGATTTTGGTCCTTTTTTTACACGATCAAGATTTTGCAAGTACAGGGACATCGGATTTTTTTAGATAGCGGTTTATAATTTTTAACAATGATTTATAATTTTTATGTATTTATGAGAGAGAGAGTATGAATAGATAGAGACTCGTTGACTGATATAAATAAAATTATTATATTATATACTATAATCTATTTATAGACTTAGTATTAAAAAGACGCTATAAAAAACAAGCCGAAAAGAGAAGGCCGATCTTTCCTCGTGGTCGTGGCTAGCCTACTTACAAGGATTGGTCCGTGTGAAACTAACATTATCTGGTGGGGATGGCAGAGCTAAGCTATGGAGGCAAATAGTAGACAAGATTGCCGGAGGGAGACACACATGCACAATAGTAATGCTGCCACTTCACTAGATAATGCTCTCTCCTGGTCTTCCAAACACAAATGGCCTGTCACGCTGTCAAAAATGACAACAAACGATGGGAGGAAACGGATAGCAAATGGTTTTGGTCTGTCACAATGCATGGCCTGGCGTGGCATCTTTAAGGTCCTGGTTGTTTTGGTTTCAACTTCTGATTTTTGATATATTTTATATTATTCATAAATTTCATCTTTTCTATACTTTTAGCTTTTTTTGAGCTTTTTTGCCGGTTCTTTTATTTTTCGTATTTGTTTGCATTATACGTGATTGGCTAATATATTTTTTCTATTTTAAATTTTTTAAATTTAACTATGCTAAACAAGCCTCTGTCAACTATAGTGTTTTTTCAACCAGTTACAGTGTATTTTAGTTATAAGTTATTTAAAAAAGCTCTTTTGAGCACGGCAACATGGCATGCTTTAAGATTTTTGTTTCATTCCATTCAAGTGTGTAGTGGTGTACCTACCAGCTTTTGCCTACTTCCATTACACAAGAGGCTATCGGCAGGGTACTTGCTTCAACAGTGCAGGCAGCAGTAACCAAGAGTTAAAAAAGGTTATATTTTGCACCTAGTGGCACATTGTTTCAACGGAATCAGCGTGCACGGTACAAAATGTATTTGCTGTACCGCGATGAGTACAGAGTACTAGCTAGTTTCCTTATTACACCTGATAAGTGATAAGCAGAAAGAGCTATGGTGAATGGGAAGTAAAAGCCATCATTTTGAGTTGCTCAATTTGATATGGCTGCGTCTTATGATTTTCAGCTGAAAATTTTAAATTTTAGTTATTTACGATAGAGATTATAAAGAGAGATACTTACTTACGATTTTGATTAATATTAATATTGGGCTTTTAACGTGTACTACAATAACTTGTAGACCTCATTTTCCCGCTCGTTTCAGCTTCAGCTTCTGGCTTATTTTTTTACTATTCATAAATTTCATCTTTTTCCGAACTTTTGGCTTTTCTTTGAGCTTTTTTGCCGATTTTTTTCCCGTATTCGTTTGCATTTTCTGTGATGAGCTAACATATTTTTTTCTATTTTTAAATTTTTTAAAAATTAATTACGTCAAATAAATCATCTTCAGTTACAGTGAAATTTCAGCTACTACAGTACAATTTCAGCTATATGCCACAGCTTTTTAGTCCAACCGAGCGAGGCCTTTGTTTAAAAGTTAGGTATTATAGTAAAAGCCAAATACCACTTTTAAAAGCTGTAAAAAACCAGGCATATATTTTTCACCTAGTGGCACATTGTTTCTTCGGAATCTGCGTGCATGGTACAAAAAGTAATTGCTGTGCCACGATGAGTACAGAGTACTAGCTAGTTTCCTTGTTACACCTGATAAGCAGAAAGAGCACTGGTGAGTGGGAAGTAAAAGCCGTCATTTCGAGTTGCTTCATCCGAACTGCCAATTTAACAATGAATTGCATGCATGTACTTTTGTTTATTAGCCCATTAATGACCCAGCTTGATAAAAGCACAGAGGAGAGACAAATTCAGAAGACAAAGAGCCCCAAACTGACAAAAGGCAAAGCTTTATACATAAGTAAAAAAGTAAAAAATAACTATATTACTCTTAATTATTATATCTAAACACTATATTATATATATAATAGTAAGTAAAATTATATATTTATTAAGGATTTAAAAGTACCTTTACATTAATTTTATATTAAAATATAAAATATATTATATATTTATAGAAAGCCTACTGAGAAAAGTACGTCTTATGAAGCTCGAGGGAAAGAGTAATTAGCAATTACAGGTTCCACAAGAGGGCACCAACTGACTGGGCCCAGCCGTGGTGGTCGGCGTCGAGGCCGAACAGGTTGTCGTCGAGGCCGAGGCCGACGCCGACGCCGAACAGGTCGTCGTCGATCCAGACCGGGTCGCACCACGACTGGTCCGCCGGGACGACGTCGTGGAACGACGCCGCGCCGAACACCAGTTCGGCGGCGTCCTCACCGAACCGCGGCAGCTCGACGATCGCCTCGAGCTCTCCGTCCGTCGCGGCGCCGCTCTTGGGCGTCGGCTTCGCTGGGGCGGACGCTGGAGGCAGCAATGCGGCGGCGGCGGCGGCGGCGTCGGGGAACTGATGGAGGGAGGGCTCCATGGCCGCGGCTCTCGCGGCGGCTTCCTGGACGTCGCGTGGCGCGGCGGAGGCCGGGCGCGGGAGGGCCGCGGCCATGTCCGGGAAGTTGAGCACCGCGGCGTGACCCTTGACGACGAGCGCGGCGGCGTCGTGCGCGCGCGCCGCCATCTCGGGCGTCGGGAAGGTGCCGAGCCAGATGCGCGACTTCTTGCGCGGCTCCCGGATCTCCGACACCCACTTCCCCCCCGCCCGCATCCGCACGCCGCGGTACGACGAGTGGCGCCCCCCGTCCCGCGCCCTCTTCTCCCCTCCACCGCCGCCGCGCCGCCTCGCCGCCTCGGCCGGCGACGCCGGCGGTGAGGACGACGCCGGGCTGCACACCTCCTGGTCAGGCATTGCCAATGGCAATATGTCAAGCTAGCGTACGTGCGCACACTCACGTATAGCTAGCTACTTAGCTGCTCCGGCAAGATGGATCGAGCTGCGACGAGACAGAGCTGGATGAGTGAGAGAGAAGGGGAGGGGGAAGGGGCGGTTTTAGTAGTGGCTGGTGGTGGAGTGAGGAGAGAGAGTTTTTACGGTGACAGCTGAGCTAACCCGACGCATCCTTGGCGACCTTGCTGCTCATCGCGCTCTGCTTTGCTCTTGTTTTTTCTGTCTCTGGAAAGCGGTTATTGTAGTGCTAGGTCGACGCGGTCCGTCCGTGTCTACGGATTGCCCCGATCTCGAGTGGACGTACCTACGGATTGCCCCGATCTTTAGACTGTGATTTTACTCGATCTCCAGGGGATGTACGTACGGATTGCCCTGTTTATTTAGATTGATGGTTTATGTTTAAATTTTTAGATAGCAGTAGATAGTGAAGATATTGACGTAAATGGTACAAACGGCTTTGAGTTTAGAACGAAGTTTGAGAAATCCGCTTCAAGAAGACGCAATGTTTGTTTTGACTCTCAAAGTCAAAAGATACAAGCGCAAAAACAGAGGTGTTGTCTCATCGGTTGCTTTTTAGATGGTTGGTCGTTTGGGCTGACGCTCAAATGCATCATGAAGGATCATGTGAGAAGGTTTAGAATATTATTATGATGAACTATTGTAAGTTTTGTGAAGTGGTGAAATAGTTTTGCAAAGATTGTATTTAATTTGGGCTGTCTTATGGAAGTATCAAAAAAAATTAGAAGTACCATAGGTATAAGTGCGGTAGTTCCGTTTGGCAGAAGTATCGTCAGTATAAGTGCGGAAGTACCGCTTGGTGAAAGTGCTGGGTCGAGTTGCGGTATGTTTTTTTCAGAAAGCTCCAGATGAGGTTTTCAATGTGTGGAAGTACCGGTTTGGGAGCGATAGTTCCGCATTGCAGAAGTATTAGCGTGTTAAGCGCGGTACTTCTGATCTTGCCAGAAAAATAGGGTTTTGAGAATTGAGTCATGGATTGAGTTGGGATGGCCTGGGTCAATGAATTAAGGTTGGATGATGCATGTCTTGATTAATGTAAGTCAAATTGTGAAGAACTTATGCTTGGAAATGATTTCTTTGTCTTTGGATGTGCAAGGTCGCTTAGAGTCAACTGTAGTCAATGGCAAGAATCGGGGCTAGACTCATGAAGGAGGTAAGGCCCAGAACGATCGAGAATACCGGGTGAGATGGTGATCTAAAGCATGGCACGAGAAAAGCGAGAAATATTGAAGGCGAGTTAGAACGGTGGGATTGTGCCATATAGTTTGCACAGGCCAAGTGAGTCGTTGTTCTGTGGAACCGGGACGGGAGAGACTTGACGACATGTGGCATGCTAGTGGTGCAGCTACACGTGGCAAGCATGGTTATCGCTTGCAATGGTTTGTGATGACAGGGCCAAGAAAGGGTATTTTCGTGTTTTGATCAAAATTCTAAAAACCATCTTGGATCAAAACTGTAGCGCATGGGCGATCCGTTGGAGAGCGGTTTAGATCAAGGTGGAACTAGTTGAATCAAGGCTAAGGATTTAGCGAACGCACACTTATATAATTTGAAAAGCATGCATAAGTGAACTTATAAGAGTAAAATCCGTGTTTAGGTTAACAGGTTTCTGAAAATCGATAGAACCGCAGTGCAATCAGCAGTACTTTCGATCTTGTTATTTGTTCTCTAAAATTTCAGCAGCTTCCCTTACTTGTCTTTTGGTTGTTTCTCATTCATATCTTTGTAGCTATTGGAGTAAAGGAGTGTTGAATACTTGGGAAAAATTAGAAGACACCATTCATCCCCTCTATTGCCATATTTGGTCTTTCACATCGTTTTCCTAATTAATTACCGAGAGTAATGACGCTCTTTACACTTTATTAATTATGATTAGCACGCAGCTAATCTGTTCTTAAGAACCAAAGTCCAAAGGGCACATACAGTACGTGTGCTGTTTCACCTTAACTCGTCCGATTAGAAATCAAACGGTGCGTACGTCCTGTGGTTGATTTGAACGTGGGAACTACGATCGAGCCTGCGACGCATGACACATAATTGTATAAGAATCTGTTTTGCGAGTCTCTCAAAACTAAAAGAAACGGAAGAAGAAGCGAATGTTGTTGCATACTTCAACCCCAAAAATATATACAGGCCATTTCAACCATGTCTAAGTGTGGTGTAGTGTGGTAAAGACATGTGCACTGACATGATGCGTAAAAGAGGAATCATTTGATTGCTTGGTGGTAATGAATATATGATAAGTTATTTTAGCTAGATTGATCATAGCTCCAATTGCCACTAGCATATACACAAGATACATTTGGTTATAGTTCCTTTTTTTTGGTATGCTTTGCATGGGTTTAGGTGTGTTTTCAGTGCAGAGCTAGCTACAGCCACTTGGTTGAGCATCGATGATAGTTTTAAAGAACATTCCTGATCACATCGATCCTTTGCCGATCGAAGGAGTAGTTCGATCCAACGACAAACATCTCGCCCAACCCTATTATGCTCTCTTATCCATGATAATCAAGTGGCTAGCTACAACCCCAATAGATAAACCATACTACTTCGCGCTCTTTTGAGCCAGAAAGAACTCACCAATCTGAGCAATAAACCTTCTGGGCCAAAAGCCTAAAAAGCCCAATTAGATGCAATACAACTATAATCTTCTCTTGAAAACGGAGAAGGTACAAGACTACAATTAATCGGGCCAACCAAATATTGCTCGCTCTCTCTCTCTCTCTCGTGTAATCTCAATTATAGGGTATTTTGAAATTTAAAAAAGTAAAAAATGGTATATTCTTTTTTAAAGCATAATGCGTACTTTTAGGGTCAAGTCCCTTGGCAAAAAAATAAATAAATAAATTCAGTCGAGTCAAAACAAACATGCTCAAGAATACTTTTTGCTCCTCGAATACGTACGTAACAGCCATCGGGCTGGAGCTACTGGCCAAATAATGGTGCTGCCTGCCAATCAAAGGATCAAACTGTTTCCATTTGGATTGACCAAAATACCTTTCGTTGAGGAATGACCAGAATACTTTATGTTAGATGTCGGGCAGTCATATATCAAACCATACACCCAACTGTATGGAGGTTGGAAACATGGCAAGAAGATCGAAATTCCCTGGAGAAGAAGAAGAAGAATATATGTTATGGGGTGTTTAACATGCTGCGCCTGCTAGAACATTAAGTGGCGGACACTTTCGTTTTTTGACACATTCAAATTTCTTACTGAAACTTCACCAACTTTCAACTAAAACGTTCAAAGCTTTCAATTTGTGAGCTTGCAATCAACTTTCAATTAGACGTATGTGAAAGTTTCAATTGAAAATTTGAACTTTCACATGAAAAATTTCTTTTATCATGAAATTTTGAACTTTTCTCTTAGAAACGCCCAACTTTCAACTACGAGAGGCACCGATTGATGGCGACAGAGCTGGAGCTGGAGTTGGTGGGGGTGGTAGCTGGGGTGCGTCGGCACTTGGCTGATGCAGAACTTGGAGCCCTCATCGACAGTGTAGGCTACTCCGACAAGGCATCGAGCCCACGAAGCGGTGCAACGGCATGCGATGGTTGCTTCTGGGGCTCATTGGTGTTCAAATTCCAATGGGTTCGAAAGGTAAGATTTGTTGTGTTGCTAGATTATTGGACCGGTAGTGACTGTCAGGACATAGTAAACAGCAATGGGATTCACCAGCTTTTAGTAGCCTTCTCTGTTATGTGTAAAATGAAGCCATCATTGATTAATCAACTCATTAGTCATTGCCTTTTGCTTGTTAGTCATTGTGTAATTTGTTTTTTCTATTGTTTAATTGAAAGAATTAGTATTCCTACCGAGCCAAATGAGCCTAACAAGCCAAGCTCGAGCATGCTACCGAGCCGAGCCGAGCTATCTTTCCAGCTCATTAGCTTAACGAATCGAGCTGAGCTGGCTCGATATCCACTCCTAGCTGTAAGCACAGGTCAGTACTAGCTTCTTGGATTTAGCCTTTTATTAAGGGTCTACGTGAACAAACAACAAACAGTTTACTTCGTACTACCACTGAATACATGCACTCTGCCCTATCTGTGAACTATCGTTGAGACAAAGTCACTTTTGGCACTGTTTCGCACCGTATTTACAAAATAGCAGTATGCCGACCTTATTGACAAAAATGTTGTTTTTGCCGTCGGGGGGCTGGGCGGCAGCACCCGCGAGGTGACGCGTGGAGCTGCCGCTGGCGGCAGGCGCTTGCTGCCCCCTCACCAGATGGCAGACAGCCTGCCACGCAGGGATCAGGCGGCAGGTAATTAGGCCGGCTAATTAGCTGGGCTAATTACTTAGCCGACGTAATGACTTGCCTAATTTTTTCTATTAGTATTTGTTTGAATTTGTAAATATATCAAGTGAGCTCAAAAAATTACAGAAGTTTATGTACAGTCTCCTGACACAACGTTCCTCACAATGTAATTTTTGGAGAATTTTATCCATGGCGAATGTTGCTAAAAAATTCATACAATTTTGATATTTTTATGAGTTTTTACATATAGCAAACGAGCTCCAAAATTACGAAATTTTATGTGAAGCCTCTCGATGCATTAATAGTTATTATGGAATTTTTTGAGAATTTTTTGTGGTCTAAATTATCCACGTTTGTTCGGATTAACTTAACCATGAATTTAACGATCATAACGCTTGTTTTGAAGTACCATGTGTTGGGCAATCGTGGTATATATTATTTGTGGCTATCCAATTCACACAATTGTCACTCTCTTTATATGTGCCCCTCGTGCACTCTCTCGTTTGCACTAGTGTCATTAGTTGAGTGTCATCCCCCTCGCCCGCTCCCTCGTTTGCACATTTGTTATTCTTACGATGCTGTCCCCCCACCCGAAGCGCTGGTAGTGATAATGGATTGTCTCGCTCGGGCATAAATATGCACCTCTGGTGAGTACGTAGCTCATTAGATCGAGAAGGCAATGTCCCAGTCACTCATCGCCGAAGGTCATTACTGTGGTCGTTGCTCATTAGTTCAAAAAGCCAATGCGTAGCTCAAAATTGGTAGTGCTGATTTCTTCTTTGTAAAGGCGGGTAATTTTTTATCATATTCTTTTGACATTATTCCCATAATCATAGTCAATTAGTGTTATTTAGTTAGTCATGAATAATGTAGTTTGTATCACGAAGTAAGTATGTCATAGTAATTTAGATATAGTTTGTACTATTATTGTGTACATACGGTACCCATAATTTGTTAGTTCGGGGTAAGTAATGAGTTAGTGCTAAGGACGACTGTAATGAATGGCTCGTATTTTTTTCGGATGAGTAATCAAATTATTGATAAGTAGTGAAGTATTCATGCATGCATGTAATCACTGACTTGTAGTATGTTGCTGTCATTATGAATATTCGCAGTAATATTCCGTCTATCCCATTTGTTGCAAGGTACTATCAAAACTAATAGTGCGTACCTAAATATTTGGAGAAGGCAGTGCATAAGTCATTAAGGACGCGGCATGCTGATTAGTTCCCCTGAAAGATAGGTAATTTTTTATAGCATTCTGTTGATGTTATTCCAGTAGTCATATTTACTATTATTTAGTTAGTCATAATTAATGTAAATTGTATTATGAAGTAATTATTAATGTTCACACTAATATTTCATCTGTCGTATGTACTGGTAGGTATGGCTCTACTGGAGGTTCTGGAACACTCGTACGATGAGAAACACCGTTACCACGCATGGATGATAGGTGACGCGACTGGCCCTTCGCTATTTAGGCTGCACCGGGGGGGGGAGGGGTCCGTGGGCGCTGGACGAGCGCTACATCCCAACCTTGCGGGCCACGGTTTGTTGCCCTTTGCGAGGCTGGTCTCCACCAAGCATGAGTTCACCATCGACGGCAGCCTGCTCGCGACATTGGTGGACAGGTGGAGGCCCGAGACGCACACATTGCACTTTTGTTGGGGGTGAGATGACGTTCTTGATGGGTCTCCCTCTCGGAGGTGACACACTTGTTCCAGCCCCTGCACCAGCCGACTAGAAAGAGAGGCTGGCGGACCGGTTCGGCCGGCCTATCCCGGAGAGTGCATGTGGCGTCCCCCGCACGTGGCTTAACAATTTCAGTGTGTGCTTGGCTTAACAATTTCACTGTGTGCCCACAGGTTGCAATGCCGGAGTTCGTCAGGACGCATCTCATCGTGTTCCTTATCTAGCTCTTTGGTTGGAGCATGTTTCCAACCACACACGGCGATATTTGCAACGCCGAATTCATGGGCCTCGTATTGTCTTTGGTGGACGCAGAGTTCGGGGTGATGCCTCGGTACAGCTAGGGATCAGCGGTTCTGTGCGCCACATATCGGGGGTTATGTGACGCTTACCAGTGCACCACTGCTGGTACCCCCAATCTGGCCATCTGCTACGTGCTCCTGTAGCTGTGGAGTTGGAAGCACTTCCCTGTAGGACGTCCGATGATCGTGATACCAGTGCACCCGTTCGGCGAGTTCGCCGACGACCTGATAGACGGGCCCACTATGGGCATGCGGTGGACTACTGCCCGTCTATGGTGGGCGAAGGGCAAACTGTCGAGGTGGTACTTGCTGTGGCACGACAGCGATGTCATATGGACTTCCTGGACAGTAGATTTCATGCACTGTGTATCGCGCGCATGGGTTGTCCCTGCATTGCCTAGAGGACGGGGAGCTATGGACGACAACACAACATCTAGTGTTCTCGTACATGATGGAGGCTTAGCACCACAGCACATGATGCGACAGTTGAGTTTGCACCAGGCCGTGCCCCCTCTGCAGGTTCCTACAGCATGCCATGCACCGGTGAGTCAAACTCCATCCGACTATTGTGTACACTTTCATATGTCTTCCACCAGATCGCCCCGAGCACATCATGCATGAGGAACGTCTGGACCACTCCATTGATCCCCGTAGCGCTTCGCGGCAGCATAATAGTGTAAGACAGTTCAAATATCTTATCGTTCTATTCAATAAATTTGTATTGGCCATTACTGAACTTGTTTCATATGTCACTTCAGTTGGAGCAGGCACAGTGCATCGCATATGCATCGGAGGCTGCCATCAGTAGTCCGGAGACGCCACCGACCCTGTAGAAGACTATGAAGTTCATCCTAAAGCAGGCTAAAAAAATAGTGCACAACCTTACCTGCGACCGTTCCTCGGATCACAGTGTGCACATGAGCCACCCGGTGGGGGCACCCAGTCCAGCTGGCCATCGCAATGTACTGAGTCTGCATGGCGTCGTAGTACTAGCCACCGATCATCCGTGCGCTGTACCAACGAGGAGGTAACTTATGTACGAACCTACATGTTTTTCTTACTACGCCTTGCGTTCCACTAACATCATGGCGTTCTCTCGCCGCAGGTCCGTTGTCGAGATGCATCCCTTTTGGCATCCGCACCACCTGCACAGACTACTGCTCCCCATCGTTCATCTTCGCTGCACATTCAGCTCAGTGGCCGGTAGTGGTCTAGTAGGATGAGGTACAGTACGCTGGGTCCGGTAAGGGTCGAAGTTGTCTAGCTGAGATGTGCCGAACCGCGAGCCACTTGCAATAATATCGTGTACAAAGGACTCTAGAAATCCCCTTTGCAGTGCGAACGAGCTCTCGCCCTGACTATACGATGTGGCAGCGAAGCCGGAGGAGCTCTGCCCACCAAAGTGTCCAAACCCTGGGTATGCTGAGAATGCTGAGCCTTGCCCTGCGTACGCTGCAAACCTTGGTGCCGTGTACTACTCTCTAGAACCATCTGGGAGGCCCGTGTCATCATCAGTGGACTCATCATCAACCCAATGTTGAATTGGAGGCTACAAGATGAAACGATATTATTCACAACAAATATTCTGGATATACAATGTGGATCTCATACCTCCTGAATGTGCAGTGGTGTTATTACTGGCTCTGTGTGAGGGATACTTCCGATTTGCGGAACGACCGGCTTGCGTAGCGGTACATTTTTTGCAGAGAGACACCTGTGTCGGGTCTTCTCAACCCCGAGGAAATTGGTAGTTTCACATGAGTGCTGTGATACTTCCGATGATCGATAGTACCACACTTTACATGACAGAACTACCGGATTTGCCTAAAACGGCTAATTTTCTGATCGTTGCAGATGGGGGCGAAAGTACCAGTCATAAGCCGGTGGAACTTCTGGAAATCCCATTTTTCTGTCCCAACGGTTAGTTTCGAGGTATAGAGTATACAGACCCCCTTGTATCCGGTTGGAGAAAAGAATGCTTCGCTCCATTTTACTCTCTTGAGTTAGTGTGAGGTCCTCCTCTCAATGCATGTGTTACACCATGTGAGCAAGGAGGAAGGCTCTAGATTGCATGTATTGCATCTAGAGGTGGATTGTGTATACACTTGAGCGGTGTGCATTTGTTGCATGTGGTGAGAGTCAAGCGAGGGGATTGGCTTATTACTCTTAGAGTTTACCAACTCTTAGATGGTGTTAGATGCTTTGTGTACGGTGATCTTCTCAAAGAATGTTGTGAGAAGACCTGGCAAATTTGTGAAGGTTAGATTTCACCTACTCGGAGCGGGAAAGAGCTACCACTAGTGGATTGAGGTGTTTCGGCTTAATTCATAAAGCATGTCAAATTTGTTTGGGCTAACCTCAACGTGGATTACGGAGATCGGCAAGTCTCCAAACACCATGGTAAAAAGCAATCGTGTTAATTATGGTTAGTTTTCTTATGCTCAATTTACATTCAAGCAATTTACGTTCATAGAATTAATTTGATTGCTTGTCATTCTAGAATTGCAAACTTTGTCATAAGCCTTAGAGTGTTGGTGTATTTAGGTGAACCCGGTTGTTTTAGACGTTATTTGTGCCAAACCTTTTTGAGTTAAACTTTCGCATTATTTGCTTGGTTTAGCCAAATAGAAAATGATAATTAATTAGAGAAGTATTTTTAGACTACCTATTCACTCACCCTCTAGTCGGCCTCCGCGATCCAACAGCCATGTCTTCATCCTGCAATAAAATATGAATTTCAACAAGAGCCGAAACCCTATCCATCCATTAATCATCATAAGAACTAAGGCATCAACAATTAATTTTCACATGTACGAGCATCAAGATTTAATGAAGTAAAGAATTGACTTAGGATTGTTTATGGCTAAAATTTGACTTAGGATAATTAATTAACTTAAAACAATATTTGGCACATAAGTACACAATACGTTGGATTTGGTCATGCATTACATTACGCTTTCATTAGCTTATACAACTGTTTATAAGTATTGAGATGTTGCCTAAATTTGTATCGTATGATTGATTTGAGATTATTGTTCTTGACCTGAGTTCTTAGATGTTGTTTTGGTGGTCAGTTATGGCGAGAGGCCATAGACGTGGTAAAGGCTGAGGGGAACATTGGTGAGGTGGGTGAGGAGACCGCTTCGGCTATTCAACCAGTCGTTGGTGCATAGACAGGGTTGTCTGCTTTGCTATAGGAACTCCAGAGAGAGGTCCGTGAGCTTCGTCAATGGGTGCAGGCAGCTCCAACTACTTCTGGTACACCTGTTGTTGCACCGGCCCCCCAGATGTGAGTATGAGTCTTTGTGGGTGGATGACCCTCCATCCAGACACCTTCGATGGAGCGGCATGCTGGTCCAAGCAGTAGAGCTTTAGCTATGCTACATGGAGAGATAATTTGGAGCACTGGTGATGACCTCATAGTTAAAGGCTCTCTTTGTGGTCTTTCAGCTGAAGGGTCAAGTGAACATTTGGTGAGAAGTGGTTCTTTTAGCTAGGATCCTTGTCTAGGGAACAATCACTTGGGAGAATTTTATCAAGTAGTTGAAGATGAAGTTTTACCCGAAGTCCTTCCTTTTGAGGATGGTGCACGTCCTATCGACCTTCGTATAGGGAAATGTGACTATTGCAGAGTACGAGACATGATTCAATAACCTGGTCCACTTCATACCAACTGTGGCTGGTGATGACCGTGAGAAGGCCCAGAGATTCCGTTGGGGACTTAACCAGGAGTATTGGCATGTCTTAGGAGTGACAGGGGTCCTAGCTGAATTAACCACAAGCTTGGACTGTGCGTGCAGTTTATGCCATTTTTTCTTTAAAGATTTGATCAAAATCTTCGGATGGCAACAACTAATTAAGCTAGCCTGATGCTCGATGGTTACGGCCTGTAAAGAGTATTTTAAGAACATGTAGATCATTTTCGCTGTATAGAGACCTCAAGAGTAGAAAAATCAATGGTTTGCAATTCAAACTTGATTATTTTAAATGTTGGATAAAAGATGTTAAAAATGTATATTTTGATGGTAGCTTGCTATAGATCACCATTATATACTCCATATATCTGGCCAAACAACAGCGATGCCCTAGCTAGATTTGTGTAGTCAAAACAAATTGAATAATTTTGACCAAAGATATTGTTTAGAATGTGTGGTTTAGATATATGAAAATGATATGAGTGAATTTGTAATAAGAATACTATCATAACATTTGACTTTTATTTTTTAATATGAGTTAATCATGCACACCTTTACGTATATACAAGTGCGTTTTCAGTAGAAACTTTGTGAAGTCGCGAATTTATCTCCAGACGGATAATAGCTATGGATACCATTATATACTAGTAAAGGTTATCGTAGAATTTGCTGTAGATCACCATTATATACACCATATATCCGGCCAAAAAAGAATGATGCCCTAGCTAGATTTGTGTAGTCAAAACAAAGTAATTAATTTTGAGCAAAGATATTATTTAGAATGTGTGGTTTGGATATATGAAAATGATACGAGTGAATTTGTCATAAGAAATACTATCATAAGAGTTGACTTTTATTTTTTAATATGAGTTGATCTGCCCATTTTTACACACATGCGAGTGCGTTTTTAGTAAACTTTGGGAGGTTACCGATTTATCCCCGGGCTCCATCTTTCTAGGCATATGCTAAGGGGGCGTGCTCACATGTGTGTGCATGTGTGGTGGTGTGCATATGTGTTTTCCTTGTAGTCATGAAAAAAGTAGTCAAAGTGACATTTTTTACTGAAAGGAGTAGGGTTTATCGGTTTGTTTTTAATCAGACTTCATCGGTAAATTCAAACTTCGCAAAAATTGGAAAATTTTGTTTGAAATTCTTGAACCAAACTTTGATCTATTTTACCTGGGAAAAATCATTTTTACCTGACCCCAATGGTAAATTCAAATATCATGAAATCGAGAAAATTTTGGAAAATTTTGAATTAAAAATTTATTTTTTGACTGGGAAACAAAAAAAATGAAAAAAAAAATGTCGCTTGGAGCCCCCACCTCCCACTCCCCAAGCGCATTATCGACTAGGCTACGCCAGCACATGTTATTACTTGCACGGTTGTGAACTTTTTAATCCTATATTCATTTTTGAAAATTTTCGAATCATTTTGACCGGTTTTCAGCCAATAATTGAAAAGAACCCTAGAAAGGAGTACTTAACAATGGCAGCAACAATTCCCAAAAAAATATAATAAAAAAGTAGGCAGAATCGTTTATCCCATTGCGATACCCATATGGGGAAAAGAGCCTAATATTTCCATGTGAATGGTATTAAGGTCTAATATACTTCGAGACATTTATATATGTATATCACTATTTTTTGACGTGGTGGTAGAAGAACTGTCGCCCAATTCATTACAGAGATTTGTCCATATCTATTAATATCTAGCTCTGTATATAGACTGAATATACAATATTCTCAAGATATACGGATGTATTTTCCTCCACAAATCATTCACCACATTGGTAGGAGAGTCTTTGCCTCCATTAGCGCCGCAATATGTATACAAATGTTTTTTCCACCGTGGTCCACGCATCTGATATGTTCATGCAAAACGTGCATTAAAAAAAAAGGAAATGACCGGCTAGCTAGTCACTTGGTAGACTTTGAAACGGAGAAATTGGAAAACGTCGCTCCCAGTCGCGCCCTGTTCTTTTCAGCTTCTAAAAGCTGTTTTTCAACTTTTTACAGTAACTAACTTTTAAACGGGGTATTTTTTCAATATAGAGTCTACTAGTTAATTGTAGTATATATATTATTGACTTCATTTATATCGGCATAGACCGCATGTAAATTTTTGTTACTCTATAATCTTTCGTACAAATAGCTCAAAAGTCACAAGTCACAGCCAAAAGCAACAAGCCACAGCCAAAAAGAACGGCTCAGTGACAGCCCCTCCTCTCTCTCTCTGCTCTCTCTTGGCTGCGATGTGCTGCATGCAATTGCAGTGTACGGGAAGCAAGTATGTGTGCACTGCAAATGCAATAGCTAGATCTGGCTAGATGTTGGGGTCGTTTTTGACCAGTACTGCCGGTGCGTTGCTCCTCTGTCGTGCCTGCAGCGTGTTGCCGTCATCTAGCTGACACACGATCGATGCGGCAGCAACAGCGCGCGCGCGTGCGCGTATGTGTGCATATATATGATGCGTGTGTGTCACCTAGCTGCAGAGCCAGTGGCACCATCGGCTTTGTCACTAGCTCATGGTTGTGTATATGTACACGCGGTTGAAACGGGAGAGCCCTGCCAGCATGTCGAGCCAAGATGGGATCGAGAAAAAAAAGAAACAGTCTCGCTTTCGTCGTGGTCCAGGCCAGGTTAAAAAAAAGATGCTGTCGCAAAAGGAGAAAACGACAAGGAGATCTTGTCGACAGGAGAAAGTACTGTGCGTCGTCCATGCATGCCCCATGGTAAATATTTGCACGCACGCGTGCAAAAAGAAGATGTTTTCAAACTAAAGAGTCGAGAGTTGAATACTTGGGATATTGATGCGTACGTGCAAATACTCCAGTCGTTCACTCGTTCTTTGTAAATGAAATATTGGACTTTCACTGTCTCCAACATAATATTATAGAATTTGGACCACTGATTTTTATATATCAGTGTAAATTAGGTAATTAAAATATTATATGTAATATATTGATTATCGCCCTCCTGAGGACCTTTACGCAAATAAAGAAAGAGGATAAGTAAAAAAGGATAAGAGAGAGAGGGAGAGGAGCTTACTTGGCCGTTTCCGAGGCCAACTTGATCGGAGGAGGCAACAAACTTGGTGTCCATGCCACGTCGTGTGCCGTTTTAAAAGGATGCCGAATAGGGGCAATCACAGCAACCTAGCCGCCGCCTCCATTCTTTCCTCTTTGCACTGCCACTCCAGTAGACATGTGCATTGTATTTATAAGAAGATAAAAAGAGATGATGAAATGTATGCATGGTTTTAATGAGAAGATACATGAAGTTGAGATAGTTGTAAATTGATATGAATACTTAGGACCATGTTTTAACACCGTTTACAATTTTATTATGTGCTTGCTAAGTCTTGGACTCACTTTTACTTTTATTGTTGTTTTTAGATGATCGATGAGGACAACAAGCATAGACAGGAGTAGCATATGATTGATCTTGCACTGTCCTTACTTAATTTATCACATAGTGTTTATTCATTCATTGTTAGAAATAAATAATATTAGCCGTGCAATATTAGTTTTGAATCATGGTTTCCCTTGGAACAAAATAATATTAGAATGTTACAGCTTTGTCAAGGTTCCTTTGATTAGACATAAATTTGATTCATTTTATTAATATTATTCAATGTTCCTATATTATGGTTATATTTGTGTATGTAATCATCTTGTGGAATTATAGTTGAAGTATAGTAGATGATAATATGTCTGAAATGGTTAAAATTGGTAAGGAATATAGTTGTTGGTGACATTCAGGGCTCTTGTTGGCCTGAGGTGTTACAGTTGGTATCAGAGCGGGCGTTAGGTCCATAGTAGATAAATTGATGACTTATTTAGATAATCAACTAACATTTGATCTAGGATTAGCTATTTAATGAAGTAAAAATTGTCTTAGGATTGTTTATGGCTAAAATTTGACTTAAGATAATTATTAACTAAAAATAAAATTTGACACACTGTTGCACAGTAGGTTGGGATTGGGTCATGCATTGCATGTATGATTCCATTAGCTTGTACAATTGTTTATACGTATTGAGATGTTGCCTAAATTAGTATCGTATGATTAATTTGAGATTGTTGTTCTTGAGCTGAGTTCTTGGTTGTTTCTGGTGGTCAGTTATGGTGATGGGTAGAGGCCGTGGACGTGGTAGAGGTTGAGGGGAACATTGGTGAGGTGAGTGAGGAGGTTACATCACCTGTTTAGCTAGCCGTTGGTGCGTAGGCTTGCTACAGGAACTTCAGAGGGAGGTCCACAAGCTTCATCAATGGGTGCATGCAGCTTCAACTGCTGCCAATGTACCTGTTGCTATCTTGTTGCTGCACCAGCCCTACCAGAGGTGAGCATGAGCCTCCGTAAGTGGATGGTCCTCTAGGTAGACACCTTCGATGAGCGGGCATGTCAGTCCAAGCAGCATACTAGCTACGCTATATGGAGAGACAGTTTGGAGCCCTAGAGATGACCTCAAAGTTAAAGGCTTTCTTTGTGGCCTTTCAGCTAAAGGGTCAGGCGGACATTTGGTAGAAAGTGATTCTTTCAGCTAAAACCCCTACCCAGGAACCGATCACTTGGGAGGATTTCATCGAGCAATTCATGACAAAGTTTTACCCAGAGTCCTTCCTTTAGAGGATGGAGCACGCCCTGTCGACCTTTGTACAGGGGAAGATGACTATTGCAAAGTACAATGTTGGGTTCGGTAATCTGATCCACTTCACGCCAGTCGTGGTTGGTGATGACTGTGAGAAGGCCAAGAGATTCCATAGAAGACTTAACCAGGAGTGCCGGCATATCTTAGAAGCAACAGGGTCCTAGGTGAAAGAACCACAATCTTGGACCGTGCATGCAGTTTCTACCCATTTTTTCTTCAAAGATCTGATCAAAATCTTCGGATGGCAACATCTAATGAAGCTAGCCTGATGCTAGATGGTTACGGCCGGTAAGGAGTATTTTAAAAACATGTAGATCATTTTCGCTGTATAGGGACCTCAAGAGTAGAGAAATCAATGGTTTGCAATTCAAACTTGATTATTTTAAATGTTGAATAAAATGTTAAAAAATGTATAACCATTATATACTCCATATATCCGGCCAAAAAAGTGTGATGCCCTAGCTAGATTTGTGTAGTCAAACAAATTAATTAATTTTGACCAAAGATATTGTTTAGAATGTGTGGTTTTAGACATATGAAAATGATACGAGTGAATTGTAAGAAATACAATCATAACATTTGACTTTTATTTTTTAATATGAGTTAATTATGCCTACCTTTACGCACATGCGAGTGCATTGTTAGTAGAAATATTGTGAGGTTACGGATTTATCCTGGGCTCCGTCTTTCTAGGCATATGGCACTACTACAGAAAAGGTCATCACAGACGGTTCGAAAACGTCATCACAGACGGTTTTGTGAGCCGTCTGTATTTATGGGTCAGTGATAATCGAAGGTCATCACGAGCGGTTTTGCCAACCGCTCGTGATTATGAAACTATCACGCACGGTTTTTGAGTAAAAACCGCTCGTGATAGTTGATAATCACTGACGGTTTTTACTTAAAAATCGTCAGGATATCGATTATCACGCAGCGATTTTTGAGTAAAAACCATCTGTGATTATCGGCTATCACGCAGCGGTTTTTGAGTAAAACCGCTCGTGATATTCCCTTCGACCCATACATATATTTCTCTTATTGGCTAGCCTCGGGAATGCTAGCCATGCCCTCTTAAACAAGCGATAATCACGGACAAAAATATACAATTCACACATCTCATTTGCTTTCGATACATTTCACGGACATAAAACATCCAATTGACATGGCACTTCATTTCACAAACATAAAGCATGCATCCATTTCGCAAATCGATTAATTGAATTGAAATGAAATATCCATTAACAAATGCACGATTACAAAAGATCTACACCGCATTTACACTTAGTGATAAGACCAATAAGAAATCATGGTGCGCAGTGGAACCGTCCTCCGGCTTTATGACTTGAGTCGCAAAGTACGCCAACTCTCCTTGAATCCTCCAAAATCGATGTTTCAATGCGGTTGACGGATGGACACACTGTCGATAGGAATATCAATGTGCATATATATGTAACGTGATAAGTATGAAGTAATTATGGGAAGAGTGACAAACCTTGCGATTGGTGAGCCTCGAGGAATCGAGGAGTAGTTCCATATGTTGGCAAACGTAGTATCCACATGTGTTGCCCTATTATTCTTGGTGGCACCGCAAAAATGGAATGTGTTAGTTCAAGAGGCATTAGTACCAATCTGTTGCATAGGATTAATTAATGTGAAATAGCGAATACTTTAAAATCTCGAACATGTGTCAGCAGGCCTTTGGCCCCGCGCTTCGAGTCACCTCCCTTTTCAATGTACATCGCGAACGCCCTACGTAATTCGAAAAAGTTAACCTTAATCATTCGGAAGGAAAGAAAGAGTACAATGTAGATATGTATGGGGAATATGTGCTTACCTATCGATTACTTGGTGACAACTCGTGAAGTCCATTTTATTCTTACTTAGGGAATCAAGGTAATATACCTTGTTCCATTTTGGTACAATTACTATTAAAATCCAATGAAAGTTCGATTGAAGGGCATAAGTACATAGTCCTTATTGCGGCAACCAAAGATCCGATGCAATGTACCTCTCGACGAGGGTGTCGCTGGTCGATGGTATCCTTGGCGACCAATTGTGGGTCCAAGAAACCGGTGATGAGTTGGATAATCTAACTTTAATCAGCATGTGTCTATATATATACACGAAAGCAAAAATTAGATATGGCATTTATCGGTATGACATTAACGGAGATCGTGATTGTACACACTTACAACGCCCAAAGATCGAATGATTGAGACGTCAAGAGCGTTGAGCGTGAACAGATCGAATAAATCCTCAAAGGCGACCACGAACATACACTCTTGAAGATTGTGGTGTAAATCTTCCTCGATGAATTTGTGATGATACTTGAAGTCCGTTCTCCTCTAGCTTATTGGATCGCTGCATATACCACGTGTGCAATTGCATGCAACTATGTGGTAGCTTTTGGAGGTCTTTTGCTCGAGCAACGCTCGCCAAGCATGAATTTGCGGGCCAAAGGGTGGTACGGAATATCATCATTGGTCTTCTTTGCTTTGCCCTTGCCGCCTTGTCGCCTCGGCTATAGGTCGACTTCACTAAGTCGACTTTGAAGGTAGCAGCGGTGCAAGTTGCTTTGGCGAGAATAGGGCCCGTGGAGATAGCACCGTGTAGTATCCGGTGGTGGAACCGATCGGTCTTGTAATGGAGATGGCACCGGTGCAAGTTGCTCGTCCCGCCACCGAGAAGAAGCCTCCGGGAGATGTCGCTTTTGGGCCCCGGATGAATGTTCCAATGGCTCGTCCTAGAGTCACGATCTCGTCGTTAGGGGCTTGAACGGACCACCTCAAAATTGACATACACACCATCCACATTAACTTTTGCAAAGCACGGCGCTAAAGCTTGACCGTGCACCATGGCCCCGATACTGCATTTAATATGCCCGCCCCAAGCGTACAAGGAATGGAGCCATATCTCACTTGGAGCCCGCACCGTGAGGCTCCTACATAACGATACAAAATTAGCTACTCGAATAGGCCTACCAATGGAGCAAGCATTCGAGAGGTAATAATTATTACCAGGATGTCGCCCACGGAAATTTGACACGGGATTGCGTCGGATTCGACGCACGACTACTCGGACGGTTGGGCGGTGGCTAGCACAGGCGGCGGCGGCGCCACCGACTTTCTGTCTGTTTCACACCTCATCTTTGATTACATCACCCGCCGAATCCAGTATCTCCTCTCTAAGAGATACCTTGATCTCTTCTCGTAGCTGTGCGTCACGCCGGCTTTGTTTCTCTTCTGCGCCGATACATGTCGGAGTCATCTTGAAACCATGTTTCCAAGGAACGAAGCCCAAGGCCTCTCGTGACGGCCCGGTGCTCCTTGTTTCCTAGGGCCACGGAGAGCATATCATTCTCCTTGTTCCTGGAATGATCCGTGGTAGATTGAAAACTCAGCTCTTCCCGCAAGAGCACGACATGTCATTTCAATTCGTACGAAGTTGTGGAGTAATTACAAGCTACGTAGTTCGATCGATATCTTACCAGGCGCTCGGTCACTTGCTGATCTGCAGGGTTTCGAAAGGTGACGTCCCCTGATGTTGTTGTAGATGACTTTGCTCTAATCCAATTTCGAGCGCGGTCATCCGGGATATTGGAAAACGGCGGGGCGATGTCCTGTGCAGCTGCCAGCTCATCCTCCTTCCTCCACTGCAGGATTTTACCCGCATACCCAGCTGTGCCAAGTCTGTGAGGGTGTGTATTTTTTGCCTGGAGGGCCTTGTGCGCCACACTTGTACTTTTGAAATCTTCGGTCGTTTTCATCGCCTTGAACTCTTCCCATTGTGGTTCCAAGAATAGGTATTTATGAACAGGCGTTTCGTCCGTCTCCACGTATTTCCTGACAAGCGTGCTCTTGAAGTTCTTCCATGCTTTGCACGCCGCTTTGTAGGTTTGTTGTTGCACAGCGTCCAGGTGTTCTTCTGGGAACTCGAACAATACCAAAATTTCGGTCCACAGCTCACGTTTCCGAGTGTCAGACACGTTCTTCCACGAATCGTATGTGATCTCAATTCGTTCTCGTGCAACTACTCGACCATGGTTCAGAATGCGTTTACTGCTTTTTGAGGAAGGATAGGGACCCCAGATGCATTCACCGTTGTGTTGGTCTGTCGGCCCTCAGGCTTCTTTGATAGCCCTCTTCCTTGGCGTCTTGATGTTGGAGCGGACGCCTCCGGCGATGATGTTGAAGAATGCGCGGGTGACATGTTGCTCATTTTGTGGGTCTATTAAGATAAGATGAGAAAGTGATCATATTGAATTGCAAGACAAGAGAGGAGTAGAGGGGAGGGGGTGATATGGACATAGAGAGGGGGTGATGTGCCTATCCTAGCACCTACTTTAGTTGCTAATACTATAAACCAAATAGCAAAGTCCCTAAACAAAGGTCTATGAAGCAAATGACACAAACTAGTGTATCCAGTTCATTGAACGGGAACACTATAGTATGTCACTTGCTTCATTTGCTGTTTTTGTATCTTTTGCAATAATCGCAAGATTTCTTTATCCGGATACACTAGAATGTGTTACTTGCTTCATGCCTTTGATCATATACTCTTCCTTGATTGGTTAATTTGTGCTCTCAAATTGTAGGATTGCACATGATAAGATGAGGAAGCAAGAAAAGTGAAACATGATGCTCAATGTTAGGAAGAGAGGAGAGGAGTAGAGGGAAGGGGGAGAAGGGAGGGGGTGATGTGGACAAAGAGGGGTTATGTGCCTATACTATATACTATATACTAACACAACAAGCAATGTAATATGTACCAATGTAAACTAAGCAACTGCAGTAAACAATGTACCAATGTAGTATGTACCAAATAGCAAATTAAACTAAGCTACTGCAGTAAACAATGTACCAATGTAATATGTACCAAATAGCAAACTAATTAAACTACTGCAGTAAACAATGTACCAATGTAATATGTACCAAGCATCAAGCATCAACCCTAAACACTAACAGTAAGCATGAAGCATCAACCCTAAATATGTACTAAACAACTAACCATAACAGTATGAAGCATCAAGCATCAACCCTAAACACTAACAGTAAGCATGAAGCATCAACCCTAAATATGTACTAAGCAACTAACCATAACAGTATGAAGCATCAAGCATCAACCCTAAACACTAACAGTAAGCATGAAGCTCGGGGAGGGATTTGATGACCTTAGGGTTTTGGTGACCTTAGGGACGGCGGAGGAGGAGGAGGCGGCGACGACGACGGAGGAGGAGGAGGCGGCGACGCAGGAGGAGGCGGCGGCGACGGAGGAGGAGGAGGCGACGGGCTCAGGGAGGCGGCGACGGAGGAGGAGGCTGCGGCGACGTCTTCGTCCGGGGAGGCGGCCGGCGAGGGCTGGGGGAGGCAGCCGGTGAGGGCTCGGGGAGGCGGCGGCAACGACGGGTTTGGGATTTAGATATAATCGAATAACTGCAGCGCACACGAAAAACCATAGCGAGAGGGTATATGTAGGGAGATTATCACAGACGGTTCTAAACTTAGAACCGTCTGTGATATGATATCACAGACGGTTCTAAGTTTAGAACCGTCTGTGATAAGCCTTTGCCGGTTGTTGCAATTAAGACAACACCAATAACTACACAGCTGCATTCATATCAACCACCAAACAGCTGCATTCATATACAACACCAACCAGCTGCATTCACACAGTGTATTTCTTGATACATTTTGTCATTCTCAAATACATCACACATATACATCACATATACATAAATGCCAATACATTTTGTCATTCTCAAATACATCACACATATACATTTTCACATATACATCTCAAAATTGACTACATCACACATTTTCACATATACATCTCAAAATTGACTACATCACACATTTTCACATATACATCTCAAAATTGACTACATCACATATTTTCACATATACATCTCAAAATTATCACACATTTTCACATATACATTCTTATTGTACTTGCTTATTTCCTTTAAAAATTAGCCCTTCATCATGATCAATGCGCACGTAACTAGTTTCACACGTTGTTCATCGTCGACCTTATGCCATTTCCAAAAGGAGGTAACTCGTCAAATTGATTGTATTCCTCCTCGTCCACTACATTCTCCACTCCGACAATTCTCCTTTTTCCATGAAGAACTACATGGCGTTTCTTATTTGCCGGGTCGGTTACATAGAAAACTTGAACAACTTGATTGCGAGTACGAATGGTTCGTCTTTGTACCCGACACGTTGGAGGTCCACGGTCGTGACACCGTACTTGTCAACCTTCACCTGTGGGAGATGCACCCAACGGCAGCGAAATAAGGGGATCTTGAAAACCACATAGTCGAGCTCCCAAATCTCTTCTATGAAGCCATAGTACGAGTTTCTCGACCCATCGGTACTGAATGCATCTATGCGGACACCGCTGTTCTGGTTAGTGCTCTTGACATCCTGAGACTACGTATAGAATGTGTACCCATTTATGTCATATACTTGCCATGTCACAACTGTAAATGTCGGCCCTTTTGCCAACCATGTCAGCGTCTCACTCGGCGAGCTCCTAGCGATTTGCTCCTTCAACCATTGGTTGAACCAACGGTTGTGTTGCCTCATGATCCAAACATCCGGCCGCTCCAGATTTGTTGCCGAAGCACATCCTTGTGCTGGCCCACATAAGGGGCCACTTCAGTCATGTGTTGCAACACCGTGAAATAGGCTTGAATATACGTGTCCATATCTGGAGTGATTGCTCTTTTTTCGATAGTTCCGAGACCCTTCAGCCTCCCCTCATGACGAGATTGAGGGACACCTATCGGTTGAATCTGAGCCATATAATCGACACAAAACTCAATGACCTCTTCGCTTGCATAACCTTCGACGATGCTGCCCTCCGGCCGAGAACGATTCCGTACGTACGACTTGAGAATTCTCATGAACCTCTCAAATGGGTACATGCTACGTAGGAATACGGGCCCGCATATTTTTATCTCCCACACAACGCGAACAGCGAGATGGACCATGATATCGAAAAACGAAGGAGGGAAATACATTTCAAGGTGACATAGAGTCATCACCACCTCGTCCTGCAGAGCATCTAGTCCTTCGGGATCGATGACCTTCTGAGCAATTGTGTTAAAGAAATAACATAGCCTCATGATTGTCTCTCGGACTTTGATCGGCAAAATATTTCTAATTGCAATAGGGAGCATCTGTGTCATCAGCACATGACAATCATGAGACTTCATGCCATTTAACTTCAAATCTTGCATCGAAACAAGTTTCTTCACGTTGCCGGAGTAACCAGACGGAACTTTGACACCATGCAAGCACTGGCACAGCTCTGTTTTCTCCGCCTTGGACAGAGTGTAACACGCAGGGGGAAGGTACATTCGTCCATTATCAGTGCTTGTCGGTGCTAACTCAGGCCTGATGTCCATGTCAACCAAGTCAAGCCGTGCGTTGACACCGTCCTTTGTTTTATCACGGATGTTCAGTAAGAGACCAATCAAGTTGTCGCACACATTCTTTTCTACGTGCATGACGTCGATGCAGTGCCGAACATCTAGGTACTCCCAATAAGGTAAGTCCCAAAATATTGATCTCTTCTTCCAGGTGTTCTTCTCATGAGCCCTCAATTTACGTCCCTTTCCGAGGACAACATCTAAATCCTTAACCATATCATAAACCTCGTGTCCCCTTAAATGCCTTGGAGCTGAACCGTCTTCCTTCTCTCCGTCAAATTGTTTCTTCATCTTGCGGTATGGGTGAGCCCTCCGAAGGAACCGGCGGTGACGCATGTAGACGGTTTTGCGTGAGTGTCTCAGCCACACACTCTCGTACCATCTAAACAGTGAGTACAAGCTTTGGCACCTTTTGTACTATGGCCCGATAGGTTAGCAAGGGCAGGATAATCATTTATGGTGCAGAACAATAAGGAGCGCAGAGTGAAGTTCTCTCGTTTGTATGCATCCCATACCTGTACCCCTTCGTTCCATAGTACTTTTAGATCTTCCACCAACGGTGCTAGGAACACATCGATATCATTCCCATGTTGTTTTGGCCCTTGGATAAGTATCGACAGCAAAATGTACTTACACTTCATACACAACCAAGGAGGAAGGTTATAGATGTAGAGAGTCACGGGCCATGTGCTATGTCATTTGCTCATGCTCTTGAAAGGATTCATTCCATCTGTACTCAGTCCAAACCTTATATTACTTGGTTCTGCACCGAACTCTGCAAAACTTCTATCGATGTTTCTCCACTGCGCGAAATCAGCAAGGTGTCTTATCATTCCATCCTTCTTGCGCTCCTCCGAGTGCCAACGCAGCAGTTTTGCCTCCTTTGGATTTGCAAAAAACCTTTTCAAACGGGGAATTATAGGAAAATACCATGTCACCTTAGTAGGAGGTCCTTTCTTCGTCTCTGTTCCTTCGCCATCATCTGATTGATTGTTACGTTTGTATCGGGATGCGTTGCACACCGGACATACATGCATGTTTGCATACTCTTTACGGTAGAGGATACAGTCGTTCGGGCATGCATGTATTCTTTCTACTTCCATTCCCAACGGACAAAGAATCTTCTTGGCTTTATACGTGATTTTAGGCAACTCATTTCCCTCCGGAAGCATGTCCGCTAAAAGACCTAGCAGCGCCGTGAAACTCTTGTCGGACCAACCGTTGCTTGCCTTCAATTTCAACAGTTCAAGCACGGCCGACAACCTCGTGTACTTGCAGCCCGTGTACAAAGGTTTCTCTGAGTCCTCCATCAAGCCATGGAATTTAACATACTCTCTCTCACCATAGTTCTCTTCTACATCGCAAAGCATCTGATCCAGATTATCATCGTGCAACCTATCCGAATCCAAGCCACAATCGACATCAGCCGGCGGCATGTCATTCAGTTCACCGGCGATGTCATCCGGGGGCATATCATTCACTTCACCGGCGATGTCATCCGGCGGCATATGATCATTCACTTCTCCATGACTGGTCCAACACGTATAATCATTTTTGAAACTCCTCCGAATCAAGTGCGATTCAATTTGCCCTCGGTTCTTAAACATCTTCAAATTCTTGCAGTCAGTGCATGGACAGCACATATATTCCACCCCCTTATTCAACATATCCTCCTCGGCAGCTCTTATAAAAGCAGAAACGTCATTAATGTACTCTTCACTCACACGGCTCGCGGCATACATCCAGCTTCGGTCCTACGTTACGTACATATATAACAACTTAGTATTAAAATCTAGATTAACTAATTATAACTACATATATACCGGCCACATTTATTATATTGAGACTTAATTTGCTAGCTCAATTCGTATTACAAACACAACAGCTATTATATAACCAACAATTTTGCAAATTAACCATCTTCAATATAACCACTCATGGATTACTTAGACCTAAATTGTAATGCAATTAAAGAAAAAATAAATTTCATTACTAACCATATCTAGAGCAACCAGGAAAGTCTGAATCTTTCAAAGCTCAATCTCTGCCGCTTCCCACCAAATTAACTGGCCTGAAATCGCCTAGCTTCCTCCCGAGTGAAAAAGTGCGCAGCAGTGGCTAGATCTGGATCGAAATGAAGACAGATGCAGTCTGAACAGCGCAATAAATGCCTTAGCCATTATCACAGATGGTTTTTATCTAAAAACCGTCTATGAATTATCACAGACGGTTTTTAATTAAAAACCATCTGTGATAACAAGCTTATCACAGATGTTTTTAATTAAAAACCATCTGTGATAATCTGGGATTATCACAGACGGTTTTTTATACAGACCGTCTGTGATACAAAAGTATCACAGACGGTTCATCGGTAATAACCGTCTGTGATAATCCATTTTCCCGCCACAAATACCACAGACGGTCTCCAAATTACAACCGTCTGTAATAGTGCTCATCAGAGACGGTTTCACAAAACCGTCTGTGATGAGGCGTCTACTATTAGGCTTTCTGTAGTAGTGTGGTATGGGGGCGTGCTCACATGTGTGTGCGTGTGTGATGTGTGCATATGTGTCTTCCTTACAGTCGCAAAACAGTAGTCAAAGTGACATTTTTACTGAAAGGAGTTGGGTTTATCGGTTTGTTTTTAGTCAAACTTCACCGGTAAATTCAAATTTCACAAAAATTGGAAGATTTTGTTTAAAAATTTTGAACCAAACTTTGAACTTTTTTGTCTGGGAAAACCATTTTTTACCAGACCCCAATGGTAAATTCAAATATTGTGAAATCGAGAAAATTTTGACAATTTTTGTTCACATTTTTTGAATTAAAATTTTATTTTTTTTGCGTGCGAAACAAAAAACTGAAGAAAAAAAAAGGCGCTTGGAGCCCGCACCTCCCACTCCCCAAACGCATTATCAACCACTAGGCTACGCCAGTAGATGTTATTACTTGCACGGTGGTGAACTCTTTTATCCTATTTTGACCGGTTTTCAGCCGGTAGTTGAAAATAACCCTAGAAAGGAGTACTTAAAGATGCCAGCAACAATTCCAGAAAATATATAATAACAAAAGTAGGCAGAACCATTTATCCCATTGCGATACCCAGATGGGAAAAAGAGCCTAATATTTCCATGTGAATGGTTATACTTAGACACATCTATATATCTATATCACTATTTTTTGAGGTGGCAGTAGAAGAACTGTCGGCCAATTCATTACAGAGACATGTCTATATCTATGACTTTTTGCATATATAGCACTGTTTGCAACCGTAATTATAAAAATAGCCGTTTGCGTGCCGCATTATCAAAAATGGTATTTTTGCTGTCCAGTGGCCAGGCGGCGATGCCGTAGAGCTGACACGTATCACATGTCGCTCGTCACAGGGCACCAAGTGCTTGCCGCCCCACCACCAGGCACTAGGTGCACCAATCTTAATTTTTTTTGTATATTGTTTGTTTGAATTTTTAAATATAGCAAATGAGCTCAAAAAGTTACGAAATTATATGTGCAGCCTTCCAACACAACATACTTGATTGGTTAATGTTTTCACAATTTTATCCATTATGAATGTTGCTAAAAAATTCATTCGATTATGATATGTGCAGGAGTTGTTACATATAGCAAAGGAGCTTTAAAAATTATGAAATTTTACATAAAGCCTCATAACACAGTCGTAGTTATTGTCTAGTTATTTGAGAACTTTATGCATTATGAATATTTATAGGAGTACATATAATAGTACAAAAAATGCATAGCACGGGATGAGATATGGCTCACTAATCTAAGCCACTGCTATCTCCTCACCATATCTGCCTCCACGTGCGTGGCCTTGTCTTACATTGACCATGTCTTGTGGGGTACGTCAGCCGGTTCGGAGCTTGTGTGTTGGTTCGGAGAAGGTATGGAGACCGTTCCATTTGTTGAGTGGCCAGCGGTGGTCCAGCAAGCTAAGGTATATCAGGCTGAGTCTGGCAAGCGTCGATGTCCTCCTATTGAGACATGCCCAACTGCGGGCCGCCAGCAATTAAGCCTGAATGAAGGACACTAGAAATCACCCTCATGGTGCAGAGATGCTCTCGCCTTGACCGTACGACGTGCCAGTGAAGCCAGAGGCGCTTTGCCCACTAAAGTCTCCAAACCCTATAAATGGTGTGAATGATGAGCTTTGTCATACGTACGCTGCAAACTCTGGCACTGTGTATCGCTCCCTAGAAGCATCCGGGAGGCCCGTATTATCATCGAAGGACTCGACGTCAGCCCCACATTGCATTGAAGGCTACAAGATGAAACGATGTCAGTCACATTAAATATTCTGGATGTAGAATGCAAATCTCGTACCTCCCAGATGTGCAGCAAAGATGAACGACGGAGAGTGATAGTCTGTGTAGGTGGTGCGAAGGTCAAAAGTGATGCATCTCGATGACGAACCTACGGCGGAAGAGTGCCATGATGTTAGTGAAATGTAAGGCTTAACAGGAAAACAAAACATAGGCTTTTACATAAGTTACCTCATCATCGATATGGCCCGTGGATGATCGATGACAAGTACTACGATGCCGGGTAGACTTGGTGGATTGCGATGGCCGGCCAGATTCACTAGGTTGCGATGACCTGGTGGGTGAGCATGGTGCCCCCACTGGGTGTCCAATGTGCATGGCATGCTCCGTCGAACGACCGCAGCTCAAGTTGTGCACTAATTTTTGGCCTGCTTTAAGATGTACTTTAAAGTATTCTACAGTGACGATGGTGTGTCTGGGCTGCTTATGGCGGTCTCGGACGCGCTTGCGATGTGCTGTGCCCGCTCTAACTGAAGTGACATACGACACAGGTTCAGTAATGACCAATATGAATTTTGTAAATGAAACGATCAGAAATTTCAACATATCTTACGATGTCATAGTGCCACGAAATGTTGTGGTGATCGATCGAACGTTGTAGACTATCATGTACGTGACCTGATCGTGGCAATCTGGTGGATGAAGTGTGAGTCTACCACGCGACCGAGGTATGTACCACTACAGGTACTTGTTGTACAGACGTTGCACCATGACGACATCCAACAGCACCCTGTCCATCCATACCATCATCCACTCTTGTTGCAGTGGCTGCCAGTCCATACTATGCTAATCCGCCCTTGATTGCCTACATTTCCGAAATCATCGATATTACAAAACAAGACATACAAAATGTAAACATTACTCAGATGGAGTTTGACTCACCGGAGTACGGCTCGGGTAAGAACCTGCCATCCGGAGGGGGCATGACTTGGTGCAAACTAAACTGTTGCATTACGCGTTGTAATAACTCAAACTCGTTGTGCCACAATAAGTAGTACCTCGACAATCTTCCCTTGGCCCATTGCAGACGAGCACTAGTCCACCGAAAGCGCACAGTGGGCATGTATATCAGGTCGGCAAACTTGTCGAATGGGTGCACTGGAATCACGATAGCCGGACAGCCAACAGGGAAGTGCTCCCAACTCAACAGCTATAGGAGCATGTAGCAGGCAACCAGTTGGGGGTATCAGTAGTGTCATGCTGGCAAGTGTCACACAACCATCGATATGTGGTGCATAGGACGACTGATCCCCAGCTGTACTTAGGCATCACCCCAACCTCCGCGTCAGCCAAAGACTCAGCGAGGCAGACGAATTTGGTGTTACAAATATCGCCGTGTGTGGCTGGAAACATGTTCCAACCAAAAGAGCTAAATTACTCAATGATGAATCTTCTATTTGAAATATTTTTATTGCATTTATTCTCATATTAACTATTTTTTAAAGATGACTTAAACATACATATATCTGGTCTAGTATAGCTCTCTATGTCAGCAGAGCTACTGGACAACCAACCAAGAATCTGAAATTCAGGATTTAAGTGTTATATAGAACATATGTTCTCTTGTACCAATATGAGAGAAGACATAATTTACCTGTGATCCGAAAACTGGAGGTAAATCACTATGAACATTCTTGAAAAGCTTGAAGACAATTTTATCAGTCCGACACTACAAGCATTCATAAATATACATATACATATATATACATTACACATGCACATATACATATATAATGGCAGTACAATACTACAAATTAAAAATTACGATGAAATAAATGAATACATAAATATTTATTTCATGGTAGTATAATAGTACAAATAAAAATATACTACAAATAAATAATTACATAGTTATTTATTTTAGGGTACATTACTACAAATAAATATTTATTCCATGGCAGTACAATACTACATAAACATTACAATGATATATATATATATATATATATATATAATAGCAGTACAATACTACAAATTAAAAGTTACAATGACAAAAATAATTACATAAATATACACACACACATAGGTATTACACAGAAAGTACCTACTAATACTACTGCTAACCGGCTGCGAAGAATTGCGAGGCTCCAAGAGCGACTGCAAGAGAGTTTGCGAAAGAGAGACTGTGAGAGCGACTGCGGGAGAGTGCACAATTTATAGGGCGAGCGAGAGCGCACTCGCTCTAACGAAGCGCCGATAATGGCGGGAGTGAATTACGCGTGGGAGACATACGCGATGCAAGTGACACTTTCGGTGATCTATTTCCTGCACGAGTGCTCAATTTCTATAAGAGCCAAATGCCTACGGCCCACTCCATTAGTTCGCATGTGGACTAAACAAAGCAAAAAAAAATCCACCCCTACCCACCCCTACCGCATGGTTCCATGGCCTACCGCCCAGTAGCAAGGCTCCAGATGATTAGCAAGTGATTAGCAGAGGTATTTATACTATTATATGTATTCCTACAAATATTCGTAATGCATAAGAGTCTTGAAAAAATAGAGAATTACTATGACTATGTTAGGAGGTTGTACGTAAAACTTCGTAATTTTTGAAGCTCGTTTGCTACATGTAATAACTCCTACAAATATCATAATTGTATAAATATTTGAGCAATATTCCCAGTGGATAAAATTATCAAAAAAAATTACACAATCAAGTACAATATGTTGGGAGGGTGCACATAAAATTTCGTAACTTTTTAACTTATTTGCTATATTTAAAAATTCAAACAAACAGTATACAAAAAAATTTAAGATAGGTAATTAAGTTGGCTTTACCTGGTGCCTGGTGGTGGGGCGGCAAGCATCTAGTGCCCGGTGGCGGGGTGGCTGGTGATACGCGTCAGCCTTACAGCGTTGCCGTCTTGTCATCGGGCGGCAAAAATGTTATTTTTGCTAATACGGTATGCATACGGTCATTTTGTAATTACGATTGCAAACTGTGTTATCTATGCCTAAAAGTCTATATCTATTAATATCTAACTCTGTATGTAGACTGAATATACAATATTCTCAAGATATACGGATGTATTTTCCTCCACCAATCATTCGCCATAGGAGAGTCCATCTTTTAGAGTGATTGATAGGAGTCTTTGCCTCCATTAGCGCCTTAATATGTAAATAAATGTTTTTTCCACCGTGGTCCATGCATCTGATATGCATTTCTCGCAAAACATGCATAAAAAAAAAGGAAATGACCGGCTAGCTAGTCACACGATAGACTTTGACAGGGCGAAATTGGAAAACGTCGGTCGCAGTCGCACAAGGATCAAAATGCACTCAGTGACAGCCCCTCCCCGTCTTCTCTCTCAATGCAATGTACGGGGAGCGAGTGTGTGTGCACTGCAAATGCAATAGCTAGATCTGGTTACATGTTGGAGTCCTGTCTTCAGAAAGCCGCTTTTTGACCACTACTGCCGGTGCGTTGCTCCTCTGTCGTCCCTGCAGCATGTTGCTGCCATCCAGAAATAAATATAGATAGTTCGGATAAAATATTATTTCGGATGATAAAAATCTATACCATATTGGCGTCCATATTTTTTATGCGAATTCGAAAATGAATACAAAAACAAATAGAATTGAAATTGTTAATCAGATGAAAAAGTCTATACCATATTCGTATCCTATCGAATATAGTAATTGGATAATATGGATAATTCGTATCCGCTTTTCACCCCTATATATGCATATGTGTGTCTATCACCTAGTTACAGAGCCAGCGAGCCATGGAACCATCAACTTGTCACTAGTTTGTGATTGTGTATAGACTTCGAAGTCAGGCCGAGCCGTGTCAGGCCCGGCTTGCTTCAGGTCATGTCGGCCCATGATAGCCATGTCGTGTTGTGCTGGCATGGCTCACCTCCATTGAGGCCCAGACATAGCCCAGAGCACGACGGGTTGACGTCATGCCATACTGGTCCTAGCCCAGCTGTGCGTATCTGTAGGTGGCGGCAATGACAGCAGAAACGATGGCCATCTTCATTCCACTCGTGCTACCTTCTTAAAAACCTTGTACAAATTGAATTAATTGCATAAAAATGTGTGCACATAAATATTTTGGAGGGGAGAAGTGGAATTTTCTTGATATTTTCATATACAATGTTACCGCATCGTTAAAAACTTTACGTCCCAAAGTTGGGTACCCTAAGTAAGAAAAGGAGTATAGTAACAACATGCGTACATATAGGGGTGTCAAACAGATTAAGATTATTTGGTATCCATATCCAGACTATTCGATCCGTATTATATACATTAAGACTCAAATAGTGTAAAACATATCTTTAATATCAATTTTATCCAGCATCCGTATCTGGACTATTCAATTCATATTTGATCCGTTGACACCCCTACGTACATACTAACTACTCCTCAATATCCAGATCGTTCACCCGTTCGAGGTCAAATTATGCCTACACGATCTCAAGATCCTCCAGTTGATGTTGTTGTCGCTTTTTAGTCAATTCCTAATCCTTGAGCATGTGATTGACTCCACCATTCTAGGCGTGAGAGATGATCTCATTTCTTTAATTATTCTCTCTACCATAATAAACGTCGCTTCTAAAGAGACGATGGACACTAAAAGTAGCAGAACATCCCGTGCGAAATGGCACAACACAAGAAATATCCACTTGTTGTTCTTCCACCACTCGAGTAAGTCTATTTTTCCTCTGCCAGTAAGATCAACATCGGCGTTTGCATAATCATGCTCCAGGTAGTAGTTCAGATCAAAGACAGAATTCCACTTAGGGACCACCTGAGGCTGAGAGGATGAAAAACTAGACTTGCCCTTTAGCTTCTTCCACAAGTGGGTTATCGAGCTTGTCTTTCTTTGTTGTGTCTGCTGTGAGGCCTCTGATCTCACGCTGCTGTAAAGCTTGTCATGGTACAAGCGGAAAACACAAAAAAAAGCTCCTTTTCACATATTGGAAAGATTATGAGAAATCAAGACTAAGGCACTCACATATTCTCTCTATACCGATCTACAAACCTGCTAACTTTTTTATGGCATAAAAAATGTTAGAAAAGCAATATAGGTGTGAAATAGAACCAAAATATTTAACAAACTTTCCTCCATTGCAGCAACAGCATGGTCTAAAAGGAGACCCCTAGATCCTTATGATAAATCCGTAAAATATCAGATGTGGTAGTTTTACTACTAACATGTTGGTGTTGTGGGCAAAAGCCACATTAGATCATTATTTTGAACAAGCGACTTTCACCCATCACTACCACAGAAAGGGTTAATACAGACGGTTCAAAACCGTCATCACAGATAGTTTCTGACCCGTCTGAATTTTTGTGTCTGTGATAACAGCTGGTTATCACAGATGGCTCTCGAACTGTCTGTGATAAGTAACAACATGGAGGTTTTTTAAAAAAATCGTCTGTGATATGTCAGATATCACAGATAGTTCTAGTTAAGAACCATCTATGATAGTCTATTATCATAAACAGTTCTAGTTAAGAACAGTATGTGATTGCATTCTCGTGTCCTCATAAATAGGTCTCCTTCAATTCATCAACATTCTCTAATTGTACTATAAAATACCTCAATCAAAGAATGTAGATGAATCAAAGCAAGCCTATTTATGAGAACAAGATCATCGTGTAATAGACTTTGGAGATTTTTTACTGTTCTGGCCGCCAAGTGTTGCTTTTTTGCCATGGTCAAGATGCTCTGGTCGAAGTGTCATGGTCAAGGAGTTAGGGTCATAAGTCGTACTCGTAAGAGTACTATAAGGAGACCTCCTATAGCCTCGGTGCTCCGGAGGGGGCCAGAAATGCAAAATAACCACGCAAGAGGCCAGACCTAAAAAACACTGCCAGGGGGCTAGAACAGTAAAAAGCTCTAAACTTTGGCGTCATGTCTTCATCCTACAATAAAACATAAATTTCAACAGGGCCAAAACCCTAGCCATCCATCAATCATCAAAAGAACTAAGGCATCAATAATTAATTTTCACATGCAAGAGCATCAAGATTTACATGGCCAAAACCCTAGCCATCCAACAATTTTGGATGGGGGATATATCATCAGTGATGAAAGAGAGGCGGCGGTAGTGTCACTATTGTGTCATGACAGTGGCGCTGCACAAGACACTCTTATGACACTTACAATAAGAGTGTCTTGTGTAGTGAACCGTAGTTGGCATCATCGAGGTGATTTGGCATTTCAGTTTAGGGGAGGAAGCAGAAATAAGGAGTGGATGAACTAGGAGAAGTAGAAAATGTTCTCATCAGTGTTGGTTCTTAGAGTGAAATTGGGGGGAAAGGGAAAGGGGGAGTAATAAGGAGCGAGAGGTGGATGGAGACCGGTGCCTACCGTTCGATGTTGAGAGAATAGATGGGTGAGATTAAAATCCTGGGAGAGATATCATGGATCAGTTATGTGGTAGTATCATACACGGTTTGGATTAAAAACCATCTATAATGTATACTGACATCGCAGACGGTTTTTAATCCTAACCATCTATGATAATATCATAGACGGTTCTTAACAAAAAATTGTCTATGATAATTATGTATCACAGATGGTTCTAGCCATCGCTAGTAATGTAGACCGTCATGCTTTTAAAACTGTCCATGATAATTGCAACACTGATAGTTCTCTGGAACCGTTTGTGATAAGGCATCCAGTATAGCCTTTTTTGTAGTAGTGCATCCTAATTAGTTGATCTTCAGAAAAATATATTTAGCAATTTTCTCACGGGTAGAAAGCGGGTTGTATACCCATGTACTCACATTTGTACTCCTCCCCTTTGGTTGTGCGCCCCCATCTTGCTCAAGCATGCTTTGTAGTATCGGTTCAAGTGCCCCATCACTCCATCCGTATGAGTAGTTAATTGAGATTTGCAATAATTACAAGTTGTGATTTGTACTATTTGGTCATCTCAGATTTTCTAGCTCCAGGTCATGTGATTCCAACAAGGCGCACTTCATCCAGTGGTGCGGGTGCCAGACCCGGACCTGCTAATGTTGCTTTCCGTGGATAGGAGAGAGAAGTCTAGTGTCCCCATTAGCTCTGGACACCCTGGTACTCCTTGTAGCCCTTTGTATCGTACATATGACGGTCATCCATACCGTAGTCTCCCATGCTTGGTAAGAGCTGACGAGTATCAATAGAAGTCAGAGCCGAAAGAGGATCAGAGGAGCAGCGGTGGGAGCTTACACTAAGTCGCCCTGTTGCCTTCGTGCTATGACTCCTCGATAGCATATCGCTACTAAGCTTGGACACTCCTGCCTTCATGTTGTAACTCCTTGTTAGCATACTAAACTTTCCATTATACGAACTTGTGAGACTACTGAGCAGAGCACAGAGAGAGAAGAAGCTTGATGCTTTGGGTGTAGAAATGAGTAGAGGAGGTGGGTTTTATAGCCATAGCGGAGGAGAACGTTGCTTCTCTAATCTCTAGTGCTAGCATGGCACAAAGTAATGGAGCTATCCCCGTCTTATCTCTGGTTCCCAACCGTTGCCTCATTTCCTCCCCACCCAATTCTTCTCTGGTCTCTGGTTCTCTGTCTTGTTGTTGGTTCCTGACTATTGCCTCATTCCCTCCCCACCCATTATCTCAATCCCTCTGCTAGGCCACCACACCGCCCTAACTCTCTCTTTTTCGATCACATAAATCTTAACCACGTCGGTTCTGACCACATTGCTTTGGACCACGTCGATCTTCCACCACATAGGTTATCGATCACGTTGATCTTCGACATCATTAGTTCAACTATATTGACTTCAACCATGCTGGTTCCTAACCACATTGATCTTTGACCACATTAGCTCGACCACAATGGTTCTTGACCACACAGGTCTTCCGACCACCTATAGATGCGGTAGTTCCATGATTACAATGTTGATAATTCCGACTAGCAGTAGTACCATAGAATACATTACGGTAGTTCCAATTGTCCTGAAAATTACAAGTACTTCAATAGCTCTTGCGAAACACATTTGTAAACTTTAGTATCATGTACACAAGGATTATCTATGATTCCCAACATATTGCAAAACACATTTGCACACTTTTATTATCATGACACATGAATTATATTTATGAGCTTCAATTATTTGCAAAACACATTTGCAAATATAAGCATCATACTACAAAGAATGAAAACATGGACTTCGAACACTTGCAAAACAAATTTACAATGTATAGCCCTATGTTACAGGGATTAAACATATGAGCCACAACTATTTGCAAAACACATTCGCAAATATAAATCTGATGCCAAGGAAAGCTAGAGCAAGTAAGGTTAAGCTATCAGCGCTAGATGAGATTCGAGCTACTAGACATAATCACTCTTAATAGTACAGCAAGCTATACTAGAAATCCGAACTTTCAACCAAATACCAAGATCGGTAAATGACTAGTAACTCAACCTTAGCCCTAACTAGTCATACTTTTGCCTTGCGTATCCCCTTAAAGCTTGATGAGTAACATCTATACTTCAATTCCAGGTCATCGTATTTTCATGCATCAACACATGATGTATCCTTCACTTGACTTCTATCAACACATGATGGGTTTTCACTCGACTTGATGATCTTCAACACATGATATCAACCCAAGTCATCCTCATTGGCAGAGCCTAACCTATTCATCGAACTCATGAAAAATATTAGTCTACAAATCAATTGCCATCAATTATCAAACATCACCATTAACACATAATGGAGGATTAGATTATACAATTTTTCTTTTTGGTGATTCATGATAATCTCAACAAATAATGAGATAAAAATTCATTTGCGAGTGTACATCATGTACACAACACTTTTGTACTCTAAGATAAACTTTTAAAGGAAAGCTTACTTATCCGGTCATCATTAATCATCCAACCATTAACATATAATGGAAAAACTAGATGACAACCCGATTATGAGTATATATGAACTACACAAGCTACATATACCCAATAGATATGTTTCAAATTAAAGATTCTTCATATATGGAAATAGAACATGGATCAATACTAATGAAACCACAGAACATAGAGTAAATTCTCCCTAAATATGTCTATACAAGAATGTATTTTGAAAGCATATGCCCATATTTAAGTTTGACTTATTTGTTAAAGTTCATTCTGGATTTCAGATCCGAGGAATGCAATAAGTTAAGAATATGATATTGAATGCATACCTCTTATGTATTTTACCTTTTCATCCAAATGAGACTAAGCAATATCAAAATCAATAAACGTATTAGTCTCACAATTGTATTTGTCATTATGACCAAAACCAAATTAATGGAGCTTTACTTACAATCTCTCCTTGGTGATGAATAACAAATCCATTAATAATAATATCATTTGGATGAAAATTAACATATGATAGAAAATTCAACTAAGCTGAAAGTATAAATAAGCATAATAAAGAATTCCCTCCTTCTTAGCATCAATGTTATTCTTCCACTTTTTGGCATTATACACTTTAATAACAATGCTATTATTCACTCTTCTCTATCTTTTGGATTTTATTACCAAAAAGTAAGGAAAAAGCAAATTTAGCCAAAATAGATATTTTCCAACACATGGAGCTTAATACCAATTGATTTAATTTAATTTTGGCAATAAAGAGTATGAAATAAACATATGTGACTAAGAAAGAATCTTAGGTAACAAAATGAAATGATATTTGAAACATATTCAAATAATTTTACTCATGAGAGCACCTCGAAGGTTTTTGAAGTTTTTCCCCTTTTGACATTAGATACCACCTATAGCATTTGAAGCACACTATAATTTGAAGTTTTAGATTTTTAAGATTTTAACATTTTAATTTAGCTTCAAATTCTAGATGAAAATGTAACATACAAATGTCCAATAAATCTGAGAACATTTGTTAGTATAGGTCAACAATAGGGGATCAAAAGTTATTATTATGCCATCCTTAGATTATGAACACACTGAAAGATATAAAAATCATAAAACTGCTCAAAATCATGTAAGTTCTGAAATTTCAGCATTTTATTAAAATGAGAGAAGTAAACAGCTTTCTCAAATGTAGTTAAAATGCTTTCAACTTTTGTAGAAATGAACTTTGGACTCCTAAGAAACTTTTAAAATAAGAATTTTTCAAAAAGGAGTCTCCATTCAAAATTTATGCTAAATTGCACTTTGAAAGCATGAGGGTACAAGGATTTTCATTAAAGCCCAAAAACCAATTTTCACTTCATTAAAACCAAATGAAGTAAATGAGAATGAAACACATTTATTTACAAGATCCATAAAATATTTTAGGCAAATAGGTAAAATAGTTTTTTTCTAATATTAATATTTTTACCATTTTTGCTTTAGTAGGCCCATAATACTTATATAAGTTTTTCACAAAGAAAAACCCCCTCACATAAAGGCTCCTCTTGGCATTTCTTTTTCTTCTCTTTTGACACATAAAGGATTTTTCTCTTCTTGTTTGACTTCCCATTTCATATGTCTTCCCTTTTGTTTAACATTTCTCACCTTATGTTATCTAGCACCAAAAATTAAAGATACCAATTGTAAACCTTTTGTCCATAATAGATACCTCTTGTAAGCCTTTTGTCCATACTAGATGCCTTTTAATCTTTTGTGGTTCTTTTGTTTTTTCCGTGAAAGGTATATACCACTTTGACATTTATACCAATTATGGTGACATTAGATACCATATTTTAAAATATCACTTGTAATCATGATACCAAGTATAATTAATTCTAATTGTAGAGACTAGATACCACTTATGAGCTTAGATGATATCAAATGTGATTAAATCCATTTGTAAAGAGTTGATATCATTTTGAGAGCATACATGACACCAAGTGTGATTGATTCTATTTGTAAAACTTGATGCCACATGTATAAACAACTTGTATCACACAAGCTCAAATTAGGCACTTCATCTTCCATAATTTCCACTTGATAATACTCGAGGGGGATACCACTTGTATGAAGATATCACTTGAAACATCACTTGAGAGAAGAGGATGATGCCATTTGAGAGGATACCATTTAGGAGAGATATACCACTTGAAAGATATTATATGGAAGAGCTTGGTTAACAAAAGATTTTGCCCGGCAAGAGGAAAGATTTGATACCTTTTTGAAAAGGAAAATAGATGATATCACTTATAAAGATAAAGATAAAAGTCACACCGAGGCCAGGATGATCAAAAGTCTGCCACTCTTATAAAGAATGCCATTTTTTGATAAAAAGAGTATTACAAAAGGATCAAAATGGCATGTGGAGTCAAGAGATTAATCAACGGTAACTATCAATGATAACAAAGATCAATTTGACTTTGAGTAGAATGGTCGATAGAATTGAAATCAACAAATTTTGAATCAAATCTACCATGTTTTAGACAAATCGGAAGTACCGCAGTTTCACTGTTGGTAGTTCTGAAAGACGGAAGTACCTTAGAATGTACAGTGGTAGTTTCAATTTTTTTGGACGCATGCTAAGGATTGGAATTTTGAGGAGAGGGTTGATGTAATGTTGTAAATTGCTCCAAAGCCTTTCACAAAGAAACATAAACCACTTGTGGAGCACTTCCAACTATATGCCAATATTAAAAATAATTTGAATGTAGATTTTAACAAATTAAGATTTTATTTTAAAACCAACACATTTTTAATGAAATTTTCAAGATTGCAAGAATGAGCATTAGAGGGTATCTTAACCATTAAAATTTATGTATGAGTTATAAATATCCTTATGACTTAATATATATCAATTACTTCAGTTCAAATGGCAAAACTCAGTTAAGTGCTATATTGTGATCACTTAGATCAACTTAGGATGTTGGATGAATTTCAAAACTATATAACTTTCGATTAATTGGCCTTTTGAAAAACTTTTGAATACCAATAATGTTTGGAATAGCTAACTCTAGGTTTTTGGTATTGAACACCTTTTCAGATTCCTTTCACAGTTGATTTTAGCTAATTTTTGAGTTTAAAGCCAAAACCTTTGAAAAATATTTGAAATGCATTTGTATACATTTTCCAACTAGTTTTTTAAAAATATACTAATAATTCCACAATTTTGACTTTTAGGCTAAATGGCTCAAATTTCAAAAATAATACTAGCACTTAATTTATTTGGACACACTAAGGGATGTGATATATATATATATATATATATATATATATAATTTAGCACTCCCCCTTAATGTGTCACTTCATCTTGCTCATAATTACAATAATAAACTTTTAGAACGAGAGCAGGAGCAAGAGCACCCCTTTTTAAATGATATTCATGCAATGCAACCTGCACAAGGTTAGGAGCTAAATATATTAAATGTAGATACTTGTTACCAATATGGCATTGGTTCATGACATAATCATCCTTAAACTTAGATCCCATTACTCATATGGTGGAATTCACCTCTTTTTGTTTAAGCCAAGCCTCCAATACCTCTCCAAGTACCTATTAAGTTTTTAAGCATATTTTGGTACCCAAAACATGGTTGGGTCCATCAATGTTAGTCGCAATAGATTTGAGCACCCAAATGGCCCTAGCATTGAATTTTTGTGAACTAACATTTTTAGCAAACACATTGCTATTTCTATCCTACCTAAGCAAATAATATTCATTAAATAAAGATGGCTTAGGAATGATACCTTTGGACAATCCTTACTAAAATGTCTCTTCTTCTGGCAATTGTAACAAGTTTGACAGTTGCTACCTCTTCTTATCTTCTTGCCTTGCTCATTGCCAATTTGCCTCTTCATTGATTTTTTTTTGCTTGTCATCCACCTTGTCAGGGCACACTGAGGCGAAATGGCCCTTCTTGTTGCATCCAAATCATTTAACTTTGTTGAATTGATTTCCAAATTGCTTTGGGATGCTTTTCACCTTTTTATTAAAGGTGAAACCGATACCTCTTTTATCATTTGACTTTATTTCACTTCTCAATATTATGTCAATAGTGGTCTTCCCTTTATAGCTTTTCTCCAAATCATTTTTCAATGTTGTGACTTGGGCCTTGAGCTTTTTGTTTTTCTCTACAAGATTTGTATCACAAGACATGTTTAACATATATATATAGCAAATCATCACAAAAGGTGGATATGCTAACTTTAGATGAGATGCAAGAATTAGAAGATATACATGGCATATCATCTATTACATTCCAAGCAATGCCTATATCCACCTCTCAGGTTTCATCGCATCAGAATTACTAACCATTGCTGTATTACAGCAAAATTCAAAATAAGATTTCTAGAATGTTAAACATGTGGGCAATATTTTAATTCCAAGTTTTACTAGGAGACAAAAACAATAAACTAGTGATGCAAAACTCTTAACTAACAGCAGGCTACTCATCATACTTCATAATATACACAAGTAAATTATATTAACAAAGTCGAACGAATGCACGAACGACTTACAATTGGGCTTGTTGAAGAATAGAAAGCAGCGCAGGCTTGATGCAGTGAAGAACGTAGATGACGCAATGAAGTGAGCGGTCGCGTAGATGTGCGCTGCCTAGAAACCTTATTGCCGCCCCATGCAAGTACTCTCTACGGCAATGGTTCAGAGATAACCGCTCTCTCTCCTTCCAAATGCACGCCAGGAAGAAAGGTTGGAAAAGTTCAGACGGCGCAGTACAAAAGCACAAGATCGTAGAAAAGAAGGAAATAGAGGCAGTGAGTTTCTCACACATGCTCTGGATGTCTCCAGGTATATAAATAGACAGATTGAAAACTAACATGATTAAAACAGCCATTTACCCTTTGATAACTGATATATTTAACCAGCCATTTATCCACTGGTAATTGCCTATCATCAAACCCAATAAAGGCTCATTCAAATGTTAGAATCTCATTCAAACAGAGATAGAGTGGTGCAAGGTTCAGCAAAAATAAAGATGGACTTGGTCTGCCAAGTGGCGTGCCACGTCACGGCACGGTCGCACGTCACAAGTCACAAGTCACGTGATTTTCACGCTAAAATGCGCGAATATGCGCACGCGCGTGTGCACGTGCGATATTAGCTAAAACTCTCCTCATGCCATCTATATCCATATTCAAGGAGTGATGAAGATTCCATCTTATAAATTGGTTTCCCCCACATTGCCTTAGCAATATAGTACTAAACCATGCATACTTTGGAATTAAGGAAATGGGCCTTGTTAATATGGGCCAATTTCTAATAGTGGTGCCTCTGAGAACCTGAGCTCGCACGGATGCACCTACCGCAGTCGCCACCACCTCCAAGCACCCATCGAAGGTGCACTGGCTTGGATGATTGCCAGAGAGGAGGGGGCATACATAGGGATCGACGGCAAGTAGTGATGGGGCTGACCGAGCACGGGGAGAGACGATGCTCACAGGAGCACACGGGGGCGAGGAGGGAGTTGTGATGAGCAGAGGCACTGGGGATGGGGGCTCGGCGCTGCAGTGGGGGATGGACACTGTGGAGCGAGATGCGCAGTGAGTCGAAGGGAAGGTGTGGCCAAGGTAAGTAGGGAGCACGGCCGCGCCGTCCGGCAAGTTCGAACTAGGCGAATATGACGGTTAGGGGAACTCATGTCACTATCTAGCGTTACGGTGGATCCATGAAGTAGGTCTCAGGAAGTTATGCCGTTGTAACGGAGAAGGGGCAGTTGATGATCATTGTTTAATCTCTCAAGGCTAATCAAATGTTAGGTATTATATAATAAGTGCTTACCGAATCTGAGTGGAAAAAAAGGATTTTTTTTTTCGCCAGGCTAAACAAGTATTTTAGTGAAAATTGAATCTTATGTGGGATTACATTTGTTATAACAATTTGTCTTAGTTTGATTACAGGTCTTGGTCAACCAGTACCTGATTTGGTGGGAAAATAAACTAGGATATACTATACCTATATATTATTGCAAAATAACGTACATATCGCAACAGTATCAAATTATTGTAATAGAAATTGGTTAATGCAACGATTTTTTTGTTGCAATACAATCAATTTATTGCAAAGAAAATAAATACTATCACAACAATTTAGAATTATGGCAATATAATAAATTTATCGCAACAAACAAATAATTCGTGACAATAAAATCAACTATTGCAAGGAAATATATTTTGTTACAATTTTCTGTTGGAATAGTTAGGATCCCTGGTGGTGTAATTAATCTAAATATAGTACTCCGCGAAATATAATAGGCGTGTATACAGTATGCTCCTCTAGCTATGTAGCTTGCTTGCTTAAAGTTATGTTCAAGTATTTATACTAAAAGTAAATAAGTAGGCAGAACTAAATTATTGTGAGAAGTTTGTTTGGAACAAAAAGGTCAGTTCTTTTGAAAACTAGCTAAAATTCAGTACTTTTTTTAGAGAGAGAGGAGCTAAAATTCAGTACTGGCTTGATGTTTTTCGCATGTACGTCTGTGGACCGAAGAGGCCAAGAGTTGACATACCTCCGATCCGGCCCAGTCCATACCGTCCAGGCTCGCGATCTCCAGCACTTCAGGTCCAGCAAGCAAGGCTGGACTCCGCAGCACGAGCCCACAAGGTATAGTAGCACGAAAGCGAAATGTTGCTCGGAGAAGCAGCGAGCTACATAGATAGAGAATTAAGATGCTAATTATTAGTCTTATTCTTTTGGGATTTTAATTTTTTAGTTTTTATTTTTTTGAAAAGTTTAAATAGACGGCGCAGCTTCTTAAAACAAATTTTTCAAATGATTTTTGAGAATAAAACTATATATGTCATTTGTGTTGGCGTCTTTGTTGTCTAGTACAACTTCTAAAATCATAGATAAAAATTATCAGACACAACCAAATCCATCCGTCGCAGCCTAAAAAAGTACGATCATTTCTCCTCTCAATCAGAAATCGCCTCGCATGTAGTCACATGTAGTCGATAGGACTCCAAACAAGTCATCCACACAACACGGGCGCCAAACTGTGACCGTCTGATCGATGCTTAATTACCGGTGTATGTCCCAACCCAAAGCTCTAAAATTAAGGTCGATGAGCACACCGATCGGGCAAAAGCCAACGCTCGCTTTGGATTGATGGGGAGTAGTAGGTGTTGAGAAACCGTCGCTGGCGACCAGTCCGAGCGATTTCTCTGCTTAGAACAAGAACGAATCAATCACAGAATCACAGAGAGAATAGATTGAACACACAGAGAGATAGAGAGAACTCCCGGTCTTTCTTTATTGCTTTTCTTTCATCGAGGTACATAATGAGGGGGGTCTAGGTCCCTATTTATAGTCTACGGTGGGGTGCCCAATTAGATCAGGACTCTTGGATAGAGTCCAGGTTTCCTAACACTCCCCCTTGGGCACTCACCCAACATGCTCATGCCTCGTTAAAACTCCATAAAAACCCAGTGGGAAAAATTTGGAGAAAGAGTACATGATACATGTGATCTTTGCGATGCACGAATTGCCTCATTAAAACCTTGGTCGAGAAACTTCATGGAAAACTCGTCAAGGAAAAAGAGTACAATTCACCCAAATTCATTTAGTCTGCAAGACTTTATTTTTGGGTACTTAATCTTCATGATCAAGATTTATTAGCGGGCTTGTGAGAATTCTCCCCGAATTCTGCACTTCTCTAAGTCTCATCATTCCAATTCCACGCACGCACCTTTCAAAGCTAGATGCGGGAGTGACTTAGTGAATAAATCTGCGAGATTTTCACATGACTTAGTATGCAAGATGCTTTAATCTCGCCCATCCTTTGCAATTCATGTGCATAGAAGAACTTAGGGTTGATATGCTTTGTGAGATGACTCTTCACATAGCCCGTTTGCACTTGTGCAACGCAAGCGGCATTATCTTCATAGATAATTGTGGGGTTCAGACAATGTTCATCCCACATGACTGCTGGATGTGGTGAACCATTCGGCGGAGCCAAGCGCACTCGTGCGGCTTCATCTGATGCTATAATTTTCGAGTGGTTCGTCAAGTAGCTACGAGCTTTACTTAGACGATTTCCATGAAATTGCAGTTCCACCACACAGAATACATAGCCTGTTTGTGACTTAGCGGTATGCGGTCCGGCGGATACCCAGCATCTGCGTAGCCAATCAAGTTTAGATCTTGATTCTTTCGTAAAACAATCCGAGGTCCTTGCTACCTTGGAGGTATCGGAAAATGTCTTTATGCCCCGCCAATGCCTTTTAGTGGGCTCGTGACTGCACCTTGCTAATGAGTTCACGGCAAATGCAATGTCCGGTCTAGTGCAGTTTGCTAAATACATGAGTGCTCCCACTGCACTCAAGTATGGGAATTCGGTCCCAGGACTTCCTCCTCTCTTCCCTAGGTCGGAAAGGATCTTTTCTTGCTGAAGACCTACCGATCATCGGTACTTTCGAGGAAATGCCTTCTCAAAGCCAAACCTTTCAAGCACCTTTCGGGTGTAGGTTGGTGATGTACCAAGACTCCTTCAGAGACATGCTCAAGCTGCAAGCCTAAGCAAAACTTGGTCTTGCCCAAATCTTTCATTTCAAATTCGACTCAAGTAGGAGCTTGCTTCTTTTGTCTTCTACTGTCCCGATGATATTCGGATCATCTACATACACAGAGATTATACGAATCCATTCGGATCGCCGTATAAATACACAAGGGCAGTCTTCATTGTTCGTGTAGCCTTTCTTGCAGAGAAAGTCGCCAAGCGATTATACCACATTCTTCCAGATTGTTTCAGTCCATACAGGTGACTTTCGAGTTTCACACTGCATGATTTCTATTTGCTCTGTCTTAGTTCGGAAGAGGGATTCCTTCGGGGACTCTCATATAAATCTCCGAATCCAAGTTACCGTAAAGGTATGCAATACAACATCCATCAATTTCATTTCCAAATTCAAGTTCACCGCCATTGAGATCAAATATCTAAAGGTAATTCCACTCATGACTGGGAGTAGGTTTCTTCATAATCAACTCCGGACGTTGAGTGAAACCTTGGGCTACCAAATTTGCTTTGTATCTCACTACTTCATTTCTTTCATTTCTCTTTCGAACAAATACCCACTTGTGCCCAACGGGTGTATGTGGGGAGGTGTGCGACATCGAGCCCAAACACCTCTCTTTTATTCAGAGATAGCAATTCGGTTGCTATTGCCTTCTTCCAATCTTCCCAATCTGATCTTTTCTTACATTCGTGAGCGATGCAGGCTCGGGATCAAGATCGATGATGGTGGCAATTTTCTTTGTAAGTAGATATCGATATTAGTTGTTGTCCTATTCAGGGACTCTCCGTGTGCACATAATTTATAGCTATTTCTTCATGAGTTGCTTCTTCGAGCTTCACCTTGCGACGCTTCTTTCAATTGTGGTGGCAAGTCCTTTAGTTTTTCGGCTCCGATGTGTGCGCACACATCCATGCCGATGGGGATATTCAGATCCGGTATGCCTTTTTCTGAAGGTGTCATAATTGTGCCAGGTCTCAACTGGCTCCCCTTCTCATTCTTGGGGACTTCAATGATCGGCTGTGATAAATCCCTTTTATCCTTTTTCGCCGGGCGTCCCCGGTTACTTTGGATTCGAGGAACCGGAGTTCTCGTCCTTTATTATTTTTCTGAGGCCTCTGGACGAGATTAGGGATACCTTCTGATTTCTTTGGTATTTCAACCCTCTCCGGTGCAGTGCGTGCAGGCACATGCGACTTAGTCACGCTCTTCAAATCACTAAAGTGATCAGGCAGCTGATTTGCTAATGCTTGCAAATCTATTTTGTCTTCTGGACTTCTCTTGTCTTCTGGACTTCTATTGTCTTCTAGACTTCTCTTGTGCGCGGGTCATCTGCATGGATTCCCCAGGCTTGCCACGTAATTTCCCGACATTCTTCATCAAGGGGGTTGATTTCCTCCCCCTAATGTTGGAAAATTTTCGGTGGTGACACTTTGCGCTAGTTGCATAGGTGAATGGATATTGTAGGCCAAAGGTCTAAGGTTGATGAGATTCGCTGCATGAAAGACTGCGTGTCCCCAACATGTAGCTGGCAAATTACTTTTAATGCAAGAGGGGTCAGGCAATAAATTCAATTCTCTTAATTAAAGCCTCTGCCAAACCATTCTGGGTATGGACATGCGGTACCAAATGCTCAACTGCAATTCCCATCTCCATGCAATAATCATCAAATGCCTTTGAAGTAAATTCGCCAGCGTTGTCCATTCTGATGGACTTGATATGATGATCTGGAAACACATTTCTGATGCGAATGATCTGCGAGATCAATTTTGCAAAGGCGTGGTTCCTTGTGGACAACAAAATCCACATATGACAACTTCGAGGAAGCGTCAATGAGCACCATAAAATTCTTAAATAACCCTAAGATGGGCTGAATGGGACCGCAAATGTCTCCCTGAATATGTTCCAGGAATGCAGGGACTTCATCCTTCACTTACAGAGTGGAGGGTCTAGTAATTACTTTCCCGGTGGCACATGCAGGGCACACAAAATCTTCATGATTCGAGAAATTCTTCACATTAATATTATGCCCATGCGAGTTATTATGTTTCTCATCATCCTAAGACTTGGGTGGCCTAATCTGTCATGCCAGAGACAGAAGAGTTCAGAGCTTCTAAACACTGTCTTCAGAACAGTGTACGCCGCAGGCGCTTTAATGTTGGTATAATATGGCCCATTTTCTAGTGAAGGAAGTTTTTCTAGTATCTTTTTGCGCTTCGTAATGAGCAGGTATTCCTTACCGTACTCTTCTTTAGTCTCAACGTGGAAACCATTGGCGCGAATATTCTTAAAACTTAGGAGGGTTCTAGTCGATTCTGGGTACAATAAGGCTTCTTCAATGACCAAAGTTGTGCCCATTTGTGGCTCTTCCTGAACCATGCATCGCTTCCGGCGATTGTCGTAAGGCTGCCAGTGCTCTTACAAATCGACTAAAAACTTAGTCTCTCTTAAGATGATATGCGTTGTGCCGTTGCTAGCTAAGCACACTTCCTTCATAGGGCGCTACACGCGTTCTAATATAGGGTATTTTATTAACATGCATGAGAAGGCAATCAACACATAAATAAAATACTCCAATATCAGAACATATCATGCCATCATAAACTGAATAAATGAATGAATTCTTGAAATATCATCCAACCATCACGAGAAAATAACAATTCTTAAGTACCATCCATGCAAATTCTAACATATTCTTCCACACAAAATAAATGACAATTAAAGTCTTAATGCATTCTGTGCACTAGACTTCTTCTGTTATTTTTTTTTTCAGGCGGTGACATCCTCTTTCAAGAGAAATCATGGCATTGGCTGCTTCTAGGTCGAAAAAAAAAGGTGCTGCTGTCGTAATGGTCTCAAATACCATCAACGCGGCACCGCTCGTAATGCCCCCTCAACCGATGCAGAGCGGGCTTCATGTGCCCTTTGCCATCCCGTTTTGGCTTGCTAGCCTTATTCTCATGTGGAGCATCTGATTTGCCTTTCTGGGCTGCGGCCATACCCTTCCTTCCCCTTCTCTTTATCAAGGGCTTTCGCACCTTGTAGCTCTCGGGGTTGGCTTCACGGCCAGCGGAGCTCCCAGGTGGCTAAGTGACGTAGTTCTTTACGGAGAACTTTGTCCTGAGCCTCCGCAACCTGCATCATATCAATCAATTCGGCATATTCCTCATAGCCATCTTGACGATAATTGCGTGCGGATTGTATTTCATTTGGGTGGAAGGATTTTCTCAATTTTCTGTATTGGGGTACAAATCCTGTGCAAGGCAGGATTGTATTCCCCGATCGTCTTAAAGTCGGCAAACCTTAGTCTGATCTACTCTTACTCTGCTTGAGGAAGAATGATGTACTTTAGCCTCTCAAACCGCTTCTTGAGTGCGGTCCAGAGTGCTAGCGTGCTTTTCTCCGCCATATACTCATTCTTGAGAGTGAGGCAGAGGTGGTGCCTAAGAAAACGAAGTGCCTGATCATTCTCTTTAGGCATGGGTTGAGCGTCATTCAGTCCGCCAATCCTAATAACAACGCAGAGCTTCCTGGCTTCAAGTACAATCTCGACATCGGATGCCTACATCAGATAGTTTTGGCCATGCTGGGCCAGCTCCTCGAACTCCCAGTTCGTGATGCTAGTCATCTAAATGTGTATGAGTCTACTGCTGGTAGACATGCACGGAATAATTTACTGTAGGTAAATAAATGGTACAAAAGATTCTCGCAATGTTTCAGAATTTTCTATGCATTTTCTATAATTTTTACTGCTAATTCAGTGATTAAAAGCAATTTAAACAATTACAATTAACCAAAACAGTAAATAAATACAGAAAATACAGAGAATAATAATGGCAAAAATAAATAAGCTTCAAATGCTAAAATAATGCAAAATTCGAATTTTCGAGGCCCTTTTATGCTAAAATATGAAATTTTAGCAAATTCTGCAATTCCAGGGGGTTTATACGCAAATTTTCATTTCAGAGAAAAATTCGCGCAATTTTCTGATTTACAGAGGGGTTTTCTGCAAAATTCTGGACCCACTCGTAAACCCGAGGACCTATTGGTAATTTGCGGAACTACCGAGGCCCTTGTACAAAATTTTGGGACTCAAATGCGATTTTTAAGGGTCTTTTCAATAATATTTATGATTTCGGGGCCCTTTTGTAATTTCACCGTGACCCCCCACCGATCGGCCCATCTTCTCTCGGCCCATGAGGCCTTTCTCTTGCCCCCCTGGCCCATCCCGTTCCCCCATTGCCCCCAGCCCACAATTCCCGGTCAGCCCATAAGGCCTTCCCGGTCGGCAGAACAAGATTTTTAGGGTTTCCCCTCCATCCTCTTTCTAGTGGCGGCGGGAGAGCCCACTAGACCGAGCATCCGGTCTCGGGGAAGACCGCTTCGGGCGGTGGCACGGGTGTGCGGGCGCGGAGGCTCGGGTAAGCCGTCGGTGGGCTAGCTGCGCCACGACGGGCGGCGGTTGGGGCGGGCGGATCTGGCGCGGCGGCGGCACGAGATATCTGCAGTGGCGGCGGCCCTTGCGTGTGGGGAGAAGCCAAGGCGAGCGCACGTCGGGCGGGACGCAGCTGCGGGCCGCGGACCGGGGTGGCGCGGCTATGGTCGTCGGCATGCTTCGGGCATGGTTCGTGGGCGAGCCGAGGTGTGTGGGCCGGTCGGCGCGTGCGGTGGCGTCATGCGGGGCGCACCAACTTCACCGAGTGGAGGCGACCAATCAGGCGGCTCGGCTTCGGACCGGGCACGCGCGGCGAGACGGCGAATCGGCGAAGCGCGTTCGGCGGCGGCGCGAAGCCCAGCGATCGGGCAAGCACCGCGGCGACCTCGGCGGTTGCTAGCCGGCGGCGGCACGCATGCAGGCGCGGCGGCGGCTATGCTTCATGTGGAAGGAGGCGGTTGGCCGGCGGCAAACGCCGTGCGGGGCGCGGTTTCGAGGAGGGCCGGCTAGTGACAGCTGCCGCATGCGGGCGGCGGTTGAGAAGCCGAGGCGCTGGTCAGCTGGAAGGTGCGCGCAGACGAAGCGCGCGCGCTTTCTCGGCGCGGTGATGGCGGTGTCTTTGCTCGGCAACAAGCGAATGGTCGACTATCGCGCGATTCAGCGATGGCCGGCGATCGGCGGTGGCGGCCATACAGGGCCTCCCGTGCCAAGATCCCCCCTTTTTTCTGTACAGATGCCATGTAATATTTGAACCGAGACAATGCAAAATCTTCTCGCACCATGGTTATGCAGAACCAAACAGAAGCCGATGCAAGATTTTCTCATGCAATTTCTCTCGTGCAATGATCGTACAGAATCAAATAAATTCAAGCAAAATCGTTTGCAATCTATGATGCAATCAACATCTACCCCGTTTCACAATCTACCGATCGACATTGTGCCGGCGATTTCAGATCTGCTCGCGGTAGATTTAGGGCGGATTTGCATCGTTCTACAGTGCAATCAACATCTACCCCGTTTCACAATCTACCGATCGACATTGTGCCGGCGACTTCAAGTCTGCTCGCGGTAGATTTAGGGCGGATTTTCACCGTAGAATTTCAATCTAGAACGCGAAAAGAAAATACAGATTCAAAAGCGATCTAGAAAATTCAATCTGTGTCGATGATTACCTCGCTCACCGAGCGAAGTCGTCGATAACGTGTTGAGAAACCGTCGCTGGCGACCAGTCCGAGCGATTTCTCTGCTTAGAACAAGAACGAATCAATCACAGAATCACAGAGAGAATAGATTGAACACACAGAGAGATAGAGAGAACTCCCGGTCTTTCTTTATTGCTTTTCTTTCATCGAGGTACATAATGAGGGGGGGTCTAGGTCCCTATTTATAGTCTACGGTGGGGTGCCCAATTAGATCAGGACTCTTGGATAGAGTCCAGGTTTCCTAACAGTAGGATATTCGTGCGATAGAAGATGTGAAGTGGGAATTCTTGCATTAGTTGCACATCGTAGTCTGACAGTTTCAAATGAGCACTCTTTGTTTCTTTTTCCCTTGTTAGCTAGGTGGCCTCATAAGGTAGCAGTAGTAGTAGTAGTATCTCGATCACACTAGCTGTCTCGGTGTGAATACAGCTGCTTTTGCTCGCCGCCATCGATGCATGGATGGATGGGACGATTTCCGAGCGAATCGGATCGGCTTAGGGGAAGAGTGGAGAAGAAGAATTGATTTAAAGTCGATCTCCATGATTTGTCGCGCACTACCTCGCCAACTTTGCTTTCCAAGAGATCGACAAGAGGCAACAAATGTGTGCATTTGCAACATGTGGCGCACATCGCATGCATGCCAGAGAAGTAGAGCAAGTCGGGCTGCTTGCAAAGAAAGCTACATATGTCATGTCAGTCTTCGGAGACCACACAAACAAATATATATATATATATATATATATATATATATATATATATATATATATATATATATATATATATATATATATATATATATATATATATATATGAAAAATACCTTTACACCCGGGTGTAATTACACCCACCTCTAATATACCACCTAATATATGTACATACACTCCGTTACGCAAGATACTCCCTACATTGCGAGATACGATATAGGGTGTAATTACACCCGGGTGTAGAACAGAGGCTTCCTATAGGAAAAATATTTTTTACTCCCGGGTGTAATTACACCCACCTCTAATATACTACCTAAACAAACTTAAAATACTCCTTTATCACTTTAGGTATACTCGTATACTAATTATAAGATATTCTAATGTGAACCACATAAAAAATTGCAAGGGAGTCCATAGTTTTTAGCGTATTTTGTAAATACCTTTATATACGTACAAAAAATGAGTATGTTGAAAAAAATGTACATACTACCTCTGACAAATTGTTCATACCACCTATATGATCTTAAATACTCGTATACTACATGTACATACCCCCTCGTTACGCGAGATACTCCCTACGTTATGAGATACGACATAGGGTGTAATTACACTGGGAGTAGGAGTATATATATATATATATATATATATATATATATATATATATATATATATATATATATAAAGAGGCTTTATATATATATATATATATATATATATATATATATATATATATATATATATATATATATATATATAGGAAAAATACTTTTAGATGTCAAGTTTTAGGAAATATATGTGTGTGTGTATGTATATGTATGTATCGTGTGCAAAAATGTTAAAATTTCTTAGATGTCAAGTTTAACTGGTTTACTAACTAGTTCAAACAAGTGTGAACTAAATTTTAAATTGTAGTTGTCTTTTTTATGATAGTTTGATTGTAGGTATATGCTGATTATATATATAAATCAGCATAGTATGTGATCTAAATTCGTTCAAAACTTTGAATTTGAGTATATTTTTCAAACTTATACGTTTCATTTGAATTTTTATAGATGAGTATATAACCTAAAACTGATATCAGGATGACGTCTGGGCACCAAGCCTCCCTATTTTTGGATTGCTTTTAGATGCGTGCAAGTGCAATGAAATATAATATATCAGGATAGAAAGTCTTAATCATGGATGGAAGATTTCCATCATAGAGTCTGGACATCATGGTGCCCCTATATATATATATATATATATATATATATATATATATATATAGGAAAATTACATAAGGCACCATGGTGCCTAGGCACCAACATCCGATACACGTGTATGATTGATAATTTTTTTGAGTTTGGGTATGAAAATGTTTTATACTCTTGATATATTTATGGTAAGTAAGTTTTGAACTCAGTTCAAATTAGTTTGAACTACTTTTGAGTTCAATGCAACTACAGTGAGTATATACCATAAAAATAGTTCAAACTAATTAAACTGAAGTTGAATTTAATTTTTTTCGGAGTTTGACATCTCAAATATACTTTTTTATGGGTATATGAAGATACCCACATCAAACGTTATGAATCTCAAGCAAATCAACGGTATTGATATTGGTGCCTAGGCACCATGGTGCATGAAACACTGTCCTATATATATATATATATATATATATATATATATATATATATATATATATATATATATATATATATATATATATATATATATATATATATATATATATATATATATATATATATATATATATATATATATATATATATATTTATTTATTTATTTATTTATTTATTTATTTATTTATATTTAGATTTATATTTATATATATATATACACACACACATTCCCAGAAATGGAGAAACAAGTTTAATTTTGGTGAATATTGTTTCAGCATCGACTGTGCTAATTAATTAGTCTATTTTTTTAGTTTATGGTTTATGATTATCAAGATAGTCTTTTTGAAGCAACTTATTTGTATTCGATTCGTTTCGTACAAACTCTCGTGTTAGAACAAAAAATCATCAACCGCAGCTATAGGGTCTGTTCTTTATGGCTGTGGCTTATGGTTTTTGACTGAAATTTTTGAATTTTACCTATCTGTGACAGAGAATATGGAAAGAGATACTCGCTTGTGATTTTGGATGGTACAGATATTGGGTTTTTAACGTGTACTACAATTAACTTGTAGATCCCGTCTTAAAAAAATACTTCGTTTAAAAGTTAGGTACTATAGCAATAGCTAAAAACCGGTTTCAAAACCGAAAAGAACAGACATGAAGCACATCCTACATCAAGCACACCAGTTTCTCATATCTTCCTTCTCTGCATAGCTTTTTGTGCTTTTATTCGACCTAAATTTTTTTAAAGTAAGAAGTCGAACTATATTTTGCCCGTGATTGAAATAAGGAAATTTTCTATATGAATTTTAGATAAAATTATTATAAAGTAAATTCTTACAGAATTTCGGCTTTCTGATTAGGCGTTGCTGACTTTTATTGTCTCAGCTGAGACACGTTTTTGGCCATTACTTTTACTATTTGGAGACAGGGACATCTACCACTTTCGGAACCGAACATGTATATAGAGGCATATTTATATTTACTATAGCTGATGATTTTTGGTTGAAAATAAATAGTAATAACGGAAAAAAAATAACTTTCAGAAAAAAAAGATATAAGCGGTGAAGAAAATGGAGGAGAGATACGTACGTGAGACAGGAACGAGATAAGTAGAATACATTATGCGCCATAACCTTTGTCTTATTCTCGAAAAGAGATAGAAACAAAAGGAAAAAGTTACTTCAAAAATTTAGATATTTATATTGATTTTTAACCTCTAAACAAAAAGCTAATATGACCGGACTCATGTACCGATCGGACGGCTCCTGGAACCTGAAGTTGCCTTCCAGCGCGGATGCAGCATCCAACAGTGACTGCAATTAACGGATGGGTCTTCGTCAGTCGCCGTTGAACGGACCAAAGCCTAACACACTGCGGTGGCCAGTGGGATCGTCGGGCGTGCGATCGAAGCAACCAAGTGACGGCCCTGTAGCTGAGAAAACGACCTGCTGCCGTTGGCTCGATTGATTACGTCACGATCATACTTCATCTGAGAATAAGAATTCCACGTCATCCTTTGACCCGCCCGATCGAACAGCTAAAGGGATCTTCATCACACGTGGAGAGCTATTCCCAGCTTCCAATGCTCAGCTCCGGCCAAGCCGGCCGCACCAGCTGCCGTCCACACAGAGAACGGCTGCAAGGTCTAAGGTTAGGCCCCACTTGTTTTGGCTTAGACTTCTGATTTTTGATTTATTTTTCACTATTCAACAATTTTATCTTTGTCTTATTTTTTTTAGCTTTTTTTACGGTTCTATTTATTCCGTATTCGTCTGTGCTGTTCGTGATGGGCTAACATATTTTTTCTATTTTTAAATTTTTTAAAATTAATTATACCAAATAAGCCGCCGTCAGTTACAATGTTTTTTCAGCTAGCTACAGTAATTTTTAACCCAAAACTACTCAAAATAAACTTTTTTAAGCAAAGCCTAAGTGTACTGTCCATCCGTATTTGAATCTTAAGTTTATAGGCTTGCTCGCTAAAATAAAATAGGTATATGCATAGGTGAGATCACTGGCGGAGCTACAGGGTGGTCCGTGTGGGCCGCGGACCACCCTGCGCTCGGATAATAAGGCCTTCATGTATTTTATCATAATATAAAAACTTGTTGAATCACAGCTACATTTTACCTCCCACTAAATCATTTAATTTGCTCTATATGTATCAAGCTAATGACATGCAACTTGGGAATCTAGATGTACAGTAAAATCGTTGGCTAACTTGGCATCTAGATGTACAATAAAATCGATGACTAGCTTGGCATGTTCATATTGAACGACAGTTGATGGTTTTTAGCTAAAATAAATAGTAAGGACTAAAAAAAAGTTTTTAGTGGGAGGATACGAGTGATGGGGAAAATAAAAAAGAGATGCGTGTGCGAGACAGGAGCGAGAAGAGTGAGATAGTGATATGTCTGTGTCCCATAACTTATTTTCAGGATGAGAGAAATAGAGAAATTATTTTAGAAAGTTAAATATCTATATTACCTTCTTTCTTCTGTGAACAGAAGTCGGTGTAAACGGTCTCGTAAATTTGCCGAGGTAGGTATTTGTTGTCTTAGCTTGCGTTTGCTCCAAATGCAGCTTTCAGGAAGTTACCCATGCAAGCAAACTCTTCTAATCTACTCCTTTATAAAATGTATTTTTTAAATAGCTTTGTCCATAAATATAGAATGTATTTAATGTTTTAATATAAAATTAATGTGATGTTCTTTTTATATCCTGACAAGAAGAAGAAGAAGTAGTGACGTACTGTTCTTCAACTACTATGGATATGTAATATTTCAATTCTATGTTAAGAAAGCTATATTCGTCTATTTTATGAAGTTTGTATGTTCTTTTTCCCTTAATTGTATTTCGTAATTCATATACTTGTGTACCGACATGTTAAATTTATAGCGGTTAAATAAATTTTAGACAATGGATCACCATAGCTACAAATCCTGACTACGCCACTGGGTGAGATAGCATGTGTCTGTGCTTCAAAGGCCGTAGGCATATGTAATAAAGTGCCATAGATGTGTGTGCATGGGAGTGGTATGTGTGAGGTGTATTTTGAGTGCGTGTCCGCATTGTACCCTTCACAGAGAACGGCTGGTCTCTCAGCAATCTCGTACCGTCCGATCGTGATCCGACGGCTGCTGGAACAATGAACGACGCTTTGCCGAACTGGTTAATTAAAGCCCAACGCTGAGCGGTAAGTGTAAGTAGTAGAGTAGTCCACGTCTCGTCGTCGTCTCCGGACGCGCGCCGGAGCTACGTCGGAGGTGAGGTCAAGAGATTCGGTCCCGGTTATTCCCACCGGCCGGCCGGTCGGTCGGTCCGCGCGCGCGGTCAGCGGTCTTCCTCTCCGTCCGGTCTCCCATGCAATGCATGCCATCGCCTGCTGCTCGCATCGCATCGTTACATGGCAACTTCCCCATTGCATATATGCATATGCATACGCCTCGCTCCTAGCTCCGTCCACCCTTTTGATCGAGTATTACTACTTCGATGACTTCTCTGTTTACATCACTAGTCATGACAGGTTCCTTGTACCGCTAGCGTTGCTACAAGGTACGTACTACTTCCCATTTTATCTTGCACTGTACCACAGAGATTTTAAAAATAACTAGACTACATCTAATTATATATATATATATATATATATATATATATATATATATATATATATATATATATATATATATATATATATATATATATATATATATATATATATATAGTGATATATATAGTGTATATATATATATATATATATATATATATATATATATATATATATATATATATATATATATATATATATATATATATATATATATATAGTGATATATATAGTGTTGTATTGAAGGTATGCACATTAGGAATGTAAAGTAAAATAAGAGTATAAAGGGAACAGCACACTAGTTTACATTGAAATATGCAATACGTTTTATATTTGTGGACAAGACTATTAAAAATATGCCATATATTTTAGGATGGATTGAGTAATTTTTATCTTAATTAAACTCCCAAGACAGAGCTCGGCCAAGCAAGACCTAAATATTATTATATATTAAAAGTCGATGACATACCTTTTACAACTGTTAAGGAAAAAAAGAGAAATATGCTAGAAATTCTCACAAAAAAGAAAACAACTGACCCTTAAATTGGTGGATCCTATCTTTGAAAACTTAGATTCGATAGTTTTCTTAGAGATATATTAATTTGAAAGGATCAAAAAAATCTAACCTTTAATTTGATGTACCCCAATTTTAAAGGCTTATGTTCAATACTTGATTTAGAGATATATTAATTTAAAAAATAAATAGGTAGCAATACGTTTAATTCAAAGGTTGGGAGTGTAAATTTCCTCAATGGTCTCACCTCTCAATCCTTTCTTTCAAACATAAGGAGAGATCTCAAAATAAAAATTGCTAATTAAATATGAAATCAATATTTCATATTCGAGTTTAGATTGTAAAATACAGATTTTAAAATTTAGAATTGTGTATAGTTATATAAATACTACACTAAACTGTGCAATGGCGCGGGCCAATCGTCTAGTTAAGCAAAAGATGAAGCAGTTTTCCACTTTTTTTTTAGAAACCAGCTTTCAAAACTATACCACGGCCTCTTCTCTGGGGAGCTTCAGCTTTAGCTTAAAGGTATCGCAAGCTAAAGCACTATATATTGTTTGTAATAATAAAAAAAGGAGAAACCTCTCTCCACCAGCTTTTCATATAACTAGAGAAGGCAGCTTCTGGAGGAGTATTCGTTATGTATTGAAGATTGCTATCTGAACAATTTTAGATGGGATGGGTGACGTTTTTAGACTACTACTATGCTAGTTAGGTAATACCAGAAGCTAAATCGGCATGATTTTTTAGCTATAGCTAATAGTTTTTATCTATATTTTTTAAGATAGTAACGGACAATACAGGTATCGATGCGGACGGCATATACGGTTTTAGCTCAATAAGTAGCTTGGAGAATTTGTTTCAAAAATTCAGCCAATTTATTTTGACTTTCGAAGAAGCCAATAGCTCAGACAACAGGGCATTAATATCATGCACCAATAAAAAAAATTGATGTTGAATGGAAGGGAACATGTCTCCTTTGGCGATGATATGCCGGACAAGTAATTTTCGCTGGTGCAAGAAAAGCTAATGAAACCACAGCGTCCATACGTACACACCAGAAAAAAACATTTTTGCACACTGTTTGTATAGCACACAGGGAACTTTTCACACTCACGCAGCTGGTCTGACGTACCATCAAATTAAATCAACCGTACCAAGGCCTCTGGTGCCAAAGTGTAAAGAAGAAAACTTTCAGAGGACAAGCCGTATGCCCTCGGATACAGCGGTTCGACCATGATCTCACCAATCACCACATGCTAGCTTTTGTGTGGAGGATTGTCCCCATAGAAGATTTTTTTCAAGTGAAAGAAATGAATAATCCAGTTGGGGATTGCGTGGGGATCTCACCAATCACGACATGCTTAGAAGAATCTCTTTTCAAGTGTAAGAAGTTAACGATCAACTAAAATAAGAAGTTAATAATCCAGATGTGTCAAGCCAAGCTCGATATGCTGTGTAATTTCTCTTGGTAGCTAGTAGGCACCTTATTCATCGTACATATACTTGCGTGACCAACTGAAGTATGGAAACGACCTACTCGATCAAATTCATCTCGATCGGAAAACTACTTTTGAATCGTTCAAGCTGTATGTATAGCATCAATTTCAAAGGACGGCGTTCAGATAGACTCAATTCCCAAACAAATTAAGTAGTAAAAAAAGGACTGTGTTTATGGTACTTATTCTAAAGAGTAGAAAAGTGCTTAGCCGACGACGACGACGACGACGACTACCAGTAGTACAGTACGTTAAATGGGTAAACAACCCGACGCGTTAGCGAGCCGTATAAATAGCACGGGCGCACGCGAAACACATCAAGCGCAGCTCGAGACAGCAACCCAGACGCCAACGAGCGTACACACTGACCACGACCACCGGCTACTGGTCATGGAGATGCCGCCGCCGCCGCCTCCTGGTGCCTCCGCGGCCGGGGGCAAGCCCGACCGGAAGACGGTGGAGCGCAACCGCCGCAACCAGATGAACACGCTCTACAGCCAACTCGACAGGCTCGTCCGCGCCGGCGCTGCGCCTTCTGCCACAGTACGTTCGTGCACACCATCCATGGCATGTTCATATATCCATCCATGAATCGCATACATATATGTATACGCGCCACGTACATGCAGTCATCATCTTCGTATATGATCCTTGTGTCAGCCGGCGCGGGGAGGGCCACCGGCGACGACGCGGCCGGACAGGCTGGAGGAGGCGGCGGCGTACATAAGGCGGACGAAGGAGGAGGTGGAGAGGCTCAAGGAGAGGAAGCGGGAGCTGACGGGAAGGACGTCCGAGGCGGGCTCCGGCTCCGGATCCTCGTCTGGGGCGGCGGCCGGCTCGCCGGATGTGGAGGTGCAGCATCTGGGCTCCGGCCTGCACGCCATACTCGTCACCGGCGCCCCGCCGAGCGACGGCGCGTCCTTCCACCGCGCGGTGCGCTCGGTGGCGGAGGCTGGCGGCGAGGTGCAGAACGCGCACTTCTCCGTGGTCGGCGCCAGGGCCGTCTACACCATCCACACGCTGGTGAGTTCGTACGCAATCCATCAGGCATTAACAAATGCATCACTGTTCTTTTTTAACTTAAATTTAGTGTGTACCTATCTATGCTTTGCTCGATCTTATGATCACTTATTTAACTAGCTGTGATCTTTTAGGTCGGAGAGGAGCGGGGTGGCATCGAGAGGGTGGTGCAAAGATTGAAGGAAGCATTAAGCGGATACGCATGTTGAGGGAACTGCTCGATTCGAAACGCAGGAATTTTTTTAGGATTTGACAAACTATTTCATGTGAAATTCCTGCGGAACTTTGTTGTATACGCTAAGCAGTCCCTAATTAACTAGTTATGTAGTTACTAATGCTAGTTTGCCTGCATGCAAGCGGGAACCTGAGCAATAACGCGTTGGCTAACTAGCAGTCAACGCGGTGCGGGAGCTGTCGATCGACCTGCTCTCGATCTGGTGCGCTGGCATAAACTACACACTACTGCAACAAAGGGCGAAACTTATTTGATCTTAGACTTTGACGCGGTAAACATTTGCTATTTTGCCGATAAATTAATTGCTGTTTCATCGATCCGGAGATCGATCGATCATGCGTGTGTCAGGTGTTGATAATGTCAAGAATTTTGCACAAGCTTATTTTATGTGGTATAATATATATATGAATTGGTGGCTTAGTGCATATGCAGTAGTTCAAAATTTTCACAGGATGCGCTAGCATATGTGTGTCTAAGAGGTTGACAATCTTATGCATGCAGGTTTCAGCTTCGAATTAAATTTATTTTTGTGGATTGCTTTGTTCTCCCTGCCAGCTACAAGTCACACAAGTGAATGGATATAGGAGTGGTAGGAATTGAATAAACCAAAATTAATCTATATATATATATATATATAATATATATATATATATATATATATATATATATATATATATATATATATATATATATATATATATATATATATATATATATATATATATATATATATATATATATATATATATATATATATATACAAACAACAGGTTAGATGAAAGGTATCTTCTTCACTTTGAGACAAAAAAAAATTCCCCCAATAATCCTTAAGTTACAAAAGGTGGTGCCTTGGGAAAACTTGAGTGTTTTCTTGTTAATTAGTACTTAAATTTTGAGCCTTTAGATGTAGATAAAATAGATGAAATCACTTTGCCTTCTCCCCTCCTATTTGAATACTATTTTGTGAAGGAGTACTCAATTTTTAGATGTTGGATGCATATCTACCTCTATCCACTAATTTGCTCATTATTTATTAGCATGTAATATGATACATTGAGAAATGCTCTAATATAGATTATTCATTTCTGTATAGCCTTCTTACATCAATTATATATTAGTTTTACACAAATTAATTTATGTAAAAAATGATGTGACAATTTGTAAAAAAAGTGGAGCAAAACAAAGTATAAGGAAAACAACAAACAAAAACTCTACAATAAAAACCCTACTTGTTCGTTTATGTTACAGCTCCTGACAACTCTAAATAAATTGATTACTCTCTTATCACATTATTCACCCAAAGAAAAACTCACAAAGTCAAAATCATAAAAGCACAACGTGGATCACAAAGCAACATCTAATAGACAAAACAAAATGAGTACTCACAAACACAAAAAAAATACTCAAATACCATTTAGCAAATTCCTTAGAGAAAAAGCAAAAAAAAAAAAAATCTCTCATTAATCAAGAGATAAAAATAGAAGATCTCATACGTACATCATATGTCCCACATATCATCTAGATGTTTTCTTCCTAACTAATCCAATGGCCATGAATTCTCCCCTCTCCCCCTTGAATTCTATCCCCCTGAAAAAATCTCTCCCCTTCAAAAATAAAAGGTATTTTGATCTCTAATCTAAAGGTTACAAATTTGGATGATAATTAAGAAAAAAACATCCAGATGGTGCCTAGACACTCCCATAATCATAAGAGTGAGGATCTCTTACAAAGTTACAATTGGAATCCATTCAAAACATCTGGGAAAAGATGTGGATATGTCACCTCTGAGCAACCCCTTCCAAATCCACGCATTGCTAATTGCATCAATCTCGGCAGCTGCAATTGCCTAGGCCTTCCCTATTCAACTCTACCACGCACGTCGAGACGACATCCACGTGAGGCTGCCGGCCGTCGCCGCTATTTTTTCTACCAGCCGCTCGTCCCCGGGGTATCAACAAATGCACTTTAAGCACCGTTGGCAACATATTACATGGGTCGGAACTTGATAAGTTAAAGTAGCAAATTCTTGATCCAGGCTGGGTCATCATGTTCTTTTTGGTTGTGGCTTATGGCTTTTGGTTGAAATTTTTGAATTTTAACTGTATACGGTACAGATTACAGAGAGACAGATACTCACTTACGATTTTAGCTGGTACAAATGTTGGGTTTTTAACGTATAGATCATTTAACTTGTAGACTCCGTCTTGAGAAAATACTCCGTTTGAAAGTTAGGTACTGCAGCAGAAGCCAAAAGCCGATTTCAAAAGCCCAAAAGAACAGACCCTTATATTGATGAAAACACAAACAGGCAAGCTGTTCATGGTAAATTAGTAGGACGTGGCTACAGACCAGCCGCGCATTAGTTGATCGTTTCACATGCACACCTTATAAAAGAGCTAAATAATAAAATAGAAAAGAAGACGTATAATTTATAGTAGAAAATATCAAATAAAATTCACATCTCTTTCTATTCAATCCCATTATCACGTTAGTTCCATATGCATCATAGTTGGTTTCTCGTTGGCTGGACGCTTCAAGAAGCAAGCAATCTCAGGATAATGTTGAGAGCAAATTAGAATAATTCATAGAGCAAAATTCAAGATAAGTTCTAGAACAAATCAATATAATTCCAAGAGTAAATTCAAGATATTTTCAAAAAGCAAAACTTAGGATAATTCCGAGAGAAAATCAAATATAAAAATCAAAAACAAAATCAAGATAAATTTGATAAGCAAATTCAAGATAAGTTTGAGAGCAAATCAGCATAATTCCGAGAGCAAATTCAAGATAATGATTCCCTCTACTTTTTCCTATTGATTTGAGTAAAAGCATGCATTAATTAAGTATGTGGTGAATCATGAGCGTTTGCGTAGCAACCAATCAAGCGCTCTTGTGTCGGAGGAGCAAAAAGTAAAGAAGATTGATTGGATACAGCACTCGAATGCGCGCGACGCGTGGAGCCAACGCGCATATGCGCGGAAACAAAGATTTCCAAAATTAGTAAGTAGCGTTGGTTCTTTCTATTAGCTCACACACCTTTTTTTAGTACCTTGGATCATTGTTTTTATGTGGAAAACTTCACTATAATATTTATTTGATTCTGTCGCCAGACTCAACTTTATGAGCAAATATGGCTATCTATGTTCATAAATATAAACAACTAGTCAGATTAAGAGCACCTCATTTGTTTTGAGGGGTTATAAATCCCCTCAATGATCCATAAAAAAGATCTAAAATTCTCTCGCTAATCGAGATAAACATAAAAGAATATAGACCATTTATTTTTGGAGCGGTTGGATTATAATTAACCGTATAGATGAATCATTACGTCTGTGCAATTGTTTAACAATACAACAATCTTTTCAATTACAGGCATATTAGAGTTGTAATCACAAATACAATTGTACTTTCAAATCTAGCCGCTCAATTATACTGCACTTCTGTTAGTAGGTAATATATAAGACATGGCATGATATAGCTAGTTTCGCACTTTGGCCCAATCTAGACAACCATTTGACCACGTAATTATTTAAAGGAAGTTTACAAGGATATTTGTACAAATTTAACTACTAGCTTCCTGTCGTGAGTTATCCGATCGATCCGGTGTCGTGAGTTATCTGAGCATGGGAATGAAGAATGGACTGCCTGTATCATGAGTTATCCGATCTGGAAGAAGCCACTATAATACAAACCCAAAGTGGCTTCTGAAAAGCCAATGAGTTCAATTCAGTCTCTGACTTCTAGAAGTCATAAACCAAAAGTTAAAGCTGTATTAAACGGCACCTTAACTACTAGCTTCTCGTGTGTGAACCTTGCTTCACGAGCCTATGTGGTCAAACCTTAAATTGAATAGGCTCGGTGTCATGTCATCCGTGTTAATTAAATCAGATCTGGATCTATCTTACCTTACTTACACGGACTAAGGGGCCAAATTAAAATTACAATTCTCAAGTTTAGGGATCGAATTAATACTTTAACATAAACCTATACAAGTTTATGGCAGTACGGTGCACTATATATGTAGGGGTGCAAATGGATTGGGTTAATCCCGACCGATCCGGTACCGAATCCGGTCGGTACCGGATTCGGGAAGGGAATTTGGTATCCGGTCGGATTCGGATTCGGATAATTCATGTCGGATTCGGATTCGGATTCGGGAGAGTTGTTATCCGATCGAATAGTTTCGGTATTCGGATACCGGATAATTATCCGGTCGGATATCTGGTCGGATATTCGGTTCGGGACAGCCCGACAGGCCTATAGTAAAACGGCCATAACTTTTACAAACGGAGCCCGATTCAGGTGTTCTTGGGCTTGTTTGAAAGCTTATTTCAATGCCCATCCAATGGATAAGGCCCTAGCTTTAGAACCCTTCTGGTCACGTCGCAATATCCAAAACAATGTGACAGTGGAAAAATCAGGGTTTCCTTTTTGTATGAGTTTGAGTCTAATACAATGTCGGGTTGAGTTGTACTCAGTTTGGGGACCTTGTGGACGTCCCAAGGGGTTATATAAGCCTTATATTTATAACCTTTAGGATTAGGGTTTTGTTTAGATCAGTTTAGCCCCATGTGCAAACTCCACGTTGTCTCTTGTGTCGACTAGACCAACAGATTCGTGTTACAGAACCTCAACAATCCTTGTGCGACTTTTATATCTAGCAATTTTCAAGTTGCTCATTATCCTTGTTCATGCATGTTCTTCGGTTGCATGCAGGAGTAGATCTTCGTGGTCAGGTCAACCGCGTTCTTGGCACGGTTGATAACGACTTGGAGTGTGATTCAGCGATTGCTAAGGCGCAAGCGACGTTGTACGGTTGTAGTCGGATCGCAAGTCACCTCCACCAAAATTGATAGTTATTATTCTATCGGAAGATCGGGAAGCATATGTTCCTTTCCGTATGCACGTACTATTCGTCTACATTATCCGTTTCCGATCCGAAACCGTCAAGTATCCGTTCCGGCGGCACCGTATTCGAAATTTCGAATACCCCGAATTCGTATCCGTATCCGGTTTTACCATATCCGACTCCGAATCCGAGAAAAAAATATGGGTTAGGATACGGTATGAGCAATATCCGTCCGAATCCGATCCGATTGCACCCCTATATATATGGCCTGTTTGTTTTGGCTGCGGCTTATGGCTTTTGGCTGAAATTTTTGAATTTTGGCTGTTTACGGTACATATTACGGAGAGACCGATACTCACTTACAATTTTGGCTGGTACAGATGTTGGGCTTTTAACGTGTACAACGTTTAACTTGTAGACCCCGTTTTGAAAAAATACTCCGTTTGAAAGTTAGGTACTGTAGCAAAAGCCAAAAGCCGGCCGACTTGTTGCTTGCCAAACAGGCCCTATACCATTTTTTCCCCTCAAGTCAATCTGTCATTTTGGCTCCGCATGTACTCTTGAGCCTTTGCAATGGCATACATTGTTTCAATTTTGTTTGGGACTAACTTGTCTATTTTGCCTACATCATTCCTCTATCTAGTTTTTGGTTTAATCAGTTGGCTAACATTGGCCTATACGAACTAGGTAAAACATAACAATACTCTTAATTTCTAGTATAGTAGCGCACAACAAGGGCGCCAATAATCAACAGGTTTGCTATTTGTATGTTACCCGATTTTTTTGTTCACTGTAGGCTGATTTTCTCGGTCTTTGGATTAGCTTAATTGAGATATGTGTGTGTTTTATTTCAGACTGATCTAATGGTTAAAAAAATATGACCTTAAAATAGGCCTCCCAATAAGCAGTTGTCTTATAATATGGCATACAATCGGATCAAAGTGTGGGTCAAAAGTCATAATAAATGGTACTTAGTACTTGAGGCCGAAAAATGAAGTAAAATCATGCCCCTCTCAGGCAAATTTGAAACGTCCATAAGAGTGGCTTTAAAATCACAAACAAAAACATAGATACGGCCGGACTGATGAGCAACTCGCCCCTTGAGAAATCCATCTATGCAGAAGTTTCATACAAAACCAAAGTGGCACATATAGATGTTGAAGATAGCATATTGTGAAGTGGAAACAAACATGTCAACTCTTAAGAATACTACTGGTCGAGTTCAATTAGAACACACATAGATATAACAAGGAATGGGCCATAAGGAAAAAGGGATATATATGAACAATAAAAAAGATAACATCAACAAATAATCCCAATTTACATTTCATACAGTTCTCCAGTTGAAATTAATGCATAAACTGGTATATATATGCATGGCAATAATTAATCAACCATGCTGACACTTCTCAGAATCTCCAGAATGCACCTATGTGCGTGCGTGCCTTTTGATCCGAGCTTAATTCAAGGAATGTATACCTCAACCATGCAAGTGCGAGTACGCAGAATACTTGGGTTACCACGCATGCATGCACCGTGTCAAGTCAAGCGTAGCCGCACATGCCGTACGTGCACCGCAGTCCGGCCGGGCAGGCCCGGCGGCACGCGCCGCAGTTCTGCGCGTCGTCCGCCACGGCGGTGCACCGCCCTCCGCAGCAGAGCTGGCCGAACGGGCACCGCGCCCCGCACGCGCCGCAGTTGTTCCGGCTGGCGAGCACGTCGGTGCACGTCCGGCCGCAGCACTTGAGGTGCTCGCCCGGCGCCGCGCCGCCGCCCCCGGAGCACGCCCCGGCGCCGCCGGCACGGCATGCGTCGCCCTTCTTCTCCCTGGCCATCGAGGCGAGGAACCGGCCGCTTGTAATTAGCCTGGGGTCCGCGCCGGCGTGGGTGACGTCCGGCGCAGCGGAGGCGATGCACAGGGACGCTGCTGCCGAGACAGCGACGACAACGAGGACAAGCAAGGAGCTTATCGGCCGTGCAGAAGAAGAGATCGCCAGGCCGGCGCCGTGTGCCATGCTATCGAAGTCCTCCTCTTCTTTGCCTACTCTAATGTGCTCTTAATTAGAGCGACTGATCTACTTGGCTAACTATATACAAAGCGTCGCCACTACGTATAGTCAAAATCAATTAAACTCCGTAAATGATGGCATCTGGATATACGTACATTGATCTGCCGATCTAATCGCTGGGTTTCCTTCAGGATACGCACATGACAGATAGATTCGCGAGCGATCAGTGAGTTGCCTTCAAATTAAGTGCAAAATTATCTGAAGTAAATTAAATCAGAATAGCTAGGTGTACTTGTGAATAGCTAGCTAGGTGGAGTATAGCACCATGCATGGTGTACTTGTGATGAAAGGAATGTGCTCTTAGAATGACACGCGTACAGGTGCGAGCTACCGGCTATGACGACCTAGCTAGCTATGTTAGCCTTCGTACTTTCGGCTGCTTAGGCTCTGACTGGAAAGTAGGATTCTTGAAGGAATTTTTACAGAATTTGAACTGTCCTACGAATAAGCTAGTTTTGGTTTACTGTAAAATTGTTGGATTTAAAAAAAAAAAGACATTCCTTGTAGTATGAATTTCACAAGAATTTTGTAGAACAAGAACGATTCCTAAGAAATTCTGTGCTCCAAACGAGGTCCAAGTGTGTGTGTGTGTGTTTTTAACGGAGAGTATACCTTATTCTAAACTTAGCTCTGCTTGTAGCATTGGATGATTGCTTGGATCAGACGAGGTGTAATTAGCTTAGCTAGGGACCGATCGCTTCACCGTAACTTCAGCGCCGGTGTTAATGCATGGGATCAGAAGATGCATGCAATAAAGTGAGTAAACAGTGGAGTCGCGACACGAGCGATCAAGTTTACCCGGCGGGAAATGCGAGCGATGAGTCCAATAAAGCGCGCGCATGCACCTGAGGTATACAGGCACAGTAGCAGTACTTGACTTATCATTGGATCACAGTAGAGTATGTACAGGGGCAGAGCCCCCTTCCAACGAGCGCGGGTGTCTAACCGGGCTCGCCGGTGATAAGTGAAGACATATATAATAGTCTACCTTTTAATATTATTTTAAAGTCTTCTACTTCACATAAAGATAGTACTAGAAACAATATCTTCAATAGTAAATTATTTCTCTAACTATTTTATACTTATATTTTTACTATAACTTCCTATCTCACGCCCTTTCACTATTTATATCGGTTTGCGAGTTTAAATAACTCTTATATAAGAAACGACACATTATCTTTTCTCACCTTATCTCTTCTCTATATAAGATTTTACTTATCTAATATAACTAAGAAACAACTAACATGATACTATTAGATATGCCCTCACGAAGATGTCATCGCTGGATATGGCACAGTTATGGGAAAGGGGCAACAAAAATAAACTGGGCTTATTCAGGCTTCCTAACTTTGCTGGCTCCACTGCCAAGTAACTGGATGCATATATGGCCAGGTTTCTTTAGGTTTAAATTTGGTTTATACTTGTACTGTCTACAATAACTAGCTTTTATACGGTGTGTTTTTTCAAAGCGGAGTTAATAGGAAAAATACAGTAAAAAGTACACTGAGTTCAGTTGTACCGGCCAAAATCGCATACGACTATTTTCTTCTGTATACTGTCTCTCACGAATAGATAAAATTTAAATATTTAAATCATAATTCATAAACTATCAGCTAAAAATCCACCAGTAGTCCTACAAAGCTAGGTAATGGAAGCTACATGCGACCTATGTTATCTAGCCTAGCCAGGACATATGTAGCAGGATCGTTTAAGCAAAATTAAGGAGGCAATCGTGACAGACACTCTGATCAACGTGCATGGTGGAGATGGTCTGTGCTTGCCCGATCGATCTGCATGCTAAGCTTCCCTAGCTAGTCTCATGCATGACATGACAGTGTTAGACCGCGTCTTAATTGGGAACAGAGTTCTCAAAGGAATTTCGTACGATTCCCAAATTCCTACATTCAGAACAATGCCATACTGAGTGAGCGAAAATCACCATCGAACGGCAGAGAGAGATATATATATATATATATATATATATATATATATATATATATATATAGGAAAATTACATAAGGCACCATGGTGCCTAGGCACCAACATCCGATACACGTGTATGATTGATAATTTTTTGAGTTTGGGTATGAAAATGTTTTATACCCTTGATATATTTATGGTAAGTAAGTTTTGAACTCAGTTCAAATTAGTTTGAACTACTTTTGAGTTCAATGCAACTACATGAGTATATACCATAAAAATAGTTCAAACTAATTAAACTGAAGTTGAATTTAAATTTTTCGAGTTTGACATCTCAAATATACTTTTTATGGGTATATGAAGATACCCACATCAAACGTTATAATCTCAAGCAAATCAACGGGTATTGATATTGGTGCCTATGCACCATGGTGCATGAAACACTCGTCCTATATATATATATATATATATATATATATATATATATATATATATATATATATATATATATATATATATATATATATATATATATATATATATATATATATATATATAGGAAAATTATAAGGCACCATATATATATATATTGATATTTTTTGAGTTTGGGTATGAAAATGTTTTATACCTTTGATATATTTATGGTAAGTAAGTTTTGAACTCAGTTCAAACTAGTTTGAACTACTTTTGAGTTCAATGCGACTACATGAGTATATACCATAAAAATAGTTCAAACTAATTAAACTGAAGTTGAATTTAATTTTTTTGAGTTTGACATCTCAAATATACTTTTTATGGGTATATGAAGATACCCACATCAAACGTTATGAATCTCAAAGCAAATCAACGGTATTGATATTGGTGCCTAGGCACCATGGTGCATGAAACACTCGCCTCTCGTTCATGAAAGCGATAGAACAAACTCTTTCCTATGAAATTCTTATATTCAGGGGACAAAAGGCCTTACATGAGTGGGCAAAAATCATTCTCAGACGGCCGATATATCGTGTGTACTTAACTCCTCGTTCCTTGATTTCAAAGAGAAGGCCTAGATGTACTACTTTACCTCTCGGTACAAAAGAGAGTTACTACTATTCCACCTTTTACACAAAAGTGCTTGAGAAAAGGGAAAACTACATTGTAGTGCCTGACTACCACAAAGACGAACTTGTGACGAAAAATGGTGAAGATGCAGAGCACACCATTCCTTTTTCTTCCTTTCTTAGTTCTTTTGGTCTGAATCCAAATGCCCTATATATGGAGCTAGAGATGGCAATAGGTACCTGAAACCCGATACCCGGTGGATTTTTACTCTATTAGGGTATGGATCTGAGTCAATTTCCTAACCCATGTGTCTTTTAATGGGCAAAAAGCCCAACCTATCGGGTCTGCCGTGTTCGGGTACGTTCATATAGTACCCAAACCCGTAAACCCATAGGTAATATAAACCCAGACTCCCAGGCAAACCAGCCCAGCCCATAGCCCATTAGCCATTTATCCCCAAGCCCCCAAATCCAATGCGGCAATGCCCCATTACCCATCGGCTAACCCTACCTAGCACTCGGTCACGGTCATTACTCACTCCTCCCCAATCCCCACCCGATTCAACAGCCGCCGCAGCGGCGACGCATCTGGCGCTCCGCGCTCTGTCTCCGGCAGTCTCCACGCTCGCCCTCCCGTCCCGCAGCTCCCGCTCCTGCTTCGCCACTCTCGCCGCACACTCGTCCTCCCGCACGCCCTCGCCGTCACCTCACCTTCCAGTTCAGCCCGCCGCAGCCAACGCGCATCGTAGCAGTAGACCCTTGGCCATGGCGCTGCCCTCCGGCTCCAACAAAGATGGCCGGTGAACTTCTTCCTCCTCTCCATTAACCATTGTTGTAGCCCGCATTACTGACCCCACGGGTAACCCGTGGGTACCCGTTAACCCAGTGGGCATGGGTCTAGGCAAAAATCTGCACCTGTCACGGGCATGAGTTTTTTAGCGGGCACATCCAACTTTCATGGGCACGAGTTTGGAATAACAAAACCCAGCGGGTTTGTGCCCGTTGCTATCTCTATATGGAGCACTCCCATAAATTGCGCTGCTTGTCTCCTTCAAACGCTGGAGCTACCAAAATGGGCTCTTACCAGCATGCCTGAAAGGCCCCTGCCTCCACCGACAAACTCTGCCCCTGTAGCATCAACAGCCTGAGTTTCAGCAGCTGAAAATAAGCTGCATGATCGATCCATACTAATGCTTCAAGAGAACTATATATGAAGGAAGTACAAGTACTGGAGTGTATACTGCAAAGAGACAGTAGTTGTACGAGCACATCAGCTGAAATTTAAGGCTGTAAATGACGCATCTGTTCCTATTTGATCCATGCTTCATAGGTTGGATGCAAGAAAATTGACATAGTACTTCTTTTAACAGGAGTAGCAAGCTCCTCATTTTATTTTCTTCCATGAATTTACTTCGCCTTAACAGGAGTAGCAAGCTCCTCATTTACTTGTGTTCCAACTTTCAAGGAACCCAACAATCATCAAAGAAATTGTACCCTTTGAAAATGGTATCTACAGAGTAATTCCCGGCTAGCTGGCTGGCCCTCCACCCTCCTTGTACGGCAAATGCACGGGAGGTCACATGGAATTTCAGTCCTCAGGGCCAATCCCCTCTTGCGCAAGTACAGCTACTGGTCTCTTGATCCATTCTTCTATTATTACCTCCTCAATTATAACCCCACCTGGTGTTAACAAACAATTTAACATATATGCTTCCAGAAAGTTGTAATGTTTCAGAAATTTCCATCTCAAGAGGAACTGCTTGTAAATGACATGCGTGTTTTATATCGCCGAGTTATTTCTGCCTTTGTGCATATGAGATTAATGTAGACGGAATTCTGAACAGGAAATTACAGACGCATTGATCTTTCATCTCCTGAGAAAAACGTTGTCAAAATAATGGCATGGAGCAAGGTAACTCAAAGTTCAAACAAAGAAAAACAAATATCGTTGACTAAGGCATTTTGTGTATAAGATGGAATAGTAAAATGTCAGGCGACAGCATATATGGCATTAAGGACAACATGATAACGGGTGTGATATTGATGAATGACTGCAGCTGCATTGCGCCTTATCATTGTAGCATGGCTTTCATTTACTGCCCTCTTTGTGTGTGTGTGTGTGTGTGTGTGAGAGAGAGAGAGAGAGAGTAGAATCTTCTATTGTAATCAACACAGAATAGCACAAGGATTACAGAATATACACCAACGGTAGATAGATGCAATAAGAAGGAACAGAAAGCAGAGAACTTTGCAGCACAATTCTGTAGTATATGAGAACTTTGAAAGTACAACATTAAAAATTGCAGCGCAAATCAATTCCAAATAAGTTACCCGAAGTACCTGTGCAGGGAGTAGACTTACCGCAAGGGCAGACCCAAATCACCCACATTCCAATAGGACCAGAAAATAACTTCAGTGATCCAAATAATCCAAACAATATTCGAGTAAAATCGAATTGGATCCACCAGGCCACCACGTTCCAACTGGACCAGAGAAGCATACCACACCCGTGTTTCCATTAAATTCGACTAATTGATTTCTGGTGTCAGGGCATGAAATCCAGCTCGGGGCAAAGTTAAGTACACCGAGTAGTGGCAAGCGCCGGCCCCAATAAAATCTGCAGGCCAGCAGGAAAGAACTCCATTCTGTGTGGAAAGAAGCCTGTCCAAAATACAGGGAAGCTGTTAATGTGACGGCCTTGCCCTAAGGTCCAGTGTTCCCTACAAAGGTGAGGTAGCTATCTAAAAATTCAGATAAAAAATTGGGTCAAAAATACTCACATTGAAAGCTTGATCATGCGAGTTGAGAGAGACCAAGCAGATCACCGCCATACTTGTTATGAATACTGTATTTATATTCATGAGACCCAATAGACAGTATATATAGCAAGTACAAGAGGATATTACAAAGAAATATGTCATACACATATAAGAACATACAAAGGAATTCCTATTTTAACACCCTCTCAAACTCAAGGTGGATCACACATACTGAGTTTTGAGAGACAATATAAATATTGTACACTAGTATGTGGTTTCGTGAAGAAGTCAGCAATCTATAACTTTAAAGGCACAAACTGTAAAGCAAGCACTCACTCCTACATTTGTGAGCAAGTATATAAAGCATCCACACCAATATACTTGATGAGCTCATGTTTCACTGGGTTATGGGTAATACTAATAGCATATGTTATATCAAACATAAGAGTCTTAGGTCCCATCACAGGCACTTCAAAATTTGCAAATAGCCACCTCAACCAATAATCTCTGCTGTCATTGTTGCCATAGCCCTCAACTTAGCCTCTACACTCGAACGGAAAACTGCATTTTGCTTCTTTGTCTTTTAGGCAATTAGTGAGGAGCTAAGAAAAACATTGTAAATAGAAAAAGAACAACGATCAGAGGGATCACTAGCCCAGGTCGCATCAAAATACGCTTGAAGTTGTAGTGAGTAAGAGCCAGGGAAAAGCAAACGATGAGAGATAGTCCTATGCAAGTAGTGAAGAACCCGAAGAAGGTGATTGTAATGAAGGTAGGTAGGACAAGCTATGAACTGACTTAAGATATGAATAGAATGAGCAATATCAGGATGAGTACTCACAAGATATACTAGACTCCCAACAAAGATGGCGACATCAAGTAGGATCCTTAAGAAGATCGCCATCGATGGCGCGAAGCTTAAGAGATAACTCCATGTGAGTCTCAGCAGTGCGAGTGTTAGTTAGATCAAAACGATCAAGAAGATCCTAGATATACTTTTGCTCAGAGAGATAGTTTCCCTCAGAAGTGAAAGTGATATCAATCCCAAAGAAGTATGTAAGAGAACCAAGATTAGTCGTCAGAAACTGCTCACTGAGATGCTTCTTCACATATGTGATAAACGAGGAATCATCACCAGTGATGAGCATATTATCCACATACAAATGAAGCAGTGTCCTAATCCAAGGTAAGACATGGACAAAAAGAGTAGGATCGTGGGGCTGATAGTGAAATCAACAACGGTAATCACTGACGTAAAACGCACAAACCTGGCACGAGGAGCCTGTTTGAGGCCATAAAGAGCACGACAAAGACAACAAACATGTCCATCTAGAATAAAATGCCTAGATGGTGGCTGCATGTAGACCCCTCACGCAAAACACCATTAAGAAAGACATTCTTAACATCCAATTGAGAGATAGACCACTGGTGAATAGAAGCAACTACAACAAGAGAGCGAATAGTGGTCATGGGCAATAGGGGTAAAAGTCTTATCGTAGTCACAATCGTACTCCTGTTAGAAGCCACAAGCCATAAGACGAACCTAGTAGCGCTCGATAGTACCATTAAACTAGTTCTTAATCTTGTACACCCACTTGCACGTGATAGGGCATCAAGTTCCAAATGTGATAGGGCATGCACAGGTGTCGGTATAATATCCCAAGTCTCCGTACATCGAAGGGCATCAAGCTCCCCTTCTGTAGTGACAAAGAGAGTATGAATTGTCGAAGCAAAATCAAGTCAATCAAGAGCCCGAAGAGATGTCCAGTCATGAAGGGCATAATGAGGAGCATCATCAGATGGATCAAACTTCCGTGTCGATAAGATATCAGGAGAGGAGGCTGGTGAAGGTTGAGGACGCCTAGAGTAGTGAACCTAGAAAAATGAGACGGTGATGTTGTAGGAACAAGAGGCAGTACTGCAGGAGGCAGCACAAGAGGTGGGGGTAGCGTCGGGCTTTGGGCGCCAGGCGGTGGCATTGGGCAGAGGTGGCGGTGACCCTCATCAACTGCAGTGGATTGGCATTGATCTAGTCCACAGCAACCAAGGCCGATGCGACGGTAGCAAGCACAGTGGCAACAACAGCTGGGGTGGCGATGGCCTCCTCCTTGCAGCGGCGTCCTTAGGCGTTGGGTGGGATGGTAGCAAAAAGACCTAGGTTAGTGCTTTAGCTCTGATACCATGTTATGAATATTGTGTGTATATTCATGAGATTCAATGAAAGTATATATAGTGAGTATAAGGGAATATTACAAAGTAATATACCATACACATATAAGAAAATACAAAGGAATTCCTATTCTAACAATACTGAGCTAGCTGGACGAATCGAAATCGTTAAATGATAGACAACTCCTAATAGTGCGATGAACATATACAGATCCATGCATGCAATAGCATCAATGCAACTGTAGAGCACCATTCCCATGTATATATAGGCGCCTAGAGGCCCTTTAGCCCATCAACTCAAGCATCTCTACTAGTTCAGTTGCCTATTCTGTCTTCTCTATAGACACCAAGAGCAAGATGAGTGGCAAGGTTCTTCTGATCAGTGCTGTCTTGGTGGGGCTCGCCTCTCTGAGTTCATGTAGGAGCCTGGGAGAGTTGTCTGAATAGAAGACCTACTCTTCTGCTCTCCATTGTATATTTCTAACCCTATCCCTTCAGTGTGGCACAACATTTATGTAGAACCAGACAAGCAACAAAAGGGGGGCTAATGGTGCCTTAAAAAATTCCTCCTAAGTATCTAAAAGACTCCGATGGTCAACGACAAGTGAGAGTCTAAAATTTGAGTGGTTGAAACACGACTTGTATGGTCGATGACCAGTGAGTGATCGAAAACCAGTAGAGCCGAAGCAAGTCAAAACAACACTAGAGTAGTCGAAAGCCAACGTGGTCAAAAACCAGTGAGTGGTCAAAAACCAACATGGTCTACAACCAAAGAGTGGTTGAAAACCAATGTGGTCAATGACCAAGACGTGGTCGAAAACCAACGTGGTTGACAACCAGACAGTGGTCGAAACCCAACATGGCCAATGACCAAGGAGTGGTCGAAAAACCAATGTGGTCAAAGACCAATGAGTGATCTAAAATCGACGTGGTCGATAACCTGAATGTGGTCGCAAAACCAAGTGTTTGAAACAAGTTGAAACCCGATCGATGTGATCAATGACCAGTGAGTAGTTGAAAACTAAAGTGGTTGATGGCTAGTAGCTGCGGTACTACCGCTATGGAAGTAGCGGTACTACCGCTTCTACATCAAAGTCAAAAGGAACATGGATTTTCAGCACAATCGCAAGATCTTAAATCCACTTAACTTTTGATTGATTAACAAGCCATGAAACTTCAAACATGAATTGCTTAAGGTCACATGAACTTATTCCATTCGACGATCGATAGAATAATCGCCAAAGTTCCTACCATTTTGCAATTGAATGAAAAGAGAGTCAAAACTGAGCTAAAACCCTGATCGGTGAATACAACATGCTTGTGGGTAGGTGATGCCCAAGATGGCCTAGAAGTATTTCCACATGTCACAACAGGCTAGAAACACCAAAGAAAATATCCAAAACCCCTTGAGACAGAAATCACTCGATGAGGCCAAGAACAGGCAAAACCCAGGTTTTCTTGTGAATCTTGCTATCAAAGTGTCTTGATGGGTGGAGATGTATTAACAAGGATTATCTCCACCTCTTACACATCCTTGGTACAGCAAGATCACAAGAAGAAAAAAAGAGATCAAAACCAATCAAAAGTCAAGCACATCAATCAAGAACAAGAGGGACTCAAGAGTTGCACAAAGATTAATATATTGCTTACTTGAGAAGGTATGTTTTATAACCATTCCACCTTGAAGGACAAAGAGTATCTAAGGTAGTCATTCTCAAAACCTTAACTCTAACAAGAAATCATAAGAGAGATAGGTTGGATGGGATCGTCTTCTTGTCTTCTAGACATGCCGACAACAACCGATCGCAAAGCCTACGACTACATATCGCGAAGTCTACGACCACCGATTACCGAGCATCGACCAGGTACTGAAACTATGACTATCCGTGGTCGTTCTACCATGCTCGACCTACTGTGATCGATCTACTAATTGGACCGCCCAACACAGGGCCGTTTAGACCAACACAGGGCCATTCGGACTGCCTATTCCAAGGCCTATCGGACTACCAACTACCGATGGTAGTCCATGCCTCCGACTACCTTATGTGGTCGAAGCAAATAGCCCAAGCAAAAAAGCGATATTTGCAAACACTTAACCACTCCAGAAACATTGTAATAGTTCATCACAACACTATCCTGGACCTTCTTACATAGTCTTTCAATCTTCCCCTTGATAAACCCGTTAGCAATACTCAAAAATACAAATTGGAGGTGGTTTTTAGAAGAAAAGGAAGAAATTTTGCATCCAAAATGATCACAAGAAGAATGAAATGACTGAAAATGACCATATAAAGTATAAATAAATAGAAGCTACTGAAAATGATAATTTTTCACAAAAAACTTCAAATCCACCAAATGAGTCGGGAAATCTCACTCTAGGTCCATATGAAAGAAACAACTGTTCTGTTTGACCTTGATCATGGTGAGAAAAAAAATCAAAAGCTCCAACTTAGCAAAAACTTTGCACAAAAACTTCAAATCATGCTCTAGATATGCATTTTTACCGATTGTTCTCCCCCTTTGACAATGGAGTCATCAAGATGCATGGAAGAAGACAAAGCATGACTATAATAGAGTGACTGTATTTTATTCAATTTTAGCTTTAGGAGCCATAAAGATTATCCAACTTGACTTTCTAAGTATTACACCAAGCTATAAAAAAGTGAAGGAGCTATCTAGACCATAGAAAAATATGTATAGCCAAGTTAAAAACGCATAAACAATAATCTAAAATTAAATATTGTTAACATGTCTAGGTGCTCAAATTCATAATTTAGCCAATAATGTCAAAAATGAGCCATACCATATCAATATGCTAAATGGAACCAGAAAGCTATAATTGAGTCATTTTAAAGTGCTACAAGTATAAAATTGAAACATTTTATTCAAACGCTTAATATCACTTGTAAGTGAGCAATTGTAACACATGTGTCAAATTTTGAATTCATTTTTAGTTTTAGCCGAGCTTCAACCATTTTTCACAAAATTTAGTTTCTTTAGCCATATGCTAGATCTCAAGACTTATGCAACCATTCCAAGCAAGGAGCTTAATGAAGTGATCTTGGTCATCCAAAACTCCCCCTGAGTTCATGCCTAGTGTAATAGCAAGTCATCTCATGAGAAATGATTGGTGAGATCAGTTCTTTCGCACAAAAGAGATATCTTTTTTTACATTTTCTTGACTTAGTTTAAGAACAAAGAGTTAATACTAACTCATGTTTCACTAACGACCTAGCATGACTCAATCTAAAACTCAATGCAGATTCAAGACTCAACTTAGTTTATTTGACATGACACAAATCATAAGAGAATTCAATAGAGCAAGACATAATTTAATTCAAGTTTTCACATTTAAAAAAGCTAGCATAGCAAGAGTTAAGCTACATATAGAAGGTTATGATAAATCTAGCAATCTAACACAAGTTTCTTAGCAATATTAATGGCAGAAGTGCCATCACAGAAATGATATCTGATATCTATGTGCTTGGTCCTAGAGTGCTGCACTGGGTTCTTAGCAATGTTAATGGCAGAAATGTTATTACAGAAAAGACAAACACTATCTATGTCCTGCAAGGTTGAAACCATTCAAAGCACCTGACTACAACACCTAGCGGCTGCAACATAATCAGCCTCTGCGATGGACTGTCCAACACTTGACTGCTTCCTAGAAGACCAAGAGATAAGAGAAGTGCTCTTCCTATCTATCCTACAGCCAGCAAAGTTTGCGTCGAAGAAGGTTTTAATGGAAAGACAAGAAGTAGAAGAGTACTAGATACCATAGTCTAGAGTAGCTCGAAGGTACCTAAAAATGTGCTTTACCACCTGACGGTGAGAGGCGCAAGGAGAAGCCTAAAATTGAACGCACATACACACTGCAAAGTGTATGTCCGGCCTTGAAGCAGTGAGGTACAGGAGGGAACCAATCATGATACGACACTCCTTTTGATCTATTGGTTCGTCGTCTTCATCAGGATCAAGTGAAGTCGAGGTCGCCATCGGAGTTGACACCGGCTTGCTATCACTCATGTCGAAGCATCTCAGGAGATCTTAAGTGTACTTACCTTAATGCAAAAAGGTACCCTCCAGAGTCTGCTTGATCTGGAAGCCGAGAAATGAGCTCAACTCGACCATCATACTCATCTCAAACTCTGTGCTCATAAAATTAGAAAACTGGGAAACAAGAGCATGAGAGGAGCCACCAAAGATATTGTCATAAACATAAATCTGGACGAGTAGAAAATCATTGTCATGCCTCTGAATGAATAAGGTCTTTTTTACTTTACCCATCTTAAACATATGCCTCTCATACTAAGCTCTAGGCGCTTGCTTAAGTCTATACAGGGCTTTGAAAAGCTTGAAGACATAGTTCGGGTATTTGGGGTTCTCGAAACCTGGAGGCTGTCTAACATAGACTTCTTTCTCAATATACCCATTGAGAAAGACACTCTTGTCATAAGCTAGTTGGACAGATTATAAACTGGTCATATAAAAATACGAACTGGTCGTAACCAGATACAAATTGGTTGTAAGGAGTTATGAACTGAGCGTGAGTGACTATTATATTTCATAAGGTTCATCCAGATTGATCGTTTGTGTACATTTGAGGTCGATATGTCCTGCTTGGTACCGCCACCGACCAGTGATTGGAAATGTATTTCTGAGTTAGAACCAGATATACATGAACCTACAGAGTCACACACTTAACGGGTCGGGACATTAAGGGTCTGGATGATAGACTCTAAGTCGAATACGATTTTTACTTGTATTGGATAAGAATCCGGTCGAAGGCTCTCCAAGTGAGATACGATTCCTAATTGTGTTGGAAAAGAATCCGACCATAGACTATATAAGAGGTGAATAGGGTTATGGAATTAAGAGAGAGACACCGTACCACCCACCGAAACCCTAGCCGCCTCCTTCAGAAGGCTCTACTGTGCATGCTGGTGCTAGCACATCAGCGCACGACATTCCATCACTTGATATGTGGACTTGGGTAGAGACACTACTGTGACTACGGCGCTGATCGGGATAACCCAAGGAGAAGACAGTTGGCTCAAGGAGATCGACTATCGTTAGAGAACCATCGCATTCCAAGGACATTGGACGATCGATTACGTCCACTACATCGACGCACGTTACGTTGAACCGAACTGCTTCAACTCTTTTTTTACTGTACTACACGTCTAGTGGTAATGATTCATGCTTTTACTCGTATGACTTCTTGGTTTACACGGTAAAAATTTTAATTTACGTTAGTATAGCCTACCTTGTATCCCAACAAAAACTTGCTCAGACTTGACAGAGGCTACTATTTCTGATACAATTAATTCCTGAGAAAAACTTTAGTCCTCTTATTCTTGACAATTTCAAAAAGCACAGCCGAATCAGCATTGAACATGTTAATTCTTAACATGGAATTTGTAGTATGTTCAACAACTCAACGACATTGTGACCTTTTTGAAGAGAACTTTCTTCAAAGAAGTTAATCTGCATCTGTACAAAACGCTTGCAAACAGTACAAAGATCATGCATGTTGACAAATAATATTGGTGCCTCACTGACAAGTTACCCCTAGACCCCACTTATGATCTTCACGGTGGATGCTATTTTTCAATTGACACATCTGTGCAGTGTTATAAGCTAATTTCCCCCCAAAAACAGTGGTCCTCATGTTGAGCAGATGGATGTATCAGTTTCTCTCCTTCCACCGAAGCGCGTTTCAATACAAGCATCCAACCTAGAGGCAAATATCCCAAGCACATATCTGAAGATTAAACCTGATGAATTGCTCTCGAATAGTTCAGTTCTCGGCCTCTACCGGACCATTCCAATACATCCAGAACTAAGACAAGATGGGTAAAAATGAATGGAGAACAGATGGAAAACTACTAAGAGGAAGAAACGTCAGCAATTGAGGGAAAGTTAAATGGTGATGGTTCAGTATAAGGGTGGATGACAGGTAACTAACATTATCTGAATGTCAAGTTACATGGGAGTGTTCAGTAACATCAATAAGTATTGCTTATTACAGTAGATATAGCTATTGATAAATGACTTCAAGCACATTTTGCAGATAGCTCTGAGCCTCTGATTGATAGTAAATCAATGAAATGAGAGTATGGACTTATATGCAGGATAATACTGCAAGTGACATAGTACCGAAAAACCTACAAGGGGCACTACCTTGAGCACCAAGCACAACGGCACGATTTCCTTCATAAAAAACAAATTGGCTATTGATTTGTTCTAGTGATTGACTAAGCATGGCCTCTGTCGTAGTTCTATTCATAAAAAATATACTTAGTGCAAACTTTGCTATGTTCTATACTTTAATTAGTCAGAATCAGACACTATGATATAAAATGACAAGATATCTATGTGCAATGAAAAGAAATGTGGTCACACACGGAAAGAATTGCTCAGATGGATCAAATCCAAAATTTTATCATCTTCTAAAGTCTGAAGACATTTGTGTGTTGCAAGTTACAATAATAACAACAATGAGGACAGTGGACGCATTTGTTTGTTACACCAATTAACCGCAATGGCAAAGAAAAACATAATCATATTAGAAACTAAACGTGGGGATGGTAAACTGCAAGCTGTGTGCACAAGCCTTACAAAATGTTTTGCTCAGCTCTCGTGAATCATTGGCTAAAAATTGTGCATCTTCTCAAAATCAGCAACATTCCATGAATCTGACATCTGAGATGCTCACTTACTCAATTACCATAGCATCCAAGGATCTTCAGCTCTTGTGATCCATATGGGACTCAAACCATTCGAAGATCTCCCCATTCTTGAGGCTGGTGAACTCATGGTAAGCATAAGCAAGATTCAGCTCCTCCGTGACATGCCTCTCCAGCCGGAATCCCTCCGGCAAGACCTTCGCCTCCTCGGCGGCCTGCTTCCACGGCGTACTCCTCCCATCCTTCTTGAGAAAGCCCTTCTCATCCAGGAAACCATTCCGGCGAAGCACGTCCACCATCCCACCGGCGACGGCCCGCGTCAACCCCGGTATCCTCTCCGCCAAGAAGTCGGCGCTCACGGCGAAGCCATCGCATTGGATCTCATGCACGTCGACGCGCTTCGCCTTGAGCTTGCCCATGCTCGCGGCCACCTCCCGCGCCCTCTCAGCGTCCTTGGGCATGTGCACGAACAGCGCCGGGGGGTAGCCGACCGGGACCTCCTCCATCGTGGAGAACACGCCCTCGGCGATCATGATGGCGACGCTGCTGAACCTGACCCTCGCCGCGAGGGCGGAGAGGAAGTACCCGCCCGACGACGCTCCGATGCCGACGAGCGGGAGGCCGGCGAGCTGGGGATTCTCCTCCTTGACCCACCACTCGATGATGGACTCGGCAGCGGCGAGCTCGCTGCCGTCACCGGCGGCGTCGAGGGACCAGCACTCGGCGCGGCTGGAGACGGCGAGGACGGCGTAGCCGCGTCGGAGCGCGGCGCACGTGAAGCGGCGCTCCTCGGGGAGCCCGGCGCAGCTCGAGCAGCCCGGGGAGGCGTCGAAGAAGTCGGTGGCGCGGATGGTGCAGCCGGGTGCCACGAACACCGCTGCGCGCGGCGGGGACCGTGGCAGCTGCCACAGCACCTCGTTGCCGCTCCTGTGGGTGAGACGCGCGTCGAGGCGGACGGCCGAGGCGGTGGACGGCGGGGTCCAGACAGGTGCGGGAGGGGCGCGGGGCCGGAGGAGGACGACGGTGGCGAGGAGGATTAGCGCGCCGGAGGAGGCGATCAGCACGGCCGGCCTGCGCGGTTGCGGGATTCTGGCGAGGATGTCGTGCATTTTGCGTGGGATTAAGCGAAGATCAATGGAGATTTAGGTTGGAGGAGAGGAGATCTTGAGAGGTTTCACATCGCAGCGCTCGTTGCAAGATTTCTAGTTGACTAGCCTTCCCTCTCGAAAAAATTAATCATATACTCTCCATTTAGATGAAAATTAAGGATTTATCCTCTTAATCCACGTGTCAATGATTTATAATGACTCCACATATCATTGATGTAGAGGATAAATTCTTAATTTCCCAACTAAAAGGATGGTATATTATCCAATCTCCTCTTCTCTCTCACGTTGCGCTAGAGAAATTTCGATATTTAACACTGAATACGTGTGCCTCTCAACTTTTAAACCCTAATTCGCACGTCTTTAGAAATTTAACCCTGTCGCTGCGAATTCTTTTGATTCAAGAGATTCTCCTCATTTTTCTCTCCTTTTATATTTTGACACTTGTCACTGCGAAACTGAAGAGAATCCCTTGAATCAAAAGAATTCGCAGTGACAGGGTTAAATTTCTAAAGACGTGTGAATTGAGGGTTAAAAGTTAAGAGGCGCACGTATTCAGTGTCAAATATCGAAATTTCTCCGTTGCGCCATGGCGATTCGTTGACTTTTCAGATCGGGCTGAACTGGGCTTGGAGGAAACGGCCGTTACCTCTAGTTAGGCCTCAGGTGTGCGGCCCGGCCCGTCACCGCAACTTCTAAGAAGGCGTTCTCTCTCGGGAGCCGCAAGGGCTTCCTTTCCTCGCCGGCGCCGCGTGCGTGCTCTCCGAGTAGGTAGGATCGCCGGCGGCCGGGAACCTCTTCCGTCGTCCATCTCGACTCTGTTACCGGCGACGACCTGGGCGGCCTCGGCTCCGCTCCGCCACCCTCCCTTCCCTTCTGACCACGGCGGGAGGCTTCGGCCGGCATCCGCAGGTAGCTCCCGATGCCTGTCCCATTTGATCTGATAGAGCGTGCTTCTTCTCACTGGGATTGCTGTTACTGATGCTTGATGCGGCTGGTTAACCTGTCACTGACGTGTTAGTACCATCTATTAGTTACACGCGGGATCGATGCATTTTCTGTTCGTTGCTGATGCGTAATCTCATCCGCTGCATCAACTATTACGCGGGGAACTTAGTTTAGCTAGACAACAGAAACAACTTTCTTCTCTGACTTTTCCGGTGCATTACCAAATGTTAGCTTTGGGACAATCTTGACTTGTAGGGCAGTTAATACTGACAGAGTTTAATTGCTTAGCTTTGTTCGAACTAATCTTGTTGTAAGTCGTACTCGGTGTGTTCGAGTACTAACTTCATAGTCGAGTACTTATGTGTTCGAGTACTGTGGTCGTAGTCGAGTACTCGTGTGTTCGAGTACTGCTTGGTCATGTGGAGTACTTGGTGTGTTCGAGTACTCAGTAGTCGTGTGTCAAGTGCAAGTCAAAGACCCGAAGTCGGAGAGTAGTCAGAGACTCCAAAGTCGAAGACCGGTTGCAGTGAGTCGTAAGTCGAACTGCGCAATAGTCGTAGTCGTAAGTTGAACCGCGCGGTGGTTGTAGTCGTAAGTTGAACTGCGCAGTAGTTGTAGTCGTAAGTCCATGTAGTTGGTACTCGGAGCAATACTGTAGCAGTAGTCGTGCTACAATGGTCGTAGCACAGTAGTCATAGAAGTCGCAGTCGTAAGTCGAGCTGCGTAGTGGTCGATGGTCGGTACTCGTAAGCTACAGTAATTGGTCGTGCTCGAAGACCGGTAGTACCGTCTGTGTGAGCAGAACTATCGGAGATAATAGTCGACAAGTCATGGCCGGTGAAGCAGTCGAAGGCACCGTGGTCGAAGATGTAGTCGACAAGCTGTAGTCGATGAAGCGGTTGAAGGCACTGTGGTCGAAGCAGTTGTGGTCATGAGGCATGGTCGAGGCACCGTAGTCGACAGGACATGGTCGAAGGACTCGTGAATGGACCCAAAGCAAAACCCAAAGGATTGCGTGCAATCGTAGACCGAGCCAGATAACAGTTAGTCTGCATGTAACTGGTCGTGTCCACTAAACCGAGTGTAACGGTTAGTGGAGCAGGTCGTACGAGTAGTGGGGAGTGTGCAAGTCATGAAGATCGTGGCTGGAAGAGTTAGGTAGTTTTAGCCTGTGCACTTGTAATCAAAGTCTATAAATAGATGAGAAAATGGAAATACGGTGCCAGATTGACGCAATGCAAGCTCGTGTGTCTTGAGTTAGAGCAGAGGTATTCGTGTGTGTTTTCAACCACCGTGTGTGCACGTCAGGTTCCATCCATGGGCCAACAATTAGTATTAGAGTTTGGTGTTCTTCGTGTGTTGGAGAAGAAGCCGAGGAAGACTTCCGTGTGTCGGAGGAGAAGAAGGCCTGGAGATTCCCGTGTGTTGGAAGAAGACTCGGTGACTTCCGTGAGTTGAAAAGATGCCGAGAGAAGGAATATGTCTCTGTCCGCAAACCGAGACCTACTGCGAGGTGGTCCGTCTGCCTCAAGCTCACAGGTGGTGGTGGTGGTAGAGACGGCCATGACAACGAAGAAGGCGATAGCAACTACGACATCACTGATTACCGCAAGCTGAGGCAAGACGCTACCGCAGTTGATCGTGTGTCGGTCGAATGGCGACTTGCATTCGGGTTGGCGTATGGCGCATGCAGTGGCGTGCGTCGGGCGGAGGTGCATAGGGCGACGGCGACGAGCCAGCTGCAGCACCAAGCACCCAGGAACACGACGACAGAGCTCTGTGCAGCCACGATAAGATCAGTGGTGTATACCAGCGTCATACACGATGTGCGTAGTGGCGATGTCAGTGGCGAAGGGCAACAAACGGTGCAGGTGCAGACAAGCCATGAGGAAAGTCAGCATGAGGCCAATGATGGTGGTCGTAGCCATCGTCACAAGGTGTATGAGTCGCGCAAGAACACTGTTGCGTGTGGCAAGAAGATGCTGCTACGTGCGGCAAAAAGAGAAGGATGCTGTGAGGTCGGCAAGCCAGTGCAGTTGAACGCATGGAAGAATAATGATTGTTGGAATTAATCTTGTTGTAAGTCGTACTCGGTGTGTTCGAGTACTGAGGTCGTAGTCGAGTACTCATGTGTTCGAGTACTTGTGTGTTTGAGTACTGTGATACTGGCCATAGTCGTAAGTCGAACTGCGCAGTGGTCGTAGTCGTAAGTCGAACTGCGCAGTTGTCGTAGTCGTAAGTCGAACTGTGCAGTGATCGTAGTCGTAAGTCGATGCAGTCGGTATTGAGAGCAGTACTGTAGCAATAGTTGTGCTACAATGGTCGTAGCACATTAGTCGTAGAAGTCGCAGTCGTAAGTCGAGCTGCGTAGTGGTCGATGGTCGGTACTCGTAAGCTACAGTACCCGGCCGTGCTCGAAGACCGGTAGTACCGTCTGTGTGAGCAGAACTACCGGAGATACTGGTTGACAAGCCGTGGTCGGTGAAGCAGTCAAAGGCACCGTGGTCAAAACAGCTATGGTTGTGAAGCATGGTCAAAGCACCATAGTCGACAGGATATGGTCGAAGGACTTGTGAATGGACCGAAGCAAAACCTGAAGGATTGCTGCGGTTGTAGACCGGACCAGATAGCAGTTAGTCTGCATGTAACTGGTCGTGTCCACTAAATCGAGTTTAATGGTTAGTGGAGCATGTCGTACGAGTAGTGGGGAGTATGTGAGTCATGGAGATCATGGCCGGAAGAGTCGAGTTGTTTTAGTCTGTACACTTGTAATCAGAGTCTATAAATAGATGAAAAAATGGAAAAACGGTGACGGATTAACGCAGCGCAAACTCGTGTGTCTTGTGTTGGAGCAGAGGTGTTTGTGTGTGTTTTTGAGCACCATGTGTGTGCGTCAGGTTCCGTCCCTGGGCCAACAAGCTTGCCTTTAATCATTCATGTCATGCTGTTCACTTCTCATTGGTCTTTCAAGAAATAAGAACAGGGGTCAGCTCACTCTAGATTCTTTAATCCTTATTTTTAAACAGGAACAATCGAACAACTACTTCAACAGTGGCATATGTGTTTTATATCATAAATTCTGTGAGCAAGATGTGAGTTGCAAGATCTTTTTGTTATAACAATTACTGTTAAGATCTTTTATTTCCTTGATGGAAAACCAAGTAAACTCAGTTGCCGTGGGAAGTTCCTTGGTCAATATGCTAATGTTGCTATGCTTCTTTTCCGCTCCTCCCTGGTTTTATTTCCGGCACTGCATTCTTTATTTTTGGGGATATGTATTTTTATAGCCAATTCTTCATTCTAAATTTGATCTTCCTGAATGCTAGTAGATTTTGAGAAAATGGATCCTGAAGATCTTACTGAACCTGAGGATGAAGAAGATGATGATGATGATGATGAGATGATGCTATTTATCTTGCCAGCATTATATCTAGCTTCCACTGGTTACAAAACACCAAGTCATACATCAAAGCTTAGTGGTGCAGAATGGATTTGCAAAGTGCTTGAAGATGACCGAGGTCAAGGCTATGATAAGCTTCGAATCGAGCCTCATATTCTCCAAGAATTTGCGGACTATCTTAGATCCAAAAATCTTTTGCGAAATACAAGAGGTGTTTCTGTAGAAGAGCAAATTGGCATGTTTATGTACATGCTCTCACGAAATGCCAGTTTTCAAAAATTGAGTGACAGATTTGAGCACAGCAGAGAGACTATCCATAGACATATCAAGGCATGCTTTGATGCAATCATCTCATTGAAGGGTGAATTTGTGAAGCCTCCCTCAACTCAGACTCATTGGAAAATATCATCTGACCCACATTATGGGCCTTACTTTGAGGTAGGTATAACCTGTGGCGTATATTTTAGGAATTTCTACCTTTTTCTGTTATCGGAATTATTAATGAGATTTTTTTCTCTTGCAGAACTGTATAGGGGCAATTGATGGAACTCATGTTCCTATCACAATATCAGATAGTGAAGCAGCTCCATATCGAAATAGTGAAGAATCCCTTTCTCAAAATGTGATGCTTGCTTGCGATTTTGATTTGAATTTTGTCTATGTGTCCTGCGGTCGGGAAGGGTCTGCATCTGACGCAGCGGTCTTATATTCTGCTATTGAATCTGGATTTCAAGTTCCAAGAGGCAAGTACTATTTGGTAGATGGGGGTTATGCAAACACACCATCTTTTCTTGCTCCTTATAGAGGAGTCCCTTACCATATTGAAGAGCAAGAGCAGAGAAATTGCCAACCAAGAGACTACAAGGAGCTGTTCAATCTTCATCATGCACACCTGCACAACCATATAAAGTGTGCTATAGGCCTATTAAAGATGAGATTTCCAATTTTAAATGTTGCAACATTTTACCCAGTAGAAACTCAAGTGAAAATTCCAGCAGCAGCAGTGGTGTTGCATAATATAATTCAGAGACAAGGAGGTGACAAAGAGTGGTCAAGTAACCAAACAATCCCAATTTCAACTCGTAAAGTTGTTGCTCTACCTAGTGGGGATGATGCATATGACAATGATGTTGCAGCACTGAACAATCATTGCAACATGGGTAATGCTTTAAGAGATGATATTGCAAAGAAGATGTGGGCAGATTACGAAAGAAACAGGTAATTTTCTATATTCTAGCACCAAACTGCAAAGAGGGAAAACAGAAGTGTACAAGTATTAGAAACTTTGGAGACTTATCTAGATTTCAGAAGAGAACAAGCTGGCCTGAACAGGTAATTTTCCGTATTCTGGGACCAAACAGAAGTGTACAAGCATTCAAGAGACTTTTGGAAACTTATCTAGATTGCAGAAGAGAACAAGCTGGCCTGAAAGAGGAAGAATCAAGGCAACACCTCAATTTCAAGGTTCTTTGAGGTGTTACATGACATGTTTAATTTGTCTGATCTCTGATAGTATCATTGTCCTTGCCTCTGATGCCTTTTGTTTTAACTTTGAAGAATGCAATGAATCGATAGATTTTTCTTTGCTATGAATCAAGACTTTGTAGTTGAGGATGGAAGTGGGCATGCTTGTACATAGTTTGACACCCACCTGTAAAAGTTGGCACTTCATGCATCTGTCAGTTAACTTGTATTTCTATCTGTGTAGGTATAGGGATTTGGAACATCTGTTGAAGGAGAGGTGCAGGCAGCTTCTGTTGTGTCCCAATTGAGCATAGAAAGTTTTATTTTATTGCAGAAGCAAGGTTTTTGTTACCTAAAAGAAGTTGTGCTGTAAATGCAAACCCCACTTATCATTATTGACATCCATGGGATAGAATCCTTTTTTCATATCGGTGTAATTTTTTAAGATTAGATGTGTTTGACCAGCGATAGTTTTTTTAAGGCCAAGGGAACAGTAAGTTATGTGTTGTACGTACCATTGATTGATTAATTTTAGGAAACTGATCGCCTTGTTAATGTCCATGGGACCAACATTGTGGTATGTCGTTACATATCCTGTGTTCTTTAGCTTTGGTTGAACCTCTATGACATATTCTGATTTTCCACCAATTGTTGCATTATGCAAATTTTTTATGAGAGAGATTTAGCCATGATATACATGTTACTGTGGGGTGTGTGTTGGGGGTGGGGGATTGTAACCAGAGTTTTCTAAATATGAATTGATATTACCATACTCCAAGAAAATTGATTCATCATTCATACCTCATCCTACAATAGTTCAGATGTTGCCCCAACTGCCTTGCTTGACAAACCTGCATACAACATGAATAAATTATAAGATTGTCTGTTTTTTGTTTTTTGTGAGAAAAGTGTATATCTACATGAGTTATACATGTGTGACAGCTTGGCCATAAGGTCTACTTCCCCTAAATGCTCAGTGATTTGAGAAATTGTCAGTGGAAGGCTTTTCTTCCTGAAATGTAGCATTCTGTTTTTTTCTACTGCTGGACCTATGCATCGTGTCTTTTATTTTTTACAGTTCTGAATCGTTGTGCAATTACTATCAATGGGTGATTGTCCTCTCAAATATTTGTAATATAGTTGGAAAAGAGAACACAAAGGCTACTCAAGTACACATGCTTTTGTTCAATGAAGCATCTGATTTCGATACTGTCTTGGTTGTCTTGCCTGGCAGATTCAGCAACATAAGCAGTTCTTGGATCAAATTCACACAACCAAGTTTTTTGAGTGTTAAATGGAGATTATGGATGAATCAGTATACATTCACTGTTTTTCTATTGAAGAAAGCAGTGAACACACAGTGCAAACAGTTGGATTAAATAGCAAACACCCATCATGGAGTTCATCATAGAAATAAGAAAGTACAGAAAAATAATGCAAAACAATCCAGAAACCATGGGGGCGAGCTGGAAGCAGCAACGTGTTCAACTAAAATGGATTTCTAGTTGTGGAGGAAAAGAGAATCCACGGAAGAGAAGCAAGCATGAACATGTGATCAAATCGGGGGAGATAACATGATGCGATCCTTTCTTCTTTGAGAAACATTAAGCACAAAATTTTGGGGGAAGAAATCGGTATGCACCTCTAAAATACAACTGATCCTTCATGATTCTTTCTTATGTACCTCCAAAATCCAGCCGATCCTCCATTATTATTTTTCTTCTTTTTTGTGTTGATAGATCGATCTCCAGTTTTCTACTTCTTTTTTCCTTTGAAAGTTTGATCTCCTATTCGTTTTTATAAATCTAGCCTCCTCTTGTGCTCAGTAGGCTGAGCTCCTCTAACTCGGCAGGACTCCGGCCGGCCATGCAGTAATTAAATAGTGTTAATCATGCTTAATTAGTGCTAATTATACAATATAACAATTAATTAGTGCTAATCATGCCCCCTAATTGCCTGCTGCTGTGTGGCTACTCAGCAGGAGTCCTGCTGAGCTGTAGTTGGTGGCTCGGCAGGATCTATCGAGCTATTGTAGCGTGGAAGGCGACAATATATTTGCAAAAATGAATATTTAGAGGCTAAATTTGAAGAAAAAAAACTACTGTACCATTTATGTGATCAGTTTCCAGTTTGCTTGATGGAAGGTGAATCTATACTTCGGCCAATATTGAATTGTACAAATATTAAAGCATAAATCAAGGATAGATGAGTACTACTTATCACTTTGAAGTGCCTTAGGATTGCAACCAAAAAAATAAGAAGAATTGTTGTGTGACGTATAAAAATGTGCACCAGTCCATACGTGTGTAAGCCATCACTTTATATGAACGATTCTGAAATCAGCCTGAACAAATTCGTATTTCTTATTCCTACACGGGGAAACCTACCTATAGCCTATACCGATTGATTTATTGACTCAACAAACTGTAGTTTAGAATTCTTGAGTCATATAGACAACCCAAAAAAAAGAATTGGATGAAAAACTATCAACAATTATGTTTTCCTTAGATTATCAACAATTATGTTGATAGGAGGCATTTTTTATAACCAAACTACTATTGTCAGGTTAAGAGACACTTATAGTCTAGTTGTCACTTGTCACGATAAAATGGAGATCAAACCAAAGCTCAACACCTCACTTGATATGCTTATTTGAGGTTTAAGGCCTAATCTGCCGAATTTTACCTATGCTTTACACGTGTAGTCTCATAAATTAAACCCGTGCAAATGTTCACGTCGCATTTTCCTATTGCTGTATAATTCCGGCGACACATTTTCCAACGGTCCCTAGACCACACACGCGGCCATCTAATAATATGCATCTTCTTTTCGACTTCTAAAAATTTATTTTTTTTAATTTTTTATAATAATTAGATTTTATATAGAGAATGTATTTTCAAGACAGTATTTATAATTTAATTAAAGTATATACTATAACGACTTCATTTAAAATGGCTAAAATCACATGTAAATTGTTATAAAAAATAAAAGCTGCACTCATAGGGTCTGTTCTTTTTTACTAGAGCTTATGGTTTTTGGCTACAGTTTGTGACTTTTGAGCTGTTCGTACGAGAGATTATAGAGTAATAGAAATTCACATGTAATTTTTACCGATATAAATAAAATCAATATAGCATGTATTATAGTTAACTAGACCTTATTTTAAAAAAATATTTATTTAAAAATTAGTTACTATAAAAAAAATTAAAAACAGAAACCAAAAACTGAAAAAAAAACAAAGGCATAACCTCAAGGCGAAGTAAAAAAACATTCTCAGATCTCGATCGGCGCGATGGATCTTAGAGCAGGTACAATAAGGCTTAGTCAGCAGACTATAGCAAATATAATATCAACCAAATCTTATGTGGCAGAGAGAGAAAAGAAGAGAGAGAAGGAAGCTGGCTACTAAATTACAGCTAGCTATATCACGTAAAAATATACATTTCACTCTCTTACACATGGGGCCAAATAGTTATTGTAATAGCTACCTTATTGTATGAACTATTTTTTTGAAGATTATAGATAAAATGGATAAATATTGTATTTGCTCTTAGCGCCGGAGCCGCAGAACCCACAGAGATGACGCGCGTGGGCCATCTGTCACCCGCCACGTGACACGTGGGGGGGAGGCCCGCATCTGACGTGCAGCCAAGCGCTGGGGCGCCCACGCAACGACAACGAACGATGCAAAGCTGATCGCCCATCCTCTCCCTCTGACATTTGGGCCCCGTTTGAAAACGTATGGACCTTTTATGATTCTTGTGAACTGAATGATTTATTGTGAACATCTGTCAGTGCTACACACAGCCCATCAGAATGTCCTACATCGGAGACCGTTGCTTATAAGGGACGATGTATTGGCTTTGATGATAGTTTTTGGCCTATTTTTCTTCTTTGGTTTTTGTTCCTTTATAAATCAAAAAAAATTAAATATCAAAACAAACAGTCTCTTTAATAAATACTTTAAACGACTTCCTAAATCTAAAACAGTATACACTATCTGTATCGGCGTCTGCGCCACTCAGTGTCGTGTTAAAAAGCATAGACAAAAGTCATCAGCCACAGCTAAAAGTCATCAGCCGCAGTCCAAAAGAACACCCTATTTAGTTGTAGCTTATAGCTTTTGGTTGAAAAAGTGACTTTTGGAATAAGAGAGCAAGTGGTGGAAAAAAGTGATAGAGATACGTGCGTGTGACAGGAGCGAAAGGAGTAGGGTGTGTGATACACTTGTTAGGGTGTGTGATACACTTGTAACCCCCTGCCTTATCCTCATAGCGAGACGGCAACGAAAGAAGTGGAGAAGCCACTTTGAGAAGCAAGGAGTTCGTATTGTCTTTTAGCTTTTTAAGCAAAAACCAAAAACCAAAAATAAAAGCCAATATGAACAGAACATAAAGGTTTAGCAAACATGTCTCTCAGCTAGCAGTCAGAAGCTACTTGAAACACATCGCTTTCTTAATTTTTTTTTTGTTTTTTGGCTTTTTTCCTTCTTATTTCTTTAGATTATTTCAAAAGATATAGCAGTGTTAATTTTTTTTTACTCTTTTACTTTTATTTTAGAAATAGTTAACAGCCGCTATAATATAATTATAGAAAAACTACAGTAAAAATCAAAAGCTATATTTTTAAGCGAATGGAGCACTGCCTAAATGGCTAAATTAGACACGGCCACAAGTACGAGATCCCGGGCCTCTTTCGAGGCACCTGACGCCGCTATTCACAGGCAGTCTGTACGGTGGACCATTGCTTTGGGAAGCATAGTCGTACGGACCAGCCAGTACGCAAAGCGAAAAAAAAGGTAGGAGCTAGCCCCGAGCGTATCATTCGTGTCGGTGTCGTAGTAAACACGATGGAGTAAGGGCCTGTTTGGATCCACCCAGATTTTAAGAATCTGGCTTTTAGAAACTGGGTGGGATTCAAATAGATCAGTTTTTGAAGCAGTTTTTTAAATCTACCTACCCAGATTCTTAAAAATCAAGAAGCTGTTGATACCCAGCTTTTGCCAGTTTTTTTTTTTGCACAAATACCCATTTACCCTCATTAAAGACCACGCGCAGACGCTTCCAATCATAAATGTAAGGGTATAAGAGCAAGTACAACAATGGTCTTATAGCCAAGCTAGTCAGCATTTTTGCTGATGTGGAGGAGAAAAGAGAGGAGAGAGAGGAGAGCTTGGCTCTCATGCAAGCAACAAGCTGTACACGGGAGGCTATGCAGTGGTGGGTCCAGATAATAAATGTATGTGAGGAGGAGTAGGAAAGAGAATGTGAGATATGGTACCACATAATAATAAAAATCTTTTGTAGACAAGTAGAAGACAGATTATTGTATAACTTGACTTTTATAACTTGGCTTATAGCCAAACACTTGGCTCTATTATTGGACTTGCTCTAATAGTCTATTAGCACCAATCATAAATGAAATCAGTTTTTAAAAACTAGGGGATCCAAACACTCCATCAGTTTTTGCTTAGAAACCAGCTTTTAAAAACTAGAAGTAATAGCTGGTTTTTAAGAATCTGAAACTTAGGGCTGAAAACGGTCGGAAACGATCGGTAGGAGGTCAAATCACTTTCAGTTTCACATTATTTTCTCGAAAACGAAATCGATACGATATTTTCGGAAACGACATCGATATCCGGTAAATTCGGAAACGAAACTATTCGATCAAAAGTGCATCGATAACGATCGAAAACCATGAAAGCGATATCTAAAATACAATAAACACACCAATCTGCACAGCATGACAATAGCTATATAGATTGACCCAGGTCACATGAAAAATAATACTGTAGTAATGATCCATTTCTGAAAATTCATCCTACAAATTGCAATGGAAATAACGTGTTAGTACTTCAAATGAATTACATGCCTGCAATACATATCAATATGTATTGATTAGTGATGTTTGGTAATTTAACGTGCCCAGCATAATATTAACGAGTAGTTTAATCCTCAATCGATTACTTAAATTTAAACATCCACAAATATAAATTTTTATTATGCGAGCGCTTCTCCTCTCTCTTCTTTCTCTCTCTATTCTCTTTTCCCCCCTTTTTCTTTTTCTTTTTCTCGCCGCCCCTTCCTTTCCTCGTTTCTTCCGCCGCCTCCCCATTTCCTATCCCACCGACGCCTCTGCTTCCTCTCCCCTTTTCTCATCACCGCCTAAACTTCTTCCTCCTTTTTTTTTCTCACCGCCGCCGCAACGCCTTCTCCTCCTCTCTCTTTTTCTCTGCATCCCCTCTCCTGTTCCTACTTCTCCCGCTCGGCGCCACCGCTCGGCTCCTCCTCCCGCTCGCACCTCCCCTCTGGCGCCCCTTCCTCCGCAAGCCGCCGCTCGGCTCCTCGTCCCCCGTCTCCCCTTCGCTCGGCAGGCAGGACCGGTCGGCCTCCGTCGCCATCCCCCAGCGCCGCCAGTTCGCCTCTCCCGCTCGGCTCCTCCCACTCGCGCCTCCCCTTTGGCGCCCCTTCCTCCGCACGCCGCCGCTCGGCTCCTCCTCCCCTGTCTCCCCTTCGCTCGGCAGGCAGGAGATTGAGTTCGGTAATTATCGACGGTAGATTATCGGTTAAATACGGTATTTTTCGAAAATGATCGGAAGAAAGCTAAATCGTTTTCGTTTTCATTATCGGATGTTTTTACCGTTCTCGTTTCCGTTTTATCGGTTACCGTCACCGTTTCCGTTTAGAGGGAAAAATCGGTAATTTCTCGAAAACAATTTTCGGTATCCGAGAATTACCATTTTCGTTTTCAGCCCTACTGAAATTGATCCAAACAGGGCCTAAGCCCAGCGATAAGGTAAGATAATACGCCCAACCGCTGGCTCAATCAATGCCTCATCCTACTGGACGCGCGTAGGTAGGGGGTGACGCGCGTACAGGAGGGCACGCACGCCCAAGCGCGCGTGGCGCGGCCAGGTGGGCTCCGCGCGGCTTCCATCCATCGGTGGGCGCGCCCGAGCGGCAGACGCGCGTCGCCACCTGTACGGATCGCCTCCTGCCAGCGTTGCGTGCGCACGTGTGCCAGTGGCCGCGCACCGCGTCCTAGGCCGGGCACATACAGACGAACGCACTGTTGGGCGTGCGGCTCGGGCCCGGGCCGGGGCCGGGTGTTCGGTGCCGAGCGCATCGACGTGCTGCTGGTCAGTTCAGGGTTCGTACAACGCAGGGTTTTGGTTCACCGTAGAAAAAAAAAATAACATAGTCAATGCCGCCCTCTCTCACGCCGTCTTCTCCTCAACAGTAGAAGCCGCCACCGCCCGATTCAACCCTCGCCGCCGCCACCACCCTCCTCCTCCATGGTCCCTCCATCGTCCAACGGGGTTTAGCGAGGTTTCTAATGTGGTTTTCAGCGAGTGACGATAGCATACCTTTAGAGTGCGCGTCTCAGCTCGATGAATAAGGGCGTCATCAGCTTGGGAGCCGAGAGAGAGTATGGAGAGGGAGAGAAAATAAAAAGAGAAAGGAGAGGTTCTTTTTGCAAAATATGAGCATGAATCTTGAAGCCATTCAAGGGCACCATATGCACATGGAGTTTCATGTACATGCAGCTTGGCATTTTCGATAATAACCCTATATAATCTATATATATAAAGAGAAAATCATGTCACGAAGCTCATCCTTCTATATAATAAGTATCAGTAGATACCAACAAGGAATGAGCTTGCCTTAAATAAGCTCAAACTTTTGATGATTTTCATCAAAAGGAATTTAGATCTCTCACTACTACAAAAAAAAAATCTTATATTAGATATCTTATCGTAAACGGTTGATGAAAGCCGTCAGTGTTGAATGCAATTACAAACGGTTTCGATTTAGAGACCGTCTATGTTACTGCCAATGCTAAAAACCGTGAAGATATAATATCACAGACGGTTTTTTATTTAAACCGTCAGTGATACTTCACAGACAGTTTTTTATTACAAACTATCTGTGATAAAAACCATCTGTGATATGTTTCCCGCCTCGCAATCCTCTAAAATTTCATAATCTCCCGTCTGAGTTCGAGTAGTATTTTATTCCGAAACACTTTTAGTAAAACGGACACAATTTTTGCATACAATGTCCGTTTTCCACATTCTTGTACTCGTTGAAAAGCTAACGATGAGTCTGATCCACAAAATGACCCGCTTGCACCAGTTGCTGTCTAAGACCCCTAAAATCAGCCATTTTTAGCCTTGAATTTATGTTGCAAGTTTTTTGTTTCTGTTTTGCCAAAAATTTCAATCTTACCTGCGGAATTTGGGGTTTGCCTCAACTGCAAAATTGTAGAACTCATAGAAACCTTTCAACTGAGCATATATAAGCCATATAAAACTTTGCTATTTTATATTTGGAAACTACATTTACATTGCATTTTACATATATATATATATATATATATATATATATATATATATATATATATATATATATATATATATATATATATATATATATATATATATATATATATATCCAATTCACATACTGTTGGTATATAAAACTATCTGTAATACTAGTACATCATAGATGGTTCGAGTTACTAACCATCTGATGGGAGAGTATCAAAGACGGTTTGTATATAGAACCGTATGTGATAATTTGATCGCTGGGCCTGTCGATCTTCCTCAACTCAATCCTAGCCATTAAAAACCCACCAACGCTACCCCATGGATCATAGCTCCGCGCTCTCCATCCATGTGCCAAAAATTTCCGCACTCCCGCCTCTCCCTCTCCTATAAATACTCACTCAAACTCAGCCTCCTCGTCTTTCTTCTCCTCGACCCTTACCCTAATAGCCCACACGAAGTAGACAACGCGCAAGTCTATAGGAGGCAAGGGGCGTCGTCTACTAGCTACCAAGACAACGCTTAAGTCGGCACCGGCTATGGTGGGCGTTAAAGACATCTAGCTTGTGCACTGCATTAGTGGCAAGAGAGCCTAGGCATAGAGGCCTCGTTGGCGCGGTTGAGTTTCTACTGTCTGTAAGGGCATGTCCAATGGTGATTTATGAGCTAGCTCTAAACATATTATTTCATATTTTAATAGAAGAGAGAGAAAAGCTAGCTCTTGATCAAGAGCTAGTCTCATACACACATTCCAAGATTATATGAGGATGTCATGTGGGACTATTCATGTTATGAGCTATGTGCTAAAAGTTAATATCATTGGAGAAGTTAGCTTAGAGCTAGTAACTAGCTCATACCATTGTACATGCCCTTAGGATCTTTACTTTTTCTCCGTTCTTGCCATGTTTAATGGTTAGATTCATAGTATTAGGAGATATGTTCTTTATATGTTCGTATTGTGTTAGCTAGATGGGTAACCTGTTTGTTATCTTGGGATATTGTAATGGTAGACATTAATCTTAATGGAAATATAATGTGCTGCTGTATTTGCTTGTTTTCAAAGGGTATAGTTAACATTTCCTGAGGTTAACAAAAAAAAGAAAAAAATTAGGTATAAAATGAACTATCACAGACGGGTTTATGTTATAAACCATCTGTGAAGGATTATCACAAACGGTTCTAGTTATAAACCGTTTGTGTTGTGATTATCACAGACAGTCCTTCGATTATCACTGATCTATAAATTCAAATAGTTCAAAAAACCATCTATGATGACAGTTCTGAACCATCTGTGATAATTTTTTTTATAATAGTGTCTAGCTCTGTGGCCTATGGATGTAGCACTAGCCGAGTCTTTTTAAAGATATTTCAACAGTCATCCCAAAGGCTACGAACAATTGAAATAATGTCGCTTCACTAGAGAGCAGAAAATTCAAGTAGTGGGAAACAATTGCACATTCATTGCGCGCACCAAGATTACTACGTGAGTGTCATGCCAAAGCCGTATCCTATCTCGGGCGGCACCCGCGCCATCCCTGCCTCGCGCCCGCCGCCCACTGCCAACGTGATTTCCCAGCCGGACCTCGTCCAGTCCACGCGCCCCGCGAAAAAATCAACCGACTGAGGGAAGGCACCCGCCCGCCCTGGCGGCCACGCGACTTGGGAGGTGTTAAAATCAGTTTTGGCTTCCGTCAAAAGCTCGTTCGAACATCTAATGGCATTTCCAATGAACTTTCACATCATTTATATAGTATACATTAAAGTTAGCATTCTAAGAGCAAGTACAATAATGATCTTATAGCTAAACTAATCAGCATTTTTGCTGATGTGGAGGAGAGAAGAGAGGAGAGAGATGAGAGCTTGGCTCTCATACAAGCAACAAACTGGGCACGGGAGCCTATGCAGTGGTGGGCCAAGATAATAAATGTATGTGAGGAGGAATAGGAAAGAGAATGTGAGACATGGTACCACATAATAATAAAAAATCTTTTGTAGACAAATAGAAGACAAATTATTGTATAACTTGGCTCTTATAACTTGACTTATAGCCAAACATTTGGCTCTATTATTGGACTTGCTCTAAGAGCAAGTTTAATAAGGTTGACTGTGCTAGCTATAAGGGAATCCATGTCAGCATAGTCCTATGTGGAGGGGAGAGAAAAGGAGAGAGAGAGAGCCAAGCTGACTCCCATGCAAGAGTCAGGCTATAGCACAGGAAAAGAGGTATTATCCATGCATGTACCTATAGAACTAATTGCTATACACATGCATGTATTAAATTATCAATACCCATGTATGTATTAAATGATTGAGAGCTCTTGTGGAGACAACTTATAGCCAGCTTATTGTATGAGTTGACTGCATCATTATCTTTTGATAACATGGAAATGTATTGGAGGTAGCAGCTATCTGTACTATTAAACTTGCTCTAAAGAACTATCTATAAGGATAGCTATTTGATGCTTACATGCACATACATAATTTATAGAGCCTGCCTCGTTTGACGTTATAGACTAGTGCTTAAGGAAGAGCTGGCTCGGTTTTTTTTCATACTCTCTTTCCTCCACATAGGATATATACTGATGTGTACATGCATATAGCTAGCTGACTCAGACCATTGGAGATGCCCTAAGTTTCTAAAAGTAACCTATTTAAATCGTCACTAAAAACGGTTTTTCAAACGATTTCCAAAAACCATCAGCTAGCTCTCATCGCCCGCGTCTTCCAAAAACTAGTTTCTAAACTTTATTACCATTAGCTACTTCTCATCATTATTTTATTCAACCGAAAACAAAAGGCATGGCCCAGAAAATTAAAACCCCACCTTCGTTTCCCCCAACCCGCGCGGAAAAACGGAAAAATCGCTCCTGAAAGCGTCCAACGTGAACCGAGCGCTTTTCCTCGCACTTTAGGTCCGTTTCGGCTTCAGTTTGTAATTTCTGATTTATTTTTCACTATTTATAAATTTTATTTTTTAACTTTTTATCAGTTCTTTTTTCCCATATTCGTTTACGTTATCCGTGATGAGCTATCATATTTTTTTTTCTATTTTTAAAATTTTAAATTTAATTACGTTAAATAAGTCATCTTCAACTACAGTAAAATTTTAGTCGTTATAATGTAATTTTAACTATAAATCATAGCTTCTCAGCCAACCGGCTGTCAGCAGCGCGGCAGACCGGCCCGGCTGGGAAGAAAACCTGTGGCTGGAGGGGACGCCACGGAAGGCTCCCGAGCGCGCGCACGCGTCCGGCCTTACTTGGCACCTGTCCCCTCGCCGCCTCCCCTCACCATCCATATATAACAACAACGTCGTCACCGCCTTTGCCCATCTTGAGCTAACAGCACCCTTTCCCGCGCCCGTTCCCGTTCCCACAACTAAGCAACCAAGAGAGAGAGTTACCATCGATGATGAGCAGCGGTAGCATGGAAGGGGGGAGCTGTAGTGCCGCCGGCGGCGGCGGGGTGGCGCCGTTCGTGGCGAAGACGTACCGGATGGTGGAGGACACGGCGACGGACGGCGTGATTGCGTGGGGGAGGGACAGCAACAGCTTCGTCGTCGCCGACCCCTTCGTCTTCTCGCGGACGCTGCTGCCGGCGCACTTCAAGCACTCCAACTTCTCCAGCTTCGTCCGACAGCTCAACACATACGTACGTATTGAGCTTTGCTTCGTTGAAGCTCTTGCTGTGCACCTGCTTTATTATGTGTATATATTGCTCTGCGCGCGGGACAGTGAAGAACGCTCAGGAGGTCCAAGTAACCATGGAGATGTTGGAAATGCTCTTCGATCTCTAGCACTTTTTCAAAGTACTAAATTTCACGGCTGAAGCATCGAATTTGCTCAAGGAGTGTGAAGATTACCAATTCCCCGCCTCTTTTGGCCACAGTGGCCGCTGATTTTTAGGTGTGACTATTAGTTTTTATCTAAGTTTTTTAAGATAAGACGTACGTGATCTTGAAGTTTTTCAAGACAACTCGTGCATAATTTTAAATTTGAGAAGTTATTTAAAAAATCTATTTTAAAAAAGTGTTGTATTTATTTTAACTTCTTAGAGGAGTAAAAGCCAAAAATAATACTAAAAAAGGGGCCTTTCTTTAGCGATTAATTCCCGGTCTTTACGAGTACCTATTTATCCTAGTTCCTGCACGCGACGCGACGGAAGTTTTCAGCACGTCGTGTTGGATTATTACGCGAGCCACTTGACCCGTCGCCGTGCTCTGCTTACGAAACCGACCCATCACAACTGATGGACGGTTCAGATTTAGTCACTACATGTCCCGTCAAATCTATACGCCTATCAAATTTTTCTGAAGCGGGCTGTGTTGAGTGAACTTTCAAGTAAAAATCGGTAAGTTTACTAGCAGTGTTTAATTACAGCTTAATTAGATCAAGTATTTTAAATGTGTTCCGTGTAATTAATCTGTGGTGTTGTGGTTGAATTCTTGCAGGGTTTCCGCAAGGTTGATCCGGCCAGATGGGAGTTCGCCCACGTGTCGTTCCTGCGGGGGCAGACGCACCTCCTGCGCCAGATCGTCCGGCGGAGCAGCGGCGGCAAGCGCAAGGACGACGGCGCCGGCGCCGGCGCCAACGCCGACGAGGACAGCACGATGGTGGCCATGGAGGTGGTCCGGCTGAGGCAGGAACAGAAGGCCATCGAGGACCGCGTCGCGGCGATGTGGCGCCGGGTGCAGGAGACCGAGCGCCGGCCCAAGCAGATGCTCGCCTTCCTCGTCAAGGTCGTCGGCGACCCGCAGGTGTTGCGCCGCCTCGTCGGAGGCGGCAATTGCAGGGACAGCGGGTTCGACGGCGGTGGGCTCGCCGGTGAGCCGGAGCGCGCGGGGGAGGTCAAGAGGGCGCGGCTGCTGCTTGGCGGCGAGCGCCAGCTCGGCAAGAAGATGACCGACAGCAGCAACGTGGACGCGTTCGTGCCGGAGGCCGGCGTCGACTTCACCGGGCTCTACACCGGGGGCGACGGGTTCGGCGACGTGCAGGTGGACGCCGTGGGCGGCGACCCGCCGTACGCGTTCCCGATGGACAGCGGCGGCTACTAACAGCGTTCGTCCCAACTGTCGTCGGGTTGGTTGATCGGTGCTTTTGCCGATCGATTCATGTACGTATTTTGTGGCGAATTGCCCTCCCGAACTGCTTGGAAGTGGCAACGGTAAAGGAAGCAAGCAAGCTAGCTATTCCGGTGGTAGGTAGGTAGGCTAGTGCTAGGCGAGCGCTACTGCTCGTGTTCTTGTTGTGTTTCGTTTTCTTTCGCCTTGGCTTGTGGGGCGTCCGGGTGTACAGCCGTGCCTGCGAGCTGAATAACATGTCGTCAAATGCAAGCCTTGCTGTGTAGGCGGCAAATTAATATGCCCTTTTTTGGCTTTCTTTTTTTGGAGTATCTAGTTATTATTCATGTTTTTTTTTTCTAACTATCATTTAAATTTGTGATCTTTGTATTAGAGATCAAGGTTTATTTTTCCATGAGGGATATTTTTTAAGGATGAGTGGGTAGAATTCAAGAGAGGAGAGGAGAGAATTTATGGCCATTGGATCTGTAGTCCAACAGTCCTAAATCTGAATGATAGTTATAAAGAAAAACATCTAGCTAATACTAGTAAAGTGCTCGTGCGTTGCAACGGAATACAAATATATATGTTAAGAGGCATGTACCTGTGGGTGGGGGCAGGAGGAGGCGGCGGAGCAGAGGAGCGGGGGAGGCGGAGGAGCTGGGAAGGAGGCGGCGAAGGACGAGGGAGGGGAGGAGGCGAGGGAGAAATCAGCGGGGAGGAGGCGCATGGGTTCCGGGGGGAAGGAGGGAGGCAGCGCACGTTCGTGAGGAGGGTGAGTGGGCCCACATGTCAATCAGCGTATCTTTTTTATCAGGAGAGATGGGAGGGGTGGGAGAGGATGGACCAACCACCAACTCAAACTTATTAAATAGTAAAGATATTTAACAAAACCCTTCTTTTTTAATTTTTTATTTTTGGCCATTGGCTTCTTATGAAGTTAAAACTAATATGACGGTTTTCACAACGGTCTATGGTTTTCTAAATCTAAAATTATATATACGTTATTTATGTTAGTTTCTGTTATCTTAAAAATATAGATAAAAATTATCGTTATAGCTACGAAAAATCTAAGCTCGTGCCTGTGAATGCACTGCACCGGTAGTGCTTCGAGATCTCTCTTGTAAGTGTAAATGTAGCATCTCCGCCCTCTTTTCAGGAGGATCAACCGATCCTGCGGCCAGTGGATGAGCTGTTTTTGACTTACTGGAGGGCCAAAAGCATTTTAATAGCTTCCAGAAACCGAAAGCGTTGCAGTTAATAGCTGCTTTTGACATTTTGTGGAGGGCTAAAAGCATTTTATTTGTGGCTGGATGCATAACAAAAATATCTAGTGCAGATAAGAGAGGAACAAATGCTATAGTCAGTATTGACGGACAGGCCTTAATAACTAATAAACTGGGAGCGCAACGCCTTAAATTACCTTGTCTCAGGGTCGCTGCTATCCATTATGTTGGGCATGCCTGAGAACAAGTCTGGCTGAGCTCTTGGGAAGCGGCGTTCTTTCAGCCGGATTTTAACTTCAGACCTTTTTTAATAATCGTTATTTATTAGACTAATAAGTCGTAATTAACATCTTTTCAGTCGGTTTTTAATTTTAAACTTTTTTAATAATAATTATTTATTAGATTAATAAGCTGTAATAAAAAACCGTACATTACAGCCTCAAAGATCAAGCCCTTGTTTGCAGGTTTAGGTTTAATGGCTGAACGCTTTGCCGACTAATACTCGCTTCTCAGCTGATCATACGTCTTGTCAAGCTTCCTCTTCTGCCTGGAAAGTTGTCACATCCTGAATTCTGATGTCTGAAATTTTGAGTAATTTAAAACTTTTGTTTGCAACTTACTGGCATTTGAATTTTTGGTTCAAAGCCTTATCTGGGTTTTCTGAGTTTTGTGCAAAGCAAATTAAATAAAATTCCACCTTAAAAATCAAATTGACTCAAGAGCTCAAACTCGGATTCAATTTCGAGAATTCCAAACCTAAAGTTCAAAGTTCAATGACAGGCGTAAGTCTCAAAAATAAATGAAGTGGAAATTAAAATTTAAAAGTGAGATAAAGGAAAATGAACTTTGAACTTCCGTTTAACTAGGAAAAGGAAAGAAATGACTGAACAAACATTAAAGGCTCGCATTTAAATAATTAAACCAAGAATTCAGAATCTTGGAAAATCATTCAAAACTTAAAATCAATAAATCCTAATGTCAGTTAAAAGTTTAAATTAAAAATTCAAATTCCAATATTGGGTTGAGCCCTTTTATTTTCCATTCCTCCCCTTATCTTTTTCCCACTCACTTACACGCGGGCCCAGCCCATTCCCCTCTGCCGACACTGCGCGCAGCCCCCCTTCTCTCTCTTTCTCCCGTACGCGCCGAGGATCCCCACTCCCTTCTCCCCTTCTTCTTTCATGGTGGAGCTTCCTCCACGTCTCCCTCCTTCCATCTCTCCTCTGCGCGAATCCTGCCGAATTGTTGCCGTGCTGCCTCCTCTCTGCTCTGCACAGCGCGCGTGCTTGCCTCGTCCCATCGCAGCACCGCTCTGCCCTCTGCACGGCGCCGCTCGCCCGTCACCTTTGCGCTGCGCCGACCCGTCGCCATCGTCCTGCCCTACCATGCGCCAGCCCCGCCGCCTGACACCACTGCCGCACGCCCCCGACGCGACGAACAGCCCCCCTCTGCGGCTATAGGAAGCTCCGCGCTCTCCCTTGCCTCCCTGCGTATACGCTTTCTTCCCACTTCGCCTCGCCGCGCGTGCCCCCGCTGCCGTCGCCATATCCGGCCGCTCGGTGAAGCACCCGCCGTCCACCGCGTCACGGCACTCCCTTCCCTTCTAGGAGACTCCTGCGGCCAATTTGATTCTCACAAGGCGAATCCGCTGCACGGCCGTTTCTTCCCCATGGCGGCCGGTCGCCGCCGCTCACGCCATTTCTTCCTCGACCCACCTCGCGTCGATTCCATGCGGTGGGAGCATCTCCACGACGCCCTCAACCTTCCCCAAACGTCGCCTGGCCTCCTCGACGCCCGAGCTCCCTCCTCCACGGGAGCCTCCTCGCGCCGCCCATGGCCTCCGCCGCCGGTTCGCCTCAGCCCCCCTCCCGCTCGGCCAGCTCCGGGGTAAGCCTCCACCACACCTACTAATGCTTGTGCCTGCATCAATTTCACCTCTCCTCCCACACGCGCCGCCTCGACCTCACCTCGCCGCCGGCGCTCGGCTGCCGCCGCCCGCCCGCCGCGTTCGGGCGCGCCACCTCCCAATAGCTTCCAGGTTTCCTCACGGTTCCATTCCGCCGGCCCGCCCAGCCTCCCCGGCCACCCCTCGCCGGCGCCCCCGCAGCTCCGCCACGCCCCCGTCTCCTCTATTTCGGCCGACAGACTCCCCTGAGCCCCACCGTTGCACTCATCTTTTAACTTTAATCCCCTTCAAGCATCACCAAACGGGCAACTGCCCAGTGGTCACCGAGCCGAGCGTTTGGGCATAGGTTCTGAGTTCGAATCCCATTCTCTCCCCCTTGCACAACTCTTTTGATTTTATTTAATTTTTGATCCATTTCACTTAAGAAATTCATAGAGAAAATCTAGGAAAAATTAGAAAGTTGATCATGGAAGCTAATAAGATTTAATTAAGATTTAAAAGAACTTATGCATGATTTAAATGGGATTAGTTATCATAATAAATACTTGGTGTGCCATTAATGCTTAATTTTAAATCTAATTATTTATTAATGGCATTGCTAAAGAGAAGTGGCTTTGATAAATACCCAAATGTAGTAAAAATCAGAAACTAGTTCATAAATGATGCTAAGATTTATCTAAGGTATAAATGGGCTTAATAAATATTTAACCATGGATTAAATATTTCATGTTAGTAGCTAAATGGGCCTTTTAACCTTTGTATAAAAAGCTTAACTCCTAACTAAGGCATAGTGAAGAATCTAGCCATAACCTTGTTTAGGTTAGGCTCATATGAAGTGACGACTTAACCAATGGGGATGGTCTAAAGAAATATATCATAAACCGTGGCATACTAGTAAATGTTATAGAATTAACCATAGCATGGTTTAATGCATAACCATCATCTCTATGTCCCAAGCAATTAGAAGAACCCTTGTGATCATTAGGTGATGTAGATATTAAGCCACTAATATTTGGACTAGATCATGTATGCATGATCAATATGGTTTGAGCAATCATCTAAAAGGCTAATTATTAAATTCAAAGCAATAATCAATAAATATGGCTTTGGTTAAATACTCAAGAAGATTACCCTTAAAATATAATATATGCACTAACATTTAACATACCATCATTTAACAAATCCTAGAGAAAGATTTGGCTAAACAGCAAATATTAATAATATACCCCTATGTGACAAGCTTTGCCCATATGAATAAAGTTCAATTTGAAATCAATACTAAGCCTGATAATAATTAAAGTGTAGACAAAGGAATAGTGGTGTCATTAATTATATTCTAACACTAGATTAAATAAATGCCTATGTTGGACCCTAACTACACATATAAATGAAATTAGGCATATAAAAATGTGCATAAGAAAGGTACGACTATGTCTGTATACATATATATATATATATAATAGCCGTGGGTCATCAATAATTTCACTAATGTGTAGTATGCTGTCTAGTGATACTAGGCTTAGCTAGGAGTGGTGTTTCATCCGAGCTATGTTTAAATAGTTCAATGGTCGTGGGTCAAGGAACAATAGAAATCAGATAGTGTTAACCATTTGAATAGTAGTGACTAAATAAATAGTCCCGAGTGATAATAAATTAGGATATTAATCATTCAACTGATTAATTGATAGTAAAACTCACCTAAAATATCATAGGTGAAATACCACAAACACAAGGTCTGAGATTAACTCGATAAGTTAAACTAATGTACACCACGAGGAAGCCTCCTAACCTAATTCTTAAAAGGTGACCTTCGGCACATAACACTCAACACCTCCATACAAGTCTCACACCTGCTCATAAGTCTAATCTGACACATGGAACGTCCTTGATAAATACAAAAATAATAAAAGAGATTATTAATAAAAAGATCAAGTTATCGTATTCTATTACCAATCTTGCCCCAAATCACTCGAATCATCCATTAACTCATAATAAAACTAAACTGAGTTTATTCGGATTTGTTTGGATCTTTTGAGTTACTTGCTTTTATTTGGATTCATCGATGTCGCGTAATTAGACATTGGGAGTCGTGAAGATTCGGTGGATCAAGTGAGATCAAGCTCGAAGTGAAGGTGAAGGATAGAAGCTCAAGAGAAAGCATCGTGTGAGCACAAGTCCATGATAAAGCGTGTGCGAGCGAGTCAATACTTTGATCATGTTGATCCTATGTTTTCGCAAATTACTTTGTTTTAAATTATCAAATTGCATCTTTGTTAATTTATATGCAAATACATGCTTAATTTAATATTCTAGTTATGTGCCCATTGTTTACCTTGAATAATATTACCCTCCTTTGGAATATTTAAATGTGTGAACCTTGTCGCCTAGCAAAAATATAATGATAACATTTCAAAATAAGTCCTTAATTGTATGCCATGCTTAGCATTGACTAGGAACCCGGGGCAAGAAATTGTCCCAAGCATCACTTTTAATCATGAGAAAATTTGGTTGAACAGTCATGGTGGTAATGACTGGTATATGTTGGATATAATTATTTTATACTCCCAAAAACCTCAAATTGCTTATTTATCTGGGCGGATGGTTCGGGGGTATGGTGCAGGGGTGCACGAGTGTGGTTTGTGGTAGACCGCCTGAGATAATTCTAAGGATGAATCTTGTCATGACCTCCTGTGTAAAACAGTACAACCACAAGTCTGTAAAGTACAACTTGGCTAAGTAAACTTATCGAAACCCTGGACTCATCTCATTGGTAGGGGGGTTGAGGGGGCTACGCTATGGCAAGGGGGCCTGAAGGGACACCAGGTAGGGTGAAGTTTCCCAGCTGTCCTAACGTTGCGGGGAGGGGAGCCCGGCTGCGTTAGTGGTTGTGGGAAACATCCCGCGCACAGATGGGACCCACCGCAAGTGGGAGAAGCCCATAAAAGTGAGATGAGAAAAGGGTCTAGATACTTTGAAAAGTCACTGTGATGGTCTGCTCGACCACATGTCTAAGGAATCATGTGGGGCAATGAGTTGATTATCTCTTGTGGTGAAAGTGTACAAACTCTGCAGAGTCTAAAACTATTCGAATAGCCGTGCCCACGGTCAAGGGCGGACATGGGAACTTAACCAGATATAGTTCTATTTAAAAACGTTTTGTGGGTGGGAATGGAAAAGTGAAGGGCGAAGGACTGCCCTGGTTTGGAATTGTCCTGGGTGTCGTCCCAGTGATAAGTTAAGCGGCTATAACGCTGAAGAAATTGCTATATGGTGCAGATGCCATGTAACGGTGGATGGAATCTGAATCGATATTAATAATGCATTCCCTGGTACATTATGATTTGTTCCAAAATTGCTAAGTCATAGGGCTTTTTAATTAATTGTATTCAAAAGCACTCTACGCAAAACAAAATAGCCCGAGCCTCTCCTTTGTTAAGCCATGCATACTATTTATTTGCATTCTGTGTATTGGCTCGCGGAGCACGGGGTCGGAGTGCTCACGCTCGCTTTTGCGGCAAAATTCAGAATCAGGAATCAAGTCACTGCACCGCAGCAACAAGATTGGACAAGCTGGCAGAGAAGATGAAGATGTCAAGAGCTAGGTCGTGAACCTCCAGTTGGCTGCCTGTGGGCATGTCCTGAAGGTCCCATCTGTGTGCTTCGTTCTTCCGCTGCTGCAATTTAATGATTTCGGCCTAATCGGCCCATGAGTAAGTCTACTATTAAATTTTACGCTTCCGCATGATATGTATTTTGATATTCATTACTGTAACTGTGAGCACTATCTACTGATCCAGGGAATAGTGCAGTAATCACAGAGGAATCCGGATATTAATATCTGGGTCCCTACAGCGATGGTATCAGAGCATATCGACTGCAGGTCGTGACCTAGTTAGCCTGGCCGTTAGTTTCATGACTAGAAATATTTCTTCGAAATATTAGTTCCAAAAATATAAGTTATACTGCTCATTCTCACCTCTCTTAGATGATTCTCTCTCATCTATATGCTACCCTAGCCATTTAACTTCTAAAGCTCCCTTACCCCGAGGTTCAAAAAAAAAAGCGGTACTCTTGTAATTTTCTATAAAAAACCCACTCTAGGCCAAGAATCATGATGCTTAACCCTGAATCCTAATTGTTTTATCCTTGGGAGAAACGATAGTATGAATTTGGATAAATAGAATGGTGGAACTTGAATAAATAAATCGCTAGATAGATAACTTTTAATTAAAACTAAAATGTAGGGACTTTCTAAGTAAATGTATATATATAAACATCTGTATGAATATAAGTAAATAAGTGGTCAGAGAAATGCGGATAGCATGAATATAGCCCACTAGTAAATATAACAGTACAATTCTTGCATTCACCGTAGAGCCTACTAACATATATATGCCATCGTTAATATGTAAAAGGATAAGATATTAGTATCATTAGCTCTCAGATGAGCACTTAAATTAAACGGTCATTATAATATACGGGTGCCGAAATCTAGTAGCCCTAGATCCTCAAATACCAAAATAATTTCAAAGACCTATACACACTCTAAAGTAAACATTTAACCATTAATACGAGTTGCTCAGATTGCTAAAGTTTAGACTAGAATCAGGAATAAAGTTAAGCATAATAGTAACTAAAGCATAGATAGAATAATAATAGTACCATTAACTAAATATTAATACTAGAGTTGGTAAATAATAATGATGAGCATGAAATAACAAGATATGGCCCATACAACTGAATCTAAATTCAAGTAGAAATAGGTTTAATGAAAACTGATGCTCCATAAAAGGTCACCCCATAAAATGCTATATACCTAGACTCTAAAATGTATTTTGTAAGCCAAAATGCCCTGAAAAGTAACGCTCAACAAAATAGGAACTGTATGATCGGTGGATCGAATAAATAAAGATACTCGCTGTTTGGAGTTTCCGATGGCAATAATACCGTGACTAAGTAAGGAAGGAAGAAAGCGTATGTACCATCTACAAAAGTGAAGGTTAAATAATCGAGATCGATGGAATCTAAGCCTTGTGTATAAAAAAAAATCATATGGGAGTGAGTCAAATCATTGATGGATAATTGGACATTGGAAGAGATTAGAACACCTTAATAAAAATATATGTATACATATGCAAGTTTTTTTTTCATTACCAAGATAATTACAAGAGTGAGAACTAATTACCTTCCAATATTTTTCTCTTCTTTCCATGGATTTCACGAGAAAATTTTATTTCCCTTCTCATAACCCTACTCCAAATTTTAGGGTTAGGAACGTCGGAGATATTCGTGAAGATAAGGTGGTTTCGTTCTAAACGAACTATGCAGATGAACCCTGTGCCCCTTATGTGTGCTCCCCGAGTAGACGATGTATTGTTGCAAGATTCTATTTGGCCCTGTGCACTGCCTTCTTGTTCTCGGGCGTTACATTTCGCGGTCACAGGAAAAGAGTGTTTTAAAAACTTATGTGATTTATGTGCCACCCCAGCTTTCGGGGAATACCCTTTAAAAATCGAAATGGGTTTAGGGTGCCTTATCCCCCACGATTCTATTCGTATCTCATGCTGTTCCCTCTCACCTTTCTGTTGAAAATCCCCTCAGTACCACTAAAGCAAAGTGATGGATCGCCAAAGGCCAAGACTCGAGACTTTGTCTTGCTAACACCCTCTCCTTACCCACTTGGAGGACCCATAGATCAAATCGCCGCCAACTAAACAGAATGACAAGGAATGCGTCGATGATATGAAGAGAAAAGACCTTGCGCCTACCAATGCTCCGTAGACTAATCCAAGCTGTGAAGATGACCATCATCACGGTGAATATCCTATGAGCAAAGCCATATATTTTCCTGTAAAAGACAAGACCGCTAACCCGAAGGCGCTTTCAAAACCTATTCTCGACTAAGCGGTAGAAGTACCATGGATGGTCTCCAACTCGTCACAGGACCCATCATGCCTGAAGCTAGAAGAGACGAATAATGATTAGTGGCATTTATTTTAAGGGGGGTAGCACTAAGAAACAAAATATCGAAGAACTACCATGATGTATGCTTTGGAGGTGCAACAACCTGAATTCAGAGCTAATCGAGCCAGTATGAGAAGATTTGCAGAACCGGAAGTCTTACAGTGATAAGGACGAAAGACCACCATATAGATATGTCCATCGTCACCTCTGTATTCCTAATGCCCTCTACCCCTAGGGCACAGACTAGTGCTGCCCACCTCTCAATATGAAATTCTACAACCGTAGGTCCAATAGGCGATGCAACCACTCCATTCTATGACGATGTGAAGACAATAATGTCAAAGAGCAAGTAATTGGAAGTCTACGACCTATCCAGAAGAACAAGGTTTCACTTCTCCCTTTTGACTTCTCCAAGTGCTAACCCCTATTGTGCAGATTTTCATCTCTCTGTGAAGCTAAAGAACTATACGTCGAGCAACACCCAGAAACCCATTGCTAGCCGCTATAACCCCACTTATCTCTTTCTACTCTATCGGAATCTCGGGGTCGAGATTCATTTAAGGGGGGTAGGTTTGTCACATCCTGAATTCTGATGTCTGAAATTTTGAGTAATTTAAAACTTTTGTTTGCAACTTACTGGCATTTGAATTTTTGGTTCAAAGCCTTATCTGGGTTTTCTGAGTTTTGTGCAAAGCAAATTAAATAAAATTCCACCTTAAAAATCAAATTGACTCAAGAGCTCAAACTCGGATTCAATTTCGAGAATTCCAAACCTAAAGTTCAAAGTTCAATGACAGGCGTAAGTCTCAAAAATAAATGAAGTGGAAATTAAAATTTAAAAGTGAGATAAAGGAAAATGAACTTTGAACTTCCGTTTAACTAGGAAAAGGAAAGAAATGACTGAACAAACATTAAAGGCTCGCATTTAAATAATTAAACCAAGAATTGAGAATCTTGGAAAATCATTCAAAACTTAAAATCAATAAATCCTAATGTCGTTAAAAGTTTAAATTAAAAATTCAAATTCCAATATTGGGTTGAGCCCTTTTATTTTCCATTCCTCCCTTATCTTTTCCCACTCACTTACACGGGCTGGCCCATTCCCCTCTGCCGACAACTGCGCGCAGACCCCTTCTCTCTCTTTCTCCCGTACGCGCCGAGGATCCCCACTCCCTTCTCCCCTTCTTCTTTCATGGTGGAGCTTCCTCCACGTCTCCCTCCTTCCATCTCTCCTCTGCGCGAATCCTGCCGAATTGTTGCCGTGCTGCCTCCTCTCTGCTCTGCACAGCGCGCGTGCTTGCCTCGTCCCATCGCAGCACCGCTCTGCCCTCTGCACGGCGCCGCTCGCCCGTCACCTTTGCGCTGCGCCGACCCGTCGCCATCGTCCTGCCCTACCATGCGCCAGCCCCGCCGCCTGACACCACTGCCGCACGCCCCCGACGCGACGAACAGCCCCCCTCTGCGGCTATAGGAAGCTCCGCGCTCTCCCTTGCCTCCCCTGCGCCTTCTGCTTTCTTCCCCACTTCGCCTCGCCCGCGCGTGCTCCCACGCTGCCGTCGCCATATCCGGCCGCTCCGGTGAAGCACCCCGCCGTCCACCCGCGTCACGGCACTCCCTTCCCTTCTAGGAGACTCCACTGCTGGCCAATTTGATTCTCACAAGGCGAATCCGCTGCACGGCCGTTTCTTCCCCATGGCCGGCCGAAGTCGCCGCCGCTCACGCCATTTCTTCCTCGACCCACCTCGCGTCGATTCCATGCGGTGGGAGCATCTCCACGACGCCCTCAACCTTCCCCAAACGTCGCCTGGCCTCCTCGACGCCCGAGCTCCCTCCTCCACGGGAGCCTCCTCGCGCCGCCCATGGCCTCCGCCGCCGGTTCGCCTCAGCCCCCCTCCCGCTCGGCCAGCTCCGGGGTAAGCCTCCACCACACCTACTAATGCTTGTGCCTGCATCAATTTCACCTCTCCTCCCCCACAGCGCCGTCGCCCTGACCTCACCTCGCCGCCGGCCGCTCCGGGCTGCCGCCCGCCCGCCTCGCCGCCGTTCCGGGCCGCGCCACCTCCCCAATAGCTTCCAGGTTTCCTCACGGTTCCATTCCGCCGGCCCGCCCAGCCTCCCCGGCCACCCCTCGCCGGCGCCCCCGCAGCTCCGCCACGCCCCCGTCTCCTCTATTTCGGCCGACAGACTCCCCTGAGCCCCACCGTTGCACTCATCTTTTAACTTTAATCCCCTCCAAGCATCACCAAACGGGCAACAGCCCAGTGGTCAGCCGAGCCGAGCGTTTGGGCATAGGTTCTGAGTTCGAATCCCATTCTCTCCCCCTTGCACAACTCTTTTGATTTTATTTAATTTTTGATCCATTTCACTTAAGAAATTCATAGAGAAAATCTAGGAAAAATTAGAAAGTTGATCATGGAAGCTAATAAGATTTAATTAAGATTTAAAAGAACTTATGCATGATTTAAATGGGATTAGTTATCATAATAAATACTTGGTGTGCCATTAATGCTTAATTTTAAATCTAATTATTTATTAATGGCATTGCTAAAGAGAAGTGGCTTTGATAAATACCCAAATGTAGTAAAAATCAGAAACTAGTTCATAAATGATGCTAAGATTTATCTAAGGTATAAATGGGCTTAATAAATATTTAACCATGGATTAAATATTTCATGTTAGTAACTAAATGGGCCTTTTAACCTTTGTATAAAAGCTTAACTCCTAACTAAGGCATAGTGAAGAATCTAGCCATAACCTTGTTTAGGTTAGGCTCATATGAAGTGACGACTTAACCAATGGGGATGGTCTAAAGAAATATATCATAAACCGTGGCATACTAGTAAATGTTATAGAATTAACCATAGCATGGTTTAATGCATAACCATCATCTCTATGTCCCAAGCAATTAGAAGAACCCTTGTGATCATTAGGTGATGTAGATATTAAGCCACTAATATTTGGACTAGATCATGTATGCATGATCAATATGGTTTGAGCAATCATCTAAAAGGCTAATTATTAAATTCAAAGCAATAATCAATAAATATGGCTTTGGTTAAATACTCAAGAAGATTACCCTTAAAATATAATATATGCACTAACATTTAACATACCATCATTTAACAAATCTTAGAGAAAGATTTGGCTAAACAGCAAATATTAATAATATACCCCTATGTGACAAGCTTTGCCCATATGAATAAAGTTCAATTTGAAATCAATACTAAGCCTGATAATAATTAAAGTGTAGACAAAGGAATAGTGGTGTCATTAATTATATTCTAACACTAGATTAAATAAATGCCTATGTTGGACCCTAACTACACATATAAATGAAATTAGGCATATAAAAATGTGCATAAGAAAGGTACGACTATGTCTGTATACATATATATATATATAATAGCAGTGGGTCATCAATAATTTCACTAATGTGTAGTATCTTTGTCTAGTGATACTAGGCTTAGCTAGGAGTGGTGTTTCATCAGAGCTATGTTTAAATAGTTCAATGGTCGTGGGTCAAGGAACAATAGAAATCAGATAGTGTTAACCATTTGAATAGTAGTGACTAAATAAATAGTCCCGAGTGATAATAAATTAGGATATTAATCATTCAACTGATTAATTGATAGTAAAACTCACCTAAAATATCATAGGTGAAATACCACAAACACAAGGTCTGAGATTAACTCGATAAGTTAAACTAATGTACACCACGAGGAAGCCTCCTAACCTAATTCTTAAAAGGTGACCTTCGGCACATAACACTCAACACCTCCATACAAGTCTCACACCTGCTCATAAGTCTAATCTGACACATGGAACGTCCTTGATAAATACAAAAATAATAAAAGAGATTATTAATAAAAAGATCAAGTTATCGTATTCTATTACCAATCTTGCCCCAAATCACTCGAATCATCCATTAACTCATAATAAAACTAAACTGAGTTTATTCGGATTTGTTTGGATCTTTTGAGTTACTTGCTTTTATTTGGATTCAGTCAGTATCGCGTAATTAGACATTGGGAGTCGTGAAGATTCGGTGGATCAAGTGAGATCAAGCTCGAAGTGAAGGTGAAGGATAGAAGCTCAAGAGAAAGCATCGTGTGAGCACAAGTCCGCGGTAAACTGTGCCAGGCGAGTCAATACTTTGATCATGTTGATCCTATGTTTTCTGCAAATTACTTTGTTTTAAATTATCAAATTGCATGCTGTTAATTTATATGCAAATACATGCTTAATTTAATATTCTAGTTATGTGCCCATTGTTTACCTTGAATAATATTACCCCTCCTTTGGAATATTTAAATGTGTGAACCTTGTCGCCCTAGCAAAAATATAACAGTAACATTTCGAAAATAAGTCCTTAATTGTATGCCATGCTTAGCATTGACTAGGAACCCGGGGCAAGAAATTGTCCCAAGCATCACTTTTAATCATGAGAAAATTTGGTTGAACAGTCATGGTGGTAATGACTGGTATATGTTGGATATAATTATTTTATACTCCCAAAAACCTCAAATTGCTTATTTATCTGGGCGGATGGTTCGGGGGTATGGTGCAGGGGTGCACGAGAGTGTGGTTTGTGGTAGACCGCCCAGATAATTCTAAGGACTGAATCTTGTCATGACCTCCTGTGTAAAACAGTACAACCACAAGTCTGTAAAGTACAACTTGGCTAAGTAAACTTATCGAAACCCTGGACTCATCTCATTGGTAGGGGGGTTGAGGGGGCTACGCTATGGCAAGGGGGCCTGAAGGGACACCAGGTAGGGTGAAGTTTCCCAGCTGTCCTAACGTTGCGGGGAGGGGAGCCCGGCTGCGTTAGTGGTTGTGGGAAACATCCCGCGCACAGATGGGACCCACCGCAAGTGGGAGAAGCCCATAAAAGTGAGATGAGAAAAGGGTCTAGATACTTTGAAAAGTCACTGTGATGGTCTGCTCGACCACATGTCTAAGGAATCATGTGGGGCAATGAGTTGATTATCTCTTGTGGTGAAAGTGTACAAACTCTGCAGAGTCTAAAACTATTCGAATAGCCGTGCCCACGGTCAAGGGCGGACATGGGAACTTAACCAGATATAGTTCTATTTAAAAACGTTTTGTGGGTGGGAATGGAAAAGTGAAGGGCGAAGGACCGCCTGGTTTGGAATTGTCACAGGTGTCGTCCCAGTGATAAGTTAAGCGGCTATAACATTGAAGAAATTGCTATATGGTGCAGATGCCATGTAACGGTGGATGGAATCTGAATCGATATTAATAATGCATTCCACAGTACATTATGATTTGTTCCAAAATTGCTAAGTCATAGGGCTTTTTAATTAATTGTATTCAAAAGCACTCTCATAAAACAAAATAGCCCGAGCCTCTCCTTTGTTAAGCCATGCATACTATTTATTTGCATTCTGTGTATTGGCTCGCGGAGCACGGGGTCGGAGTGCTCACGCTCGCTTTTGCGGCAAAATTCAGAATCAGGAATCAAGTCACTGCACCGCAGCAACAAGATTGGACAAGCTGGCAGAGAAGATGAAGATGTCAAGAGCTAGGTCGTGAACCTCCAGTTGGCTGCCTGTGGGCATGTCCTGAAGGTCCCATCTGTGTGCTTCGTTCTTCCGCTGCTGCAATTTAATGATTTCGGCCTAATCGGCCCATGAGTAAGTCTACTATTAAATTTTACGCTTCCGTATGATATGTATTTTGATATTCATTACTGTAACTGTGAGCACTATCTACTGATCCAGGGAATAGTGCAGTAATCACAGAGGAATCCGGATATTAATATCTGGGTCCCTACAAAAGTACAATCAGTTCTTCATGTATGTTGGATGAATCAGAACTTTGTTCCTATAAGGAATCAAATAATGGCATGCTAGACTAACCTGGATTTCTCTGCAAATTTTTCTTGTAGTCCCTCGTCAAGTTTTCAATCTCTTGTTCCATCAACTGACATCTTTTGGCCATCTTAACTCTTTAAGGTACGCAGTATGTGTTGTAAATAATACAGTATAAACATAGATTTAGATTTAATTGCAACAAAATAAAGCAAAATTAAACAACATTTTGAGCTGAATATAAATGACATAAATTGCATATAAACATATATTGTACCATATCATTTATACAAGAACATATACTCATCATATGAACCAAAATTACTGTTGAAATAGTTATATAAAGCATTCTCATGAACAGGGAATTAATAAAACTTAGCAAAAAGCACAAGTTTTATTTATTGTTTAGTGCTCTCAGATGTAGAGTTACACAAGATTTAATCTTGGCCGTCTCGCTACTAGTCTTGTACTTTTCACTAATTGAATATGCCAAATAAGTTTCAAACCTTGAGCTCTAAATAAAATTTTGACAGACTGGAACTATAAAAATACTTTCGGCCAACAGACAACACAAAACAGATTGACCACCAAATAGCTCTGAAATCAGCCAACTAACTTTGATATACTCCAGAGTATAGACTCATAAGTAAACAAGTTATGCAGAAAACCGAAATGGCTAACAGAGGTATATACAATATGATAACAGTGAGCACAGACTGCAAAATATTTCAATAGTATCTAACTGCAGGAATAAGACTGAAACAACAAAGATTTAGAGTTCAAACTTTAACATTCAATTTCAGCATAAGACCAATATCTTCATTGAGCTAACAACCGAACCCACATGCATCTCTTTGCAATAATCAATCAGTGACAAATCACAAATATATATGAAATGGATCACAGATTGCAAAGAGCTGATAGCCGATATACTCACAAAGCCGGTGATACCCGAAACCACCGAGAAGAAGCTGAACATGACAAGGCACACACATTGCACTGTCCCTTGATCTCCAAATTTTCTGGTTTGTCAGACAAGTCTGATCCTTTGATCATGTTGTTTTGTTAATTTTCTTATCAGTAATTGCAATCTATGGTAACAGTATCAATCTGCATCAAACAATATTTGTAAAAAAGAAACTTAAGCAGCATTTTTTTAGAGGTAACTTAAGCAACATTGTGGATTGGAGAATTGAAATTGGAATCTGTTATGTATGGCTGGCACTCAATGGCGGAGGGAGGGGGGGGGGCACGGGGGGGCCTGGCACCCCCTGACACGCTACTAATCCTTTAGTATATAGGTAGTATACATGTACGTATTTTCTATTCAGCCCCTCCCATTCATTCCAAATGGTTAAGTATATGTCTTTGAGGCCCAATAAAATCAGCCCATTTAGCCATCAAAGCATTTCCGTTTAGCCATTTAAGCCTATCTAGCTGGTCCTGTACGGCTGTACGTATTAGGCTATTAGCTGCTTGCTTGAATACGAAGCGTCAAGAACTCAAGCGTCGTGGCTATCTAGCCAGTTCGTCGGACATCGCCGCGCTGCCGCCTGCCGGACTAGAAGATCGGACATTCGGACTTGACGCTAGACTGCAGACGCCGCGCCACGCCGCCGTCCAAATACTCTGCAGCAGCCAGCAGGTAATCCACTAATCCCGTAAGGTCGTAATCTATAATCAGATATGAGACATCCAGTGATATTCATCCTCATCTAAATTTCCCTTTTCAATTTTAGACAATATGAAGAAGAGAAAGACCATCAATAGCTTTTTTAAGCCGATTGGCCCAAGTGCTAATTGTATTGAAGCCATTGCAAGCCGAGGCTTACAGAGTAATATGGAAGTGGCAGCTGAAGCTCCTAACTTGGAAGGGGAAACTCATAATGATCATGTACAAAATCCTAATAATCAGAGTAGTGCTGATGCTACCGCTGAACCAATCGAAGTCGAGGTTGCCGAGCATCCACCAGTTGCAGCTACTAGATTTGAGAGAGACCCTGGTAAACGTGTTCAAATATTGGAACTTCCATCTGATCAACAAGATGAAGCTCGAAGATTTTATATTTCAGAGGGTCCATATCAACCTGTGTTAGCAGACTACCCACTTAGTGAATTAGCTCATCGTCGTCGATTTCAGAGTAATTGGTTCAAGCAATTTACTTGGCTAGAATATTCACCTCATACAAATCGTGCTTACTGTCTGCCATGTTTTTTATTTTCCAAGAAGCCAATTGGGAAAGTTGGATCAGATACATTCATAGTAAAGGGGTTTCAGAACTGGAAGAAAGTTAACTGCGGAAATGAATGTTCTTTTCTAAAACACATGGGGGATGCTAGCTCTGCCCATAATTATTCAGTTCGGTGTTTTAATAATCTTAAGAACACAATGGCTCAAATTGACAATGTGATTGTTAAGCAAAAGAGATAATGGTTGCAAGGAGGCGAAGGCTTGCGACTTGATTGATTGCCTTAGGTAACAAGAACAATTTCTCATGTCTTTTTAACAACTAGAGTTTCGAGGTATTTAAATTTAACTTGCTTTCTTTTCTGTACTTAGGTGGTTGACATTTCAAGGTTGTCCCTTTAGAGGCCATGATGAATCTCCGAGTTCTTTAAGCAGGGTAATTTTCTTGAGATGCTCAAGCTTTTGGCTTCATATAACAAGGAGGTTAATGAAGTTGTGTTAGAAAATGCTCCCAAAATGCAAAATACACTTCACCCGATGTCCAAAAGGAAATTCTAAGCATACTTGCTCGAAAAGTACAGAAATCAATTAGAGAAGAAATTGGAAATAGCAAATTTTGCATAATGGTTGATGAAGCTCGAGATGAGTCAAGAAAGAGCAAATGGCGATAGTCGTCCGATTTGTCAACAAGGAAGGACTTATAAAAGAGCGTTTCCTTGATCTAATCCATGTAAGTGATACTCTTTGCTTTGACACTTAAAGAGTCAATTTGTGCTGTCCTCTCGGCTAATGGCCTAAGTATACAAGATATAAGAGGTCAAGGTTATGATGGGGCTAGTAACATGCGAGGAGAGTGGAATGGATTGAAAGCTCTAATTCTCAACGAGTGCCCGTATGCATATTATATTCATTGCATGGCTCATCGACTTGATTGGCCCTTGTAGCGACATCAAGGAGGTACATGAGGTACACAATTTTTTTCAGCATGCAAATTTCATCATAAATGTTGTTAGTGCTTCTCCTAAGCGCAATGATGAGTTGCTAGCAAATCAAGCAGAGGAAATTGCCCATCAGATTGAATTGGGAGAGCTTGACACAGGGAGAGGGGCAAATCAAGTTTCCTCCCTACAAAGGCCAGGGGACACGAGATGGAGTTCCCACTACAGGTCAATTCTAAGCTTGAAGAAGATGTTTGGTGCCACAATTTCAGTCCTACGCAGCATTGCTAATGATCGTTCAGTTTCAAAGTATTCTCGGGGAGATGCCAGTGGTGCCTTACGGATCATTGTCACATTTGATTTTGTGTTTATTCTACTCCTAATGGAAAAGATTATGAAGATCACTGATGTGTTGTGTCAGACACTCCAAAAGAAGAATATTGATATCTTAAATGCGGTGGATTCTGTTTCTACCACAAAAGTGTTGCTTGCTGAGTTGCGAAATAATGGCTGGGAACCTCTTCTTGATGAGGTCAAATTATTTTGTGGGAAGCACGAGATTGATATTCCAGATCTGAGTAAGAGGTATGTTTTCCCCAAATAATTTTACTATGAAAGCTACATCATATTTATTCTTTTGTAAAATTGCACTTGTTCATCAATCAATCCGTATTCTCCCATTTGCAGGTATGTTGATGTGACTAAATCTCGAAACAAGAATGACAACACCACTGACCTTTCACCATTACAAAGTAGATGTGTTTAATGTTGCAATTGATCAACAACTAGCGAGTTAGAAGATCGATTTAGTTCTCAAGCGTGAGCTTTTGTCCCTTTGTGCTTCTTTGGATCCAAGGCTGGACACATTCAATATAGAAAATATATGCACTCTTGTGGAAAAATATTATCCTGCTGATTTCTCAAGTCAAGAAAGAGCTCAATTGGAGTGTCAGTTGCCACATTTTCAAATTGATGTATGCAACCATCCAGAACTAAAGGAATTATCAACACTTGCTGATCTAACAAGTGGACTATTTAAAACAGGTAAATATTCATCTTATCCTATGGTGGACAGGCTGTTAAGATTAGTATTAACTCTTCCAGTATCAACGGCAACCACCGAAAGATGCTTTTCAGCTATGAAACTTGCGAAGACACGTCTTAGATGTACAATGGGAGATGGATTTCTGCGAGATTGTTTGGTAATTTATATTGAGAAGGAATTGGCTACATCAATTAGTACTGATGATATTATTACAGCCTACGATCTTGCTGCTAGTCGTAGAGCTAAATTTAAGATTATAGATATGTAATTTTGTTTTGGTTAAGACTTGTGAAACATGTTACTATTATATGTGACAAAAACCAGCTAGCATGGCTATCATTTCGACTTTGGCTTGTCCATTGCCCCCCCTGTATTCAAATCCTGGCTCCGCCCCTGGCTGGCAGGGGATGGAGCTGTGGTTTTTAAGACCTCCCCTACATATGGAATATCACCTTAAGGTTAAACAACAACTGCCGTAAGGTATTCAGGCACCATAACTATTACATCGACCATATGGTCTGGTATGGGACAAGCTAAGCCCAGTAATATGTCTTATCTCTACATGGAGCGTATATATGATAAATAGGTGTCAGTATCCATAAGGACTAGGAATATCACACGATGTAAGTAGAAGACAAGGTGTGCTATATGTACGGCTGAAGTTGTGTCAGTATCCATAAGGATTAGGGATATCGCATGATGTAAGTACGTAGAAGACAAGGTGTGCTATATGCATGGCTGAAGTAGCAGACAACGTCCGACTATAATGGTAACATATAAATAGAAGTTCCTACAGCAGAGTGGTGACCTCTTATTGTGCCACACCAGAAGACTAGCTAATGTGCTACAGCAACTACTTGTGCACTAACGGCTTTCGAAACAACAGATCTCACATGACGCATGGCATAGGTCAGGAACCGCTTGCTTGCGCCGATATATACAACATATACTTTGATATGTGTAGAAGTCCCAATTTATACTTCGTATTTTTCTTCTGTTTTCTCGTAATAGCCGGTTACCAACTCTACTGATTTTGTAAGTTGTATCAGATAAACTCTCACAGCTGCTACAGAATATGTTAGGAAGTATACTCAAATCAATTGTGACAACAACAGTAATAAAGACTGCTATTCAACTAGCATGTCCTGAAAATTCTCTTTACTCCGCTATAGCATAGACAAGAATTCTGACAAATGGAGCTGAAAATGCACCAAAGAATATGTACTAAGGACCATTTCTGCAATCCACAACATTTCACTTTGTAATTTAACTATTGCAGGAGACTTTTCATATACTTTCTAGTTCAGAAATTTTTACAAGCTAGGCATCAAAGTTGATGGGTCAACTATATAGACAGTGCTCCAAACGGTTTTAGCTTTTGGTTTCTTTGACTTACGGCTTTTTTAAGCCAGAAGCACTTGGAATACATTGGCTTCTAATTCTGGTTTTGTGGGTTTTCTAGCCTTTTGGCTTTTGTTTTTTTTTATTTTTCCTTGTATTGTTTGTAGAGATATAACAGTGTTTTCATTTTTTCTTCTCATTTTTCTATATTTTTCTTTAATTGAATGATTTAGAAAAAGCTAACGACCGCTACAATGCAATTTCAACCAACAACCGGAAGCCCTAGCTATAAGCTATTTGGAGCGACCCCCTAAATGGAATGATCTTCGCATTATATTAAATATCACTCCTACAAACTCAACACCAGACGCAGTAAATGCAGGCCCGAACGATACAGAACTAGGCACACGGAATATATGAGCACCATGTCCTTCGGAACCTAAAGTTTGCAGCTAAAACCCACAGCTAAATAAGCACCTGAACGTATCAGCAGCAGCCAGCAGAGCAAGTTCTGCACTCACAATTCAAAAGGCCTCACAGACATCGCCATTGGAGCTGTAGAAGTAGCGAGACCAATTGCATCCATCACACTAGCTATTCACGAGGGACCAAATCGAAGCCAGAACAAGCTAAACACATCGAATTGCAAAACCCTAACCGTTGGGACTCCACCACCGCAAGACTCCACGAACCCGCAGCAAAATCGGAAACAAAATCTTCCGTGAAAGTTCACAATCAATCGCGTCCCTGAACAAGCACTACAATTGAGAGGCGTATCTAGGAAGCATGGGCTCCAGCCCCGTCACAGCTAGCCTGGTCTGGGCCTAATCTCTGGGTTTATTTGGTCTCATTTGCTTTCTTGGGCCCGTTTGGGTGGGGCTGGACTACTTCCTGCCCTCCATGTGTAGAGTTGTAAAAAAACTGCTTAAGGTTAGCTCATTATAGGCTTGATTTAAACTTGGTCTGAGTTTCAAATGAGCTAAGTTTGAGTTTGATCCCAAACTTATGAGTTTCAACATTCCAAATTCGAATAGCTCATTAGGGCCAGATAAATTTCCTAGCCCGCTTACACCCCTTTCGTCCTTTCATATTTGTTCTTATTAAGAGATACACATACATACACACTATATATATATATATATACATACACACACACTATTATGTTGTAAGTTGTGATAGCTTTTCTATTCTTACTTATTGAATATGTTGTAAGTTAAGTTTTACCGAGATTACTTGAGTCAGGCTCGAGTTTGATCTTTTATTATTGTTAAAAATTGGTATATTGAATTATTGATTGTTACACAGTTTACTTAGGTAAGTTCTAACTTGGATTCAACCGAGCTCAAGCCCTAACACTGACTAAAACCCTAACTCAAACTTGCTCTACCGAGCTCGAGCTAAGGAGGAGCTCGGCTCATTTACAGCCCGCCTGCGTGTGCGAAGAGGAGAGGCGAGCTATTTCCGTTGACTGCGTTGACGAAGCAGATGCCACAGGTTGCGTGATCAGACTAATAAATTCAGAGTGAACCCCCGAACGACTCGTAAAATACGAGTGCGTGGCCTGGTGGAATATATATACCAGTGGCGGATCCAGGAAAATTTTTTGGAGGGGCTGAAGTACCTTCAGCTCGACCTCAACCCCTTCTACATTATACATCCATGGCTAAAAGTTTAGAGGGGCTCTAAGGGTCCGATAGCAATAGGGGGGCTCGAGCCCCCGCCCCACCGCTGGATCCGCCTCTGATATATACAATACATTCACTGTAACTAAGAACCCGGCGGCTGTCTTGTAACTCTTGTTAGTTGAACTACGAGCTTTACTTTTTCTGATGTTCTGTCGTCTGGAGAATAACAGGGAGGTAGCCTAGCTGCTAGAGCGAGCCACGTTAGTTTTGGTTTTGTTTTTACGTTTTGGGTACTTAATTTGTGCTCCACCACTCTTCGATCGAGTTTCTCTCTTCACGTTTAGAGCACCTTTGATGCAGTTGCTTCAAATGGTACGTAGCATTCCCATGTATTACAATGACCTAATAAATCTGAAGCGGAACTACATCCTCACTTCCATGCATAGCAGTTTCGGAATTGTTCCAAAAAATTTAAAGCGAAACTACAATATAATACCTCTCTCAATGTAACACCTCATAAAATAATATGAGATATTACTATACAACGTCATCGCTAAAGTAAAAAATAAATAATAAAAGTAATAAAAAATCGCAAGAAAATTAAAACTTTAAAGGTACTTTAAGAGAGAGCCAACGGAAGCTGAAGTAAATGTTTGAAACATGTGACCAGTCCACTTCTAATTCTAACCAAATGAAGAATAAATAAAATGATATAAACAGGACAAGCCACAGTGCTGAAAACTCGAGTGCTCCCACTCATGCATGTTGCTATCACTCCACTGTCCTTTTACCTGAGAATAGAAAAAGCAAGTGTGAGATTTGAAAATCTCAGCAAGTACCCAACAACGGTCACAACACGGTGAGTAAAGGACAGGTAAAGCAAGTAAGATATGAAAAAGACAAGCAATGTAAGCAAAATGTAAAAGGGCAAGCACCATAAGCAAGTAATTGACACAGTTTAAATGTAATGAACCTAGGTTTCTGAAACACTGATATAGATCAGAGATAGAGATTGCAGAAACAGTCTTATCGAAGATAATTGTTATTTAGCAAGTTATGGCAAAGACACTGGCGATTACTCCCATATACCCGATTATACGAGAATAGTCAGGCACAACGCTGTCCTCGACTGTATAACCACAAACGGGGTGTAATATCCTGAGTAACGAGAGTGTACAACCCCCGTACGTTACCAGATGAGTGGCAATCTCCGTTATGTGTGGATAACTCTAGGCTAGGTAACCGTTATATTGTTAACATGATATATGGTGTGAATTTAAGGGACTAAGAGAAGGCTAAGGTAATGTTATGAAAAGTGACAAGATTTGCTAAAGTTAGGAATGAAATGGCCTAATACCTGATAAGGGCGATGTGAAATGATAAAGTGGTTATAAGGTAACTGTTACATCATTGGCAGGTTATGTAATATGAATTTAAGATGACTAAGCGATCACGGAGATAAAGCTATGATAAGTAGAAGGATTCACTAGAGGTTTGAAATAGAGAAGCACTAGATCCTGATAAATGGCGATGTCAAATGAAAGCATGGCGATAACAGCCGAGGAATAATTCTAAAAGAGATATTATAACCTACCTCACACAAGGGTTGATAATCAACTAAGTTTTATTATGTGATAATTGATTATTAGTCAAATTAATAATTATTAATATATATATCCTTCATAGCTTACATACCACCTCATACAATTAATGGATCATAATATTAGAAAACTAAAACATAACAGCCCTAATGTCCCTAATGTCGAAAGAGTACTAATAATTTAACCTAAGTTAAAATATGCTCATATGCTACCCCCATTAATGATTTAATCATAAATTCTAAAACACTAATCAAAAGTATGAATTCTAGAACATTATTAACTAAAAATCCTAATAAACATAAACACATGTGAAACAAGATAGTTTAGAACATCACGGTATAATACAGTATTAAAATCTATAACCAAGCAACATGAGTGATATGATAATAACTAGACAAGCATTAGTGATACTATAATAACCAGATAAGTTTTAGTGATATGATAACAGCCAGGTAACTTTAATAATAAGATCCTAGCCTGATAACTTTAGTGATATGATATCAGCCAGGTAACTTTAGTTATATGATAATTATACTCAATGACAAGGTGACAAGTAAACTGGAAACACGGGATATGCTAAATGGAAGGCCACGACCACAAAATACTTGCCCTGAGCATACTCGGCAGACACACTGCACGAAGGATCTGGAATGCATAACTGCACGAATGCTCCCTCAACAGTTGCGTGAGACCCTATGCGATGGAATGGAAAGCAATTGATCAGGCACAGATGAGTTTAATAAGGAACGACAGAAGATAAATATGATTGGAGAGGAAACGGGTTCGCTAGCCCTACGGCCAAGCGAAATGCCGTTTAGCAGTGCAAATAGTCATTAGGCCCAAGCGGGACGCCATTTGGCCAAGCGGAATGCCGTTCGGCCACGCGAAATGACGATGGGCCACGCGAACGGCTGTTCGGCCGAGTGAAACGCCGTTAGGCCATGCGAAAGCTGTACGGCTGCAGAAAATGTCGTTCGGCTGCGTGAAACGATGTTTGGCCATGCAAACTGCCGTTCAGCCGCCGATTGCCACCGCCAGCCGCCGTTGCCACCATGGCCGCGTGCCCCTCCATGCTAGGCCGCCTGCCGGCCGCTGCTGCATGCCACGCACCACCACTGTGCGACTGCCGACATGGCGTCGTGCCCATGCCGCCTCGCGTCATGCCGCCGTGCACCGGTGCCGCGTTACGCAGCGCCGCCGTGAGCCTGTAATGCCTCGCGCCGCTCTGTCTCGAGCCGCATCGTCGCCGGTGGCCGCGCGCACCTTGCGCCCCTAGGTTGACGTGAGGAAGAGAGAGAGAAAGAGATGGGAAGAGATTGGAGAGAGGAAGGTAGATTGAAAAAGCGATGGGGAGGAGAGATATAAATGGGGAGAGAGAGTTGAATATATTAGGGATAGGAGAGCGATTAGGGATATATTTTTTTTTGGGTGCTACACTCAATGCACTCTAGGAGGAACCGCTCTAGGCTAAACCCATGCAAATTGGTTCAATCTACCATGGCCATCTTTGAGGCAACCTTCTCTACTGGTGTGACATCTCTCTCAGCTTCTACGTCGATATATAGCTAGAACGAATATACTTGGTGCAGCGCTAGAGATGCTCTTAGGATCTATTTATTACTAAAAAATCGATGACATGCGTTTTAGGGTCACTAAGAAAAAAAGGGAAAAGGCTAGAAATTCTTACAAAAAGCAAAACATTCGACCTTTAATCAAGTGAGTCCTAATTAAGTAAAATTATAGCAACCGTCAGATGTTATTATTTAAAGATATATTTCTTGTTAATTTAAAAAGATGATAATCCCTTCCTCCCCAGCCTCTTCCTCCCTTGCCACAAGTTAATACATATCACGTGATTACTGGTGGTAACAAGTAACTAATTACGGACCGAGTAATAATTCACCAACTTATTAAACCAAAACTAACACGATGTTGTTGTTGCATATGCTATACAAGGCTGCGACGTGTCTGTCCTCCTCAAGGGTAGCAACACGGATTAGGACATGGGGACCAACTTGATGCTGCAGCCGAGGGCATTGCAGCTCATCGAGGACATCTGCAACCATGGTGCACGTCGCCTGCGGCCCCACCGTCTCCTGCGCCGACATCACCATCCTTGCCACCGGCCCATGACACCGTCGTCGCCTCCAGTGGCCCATCGTACGTTGTGCCACAGGGCCAGCTCGACAGCTTCGCCCCTGCTTCCGAGAACGACGTCAACGATGACCCGTCACCGTCCGTCGCTAGCGTCTCCAAGCTCCTACGCGTTTTCGCCAGCAGGGGCCTCCGCGATGCCGCCGACCTCGTGGCTCTCTTCGGTGGGCACACCATCGGGAGGGCGCACTGCCCCTTCTTCGCAGACCGGGCCGCGTGGCAGGACGACGCCTTCTCCAAGAAGCTGGCGATTAAAAATCGATGACAAGTGTTTTAGATTCGCTAAGAAAAAGAGAAAAAATTAGAATTTTTTATAAAAAAGTAAAACATCCTGTCCTTAATCAAGTGAATCCTAATAAAGCAAAACTATAGTAATAGTAAGATGTTATTATTTAAAGATATATTTCTTCCCTCCCCAGCCTCCTCCTCCCTTGCCGGAACGGAGCCTGTGGTCACTCTCCTCCCTTCCTCCTAGGGTTTCCTCCTGATCCAACCCCACCGCCATGACCAAGACTAAGCAGGGCAAGAAGGACGTCAACTTCTATACTATCAAGGGCACCAACAAGGTCATCCGAGTAGGAAACTATGCGCCGATGCGACCGTCGGACACGGGCAAGCCGTTGTATGTAGTGCAGGTGGAGCGGCTAGAGGCGGACAGGTGGGGCAGCGTGCGGGTGTGGGCGCGATGGTACTACTGTCCGGAGGAGTCCAAGGGCACTCGACGATAGTTCCATGACGCCAAAGAGCTCTTCCTATCCAACCACTATGATACACAGAGCGCGCACACCATTGAGGGGAAGTGTGTCGTCCACTCCTTTAAGAACTACACCAAGCTCGAAAACGTCAGCCCGGAGGTCTTCTTTTGCCAATTCGAGTACAAGGACGACACTGGTGTGTTCACCCCATCCACGTCGCCATGTACTGCAAGTGCATGATGTCATACAACTCAGATGATCTCATGGTGCAGTGTGAGGGATGCAAGGACTGGTTTCATCCATCCTGTATGGGAATGACCATTGAGCAGGCCAAAAGGTTAGATCATTTCCTGTGCTCAGATTGTATTAAGGAAAATGGCACAATGAGATCTTGAAATTCATACCCAGCTTCACCAAATTATGATTCAAAGGTTGAGCCAAAAAAGGCAGAAGAGGTAACTGCTATGACAAGAACCATCCGTGGTGGGGAGATGCACTATTTAGCTAAAATTCGGAATAGAAATTATATGAAAATTAGCAGTTGGATTTGTATATAACCTAAAACTAAAATTCCAAATTAAATAAAAATAAATTTGAGATTAAAGAAAGAGTCCATATCAAATACTATCAGAAATAACCCAAATTTGAAATAAAAATTAGTAGCTAGATTTATAAACGAATTCCAACATAAAACTAAAAAAGAAAGTCTATAAGAACTGCAATCCAAAAATATGCAACTTTAGAATAAAAGTCAAAGAAAATTAGCGTTTGTTTTTTAATTCCAGACTAAGTGAAAAATAGAAATTTTGGTTTTATTTAGAATTAAAATTACAAAATATTCTAATTTGAGAAAAAAATAAAATAAGATAATGAATTTGATTTGTATATATATAAATTAGGAATCGAAATCCATTATATAATAAAAATTGATGATAGGTAGTTTATAATCGCTAAAAAAAAGGTAATTACTAAAAATTCTCACAAAAACAAAAATATTATAACCATTTGTTTGGTGGACCTCCATAGGATAGGGGTTGAGAGTAAGATCATTAACAGGTGTTCACTTGGCTATACCGATGTAAGCTATATGATGTGTGTTATGAGCATGTAGTATAGACAAGTATTTCAATAATGAAAAAACGAGAAATAAATAGAAAATGTTATGTAATGCAATATTTACTGTTTGCTATGAAAATATTTCCATCAAAAAGTATATGGAGAAGAAAGTTTTGGTTACATGTGATGAGTATTGAGGAATAAAGTGAATATTTTTTCTCTTATTATATATAATATTAAAATATCATAAATATATTTATGCAACAGTCTATTTTTTAAAAAGCAAAATTACATATGTATTACCAAATCATTAAAACGTGTATATGTATTACCAAATCATTAAAACGTGTTTTAATGATGTTATCTGCGCAAGTGCGCGGGCCACCTTGCTAGTTTAACTAATTATAAGATGTAAAAATTGGGCTGCACCACTAGAGATGCTCTTAGGATTTAATTAATTATAGGCACGTTTAGAGAAGCTTAATTTGGCTTTAATTTTATTAAGCCATCAGAGGCTATAGCTCAATCTGAAGTCATTTACATTTCTGTTCTAGTTAAAAAAAAGTTAGACTAGCAAAGCAAAATCATAACGGTCCAAGTCGGTCAGTTCATGATTTTAATTCCAGAATCTCCTTGAGCATAAGGACTCATTTGGTTAACGCAGCTAACAGAAGACTTAGCAACTAGGATGACACACGATCAAATTCTAAAAACACATAAATAAAATCACAATGGCATCTAACATGTAATTCGCGACAGCGTAACTCAAACCATGGTGAACCGTACAATAAGATGCTATATTGATTGGACTACTTAGCGAGAGTGCATGATGTCGCTTTGATAGAGGGGGTTCTAGCTGAAACCATTCCATTCAGATATCCGACAGTCCTGGTCGAAGGGAGATTCAGAAAACTACTGAAGTTAGCCCATCTGCCAATCACCATACATTCTAGCTTACAATTAAGCTAGCTACTGGCTGGCTTGCTACCCTTCTAACCTACTGCTACTCCTGTAGAATCGTAGTTGTTTACGACTCCTATGAGAAAAACGAACGTGTATGGCGAGCCTATCAATTAGAAGGAGTATTGCGGCATGGTCGGTTCCCACCTCTACCTCAAGGTGTCAAGACCGAACATATATTTCTTAGTATGTCTGTGTGCTCGATTTCAGGCTTTCTCTCGCATATCTCACCGTCAAGTGGTGAAGTGTATTTTCAAGTACCTTCAATCCACCCTTGAGTTCAGACTTTGACATTTTTTTTTCCTCCTACATCTCTCTTCGTGCTTTCTTATATGTAGATTTTGGGGTTGTAGGATAGATAGGAAGATTACCTCGGACACTTGTCATTTCTTAGGCATATCTCTTGTTACCTAATCTTCTAGGAAGCAATCTTTTATTGCACAGTCCACAGTGAGACTGAGTATGTAGCTGTTGCGAGTAGTTGCTCTCATATTATTTGGTTCTCATCAACTCTTAAGGACTTTGGATTATATGTTGATAGTTTTTTACTCTTCTGTGATAACACTAGTGCCATTAATATAGCTAAGAAGCCAGTATAGTATTCTAGGACCAAGCATATAGACATCATGTACCACTTCCTTAGAGACCATATGGTGAAGGGGAGGTATTGTCCTATACTTTGTTGAGTCTAAACTCTAAGTTGCTAATATTTTCATGAAACCTTGGATTCTTCGCATTTTGCCTTCTTGCAGGGAGAGTTGGGGGTTATTCATCTTATGTGATTGATTTTGTTGCATTAGATATCCAGCCTTGTTTTGTAATGTATAGTTGGTGCAATTTGAATTTGGTGACTCTTAGAGGCACTTGAGTGAATATTTTGATTATCACAAGGAAAAAAGTTTGAACAATCATTCATCCCCTCTAATTGTTGGCATCTGTCCTACACACCCATATGCCATTCGTTACGTAGCTGCTCTTCTATGGCCTATGTTTCAAAGCTAGCTTGCTCACCATGCCTTACATGCCAATCAACAAAATAGTGTCGATAGATGAGGAAAAGTATCCTAATTTTCACTTAATTCCACACATTTATATTGTTTACTTGCACTTGCATATGCCAAATATGCACCTTTACCACTGCCGGCCTCTGCTAAGAAAAAAAATATTGTTGTTCCTGTTTGTTTGCTTTGATATTTCATATGTCCACTTTATGCCTATGTTTTTCACCATCCACCATAGCTTGCTGGTGTCCAAAGGTTCCCTCGCCGCCCCTTACATGACAACCACAAAACGATGTTGGCTTAGGAAGAGAGGCGCCTCAATAAATGCTTGCTTGGATACATACTCTAGTCATTATTGAAATGCCATCCAACTTGCTCTATACTCTTGCACCGTCCGCCTTTTATGTGTGCATCGATATGTACTTTTTGTAAGTTGCTCGCCGTCTTTTACATGCCAACCATAGAATAATGCCAATGGATGACTAGTACCCTAGGATGTAAAGATGGTGGATTGGAAATCAATAAGGTTGACTTGATTTGATTCTTGCTACTTGTTCAAGAAAATTCGAAGAGGCATATAAATAAATTTTATTGTGCTGATATGAAATTGAATTGCAGATTCTCATCCGAAATGCTATTTAGGGCCCACCTGGACATTCAAGAATTCCACCAAACAGTTTTTTTAACAAAGAATTTCACCAAATGGAGCTCTGTGCCAACTCATACACAAAATTAGTCTGGTGGATTCAAATCATTGCAACTGATTAATCTGATCATTTTTTGGAACGTACTAGCTAGCATCGATCCTGATTGTTCATCTGGCTCCACAAGCTTGTTGTTGGACCGCACATGACAGCAGCTGTCATGGGTCATGTGTCGTTGGAGAATGGGACGCACGCCAATGATCGCGCGCGAGTTGTCTTGCTAACCACCTTCAACTCAACAATGCTCACGTTTTCAATTGCAACCTGTGGATCTACTTTGATGTGTCATTTTCTCTCCACATCGATCTGATATTATCTGTTGAAGAATCTCACGTGATTGATTATTAAATCAGTCCTCGATCAATAAGCTACAAAATATTGACTAATATTTTATTTGTGTTCCTTGTTGTGTAGTAACTATTGTTAGTGCTCCTAAAATCTTTTACACTCCTTACCACTTCATTAGAATAAAGGGTGTGCTTTCGGTGGAAAATACAAAACCACGTGTCCAAAATATTTCTAGATTTGTGCAAAGACATTACATTACTTCAAAATTGAAGGGTTGGTTTAAATTTTAAATGTTTGCATTAATGTCGAGTCACATTTGACGGTGGTGATTACACATATACCTAGATATATACCTAGATGTACATGTGAAAAAACATTCTGCTTTCGGCCTATCTTTTTTTCCTTACGGAAGATCTTTCTTCCTTTCTTCGAGACAGTGAAACAGTGCATCGTATTCTGTTCTGTGCAAAGATAAACTCATCGAGACAACGAAATATGCCGTAAAATGTCGTAATTATACGGCTGCCTCATTGTATTCCATAGTACACACGGTCGGTTCCTGCGGTCATCCCATGAGACAGGAATAGAAAAATACGGCGGTCAGGAGTCGCAACGTAGCGATCGAGAGGGAGATTCTATGCGATGGCCATCGCGAACACTCCGGTTGCAGATTTGCAGAGACAGAAAAGAAAAGGCAGCAACACGTGAGGAAATTAGGAAAGAGCATGGTATGTCTGAACTTTATTCCATCTGTCTATTGTGTCAACTTCAGTTAATTATCCCGGGTGGCTTGTGCCATTTTTTTTGGTTGCCACAGCTTTTTCAGATTTAGCTTGCTCTTGTACTCCTCACATATATTCGGTCTTGAATTACAATTAAGGCTGCGATCAACATGGCTACGCTACAGTGCTCATGGCTTATTTGTCACTATTCATAAGTTTCGTCTTTTTCTGAATTTTTGGCTTTTTGTTGAGCTTTTTTGCCGGTTCTTTTTTTCCCGTATTTGTTTGTATTATACGTAATGGGCTAACATATTTTTTATATTTTTAAATTTTTTAAATTTAATTATGCTAAATAAGCCTGTCATCATTCTGATGCTTTTTTCAACAACTACAAGATGTTTTGACCATAAGCCACGAGCTTTTCAGCCGAACCGATCACCCCCTAAGTTTAACCTACTAGAAGATCCATAAATAATGGAACAATAACATGTATGATTAACTCATAATTAGGTTCCGTTTGGCATTACGGTGGCATTTGAAAAACACTTATTTTTCAACTTTTGGGTATACAATTAGTTAAAAGTGTACTTCCTTCGTTCTTTTTTTACTTGATGTTTTTGATATTTTATGAGCTTCGAGATACGGCTTTGATTGCTATTTTTTATAATTTTACATTAAAATATACTAATAAATTTATAATATTTCGAAAGTATTTTAACGGCAAATCTAATGATATTACAAAGAAAACGTATTTGGCATAGGAAATGAGTTTGGTTCCTCAACTTTGGATGGATCAAGACTCTCGTATCTTATGATTTACCACAAATATTGATTCGGGGTGCCCGATCTTTGTGATGTAAGATCAAACATAATGGTAAGATGCGACCACCTCTGAGAATCTGTGAAACCGAACGAGCGATGATGCGGCCAACAACAGTATGGTTAACTGAAACCTGCGACACTTGAATTCACCCAACAACATGAGTTGATTCTTGTCTACTTGCCATATAAAGAAGCAGATGTGCTCCTGCAATAACCAAAGGAAATCAAAAGAACAATATAACGGTACAACATATTGAAAATCTCTATTATAGTGGGGCAATGTTTGCTCAAACCCTAGAATCAAGAGTGTATTGATAATCTAAAAAAATGACATCCCATTTGGTATATGGGACACACTCCTTGGCTATATAGCACTCATAAGATACTAACAAGACTTGGACTCGAATAAGAACACAAAATGAAAAGATAAATGTTGTAGGGGTGGCCCCCACCTAAACCCAGCAGGCCTGTTAGAATACAAAGACCAGAGTAGAACATGTGTAATGACTCAAATACCCTTAGGGGGATACACAAATGTAAGGGCATGATTGTAAAAGCACCCCCACATGAATATATATAACAGGATGAGGGGAGGAAGGCAAGGACACTTCCCACTCCCCACTACCACTTCTCTCTCTGTTTGGTCTGTAACCACAACAGTTGGTGCCGTCTGTGGGTAAGGACGGAGACAAGCCTGAAGATCGAAGAAGAAGATGGCACCCAAAAAAGCTTCATCGGCGGCGGCGAAGGAAAAGGAGACGGTCAGGACGGAGCGGCGCCTGAGCACCAGGGCCTCGGCGTCGGTGTATCGCGGCTGCGGCGTCGGCGTTCGCGCGGCGGCGACAACCAACCCCGCCACCACGACTCACGGCGCATCGCCCGGCCACCTTCGTGCATGCGCTCACCGGCCTGCGCGGATCAAGGGGAGCGCAGGAGACCGTGGCGGAGCAGCGGACGGGCGGGACCTTGCGACACGATCACCTCGCGACCCACCGCCTGGCGCGCCGACGACCCGGCGACATCTGCGGCGGAAGCGCCCTCGGGCAACCATCCACGCATCCCGGCGGAAGATAGGGGACCTCAGAGGAGCCGTCCGAGACATGCGAAGGCTCGAAGCCGCAAGTCACGTCGCCGATCGCGTCGAGTCCACTCCGGAAAGAAGCGGACGGCGCGGCGCTCTTACACCGACCACACGCCGCTGCGGCAAAGACGCCGACCTAGGGCCTCCGCTTTGGCAAGGCTACAGCGGCGAGGTGGTCCAAGAGCTGCGAGTTCCCCAATATCATTGAGCCGGGCAAAGCGAGGCGGACCACTGGGACTTGCGCGCGTGTCTGGCGGCAATCGAGGAGCTCTTCGGCTGTCGAGGAACATGCGCGGGCTGAGGAAGAAGCATGGAGGCGCAGTACTCCCACCCCCAACCTTGCCCCCGTCAAGGGCTCGCCGCTCGAGGAAGGTCGTGGTTCCCTGGAGCGGGCCCACGGTCGACAACTTAGGGAGGATACTCCCGGGAGCGGCGGCACAAAAAAACAGGATAAAACGCTCGAAGGAAGGCACAAGCCCCGGCGCCACCAACGTAGGCAACAAAGGGCCCACCATGGCCTCGGCATCAGGAGTATCCTTCGAGGACCGACCCCCATCCGATGCGGAGGGAGCGGGGGCGAAGCGGACCGTGCGGCGGGCGCCCGCGTGCAACAAGAGCCCTTGGATTATGGCGGTGGTGCGAGGTGCGCGATTCTGGCGACCACCGCGCGGGCGTGCGCTGCGCTCATGACATCTGCGACGCACGATGGCGAACCCGGCCTCGCCCTCCCGGCCACTTCCGGCTCGAAGCATTATTCGCGGGACAATCCCCGCGAGCACCGCCGGAGAGGACACGGTGCGCGCCGTAAGCATCATCATCGGCGGGTCCTTGCCTCGGGCCCTCGGAGCGGCGCACTGTGGATGCCGCCCAGTAGTATCACCTTCGGCTGAATGACGCGAGGAGTGGAGTACCCTCACCAAGACCCTCCGGTTATCCGAGCCCCATAGCACATTATGAGGTCGAGCGCATCACGGTTGACGGGAAGCTCTGCGAACGTTTTGATCGCGAGGACCCTCGATCGCATGGGAATCCTCGCGGCCGACTAGAGCAGCCAGAGCTCCTCTCCAAGGCTTCGAGGCCAACGCGGCAGCGTTAGGACATGTGTCCCTCCGGTCCACGTTCGCCAAGAAGGTAACAAGGGCAACATCCGGACCGAGCATGTCCTCTTCGACGTCGTGGACATCCGCATTCGTACAACGCCATATTGGGCGACCTGCCATCAACTCCTTGAGCGGTCGCGCACCGCCTTTTATGTATGAAGCTCCGGGTCGAGGGCGTCATCACGTCTTGGCGACAGGACTGGCTAGGCGAACGGAGGCCGCCGGCCGGATCCCGCTCGCTTCGGTACATGCCCTCTGGCGCCCGGAGAGGCCCTCCGCTCCGGATGGGCGCCGAAGCCTCGGCCCGGCGAGTCAAGGCGATGCCACTCGGAGGGAGGGACGGTTTGTGTCCATCGGCGAGGGCTTCCGAAGTCGAGCGAGATCTGCTCCAAGTGCTTCAAAATAACGCGACATCTTCGCATGGTCTCCGAGGACCTCAAGGGCGTTAATCGAGCGTGTCGAACATCGCTTGGCGGTCCGCCCGACGCTTCGCCGGTCAAGCAAAGGCTGCGGCGCATGTCGATGGATCGCAGCAGCGGCCAAGCGAGGTGGAGAAGCTTCTCGGGCGGGGTCGTCGCGAGGTCCACCACCCGAGTGGCTCGCTAACCCGAGATTAGTCAAAAGGCGGTGGGGCTCGGCGTATGTGCATCGACTTCACGGCGCTCAACAAGGCGTGCCCAAGGATAATTACCCTTTGCGGCGCATCGATCGGCTCGTCGATGCCACCGCCGGTGCGAGCTAATGAGTTTCTGGGCGCCTATTCGGGCTATCATCGGTCTACATGGCTGAAGACGGCGAGAGAAGACCGGTTTCATCACGCCGATCGACTTTCGCCGTCGAATGCCCGCCGGCTTGAAGAACGCGGCGCTACCTTCACCCGTCTCGTCACGCGGCCTTGGCTGCCCGGCTCGGGAGGAACGTGGAGGCTTACGTCGATGGCGTGGTAGTCAAGACTCGACACCTCGCGCTGCATGGCGGGACCTCCGAGACCTTCGACAACCTAAGAAAGGCCAGCATCAAGCTCAACCCGACAAATGCGTCTTGGCGTGCAGCGGGCAAACTCACGGGTTTCCTCGTATCGGCCGGGCATCGGCGAACCCGACAAGGTCGACGCCATCTTGGGTATGGAGCCACCCAAGGCGGCGAGGAGGTTCAGAGGATGGCGGGCGCATGGCAGCCTAAGTCGCTTCTGTCTAAAGCGGCGGAGCGGGCTTGCCGTTCTTTAAGACACTCGCGGATGTGACGGATTTCGTTGGGACAACGAGTGCGCGGAGGCTTTAGCGAGCTTAAGAAGCATCTCGCAAGTCTCCTTACCACCGTCGCCCTGAACTGAGGCTCCCCTCTGCTTTACTCCGCGCGCATCGATTCTGGTCGGTGCCGTCCCGTTCTAGAAGAAGGCGCCACGCAGCGGCCCGTATACTTCGTCTCTGAAGCCCTCCAAGGTGCCAAGACAAGGTACACGGAGCTCGAGAAGCTCGCCTACGCGCTGATCATGGCCTCCAGAAAACTTCGCCACTATTTTCTGGCCCATCCGATCACGGTGCCTTCCTCCTTTCCCTTGGCAGAGATGTTACACAACAAGGAGTCCACGGGGCGCATTGGCAAATGGGCTGCTGAGCTTGCCCCGTTCTCCCTAACCTACGCCTCACGGACAGCGATCAAGTCCCAAGTTCTCGCCGACTTTCTCGCAGAGTGGATTCCGTCGGCTCAGATCGTCCAGAAGAACGTCGACCCGGTCTGGACGCTCACCATCGACGGAGCTTACAGCGTCGCGGGCGCGAGTGTAGGCGCGGTAATTGTCACGCCCGAGGGGCAGCGCCTCCTGTATTCGGCGCGCTTCGCTTTCCCGGCTACCAACAATACAGCCGAGTATGAGGCGCTGCTCTTCGGCCTGACAAAGCTCAAGGCAATCGGGGCGCGGCGAGTGCTCGTTCGCACGGACTCGCGTCTGGTGGCGGGTCATGTAGACAAGTCTTATCAAGCCAAGGACCCGGAGCTGGCCAAGTACCTGGCAGCGGTTAGAGCAAGGGAACGGCACTTCTTGGGTGTAACAATCAAGGCCATCCCCCGGGCGGAGAATGAGCAAGCCGACGCCCTCGCGAAGGCGGCCAGCCAACAACTGTCACCTCCCGACGGGGCGTTCTACGAGGTGTTGCCACAGCGCCATAGCGCAAGATAGCCGGACGCGCCGTCGATACCACATCATCCCACAGGCGATCGCGAGCCCATCTTTAACTTCCTACTGTGGCATCGCGAACAGACGACCCGCCGAGTTACGGCGTTTAAAGACCGCTCGAGTCCTTCCAGTGTTTGAGGAGACACTCTACAAAAGGGAGTCATGCACCACTCTTGCGGTGCCTCTCGGTCGAGGAAGGAGAAATCTCCTTGCGGACATCCACGCAGTGCGTGCGGGTCTCACCTAGCAGCAAGGTCTTTGGTCGGTAAGGCGTTGAGCAAGGCTTTCTCGGCCAGCGCCATCGCCGACGCCGGACCTCGTGCGCGGTGTCAAGGATGCCGATGGATGGGGCGCATCATCCGCGAGCCCCGACGCACCTCAATCCCATCCCCGGTGTGGCGTTGGGCGGCGGGGCCTCGGCTATAGTAGGACCGCTTCCCGAGCCCGGGGACTGCGATTTGTCGTGGTGCGCGACCGAGTATTTCTCCGGATGGCGAGGCGGTAGCCCTAGCTAAAATAACCTCGGCGGCCATGCAACGCTTCCTCTGGCAGAACATTATATGCCGCTTCGGCATGCCCAGGGAGCTCATCGTCGACAATGGCCTACAATTCGACGCCACCCTATTCAAAGAGTATTGCGATGGCATGGGCATCACGCTCCGATTCGCCTCAGTGGGGCACCCCCAGTCCAACGGAGCTGTGGAGAGGGCGAACGGCGCTATCTCGACCGCTGTCAAGAAGCGCCTGGTCGGGCTGCCGAAAGGCAAGTGGCCGAGCGAGCTCCACAGCGTCCTTTGGTCCCTCCGCACAACGGCAACATGCCCGACGGGGTTCACGCCCTTTAAGCTCCTCTTCGACGACGAATCAAGGCTGGCTCGCGGAGGGTCCTCGTCCCAGCGCCGTAGGAAGAGCGCCGTGTGTCCTTGGATCTCCTCGACGGTATGCGGGCGAGGGCGACCCAACATGCTGAGAAGTATGCAAGACAGACAGTGCGTGCTCGGGACCGCTCTGTATACCCACGAATGTTCAGGCCCGGGGACCTCGTCCTCAGAGTGGCGCTCCACGCGGAGACTGTGGGCAAGCTGGAGTCTAAGGGCCTGTTTGGGAGAGCTCCACCAGCTCCAGATTCACCAAATTCAGATCCAGATCCACTTTTCCAAGCCAAACAGTTCCAGCTCCAGCAGCTCCACCGTGGATCTGCTCCACCAAAACCATGGATCTGGCTCCAGATCCACCAAATCCATGGAGCACCTCAAGGGGTGCTCCACCAAACTCAAATTGGTGGAGTTGGGGAAAATTACCCACCATTGCCACTGGTTACACAAAAAACGGTTCGTTCTTTTCTTTTTCCCCCCGCCTCCTCCCGGGCCTCCGCCTCCTCTCGCGTCCGCCTGACCGCCTCCTCCCGGCCTCCGCCTCCCCCGCCTCCTCCCGCCTCCTCCCGGCCTTTGCCTCCCCCGCCTCCTCCCGGCCCCCGCCTCCTCCCGGCCTCGCCTCCCGGCGGCGTCGCCTCCCAGCGTCTGCCGTGCGCCTCGCTTGCGCCGCCGGGCCGCGCCGCCTCCCGCCTCCTCCGGGCTCCGCCTCCCCTGCGTCGCCGTCCGCCTCGCTGCGCCGTCCGCCGTTGGGTTTTTTCATTTTGCCCTCGACGCGTGGGGCCGGTGTAAGTGAGATAGAGAGGAGGTGGAGCTGTACCAAACACTTTGACGAATTCCGGATCCACGATAGAGCTGCTCCCACTGTGGATCGGCTCGCATCCACCTTTTAGGTGGATGCGAGGCTGATGAGCTCTGCCAAACAGCCCTAAGTGGGAAGGTCCTTCATTGTCCTAGAAGCATTGCGAAGGGGCATACCGCCTTGCCACACTCGAGGACAGACTCTCGTCATACATGGAGCGCGAGCAAGTTGCGGCGGTACTATGCCTAGCGACAACACGGCAAGTGTAGCGGCGCCGATTTTGTTGCATGGTGCTCACCCGCGCAAGCGGGAGTTCAATAAAGCTTGCCGTTCCTAAAGTTGCTTACCCCACCAGTCCATGGACTCTAAATAAGACGTAGCGTCGAGGTCGCCTCCGCCCGCGAGAGTCTCCGGACTATAAAGAAGTCGTAGCGTCGAGGTCGCCTCCGCATGCGCCAGTCCACGGACTCTAAATAAGACGTAGCGTCGAGGTCGCCTCGCGCGCGAGTCTCGGACTATAAAGAAGTCGAGCGTCGAGGTCGCCTCGCGCGCGCCGATCCACGGACTCTAAATAAGGCGTGGCGTCGAGGTCGCCTCCGCGCGCGAGTCTCGGACTATAAAGAAGTCATAGCGTCGAGTCGCCTCCGCGCGCGCCGATCCACGGACTCTAAATAAGGCGTGGCGTCGAGGTCGCCCCGCACGCACTCTACGGAGTATAAATAAGGCAGCGGGGACGCCCCGCGCGCAATAAAACGCGGATGTTTTCCTGCGCACTCTCTGAGTATAAACAAGACACGAGTATCATGCATGCAACGGGCGTTGCCTCGTGTGTACTCTTGGAGTATAAAAGCGTGGATGTCGACCCACGTATTCTCCAGTATAAGCTAACAACCTATTGCTTTGATTCACCGAGAAAACAAGGGGTTCCGTGATTACAAGCATGGGCGCAGTCCCCTCGACCTCCCGACCGATCGCTCAACCCGGCGTGGTCTCGGCGAGCTCGCACGCCATTGTGGCGCGGAACATCGCTTCAAGCCAGCGGAGAGGTCCTTTTCTCCATGCGGCGTCGCCACACGGCAGCCCTCGCGCGTCCTCCCCAAAGCGATCCCGGATCCGCCGATGGAAGTTACGCGAGCTAGGCCCGACGAAGCGAACAGCGTCCACCATCACCTCCGCGGCTGGAAGATCTGGTTGCGGATTCACGGTGCATGGGTGTGTCGGCACCCATGAGTATGAAGCATGGCGAGGGCAAGGCGCGTGCCAACATAACGCGATGTTCGCCAAAGGTTACGGCACCACGAGAGAGCAACGCCCCCTTCTTGATCAGCTCGGCGTCTCCGTCAGATCCTCCGGACTGTGCGTAGTGTCCGGTACATTAACGCACAAATCTCGGAGGGCCTGGTTCAGACCCTCCATGGCCCGCCATGCGGACGCGGACGCGCTGCCTAAGGCGCCGCTCTTCGCTGCAACAAACTCCGCCAATTGGGTCTTTTCCTCTTCTAGGGCGGCGATCTGTTGCACAAAGAAGTCGCGTTCGCGGTGCGCGCACGCTTGATCGCCGGTCTCGATCGCGCTTCCTCGGCCTGCAGTTGCACGGCCTCCATGGCGCCCCCCAGAGCGCGAAGCTCTTCATCCTTCGCTGCGCAAGCGTCGTCCGTGGCACGAAGGCTGGCTTCCATAGCTCTCCGCTCCCGAATGCGGGCCTCATCAAACGCCCGGCTGATGGCAAGCGGATCGGCGGGAACAACGACTCGGCAAGCGCCGGTACCTAGCAACCGGCGCACATACTTACCCTTATTTCCGAAGCTGCGGTAGCGGGTGCTAGGTGGTCTCCTTCGCACGAGGACAACGTCTGCCGGTCAAGACCGTTGTTCGCGCGCTCGCGCCGCCGTAAGGATCGAAGTACCTCCAAGCGCGGGAGGAAGTCAGAGAGAACGGGCTCGGATCCCACCGCGTCGAAGCCGCCATGCGCAGCGCCGCCTCGTGGCGGCAAGCGCGAAGGGACACTCGCATAGGATTTGGACTTCGCGCGCGCCGTTGCTCGACCCGCCGCGTCCGGAAGACCTAGTCTCTCCGAGGTCGATGGAATGAGCGAGCGGTCGGAGAGTTTCGCGGTCGCGGAAGAAAGAAAGTCGCGCCTACCTTCTACGCCCCGTCGCGGCGAGAGATACCGCTGCTCGATCGCGGTCGCGGTGCAAGCGCCTCGGTGCGGTGTGAGGCGCCGGCCGCGCCGCATCATCATCGGCAGAACCGCAACGCAGATCGGCCCGCCGGGAGGCGGAGGACTGGATCGGGCGCCGCTGCGGCGGTCGGCGACTCTTCGCGGCGCCCCAGCGCGAGCGGTGGCACCAGCAATAACGGCGCGGGAGGTGCATCTAGGCCGATTAGCGGCGTGTATGAACCGTTGTCCACGATCCCCTCGCCGGCGATGTCCTCCCGGGTTGGTGGCTCTAATCCGACGGTAGCCGTCGGCGCAGTCCGCCCGGCGGCGAGGCTACCGAGGAGTCGAGGCGCGCTTCTTCGGTGGCGCTGGCGTCGGCGTGCTGGCGATCGCATATGGGGGCGCGGGCGAAATCCGCGCCGCAAAAACGGCGTCCTGCTCGGCTGCCGTCACGGGATGGCTCGGGCGTCTGCGGAAGCCTCCACCGGATAGCGCTCGAGCACCGCAATGCCCAAAGCCTCGCAGTGCGGTTTACCCGCCTTGCTTAGCCACGGCGATCGTGGCCTCGCGAGCTCGGTGTTCTTTCAGCGTATGCGGGCGAGGCCCGCAACCGCGTGCTCCGTGCCCTCTCGGCCGAGTCACTGCGAGAGGATAACAAAAGCGATCAGCGAGGACCACGCGGGTTTAAGGCGTACATACGAGATGCGCTCGGCGACTTACAAGGAGTGGAAGGCGAGCGGCGGGAGATGGATGGGCTCAACCGTCCTCACGATCGTCGCCCGTCCAAACATACTTCCACTTGGAGAGTGGTGCCACCCGTACATGGTGAACTCCTCGGCCAAATCACGCATGCTCATCCGACGGCGGCGCCGACAAGGCTCTCTAGCCTTTGCGTGTCGTCCACCTCCGCCTTCAGGCTCGGCGAACTGTTGAACGCGATCGGCCCGCCTTGGCAATGTAGGCCGCTCTGCTCGGTCACAAGATAGTAAAACCACTGCCGCGTCCACCCGGATTCCCGTTTCCCCGGGAAGGCTGCGGCAGGGAACAGCGTCGAACACGATGCCCGGAGCACGAAGTCCACGTTGCCAAAGTTGGACACCGCCCCCTCAACTTTCCGAGACTGGCACCGTGCATCGTGCAGAGTGGCGAACGAGCTTGCACCTTTGGGGCGCCGCGCCCTTCATCCGCATCGCCCAAGCATAAACAACAGCGGATTATGGCGTTTGGCGTCGGTGGGCTACCTCCAACTTGTAGGCCCGTAGCACACGCCCACAAACAATGTGGAGGGAATCCGCAGGGCGGCGTCGAAAGCGGCGAAGACAATCGCCTCCATTGCCGGGGCTTGGCTCGTCTCGTCACACGCCGGGTGGCGGGCCCCATTGCGATCGTGGATCTTCCCTTCCCGCTCAAGTCGCGCGGCACCTCTTGATTCTGCGGCTCCTCCCTAGTCGCGGAGCAACGGCCCCGAGTGCTCCATGGCGTTCCACCACTGTTGGCACGGAGCTCACCGCGGCGCCGGCGCATACCCCTAGGCGGTGGCACTCCTCGTCCGGCCGGCAAGGAACCGCTGCCGGGTTGGCGCGGGGCGTCGTCAGGCTCGGCCATTACTCTTGCAAATTGCGGCGAAGGAAGCAAAACGAGCAGCAGCGGGCGCGGCGGGCAGCGCGAGAAAAGGCAAAGCAAGGTAATAGGCAAGAAGGAGCGCTCCCACCTCAACAAGGTACTTTATAAGGCCCGCTCGCCTCCCTTGCGGTTTCAGACGCAGGCAGGCCAAGCATACAACGGTTCGGATACCGTGATTGGGAAAAAAGGGTCGCCGGGGCCTAGAGGGGCGTGCCTGGTAGATGGCCAGACAACGCACGGACGCCACCACGCCCTCAACATGCGTCCCAGTTTCCTGGGGAAGAGGCGAACGGTCGCAGTCATGCAACTGCTCACATCCCACGACGCGCCAATGGCGAGTCGGCGCGTGCCCCACAACGGCATGCCAGACTGCACTGCGACCTCTGCCAGGACAGGCGTCGGCACAATTCCAGCCGCCATTAAAAGCGCACTATCCGTCCACGTGGCCACGGTAGCCCCCAAAGCGGCAAGGCGGTAGCGCGCGCGCTCTCTACTGATCGGGCGCCAACTCGCGCCACCGTTCGAAAGGTAGGGGACGGAGTGCGCGCGCCTCTACTTCAACTTAGGCGCCAGCTCCGCTGCCACCCGTTCGAAGGGTAGGGGCGGAGCGCGCGTGCCTTACCAGACTTGGGCGCGGCTCGTTGCCACCCGCTCGAAGGGTAGGGGCGGAGCGCGCGCGCTAACCGACTTCGGGAGCAGCTCGCGCCACCCGTTCGAAGGGTAGGGGACGGAGCGCGCGCGCCTCGGCCGGCAGCGCGCGGCTCGCGCCGCCCGTCGGTAGGGCGGAGCGCGCGCCTTCACCGACAGCGCCCGGCTCGCGCGCCGCTCGGAAGGGTAGGGGCGGAGCGCGCGCGCCGCCGACAGGCGCCAGCTCGCGCCACCCGTTCAAGGGTAGGGGCGGGCGCGCGCCTCGACCGGCAGGCGCCGGCTCGCGCCACCGTTCGAAGGTAGGGGCGGAGCGCGCCTCTCTTTGACTTGGCGCGCGGCTCGGCGCCGCCGTTGGCGGTAGGGGCGGGCGCGCGCCTCTGCGCCGACTTGGCGCCCGGCTCGCGCCACCCGTTTGAAAGGTAGGGGCGGGCGCGCGCCTCTGCGCCGACGGCGCGCGGCTCGCGCCACCCGTTCGAAGGTAGGGGCGGAGTGCGCGCGCCTCTGCGCCGACTTGGCGTCGGCTCGCGCCACCCGTTCGAAGGGTAGGGGCAGCGCGCGCCTCTGCCGACTTGGGCGCCAGCTCGGCGCCACCCGTTCAAGGGTAGGGGACGGAGCGAGCGCGTAACCGCCGACATCAGCCACGGCCGCTGCAGGCGCTCGGCACGTTAACATTATGCAAGACCGAGAAGTTCACGAGGCGCGAGGGCGGAGGGCCAAGGGACTCGGCAACATGGCCGGCCCGGTGAAGCCCTTCACCATGAGAGGCTCTGTTGTAGGGGTGGCCCCACCTAAACCAGCGAGCTGTTAGAATACAAAGACAGTAGAACATGTGTAATGACTCAAATACCCTTAGGGGGATACACAGATGTAAGGGCATGATTGTAAAAGCACCCCCCACATGAATATATATAACAGGATGAGGGGAGGAAGGCAAGGACACTTCCCACTCCCCACTACCACTTCTCTCTCTGTTTGGTCTGTAACCACAACAATAAATTTTTGCAACCACTTTGTTTCAGAGATAGCAGTCGATCTATGATGTTCTAAAGCTGAGGCCTTATGCATTGCATGGGCCTTGAAATAAGTTTTTCAACAAGTATAAGAGCACTCAAATCGGACTCTATTTGTGAAAGTTATGGTCTTTTATTATAGGCCTGCTAGTTATTCTGAACTGAGTCCGAATTAATTTCAAATTTGTTTCCAAATTTAAAGTTAGATGTGCTTGAGTTGGATCCAAATTGAGCTTGGAAATACTGTCCAAAACTTTGGGCTTGGATTCTTGGGCATCTCTTCTTTTCCTTCTCCTTTTCTTTCTCCTATTCTATGCATGAGCTCGCTTGGCCTGTTCGCTCTCGCTCTCGTGTGAATGCATGAACCAACGCCATGTGATCTATTTCGTCTCATGAGTGTCTCCTTGCATTGCGTGCCCTTCACGCATGTCTTTGTGGTGCCCGTCCTCCCTCACCTCCTGTTGGACATCACTATTGATTCTACAATGACAATCATCACTTTTACGTAGCAATACATTCTTATTCAAACTAGTGTTAGTTAAGAACAAGTTCGTCTTACCAAGAGTATAATTGAGCGTAGTTATAGATATTGTGTTAATGGTGAGGATATCCGCATCAAACAATGATTCCCTACCTTTACAAAAAAAAATATTTGCACATCTGACTATCTGAGTGTTGCGAGGCATGTATTAAATTAGTGAAATGATTTATCCAGTACAATTTGTATAGCTAAGCAGACATGGTAAATGTGAATAGCTAGATCTTCTAACTTTTAGCATAAGTGGTTACCTAATGGTAATTACTTAACGCTCCATGGAGGTAGACACACACATCAAGAACCTCCGATACACATGTAAAATCGATATAAAATTAAGAGTTTGGGCGTGAAATGTTTAATATCCTTGATATATTTATGATAGTTCAAACTCATTTGATCTTCTTTTGTAATTAATGTGACGACAGTGCTTATTTACGATGAAACTAGGTCAAACTAGTTTAGATCAAGATAAATTTAATAATTTTTAAAGTTTGATATCTCAAATACACTTTTCATGAATACGGAAAAGATACCCACATCAAATATTACGAATCTTGATGCACATGAGTGGGTATTGATTTGGATACCTAGGCTCCATGGTGCATAACATGCTTGTCCAGTCACCTAACATAAAACTACATTTATTATGCTGTTTTCTATATGTATGTTTGCTCCTCACATTTTCAACTTTTTTTTGAGATACATATAGGAAGAGCTGCGGACCTTCTTCGGAGATAGAAGGACGGAATCTAACTGTGGTCACCACCATTATATTGCACTTGTGTGCTCTCACCATCATACCAGATGTTGTTGACCCTGACGAATTATGTGCATCAATTTCTCCTTGAAAAGGGATGAAACATATGGATTAATTTCAGTCAATCAATGTACGAGTTTCGCAAATTCTCAGACAAATGTCAGCTATAGGTAAGTGCATGGGTATACATCCATGAAAATTTTCATGAACAATATCAATCTTGTTAAAACACATCATATTTGTCTTTTTCGTATCTCACAAATGGGATTGAGTTTATTCTTGAATTTTTGCATGTGTATAGACCATGGCCTTAATTACCTATAATTGTCAATTTTTTTTGAGAATTTTGGAAATTGTATGTTTGATTTTAGGAGAATTTGCACCGTTGTCACAAAGTGCTCACTTTCACCTGATATCTATCTGGAACTATGGACCTCCTTTCGAGATAAAAAGTCGGAATCGCACCGTGGTCACCACCATTGCACTTGTATGCTCTCACAATCATACCATATATGGTCGACCCTGAATAATTTTGTTCATGAATTTCTCCTTGAAAAAAGGATTAAACATATGGGGAAAAGGATGAAACATACGGATTTCAGTCAATCAATGTATACAATAACAAGTTTTTAATATTTTTATAGCAAAGATTAAGTGAACAATTAACCGATACATATGCCAATATTAATTTGTGGAGAGAATATTCGATGCCCTCAAAGCTGGAGAATATGCGTACCCAGCTGCGGCCTCCAAGCTTCCAAATTAAGATTCTAAAGCTTGGTCAAAAGAGGTCGTTCACGTGCTTCTTCAAATCATACCTATGTGGCAGTCGGCATCAATGTAGAAACAGCAAATTGTAGAGATGCAGTTGGGTAGGCAGGATGAGGATCGCATGCGTGTGAGATGTATGGCGGCCGTTTCTCATGGCAGGCAAGCTACTATAAATATCACACTCAACCCAACCCTTTGCAGCATGTAGCAAGCCATTGTAGACGACACATAGATACATATGTACTAGGTTCCTAAACATATCATACACACTCACCGGCCACACAACCTCAATATATACTACTAGAAATGGCTAATGAATCCTTGGCGACAGGACGGGTGATAGGAGATGTCTTGGACCCCTTCAATAGCACCGTGGATCTGACGGTCATGTACAACGGCAGCCCTATTGTCAGCGGAATGGAGCTTCGCTCGCCGGTGGTCTCGGATAAACCGAGGGTCGAGATCGGAGGAGACGATTTTCGCGTAGCATATACCCTAGTGAGTCCATGTCTTTATTAATTGTGGATTGAATTAGGTGTTAACTGATGTAGCATTATTAATTCTGAACACTGTGATATATGTGTTTGGCTATGCAAATGCAACATATGTAGGTCATGGTGGACCCTGATGCTCCTAACCCAAGCAATCCGACCTTGAGGGAATACTTGCACTGGTGAGGCCGGGCAAGCCTTGTTAGCTCTTGCACATGTGCATGCATTACACGTATCAGATCGATATTAGGCGCAATACATGCGTGTACATATGTGCATACCATGCAAACAGCAACGTTTGTACACTTGCGCGGGCATCTGTAGACTGTAGTGTATAAAAATAGAGGGTCTTAAGCCATCTTAAGGTTAACCTTATACATTACAGGGGTGACCTTAAACAGGCTATAAGCAAAAAAGGCTTAAGACTGGTCCTCAAGCTAAAGACCTGGCCATAAGCATTAAAATACAATTTTTCTTTATCTGCCAAGTGAGACCGTCTTAAGGTCCCTTGGATTATATACACTATGGAGTCAGGCTTAAGATTTAGATGGGACCAACCTTAAGACCCCTTAGAGCACTCCCAATGCAGAAACTATGGATGGTTTCTATGGCATTAAATAAGATGCCAAGTAAGCAAAATGCTGATGTGTCATTGGAGTTAAGGAGGAGAGATAAGGAAATAGTTTCTTATATAGACACCATGTCTACACAGGAACCAAGATAGAAAGAGCTGTGATAGGTAGATGATAGGAGAGAGAAGATAGATGATTGGATGAAAATTTTATTTATAAAAACTATCCATTGAAAGTATAGTTTCTATGGGTAATGTCTACATTAATTGGCAAGTATAGAAACTATCTCATAATTTCTGCATTAGGAGTGCCCTTAGAGCATCTCCAACAGTATGAGCTAGTTACTAGCCCTAAGACAACTTCTCCAATAGTACTAACTTTTAGCACATAGCTCATAACATAAATAGCCTCACATGACACTCTTACATAATCTTGGAATGTGTGTATGAGACTAGCTCTTGATCAAGAGATATCTTTTCTCTCTCTTCTATTAAAATATGAAATAATATGCTTAGAGCTAGCTCATAAGTCACTATTGGAGATGCTCTTAAGTTATATACACTACAGATGCCCTGATGAGCATAGATCCTAGCTTTCATGCACGTACAAATGCATGTAGTACGCGTGTCAGCAGACATGTACATATATATATATATATATATATATATATATATATATATATATATATATATATATATATATATATATATATATATATATATATATATATATATATATATATATATGGGAGTGACTAATACATGTTCATCATATATATAGTGCATATCTCAGTATTGTTTCGTTGTACGACTAGATCAAATGCTAATTATCGATCGATCTATGTCCATGACATGCAGGACGGTAACTGATATCCCAGCATCAACGGATGATACATACGGTGAGCACTACACTTGTGAATGTAACATATATCCTGCGCGTGCATTCATCCATGGACCATGCATGATCTTTTCTTTTCTTTTCTTTTGTGTGTGTAACGTACATATACACGAGCACTGTTGGATGGAGATCGACACTGGCCGGTCGGAGTGCATGCTCGCACTTGCGCTATTTTGGATATTTTGCATGGACAATTGGATCCAATTTGGATGTGACTTGAAACATAATTGCATTCAGGCCGTGAGGTGATGTGCTACGAGAGCCCAAACCCGGCGACGGGCATCCACCGCCTGGTGTTCGTGCTGTTCCGGCAGCTCGGCCGGGAGACGGTGTTCGCGCCGTCGATGCGCCACAACTTCAACACCCGCAGCTTCGCCCGCCGCTACAACCTCGGCTCGCCCGTCGCCGCCATGTACTTCAACTGCCAGCGCCAGGCCGGCTCCGGCGGCCGGAGGTTCACCGGCCCCTACACGAGCCGCCGCCAACAAGCTTGATCGATCGATCGGGCCTAATTTTCTAGCTAGCTAAGCTACCTATGCCTACATACAATATGTACATACGTACGTGGTGCATGCATGACAACACTTAATTAAATCGCATAAACGAATAAACGTATAAGCATGATCATATATAGCATTTATATACTACATATATATGCTCGCAGCTGCAGCTAGCTAGCTCGCTACCGCCAAGCCGTGTACTCAAGAGGATGTCGGGTTTCTTTGCGTACGCATAGAATTTGGTCTATGCTATATATATAGATAGACAAATGGGTGTGCCGTTTGTATTTCCTGTTTAATGTATACCACAAATTAAGTTGCATAAATATATGCAATCATGAAGCAATCAGTAATATATAGAGAATGCGAGTGAGAATTGCAACGAAATTTTCTTTCGTGTTAGCCAAATATAACCTCGCGGGAAAAGATGTCCCTCTTGCACCGTTGCCCTAAAACCTAACTTAAAACTCGATTTTTCGGATCAGCGATTTGCCGTGTTAGGAAGTCGAATTAATTGCCATCTCGTCGTGTGTATATATATCTATTTATATATATACGGAGCATATCTAGTGCTAATGCACTATTCAGTGCTAACATGCTAATGCGAACATTGCATGTCCGATCTGGCCCCAACGGCCTGGATTCTTATGGGTAAGATACACTGCGTCACTTATACCCTTTTGCGGATAACCCCTGCCTCCCTTCTATTCTTTTGCTGATTACCCCCGCCTCCCTTCTGCTGCACTCGTTCCCCACCCCCACTCCTTCCTCTGCTCCCTGACTCCAACATCGTGCGCACGTCCTCTTGGGAGTAAGGGTGGGGAGCGTCAGGGGGCCAACGGTGGGCAAGGGGGAGCGACGGCGCAGCAGAAGAGGACGTGCACACGACGTTGGAGTTAGGTAGCAAGGGAAGAAGTAAGGGTGGGGAGTGAGTGCAGCAGAAGGGAGGCGGGGGTAATCGGCAAAAGAATAGAAGGGAGGCTGGGGATTATTGTAACATCCTGAAAAATTTAAATTTGAAAATATGAATTTCTTGAATTATATTTGCAATATGTTCTGTTGGAATTTGGATTTTTGTGATGTTTTCTTGAATTTGGATGAGATTTCAAATTTTTAAGAGTTCGTAATAGACAAACCATAGTAGTACCAAAAAGGGGAAATGTGCAAATATTAGAAAACTAAAATTTTAAAAGCAAATCTGAAAAGATGATCCAGTATAAGAAGAGAGAAACTTGAAGTTAAAATATAAAAATCTTCTTTTGAAAATAATGGCAGGACTAACAACAAAAGGGAATGAATAAAATGCAAACACAATACATACACGCACACCTACACATGTATAATCCAAATGATAATAGTAATAGAAACTCTCATTTAATTATATATATATTGAAGCTTAAATTCCGAAAGTCATACAAAAATCAGTAAACGAAAATATTAAACAAAAGCTTAAGTTAGAAAATAGAAAATCTAAATGCAAAGATCAAATTTCAGTCACTGCAAAAGCTTCCCATTTTCCCTTCTTTATTTTTCTCTCATTTACATGTGGGCCCCACTCTTCTCTTCCTCTCTCTTCCCCTTTTTCCTTACTCCCTCCCGATTCCTTCTCTGGCGCGTGGCCCCGGCTCCACTTCACCTTTCCCCTCTGGCCAGCCGGCCCCTCGCCCGCAGCCCGTCTTCTTCCTCCTCCCTTCCTGTTCTTACGCGCGCCGCTGCGGCCGGTGCGCTGCCTCCTCCTTGCTTCGTCTCCACCTCCTTCCCTATTCTCGTGGCGCCACTCGCACCGCTCCCGGCCGCGTCGCTCTGCGCGTGGGCCTCGCATCTCGCTCCTGCCCGTGGACCCGCGCCCGCGCATCCTCTCCATGGCGCTCCGTGCGCGCGCGGCGCTCCCCTTGCCTATGAGCCTTGACCGCCGCTTGAATTCACCTCCCCTGGACACAATGCCTTCGCGTTCACCTCCCCTTGCCATTCACCCCCCCTTGCGCAGTCTCGGTGCATTCCCCCTCTCCCTAGCTCGGCCGCGCGTCGTCTCCTCCCTCCCTTCGCCGTGGTCCAGTTAGCACCGCCCCAGGTTCGCTTGGCCTCGCCCCAGGTTCACCCTCGCCCAGTTGCCACCCGTGCTCGCTGCCTATAAGACGCCCTGGGCTCGTCTCCTCCTTTTCCCCCATTTGAGCTCGCTCCATCTTCGCCTCCGGCCGGCCACCGCCACTTCCAGCGCCGCCGCCTCCTCGGTCGCCCCCAGACCGATTCCTCATGCCGTGAGCGTCTCCTCGGTGCACCAAAGCTCACCCACCGCGGCCGGCGCCCACCGCCATCCGAGCTCCCCACAACGGTGAGCCTCCCCGCGCCGCCCACGGCTCCCGATGCCGGCGCTCCTCGTCGCCTCCCCGCCACCATGGACGACATGGTAAGGTTCCCCATGGCTCACTCTTGCTCGTGCTTCCCTTGTTTCGCTCTCTCCCCTTCCGCGCGGCGCCGTTCCCCTCGTCGCCGCCCCAACGCCACAGCCCGCTCGCATTGGCGCCGCCGGCCAGTTGCCGCCTCGAGCTCCTCATCACGGAGGAAGCCAATTGGCGGCGCGTCGCCTCCCGGCCGCTCCTCACCGGCAACGCCGCTGCGGCTCCGCCGCCACTCCCTTCCTGTTTCTTCCTTCTCCCTGTGTTGGCCGAACAGAACACCCCCCAATTCTTTTCGGGTGTGCATGACAAGTGGGCCCAAGGCCACTCAAGGCAATTAAACTCAGCTCTTGCTAGCTAGTTAAGAAAAACCCAAAAATCAAAATGTAATGGCACACACATATAAAATAGCTGTCCCTGCAAAATAAGGTTACTAAAGATGACAAGGAAAGGATTGAGCTATGAAATTACAATAGAGAATTTTGCAAGATGAGAATATCCTAGCTTTAATCTTTGATCAAATTGCATGCCATTTTCGTTAACCCATTAATTAGAAAATAAATTCAGGGAAAATTTGAAATAATCCAAGAAAGTTAATAATCTTGATTAGGATACAAAATAAGATCAACTAAGATTTAGTATCCAGTTGTTTATTTTATAAGTAATTACCATAGCTGGAATGTTTATTGAGGTATAAATACCAATTAGAGGCATCAATAAAATATAGTTTTGTTTAAGGTCCAAGTAAGGATCCTAACTAAAAATGTATCCAAGTTAAAGTAGGTAGAGTTTAACTAAATAAATTGAAGTGCAAGTTAAAAGCATAAATAAAATATGATGTAGGGATAAATTAAGTTAAACCCTAGCATTAAGATTCATGCAAAATAAAGATGCAGAGTAGGATTGTTATGTGTCAGGTCTAGATTTACTTTTAGGGGTGCCTCGGTTGATATAAAATGTAGTCGTCTAAAATACGGTTGTCACTCCTATGTCTTTAACGGGTATATCAACTGATAGCAACCTTTAATTAATAGGGCGTCTCCAGGAAGAAGTGTCTTATTAAGATATATATATGTGTGTATGTGTGCATAATTGTAATAAAGTAACCTCTAGGTCGTCGGTAATTAAAAATAAGCTACCTAATATAATTACGTAAATAGTAATTATTACTAGCAAGCCATTAACAAATAAATTTTAATGTTAGATTTTGCTAAATAGCAAATCCAGAAGTATAACTCTATAAATCAAGCCTTGCTAGATAAATAAATGAAGCTGAGTCTAATAATAATAACAAATGTATAAGACAAAAGGATAGTAGTGCCATTAATTAAATCTTAATATTAGATTTGGTAAATAATAGAATGGAGCATGGAATACCGAACTAGGGCCCGTACGAATGAGTCCTAATTCAACTTAAATGCAGTCTAGCTATGAATGAGGATACATAAGATATGATAATGGGATTATTAGAAATTTAAATTCTAATTAATTACCATATAAGAATAAATATTTAGCCCTTGCTATTTATCTTAATCTAATTAATAAGTAAAAGCCTATATCAGAGACTATTCTAAAAACTTAATTAAAATATCCAAGTGTTCTAATACCTTCGACTAAAAGATTTATAGAATAAGTCTGATCTCATCTGTCCATCCATTTGCCTTGCCATAACCTGAGTTGCAAGGAATACATACCCTAGAAATAAAATTTGTGCACTAAACTCCTGCACCAGACTATAGGTCTAACCCGACTCATGGGACTTCCTTGATAAATATAAAAATAATAAAAGAAATTTATCAATCAAAAGGTCAAGCCTCGCTTCTCCCCAATCGGCTAGGTATGGCCACCTTCCTTTCTCAAGCGGATAACTCTGTGAGTGCGTCTTCACTTCGATCCCTCGTATTTCTAAAATTTTCCCTCACGGTAAAGCATTCAGACAACTCGTCCTCCTGCCCAAGCCCGGCTATCGATGTGCTTACCACACACTAACCTGAATCGCCCTTCTATTCTCAAATCATAATAAATGCATACTTAAACTAAATCGGATATTTGAAGTGATTGGAGTTATTTGAATCTTTTGAGTTATTTGCTTTCGTTTTGGATTCAGTCGTTTGTCGTGTAATTAGAAACTGAAGTCCGAAGATTCCACGGATCAAGCGAGATCAAGAGCGAAGTAAAGAAAAGATCCGAAGCTCAAGAGAAAGCATTGCGTGAGCTCAAGACTGCAACCGCGCCAGGCGAGTCAATACTTTGATCATGTTGAACCTACATTTCTGCAAATTACTTTGTTTTAAATTAACAAATTGCATGCTGTTATTTATATGCAAAGACATGCTAAATTTAATATTCTAGTTATATGCCACTATTTACCTTGAATAATATTACACCCTCTGTTGAATATTTGAATGTGTGAACCTTGTCGCCCTAGCAAAAACTATAAATAGTAACATTTCAAAATAAGTCCAGTAACAGTATGCCATGCTTAGCATTGATTAGGAACTTGGGGCAAGAAATTGTCCCAAGCATCACTTTTATTCATGAGAAACTGGTTTGGGCAGTCATGGTGGGAATGATTGGTATATTTGGTTATGGATATTTTACAATCCCAAAATCCCCAACTTGCTTTAATGTCCAGGCGGATTGGTTTGAGGTGTGGATGAGTATGTGTGCGTGTATGTGTAGTGTGAATGTGGTGCGGTGATTGCGGTGTGGTGCGGTGATTGCACAGTGTGGTGCGAGTGATTGCACGGCATAGTGCGATGATTGCACAAGTGGGTTAGTGGTAGACCGTCCAGATACCCTAAGGACTGAATCTTGTCATGTCACCGTGTAAAAGCAGTACAACCACAAGTGGCAAAGTGTAGGCAGGGTTTACTAATTTGTGTGGCTCTAGGTGGTTACGTGAAGGTATGACCACGAGCAAAGGGATGGATGGTCGCATCCCGCCTTTGCCGTGATGGCTCACGAGGACCCTTCCGAGGATGGTCGGATCCTACGGAAGATAGACCTTAGCGGGCGTAACCACAATAGGACTATGCATTGTAACAATCTGTGATAGTCTACTCAACCGCATGGCTAAGGAATCATGTGGGGCAACGGGTGGATTTATCTCTTGTGGGTAAAGTGTGCAAAACTCTGCGAGTCAAAACTATTCGAATAGCCGTGCCCACAGTCAGAAGCGAACATGGGAACTTAACTAGATATAGTTACATTTACAAAAGTATTTGAAAAATGGGAATGGAAAAGTGGAAGGGCAGAGGAAAGCCCAGATTTGAGTTGTCCTGGGTGTCGTCCCAGTGTGTCCTGGATGTCGTTCCAGTGGTTCCTGGGTGTCGTCCCAGTGTGTCCTGGATGTCGTTCCAGTGGTTCTTGGGTGTCGTCCCAGTGGTAAGTTAAGCGGCTATAACGCTGAAAAATGTCATACGGTGTGATGCCGTATGTAGGGAGAAGTTATGGTGATATTAAGCATATGGTGTGATGCCATATGTATGGAAATTCATATTAATACTCCTTGAACATTATGCTTTTGTTCAAATGCTAGGTCTTAGGAATTTTTATATAATTGTATTCAAAAGCACTTTTCGCAAAGAAAATAAACCTAAGCCATCCTTGATTAGCCCTACATGTTATATATATCTGCATTCGTGTGTTGATTCATTGAGCACGGGGTGGAGTGCTCATGCTCGCTTTGCGACAAATTCGGGAGCGAGAATCGATCAACTGCGCTTCAGCGATACTTACGGATCATGATGGCAAAGAAGATGAAGATGTCGAGAATTAGGTCGCGAACCTCCGGTTGGCTGCTGTGGGCATGTCTGAAGGTCCCATCTGTGTAGCCGTTCTTCCACTGCTGCAATTTATTGATTTCGCCTAATCGGCCCATGTGTAAGTTTATTATTTTAATTACGTTTCCGCATGATAGGTACTTTGATATTCAGAAGCGTAGCGTGTGCACTATCTACGATCCAGGAATAGTGCAATTAAACCTGATAGATTCGGATTGTAAAATCTGGTCAGCGGGTTTGGTATCGAGCATATCATTGCGGTCGTGACCTAGTTAACTTTGGCCGTTAGTTTCATGACTAGAATTATTTCTTAAAGCTATATCTCCAAAATTATAAGAAGTATTGCGTAATCTCTTCTCTCTTAGCTGATTCCTCTCATCTATGTGCTGCCCAGCCGTTTATACTTTTGAAGCTCTCTTATCCCAAATTCAAAGTGATGAAAATCCAGTACTCCTCTGGTAAACCCCCATTGCAAACATACTTTTGACTAAAGCCACCAAAGCTTAAATTTGAAACTCGTTTCCAAAATTGTTTTATTCTGAGATGATTGATTATCCAAAATTATTTACAAAAGTTCAATTGTCGAACTCATTCATCTTGATCAACCTGACCTTCCGAGGAAATTTTCATAAGTTCAATTACTTGCCAAAAATTTCTTCCACAAATTCATATTGGATCCTCAAATAGTTAAAGCAAAAATTTTTGTCGAAAACTTTTACCTAAAAAGACCGTGTATTTCAAAAATAAAAACCTAAGGAAAAAAAAACCGTAAGAAGTTGCTTCTCAAAAGGGTTATTCCGGTAAAAGTTTATTTTCCATATTCAGTTTTGTTACCTATGGTTAGAAAAACACTTCTCTTCAAAAATGTATATGCATATATTTCAAAGTTACGTATTTCAAGCTAAAAAAATCCATTTACTTACGAAATAATAATAGGAGAATAAGTATTAATATCAATCAAATCAGCCTGAATCTGTCCTTTTCCTTCTATTGATTTAAAGAGAAAACTTTGTTTCTCCTCTCGGACCTCTACTCCAAATTTTAAGGTTAGGAGCGTTGAAGATATCCATGAAGATAAGGTGGTCTCGTTTTAAGCGGACTATGCGAGATAAACCTTATGCATCTTATGTGTTCTCCCTGAGTAGACGTTGTATTGTTGCAAGACTCTATTTGGTCCTGTGCACTGCCTTTTTGCCCTCAGGCGTCCTATTTTGCAGTCACGGGAAGAGCTTGTTTTAAAGGTTTGCGTGGTTATATGTCACCCCTAACTTTCGAAGTGTATTCTTTTAAAATCTAAAGGGGTTTAGAATATCTTATTCCCACGACTCAATCCTCACCTCATGCTATTCCCTCTCGCCTCTTGCTGAAAATCCTATCGGAAGCAAGGAGCTACATAGTCAAGTCAAGGCAATCAAAGGTGAGTGAAGCATTCGCATTTTCCTCAATCGACACCTGGACCAAGACTCGAGACTCTGCCCTGCTAACCCTCTCCCCTTACCACCCAGAGGAACCATAGATCAAATCGCCACTAACTAAACACCATAACAAGGGGCGCGTCGACAACGTGAAGAGAAAAGACATTATGCATACCAATACTCCGTGAACTACTCCAATTACGAAGACGACCATCAACCTGGTGAATATCCTATGAGCAAGGCCACATATTCTCTCTGTGAAAGACAAGACCACCAACCTGAAGATTGCTTCTAAGACCTATGACTGACCAAGCAGCTGAAGTGCCACGGATGAGTTTCCACGTCGCCACAAGACCCATCATACAGGTTAGAAGAGATAAATTAGTGATACCCATTTTAAGGGGTAGCACTAAGAGACAAAATGTTGAAGAAGCGCCATGATGTAGGTGTTGGAGGTGCGACAACCTAGGCTCGAGTTAATTGGACCGTACAAGAAGACTTACAAGACCGGGAGCCTTACGGTGATAAGGATAAAGACCACCATATAGATATGTCCATAGTCGCCTTTGCACCCCTAAGGTCCTCTACTCCTAAGACACAGACAATTGCTACCCACCTATTAATATGAAATTCTACAACCGTATGTCCAATAGACGATGCAACTACTCCATTCTACGATGGCGTGAAGACAATAATGTTAAAGGGCAAGTACTTGGAAGACTACGACCTATCCAGGAGAACCAGGTATCTCTTTTCCCTTTTGACTTCTCCAAGTTCTAACCCCTATTGTGCAGATTCTCATCTCTCTATAAAGCTAAGGAACTATACGTCGAGCAACATCCCCAAAACCTATTGCTGGCCAATATAACTCCTCTCCATTCCTTCTACTCTACCGGAATCTCGGGGTCGAGATTCTTTTTAAGGGGGGTAGATTTGTAACATCCTGAAAAATTTAAATTTGAAAATATGAATTTCTTGAATTATATTTGCAATATGTTACATTGGAATTTGGATTTTTGTGATGTTTTCTTGAATTTGGATGAGATTTCAAATTTTTAAGAGTTAGTAATAGACAAACCATAGTAGTACCAAAAAGGGGAAATGTGCAAATATTAGAAAACTAAAATTTTAAAAGCAAATCTGAAAAGATGATCCAGTATAAGAAGAGAGAAACTTGAAGTTAAAATATAAAAATCTTCTTTTGAAAATAATGGCAGGACTAACAACAAAAGGAATGAATAAAATGCAAACACAATACATACACGCACACCTACACATGTATAATCCAAATGATAATAGTAATAGAAACTCTCATTTAATTATATATATATTGAAGCTTAAATTCGAAAGTCATACAAAAATCGATGTGAAAATATTAAACAAAAGCTTAAGTTAGAAAATAGAAAATCTAAATGCAAAGATCAAATTTCAGTCCTTGCAAAAGCTTCCCATTTTCCCTTCTTTATTTTCTCTCATTTACATGTGGGCCCCACTCTTCTCTTCCTCTCTCTTCCCTTTTTCCTTACTCCTCCCGATTCCTTCTGCGCGCGTGGCCCGGCTCCACTTCACCTTTCCCCTCGCGGCCGGCCGGCCCTCGCGCAGCCCGTCTTCTTCCTCCTCCCTTCCTGTTCTTACCGCCGCGCCGCTGCGGCCGGTGCGCTGCCTCCTCCTTGCTTCGTCTCCACCTCCTTCCCTATTCTCCGCGCGCCACTCGCACCGCTCCCGGCCGCGTCGCTCGCGCGCGGGCCTCGCATCTCCGCTCCTGCCCGTGGACCGCGCCCGCCCGCATCCTCTCCATGGCGCTCCCGTGCGCGCAGCGCTGCCCCTTGCCTATGAGCCTTGACGCGCTTGAATTCACCTCCCCTGGACACAATGCCTTCGCGTTCACCTCCCTTGCCATTCACCCCCTTGCGCGGTCTCGGTGCATTCCCCTCTCCCTAGCTCGGCGCGCGTCGTCTCTCCTCCCTTCGCCGTGGTCGATTAGCACCGCCCCGAGTTCGCAGCCTCGCCCGAGTTCACCTCGCCCGATTGCCACCGTGCTCGCTGCCTATAAGGCGCCCAGGCTCGTCTCCTCCTTTTCCCCATTTGAGCTCGCTCCATCTTCGCCTCGGCGGCCACCGCCACTTCCAGCGCCGCCGCCTCTCGGTCGCCCCGGACCGATTCCTCATGCCGTGGCGTCTCCTCGGTGCACCAAAGCTCACCCCACCGCGGCCGACGCCCACCGCCATCGAGCTCCCCACAGCGGTGAGCCTCCCGCGCCACGGCTCCGATGCCGGCGCTCTCGTCGCCTCCCGCCACCATGGGCGACATGGTAAGGTTCCCCATGGCTCACTCTTGCTCGTGCTTCCCTTGTTTCGCTCTCTCCCCCTTCCGCCGCGGCGCCGTTCCCCTAAATCGCCGCCGCCCAACGCCACAGACCGCTCGCATTGGCGCCGCCCGCCGAGTTGCCGCCTCGAGCTCCTCATCACCGGAGGAAGCCAATTGGCGGTCGCCGTCGCCTCCCGGCCGCTCCTCACCGGCAACGCCTGCGGCTCCGCCGCCACTCCGCTTCCTGTTTCTTCCTTCTCCCTGTGTTGGCGAGCAGAACACCCCCAATTCTTTTCGGGTGTGCATGACAAGTGGGCCCAAGGCCACTCAAGGCAATTAAACTCAGCTCTTGCTAGCTAGTTAAGAAAAACCCAAAAATCAAAATGTAATGGCACACACATATAAAATAGCTGTCCCTGCAAAATAAGGTTACTAAAGATGACAAGGAAAGGATTGAGCTATGAAATTACAATAGAGAATTTTGCAAGATGAGAATATCCTAGCTTTAATCTTTGATCAAATTGCATGCCATTTTCGTTAACCCCTGTTAATTAGAAAATAAATTCAGGGAAAATTTGAAATAATCCAAGAAAGTTAATAATCTTGATTAGGATACAAAATAAGATCAACTAAGATTTAGTATCCAGTTGTTTATTTTATAAGTAATTACCATAATTGGAATGTTTATTGAGGTATAAATACCAATTAGAGGCATCAATAAAATATAGTTTTGTTTAAGGTCCAAGTAAGGATCCTAACTAAAAATGTATCCAAGTTAAAGTAGGTAGAGTTTAACTAAATAAATTGAAGTGCAAGTTAAAAGCATAAATAAAATATGATGTAGGGATAAATTAAGTTAAACCCTAGCATTAAGATTCATGCAAAATAAAGATGCAGAGTAGGATTGTTATGTGTCAGGTCTAGATTTACTTTTAGGGGTGCCTCTGGTTGATATAAAATGTAGTCGTCTAAAATACGGTTGTCACTCCTATGTCTTTACTTGGGTATATCAAGCGATAGCAACCTTTAATTAATAGGGCGTCTCCAGGAAGAAGTGTCTTATTAAGATATATATATGTGTGTATGTGTGCCGCAATTGTAATAAAGTAACCTCTAGGTCGTCGGGTAATTAAAAATAAGCTACCTAATATAATTACGTAAATAGTAATTATTACTAGCAAGCCATTAACAAATAAATTTTAATGTTAGATTTTGCTAAATAGCAAATCCAGAAGTATAACTCTATAAATCAAGCCTTGCTAGATAAATAAATGAAGCTGAGTCTAATAATAATAACAAATGTATAAGACAAAAGGATAGTAGTGCCATTAATTAAATCTTAATATTAGATTTGGTAAATAATAGAATGGAGCATGGAATACCGAACTAGGGCCCGTACGAATGAGTCCTAATTCAACTTAAATGCAGTCTAGCTATGAATGAGGATACATAAGATATGATAATGGGATTATTAGAAATTTAAATTCTAATTAATTACCATATAAGAATAAATATTTAGCCCTTGCTATTTATCTTAATCTAATTAATAAGTAAAAGCCTATATCAGAGACTATTCTAAAAACTTAATTAAAATATCCAAGTGTTCTAATACCTTCGACTAAAAGATTTATAGAATAAGTACAGATCTCATCTGTCCATCCAGTTTGCCTTGCCATAACCTGAGTTGCAAGGAATACATACCCTAGAAATAAAATTTGTGCACTAAACTCCTGCACCAGACTATAGGTCTAACCCGACTCATGGGACTTCCTTGATAAATATAAAAATAATAAAGAAATTTATCAATCAAAAGGTCAAGCCTCGCTTCTCCCCAATCGGCTAGGTATGGCCACCTTCCTTTCTCAAAGCGGATAACTCACGTGAGTGCGTCTTCACTTTCGATCCCTCGTATTTCTAAAATTTTCCCTCACGGTAAAGCATTGGACAACTCGTCCTCTGCCCAAGCCCGGCTATCGATGTGCTTACCACACACTAAACTGAATCGCCTTCTATTCTCAAATCATAATAAATGCATACTTAAACTAAATCGGATATTTGAAGTGATTGGAGTTATTTGAATCTTTTGAGTTATTTGCTTTCGTTTTGGATTCAGTCGTTTGTCGTGTAATTAGAAACTGAAGTCCGAAGATTCCACGGATCAAGCGAGATCAAGAGCGAAGTAAAGAAAAGATCCGAAGCTCAAGAGAAAGCATTGCGTGAGCTCAAGACTGCAACCGCGCCAGGCGAGTCAATACTTTGATCATGTTGAACCTACATTTCTGCAAATTACTTTGTTTTAAATTAACAAATTGCATGCTGTTATTTATATGCAAAGACATGCTAAATTTAATATTCTAGTTATATGCCACTATTTACCTTGAATAATATTACACCCTCTGTTGAATATTTGAATGTGTGAACCTTGTCGCCCTAGCAAAAACTATAAATAGTAACATTTCGAAAATAAGTCCGTAACCGTATGCCATGCTTAGCATTGATTAGGAACTTGGGGCAAGAAATTGTCCCAAGCATCACTTTTATTCATGAGAAACTGGTTTGGGCAGTCATGGTGGGAATGATTGGTATATTTGGTTATGGATATTTTACAATCCCAAAATCCCCAACTTGCTTTAATGTCTAGGCGGATTGGTTTGAGGGTGTGGATGAGTATGTGTACGTGTATGTGTAGTGTGAATGTGGTGCGGTGATTGCACGGTGTGGTGCGATGATTGCACGGTGTGGTGCGATGATTGCACAAGTGGGTTAGTGGTAGACCGTCCGGATACCCCTAAGGACTGAATCTTGTCATGTCACCGTGTAAAGCAGTACAACCACAAGGTGGCAAAGTGTAGGCGGGGTTTACTAATTTGTGTGGCTCTAGGTGGTTACGTGAAGGTATGACCACGAGCAAAGGGATGGATGGTCGCATCCCGCCTTTGCCCGTGATGGCTCACGAGGACCCTTCCGAGGATGGTGGATCCTACGGAAGATAGACCTTAGCGGGCGTAACCACAATAGGACTATGCATTGTAACAATCTGTGATAGTCTACTCAACCGCATGGCTAAGGAATCATGTGGGGCAGCGGGTGGATTTATCTCTTGTGGGTAAAGTGTGCAAAACTCTGCGAGTCAAAACTATTCGAATAGCCGTGCCCACAGTCGAAAGCGAACATGGGAACTTAACTAGATATAGTTCATTTACAAAAGTATTTGAAAAATGGGAATGGAAAAGTGGAAGGCGGAGAAAGCCCAGATTTGAGTTGTCACGGGTGTCGCCCCGGTGTGTCTGGATGTCGTTCGGTGGTTCCCGGTGTCGTCGATGTGTCCGGATGTCGTTCGGTGGTTCTTGGGTGTCGTCCCAGTGGTAAGTTAAGCGGCTATAACGCTGAAAAATGTCATACGGTGTGATGCCGTATGTAGGGAGAAGTTATGGTGATATTAAGCATATGGTGTGATGCCATATGTATGGAAATTCATATTAATACTCCTTGAACATTATGCTTTTGTTCAAATGCTAGGTCTTAGGAATTTTTATATAATTGTATTCAAAAGCACTTTTCGCAAAAGAAAATAAACCTAAGCCATCCTTGATTAGCCCTACATGTTATATATACTGCATTCTGTGTGTTGATTCGCTGAGCACGGGGTCGGAGTGCTCATGCTCGCTTTTGCGACAAATTCAGGAGCAGGAATCAGATCACTGCGCTTCAGCGATACTTCTGGATCATGATGGCAAAGAAGATGAAGATGTCGAGAATTAGGTCGCGAACCTCCAGTTGGCTGCCTGTGGGCATGTCCTGAAGGTCCCATCTGTGTGCTTCGTTCTTCCACTGCTGCAATTTATTGATTTCGGCCTAATCGGCCCATGTGTAAGTTTATTATTTTAATTACGTTTCCGCATGATAGGTACTTTGATATTCAGAAGCAGAAGCGTGTGCACTATCTCGATCCGAGGAATAGTGCAATTAAACACAGTAGATTCTGGATTGTAAAATCTGGGTCTGACAATTATCCGCAAGATGACATAAGTGAGGCAGTGCATCCCACCACAAGGATCTAGGCCGTAGGGGCCAGATCGGACGCCCAACGTTCGCATTATTAGTATGTTAGCATGGAATAGTGCATTAGTACTAGATATGCTCCCCCCTACACACACATACATACATATATTAAAATAGTTTTATACTCCTGGGAGTACATAATCCCACTTCTCATATACTAATTTAATGATATTTTTATACCTCTATCTATTTGAGCATACTCTAATAGTGGTTATAATATACTCCAAAGTGAGTTCCATGAAAAATTTCATAAAAATCTTCAAATTATAGTATCATTTACGTATATAGTATTTTTATGTATCGAAAAATGTATATAGAAAAAATAAAGTATTCCGATAAAATTTTTTCAACCAAGTCTTATTGGAGTATCTTAAAATTAGTATTTAACTATACCAAAAGTGATAAAGAGGTATAACATATTCGTTTAAGTGGTATATTAGATGTGGGAGTACGTACTCCCGAGAGTACGAAATAGGCTTCCTATATATACATATGCATATATATATATATATATATATATATATATATATATATATATATATATATATACACACACACACACACACACACACACACACATTAATTGGGATCTAGGCAAAGATTCTAAAGCTTGTCAAATAAGGTCATCCACGTGCTTCTTCAAATCATACATACGTGGCATATAGGATACTAGTAGTGAAAGCGTGGCGGCATATCACACTAGCTACCACGAAGACCGAAGTAAAAAAACCGAAAATTCGTGAGAGGGGCTTATCTAAAAAATGTCCCGTACGTATTTTCGGAGGAAGTGAAGTGTTTTTCCGCATAAAACCAAGGACACATGCGTAATTTCGAGAAAACCACGGGGTGTTATCTAGCAAAAGGAGGGTCTCCATGAAAAACCAAGGACCCATATGATATTTCGGAAAAGCGAAGGGGTTTTCCATGAAAACATGACACGGCATGGGCTTCTCTGCAAAAACGAGGATCCGCACGCTATTTTACAAAATCCGGAGGGCCTATTCACAAAAGGACTGATGTGGCCTACCTCCCGATGGCGAATCCCCTGGGGCATAATATAGGTAATAATGATGTCGGCATGATGTAGGAATAGCAAATTGTAGAGATATAGCTATATGGCCTCCCAATTAATTGTTCGACCTAGCTAGAAAGACAAGCATTTTTATGTATCGTTTAGAAATTTTTGAATTTTTTATGTCAAGTTTAACTAGTTTACTAACTAGTTCAAATAAATTTAAACTAAAATTTAAATTATGGTTATCTTTTTTATGATAGTTTGATTGTACTAACGGTACTAGTCACCATGTAATGAATTGCAAGCTGCGGTTCATGTAGCTATCAGGGAAAGATCATTGACCTAAAGGTTTGCAATATATGGACCGGTATATATTCCATATATACCTAACATGATAAGATTCTGGGACTACATTTATTGCTTTTCTTTTGCCGATCGATCAGTTCTCTGAAGATAACAAAAAGGTTTGCTATGCATATTCTACATACATTTCCCACAAAGAAGAGGAAGATAGATACTTTTTTGCAACGCAAAAAAGGGCCAGTATATACTTCAATTATGATATTCCAACATCTCAGAAATATCTCCCCTCAATCCTCGTAGAATTCATCAGACCTGTACAAAACTCTTAATTTACTTGTTGTTTGAGTAACCACATACATATATATAGCTATAGTCATTTACGTTTTACCGAATCTTTAGACGACCATGCTAATCCGGGAGGGCTTAGCTTACCCGATAATGTTTTTGTTTCTCTCGCTAAAATTAAAAGGCTGGTGAAGAAGGCTTTTGTAGCTTAGTTTAATCAAGATTTTGCTATTATCTCTTCGTCTAAACCGGGGGACTGACTGGGCACTGCCCTCACTGCGGTTTAGGTGTAGCAGTTGTGACCCTGACTTCCACCACCATGAGAGTAGCTTTGGAAGAAAGGTGGCCGCGATGCATGTGGCATATTTGCTCTACCGCCGCGACTACCGTGAGCCCGTGACTAGCCAAGCTACCGTCGTATGTTGTCATCGTGCCATCAATCTTGCGTACTACAAGTCCTTCTGAAGACACTAACTTGCACATTTGTTTATTCCCATTGCTATCTTCGTCTAATTCGATAGTATCTAGACATCTTAATGACTAACAATAATAAACTATCAAAAGCAACAACACTACTGTAACACCCCCGTTTCCAGGGGCGTCAGGATCCAGCATTCCGCAACTACCCAAGCATAGCCAGTTATGGAGCGTCGAGCAAGAGAATATCATCACAAACATGCTTACAGCAAAAGTGCCATCTTTATATTACAACATAGGGTTTAACAACCAAGTTTTATTGCAGCGGGCATGCAAGCCCGAAATATATTACAACAAAACAACCACCAGGAAACTTGAGCGCGATTGAGACCTAGAGCCACAGATCCTCATCGAAGAATTGCTCTTCCGAAGCATCCTCGACTGGTTGATCTTCACCAGCATTCTGAAACTCTGAAGTGGTTTTGTAAGCCGTGAGCACAATAGCTCAGCAAGTCACAAGGGAAACCCTATTTTAGCTAATTGCACGGATCACCAAAGTATGGGGGTATACTTGTTTTATTAATGTATGTGGATGCAATTTTATTTGTAAACATTTCTGAAATTCCAAAACCAAGAACTACTCCTTCAGAATAAGGGGTTTTGCATTCAAAGATGATTATCCAACTAAACATGTTAAAACCTGTGAAATCTACTTATGCCTTGCTGCTGGAATCACCCATAGACACAACTCCATTAACCGGGAGCACGGCGTATTCGAATACCATTTATTTGACTCTGCAGAGTTGCCCAACTTTACCCACAAGCATTCTTAACCCTCATGACTGAGTTAAGGAACCGGGTCGTTTCAGTGCTCAATCCTTGGTATACGCTCTACCTGATAGGTTAGGAGCTCGCCCAACTTTGGGTATCCGTTGGCCTGCACGGAACGCCAAGCCCGAACTGAGGAGACCTATCGTTGTCCAGTCTGGATCCGTCGATCCACACCAACTCCCAATATAGGGTTTCACTTTGAGTTGAGTAGCTACTAAACCAGGGTTGACAAGTCAACACCGGTGGTTGAGCGGCTAATATGTCCCTTGCTAGGCGCAAGGGTCTAGTCCTTACATTTTCACAAGGCCTCAGCCTCCATCCTAGGGTAAAGTGGTGGGCGAAGACCGTCTTGCAGTGTCCCACAACACCTTTACCCTAAACCCCAACATTTTAAATCTATCGGCCCGCGGCCACAACCTTAGTAGTGTAAATTTTGCATGAAGTGTAAATACTCTACAAGCATTTCTATTAGTATGTAATTATTAATAGGGCTATCAAAGGCATGGTAGCAAATTAACATGGCAAATATCGATGGTAGGAAATATCTAAATATCAGGTCATTCTAAACATTTCATTTTAAGCAACTAGCGATTCGCAAACAACAATAATGCAAATATCATAAATACATAAATTAAATGGCATGAGATTCAACATGATCAAGGTCTTGCAACTTGTCTTGGTAGTCGACTAACTCAGCAACCTCGTAAACCGTGTTGCTTTGATCTTGCCCTTGAACTGCAGCTTCCGAGGACTCTGACACTAGCGCAAACACGCAAAAATAATATAAGTCCGGCTTGAGCCTAATCAAGCAAGGGAACATAAATATATGAAAAAGGAGTAAATTGCATAAATATTCAAATGAGGGATTTTTGAATTTTTTAAGAGATGAATTTGGTGGATTGAAGGTCAAAAATGGGTTCAGGGCATCAAAATGAGCAAAATGGTGTAATTTGGGAATTTTTGGGATTTTCTGTGATTTTCTAGGATTTTATTTGATTTTCTGGATTTTTGAAAATTGGAAAAAATCCTTGGAAATTTGGTGAACGATGTCGGGCGGCCTTATTGCTCTGATGCGGTTCGACCTTTGTTTCGCTCTTGTGACGAAGGCGCGCGCGCGCGCCTCCCTGCACTAGATGGCCGACGCATGGCCAGTGCGGGCGGCTGCGATGCGGCGGGGTAAGCGCTCCAGATGCGCTGCGGTGGATCGAACGGCTGCGGAGGGGGTCGGATCGGGTGGTTGCGAAGGGAGGTGTTTAATGAGATCGGACGGCTGGGAGATGTCGCCATCCGACGGCCGACTTTAAATGGCAACGGAGGGGGAGGGCGGTGGGGATGAGGCCACGTCACTGGGAGGGGGTCATCTTCAACCTCCCGCCGCTCGCGCCAGAGAAAGACAGTGGCGCGAGGGCCTCTGCTTCTCGGCGACGGTGAGGGTCCCCGGCAGCAATGGCACCACTGGGTAGCTCTCGACACGGGGAACCCATTTTGGGGTTCAGGGAGGCACGAGGATCGGTGGAGGAGGTCGGATGCAGAAAGGGGTTTTCGACCTCACGGCGGCGCAGGATTAGCTGGGGAGCTCCTAGGAAGGCTGGCCACGGGAGAGCTATTCGGTCGACAGCGAACCTCGACGCCGGGATTCCACGATATCGCACCTGGCCAGGGGAGTTTACCAAAGAGATCAGCAGGCAGAAGAGAAGCTCAGAACGGAAGGAATCGAGAAATGGAGAGGAAGGGAAGGAGATCGGCTCATGGGGTCACCGGCTCAGGGGAGGGCGACGACGACGCAGGGGAGCGGCAGAGCTTCGATCAGCGGCTCTTGGGGGCAATTGAGAGTTGCAGCAAATGAATGGAGGGGTGGGAGAAGCTCGGGGAGCACTGGAGAGCGAGGGAGCCGAGGGGAGTGAAAATGAGCTCTGGCGGAGGGGAGAAAAAGAAGAGGAGCGGGGATGGGGCACGGCCGAGTGGGTGTCCGAGCGACAGGGCTACGACGTGGTGTGGAGGAGAGTAAATGCGTGCAACGGCCATGCGGGGCAGGTGAGCTGCCGAGACGGGCGTCGGCGCCTTGCGCGGAGGAGGGAGAAACGACGGCGACTGCCAGGTGGGGCCAAGGGCAGAGATAGGGCGACGCGTGTCAAAGTGGCACCGCTGGTTTTCGACTGCCGGTGACGGAGTGGCGAAGGCAGAGCAAACCACAGGTGCGGTGCTCCTCGGGCGCGGGCGCAGGCGTGGAAAGGAAGCGGAAAGGAGGAAGGCGGCAGCGAGAAGGGTAAGCGCACTGCCGAGAACGGAAAGCGGTAAACGCCGAGAGTTTCCGAATTGGGAAAGGGCTCAAAAATTCACCAAAAATTCAGGGAAAATTCATAAAAATTGTTTTGAAATTTTTGGGGCCTTTCAACTACTCTATATGAGAATCCTTGTTCGGATAAGAAATACAAAAAAGCATACATTCATACTCTGTTAGGCTTTGTGCTTTCGCAAATGTTTCCAAGGTACGTAGAAGACGCATACATTATGTGTGCATGTGGGTGGTGCAATTTGTAACATCTAAAATTTGGGAATTGTCAAAACTATGAAAAGTTTAAAATCTTGATTTGGTTTTTTTAGCAATTCAAATAATTGTAGAGCAAGAGCCAAAATGTTTGGAAACTAAATTAAGCAAAAGTTGAAAATTGAAATTCAATTCGGAACACAAAATTTAAATCAATTAAGCAAAACCAAAAAGGTAAAGCAATGCTAAAAATTCGTGTCTAAATTTCTGAGCCAAGGGTTCGACTTTGAATTTAATTTCAAATTCAAACACAATTTCAAATCTCAAAAATGGAATTTCCATGCAAAACTGAAAATTCCCAATCATTGCTGAAGCCTTCTTCTCTCTTCCTGTCAGGCACCACTTCTTTTCTCCTTCTTCCGTCCTCTTTTTCCCTCCTTCTCTGTCTTGGCCCTCCTGTTGCCAGACCGGCCCCGGCGCGTGCGTGCACACCTTGTGTCGCCTAGCCCCAGCTGCACCGCGGACTGCCTGCCTGCGTAGCACGTGCGCCCACCTAGACCGGCTGCCCTGTGCACGCCGTGCCATCTGCACCGCCGCATTGCACATGCACGTGCCCGCACGCACACGCGTGACCTCCACCCGGCCCTGCTACGCACACTGAACTAGCACCATGCGTGCCCACGTGTGTGCGCTACCTGCCACTGCTTGACACTGCTTGTCTTAGCATCGCCACTACCTCGCATTGTGAAGCAACAACGCGGCGATGCCCCAAGCAGCTATGAAAGCCCGAAGCACACCTTGTCCCCCATTGCCCCTCTTCTTCCTTTCTCAAGCCAAGCTCGGCCGAGCTACTCCCGTGCTAGCCGTCGCTTCCCTTCCCCGTTCCAGCCACTCCGCCACTCCCCTTCCAAAACTGCTCACGTCAAAATGCGCTCCCGAGTACCCTCTTCTCTCCCTCTGATTTAGTTGAATTTCCACGCGTAAAGCTAGCTGGAATGCCGCCCTTCCCGAAGTCCGACTGATGCCGCCCCTGGCACCACCATCTCCTCCTCAGCACCCCTCGGCTCAATTCCTTTCCCCAGGAGCTTCACCATGGTGCTCTTGACCTTTCCAAAGCTCTACATGCCTGAACTCCTCCTCCATGGCGACCACCTCGCGCCGCCGCCTGTGCATGCTACCAACTCTCCTTGGCCACGCCCCGCCTCCTCTAACCACAGTGATGAGCTACTTGTAACCCCTTGGCGCTCGTGCTTCTCTCCTATTTCTCTCTCCCTCTCGGTTGCCGTCGCCATGGTTGGCCGTGCCTCCGACCACCGCCCACCGCTGCTGCATGCCTGTGGTGCCACTCCGGCCCTTGCACAACCTCCTATGGCCCTCTACTCCCCGGGGTCCCATTTTGCAAGCCCCCTTCCTCTCCTCGGCCACCCCTCATCGGTGCCGCCACCCCTGGCCGTGCGCCCCTCCCTACCTCCCCTGTTTTTCTTTCTGGCCGAACCCCCCTCTGTTTCCTTTTTGGTTGGTCCCCTCCGTTGCATGACAGGTTGGCTCCCCTCTTCTATTGGTTAGACTAAGACAACTCATTCTTTTAATGGTCATTTAAGTTGAAGTTCATGCAAACATAAGTGATAAGTTTCAAACATCATGAGAACCCCATTTGTAAATAATGAATAAGTAACTAAGAAAATTAATTCAAATGATTTTCCACTAGTGTTTAAAATTAGGGGATGCAAGAATTTAAATTTGCAAATCCTATCAAAGCATGTTATGGTCCAAATAATAACTATCATAACTTTATCCCCATATCTAAATTTATTAGTGATAATTAAAGGTAATTTAGTAAGCCATGGAAAGTAATGAATATTGTTTGCTCATATCCAAAATTATGAGGCCCCTTTTTCAAGTAATGTTTAATTAATTAAGGTGAGTCATTTAAATTTTAAGTCTCAATTATTTATCTATAAAATGGTGAACTTTAAATTAAAGATTTCCTTGTACGTGTTTAAGAATTCTCAAACATAATTATGGAGTCATTAACATTTATCTAATTTCCAAATTGATAATCAAATACACTAATGATACATACAACCTTGTGTAAATAAAAATTAAGTTAAATAAAAGGTGTTTAACCAATACACCTTGCCATCTATTTTAAAATGCAAGTTTAAACTAGAAGTCTTGATTAAAATGTGATCTTGCCTAAACAACAATTGTTCCATCTTTATCTCTGGATTTAAAGGCCGCTAATGGTAAGTAAGAATAATTAATGTACCAATAATTCAAGGCGCAACTTTATCAAGAGGACCTTGTTAATTTATAACTCATCTTTCCAATAAATCGCAAACTGTTGTCATTAATGAAAATTTTACTAATTGGCAAAATAATAAGTAATGTGCAAAATAACAACTGGTTAAATAACAAACCCTCCATCTTGAATTGCTAGAAATTATGAACTCTAAGATTTCTTCGATAAATTAAAGATATGCACTCCACATGTTGAACTCACACCCAAATCTCGAATTGTTAACACTCATCAAATAATGCCCAATCTCACAGATTGACTCTCATATCTATCATAATTCATGGAACTTCCTTAATAAATAGAAATAATTAAAAAATCTATTAAATTAAAAGTCAAGCCTTAGTGATAGACCATGTGGAGATGACCCCGTGTGTGTGATGAGTAATTGACATCGTTTCAAGAAAGTCGAGTTTGATTTGTGTGGTTTGGACCATGTCGTTGCTCAGTGCAATCGGCTTCGGTCGGACTTGGTCAAACTTGGTCGAAGTGCTTAAGATGCTTATTATTTTGATTCGACAGGTTTTGGCTTTTTCATGCTTAATATTTTTCTTAATGCTATTGTTGATCACATTATATCGAGCAGTGCTATGTGATGTGTTTCTTGTCTGTGATGGCTGCAGGACATCGAGGCGGAGTCGTGGCGAGGCACGGGATGACCGGACTAGGCGCAAGTGGTGCTGACGTCAAAGCGGTCGAGGTGTGCCGAAGACGGCGAGGGCTCGAGGTAGCTGCGAGGCTTGGGCGGCAAAGAATGAGGAAGCTTCCCGCAAGGTGTAGGAGGGGCGTTTTGGTGAATACGCAAAGCTGCACTAAAGGAAGTGGATTTGGTTAGAGTTAGTGGGTAAAGCGCAAAAGCTTAATGGGCAAAGCAATTGTGAACCCATTACGAAGGGCTATAAATAGAGAGGTGCTCTCTAGTGCTAGGGTATGATTTTGAGAGATGGCTTGAGAGAGTGGGTGTTAGTTTGTCTCCTATGCATGTGTGCTATGAGTTCTTGATTTTCAAGCATGTATGGGGACTTAGTTAGTGTGAGATTGAGAGAGAGATGAGCTGAGACAACTCTTTGTAATCGCGTATGTCTCTGTATTGATTTCAAGAAATCATGTGTTGAGTCATTCTGAGTTCTTGCACTTCTCTGTTTGGTTATGCTTTAGTTCTTCATTCGTGACTCCCTGCTCTTTGTGTTGATCTTGCGCTGGTTTGAGTTCTTGCTTGAGAAGTACCAAACTCCTTTGTCTCAAAACTGGGAAGCGTTCATTGGATAATCTTGGCTAAGTATCTTCCTGAGAGAAAAAGGCTTTAATTGGTGTCCTCCTCCAAATGATCCTTTGCTACTTCCTCTGTTTGAGCCGAAGTGAGTTCGATCGCATCTCTCATCTGACGTCGGCCTTCGACATCTGGGTGACCCTCGATGCATATCATGAGGGCACTACCCAGATCAAGACGGTTCAATAGGACCAGTTCAAGCGAGATTACAACAAGTTTGAAATGCTCGCGGGTGAGTCCCTCGATGAGTGCTTTGCGCGTTTTCACAAGATTTTGAGCAACCTCCGAGCGGTCGGTCTCACATACCCCGACTCGGATAATGCTCGACAAATGCTCGCAGCTCTTGATTTGCGTGTTTGGAAGATGAAGGTGACTACCATCAAGGACACCACCGATTTTTTGACCTTGACTCTTGACGCGTTGTACTCATGCCTCAAGACTCACGAGATTGACATAGTTTCTCGTAGGTCAAAGTCGCAGTCGATGGCCTTAGTCACTGATCCCATTCTGGTTTCTGGATCTTCTTCCGAGTCGATTTGTGGATTCTCTCTAGCTGCTCTCTGTGATGCAACTGATGATCAATTAGAGCAGCTGCCAGAGGATCAATTAGCACTTCTAGCCAGAAAGTTTTCCCACGCGCACAAGAGGGTGAGGGATCGGAAGAGGAGTGGTCCGATAATTTGCTTCGAGTGTGGTGGCCCCAACCACATTCGGGCGAATTGTCCCAAGCTAGGGAAGGGAAAGAACGACTACGGCGGCGTGAGCAAGAACGACTACATCGACAAGAACCGCAACAAGAAGCCCCCAGCTCATGCCTAAGGCAAGAAGAAGTTCCGCAACCTTGGCAAAGCCAAGAAGCTCTTTCACCGCGTCCTTACCGCCTTCGACGACCTCGACCTCAGCGAGGTGGAGGGATGGAGCGATGACGATGGGACGGGTGATCAAGAACCCAAGATGACGACGACTTCTTCGGCATGTGCTTCATGGCCCTTGAGGGCGAGATCAGCGACAGCGAGCTCTATTCCGACTCCGATAAGGTATACCCTTCCTATGATCAACTTAATGATGCTTTTCTTAAGCTAGGAAAATTCCATGCTAGATCTAGAGCTAGGTGTAGCAAGTTGGAGAAGGAAGTAGAGAGCTTGTCACGAGAGCTTACTTCACTTAGATCTGCTCCCTCCCGTGATGATTGTGATGTATGTACTGCTTTGCTCGGAGACTTGGAGAAGCTAAGGACCTCTCATGATAGTGTGATTTCTGATCTCGACATGCTTAAGGTGGAGAATGTTAGTCTGCTTGCTGAACTAGAGATGACTAAGGTAGCTTCTCTTTCATCTACTGTTGAGACTACTTCTTACACCTCATGTGAGGTTAAGGACAATGCTTTTAGAGGTCTTTACACCATGCTTATTGATCTGCCTGAAAATTGTGAAAATTGTAATAACTTGAAGATCAACTTAAAGAAGGCAGATCATAAGATTGCTGAGTTGCATGCTTCTTTGCTTGAGCCAATTGCGTTATGTATGAACTGTCCTAAATTAACTGCTGAACTTGAATCTGTCTCAAAACAGTTTCAAGAAATGATTGACCACAACAAGAAGATGGTTCAATATGCTTCTAAGGACCCTGTTAGCTCACCATGCAATAACTGTGAAAAACCAAAATCTGAGTTGATTGCATTAGATGACAAATGTGTGAAGCTAACTAAGGACCTTTTAGAGAAGTCACAATCTCCTTGCAATGTGTGTGCTGATGTGGGAGAAAAGCCCAAGGGTAAGGTAGAGACGCTTAGCGACGTGAACCAAATGGCTAGCAGTAGGACTATCCCTTCTGAGTCGACTATGCACGCACAAGCCATTCGCTCTTCTGCTATTGGTTCTCCTTCTACTCCCTTACCTTCTGCTGTCTCTTCTTCCCCCTGCTCTTCTTGCACCTCTCTCTTTCGGGAGTGTCAATATCTTATGACCACTCTCGAGATATTTGTAGGAGGCAAGAAGAAGCTAAATCTTATTCTTGACCAATCTAAGATTTACAAATTTAATCAAGGCGTAGGATACGATTTCTATGAGAACTTGAGGAAGCATCCACCTGCTGTTCTTAGACCCATAGCAGCAGGTGTGATCGAGATTGAGCCCAGTACTGAGAAAGTTCAATTCAAGTCAGCGGGCTTTGTCCAAGAGATTTCTGACAGCAAGGAGATTCCACATGTTGCTTCTACTTCTCAGAAGATGAAGCCTCATCATGCTACTTCTACCTCTCAGAAGGTGAAGTATCATTGCACCTTCTGTCAGAAGGATGGGCACTTGATCGAGCGATGCTTCAGGCACGCCAAGATCGTGCAGAGAGACCGTGTTGCAGCTCTTAGGCGTATTCAGGGTCAGCCCCAGACCTTGAGTGCACCTAAGACCAACACGAAGTCTAGGTTTGCTTCTGTTGATGGGTTGGGCAGCATCGAGAACTTGGCTTTTCTGGTTTTACTGATTTTCGTCCTCGATATGCCTTTGGTCATGACTTCCGCCGTTCTGAGGGTAGATCTCGTTTTCCCCGTCGAGATGGCTACCCGCGGCGTGATTAGCATGTTGCCGGTGCTCCGACTCGCTCTCCCATAGCGGTCGGACCCAGCAACAGCTTCAGGTCTACACATAGACCTTCTGCTTCTTTGAGCGACAGAGAGCGTAGGGTAGTTAGAGGTCAGTCGTGTTTGACTACTTTTGCTGCTCGACGTGTTACTCAGTATTGGGTGCCAAAATCATTCTTGATTGATCCCAGTACTAAGTCTTTACTCTCTGTTTGACTCAGGTTCGCCGGGCAGGAAAGGGAGAGGTTTGGCTCATAGACTCCGGGTGTTCACGACACATGACCGGAGACTCTCGTTGGTTCTCTTCCCTAGCCCGTGCTCCAAGTGATGAGACTATCACCTTCGGAGACGCTTCATTTGGGCGTGTCATCGCCAAAGGTACAGTGCGCGTTAATGAGTCTTTCATTTTAAAAGATGCTGCCTTGGTTAGTAAGCTGCAGTATAATTTTCTTTCTGTTTCTCAGCTTACCGATGACGGTTTTGAGGTGAGTTTTAAGAAAAACAATTGCAAAATTCTTGATTCTTCGGGTAGTCTGGTTTGCGGGATTTCTCGCTTTGGGAGGATCTTTTGTGTTGATTTTTCTGAGTCTTCTGGTGATCCTCTTCGGTGTTTAGTTGCTTCTGAGTCTGTGACCTTACCTTCTGGCATAGGAGACTTGGTTATATTGGATTTGACCATTTGACCTGAGTTAGCGGCCATGATCTCATTCGTGGTCTGCCTAAACTCAAAATGGTCAAACATCTTGTTTGCGCTCCATGCCGGCACGGCAAGATGGTTGCCACTTCTCATCCTCCGGTCACAGTGACCATGACCGATGCACCGGGACAGCTGCTCCATATGGACACAGTTGGACCAGCTCGAGTGTAGTCAGCAGGAGGAAAGTGGTATGTTCTTGTCGTGGTCGATGACTTCTCAAGGTACTCTTTCGTGTTTTTCTTAGTCTCGAAGGATGAGACGTTTCCCAGTCCATCCGAATCTCGGGGTCGAGATTCTTTCTAACGGGGGTAGGTTTGTCACATCCCAAAATTTGACTTTTTGAAAAATTTAAATTCAAATTAATTATTTTAAGGTAATTGGATTTTACTTGGCTTTTATTTGCCTTTCTGGATTTTCTGGAATTTAAAAACTATTTTTAGAATTTAAAAAGTAATTCAAAATATGAAAATTAAATATCAACAGTAGTTGGAAATAATTTTAATAAATCCAAAATATCTCCAGGAGCTTCGTGAATTTTTCTGGAATTTTTGGAGGTATTTTCATATTTTCTCGAGGCCTAAATAAATTTCTAGCATTTTCGAAATTAAAAATCATTAAAAATCCAAATCCTTTCCTCCGACCGATGCGTGGGCGGCCCAGATCCGCCCACGTCGCGCTCACCAATCCAGCCGCACCTCCTCTCCTCGCTATCCAATGGCCCGGCCGCGGCCGTCGGCGGCGGCCGCCTTCCTCCTCCTCGCTCGACGCGTGGACGGCTCGGATGATCCGAGTCCGCGACGGCCATCCAGCCGCCCGCTCTCTTTTCCTCCTCACTGGCGACTTGCGGGCCCCGCCGTCTACCGCGACGCGCTCCGCTCCCGCGCCACCGGCCCTTTGTCGGACCGTCGTCTCGCGAGCCGCCTCCTTCCTTTTCCTTCCCCTCTTTCCTTTTCGCCGGCCGGCCGAGACCGCGCGGATCCCGCCTTGCCTTACCCGCCCTCCTCGGTTTTGGAAGTCCGGACGCCGCGCGGCGAATCCCGATCTCCGGGATCCCCTTCCATCGGCGCCTCTCTTCCGTTTCTCCCCCTTTCCTTCCTTTTCTCGGCCGACACACCGGCGAGCAATCCCGCGCCAGTGTCCCCTCCTCCGCCCTATAAAAGCCCCCCCTCGGCTCCGCCTTCTTCCGCACCACCTTCCAGCGCCCTCCACTTCTCCCCTTGAGCCCCGAGCGCCGTCGCACCAGGAGCTCCCCGTGCGCGTCCGGTAAGTGCTCCGGCGAGTAATTGCCGTCGTCTCGGTCTTCCCCGAAGCTCGCCGCCGCTACCTCGAGCACCCCCGTGCCCGTGCGATCCTCCCCGACACCTCAGCCGCCCCTCCCCGCCGCCGGAGCGCCGTCGCACCGGAGGACCCGAGCCAGCTCCGCCCTCCCCTCGTCGCCGGCCACCCCGCTTGCCCCCGAGCCTCGCCGACCCCATCGTTGGACTCATCTCCGCTCCAGGTTTGCATTTCACGCGTCATCCGCAGCCGTCCGCCACTCCCTCGCCGCCGACGACCCTGCCTCCGGCCACCTTCCCCGGCCTCCCCTCCGGCAGGTAACTTAAAAGAATTGCTTGCCCTATATGGGTAGGCAAAGCCTCCTCGCCCATCTGGTTATCAGCGCGATCTCATCCCTCCCCCGGCTCCCTCGGCGCGCGTTCGAGCCCCCGGCTCCGCACGCTGAGGTCGAGCCATTCTTTTAGAAATTCGCACTGACAAGTGGGCCCCACATGTCGTGGCCGCCACGTCTGCGGGCTGCCCGCCGCTGGGCCCCACCCCTCTGTCTTTGTCTCGACAAGTGGGCGAGTCGATGGGTCCCATGTGTCGAGGTTGAGTCAGTGGGCTCACTGTCCAGTGGGTCCCACATGTCAGTGACCGCCAGTGGTTACTGTTCAGTGGGCCCCACCTGTCAGTCTCCCGAGATAAAAATAAAAGAATAAAATTTAATTCTCCGATGGGTCCCACATCAGAAATTTCGAATTTCTAGATTTATTCAAATCTGAGATTTTCAAATGAGCATAACTTTCTCATTTTAACTCCAAATCCAGCCATTCAAATTTCTAAATTCATCTAAAATCATAATCTATCCAACTATGGCCTATGTTGAATTTTTGGATTTTATTTGAATTTTATTTGTATTTATTTGTTTTGTTTGCTTCGTCTTTCCTCGCGTAGATTCCAACGTTGTCGATGAAACCCTCTTCACAGCAACAAGAAGACCAGAAACCCTGCAAGAAGGCAAGTCTCCTTTGATCATTTTGAGCCTATGCTTTTGAAATGTTTTTAAAATATTTTAAATTATGTGCATTGCTATTTACATAAAGTCACTAGTTCAAGTCTTTAGGAATTAGTTATTCCAACTTTGTTATGCCCTCATTTGACATTGATTGCCATGTACCTTGTCACCCTAGAACTTCCTTTTTCTCAATAATGAGATTACTATTAATCTTTGTGAATATTAGAATGGTAGAATAATGCTTAGTCATGCTATCTAATAACTTTGGAAACTCTTGAAAATGGGAAATTATGATTTATTGTAATAGCCTTGTGTTTACAAAGTGTAGTGGTAATTGGAGTTGCCACTGATCCTTTAAAATAAAATAAAAATGTGAAAGTTGGTTTAGATTAGGGTGGATGGTGTTTGGGTTGGTGCGATAAGCACGAGAACTTGTTAAGTGTATGTTCCACCCTAGTCAATTAAGGACCGACGCTTGTGTTTGTCCAAAGCGAGCATTAACCGTACAACCACAAGTCTATATGGGTGCGACCTGGTGACTAACTTATGATAGTCTAGTTTAGGTGCCACCGATGGAAAGTGGGTGCCGAGGATGGACTGGTTATTCACGGTGAGGGACAGGATTTCTTGTACTCATATGGCGCAAGAGGGGGCAGATTGGCGGATTTAACCCTTCTGCGGTGAAACCTCGTGGTGGTATCTAGCTAGAATAGAATAAGGTAAAGGCTTTGTGGTATTTTATCTGGGTCTCATGCCAAAGGAAGCGTGTTGACTTTTAGGATAATTTATCTCTTGTGGGTAAAGTTGTACAACCTCTGCAGAGTGTAAAACTATTCGAATAGCCGTGCCCACGGTCAAGGGCGGGCAAGGAATGCATTCACATGGTAGATTTCTGGTTTTGGATTTAAAATCAACAGTTTTGTATTCCGAGGGTGGAGGGAACTCTCGGAAGGGAATCCTGGTGGATGGAGCCAGAGAGGGTGGATGGAACCCGCAATTTAAAACTTGACCAATGGTAATTGGTTAGCTAGTGTTGGTAGTTGGAACCTTCACTAGAAAGTTAATTCTGTTAAAACATTTACTTCATTAAATTGATGCCTTCGAAAATAATTAGTAGTAATTGAGATTTCAAATATTGCTTTGTGCAAAAGAACCATATGGCCTTCCTTCGTTAAGCCTTGCATCTATGCATTTTTCCCAAGACTTGCGGAGTACTTTATGTACTCACATGCTACACTTAAAAATAAAAATCTCAGAGGAAGTTGAAGCTCAAGAAGGTGACTACGACTACTGCTTCGCTTGTGGCTGCGACGGATTCTTCCCGGAGGACTAGGTCGCACTTCCCCAGTCAATTGCCTGTGGCGAATTGATGGGTCGTCCTCGAGTTATCTTTGCTTCCGCTTTATTTCTTGTGTGCGAGGTCTTAACCTCGATTGTAATAATGAGACCTTGTGGTCAGTACACTTGATTATTGTAATGAATCGTTGTTGGTGATGTTTTCCATTCTGTTTAACTGTGTGCACTAGCTTTGATCTGGGACTAGTGCAGTAATACACAGAGGGTCCGGGTTTGGTAATCCGGGGGCCCGACATATAGCGACCGCGTGCCATGTTTCGTACAGAGTTTTTCTTCGGGCACACTTGCATCACACTTCCTATGAGTTGAGATACAGGCGAAAGCCCAGTGTCTCGCATTTTTGTGTGTTTGGTTGCAAATGTTTCATTCTGAAGTCCGGGAACCTAGACAAGTTCGAGTCACGATCTTGTGATGGCATCTTTCTAGGTTACTCGACTTATTCGCGGGTGTATAGGGTCTGGAACTGCGAGTCTAGTAACATGGTAGAGACCTGTGAGGTGACCTTCGACGAGGCCAGTCCGGGGACTAGGCCCGATATCTCAGGTTCTTTAAAGCAGTCCGAAACCATCTTTGTGGATGATGAGGATGATGGAGATGAGGGTTGTCTACCCAATCCAGTTCCTTATCCTCCCCTTGAGGTGCCTTCTTTCACCGCACCTCCAGGTGATCAGCCCATGCCTTCTGCTTCCTCTGGAGCTAGTGGCTCTGTTCCTACCTCGTCAGCTCATGAGGTAGAGGTCATTTCTTCATCTCACCCAGGACCTCCTCGACATATCCAGAAAGACCATCCTTCTGAGCAGATGATTGGAGATCTCTTTGAGCGCGTCACTCGCTCAAAGTCTGGCCTGTCACATTTCTGTTTCCATTCTGCCTTTGTTGCCACATTTGAGCCCAAAGATGTTTGTCATGCTCTTTCTAATGAGTCTTGGGTCAATGCCATGCATGAGGAGTTAGAGAATTTCGAGAGAAACAATGTTTGGTCGCTTGTTATGCCCCCTCGAGGTCACAATGTCATTGGGTCTAAGTGGGTGTTCACGAACAAGTAGAGTGAGGATGGGGTTGTAATTCGGAACAAGGCTAGACTGGTAGCTCAGGGTTTCTCCCAGGTTGAGGGTTTAGATTTTGAGGAGACCTTTGCCCTTGTAGCTAGACTTGAGGCCATTAGAATCCTGCTTGCTTTCGCAGCTTCTAAGGGTTTCAAGCTTTACCAGATGGATGTCAAGAGTGCCTTCCTCAATGGGTTTATTGAGGAAGAAATCTATGTGAGACAGCCTCCAGGTTTCGAGAACCCCAAATACCTAAACCATATCTATAAGCTTTCCAAAGCCTTGTATGGACTTAAGCAGGCCCCCAGAGCTTGGTATGAGAGGCTTAAGTCCTATTTGTTGGGTCATGGGTTTGAGATGGGTAAGGTAGATAAGACCTTATTCATTCGCAGGCATGGCAATGATCTTCTACTTGTCCAGATTTATGTAGATGACATCATCTTTGGCGGCTCCTCCCATGCTCTCGTTTCCCAGTTTTCCAATGTCATGAGCTCGGAGTTTAAGATGAGCATGATGGGCGAGTTAAGCTTTTTCCTTGACTTGCAGATCAAGCAGACTCAGGAGGGTACTTTCTTGAATCAGGGCAAGTACACTCGTGACCTCCTGAGGCACTTTGACATGAGTGATGGTAAGCCGGTGTCCACTCCTATGGCTTCTTCAGCCTCACTCGATCCAGATGAGGACGGCGAGCTAGTTGATCAAAAGGAGTATCGCAGCATGATTGGCTCCCTCTTGTACCTCACTGCCTCGATGCCAGATATACACTTCTCCGTGTGTCTGTGTACTCGATTTCAGGCATCTCCTCTCGTATCTCACCGTTAGGCGGTGAAACGCATTCTTCGGTACCTACGAGCTACCATTGACTATGGTATTTAGTACTCTTCCTCGTCCTATCTTTCCCTTAGAGCCTATTCGGACGCAGACTTTGCTGGTTGTAGGATAGATAGGAAGAGCACTTCTGGCATCTACCAATTCATTGGCACTTCTCTTGTTTCCTGGTCTTCGAGGAAGCAGTCCGGTGTTGCACAGTCCACTGCAGAGGTCGAGTACGTTGCTGCCGCTGCTTCTGCGGCAGTGCTTTGATGGTTTCGACCCTGCGGGACTTTGGGTTAGTCATAAACAGTGTTCCACTCTTTTGTGATAACACTTCTGCGATCAACATTGCCAAGAACCCAGTGCAACATTCTCAGACCAAGCATATTGATATCAGATATCACTTCCTTCGAGACCATGTGGAGAAGGGTGACATAGTGCTCCAGTTTGTGGAGAGTGACCACCAGTTGGCTGACATCTTTACCAAGCCTTTGGATAGCTCTAGGTTTTCAGCCTTGCGGGGAGAGCTTGGGGTGGTTTGTCCTTATGGACTGTTGTGAGGGGGAGCTTTGTGCTTTACTGTCTTATTATATTTTTATGCTCATGCTCCTTTCTGTTGCATTTCATGCGGGTGCATTTGGGATAGTCCTTCTAGCATAGGTTAGAGTGGTTCTCTTGCCTAGCTGCTTAGACTTCTTTCCCTCATCTTGTGATTCTAGGATGCTGCTTATTAACTGTTTCTCTTCTCACTAGGTTGAGCTCACTCACTTCTTATAGGTTCTACCAAGGGTTGGGCCACCCTTGGGTAGACAGGGAACGTGTTTGCTCCTTAGTGTGTTAGGTGATCAGCTAATAGTTCTTGAGTCATATGGGGTAGATGAGAGTCAGTCGGAGCCATAGTATCCTCTATATCTTATCTATGCTTTAAGGACTGCCTTTTTGATTTCTTTGCCAGCTTCTCGCTTTATCGTTTTGGTTCAGGGGGAGTTCATTTGGGAGCTTCTGAATCTTAATATTGACATAACTCAACTTGAACTAAAGATACATCTCATGTTGAGGGGGAGCTGGATTTTCTTGCATGTCATTCTGCATTGTAACATAATTACATGGAGCCTTGATTATTATCTGAATATGACATGTTTCCAATGCATTACATCTTGCCATGATCTGTGTTTATTTGCTAGATTTATCATGACTTTATATGTGTAGTCAAGTCTTTGCCATGATAGGTTAATTAAAATGCTCAACTTGAATTAAACCATGTCATATTAGCTCTTACTTATCCTCTTATGATTCATGCCATGTCAAATAGACTGAGATGAGTCTTGAATCTTTATTGAGCTTTAGATTGAGCTATACTCGTCTCTTGATGAAGCATGAGTTAGTACAACCTTTTAAGAAAGCAAAAAGATCTCTTTTGTGCGAAAAAACTGATCTCACCAATTCTTTCTCATGAGACAGCTTGCCATTGCACTAGGCATGAACTCAGGGGGAGTTTTGGTTGACCAAGACTATCTTCTTAAGCTTCTTGCTTGGAGTGGTCGCATAAGGCTTGAGATCTAGCACATGACTAAACAAAAGTTTGGTTGGAAACGACCATAAGATTTCTAAAGAAAAATATGTCAATTGTGCTAAATTTGCTTAATTACACAACGATCAAGTACTTAAACAAATGTCTCATTCTTGAACTTGTAGCACTCTAAATTGACTCAATACTAGCTTCTTGGTTCCACTTAGACTATTGACATGGCCTGCATCATCTTTGGATATCGTTAGCTAGACTATAATCATGGTTGACTTGACATGCTAAGAAATTTGACTAATTTTCAGATTGTGACTTATTTGGCTTAACTTGATTATACATGTCTTGTCATGATCTTGATAGCATACTTCTGTGTTATGACTTGGTGTAATACTCAAATGGTCATTTTGGATAATCTTCATGGCTCTAAATGCTTAAAATAAACAAACTTCAGCCATTTCATGCCTTATTCTCTCTTTTGCATTCTTGATGATTTTATTGCCAAAAGGGGGAGAATAGCGGAGAAAAAGCCATTTGGGAACTTTCTAGAGCTTCAGAGAACAATTTGCTCTTTCTGTTGTTACTCTAGTGTTCCTTTTGTCGACATGGTCATAAGTTTCCTTGACTTTCTTTTGGACCATGTTTGACTCTCTTTCTTTTTCAAACTCAACTTTATGTTTTTTCTAGGTTTGTCAATATACTCATCAAGGGGGAGATTGATAGACCATGTGGAGGTGACCCCGTGTGTGTGATGAGTAATTGACATCGGTTTCAGGATAGTCGAGTTTGGTTTGTGTGGTTTGGACCATGTCGTTGCTCGGTGTAATCGGCTTCGGTCGGACTTGGTCAAACTTGGTCGAAGTGTTTAGGATGCTTACTATTTTGATTCGACAAGTTTTGGCTTTTTTATGCTTAAGATTTTTCTTAATGCTATTGTTGATCACATTATATCGAGCGGTGCTATGTGATGTGTGTCTTGTCTGTGATGGCTGCAGGACATCGAGGCGGAGTCATGGCGAGGCACGGGATGACCGGACTAGGCGCAGGTGGTGCCGAGGTCAAAGCGGTCGAGGTGTGCCAAAGACGGCGAGGGCTCGAGGTAGTTGCGAGGCTTGGGCGGTAAGGAATGAGGAAGCTTCCCGCATGGTGTAAGAGGGGCGTTTTGGTGAATACGCAAAGCTGCACTAAAGGAAGTGGATTTGGTTAGAGTTAGTGGGTAAAGCGCAAAAGCTTAATGGGCAAAGCAATTGTGAACCCATTACGAAGGGCTATAAATAGAGAGGTGCTCTCTAGTGCTAGGGTATGATTTTGAGAGATGGCTTGAGTAGTTTGTTTCCTATGCATGTGTGCTATGAGTTCTCGATTTTCAAGCATGTATGGGGACTTAGTTAGTGTGAGATTGAGAGAGAGATGAGCTGAGACAACTCTTTGTAATCGCGTATGTCTCTGTATTGATTTCAAGAAATCATGTGTTGAGTTATTCTGAGTTCTTGCACTTCTCTGTTTGGTTATGCTTTAGTTCTTCATTCGTGACTCCCTGCTCTTTGTGTTGATCTTGCGCTGGTTTGAGTTCTTGCTTGAGAAGTACCAAACTCCTTTGTCTCAAAACTAGGAAGCGTTCATTGGATAATCTTGGCTAAGTATCTTCCCGAGAGAAAAGGCTTTAATCGGTGTCCTCCTCCAAATGATCCTTTGCTACTTCCTCTGTTTTGCTGATTTCTAGGGTATACTACTCATTTGTAGGTAGAGGATCTTTGTTTTATGGGTTCATGTTGTTTCAGAAGTTGAAATCTAGTTGTGTTCTTTGTCCCTTGACCAAAAGTTGCAAGGATCTCTAGTCTGAAGAAATTATGCCTATTGATTATGCGCTTTGTGATTCTTCTGTGTCATTTTCGTTTTCATCTTTTCCTGTTCCAAGAGAGAAGCAATGAAGCTCATGAATTTCCTTGTTAGAAAGAGAGTGACTTTGTCTTTTCAGTGAGACAGCTTTGATGTGCTTTTGTTCAAAAGTCTATTTTCCATTTCTTTTCGTTCAAATTTCAGTGAAGAAATCTAGCTGTTTGTGCTGCTTTGTCCTGTGTTTCAATCTGCAAAAGTAAGCCCTATTTCCTGCTATTTTCAGTCTGTCGTTTTCAGCTTTCTCCAGAGTAACTGACTACTTCTTTGCTTTCAGTTTTGCTTTCTTTTTCTGCACTTGCTTTTCTTCTTTTCGGTTTCTATTTTCTGTCTTGGTTTTGTTGATCAGTCAGCCTTCTGCTTGTGTGTTTTTTGATCAGCTGTTCATTCAGCATTTTCAGAAACAAATTCCATTCGGGAGTATACCAGTCGTCAAGCTGTTGTCTCGTTTTCGATTTTTGTCAGTTTGTCTTCTTTATGCTTTCGCCCCTTGGTCAGTGAAGTCCATTTTCAAAGAAGATCTTGTCGGTCTGGCTTTGTCTCTTTTGTGAGTTTCTTTGGTCAATTAGCAAAATTGTTTTCGGCTTCTAGTGAGCAAATTCCTTCTATCTTCATAGCTTCTATAGCTATCGGAGAAGAAAATTGTGTGAGTACTTGGGTCGGTTTTTAAGGCACCATTCACCCCCCCTCTGTTGCCATTTCGATCCAACAATTGGTATCAGAGCAGGTTAGCTCTTTCTCGTAGATCTTAACCGGTCTCTAGAGCCATGACAACAGACAAGTACTAGACCAAGCCCCCGATCTTCGATGGGATCGACTATCCCTTTTAGAAGAGTCGGATGGAGACCTACATCTAGGCTCAGGGCTACGCCATTTGGCGGAAGGTCAAGGTCCGGTATGCTGTTCCTGCCGATGAAAACATCAATGCCGGAAACATGGCTGATGTTGAGGTGAATGCGAAGGCAAGGAACATCATAATCTAGGGTTTGAGCCGAAGCGAGTTCGATCGCATCTCTCATCTGACGTCGGCCTTTGATATCTGGGTGACCCTCGATGCATACCATGAGGGCACCACCCAGATCAAGACGGTTCGACAGGACCAGTTCAAGCGAGATTACAACAAGTTTGAAATGCTCGCTGGTGAGTCCCTGGATGAGTGCTTTGCGCGTTTCCACAAGATTTTGAGCAACCTTCGAGCGGTCGGTCTCACATACCCCGACTCAGACAATGCTCGACAAATGCTCGCAGCTCTTGACAGTGCTCAACAAATGCTCGCACCATTCACCCCCCCTTTGTTGCCATTTCGGTCCAACACTTGGTATCTTGCTTTTACCTACATCTAGCCATCTTTCAATCCAAAGCAAACTATTCGTATGAACATTCCTTCAACACTGACCCTTCTTTTATATCCTTCTCGACAAAGTCACTTCGCCGTTTTGCTTCCACTCAAAATTTGTTTGACTCTATCTCTATTTTGCACTCACTAAATCTTCTCTCTTATCCTCAATCATAACAAAACTTAATCAAGCTCAATTGAATTTATTTGGACTTTTGAATGTTCTTTGAATTTAGTTGGATTTTGATCGTTTACCACATAATTAGACGTTGGAGTCCCGAAGAGGCAACAAGTTCAGGTAGGATCACAATTCGGATAAAGACGAAGACCAAGAGTTCAAGACCATTGACTGAGAAGGCTTGAGTAAGGTCAAAGATCCGGTAAATTGAGCAAGGCAAATCATTACTTTGATCATATTGAACATACATTTTATGCAAAATTATATTCATTTAAATTATCAAATTGAATGTTATTATTTGTTATGCAAATGTATGTTAAACTTTAGACTAGATACATGCCTACTTAACATTGAATATTGTTATACCATCCTTTGGACATTTGAATCACATAATTCTTGTCAGCCTAGATACCAAATGGTAACTTTACTTGCTATAGGTCGTACTTAAACGTCCTTCTAAGTCATGCTTAAGTACCAAAGCGTTAACTTACCCTAATTATCATCTTTTAAACATGAAATTGCTATAGGTTATTAGTTGATCCTTGGCACTTGAATTCTTTCAAGCAATTGTGGTTTTGCCCTAATAATAGATATATTGGACTAAAGTATTTTATGCTTCTCAAAATCTTAAAACTTGTTTTACCTATCTAGGCAGATGGTAAAAGATATTGGTGCGGATGTAGCATGAGAATGTTTGGTTTGTGATAGCAGTGCCTAGATAACATTAAAGATTGAATCTTGTGATGACCTTCTAATGTAAAATAGAACAACCACAAGTCTACAGAGTGCAACTAGGCCAAGTAAATTTACTAGACCTCGGAGTCATCTCGCTAGTGGGGGAGTGAGGTAGTGCATGTGGACAAAGATCAGGCATGAATAGGACATCGCGTAAGGTGATGTTTGCCCACTGTGCTAGTCATTGTGGAAAGTTGTAGTCCAGCTACGCTAGTAATTGGGGTGTAACTTTCTGCATAACATATGACCCACTGTATGAAGGATAAGCCCATATGGGTGAGATGACAAAAGTGTGAGGTATAAGTATTTATGAAAAACTACGTGATGTTCTACTCGATCTGCATGACTAAGGAATCATCGGGCTGATTGTCTCTTGTAGGTAAAGTATACAACTTCTGCAGAGTATAAACTATTTGAACAGTCGTGCCCACGGTCATGAGCGGGCATGTGAACTTACTCGAGTTAGTTCTATTTCAAAAACCTTTGTGGGTGGAATGAAAACTTGTCGGGTGGATATACCCCTAGATTTGAATTGCCCTGAGTGGATGTAATCTAGTGATTATAACGAGTGGATGTAACCCTAGTAATAAAACTAGCATTTGGTGGATGGAACCATGCTCTGTAACAGGTGGAATACTATTATTATTGCACACTCTTAAAATTCTTAAAAACATGGTTTAGTAAAAATGTTAGGTCTTAGGAATTTTCTATAATTGTATTTCAAAATGATGATGTTTTCGTAAATGAAAGAACCTCAAGCCTCCCTTGACAGCTTTGCATCTATTATTATTACATTCCGTGTGGTGGCTTGCTGATTACTGTTGTACACATTCTTGCTCAATTACTATTATTCAGCCTACACAATTCTAGTAATATTAAGGCACCACAATCTAAGTCTCTACAGATATATTTCTAGCTCAACAAGATGTGACAAACTCAATTGCTAGAAATATAAATGCGGAATAACAGAGACAAAGAAATTACCAAAGTGGAGACTCGTGATGTTTTTGTCGTGGTACAAAGACTTGTCGGTTTTCACTAGTCCACGTTGAGGAAAGTCCAACGAATTGGACCGACTGCACAAATTAAGCCTCTACACCTCAAATCCACTAGTGGTTGTTCTTCCTCTACTCCGGAGATGGCGAACACCGAGCCACTCACAACCTTCTTAAAGAGACCACTGTGCAAACTTTCGCCAAGCTATCTAGGTACTGGTAAACACCAAGAGTAACAAACCATGACAATTGCTTGAAAGGATTCAAGTGCCAACGATCAACTAATGAGTGAATGCACTTGAATAAGCCTCAACTACCTCAGATGTATGCAATTGGAGTAAATGAGATATGGAGAGTGTGCTACAAGCTCAAGGGAAATCAAGAAGTGTATTCTTCCTATCCTAGAGTTGGCGAGGGGGTATTTATACCCCTCTCCCCTAATTTGACCATTTGAGGACATTACCCTAAAAATTAGCAAATATGATAGTACTGCCATGTATCGGCCGGTATTACCGCACCTGGGGTCCAATGGCTAAATTGTGCGTAATAAATGCTTCTAAACTAGCCGTTACTATTTAGCAGTGGCAAATCCACGGGTAGGCTTCACTAGGCTGAAGCCTACCCTCCACCGGCTGACCGAGACCCCCCCTAGGCAGGGCTCCTGGCTCCCCGACCCCGGCGCCGGCTTCATCACACTATGGAAGTGTGGAAGTGAAGAACAAGAACTGAAATTGCAAACAAGAAGGGCTGATGAAGCAAGGCCGAAGAAGCACCAAAGCCAGGCCCATTTCACGTCCGTGGTCCGCCCACCGGCCCACCGCCCACATCCCCACCGATCCACATAGTATGGCCTGTTCCCGTGTCCAAAAATTCCCCAAATCCGAAATCTAGAGGTGGGGCCGCGGGGAGGTGCCAACGACGACGAGATCTGGAGGCGCCGAGGCCGGAGCCGGAAACGCCGAGACGAGATCTGGAGCCGCAGACTAAGAAGGGGAGACGCTGAGAGGCTGAGCCAGGGGCGGGGAGGCCGAAGCTGCCCGGAGGCGGGGTCGCGCGGTCGCGCCATCGCGAACTGATGGCGACTGGGCAAGGGCGGAGTCGGCGGATGCTCTGTGGGTTGCGGCTACGTTGGGGACTGGGGACGGGGGTCTAAGACTCGAAGTGCGGAAGCGAAGGCATGAGTGCGTCTGTGCATGACGGGCTGAAGACTAAAGTGTTGAACTGCTGAAGCCTGAAGGCATGTGTGAAGAAGTTGCTGCTGGCTGCTCAGCTACTGCTATTGGCGAGTACGCCGAATACTATTCCCAGATTCTTTCTTTCGTACGGCCGAATGCACGAACCAATTTGTAAGTTTGCAACCCAATCTCACTGACTCATTTCTCAATTAGTTGACTACTTTATTAGCAATTTATTAGAAATAGTGTTGTACTTTTGATTAGCAATATATGAAATTATGAATTTGATTGCACAAGAATATAAAAATATGTTTCTTATAAATTAGTTTTGTCATTCTAGGTGTAGGGCCAACAAGGCAACAATTCTAGGAAAAGCTTATGATCTTATAGAAGAATGTATATTTTTTTAGCCCATTCTTATTTTTCATTCTAGATTCGCCACTGCTATTTAGTACGGTACTACCGCCCTCACAGAGCCCAATACTACCGAACTGTGGCAGTACCATTTCCAGGTAGCAGTACTACTGTTTTTTTAGAGCAAAAGATGCTTCAAAATGACCCTGTTTGGAAATAATGTACCACCATATAAACATTGGTCCTACCAGGGTACGATAGTATCATTTCTAGAGTGAGGTACTACCATTTTTTCTAAGAGCAAAAAATGCTCCAAAAAGTACCTCTCTAGAAATTAGATACCGCCAACTAACTTTCAGTCATATCGGGGTGCGGTAGTACCACACTTCTCCTAGTCATACCGTAGTGTGGCAGTACCGCCAAGTAACCTCCGGTACTACCGATTTTTCTGAGAATGCATAGCTGACTTTAGAATTTTAATTCAAATGCATGCATGACTTCTAATTGATCCAAATAGCATAAGAAAGTTACTTTCAAGCTATTAGCCAGGATCCCTTTTAATAGTACGACATCTAGTCTAAAATCCAGTTTTCACCCAATCTCCAAAGATCGATAAAAATAAAAAAAAGAGATCCTAGACTATGTTGATCTTGTTGTCAATCTTTAGCATGCATCTCCAAGTCATTAAGCAAATTCTGGGACTAAACCTTTCAAATACTTGATAAAAATGTTAGTCTCATATGCACACATTGTCATTGATTACCAAAATATTTTTAGGGTCCCGTAATACACATATGGTAAAGATTCAAGAAAGTACATACCTGTCTATGGCACCAAAGGGACCCTACGGTCGGCCGATGCATGGCGCCCCCTGGTACATGTTCGCGCGGTACGGACCGCTATCGAGCAGTATTGGCTGTCCAAGGGAGAAGCGCTCGAACGACCACAGCTACAGTAGGAGGGGCAGCCTGTGAGAACAGAGGCCATCCTCATCCTATAGCAAGCATCACACATTATGCGGTATGTCATAGCAAGTACGACTGATCCCCAGCAGTATTCCCCATCGGCGATGGCCCTCGTATACCACAAGAGGCAGGCGTCAATGGAGTCACCGTGGCTGCTGGTAAACAGTACCCAGCCAAACAACCACAACAAGTATTCCTTGAGGTGCCGTGATACTGTGTACTCGTCGGCCTTTAGATCCATCCGCTCGACCTGTCCACAACTAAAAAAATAGTAAGCCTATCATATGGTAAGGATAGTGCATCGCTAAATAGGAAAAATGGATAGCATGCATACCCGAAATTGCAAAAGCCACCGCATGAGTGGGCAATGCTTCTATCGAGCGGGGAAGACGTGGTACGCTGCCATGGTCTCGATCAAAAACACCCCCTCAAACCTGCCCAGCAGGTCGTCACGCCAGTTGGCAGGTGCATCCGATGGGGAGGCAGACTCTCCCATGTAGGCAGGCCGAGCCGCATCATGACGTCCTGTAGAATGGGGGCCATCTCCCCGAATGGGAGGTGGAAGGTGTGTGATTCAGGCTGCCACTGGTCCAGCAGAGCTATCAACAATGACCGATCGAATGGGAACCATCATGATCGCTCTGGGTCGGCCTAGACCTCCCCGTCCTCCTCGACCAAAGCACCTTCCTCGTCGATGGCCTCCACCATCCACGTGAGGTAGAAGGCCAGCATCGCTCAACTTGCAAAGCACGAAGAAGTACATAGCGAAAATATCATAACAAGATGTGCCATAGTTTGCACACAAACATGTCTCTAGCGTGGGTCTAGTCTCTAAGCCCGTCGGGGTGTCTGCGTATGAACCACCCCTAACTGGGTCACTTTGTCCTCGCCCTTAGGATGCGGGATACAATGGCTCACACGGTGCTGTGTGTCGACGTGCCGGTCTAGCGGGCCAAAAGGCTAGTCCGAACCACCAAGGTCGTGACCTATACCTGCAAATAAATTTGAAGTTTTACACAACTATTTACAATATACGACGTACCTGACACAACTGCACTATTTACAACTATTAACAATATACGATGTATAATGATTTTAGTTGATAACCTACCATGGTTTCAAAAGTATAACTATTAATAATTAAATAGGTGTTAGTTCTACGACTGCACTATTTATAACTATTAACAATATGTGACGTACCAAACATAACTACACATCTAATAATTTTAATTGCTAACCTACCTTAGTTTTAAAACTACACATCTAATGATTTTAGTTGCTATCTTACCATATTTCAAAAGTAAATCTATAAAGATATGCAGGGGACTCATCGTTATCGATGCACAGATCTCTCCTCTCTTCCCCTCCCTCCTCCTCTCCTCTCTTCTCCTCCTCCTTTCCTTTCCCCTGTCCTCTCTTTCTCTTCTCTCCTTCTCTCCTTCATTTCTTTCCTCTCGGCCGAGTGCCTCTCCACTTCCCCTTTCTTTCCTCTCCGTCAAAATGAGCGTATGTGCTCGGCCGGCCGTGCGCACATGGGGTAAAGCCCCCCAGTCACCCAACAGTTAGGCGACTAAGGGCTTGTCATTCAACCATTGGGCGACTAGCCCAAGTTGCCCATCCGTAGAGCGATATATGATCAAAACTGCAAGAAAAAAATAAAAAACAGGTATAATACTATAATTTGGAATAAAAAATAGATTATTTTAAAAAAATCCACTTGCACAAGTGCTACCGTTGATAACTGTTGAACATTTTGACATCACTACTTTTCCTATGTCTTAGAATATTGCTAGCTTTGACCATTTCATCCATCATACTACTGTTGGATTTTGATCTTTGGCTAAAACGGTTGAAAGAGACGTGGGGTGATGCCCACGTCTCCCGTTTTTCTCTCGCGCCCTGATCGGGGGTGCCTAACCAACTTTTGGTTACGGTCCCCTGTTGCGCAGCGCAATATATAAGAGAGCTCCGGCCTCTCACGTGGGGCACTCTGCCGTTCATTCCCGTGAGAGCCAAAAGCCCCGTACAAACCCTAAAGCGATCCGATCTACTGCGCACTGCTAGCAACAGGAAGGCCGTCGACCGCTACTGCAGGACGTCGCCGGTGACTCTCCGTACCCCGGCGATACCCTGTCCTTCACCGACTCGTCCCCACGCCTGCATCACGCAGGCACGAGGTCTTCGCTCATGGCATTCATCGGCGACCGTAAGTCAATCCCAAATCCCCCCACCCTAGGTGTTCTAGACGCAGGCTAGTGGATAATGTGATGTGCTTGAGGATTATGAAACTAACATTGGTATCAGAGCGACTACTAGCTTCCTAGAACCCTAGCCCCTGATGTACTCGATTATGTTTCGATTTTAATGTTTATGCGTCGGCTAAAGAAATTAGAAGGAGGGGATTCAAATACTAATGTGAACCCTAATGCTTTTCCCCAAGCTTTTGATGAATCCCGGACCCTAGAAACCCCAAATCCACAAATCAAAAAAAATTTGGATCGGGCGGGGGGCTTACGGTTTTAGATCCCGCTGGTGCTCCTTTTTCGGGCGTGAGCCGCCGTTCCCGCCAGTGTCGCGGGCGCTGCCCGCACGCCGCCAACGAGAGCCGCCGTCTCGGGCCGCCTCCGCGCCGCTACGTGCGCTTCGCCATCTTGAGCCGCCGCCTCGAGCGTCGCCGCTGCCTCGCGAGCACCGCGCGCGCCATCGCTCCTCGCGGTGCGAGCTCCGCCGCTATCGCTCCTTTGGGGCCGCCGCTGCCGCCGCGCCGCCTCCTGGAGCCGCTCGCGCCGTCCGCCGCTCAGGCGCCGCGCGCGCGCATGCCGCCGTTGCGTGCGCCGTGCAGCCGTGCCGCCGTCTACGGGCCACCGCCGAGCCGCCTCTTTTGACGCGAGCGCGCCGCCGAGCCACCGCTCTTGCCGCGCTTTTTGGATCTGAGGGGAGCAGCTGCCGTCGTGTTTTTCGGATGGAGGCGACCGAATGAAGATTAGGGTTACGGTTTACACCCTTTTTGCATAGGCTGCCAGCGCGCGGTGGCCGTCGGATGGGATCCGGCGGTCAAATTTTCGTTGGGCCAAATGCATCTTGGGCCGGCCACAATTTCTGGCCGTCGGATGAAGATCCGACGGCTTGCACGCGTGCGCGTTTTTTATGGGCTGCGGTCATGCACAATCTCTTGGGCCGCGCCGTGAACTTTTTGGCCCTTGTGGGATTTTTCAGGCTGCGCATTTTTGTGGGCCGTGCGGGATTTTCCAGGCCACGCCCGATTTTTTGGCCTGTGCAGCAGCACATAATTTTATGTATTCCAGCATATATTTCATGCATATATTTAGGTATATATATAGGTATATCTACATGAAATTGATTTATGGTATATACTTCAGGCTGTTGAGTTTTTATTTTCAGTGTATATTTCATATATTTATGATATACCTAATGTTTAATTAATGATTATTTGATGTCGCTCATGAAAATATTACTGGATAATGTCTTTAAGCTACTGAAAATATTATGCTCTTTTCCGCTGCATAATGTTCTGCCCCTAATTGAATGGAACCAACGAGAAATTCAATTGGAGGGATATATTTAATTTTACATGCTATTACTCTTTGACCAACATTAATTGTAATTGCATGTTATAAATTATGTTTGTTATTATGTCCATTTCCCATGCTATTACTCTTTGACCAACGTTAATTGGAAAGGGTAAAGGACTATTTGTCCTCCATCGAGGATCACTTTAAAGGGTCCTCTAAAGTTTATGCTACCACACTGATGCACAGGCTCATGAACACTAAGTACAATGGTACTGGAAATGTCCGTGAGCACATTATGACCATAATCAATATTGCTGCCAGACTTAAGACAATGGACATGGCAATTTTTGATGGTTTTGTTGTACATTACATTATGATGTCTCTTCCTAAGCAATTTGAAGCCTTCAAGGTGAACTATAACACCATTAAGGACAAGTGGACCATAAGCGAGTTGATCGCTAATGTTTCTCAGGAGGAAGAAAGGCTCAAGGCTGAGGGGGCTACCGATTTTGTGAATCAAGTCGGCTCCTCAAATAAAGCTGGTTCCTCTAGAAATAGAGGTGGCTACAAAGGAAAGGGAAAGAAGGAGCAAGCCTACTCCCCTTATCAGAAGCCACAGCACCCACAGTATCCTAAGGTGCCTAAAAATGCTTCAGGTCCTGGGAGCTCAAATGGACAGAAGAAAAGTGATGAATGCTATTTTTGTCAGTCGAAGGACCACTTCAAAGATGATTGTCCTGGATGGCTAAAATGGCTCGCCAAGAAAGGTACTTATGAAATTACTTTTGTTGATGAAGCATTTTATCACTACAAGAAATGTGTTATTTTTTGACGTATTTAGCATGACAACAGGTCATAATGTTATTATATCATCCGGTTTATGACATTATGTTTTAGGCATTTCGACTTAGTGACAATAAAAAGTTGTATGTCACAAAAAATGTCATACAACTAGTCCAATTCCATCCAGTGACGGTATTTGCTATGTCATAAGGACTAATTTATGAATGTCATAAATCTATGACAGAGGTTGTGTGTCATAAATTATTTTATTGAATTATTTTAAATATTCTTGTCCATGTTGGCATGCCCTATTGCCACGTGGTCGGGTGGGCCCATATACCATTTTTTCTTTTATTTTTTCGCATAATATCTCAGCCCACCAGCCCTATGTTTCCTATGAAATAGGCCCATATATTACAGCCCACCAGATGGTTTTTCCTTTTTTATTATTTATCGCCATATATATCTCAACCCTTTCCTTCCTACATGGGCATCTGTTCGCAGAAGCCTAAATGGATCACCTGGCGCGCACGGGCCAACTGGTCGCGCCCCTAAATGGGCCACCTAGCGCGCTAGGCCCAACTGGTCGTGCCCCAGCGAAAAGGCTGGGAAAATGCTAAAAAAAAGGAGGCGCAGGCGGGCTCGAACTTGCGACCTCGAGGTTCACAGGTTGTGGTCAAACCACTGAGCTACAGAAGCATCTTTGATATTTAGCGCATTTTATACTATATATCAGAACTATAGCAGGTAATGTACCGTATGTATGCGCTCGTGGACTGTGGCTCGTGACCTGTGAGCGCGTTGCGGGTGCGGGCAGCGGCGAATCCAGCGGGCGCGGCAGCGAGGAGCGGCCGGCGGCGCGGCGCGGCGGCGAGGCGCGCGGCGGGCGGCTCGGCGAGTGGGCGACGAGGCGTGCGGTTGGCGGCGGCGCGGTGCGCGGCGGCTAGAGCAAGGCAGCGTGGCAGCGCAGGCGCGCAACGCGAGCGGCTTAGCGGCGTGGTGGCTAGGGCTGATCTATGGCAAGCGGCGCGCTGTCTCGACACACATCGGGGCGTTGGTTGTGTGGGAACCCGATCCCCGTGGAGCGAGCCTAGTAGTCGCCAGGGTGGTCTCCCAGCAATGCCACATACTCTTTATTTGTTCTCCTCTGAGTGCTAGCCTGCAAGAAAGGTACCGATTTGCTTTAGTGAAGTAGTCTTGCGTCTTAGTGCTTAGTAGTTACTATCGCTTGCGCCAATTGCGGGGCAATAGTTCATGGTAATACCAATTAGGCTCTTAGTGTTTGTTTGTTAGCAAGAAATAAATAGAGTATGTGGTTACTTGGATCAAAAGATTAGTGTTGATTTATTTAACCCATTATTGGAGATAAAGCAATGCTCAACTATTGTGTCTGATTGCATATAAATAATGGCATGTCACATGTTTGATAATTTTGGTCAAGTATCATATATATGTAAATTTTTTTGAGCAAGTGTATCTCATGATTTGGTGCAGATGGATAGATCTTGGATCAATAGTAGGATGTTCAGCAAGGAACACGTGGATGGGGTGAATGACTTCATGACCTTTGTTTTCGAGAGATTCAATGATGATGAAGAGATGCTCTGTCCATGTCGTCGGTGTTTGAATCGGGTTCGCAAACCTAAAGGACAGGTGGAGGATCACTTGTATATTCATGGGATGGCTAGTACTTACACTAGATGGATACATCATGGAGAACCATTGGAGGTTGTACCACATGAAAATGACGACCATGTTGATGAACATACTAGTCTCAATGAGGATTTTGGCATGAATGTGGATGAAGAAGATGACCCTGATGAAGGAATTCATGATATGGTAGAGGAGTTGTACACAGCTGAAGAGGAAGGTAAAGGGAAAAAGTCTATGTTTGCAATTCTATTGGAAGAGATGAAGCAAGAACTGTACCCTGGTGCTCATTGCACAAGGTTTTCTTTTGTGGTGAAGTTACTTCATATCAAGTCATTTTTACCGAATTTCTAATGTTGCATTCACAGCGCTACTGAAGTTGTTGTCATCAGCATTCCCAAATTGCTCTATTCCTGCAACATACCAGGAAGCAAAGAAATTTATTCGTGCATTGGGGCTCGGATACAATTCAATCCATGTGTGCCCGAATAATTGTGTTCTGTTTCGGAAGAAGTTAGAAGGAAATGATGTTTGTCCGGTTTGTGGTGCATCAAGATGGAAAGATAATGATGGAAGAAAGAAGATTCCTGAGAAGGTTTTGCGACATTGTTCGTTGATTCCTAGGCTGAAGAGAATATTTTCTTCCAAAAGAATGGCAGAGGAGGTGCAATGGCACAAGTTGAAGAGGAAACCAGTGGAGAATGAGCTCAGACATCCAGCTGATGGCGAGGCATGGAAAGACTTTGACAAAAAAGTAGGGCTGGTTTGCAAAAGATGCAAGGAACATCAGACTTGGCCTTGCTACTGATGGTTTCGATCCATGTGGTAAAATGAGCTCCTCGTATAGCATGCGGCCAGTGTTTCTTATCCCGTACAACTTTCCTCCATGGGAATGTGTGGAGCAATCCAACTTCATCATGGGCCTACTTATCCCTGGTCGAGAATGCCCAGGAAAGAATATTGATGTCTTCTTGGAGCCACTTGTTGAGGAGTTGCTAGAGCTTTGGAAAGGTGTCCCTACTGTTGATGTAATTAGTCAGAAGAAGTTTAATCTACATGCTGCTATAATATGGTGCATTCATGATTATCCTGCTTTGAGCACATTGTCAGGTAGAGTCACAAGAGGTTATTATGCTTGTGTGCATTGTGACAAAAATCCTTGCTCCAAAAGGATAAGGAATAAGATATGTTACATTGGCCATCGGCGTTTCCTTGCTAGGGACCATCCATGGAGGAGGAGGAAGGTGTTTGATGGTAATGTTGAAAACCGTGAGAAGCCAGAGGAATTTACCACAGATGAGCTGATGGAGCAACTAGAGAGGGTCAAGGATGTTAGACCAGGAAAGCATCCTGAAAGCAAGAAGAGAAAGCGGGACGAAGAGGGGCAATGTTGGAAGCGAAGGTCGTGTTTGTGGGATTTGCCATATTGGTCAAGTTTAAAGCTGCGGCATAATCTTGATGTGATGCACATTGAAAAAAATATATGTGAGTACATCCTCGGTACATTTCTTGGCATGGCTGGGAAGTCAAAGGACAATATAAATTCTAGGCTCGATTTGGAAGATATGGGCATTAGGCAGCATTTACATTTGATCCGTGATGGAAACTCATGTAGTGTTCCTCATGCCCCCTACACAATGACTGAAACACAAAAGACCGATTTTTGTGATTTTTTGAAAAGTGTAAAATTTCCAGATGGATACGCTTCCAACTTAGCAACATGTGTTACTGCTGATGGATGCAACCTCCAAGGACTGAAAACGCATGACTGTCATATTCTTCTTCAAAGGATTATACCTGCTGATGTCCGAGGAATCATGCACAAGGACATATATGAAGCACTTGCTGAATTAGGTAACTTTTTTCAGCAACTTTGTGCAAAAACTTTGAAGTTAGATGTGTTGGAAAGAATGAAAGTAGATATCCCAATCATTTTGTGCAAACTTGAGAAAATATTTCCTCATTCTTTCTTTGATGTGATGCTGCACTTGGCTGTTCATTTACCTGAAGAGGCAATTCTTAGAGGTCCAATATAGTATGGATGGATGTACCCAGTAGAAAGAAGGTTGTTTACATTGAAACGGTTTGTGAGGAACATGGCAAGGCCTGAAGGGTCCATTGCAGAAGCATATGTTGCTACAGAGTGCTTGACTATTTGCTCGAGGTACTTTGATGATGATGTTGAGACACGACACAATCGGAAAGGCAGGAATAGAGAGCGTGTTGATATGATAAAAGGAGACCTATCTGTTTTCCAGCGTGGAGTTGATGTTCTTGGAGCCCCAAGGATTACATATCTTGAACATGATTATGAAAAAATGGTTTGGTTCGTGCTAAACAATTGTGAGGAGGTTGAGCCATATATTGAGTATGTCATCCCATTTACTACTTTAGTTGTTTCATATAACCTAATTATTAGCCCGGCCCTAATGTTTGAATTCACTATCATTTTCAGGATATACAAGAAAGAGTTGGAGAACGAAGGATGTCCTAATGTAGATAAAACCCTTGAGAAGCAATTTTCTTCCTAGTTTAAGAAGCACGTGAGTTCGATGTCCATAAATGATTTTAGTCATGTTTTAAGAATCAATTGTTTTGATTTTAGTCATGTTTTTTTTGCAGATTGCAAGACTCCGTTATGTGGAGGGAGAAGACATAAATGATGAGCTATTTGCATTGTCATGTCAGCCTGATTTGCGAGTTCGAATTTCTTTAGCATGTCTTGTCAATGGTGTCCGATACCACACTGTAGACCGTGAGAAAAACAGAAGAACACAGAATAGCGGAATTTTGGTTGATGGCACACATGACAGCAAGAATATTGAATTTTATGGTTGTTTGAAGGAAATCATTGAACTGAGGTACAACTCAGATGTTAGTGATCACCGGACAGTGGTTCTATTTCGATGTGATTGGTTTGACACTCATGGAAAGAAGTTCAGAATGAAAGATGATGGGATCTTTAGAAGCATAATAACCAGAATTCAGAAGCATATATATTTGTCAGCTGTTTGTTTCTATGTCAGTGGGTGACAATCGTCCATGCTACTACAGTTTGGCACAAAATTAGTACCTTGAACCACACTCACATACTAATGGGCCAGACAACTCTGCCTGGGCTCATTTCGTAACCTTGCACAAATGCATTGCATCTTCATCATTTCCAACGACTAGTCCGGATCTCTGCACTGTGGCATATTGTTGATAGTAAAAAATGACACTAGCATATTTATGCATTAGATGATCAAAATAGCCGAATTGTCGTTTCATTAATATAATTCGGTTGACTATGTGGTTGCCCATTGAACTATTTACGACCACTTTGGTCGTGATCGGCTGCCCATTGAATCATTTACGACCACACTGTCCATGGTTAGAGCCGGGTGAGGTGTTAAGCGAGTGGTCGGATAAGCTCTACGACCACATTGTGGCGTATACGACCACTTTGGACATGGTCGAATGTCTCCTAAGAAGTTTACGACCATTCTGGCCATGGTCAAAGGGCACCAGAAGGAATTACGACTACTTTGGCCGTAGTCGAAAGTCATCATGATCACATTGGTCGTGGTCGGCAGTCGCAAGATAGCTCCACGACCACGTTGTGGCGTATACGACCACTTTGGGCATAGTCGAATGTCTCCCGAGAGGTTTACGACCATTCTGGCCATGGTCAAAGGGCACCAGAAGGAATTACAACTACTTTGGCCGTGGTCGAAAGTTGCTATGACCGCATTGGTCGTGGTTGGCAGTCGCCAAATAGATCTACGACCACGTTGGAGGTTACGACCACGTTGGAGGCTACGACCACGGTGGGGTCTACGACCACGTTGGGGTCTACGACCACGGTGGAGGCTACGACCACGGTGGGTTCTACGACCACGTTGGAGTCTACGACCACGTTGGAGTCTACGACCACGGTGGAGTCTACGACCACGTTGGGGTCTACGACCATGTTGAGGTCTACGACCACGTTGGAAGCTACGACCACGGTGGAGTCTACGACCACGTTGGAGGCTACGACCACGGTGGGTTCTACGACCACGTTGGAGTCTACGACCACGGTGGAGTCTACGACCACGTTGGGGTCTACGACCACAGTGAAGTATACGACCACGTTGAGGTCTACGACTACGTTGGAGTCTACGACTACGTTGGAGTCTACGACCATGGTGGAGTATACGACCACGTTGGCGTTTACGACCACGTTGAAGGCTATGACCACGGTGGAGTCTACGATCACGTTGGAGGCTATGACCACGGTGGGATCTACGACCACATTAAAGGCCATGATCACGTTGGAGTCTATGACCACGTAGAAGCCTGCGACTGCATTGAAGGTTATGACCATACTAAAGGTGGTCGCAAGGAGTTTGACCACGATTTTGGAAACTCTGATAGTTATAACGAGAAGCGGTCGAAAATTTGGGAATACTGAATCGTTATAGGAAGTTATCTGCAGAGGATTCGACAGCGGAGAAACAAAAAAAGAAAGACTGAATCGTTATGGGAAGTTATCTGCAGAGGATTCGACAGCGGAGAAGCAAAGAAGAGAAAGAAATCAGGCTCATTAGCAGATGTGATCAATTTTATTTGATGCCGATTTTACTTGCCATAGATTTTGATTTGATGCCGATTTTATTTGCCATAGACCAGGCACCCTATAAATATAAAGGGTAAGGCCGATTGCAAAAGAAGAATCAGACAATCGACACAATATTACTTCCGTACCTTTGTTTTCTTAGTCTCTAGATTAAAGTAGATCTTGTTTCTCTATCAATTATCTTGTTGGTGCACGGATCAGTTTCGTGCGGCAACAAAATTGGCGACTCCACTGGGGATCGATTTCTAATCGGTTCTTCTTCTCCATCGAAATCAATCTACTCGGCCGAAAGGCCGATTTCTTCATCTCGTCGGTGAATCCATCTGCTAATCGGCTAAAAGCCGATTGCACCCTTCTCGGGCGACCGGCCTGCTTCGCACGTAGCAACCGAAGGCAGCAACATAGCAGCAGAGGTGCAATATCACACGCGATCTACAAGGAAACTAGTCAGAACTTCAGACCATGGTGTCAAACGGTGCTGAGGTAGATCCCAACAACGTCATTACGCCCACGTTTGACGAGCTGCCGGAAGAACATCGTCAGGAGATCGAGCGACGCAAGTTAGAGTATGAGAAGACGATGTTGGCGTGTTTCCAGAAAACAAGACAAGGCGTTATTATGAAAGAAACTGCACTGCCATCTGTCTCCATCAACCCTGAGGTAAAAAACACTGTAAGTAAAGTCTCTCCTTCTCATGAAGATATTGCTCATATGATTAATCAAACTGTTGGTGTTGCTATGGATAATGTTTTAACTAGTCGTATCAGAGCCGTGATGTTGCAAATCCAGGATGAACACAATAAAAAACAACCTATGACGAGTGATGCTAGTGCTTTAAATTTTTGTCATTCTGTAGAACAAGAAAATTTGCCACATGGTTCATCTGCATTTACTACACAATTTGGTGCACCGCGAAACCACAGTTTATCGAGTGACACTCATGGTGGCCGAAACCACATGCCTACTTCGGCCAATATTGCTACGTCATCGTTTGTCACAACTAATGCGCTCGTCTCGGCTCCAAATTACAGCCGAGTTGCTGAAAATTTAACTGGTATGCATGCACCTCCATATCAAATCAGAGCATACAAGATACCTCCAATACCACCACAGGATCGGGAATACCATATGGGCCAACACCGAAGCTTATTTTAATCCTCCCGTGCTTAATACTCCCTATCCACACCCCAAATTTGTGACATGCCACAACCTAATGCTTTTAGGCCACAACCACTAATGTGGCAAATAATCGCCTATGGTGAGCCATTTGTTAGGCATGAAAATATCGAGAGCAAGTAGCTAATATATTCAGAGAAACGTTTGGGGTAGAGCCTAAGTGTAGAATGCGTACTTATCAAAAGCCGTATCCTGATTTCTATGATACGGTTCCATATCCCCGTGGATTCAGAGTACTGATTTTATTAAATTTACAGGGATGATGGCGAGAACCACTTTAGAGCATGTTAGTCAATTCATTGCACAATGCGGTGAGGCGAGTGCTAGCGATGCTTTAAAATTGAGACTGTTTCCTTTGTCATTATCCTGCATGCGCTCATGTGGTTCACATCCCTTACACCTAATTCTATTCATTCATGGCCTGAGTTAGAACAAAAATTTCATGAATATTTTTACACGGAGACACTGAATTGAGATTATCACACTTGACGTCGGTTAGCGTAAATACAATGAACTCGTTGTTGAATATATCGGAGATTTAGAGATACAAGAAACCGATGCTTTAATCTAGTAATATCGATAAGGATCTTGCTGAAGTTAGCCTTTTCTAGGTTGCTTTCACATTTGAAGGAAAAATTAGAAGGGCAGGATTTCTTAGATGTAAGTCAAGTGTTGCAAAGGCTCGCTCAAGAAAGCGGGCTAGAGAATCTAAAAATTTCCATAGGACCAATGAAAAGCATAAAACAAACCATCCTGTTAATTTAGTAGAACATGACCCCACGTCATCCGATGATGAGAGTGTGGATATGTGTGTAGCCGAATGGGCATGGGATTCAAAATCTAAACCATTCGTTTGCTCGCTTTGAGGCCGGTTCCACGAAAAATCGGCATGAAGAAATAAAATATACTTTTGATACTGCTAAATGTGATAAATTTTTATTATTTATTGCAAGAGAAACAAATAAAATTGCCCATGGACATGTCATACCACCTCTCGCGAATTAAAAAGACGGTGCATATTGTAAATGGCATAATTCTTATTCTCATGCTACTAACGATCGCAATATTTTTCGTCGACGAGTTCAATCGGCCATAAATGAAGGACGATTGAAGTTTGCCGAGAGCTCAAAAATGCGTTAGACACTCAACCTTTTCGATTAATGTGATTGATTTCAAAAATAAGAAGGTGCTAGTTCGCCATCACAGCCGAATCAACGAGAGGGAAAAATGTGGTGATTGGTGAGGATAGTAATGAACCTCTAAGAAGAGTAGAGGTGTGGTTAGAACAGTCCAAATTGAAAATACTCCTGAAGGCCATGAGTCCATCAAAATTACAGTAGGTTCTGCAACTCCTAGGGTGCATGAGAATGGGAGGACAAGGATGATAAAACCAAAAAGCCCGGAAGTAGGTCGTTGGAAAATTAATGAGGGAAAGAATATGACAAACAAGTGGGTTGAGAGGCCGAAGCCTACATTTAAAGAGCTTCTAGCCAAATATGAAGATGGTAAGGCTGGCCAAAGCGGTTTTAGTCGGCCCTATAATTTGAAGCGACCAAGATCCTCCAAGGCAAGAGTTCGGTGTTGGGATCATCGATGGGAAAGTTTTCTGCAGCTGCACCGCATCCTATGCCTAGGCCGCTATTGCTCGTGCCATGGGGTCCTCCTCCCGGTGGTTTTTCTCCTTGTCCGCCATGGGGTTTTGCGGTCCATGGATGCCACCAACTCCGTGTTTTTTGAGCCATTTTATCCAGGATGGGAAATGCCAAGAAGGCCATGATTTGACAGTTGGCATGGCCTAGAAATGACCGATTTAATAAAAATAATCGGTTTTGTGACCAGAGAGATGATAAATCTCCAAAAGAGCTTACCGCATCAAAGGAGGAGGTGAAACGAGTAAAAATTCAGAAGTGAACAATGCTGCACCGATGAACAAGATCGAGAACAATGCGAAAATATTGTGGTTGCTCCTGAAAATAAAGAGAAGCTTCCATTGTTAGCGGTGTGGAACGGCAGCCCTGTGGTGTCCACGGGGCTCTCACATTCGCAAAAAGGAGGTTGCAGCACTCAGAGAGAAGAATTGAAAGAGGCTCAGGCTGGAAAAATGAGGGATGATTTGTTCAATGAGATCAAGCCTATGATACCCACTAAGAAAGAATGGAGGCTGAAGAAAATTGAAGAGTCAGTACAGACAAATAGCGATGATGAGCATGACTTGTTAGATTATGAGGGGTCTCCACTAGTCAAAAATGGCTCTCCACCTCCGGAAGGTATGGATATTAATATGGTTTTTACACTACCTTCTGAATTCCGAGCTATTGATGAAGAGGTTGCACAATTGTGTCTCGGTCCTAAAGAAGCTATCTTTGAAAAACCCGATGAATTGTGCCGACACTTGAAACCGTTATATGTTAAAGGGCATATTAACGGAAGGCTGATTTCTAGGATGCTTGTAGATGGTGGAGCTACTGTAAATTTAATGCCATATTCAGTTTTTAAGAAATTAGGCAAAGAGGACAGTGAGCTTATGAAGACTAATTTGACGCTTAATGGATTTACCGGCGAACCGACTGAAGCCAAAGGCGTCATCTCTATGGAGCTTACTGTTGGGAGCAAAACTTTACCTGCAGCTTTCTTTGTCGTCGACGTGCAAGGTAATTATAGTGTTTTATTGGGTCGTGACTGGATTCATGCTAATCGTTGCATTCCTTCCACCTTGCATCAAACTTTAGTGCAGTGGGTAGATGATGATATAGAAGTCATTCAAGCAGACACATCGGCTTATGTTGCTTTGGCGATGCTTGGTGATTGGCGACATGGTAATATTCGGTGTTTGACAGCATAGATCTTTCGATTATGACTATGTTAGTGTTACTAAGGATGGTTTTGTACAGAATGCAGACAGTGGCTTGTGCAGCCCGGCTTAGCAATATGATGTTATAAATGGATAAGGAACATAGTTTGGATTGGTTGTGAGCAGTAGAGCACTATCGGTCAAGTAAGAACAATATGTGTGAAGCTATTGATGATTTTGATGAAGTAGAAAAATTAGGATATGGTTTTACATCGGCTGATTCATTAGAGGAAGTGGACATAGGTAATGGTAATATCCCTAGGCCGACATTTGTGAATAAAAACATGGCGAGTGACTGCAAAGCCAAAATGATTGAGTTGCTTAGAAATTATGTTGATTGCTTTGCATGGGAGTACCACGAAATGCCAGGCCTTAGCTGAGATCTAGTAGAGCATCGGTTGCCCATTAAATCTGGTTTTAGGCCTCATAAACAGCCACCTAGAAGGTTTAATCCTAATATGTATGACCGTATTAAAGAGGAAATAGACCGGTTATTGAGAGCTGGTTTTATTAGGCCATGTCGATATGCCGAATGGATATCCAACATTGTGCAAGTTGAGAAGAAGAGTAGTGGCAAATTATGCATTTGTGTTGATTTTAGAGATTTGAATAAAGCTACTCCAAAGATGAATATCCCATGCCTATAGTCGACATGTTGATTAATAATGCTTGGGACATAGAGTTGTTAGCTTTTAGATGGCAATGCTGGTTATAATCAAATTTTTATGGCCGAAGAAGATATGTCTAAAACGGCCTTTAGGTGTCCTGGTTTTGTAGGTTTATTTGAGTGGGTTGTCATGACATTTGGATTAAAAAATGTTGGCGCTACGTATCAGCGAGCTATGAATTTAATTTTTCATGACTTACTCGGTATCATACTAGAAATATATATTGATGATGTAGTAGTTAAATCGGATAACGTGGATCATCATTTGGCCGATTTGACATTAGTATTTGAAAGGATGCGTCGGTATGGTTTAAAAATGAATCCACTCAAATGCGCTTTTGGCGTGTCGGCTGGAAAGTTTCTAGGATTCCTCATACATGAGAGGGGAATAGAGATAGATCCTGCTAGATTAGAGGCCATTCAAAGAATAAAGGCGCCAGAATGTAAAAGAGACGTGCAAAAATTCTTAGGAAAAATAAACTACTTGAGAAGATTTATATCTAACCTGTCTGGGAAAATTGACGCATTTACACCCATACTTCGGTTAAAGAAGGAAACCGAATTTACTTGGGGGGTAGAACAACAGAGGGCCTTTGATGAAATTAAGAAGTATTTGTCTACTCCTCCTGTTTTGAGGGCGCCTAAAGCCGGGACGCCGTTTCGGCTATATATTGCTGCGGAAGATGGTGTTATTGGTTCAGATTAACGCAGGAGGTAGAAGGCAAAGAATTTGTTATCACTTATTTGAGCCGGCGTCTTCTGGGAGCAGAGACAAGGTATGTATTTATTGAAAAATTGTGTTTATCCTTGTATTATGCTTGTACCCGTTTAAGGCATTATTTATTGTCCAAGACTTGTGTGGTAACTTGTCGACCGATGTTATTAAGTATATGTTGCAATGTATGATTTTAAGTGGTAGAATCGGAAAATGGGCTTATGCATTGGTAGAATATGATTTGGCTTATGAATCTTTAAAATCCATGAAAGGCCAAATTGTAGCAAATTTTATTGTAGATCATAGAGTTGATAATGGTATGGAGCTGATTAATTATTTGTCCAGTATCTCCATGGAAGCTATATTTTGATGGCTCGGCTGTAGAGAAGGGCAGTGGTGTTGGTATTGTCTTAATTTCACCTAGAGGTGCTATTTTTGAAACATCGGTCCGTTTGGAATATTTTTGTACTAATAATCAGGCCAGTATGAAGCACTTTATTTAGGATTGCAAATTTTAGAATCCATGGAAGTAAAAATATAGAAGTTTTTGGTGACTCGTTATTAGTTGTGCAGCAAGTTTCGGAATTTATCGATTGCCTTGATGGTTCATTGAATAGATATTTAGAAAAGTGTTTAGAGATCGTATCAAACCTAGATGATTTTACTATCAGTCATATATCTAGAGGAGATAATTTTAGAGCTAATGATCTTGCGCAACAAGCATATGGTTATCATGTTAGTAGAGGCAAGCTATTTGTGATAGAAAAACCGACGCACAAAAATGTTCCTGTTTATATGGCCGAACAGCAAGGCAGCAGTTCGGATGTTTTAGAAATGTCAAATATGGATGAATTCAATGACTGGAGAAAACCTTTACTTAGTTATTTAGAAAATCCCAGTAAATCTGTAGATAGAAAAATTCGGCGACAGGCTATAAAGTATACATTGCTTGATGGAGAATTATATCGCCGAACTGTAGAAGGATTGTTTTTAAAGTGTTTAAGTTCAGATCAATGTAAAATTGCTATGGGTGAGGTACATGAAGGTATTTGTGGCACACATCAGTCGGCCCATAAGATGAAATGGTTGTTGAGACGAGCTGGTTTTTATTGGCCGACTATGTTAGAAGATTGTTTTAAATATTATAAAGGTTGTGAGTCCTGTCAAAAATTTGGTGATATACAATTAGCACCAGCTGCCATGTTGCACCCTATTATCAAACCATGGCCGTTTCGTGGGTGGGGTTTAGATTTTATCGATCGAATCTGACTGCATCTTCTAAAGGTCATCGTTTTATTTTAGTAGCTACAGATTATTTTACAAAATGGACTAAGTGTTCCTCTTAAAAATATGACACGTATAGAAGTAATTGATTTTATCTTGGTGCATATTATTCATAGATTTGGCATACCACAGACTTTAACGACTGATCAAGGGTCGTCTTTTGTGTCTCATCAAGTACGTGAGTTTGCCGAATCGTTGAAAATTAAATTGCTTAATTCTTCACCATACTATGCTCAGGCTAATGGGCAAGCCGAGTCTAGTAATAAGATTTTAATTAAACTTATCAAAAAGAAAATAGAAGAATATCCTAAGAGATGGCATGAGGTTCTGTCTGAGGCATTATGGGCTCATCGTATATCTAAGCATGGTGCTACAAAAGTGACGCCATATGAGTTAGTATATGGGCAGGAGGCCGTTTTACCTGTTGAGGTGAATCTGGACGCTCTTAGGTTGGCCAGGCAAAATGATTTGTCATGACTTAATGATGGATAGAATAGACGAAGTTACAGATGAGAGGATAAAAGCTTTGAGAGAAATTGAGAAAGACAAATTAAGAGTAGCTAAGGCCTATAATAAGAAGGTAAAGGAAAAATTGTTTCAAATTGGAGATTTAGTATGGAAGACGATTTTACCTATTGGGTCAAAGGATAATAAGTTTGGAAAATGGTCTCCAAATTGGGATGGTCCGTATAAAGTCATAGAGATTGTTCCTGGGAATAGTTATTTTGTGCAAAATTTGCATGGAGAAAATTTGCCTAGAGCACTTAATGGAAAATATTTAAAAAGGTACTATCCAAGTGTGTGGCAAAATGCATGAGAAAATATGGCCGGTGTTTGCCCGTCATCGTCCTGAGAAAATTATTTATGGTTGATGTGTTGTAGACCATCGTCCAAAGAAAGTTTGAGGTGAGTAGGTTATTGCCTCTAGCTGATTTCGTTATGCAAGTGTTTTTTTAGCAAGCTTAAAAAACAGGGGGGCATGTGTTGATAGTAAAAAAATGACACTAGCATATTTATGCATTAGATGATCAAAATAGCCGAATTGTCGTTTCATTAATATAATTCGGTTGACTATGTGGTTGCCCATTGAACTATTTACGACCACTTTGGTCGTGATCGGCTGCCCATTGAATCATTTACGACCACACTGTCCATGGTTAGAGCCGGGTGAGGTGTTAAGCGAGTGGTCGGATAAGCTCTACGACCACATTGTGGCGTATACGACCACTTTGGACATGGTCGAATGTCTCCTAAGAAGTTTACGACCATTCTGGCCATGGTGAAAGGGCACCAGAAGGAATTACGACTACTTTGGCCGTAGTCGAAAGTCATCATGATCACATTGGTCGTGGTCGGCAGTCGCAAGATAGCTCCACGACCACGTTGTGGCGTATACGACCACTTTGGGCATAGTCGAATGTCTCCCGAGAGGTTTACGACCATTCTGGCCATGGTCAAAGGGCACCAGAAGGAATTACAACTACTTTGGCCGTGGTCGAAAGTTGCTATGACCGCATTGGTCGTGGTTGGCAGTCGCCAAATAGATCTACGACCACGTTGGAGGTTACGACCACGTTGGAGGCTACGACCACGGTGGGGTCTACGACCACGTTGGAGTCTACGACCACGGTGGAGTCTACAACCACGGTGGAGTCTACGACCACGTTGGGGTCTACGACCACGTTGGAAGCTACGACCACGGTGGAGTCTACGACCACGTTGGAGGCTACGACCACGGTGGGTTCTACGACCACGTTGGAGTCTACGACCACGGTGGAGTCTACGACCACGTTGGGGTCTACGACCACAGTGGAGTATACGACCACGTTGAGGTCTACGACCACGTTGGAGTCTACGACTACGTTGGAGTCTACGACCACGGTGGAGTATACGACCACGTTGGCGTTTACGACCACGTTGAAGGCTACGACCACGGTGGAGTCTACGATCACGTTGGAGGCTATGACCACGGTGGGATCTACGACCGCGTTAAAGGCCACGATCACGTTGGAATCTATGACCACATAGAAGCCTGCGACTGCATTGAAGGTTATGACCATACTAAAGGTGGTCGCAAGGAGTTTGACCACGATTTTGGAAACTCTGATAGTTATAACGAGAAGCGGTCGAAAATTTGGGAATACTGAATCGTTATAGGAAGTTATCTGCAGAGGATTCGACAGCGGAGAAACAAAAAAAGAAAGACTGAATCGTTATGGGAAGTTATCTGCAGAGGATTCGACAGCGGAGAAGCAAAGAAGAGAAAGAAATCGGGCTCATTAGCAGATGTGATCAATTTTATTTGATGCCAATTTTACTTGCCATAGATTTTGATTTGATGCCGATTTTATTTGCCATAGACCAGGCACCCTATAAATATAAAGGGTAAAGCCGATTGCAAAAGAAGAATCAGACAATCGACACAATATTACTTCCGTACCTTTGTTTTCTTAGTCTCTAGATTAAAGTAGATCTTGTTTCTCTATCAATTATCTTGTTGGTGCACGGATCAGTTTCGTGCGGCAACACATATCACAGTCTACATTGCCTAGATATTTTAGATCTTGGAACTGTTCATACGTTGTTTTATCTATTGCCCGATGGATCCAGTCGTGGAAGGCATTTTGGTCAATTTAATACTTGTCTTATTGTGAGCCTTCACGGGCCTACCACTGTCTCCTTCCCTTCCTTTCTTGCTATGCTACCTGTTGATCTGAACTGTTCAACTGCAGCAGCAATGTGCTGGCGGTCCAGTTACGTCTTGATGCAGGATACTTGCAGTATCACGAACGGTAAGTCTCCATCTTCGTGAAAGAGAATGAAAGAGAGATTTCGTGCAGTAGAATTGTAGAAGACAACAGATAGGAAGATCTCGGAGGTTAATCCTAGGTTAATTATCGGTAAATTTCTATTTCTGCGTGTGCTCGGAGATTTTAACAGATTACTATGTTAGTAAGTTGCATCTGCCTGGGCGAGGATTACCATCCAAACACTAATTATTTTTTGCATGACGGGGACTCGTGAGGTGAATGCGACTGTCCACGCCGTTATCATAAACTTTAATCTGGATTGTTAGTAATGCATTGTTGTCATCAGCATTCTTTTCTATTGCGCCATTGGACGGTTGGTTTTCTTATCCAAGGTAGTTGATTGGGTGATCAGCTCGCTTCATGTACGAGGAATCACACGCCTTTTTATTTAGGTTTTATTCATCATATACCCTCCTCTTAGGTGGAAATTCAGGATTTACCCTCCTGACCCACGCGTCAGTGACTTATGATGACCCCACATGTCATTGAGGTGGGAGGGTAAATCCTGAATTTCCTAACTAAGGGAGGGTATATGATCCAATCCCCCGGTACGCCTAGTCGGCCCATCGAATCAAAGGCATAAAGTAAATGACATGTTTGCTCTTGCTAGTAGAGGCCTCAATATATGTATTTGTGTAAACAATATCTTACCTAGCTATAAATATAACCTCTAGAGCATCATGAGGAAAAAGAGAGTATTCTTATAAGAAAAGGTTTTATAGTAGCCAGGTGATGTACATGTACTCTACACGTCTTTCCTCATTTTGAGTTCTAGACTCTGGCTCTGGATACCGCATTACATTCTTTTCGTAGTCCTAATATCTATTGTCTGTTGCTCATCCCTTTTTTAAGTTCTAGACTTTGGGTACCGTATTATGTTTTCTTCGTAGTCCCAATATGTATTATCTATCGTGTAACCACAATAGTACATTAAAATTTTCATTAGCTCGTTTCATAAAAGAAAGCATGCTCGTGCCGCTCATGCCGAGCCCACTTGGCAAAAGCTGCAGAGAGCCACTACGATCAACACTTTGTAGTACGGAGTACGCCTGCACGTTGCTTATATAACGTTATAAGCGCAAAGTATCATCACAGTCAACTAAACTAAGATAATGCCGTATCACCTAATCTCCTCCTCATTTCTGCATATCACCGATCGAGCACTTCTACATGGACCGGGCTGTTACTTAGGCGATATATTAACTAAGATAATGCCGTTTTACCTGATCTCCTACTCATTTCTGCATGTCACCGAGCACTTCTACATGGACCGGGCTGTTACTTTGGCGATATATTATTCAAAACTTGAAAAAAAAAACTCTGCCAGCCACCAATCTCCTCATCTAGATGAATGTCGTATCAATGAATGAATCTACTAGCTACCTGCCAGCCACCAACCATTTCATTTCGTACTAGCTAGCGATGGCTGCTTGCTCAGTCGTGTGCCATGACTTGCTACTAGTCTACTATCACTGCAACATGCCGTCGACCAGACCAATACAGCCAGTCGAGTCAGAGAGCGACTGATCAAGTTGCCGTTGCCGAACCATGCACCCAGGGTGGACTGTTCTTCACTCCTCTTAATTAATTAATTATGTCGGTCTCAATTCATTTTCCGTTGATCTTTGCTGACTAGATACACGATTTTCTGCTATTAATGGTGGATTGGTACATGGGAATGTGACCTGTTGATCACACAGATGAGACATGTTTAGACAGGTCCAAGTCCTCTATAGAGAATTACAACCCTATCCCTATATTTTTATATTCAATCACAATGAGATATTTTATACTACAAGCGAGCAACGTCTTGTGATGATATCTCTCTCGCTCGTCCATTGCCCTCCTTAAATAGCATCGAAAGGGTGGTACACTACTTCAGAAGTCTAATACTAGACGCCAAATCACACACGGTTTGACCGACACTAACACAGAATGTTTTAATTTGGACACCGTCTGCGTTGATGGCGTCGGAGAAAAGGAGTATCACAGACGGTTCTTACCGATGAACCGTCTGTAATATTCCAGTATCACAGACGGTTTTTATTTAAAACCGTCTGTAATAATCTGGCATTATCACAGACGGTTTTTTTTATTAAAAACCATCTGTGATAATCCTGCTACGTATTTATTATGCCGCTCAGAACCGCATCTATCTTCATTTTGATCCAAATCTAGCCGGTGCTGCACTCTTTCGCTCAGGAGGCAAGCTAGGCGATTTCAGGCCAATTCATTTGGCGGGAGGAGGCAGAGATTGAGCTTTGAAGATTCATACGTTCCTGGTTGCTCTAGATATGGTTAGTAATGAAATTTATTTTTCTTTACATTACAATTTAGATCTAAGTTTTGGTGAGTGTTATTGAAGATAGTTTGCATCTACTTGACCATACATGATCAGTTCCCGTCATGTGGGAGGCCAAATTTGTCAAAATTGTTGGTTATATACCTTCAACGATCGCTGGGGAAATAACTGTTGTGTTTATAATATGAATTAAGCTAGCAAAGCCTCAATGCATGTGGTATATATGTAGTAATAATTAATTAATTTAATTTTTAATACTAAATTGTTATATATATATGCATAACGTAGGACCGAAGCTGGATGTATGCCGCGAACCGTGTGAGTGAAGAGTACATTAATGGCATGTCTGCTTTTACAAGAGCTGCTGAGGAGGATATGTTGAATAAGGGGGTGCAATATATGTACTGTCCATACTCTGACTGCAAGAATTTAAAGATGTTTAAGAACCGAGAGCAAATTGAAGCGCACTTGATTCGGAGGGGTTTCAAAAAGGGTTATACGTGTTGGACCAGTCATGGCGAAGTCAATGATATGCCGCCGGATGACATCACCGATAAAGTGAATGGTATGCCGCCGGATGACATCGCCGGTGAAGTGAATGATATGCCGCCGTATGATGTCGATTGTTGTTCGGATTCGGATAGATTGCACGATGACAATCTGGATCAGATGTTTTGCAATATAGAAGAGAACATGATGAGAGAGAATATTTTAAATTCCGGGGCTTGATGGAGGATTCAGAGAAACCTTTGTTCACGTACTACAGGTCAAAGTACACGAGGTTGTCGGCCGTGCTTGAACTGTTGAAATTGAAGGCAAGCAATGGTTGGTCCAACAAGAGTTTTACGACGCTACTAGGTCTTTTAGCGGACATGCTTCCGGATGAAAATGAGTTGCATAAAACCACGTATAAAGCCAAGAAGGTTCTTTGTCCATTGGGAATGGAAGTAGAAAGAATACATGCATGTCCGAACGACTGTATCCTCTACCGTAAAGAGTATGCAAACATGCATGTATGTCCGGTGTGCAACACATCTCGATACAAATGTAACAATCAATCAGATGACGGCGAGGGAACAGAGGTGAAGAAAGGACTTCCTGCTAAGGTGGCATGGTATTTTCCTATAATTCCCCGTTTGAAAAGGTTTTTTGCAAATCCAAAGGAGGCAAAACTGCTGTGTTGGCACTCGGAGGAGCGCAAGAAGGATGGAATGCTAAGACACCTTGCTGATTCCGCCCAGTGGAGAAACATCGATAGGAGTTTTGCAGATTTTGGTGCAGAACCAAGGAATATAAGGTTTGGACTGAGTACAGATGGAATAAATCTTTTCAGTAGCATGAGCAGCCAACATAGCACTTGGCCCGTGACTCTCTGCATCTATAACCTTCCTCCTTAGTTGTGTATGAAGCGAAAGTATATTTTGCTGGCGATACTTATCCAAGGGCCAAAGCAACCTGGGAATGATATTGATGTCATGATGTGTACCTAACACCGTTGGTGGAAGATCTACAAGTACTGTGGAACGAAGGGGTACATGTATGGGATGCATACAAATGAGAGAACTTCACTTTGCGCTCCTTATTGTTATGCACCATAAATGATTATCCTGCCCTTGGTAACCTGTCGGGCCAGAGTACAAAAGGTGTCAAAGCTTGTACTCACTGTTTAGATAGTACCGAGAGTGTGTGGCTGAAACACTCACGCAAAACCGTGCACATGCGTCACCGCCGGTTCCTTCGTAGGGCTCACCCATACCGCAAGATGAAGAAACAATTTGACGGAGAGAAGGAGAACGGTTCAGCTCCAAGGCATTTAAGCAGAAAAGTGGTTTATAATATGGTTAAGGATTTAGATGTTGTCCTCGGAAAGGGACGTAAATTAAGGGCTCATGAGAAGAACATTTGAAGAAGAGATTAATATTTTGGGACTTACCTTATTGGGAGTACCTAGATGTTCGACACTGCATCGACGTCATGCACGTAGAAAAGAATGTATGTGACAGCTTGATTGGTCTCTTACTAAACATTCATGATAAAACAAAGGACGGTGTCAACGCACGGCTTGACTTGGCTGATATGGACATCAGGCCTGAGTTAGCACCGACAAAAACAGATAATGGAAGAACGTACCTTCCCCCTGCGTGTTACACTTTGTCCAAGGCCGATAAAACAGAACTGTGCCAGTGCTTGCATGGTGTCAAAGTTCCGTCTGGTTATTCCGGCAACATGAAGAAAATTATTTCGATGCAAGATTTGAAGTTAAATGGCATGAGTCTCATGATTGTCATGTGCTGATGACACAGATGCTCCCTATTGCAATTAGAAATATTTTGCCGATCAAAGTCCGAGAGACAATCATGAGGCTATGTTATTTCTTTAACACAATTGCTCAGAACGTCATTGATCCCGAGGGACTAGATGCTCTGCAGGACGAGGTGGTGATGACTCTATGTCATCTTGAGATGTATTTCCCTCTTTCGTTTTTCGATATCATGGTCCATCTCATAGTTCACGTTGTGTGGGAGATAAAAATGTGCATGCATGTATTCCTACATAGCATGTACCCATTTGAGAGGTTCATGTGAATTCTCAAGTCCTATGTACGGAATCGATCTCGGCCGGAGGGCAACATCGTTGAAGGTTATGCAAGCGAAGAGGTCATTGAGTTTTGTGTCGATTATATGGCTCAGATTCAACCGATAGGTGTGCCTCAATCTCATCATGATATTTATATATCACAGACGGTTCTTAACTAAAACCGTCTGTGATTACACAGATGGTTTTTAGTTAAGAACCGTCTGTGATATTTACACCACAGACGATTCAAAAATCGTCTGTAATGACCACGTATCATTACTGACCCATAAATTCAGACGGCTCACAAAACCGTCTGTGATGACGTTTTTGAACCGTCTGTAATACGGTTTTCTGTAGTAGTGGTAGTTGGTGCCTATGGAGAGACACATCATCAATGCCATCCATCCGCGCGTGTGGGAAGCGGTTGTTGTCAGTGAGATGTTCTCTTGGCACGTATCAGAGATAAAGAGCAAGGACGTGTGGTTATTTCAGTAGTGCAAGGGCGCATATTTTCTTTATCTATCGCATGTAGTTGGTTATAGTAGATTTGACCCCTGATCGGAGGTTTGGGCCCACGTATCTAATCGTATATTTCTCCGACCGGGAGGTGGTCGATGTTTGGAATAATCTGAATGTATTCTTCCCGACCAAGGGGTACCCATGGATGCTATTTCCATGGGGTACCCTTGGATGCTATTTGACTAAGCGTTGTTCCGATAGCTACTATAGACAAAAGAGCATTAAGTATTATAAATTACTTAATCCTCATCATCTAGCCCCCCCAACTTCAAGTGAAAGTGCTTTACTTCAGAAAGATTCGGAGGAGCTGGTCAGAAAGTATTTTTTGACCGGGATATCTCTTGACCGAATTAAGACTTGGTCATGGAAGTTATTTTACTTGAAGTTCTGAAATTATTTCATTTAATTATTGTGTGAACAAGAAAGGAGGAGAACAGCCGCATGAGTTTTTGTCCGTTGGGAGCAGTTCCTGAAGAATACCAATCATTGTCTCACCACGATTGTTTCTCTGATGGTGCGCTATTATAAATAGAACCCAAGGGTAACTCCAAATTTTTACAACTCTCCAAATCAATTCATCTTTTCTAAATGCTCTTCTTGTTCTTCATATTTTTCTGATCTCAAATCCGCCAGAAAAGATTCATAGATCACAATTAGATATGAAACAATGGTAGAGTATTCCAAATGGGTAGAGTCAGAGATGAGTAGCAAGAGAATCCGTTTGTTGGAAACTCAGGGCAAAATTCTAGATCGGAGTTTCATGAAGTACAAAGAAGTGGTAGGGCAACACTTCTTGTCGAGCTAGGAAGGCAAAATTGCATCCTTCCAAGCCTATTGTGAGTGCGGTTTCTGACTAGCACCGCACCCATTCTTGGTGACCATGCTTGAGCATTTGGAGATAGAGTTGGTGAATTTGACACTGACCCTATCACAATGTTGAGCATTTTTGTCTACCTCAGCAAAAGCGTACTTGGGGATCCCAACAGATCTGGACCTCTTCAAGCATTATTGTGGCAAGTCAAAAAAATGCCAGGATGATCGCTGAAAGCTGCTCCCTACACCTCCATGATGGTAAGGCGAAGGAGTACATCCCCATGTATACCAAGTCCTCTTGGTCTACATGGAAGAAGGGGTTTTACATGACTGTGACCAAAGATGATCGACTACACTTCGTGGGGAAGGTACCGACAAAGAAGACGTAATGAGATATGACTTCATTTGGTTGTGGTTGGATTTCTCCCTTCATCAAGGCCATCTAACTTCTTAGGGAGCAGGGGCTAACTGGATGGCATGTAGTTGATGATTTCATCATTCATCGTATCAACCCCTTGAAGAGGCGAGCACACCCCATGTGAAAATACTTTGGGGCGAGTGACTTGACCAGAGACTATCGGGATGGTAAGCATTTTCAACTAAATCTACTTGAAGTATTCTCTTTCTGAGCAGATTCTGACTCATTATTGTTTATGCAGACATGTCTCTGACCGAAGTTGCTAATCAGATCAAGAACATCTATGAAAAGGTACCCGCAAACAAGGAGGGCTTCCTCAAATTCTGGTTGTCATTCCTGACAACAAGATGCATCATCAGTTCCATCCATCCGTGCTTGTGGGAAGCAGTTGTTGTTTGTGAGATGTATCTCACCACAAGCAAATAACTAGGGCAAGTTTGTATGCAACCAATATTAACCAAGGATTGGATAATATGGGTGCATGCCAACACAACCTTAGCTAGACTGGGGAAGACCTAATCTACTAGATTGAGAGACCATGTGGAGGTATCCCCATGTTTGTGATGAGTAATTGACGGTTGGTTTAGTGAGTTTGAGTTTATTTTGGGTATTCTTGGGTTGAGTACCTTTACTTGTGCTATTGTTGATATGCTGTTTCGTGCGGTGCTATGTGATGGTTTGCTTGTCTGTGTGACTGCAGGACTTCGAAGCTAGGTCATGGTGAGGCGAGGAGGACTGGGACTAGGCACAGGAGGTGTTGAGGTCCAGACGGTCGGTAATGCCAAAGATGATTGAGGCTGGTGAGGTGGTTGCGAGTCGGGAGACGAGGAACCGGACCTGGAGCTACCGGTGACGGACACGACGGGCGACGACGAGAGAACCGGGACTAGACTCAGGGAGGAGTCGGAGGTCCAGACGGTTGGAGGTCGGGTTGCGGTCGTGCGCGACGGAACAGACCAGGACTAGACTCAGGTGGAGTCGGAGGTCTCGGTCAGTGTCGGGTAGACACGACAGGCAGCGGTGAGTGAATCAGGACTAGTCTCAGGGAGGAGTCGGAGGTCCAGACGGTCAGGATGCCGGGTGCGATCGTGTGCAGCGGAGCGGACCGGACTAGACTCAGGGAGGAGTCGAGATCCAGACGGACAGGATACCGGTTGCGGGAAGCTTCCGGGAAGGTGCTTGAGGGCAATTTGGACAATTGACTCAAGTTTTGGAGTGGAGAGGCTGGTTTCCCTCCATTTCCATGTGTGTTGACTTTTTGCCTCAAGTGTGTGTGAGGCATGGAGTGTGTTTGGTATAACACTTCTTGTATTTCTCCTTGAGGGTGTGTCCTTGCTATTAAAAGGAGAAGGGTGTGAAGCAAGAAGACCAAGTATTCAGGATAGATGTGATGGAGTGAGCTCTAGGCAGTAGGTGTGTGCTCATGAGTGAGTTCAGTACATGAGTTCATCTCAGCTTGTGAAGCATGTAGTGAGATGTGAGCAAAACCCTTGTAATCATTCATCTCTCTTCCTCAAAATCAATATGAGAAGGATTATGTTGGGTTGTTTTCATTTCTTGCTCAGTTTATGATGGATTTCATGTTTCAGTCTTTTCTCTGTCTTTCTTCGCTAGAAATGAATTTGAGTTGATTTCTTGAATTTGTAGCTGCAAATGAGATGCTCTATGAGGGGAGAATACTAAAGGCCATTTGGCCATTCCATTCCCAAGAGCAAATGGAGGATTCAATAAATTCTGTGATTTCTAAAGCCTTCATCACATTTCCTCTGTTCTAAAGATTCTAGGGTTTCATGTCAGGGGAACCTTGGCTCTCTTGATTTCCTTTCAAAAGATGGCCTAAAATTTGGGTTCTCAAGTCCTGAGATCATTGCTAAGTTGTTTCCAAAAGCTCATGAGCAAAGGATTCAAGATTGATGAGCAAATTGGAAATCTGTCCATTCTCATATCTCTTTTCAGATTTTTGCTAAATTCTTGATTACTTGCTCTCTTTATGATTTATTTTGTTTCCTAGAATCCTGCAGCTATTTAAATCAAGTTCCAGCTCTGTTGAGCTGAAAAGATTAGAAGAAATTCACTTTTTCATTTGTTTTTAGCAAGTTTCAGTTTCTGTTGTTAATTTTCAGCCTGCTGCTCCCGAGGGCCGGTCTGACCGGATTAGCAATGGCGGTTGGACCGGGCTGTAGCCAGTGGTCTGACCGGCGCCATATGACCGGTCAGACCGAAGTTTGATGGGCGGTCAGACCGGCAGTGTGCGGGTGGTCTGACCGGCCAATGCACACCAGTTAGACCGGTCTGGCCTGTTCTTGCTGAGCACCTCTTGTTGTCAGCCTTTTTCTTTTCGTTGCTTTATTTGCCGATCCTTCTTGTTTGTGTCCAGCTTGAATTTCCAGTGAGCATGAGTTATTTTTTATCATAGTTTTATAGCTACTGGTGAGAAAAATCTCAAGTGGATACTTTAGGGGCGATTTTTAAAAAGGCACCATTCACCCCCCCCCCTCTATTGTCATATCCGATCCTACAATTGGTATCGGAGTCGGTTAGCTCTTCTTGATAGATCTTTAACCGGTCTGTGAGCCATGGCAACCGATAAGTATTCCACCAAGCCTCCGATCTTCGATGGGATTAACTATCCCTTTTGGAAGAGTCGAATGGAGACCTATATACAGGCTCAGAGCTATGTGATTTGGCGATGTGTTTGTATCGCGTTAGAGATGAATTTAAATGGGTAATGCTTGTTCAGGTGGAGGTTCAGGTCTGATGTCGTCCACGCATTGTCCGTCAGGTTAATAGGCAAGTGCATGTTAGAACAGTGAATTGTGATGAATGCTTGCTATTCGTGTTCCCATGCTATGATCTATAGTATTTATGAGTGATAATGCATGATTACGTGCTAAGCATACTTTGATGAGTGCTGCTTATGATTAAATGCCAATATTGAAAGCATGTTACATCATGCATTGCACTCATATGCAGATAACAGGACCTACTTCGGTAGGTACTCAACAAGAGTGGAGTTTGGATTCCCATATAAAAGAGGATGGGAATTGAGTGGTTCATCGATAGGTGAACACTCCGCTATACTGGTATAAGCTACAATTATAGATGCATTGCATTGCATGAAAGTGATACAGCTACAGAGATTTAGGAATTTACAGTTCACAGTCGTGGAATTGATTTACAGTTTACAATTATGGTTTTGATTTACAGTTCACTGTCGTAGAATCGATTTATAGTTTAGAGTCATAGAGTTGATTTACAGCTTACAATCATGAAATCGGTTGAATCGCTAAATTGAAATTACTATTTTATCGTGTGCTTGCTGAGTCATTGGACTCACGCTTGTTATTGTTGTTGTTTTTTAGGGAGATCTGGATTGACGGCATGCATGGAATGGGAAGTCCTTTTTGCACTGTACATGCGAAATAATAGTTTAGTCTTACACTGAGCGTTTATGTTTAATCTAGTGTTAAGTCTTTTGTGGCTCGCTATTTGGTTTAGTTTGCTTGCGAGCCCATGGTGGTGGGTCCCCATGGTCATGAAGCTCAAAATTCAGTTTTTGTAGAGGTTATTTGCAATATGAAGTTGATTGGCTTATTGCTATTATTGTATATTCTTATGCTGGTTGCTCCCAGTTGAGATGGTAAGTGTGTAGTGGTAGCATCCTGGGCCCTATGGAAGGCCGGGGTGTTACAAAAATACTATTAAAATGGATCCTGTGTCAAACAATAAATAACAATGAAATTTTGTGTGTTTCAATAAAGACACAAAAAATCAAATGTCTTAGAGCCGATGTCACAAAAGTTTAATGTCCTAGAGCTATTGCCACAAAAGTTCAATGTCTTGTAGCCAATTTTACGTGGTTCATAGCACCCGCCGCTGTGAAAACCACAAGTAATTGCTAGTCTCTATCATCAAATTATCACACCATCAGCAATTTAGATCAACGTACTAATCTAGTATCAATTGCATGACACCATACATACACCCATGATATAATTTTACAAAGATGGTCGATTCGAAGGTAGCATTTTGACCTTGTTTATTTGCCTCTTTTTTGGCTTGTGGATGTGTCTTCTTCGAAAGCTGAAATAAATAGAATAGATTTTTCAAACGGTTATTGAAACCATTTTTCTAAGCATAAAATCACTTGCACCGTTTATGTCAGCGGCTTTACCTTACTCTATCGCCTCAAAAAATACAAACAAAAGCATCAAACACAACGAAAAGCCGTCTATCACAGCATGAATAGACAAGACATTCATATGCAGCACAGTGTATCCACGTGCATTTAGTTGTAGCTTGCACCGGGAGCCATATCCTAATCTTTCTGTACCAGAATAAAACACGAAACTATACAAAGAGACAATTGATTTATTCTATCATGTATGACAAGATTGAAAAGATTTAAGAAGTGTCAAGAAATAACGACGTCTCTTAGAATTATGTTTCATACCGTACCAGCGGCTGCGGCAGGCTCCCCAATTAACGCACGGGGTATACCGTGCCTTGGACCGACGCGTCTCCGGAAAAGAATCACGAGGGTTTCCCTATTTTAGCCCGGAAACCAAAAGAATCCAGGGTCACATGCTGACGCCGCGGCTGCACGCAGCTCCGACCCAAACAAAACCAGCCAGCCGAACAACCAACCAGTGGCAGAGCCACTTCTCTACAGCGAGCTCGCTTCCGGCTCCGGCAACAGCGAGAAGGAAAATGGGCGGCGGCGGCGGCTTCGTGCTCCGTCTCATCCTCCTGCTCCTGCTGCTGGATATCGGCTACAGCAATGGCGGCCGGTGCGCGGCGCAGACGCTGCCGAAGCAAGAAGGTGAGGACCAGCAGGAAGCAGTAGCAGTACATACATACTTTTGAGATATGCCTTGCCTTGCCTTCGGACTGTTCATAGCTCTTCTCTGGTTTCCGGATTAGTTCTCTCTCTATCTCTCGTTCTCGGGTGTTTTCTTGTAAAGCATGTGCACATGTGGTGTTGTTTACCTGAACTTTTCTTCGGCGGCCTCGTTCCCTTGTGGCTGGTCGTCAAAGAGTTTGCAGTGGCAAAAAAAAAAAAAACTTCAGCATGTTTTTTTTCCCTTTTTTGCTTCAAGTTTCTTTCTTTTTTTTTGTTTAATGCAACATTTTCAGATGACTACAGTAACATTATGATTCAATACCTAGCGCAACATTTCTGCAAAGAGCGTCTGGCATTATGAAAAAAATTTAAGTCCTCTGACTTTTTAGCATTCTCCACAAGTAATCTAGCAACCACATAATTGTTTATTGAGACAACGAATCGATAAAAAAATTAATACTATTATTTTTCGCTATGCAATCGTCCATAATTCTGTATAATGAAACGTTTACATAAAGAATCGAGAAATTTCTCCGGTGTGGTAATTTGTAGTGCAGTTTTTTTTTCTTAATCCAAACGGCTCAAAACAATTCTGAAGAACTTAAAAGACTTTCTATATTGTGCTTGCTTGTTCGCATCATGTCAGACGGCCGGTCATTTCTTTTGCATCAATGCTGTGGTGCCGTCACACATCTTTGTTTTGCATTTGGGTGGATGTACTCAACTCCATATTATGCTTGCAGTGGAGCATAAATATGTACCAAGAACTCATATGGACAGATATGGCTTAATTTGTGATGTTAAAAACCTTTGCAAATCTTTGTGCACACACTCCCTGGACAAATTTCCATTTTGTGCGTGTGATCCTAGGATGACTACTTGGTGCAGCATGGAGGGGATTCCTAGTTTCCTACGAAAATACTAGTAGTTCTTTTAGGGTGCTGCCGAAAATTGCCATTCTTTTGTTTATAGACTAGGACTTCCAGTCTGCCGGATACAAGGTTCAGATGCGAATTGTCATTGTTGTCAGGGGCATTAGTGCAAATCCCAGCTCTAGATCACTGTCTATGTCGATTGCCGAAGCTTTCTTCCTCAAGATTAGGCGAGCTTCCCACTTGCGTGCAGGACAACAAATCCGACCCGGCGAGGTGTTTTGACTTTTGCCCTGCACTCTTCGCCTTCCAAGATCCCAACTTGCGCCGAAGCTGCGGGTAGGTGGCGGCCTAGTTGCGCTGGTCCAGTGGGCGGTGCATGCCAAGTGTTTGACGAAATTGCCTAGTGCGCAGGTGCTTGCCGGCCGCCTGCTTCGGCGTGCCAAACTTGGCTCGACGTGGTGGCACAGCACATTGGTTTAACGTGCAATGTCTGCCTTGATGATGGCGGTGCAAACCGGTGTCCTGTGGCTTGTATTGGGATGACCAGGTCAATGGTTTTGTTGCAAAGATTCCAAGTGCCAGAAACCATGAACAAGTGAGAATTGGCAGTATGGCATGCTCGGAGATGATGGCTGAGGGCGGTTCAGCCGTTCAGGTGCTAGAAGAGCTCAATGACTCACGGAAAAGTTGATGGGTGAGTCGAGCCGTGGTGAAAAACCATGGCCTGCTGGCTACAATGGTCTCAACAAACACTGGCATCTATTTATTACAGGAATGATAAGATCCTCAGTTGCTGGTAAGGATCAGGTGCTGGAAGCAACAGTTACGACGAGCTCGATTACTGTGTGCGATGCCATGACCAAGATGAGCGTCTCACTTGCTGATGAGTGATAAATGTCAGGTGCCGGGGGGTTGGTAGCATCAAATAAGGCATGCACGGATGCTTGAGGATTGAGTGGTAACCTTTGTACACTGTGGAAGCAAATGGAACTTGAGAAGCCGCCTCCCTTTTTATTTTTCTGGATGATTTGGTCCTCGGTAGGTTTTATAGTTCACAGGACAATGCATTGTTCTTTACTCTGTGATGTTCTGATTGGATATTTCAACAATTGGGAAAACATGCTCATGTGCGAATTCTTGATGTTTGCCTTGTTACACTGGCAAAATTTATTTCTGTTTGGTGCTTCTACGGAAGCAAAACGAAAAGCATAACAATATGCCAGCACTCCTAACTTTCATATATACAGACACGGTGTTGTGCTAAAATTTGTGTTGTCTTTGTCTTTTCAGTAGAAGCACTCAAAGCTATAGCAAGCAAGCTTAACAAGACAGATTGGGATTTCAATGTGGACCCATGCGGTTCATCTGGAACTTGGAACAATTCCAACGGACTTGTTATCAGCAATTTGACATGTGATACTTCATTTAAGAACCACACGGAGCGTCATATTATCAGCTTGTAAGACATGCTCATTATTCTGTTATTTTATTTGCTCTCAAATTGTTCTTGCCCAGAATCCTTCAATTGTTCCCTTGTCTTTCATTTTGCACTCTAATGTTATTGCTTCATGCCTTTGTTTATACACATTACAGGCAGCTTATGCGTCAGAATCTTAGTGGAGTCCTACCTGAAGAAGTTGCCAACCTTACTTATCTGCGATATCTGTAAGTGCTTCCATCAGGCTAACCTGAGTTTCAGGATATTCACTGTACATCAAGAATAAATGGTTTGTATTCTGTGTAGTGATTTGTCACGCAACTTGATTGAAGGACCCATTCCAGCATCATGGGCTAGCCTACCCGTTTTTAATCTGTATGTCTTGCACGGTGCTCATCACATTGTCAGAAGTATGCATGTAAGCTGTGTCCTTTATTCAACATTCTAGTGAAACTACAGGTCTCTCCAGGGAAATCGCATATCTGGAACACTACCTAAGGAGCTTGGACGCATGCCCATGTTGAAATCTATGTGAGTTGTGTGTTTGCACTGCTATTACAAGCACCTGCAGCTTGCTGGGATAAACTGAGATGATAAGAGCTAACTCTGGTCACCTGTCAACCAAATTGTCTGCAGACAGCTAGAAGGCAATCAGCTTGAGGGTCCTATTCCACTAGAGCTGGGTAACATCATCAGTTTGGAGAGATTGTAAGCCCTTATTTTTGCTCGGTCAAAGTTCTTGTACTGATACTTTTTTATTATTGTCCATTGGTAGATCCTCATTACTGAGGAAATTTATTGTTGTTTATCCATGATAACTGAAGGCCAATTTTCTAAAGTAAAATCTGCAAAGACTTTGAAACTTGACATAGCATGAATTTGATGAGGTAACCGTATGTAAGTAGTATCAATGCATCGTTGATGTGTATGTGCTCCCATTATAGTTTATTTACTTTCAGTTATCACAACCAAATTCGAATCCTCTTTTATTTTCTCTTGCTGGTAAATTTTATCGATTCCAAATGTCATGAGTGCATCTTGAAATAAATTTCTTATTTTTTTACACTGAGCATTATCTAAAGTTTCTTGAATTATTACTCATTTTTCTCTTACAGTTTCATTTCTGCAAATAACCTCACAGGAGAGTTGCCCTCAACCTTTTCCAGGCTAACAAATATGACAGATTTGTATGCCCCATTCATATTCGACTAGTAAACATTCTTGCTTCAGTAGCAAGTTCTAATGTTTGTTCTAATCAATTTTAGCCGAATTGATGGGAACAATATCTCAGGAAGGATACCGAGTTTCATAAAGAACTGGCAACGGGTCAACAGAATGTTAGTTTCACTCTGATATACAACATTTCATGAGTTGCAACTAAAGTAAATAATTTTTTTTCATCATTCACTCTGATTTTCTTGCTAAACTCATCTGTTCGTTACCAGAGATATTCAAGGTACATTGATGAGTGGGCCTATTCCTCCAGAAATTTCTTCATTGAAGAACTTAACAGAACTGTATGAACATTTCACCTTCTGTATTATTGTATTGTTACTGATATTTTATCAGTGTATCTTGTATTGGGAGTTTTGTACTTTAAGAGGAATTTAACTATTTTGAACAAATGTAATACATTATCAGGAGAGTGACTGATTTGAGTGGACCAAGCATGAAATTTCCTCCCTTACAAAATGCGTTGCACCTTACGGAACTGTGAGTTTTATCTTTCTTTGTTTTTTACCAGCTTACCCAGTTTTCCTTTCAACCAGAATACCAAAGCCCCTTTATGGTACAGGGTCCTTAGAAATTGCTCCATATATGGTGAAATACCTTTTTACCTTGGACTAATGCAGTATCTAAAAGTCTTGTAAGTAATCCGTTTCACCTCTTGCCATTTTAGAGTAAGTTTATTTTCCATTTATATTTGCCATTTGCATTTGGCAATCAACAATATGGGTAAAATAAGAAAATCTATGGGGTGCGTGTATTATTTTTTGGGGATGGCAGGATATAATTCTCCATAGTTAGAACATGGGTTGGGCAAAGCTTGGGTGGGTGTGTGTGTGTGATACTTGCGGTGCATGTTATTAAACCCCTTGGTTTTGTTTGTGTGTGTACCCTGATCATCAGCAATGCTGAATTTTCTTTACATGTTCACTCATTCTCTATTATAGGGGACACTGTTGCTTTTACTGTTCAGTGAAGCTGACAAATATGGTCACACAAATCCCTGGTGATATTCTTCATGACTACAATCTGTATTAATTTCAGGGATTTAAGCTTCAACAAGTTGACTGGTCGAATTCCAGCAAATTTTGGAGCAATGGTGGCTCTACAATATTTGTGAGAAATTCATTCTGTGATATTATTATTTTATGTTCCAAGTTCCAATTAATTGTTTGATCTTTTTTTTGTAAAACATATACTGTGATTCTCTCCTACATTAATTTTTGTCTTTACTTTTTCAACGGAGCCTCAGTTCAATTTTTATAAATAGGTATTTGACTGACAACATGCTGACGGGAGATTTGCCTGGTTGGATGTTGAAAAACAAGGCAAGCAATAAAGTAAACATGTGCGTAATCTGCAATGTAATACTTTTTTTATACAATTTAATAATTTATACTTTTATATATTTTCTACAGTCCATAACTTCTTATAGAATGACGAGCACTCAAATTTCTCTTTTGTCTTCTTTCATGACAATTGACTATTGCTTTGCAGGGATGTTTCATATAATGACTTCACAGGCAACCCTCCAACTCTGTGTCAGCAAGCAAATGTGTATGTTGCACATTTCAGAGATATTCACATACAATTAACTTTGTTTTTCATGGTGCTCACATGCCTTGAATGTTGTAATTGCAGAAATATGGTGTCAAGCTTTTCATCTTCAAATGACAATTCGTAAGTTCCTACACTGAAATGTCCAGATGATATATTTTGCTACCAAATGTCCATAAAAGAAAATAAAATGGGTTTATGATTCATTGTTTTTTGCAAGATTGCAACCATGTTTAAGAAAGAATCTTCCCTGCATGGGCAAACCACAATGTAAGCTTACTTACACTCTGGAGATGAACCAGCTGCACATAAAATTACTTGAGTTTAATTATTTAATGGTATCTGAAAATTTCCTTAAAATATCTTCAGATTCCTCTCTGTTCATCAACTGTGGTGGCAAAAGTGTTGTGATAGATGGGAATGTCTATGAGGATGACTCATCTCCAATTGGAACATCAACCTTTGTTTTTTCTGATGATAGAAAATGGGCTTATAGTAGTACAGGTGATTTTGTGGGTAATGAAAATGCTGACTACATTGCTAGAAACACATCAAAACTCACCCTGGCTCATCCCGAGTTATACACTGAAGCTCGGCTCTCACCTCTCTCACTGAAATATTATGGCCTTTGCATGGAGAATGGCGAATATCTAGTAAAGCTTCATTTTTCTGAGATTGTGTTCACAGATGATCATACTTATTCCAGCAATGGCAAGCGCGTTTTTGATGTCTTGATCCAGGTACAGTTTCCATATTGATTCTTATTGTGCCACCTTTTCTAGTTTATCACAGTCGCCTTAGCTCAATTCATTTTTTAAGGCAATTATTATAAGACCAGATCAGAGAACCTTTCTATGATCTGGATCAGGTGGATTACTTTGTTTCCTAAAGACACCATTTTACTAAACTTTTGTTATTACCTTTCAGGGTGCTAAAGTTCTGAAGGATTTTAACATTCAAGATGAGGCTGGTGGTGTTCATCGTGCACTCACAAAGAATTTCACAACGAACATCACAGAGAATACATTGGAAATTCACTTCTACTGGGGAGGCAAAGGTACTACAGCTATACCTGACCGGGGTGTTTATGGTCCATTGATCTCAGCCATATCTGTGACACAAAGTAAGTACTTCACACTCCATCTAAACCTTTCTCCTTGCAATTTTTTACGTTCGGTTTTCTTACCTCTCTGTTTGTGAAATGGATACTGTACAACCGATTCTTCACATTTGCTTTGAAGTTAGCTAACTGAATATTAGTACAGTACACAGGAACCACCATGGAGTCTCTACTTCAGTGATGATTATCATAATAGCAGCATCATTTTTAGTTGCCATACTTCTGCTAATACCCTGCTATATCATGGTCTTCCAAAAAAAGAATCTAAAAGGAAATGGTGAGTTGGTCTTATTCTAATTTTTCATCGTTCTTTCTACATATATGTTATAGGTCGTTTTCTCTTTCAGTTGTCACTGGTTTAGCATGCTTCTCATCAATTTAGAATTCATGTACTAGCATGTGGAGTTACTATTGAAACAAATAACTTGAGCAACCTTGGAGATACTACCTTTTCCGCAGTGTATTATACAGTTGAAACTTCAAAGTTATAATTATATCTAGAAAACCAGAACAATGTTGCCTAGTATTCATAATAAACATAAAATACCTTTTTAAATCCCTGCTAGCTAATATTGAAGATTACATTTTCTGATCCTGCAATATAAAATATTGCTGAAGTTTGTTGTGCTGAAGTATTGCTTGTTGGTATGCTCCCCACTCCTTCTATACTACAACATTCATAAGATAGTTTGATGTTCCTCTGTAAGTTGGGTAGTTGCAGTTTGATACTAAAACCCTCTCTTTTCCTGTGGAACACAAAAAAATATTTGTTAATGTTTGGCTTATAACATCCAAATGAGCAGAAAATGAAGTTGAACCTTCTAGATGATTTTATTAATTTTGTCATATTCTTGTGAGTTAGGAAAGACTTCTCATTTACACAACAAAATAGACTCCATGTTCAGTGTTAGTTTAAGGGCCATTTGGCTTGCATTAAGGTTAGGCTTGTCTAGATGGTCAAATACTCATTTATTTGCAGGATATGTTTTGGAGATTATAAGGTAGCTTATATGGAATAGGTCTACTGAGCCAGCTTATGAAATAAGTCTAAAGACAGTTCTGCATTTCAGTCACATAGTGTTAATATTTCCTTGTGCATCACAGGTAGATTATTCTTTTCCCATGGAAGGAAAACCGATACTTTGCAGCTTCAAACACGGGCACAGTACTTCTTTAGCTTGAAAGAGATTGAATCTGCAACAAAATATTTTGATTCTGCAAATAAAATTGGTGAGGGTGGCTTTGGACCTGTTTATAAGGTAAAAAAACATGAACTTTTAACATTCACTCTCTTCTGGCGGCATGAAAAAAATAATGAACCTCTTTAAAAGATTTCTTTTCCTTGCTACATTGTTTGCGTTAGTGAATACCAGTATACCACACAAAAAAATTGGAAGGATAGCACCTGGAAAATAATAATCCTTTTCTACGTGATATGATATTGTCCGTAGTTTTGGTGACATTAGAAAACTGAAATAAGTTCATTTTTCATGACATCACGACAATTAAAACAGTTTTCAAGAATTACAATTCACTACAACGTACTCAAGGGGATCCAAGATAACAATTAACAAATCGGGGAAATAATCATTAAGGTGAATCAACCAACAATTATTTTAATTTAGTACCTGCTTATTTACTCCATTTGTGAACATTGTGTGTTGCTGCTTTTAATGTTGTCACACACTTTTTGAGCCAATCCCTTGTCTTCAGGGTACTCTAGCAGATGGTACTACAGTTGCTGTTAAGAAACTCTCTTCCAAGTCAAGCCAAGGAAATCGAGAGTTCTTAAATGAGATAGGAATAATATCTGCTCTAAGGCATCCAAACCTTGTGAGGCTCTTTGGTTGTTGTATTGATGGAGATCAGCTACTGCTGATATATGAATTCCTTGACAATAATAGTCTTGGCCGTGCACTATTTGGTAAGCCTTCATAACTTCTGATACTATTTTTCAAATTGTACTCTCTACTCCAAAATGAATTTGTCCCGTAGTTAATTAGTGCAATACTCATCGTAGTTGGTAAGTATGTCCTGTTCTAATAAAAGAACATTCTTTAGGTCGTGCAGAACATCAATTGAAATTAGACTGGCCAACAAGGTATAACATCTGCCTTGGAACGGCAAAAGGCCTGGCCTATCTCCATGAGGAATCAACGTTGAAAATCATCCACAGAGATATTAAACCATCGAATATTCTTCTTGATAAAAGACTGCAACCCAAAATATCTGATTTTGGTTTGGCTAAATTGAATGACGACTCTGGACGTGTGAGCACTCGGATCGCTGGAACTGTGTAAGCTGTTTCTCTGTTTGCTGGTGCATCTTTTTTATTTTCTATCGCAGTTAAATGGCTAGTTGGCTATGCCCGTTTTCACAAATGGTCTTGTTGCTTTCAGCTACTACAATGTTTTTTTTGGATAATCGACTTTGTTCATTCTCCAACATCTGACGCTACTTTAATTTGTGTCAGCGGATATATGGCTCCTGAGTATGCCACAAGAGGTTGCTTGACACGTAAAGCGGATGTCTACAGTTTTGGAGTGGTGACATTAGAGATTGTTAGTGGAAGGAGCAATACGAATAGCATGTCAAATGAAGAATATCTCCATCTTCTTGATTTGGTATGATATTTTATTTTTTTTATCACTGTTTTTGTCTTTATGGCTTTATGGACACAGATTTCATAAATAGGACCACAAAGTTGAATATAATCTTATGGGGAAAAAAATTGTATTTTTGGGATGTTGGTGTCTTTTATAAAGCCATTGTGCTTAAATTTGCAGAGCTCTTTCTGGTATTTAGGCTGATAGCATGTTAAATAATCGATGAATTGGATTGATTTTAGTTCCAAGAATGTCCGATCATAACAACAAACCGTAGCATTTTTACTTAATAATAGATCATTTGCATGACATATACTCTTGTTTCAACCATGCCATAATATCAGGTTCTTAATCAACCAGATAAGATCGGGTTGTCGGCAGCCTGTCTAGTTCTAGTACCGGCCGTTGAATGGAGGCCAACAGTCAACTAGGTGTTTCTATAGACAATGTACTCTACTACTCTTAATTAGGCTTATCCCTTAAACAAGACAATATTCTCCATACGAGAAAAACAATTAACTGGTGGTCATTGGCAATGTTTCACCATCATCTGAGAGGATTTGGACTACAATGTTAATATCACTAAGTTAACCGCTGATAGTCCTGTTACACATTTTAAAAAGCAATTATTTCTCTGAATTTATTTTTGACCGTAGGCCGAAAGATTGAAGCAGCAAGGGAGACTTCTAGAAATTATCGACCAGCGTCTTGGTTCTGACTATTCTCAAGAAGAGGCACTGAGGATGCTGAATGTAGCTCTTCTCTGCACAAACACATTACCTACTCAGCGGCCGAGGATGTCTTCAGTGGTGAACATGCTCTGCGGTCAAGCCCCGATTGAGGTTGTACCTGACGACGATCTAAGCGACGACTTACGGCTCAATATCTCACAATCCCGCCAATCCATGAATAATAGCCGAACAGATTGGTCCTGCGCGCCAGCAAGTGATGCTTCAATCGTGCTGCACAACAGTAACGACAGCGGTTGCCTCCCATCTTCGAGCTCCTCTTCTCTGAAGCTTTGAGCTGCGGCGCCAAGACTTGGCTAGGTTGACGATGTTGGCAATTATTGGGCCCAATGCAGCAACTGTACATAGGCAAGTGCTTCGTTGGATGTTCCTAGTTCCAAAATTTTGACGTTGCTTGCCAGTTGTCATTCAGGTTTCTCATCCATAGCCTGTGACCAATTATCTCAGTGATGCATCCAACTCGCCAAGATGTTAAGTTGGCACTTTGGTCTGTTGTTTCATTCTTCCCAGAGGACTGAAGGATCTGTTATTGAGTTCTGTCAAAACAGGCTGTGAACTTGATGGTACAGATGTGAATATGCAAAATGTATTGAGAACATATACTGATGCGAATCATGTGGTCTTGCCGTCAGGCATCTAGTTGGGTGTGTTTGGTTGCCTGAATCTCCTTTGTTCTGACTGGGTGGATCCATATAATCTGAGAAAAAACCTGTTTGGTTGCCTGTATGAGTGGATGCAGCCTGCATGAGCGGATGCAAAAATACGCCCTCATCACGGATGGGTGGATACGCTCAAAATGAGCTTCACCGCCATCTGGATGGGTTGATGCGATGTATCTTATGCGGTCCCACGTGTCGACCTCTCGGGTTTGGTAGATCGCATCCGCTCATACGAGCAACCAAACAAAGCATCTCGCTTTTTTGCATCCGCTCATGCAACCTCACCAAATATCTTCTTTTTCTGAAATACGATTCCACTCAGCCTGCATCCACTCAGTTAGGATATACGATACAACCTCCATCCACGAACCAAACACACCCTAAGAAACTTACGTGGCCTGTTCACCTTTCGCATCCAGTGAAATGCAACGTACAAAGGATCGATGCAAATGTGGTATTTTGTGTCAGAAGAGGAACAGATGTATAGCACTTCAGTGCAAACTAGTTTCTGCCACTTCTGAAAAGAAAATTGAGATCGATCTTGTGTTGTTCCCTTCATCTCTGCGTGTTAACTTTTGCATTACCGCATGGCAAGTGTTCATGACTCATGTCGCCCGTACAATTGTGGAGAATAAAATTCTACTATTGCACGGTAATGATACTGTGCCGTCACTTCTCTCAACCATTAGCTCGGAAAACATTGCTTGGGATTAATTGAGACAGAGCAGAAAAAAAAACACACAGAAGAATTTTTTCGGGTAGTATAGCAATTTAGTTAGTAAACTCGCTGCACTCATCATTGATTGTTGTAGGCTTAAGACGGCAAAATCGGGAGAAAAGGAGCATTTCGGAGCTGAAAACGTACTTTGGAAAGGCGTAACTTTGCAATGGAATCCTTTATTTAAACTAATGCAGAGTAGTTAAGCAGGACAATGTGCTACCAGAACTTCTGATAACTCTTGCAGATTTGGACCTTTGCCATTCTAGTCCAAGGGCAGAGGCAAGCAATAAATCAAACTAGGTAGCACAGAACAATACTCGAAAGAAACCAAGTCCTCCATAATAAACTGAGATATATAGGAGTTTAAACACAAATAAAAATAAGACTGAAAGGGCTTGTTTGTTTGTTTCTCCAGCATCATCTTCTTCAGCACGGTACCTGAGCTTCTGCCATTCTTGGCTTCTTGCAATCCTGCTCACCTTTGACAGAGGCTTGGGGTTGTTCAGCCTGAGGATGTTTCTTTTCATCATCACCCAGCAGCTAGATAGGATAGGCATCAACAGTATATTAATTAACTATAATAATCATTAATCAACAGTGATACATGGAGTCTGAAATGAAAAATTATTCCCACCTTCCCTGCAGTTTCTCCAGCTTCCTCATCGTCGTCGTCGTAGTGTGCGTCTTCTGAGAGGTCGACCACCTTGTCCCACACCGGTTTGCCGTCTTCCATAGGGACAGTAAGGTGAGGCACTCCAGGATTAAGAGGCTTCCTGGTAGCTTTGTAATGCCGAATCGATAGTGTTATTAAGCATTTAAGCGTATCTTAGTCAGTTGATTTCTTCCTGCGATGCAAGTTAATTTGGGTGTCAGTCACAGAACACAAGACAACACAATTGACAGGAGAGTAAAAAATTGGCGCAAATTTAACCCTTGTGTACGACGAGGGGGCTGGAAGGCGCCGCCGTACGAGCCGTCCTCTGTAAGGCTTCGGATGGAACAGGCCGGATGCCACACTGCCCAGCCGGAGCCGGGGACGTAGCCGTCGGGTGGGTCGCGCGCTGCCATCCTCGCACGGCGGCGGCGGCGGGTTGCGAGTCTCGTGACGTGCATGCGGGCTCGTGCATGGGGTTGGTGGGGTACTTGCTATGTCCACCACGAGCTGGCGTGAGAGAGGAGGCCCAGCACCATTCCACCCGATCAGAAGCACGACGACTGGCGAGAAATGGCATTTTCCTGAGAGAGAGAGAGAGAGAGAGAGAGAGAGAGAGAGGAGATGCATTCATTTGAATTCTGATCTGCAGCCGTTTATACCATGAACTATACAATTTGCAATTGTATTATTACGATTTTTTTCGAAAACAAAATCGTCGATGCGGTTTAATTATTCCTAGATTTTGCGCTTGGTGTTTGTAATGTTTTCACTTCTTTTTCTGAAGGTAGCACCGATCAACATTTCGGGAAGCCCATTTAATTGTAGGAGATCCGTGGAGGCAAACATTGCGTAAATCGTTTTCTGACAGTGATGTTGTGTCAGTGTAGCTAGGTTAAAAGCCCCGTTTAGAACGGTTTAGGTTTCTAGTTTCTGACTTATTTTTCACTATTCAATAATTTGTCTTTTTTATGATTTTTTTGTCTTTTTTAAGCTTTTTTGTCGGTTCTTTTTTCCTATATTCATTTATACTATCTGTGATGGGGTAACATGTTTTTCTATTTTTAAATTTTTTAAAATTTAATTACGCCAAATAAGTCACCATTAGTTACAGTGTAATTTCAATCAGCTACAGTGCTTTTCAGCCATAAGCCACTAAAAAAAGCCATTTTGAGCACGCGCCCCACATATGTTGGTCAACTTTGGCCATCCGCTTTGTTAGATTTAAGCTGGTTCAATGAAGAGAAAAGTAGACATTGGTTGGGTTCTTTTGGGTTTACTGTTTGAGGCTTTTGACTTTGCTACATTAATTAGTTTTCAAACGATACGTCTTTTTAATATGAGGTCTACAAGTCAATTATAGAGACGTTATATCAACTTCAGCTATACTGACCAAAATCACATACGTCTCTCTCTCTCTTCGTATTCTCTCTCGCGAATCGCCAGAATTCATAAGTTATAAACCATAGCCTAAAAGAGCCCACCCATTGAATCGATTCAATACACTAGGCCAACCAATTTCTATGGGAAAAAATGGAACTAGACTCTAAACAAGAGTCGATTCAAGCATTAACGCACCTCATGTGGCCCCACTTGTCAGTGTGCTCGCTATCGCTCGTGGTCGTCGCCCTCGCTGCTCGCTGGCTATTCTCCATCACAATCGTTACTCACCGGATGTCCTCCACCATTTTTTTCCGTTTGCCGCCGTTGTTCTCCAGATCTGCTGGCCAAACGTTCTCCATCGCTGTTCTCCAAACCTACTCACCGAGCGTCCACATACCTTTCTCTATTCATTGCCTCTGCGCTAGCCGTCAACATTGTCGCCTCCGCTGTTGGGCATGGATTGTTGCTGCCATGCCTCCGATCTCTCCTTGTCGGCCTCTGCTGCCACTAGATCGGCTACCGGCGACGGCGACAGAATGGCCACTAATGGCAGAGAATGGGTCGCTCCACCACTGGCGAAGGCTGAGGGTAGATAGGGGGAGAAGTCATCATCTCGTCAGTAAGGTGGGTTCTTTTAGCTATGATTTTTGGTTTTTGGTTTATCAATTTTTGAATTATGGCTGATTGTGAGAGACAGTTCATATAGAGAAATAGTTATAATGTGATTTTGTTCAGTATAACTGAACTCGGTATAATATTTTTTATAATTTATCTATAGATCTATCTTAAAAAACCGTATTATTTAAAAACTAATTACTATAATAAAAACTGATAAGCTAAAAGCAAGGGCAAAAAGAATCCAGCCCAAGAGTTGAGGAGAGGTGGTCGGAGGAAGGAACGGAAGTAATGTTTTTAATTAATGGTTTCATTGCTGGGAGGGGCTGATTCCGGACAACGGAGGAAAAGATGGCTAGTTCTTTAGATGCTTTGAACGAATGTATCCCATACACTAGCAATGCCCTTGCGTTACGTAAAATTTTACTGCTTGCAACTACCATCTACCAGTACATTTTCTACACGTCCTCAGATAAATGTAACGATTTCTTGTCCTTGAAAAGACACGAAACAACCGAATTCAAGTGTTAGTGACTGCTTACTAATACTAATTATACGCGTATTGTTCGACTCTTGCAAGGTTAACATTTCTTCGTATAATTTGAAATATTTCGTTTTTTAGGCTGCATTTGGCTCGGGGCCAAAATAATCGGGTTAGCTAGGCTAGCTTAACTTAAGTTTTCTGTTTGGCAATTAATTTTGTTAATCTAAATTACCGTTTGGCTAGATTAGCTTGGTTAACAGTAAAAAATAGAATTTAGGAGACTAAATTATGTTGGATTAGTTTATTACACTAATTTGGTGGATTGACTTAATTCTAGATTAGGATGGTTAAAAGATTTTGATCAATTTAAATTAATCCACCTTAATCTAATGAAGTTTGACGTGTTAAATTCTTAAACCACCTCTTAACCCAAACCACCATTAGATTAGAGAAGATTAACTTAACCCAATTAAAGTGTTGTAACCCTTCTAATCAAGGATTAAGTTACCCTTCTAATCAAGGATTAAGTTAACCCACTAAATTGGTAGTATAAGTTAATCCAACACAACTAACTCTTTTAAAATTTGTTTTTTAGTGCTAATCCATATAATCTTGCCAAACAATAACTCAAATTAATAAGATTTGCTGCCATGTACAAAATTTAGGTTAAAGTTAGCTAACTCAGTTATTTTAACCCTAAACCGAGGATGGAGTTACTGAAGCTTATCTCAAAATATTCAGTTTTACACGATGCACTTATATAGGCTTTGTTCTTTTTAGCTTATAGGTTATAACTATTCTTGAATAAATAAACAGGGTAATTTCTCTAATACCGTTTCAATACGGTTTATCGGGACAGTATTTTCTAAAACGACCATTGATGGCAGAGAATAGGTCACGTTGCCGCCGGCGATGGCTGAAAAACCTCAAAATTTCAGGCCAAAAATTTTATTTTGCTTTTTGCTGAAATTTGGGTGAATTTCTGGGAACTTTTCCTTTTTGGAAAGTCCCCCTCGCTGCCGCTTTCCTTTTTCGGCCGGACGCCATCTCCTCCCCGCTGGCGCTCTGCTCCTCCCTGTCTCTCTCCCTTCCCAGGCGCCCGCGCCTTTCCCCTCCTCTTCGGCGCCCCGCCCCTCTCCCGTTTTCCCTCCCTCCTTGGCGCCACCCCGCTCCCCTTCTCCCGCTGGCGCTCTGCTCCTCCCCGCCTTCTCCCTCGCGCACGCGCTGGCGCTACGCTCGCTCCCGCACCGCCTTTGCGCCCGCGCCGCCCCCGGGTTCTCCTCGCGCCCGCGCCGTCCCGACCGCCCGGTCCGAAACCGTGGGCACCCCTGCGCCACGCGTCGCCCCGTCTCTGCTCTGGCCCCACCCGTCAGTCCCCGTCTCCTCCCTCTCCCGCGCGCGGACGTACCCTCGCCCATGCCGTTCGCTCACCTACTCCCGTGTCGTCGCCTCGCCTTAACTACTGTGCAGAGCTCCGGTCACCGTCCCATTCCGCGGAGAGGACGTCTCAACTGCTCCCGTCCATCCCTGATGACCCCCGACGCCGCCCGTTGCCTTCCCCTCCACGGTTCTCCCTCCCCCGCTCGGGTATAAAACCCCAACTCCTTCTCCCGCACACCCCTTTGCTCTCCAGACTCCTCCACCGCTTCCATTCGTCTCCCACTACCCCTGAGCACCTCCCTGAGCCGCCAATCGACGCTGCATCACCGGAGCGCCGCCATTCCTATCCCCTGCGCCGGCGACCCCCAAGAGGCAATCCCCTTCCTTGCTTCGCCATTTCCCGATTCGTTTGGCTTGGAGTGTCGCTTCTACTTGCTGATCATTTCGGTGCTTTCCCCTGGCCAGGTGATCACCCGAGGAGCTCCCGCATCGAAGCTCACCGCCGGCAAAACCCTCCTCCCGTGGCCAGCCCTGCAGGAGACTCCCCAGCTCACCCCACCACCACTAATGTGAGCACCGCCTCTCCTAGACCGTGAAATCACCGCCGATTGGGCCCTCTCACCACCGGTAGCCCCCTCCACCGCCGGGGACCCGAACCTCCCCTCTTTGCCTCCCGCCGTCCCCTCTGATCCCATTGCCTTCCAACCGCCCAAAATGGGTTTCCCACGTCGAGAGTTAGCCGCTGATACCCCCCCTTGCCGCCGGAGTCCATGGCCGTCGCCGGAGAGCGGAGGCGCTGCCCCTCTGCCATGCGCGCCCGGCGAGAGGAAGGAGACGAGGGACGTGGCCCCTCCTCCACCGACCGATCCTCCCGTTGCCTTCTAACCGCAACCGCCCGATCCAGGCACCTCGCCACCGTTGGATTTTCATAAACCTCCCACCTCTCCTCCGTCCGATCCGCCTCATACCGTTTCGCCCGCCTTCCCTTTTATCCCAGCCGTCTGATCCCTCTTCCCCGCCTTGATCTGGGCCGCCCGCGCTCGCCGCTCCGCTGCCGTCCGCCCCGCCACGCGTTGGCCATCCTGGCTGCGTGGCGCGCTGGCTGGCTGGGCCGTGGCATCCGACTGCGCGTGCGCGCGCGCGCGCGCGCTTCTCCCGTGGGCGCCGACGGTTTGAGCGGCCGAGCGGGCGTTTCCGCCGGCCGCACTATAGCGCCCGGGCTAGCCCATCACTGTTTCAACCATTTTCCAGTAATTTCTCATTTTTTCCAAAAGCCAAAAAAATTCAAACAAATCCTAGAAAATCACAGAAAATCCCAAAATTCCCAAATTTCACCACTTTGCTCCAAATAATGTCCTGAACCCATTTTTTGACCTCATTCTCCCCAAATTCATCCCAGATAAATTCCTAAAATTCCAATTTGAGGATTTATGCATTTTACTCCTTTTTGAATAGTTTATTTTCCCTCGCTTGATTAGGCTCAAGCTGGATTTAATTATTTTATGTGTTTGCGTTAGTTTCGGAGATCCCGGAAGTTCAAGTGCAGTCTCAGGATCCAGGTGCTTCTACGTTCGAGCTAGCTGAGATCATCCGGATTGTCGGCAAGTCCCAAATCCTTTGATCATGTTGCAACCCATGTTATTTAATTATGCTATTTGCATTAAGCTAGTTCCGAAATGTTAGTTCAAAAATAAAATAAAATATTTAGAATGACATGATATGTAGTTAAACCTACCACCGACAAATGCCATGTTAAACTTGTAGCCATGCCTTTGTAACCTTAGAAATAATTATCTGTTAATCTAGATAACTGTAGGTTATTATTATCATGCAAGTTTTTAGACTAATAAGGTTGTGGTTGCGGGCCAATAGGATTTGCAAACCCGACTCTAGGGTAGGGTGGTATGGGACACCGTGCCCTGGAGCGGAGAGTGCCGGCGTGCACAAGGTAGAGTAAGGGTTGGGGAAGAGCTGGCGAGTTAGTCTTCACGCATCTCTTACTCTAGGATTGAAGTTAGGGTAAGAGTGTTGTGGGGCGCCGCGAGACGGCTTTCGCCCACCGCTTACCCTAGTTTGGAGGTCGCGGGCCTGGCGATGTTGCGGACCCCGGAAAAATATAAGGACTAGACCCTTACGCTGAGCAAATGACATGGTGATCGCTCAACCACAGGAGTTGACTTGTCAACACTGGTTTAGTAGCTGCTTAACTCGATTGAAACTCTACAGGTGTTGAGAAAGCTTGGTGTTGAGACAAGCGAGGTTAGGTAGGCCGTGCTGCGGGTGCCTGACAACGGTAGAGTTCACTCGAAGCGGACGGGAGTTTTATTGTGCCAGACCCGAGTGAATTCTACCGGGTAGAGCCTATATAAAGAGTTGAGCAGTGAAACGACCTGACTTTCTTAACCCGGACGCGGAAGTTAAGAAATCGTGTGGGTAAAGCTGAGCAAACTCTGCAGAGTCAAATAAATGGTATTCGAATACGTTGTGCTCCCGGTTAATGGAGTTGTGTCACTTGGGTGATTCCAGCAGCGAAGTTTAAGTAGTTTTGTACATGCTTTAACTTGTTCAGTTGGTTAATTAACTTTTCGTGAAAACCCCTGAGATCTTAAGGAGTAGTTTTGAGTCCGTTTTATCAAAATGTTTGCAAATAAAACTGCATCCACTCAAAGTTAATAAACCAAATATACTCCCTTTCTTTGTTAATCCGTGCATGTAGTAAGTTAGAGTCCCTTTGGGACTTGCTGAGTCGGTTGTTTGGCTCACGGCTTGCTTAATCCCCTCTTTAGAGGATCAATACGAAGGCGAAGGTTTCCCTCAAGGACGCCCCTGAGGATCGCTTCTTCGACGAGGACCCGTGGCTTTAGGTCTTGGCTGCGCTCAAGCGGATCTTGGAGCTTCTGTAATGTAATTATATTTTGGGCTTGCAGGCCCCGCTGTTGAAAATGGATGTTAATCCATATGTAAAATATATGCTGGATTTTTGTTGTAAGTATGCAATGGTATACTCTTGCGCGACACTCCATAACTGTTCATGCGTGAATAGTTGAGGAATGTCGTGTCCTCCGGCGCCCCTGGAAATCGGGGGCGTTACAATGGTCAAGGGTAGATAGAGGGAGAGGTCGCCGTCTCGTCGGAGGATGGAGAAAGGGAGAGAACGGGAGTCGAGTGGGGTGGGAGACGGAGGGAACTTCTGTGGGGACAGTCCCCGTAGAAGTGCGTGCTTTCCGTGGGAGACTGGGTGGGGAAGGAACTGAAGTTATGTTTTTAATTGATACGGGGGTCTCACTGATGGGAGGAGCTGATTCCAAACGTGGCATAGTGGTAAACCAACATTGATTCAATACACCAAAATGCCCTTACGTCATTTCAAATTTTACTTCTTCCAACAACCTGTACATTTTCCACACGTCTTCACATAAATGCATTGATTTGTATTCCTTGAAAAGACACGAAACAACCGAATTCAAATGTTAGTAACTGCTTATTGGGCTTAAAAGTCCGAGCTTTTAGCTTATTTAAGTACTACAGAGGTTTTTTATACTATAACTACTGTAACTTTTAGTATAATTAAATTAAAAAAAATAAAAATGATATATCATCATAGATAATGTAAAGGAATAAAAAAAGACAAAAAATCGGAAAAAGCCAAAAAAAAACTAGAAAAAACAAAATTGAAAAGCTAAAAGCTGAAGCTCTAACGAGCACAACCTAATACTATGGGAGGGCTAGCATACGGTATGCCGTTAGAAATGTTTCTAATGGTATAGGCAAGTTTCATCGAGTTTTATCTAAATTTTATGAGTTTCACAAGGTTTCACAGAGTTTCGAACATATTTCATAAAAGTTAGTCAACTTAAGTATGAAATCTCATGAAACACTATAAAACTTAGACATAAAATCTTACAAAACTTAGTTAACTTAGACATGAAAGCTCCTGAAACTTAATAAAACACCATAAAACTTAGTCATGAAACCTTATAAAACCTCATAAAACTTATTATTTGCTGTTTAGAGCCATTAGCGGCATTCACCAGTGAGCCAATTCTAGTAGCTGCATTCTTGGAAAGGGAGCTTACCGCACACATACATAGAGATGCAGAGAGATTTGAAGAGTAAGCCAGGCAAGAAGCAAATGCAGATGTGTAGTCACCTGACAAGAAGGAAATGACTGGAAGGTTGCTTACTCACAGCGATGTGGATGGCGTCAAACTTGGCAGTGGAGAAGTATGTGCAAGTGACGAGGTCGAGCCCAAACTTGTGGGGCTCCATGCGACTGATGCCCTACATGGCGTGCATGTGCAGTTGGACGGACCGTGAGCCTTCGCCGTCCTCTACCTCGCCATGAACCACATCAAGTCGTTCTTGGCGCCATGTCGTCCTCTGCCTCATCGCGAGTTGTGTCGTGCTGTCCTCCACTAGCCGCGGCCGCGTCACCAAGCCGCACCGACACTGGTGAGAGTGTCATGACTCAGTAGAGAGAGAGAGAGAGTGGTGGCCTCATGGGGAAGACATAAGAGACAAGAGGTGGAGAATGACTTTGAAGGGATAAGAATGAAGCCAGTCAAGTGGATAGAAAAAATCATATGGTTAAAAGTACATGTGGGACTAATCGGATGGGCATAAGTTATACCATTGGTTTGGAGAAGAACGCTATAGCGTTTTGTAGTTTTTCTATAATACTAACTATATGTGTATTATTGTCACTCCGGTTAGGTAGACACGGTTGACTCTTGCAAGGTTAACATTTCTTCGTATGCTTTGAAATATTTTTTTTCTAGGCTGTGTTTGTCTCGAGGTTAAGATATCCGAATTAGCTAACCTTAACTCAGCTAGGTTAGCTTAACCTAAGTTTTGTGTTTGGCAACCAATCTCGTTGATCTAAATTACTATTTGGCTAGATCTTATGAGTTAGCTGGGTTAGCAGTAGAAAATATAACTTAGGAGGCTGAGTTGTGCTGAGTTAGCTTATTCTACCAATTTAGTAGGTTAACTTAATTCTAAATTAGGATAGTTAAAAGGCTTTGACCAGATTAAGTTAATCCTCCTTAATCCAATGGAGATAGGCGAACTAAATCTGTTGTAGGGGTGGCCCCCACCTAAGCCCAGTAGGCCTGTTAGAAGAATGTAAGACCCAAAATGGGACATGTATAATGACATGTGTACCCCTGAGGGAAATACTCACGTGTAAGGGTATAATTGTAAAAGCGCCCCTCATGTGGATGTATATATGTAACACAAGCTATGGGGAGAAACCCTAAGCCATTCACTTACCTAACTCTCCACTACCACACACTCTCTCTGTTTGGTCTGTAACCACAACAGTTGGCGCCGTCCGTGGGGAGGACAAGAACAAGCCTCCAGATCTGAAGGAGGATGGCACCAAGGAAAGCTTCAACATCGGTGCCGAAGAAGAAGGCGAAGGCGGCGAAATCTCACGTCAACACCAAGGCTTCGGCTGTAGCAGCTGCAGGTGCGGGTGGCGGTGCGGATATGACGACCGTGAGCACCGGCGTTCGCGACGCGACGCCCGACCCCGCCACCACCACCCCGACCATCAACCCCGGCGACGACGCGGACCTCGTCACCAGCTCCAGGGTCCTCCGCGCCAGCGCTGCGGGTGGATTGGGCGCACAAGCCATGGTCGTCGCCGTCCTGGTCGCGCCGCCGAGCGTGCTAACGGCCCCAACCGCGCCCACGGTGGAGACCGCCCTGCTGGCGGCCCTCAGCGCGTGCCAGCGGGAGCTGTCAGATCTCCGCGGGGTCGTGCAAGACATACAAGAGGCTCGAGCCAACGCGCCACACCGGTGGCTGCGTCTCAGCCCACCTTGGAGAGGGCGAACAGTCGCGACGCTCTTACGTCCAGTGCGCGCCCCACTACGGCGCATAGACCCGGAGTCCCCGCTCTCCGTGGACCTGCAGCAAGTGGCGTGGCCCGAGGACTTCAAGTTCCCGAGCGTCATCGAGGCGTACAAGGGTGACTCTGACCCGCGAGAGTTCGTGCGCGTATATGAGACCGCTATCGAAGCCGTTGGCGGAGACGACACCACGAAGGCAAAGGGACTCCCCCTCGCGTTACAAGGGGTGGCGCTGTCCTGGTTCTTCACCATCGAACCACAATTCATCTACGCGTGGGAACAGATCCGCGATCGGCTCTACAACAACTTCCAGGGAAGCTACGTCGAGCGTGTCGATGCGGACCAGCTCTTTGCAGTCAAACAGAAACCCGAGGAGGGGCTCCGGACCTACTTCAAACGCTTCGCCAAGGTACGCTGCCAAGTCAGGGACGTTAGCGAGGCAACCATTATCAACGCAGTGATACAAGGTCTCCGCCCGGAACCACTCGCTGAGTATAACGCGCGGAAGCCACTCAAGTCGGAGGTAGAGCTCTTCGACAAAATGGAAGCGTATGCCCGAGCCGAGGAGGACGAGCGGAGGTGCAGCGGCGACAACTCTGATGCCGGGCAAACGGAGGAGTTGTCGCAAAGGAGAAGCACAAGAGACAACCTGAGAACGAAACACAAGCAAGTGTCCGTAGGCGACACTCGTGAGCCCGTCGACGACGGGGTGCACCAAAACTCGCCAGGCGACAGGCGTAAGCCCCGGCGTAACCGGCGAAGACCCCAAAAGGCCCGCCACGTCCTCGCTGCGCAAGGCGTTCCCCGGGAGGCCGCGTTAACCTCGCGCGCCGGAGGGGGACGCGAAGGAGGCCGTGATGAGAAGCCGCGTGCGGAGCAGGAAATCTTAGAATACGGCAGGTGGTGCGAAGTGCACGGCTACGGGGGCCATTTCACGTGGACATGCACCAAAATTGCAGCATTACAGCAAGCGATGGCCCACGTACGGGCCTCGGAGACACTGACCCCTGCAATAGCCCACGTACAGCATACGCAAGGCAATCCCTCGCGTGCTGGGTCCCCCGGAGAGACCCAGTGCCGTGGTATTAATGTCATCACTGGAGGCTCTTCATCGAGCACTTCCCCAGCACAACTGCCTCTGCGGGCGTCCCATTGCAGCATCGCCTTCACATCAGCCGCCGCCCAGGGCATGGAATTCCCCCACCAAGATCCCTTGGTCATCCAGGCCGACATCGCAGGTTGCGACGTCAAGCGTATCCTCATTGACGGAGGGAGCTCCGCAAATATCTTGTTCGCGGAGGCCCTTGATCGTATGGGAATACCTCGGAGCCTACTAAGAGCTTCGGAAGCCCCCCTTCAGGGCCTCGGAGGGCAAACTCTGAAAGCTTTGGGTCAGGTACGCCTCCAATCTCCTTGTGCCAGGCCGATAACGCCAGGACTGAAGATGTCGTCTTCAACGTCGCGGACGTCTCGTATCCATACAATGTCATACTGGGCTGGCCTGCCATCAACTCCTTCGAAGCGGTCCCACACTACGCATTCCTATGCATGAAGCTCCCAGGCTGGCGGGGCGTCATCACCATTTTCGGCGATCAGGATATGGCTAGGAGCATCGAAACCGGAGGTGGAAGCTTGCACCGTAAGGTGCACGTCCTCGCCAACAAATACCAGGCGGACACGCCATCCGCTCCAGGATGGACACCTAAGCCCCACCCGGAGGGCGGAGTGAAGAGGGTGCCGCTCCAGACGGAGGGGCAGCTCGTATCCATAGGCGAGGGCCTCCCTCCGGACGTAGAGCAAGACTTGCTCCGAGTCCTCCAGGCCAACATCGATGTCTTTGCATGGTCCCCGGAGGATATCAAAGGTGTGGACCGCGGCCTCATCGAGCATAACCTCGCGATCCGCCCTGACGCCAAGCCAGTCAAGCAGAAACTTCACCGTATGTCCATGGACCGGCAGCAAGCGGCCAAGGTGGAGGTGGCGAAGCTCCTCCGGGCGGGGGTTATCCGCGAGGTCCAACATTCAGACTGGCTCACCAATCCGGTGTTGGTTAAGAAGGCCAGCGGCGCCTGGCGCATGTGCATCGACTTTACCGCCCTCAACAAGGCATGCCCGAAGGACGATTACCCTCTGCCATGTATAGATCAACTGGTCGACGCCACCGCCGGATGCGAGCTCATGAGCTTCTTGGACGCCTACTCCGGCTACCATCAGGTCTACATGGCCAAAGACGACGAGGACAAAACCAGCTTCATTACGCCGGTAGGGACCTTTTGCTTTGTCAGGATGCCCTTCGGCTTGAAGAACACGGGCGCAACCTTCACCCGCCTCGTCGCGCAGGCCCTAGCCGTTCAGCTAGGAAGGAACGTGGAGGCCTACGTGGATGACGTGGTAGTAAAAACCAGGCAGCTCGCCTCTCACGGTCGGGATCTTCAGGAGACCTTCGACAACCTCAGGAAGGCAAGCATTAAGCTCAATCCGGACAAATGTGTTTTTGGCGTGCAGGCGGGCAAGCTCTTTGGCTTCCTCGTATCCGGGCGAGGCATTCAAGCGAACCCCGACAAGGTTGACGCTATCCTGGGCATGGAACCTCCCAAGACGACGCGGGAGGTCCAGAGGCTGGCAGACCGCATGGCGGCCCTGAGTCGTTTCCTCTCCAGGGCGGCGGAGCGGGGCTTACCATTTTTCAAGACTCTCCGCGGTTGCGATGGGTTTCATTGGGACGACGACTGCGCAAAGGCCTTCGACGATGTCAAGAAGCACCTCGCAACCCTTCCCACTCTGGTGGCCCCAGCACCAGAGGCTCCCCTCCTACTCTACCTCGCCGCCTCGGCAACGGCGGTCAGCACCGTCCTCGTCCTCGAAGAGGGCGCGCTCCAGCGGCCCGTGTACTTTGTCTCCGAAGCCCTCTAGGGCGCCAAGACGCGATATACCGAGCTCAAGAAGCTTGCTTACGCGCTGGTCATGGCCTCAAGAAAGCTCCGGCATTACTTCCTGGCGCACCCGATAACGGTGCCATCCTTGTTCCCTCTGGCGGAGATGCTGCACAACAAGGAGTCCACGGGGCGAATCGGCAAATGGGCGGCCGAGCTTGCCCCATTCTCCCTAACATACGCCTCCCGAACGGCGATCAAGTCTCAAGTCCTGGCGGACTTCCTCGCTGAGTGGACCCCTCCAGCTCAGCCCGCCCTCCAGGTCGAAGACCCGGTATGGACGCTTAACACCGACGGAGCTTACGGTGTTGCGGGCGACGGAGTGGGCGCCGTTATCACCACACCTGAGGGGCAGCGCATGTTGTACTCGGCGCGCCTAGCGTTTCCGGCTACGAACAACACGGTCGAGTACGAAGCATTACTCTTCGGCCTCGGGAAGCTCAAAGCAATGGGAGCAAGGCGAGTCCTCGTCCGCACTAATTCACGGTTAGTGGCGGGCCATGTGGACAAGTCATACCAGGCCAAAGACTCGGAGCTAGCCAAGTACCTAGCAGTCGTACGAGCGAAGGAACGGCACTTTTTGGGTGTCACGGTGAAGGCCATCCCTCGAGCAGACAACGAGCAAGCCGATGTCCTCGCAAAGGCCGCCAGTCAGCAGCTCCCAACTCCCGAAGGGGTATTTTACGAAATCCTGCCAGCGGCGGCCATCGCGCAGGATAACCGTGATGCGGCTCGTCCACGGATCACCCAAGAGGCGTGGCGGGAACCCCGCTTTCTGCAGGGCATTGCGGAACCGGATGACCCCTCTGAGCTCCGGCGTTTGCAATACCGCGCTAGGTCCTTCCAGGTGCTCGACGGGGTGCTCTACAAAAAGGGGGTCTACGCCCCGCTCCTGCGATGCCTCCCGCGCGAAGAAGGAAAGCACCTCCTAGCAGAGATTCATGCGGGGCTCTACGGCTCGCACCTCCAACCAAGGTCTTTGGTGGGCAAGGCATTCAGGCAGGGTTTTTATTGGCCAACAGCTGTCGCGGACGCCCAGGATCTCGTGTGCCGTTGTCACGGTTGCCGGTGGATGGGAAGGGCCATCCGTAGGCCCCCGACAAGCCTCCATCCCATACCCCCGATAAGGCCGCTGGCGCGGTGGGGCATCGACGTCGTGGGACCGCTTCCCAGGGCCCCAGGTGACCTGCGGTTCGTGGCGGTCGCTCTGGAATACTTCTCCAGGTAGCCGGAGGCAGTAGCCCTGGCCAAAATTACCTCGGCAGCTATGCAACGCTTCCTCTGGCAGAACATCATATGCCGGTTCGGCGTGCCTAGGGAGATCATCGTCGACAACGGTTTGCAATTCGATGCAGCCTCATTCAAAGAATTTTGCGACAGCGTCGACATCACCCTCCGGTTCGCCTCGGTTGGACACCTACAATCCAACGGGGCGGTGGAGTGGGCGAATGGCGCTATCTCCGCCGCGATCAAGAAGCGCCTTGTCGGACTACCGAAGGGGAAGTGGCCGGGTGAGCTTCACAGCGTCCTCTGGTCCCTTCATACAACGGTCACATGCCCAACAGAGTTCACGCCATTCAAGCTCCTTTTTGGTGACAAGGCGGTCACACCTGAAGAAATAAAGGCTGGCTCGTGAAGGGTCCTCGTCCAAGCACCAGACGAGGAGCGCCAATTGTCCATGGACCTCCTTGACGGGGACAGGGCAAGCGCAACACAGCATGTTATAAAGTACGCGCGCCAGATGGTGCGCGGTCGCGATCGCTCGCTGTACCCACGCGAATTCAGACTAGGAGACCTCGTCCTTAAGATGGCACTCCACACGGAGACGGTAGGCAAGCTCGAATCCAAGTGGGAAGACCCGTACATCGTCGCGGAAGCCCTACAGAAGGGAGCATACCGCTTAGCCACCTTGGAGGGGCAGACGCTCCGCCACATGTGGAATGCAGACAGACTGTGGCGTTATTACGCCTAAGTCGAGCATGCGGGGGCAAGGACCTTCCACGGCTTCGGCGGGCGCGAGCAGCCAGCGGTTAGTGCCATACCTCTTGTAACCACCCACCCGCGCAAACGGGAATTTAATAAAGCGCACCGTTCATGCAAATTTTCTCGTTTAATACCAAAGAGCGCGCAAAGAGTCACCTTTGTGTGCACTATGCATAAGCATAAATAAAGACGCGTGGGGGGACGCCTCCGCGCGCAGTCTACGGACTCTAAATAAGACGTAGCGTCGAGGTTCGCCTTTGCACGCACTCTACGGAGTATAAATAAGATGTAGCGTCGAGGTTCACCTCCGCACGCAACTTCACCGCCCGCAACGCGCGGAGGCTCGCCTCCACGCGCAGTCTACGGACTCTAAATAAGACGTAGCGTCGAGATTCGCCTCCGTACGCACTCTACAGAGTATAAATAAGACATAGCGTCGAGGTTCGCCTCCACACGCAACTTCACCGCCCGCAACGCGCGGAGGCTCGCCTCCGCGCGCAGTCTACGGACTCTAAATAAGATGTAGCGTCGAGGTTCGCCTCCGCACGCATTCTACGGAGTATAAATAAGACGTAGCGTCGAGGTTCGCCTCCGCACGCAACTTCACCGCCCGCAACGCGCGGAGGCTCGCTTCGCGCGCAGTCAACGGACTCTAAATAAAACGTGGCGGGAGGTTCGCCTCCGCACGCACTCTACGGAGTATAAATAAGACGTAGCGGGGGAACGCCTCCGCGCGCACTCTACGGAGTATAAATAAGACGCAGATGTTGTCCCTGCGCACTCTACAGAGTATAAACAAGACGTGGATACCCCCATGCACGTGCAGGCACTGTTCTTGTGCATACTCCCCGGAGTATAAATAAGACGTGGTCGAAGTTCCCACGCATGTAACCACTAGGCGCCAGCTCCGCTGCCACCACTTCGAAGGGTGGGGGATGGAGCGCTGGCGCGTCTACCTCGACTAGGCGCCAGCTCGCGCCACCACTTCGAAGGGTGGGGGACGGAGCGCTCGCGCGTCTACCTCGACTAGGCGCCAGCTCCGCTGCCACCACTTCGAAGGGTGGGGGACGGAGTGCTCGCGCATCTACTTTGAATAGGCGCTAGCTCCGCTGCCACCACTTCGAAGGGTAGGGGACGGAGCGCTCGCGCGTTTACCTTGACTAGGCGACATACACGGCGCGCTGCGCACCAAAATCTGGAATTATTCCTACGAGTCCGCGCCATCTTCGCCGCGACGAGTGCCCGCGCCGCCTTCACCGCGCCGGGGAACCTCTTCGAGCCAGCGGAGCACATCCCCCTCGTCGTGCAGCGTCCGCCGCAAAGCAACCGTGGCGGCGTCCTCCCCGATGTGATTCCAAATCCGATTGTGGAAGTTTCGGGTGGCGGGCTGGGCGGCGCGAACCGCATCAGATATCATCACGGGCTGGACAGGCAAGTCAAGTTAGGGGTTCGTCAGCTCATTGACATGCTCACACCCACCAGTGTGCAGCAAGGCAAGGGCAAGGCTAGCACTCATGTAGCCGCAGTGGGTGCCGAAGGCCTTGGCGCCGCGAAGGGCGACGTTCGAGCCCTCATCGATTCGCCCAAGCGTCTCCATCAAGTCTTGACGGCTATGAGTGGCGTCCTCCACGTGCACGGAAAGCCCCCGGAGGGCCTGCTCCAAAGACTCCATCGCCCCCCACGCGGAGGCACACGCGTTGTCCCAGGATAAGGCCTTCTCTGCGAGGGAGGCAGTAAGCTGCTCCTTCTCCGCCTCTAGCGCGGAGATTCACTAAAGAAGGGCGGTCCGCTCCTCCGTTGCGATGCGCTGAGCCTCCTCCATCGCGTGTTGTGCGGCTAGTGCCGCGCTCTTCGCGTTCGCGCCTACCAACTGCGCGTCGGCGACAGCCTCATCCCGTTCCGCCATCAGCACTCGAATGTGCTCGTCCTTGGTGGCGTGGGCATCGCCCGCAACATGCAGCTGGTCCTCCAGTGCCCTCCGTTCGTGCGCGCGAGTCTCCTCGAGGGCTTTGCTGATCGCAAGCGTCTACACGGGCGCAGGAACAAAGGTTATCCATTAGATAACCAAAGAAATGGGAAGGAACGCACAAGCAAGCAAGCAGCCAAGGGGAGCGTTTGCATGCCCATAGTGACGACTTATAAAGCCCCCCGTTTCCCTCGCAAGCAGAAGATCAAACGACAGAATTACAGCAGTTCGGCTACCCACGATCGGGCAGTGCAACCGCTGGCAACCGCGACGGGCGGCGGTGGGTGGGCGATCAGTGCATAACGCGCCGATACATTCCTGTCGCGTGGCCACTTTCCCTGGGGAAAAGGCGAACGGCCGTGGTCGTATGACCGCTGGCATCCCACGACACTCCAACCACAGCCTGCCGCGTACCCCCATCCGGGGCAGAGCAGACAGAGCAGCTGCGACACCCTGCCCCTGACAAAGGCCGACGCGATTCCAGGCATCATTAAAGCGCACTCCCAGGCCACGCAGCCACCTCTCCGCGCTGGCACTACATCATGCAGAGCACTTCCCGAGAGTCGGCTGCCCGAGGCGGCCGACCAAGTTTACTTCGCGCCCACAAGTATCCGGAGCGCGAAGCATGGCATGCCCGGACCTCGGCCCCGTCGAGGCCTTCGACCTCCCGGTGTCTTCGACCTCGAGGCCGCGCGGGTCCGGGAGCGGAAGACAGCTCTCGCACCATGAGCACGAACGAAAGTGTATCTTGGTTATCGAGGGTCACAGGCCGATGGAACGGAGGGGGCCAAAGGGCTCAGCGGCATGGCTTCGGTCCGTGAAGCCCTTCACCATGAGAGGCTCCTGTTGTAGGGGTGGCCCCCACCTAAGCCCAGTAGGCCTATTGGAAGAATGTAAGACCCAAAATGGGGACATGTATAATGACATGTGTACCCCTGAGGGAAATACTCACGTGTAAGGGTATAATTGTAAAAGCGCCCCTCATGTGGATGTATATATGTAACACAAGCCATAGGGAGAAACCCTAAGCCATTCACTTACCTAACTCTCCACTACCACACTCTCTCTCTGTTTGGTCTGTAACCACAACAAAATCTTTAAACCACCTTGTAACCCCAAACCAAACTGAGCCACCCCATTTGGTATAGAATTAAGAGGTGGGTTAGAGATTTAACCCACCAAAACCATTAGATTAGAGAGGATTAATTTAACCCAGTCAAAGTGTTTTAAGCCTTTCAACTTAGAATTAAGCCCACCAAATTGTTAAAATAAGTTAATACAACATAACTAACTCTCTTAGATTTTGTTTTTCTAGTGCTAACCTAGCTAACCCACCTAATTTAGCCAGTCAGTAATAAGATTTGTTGCCAAACACAAAATTTGAGTTACGGTTAGCTAACCTAATTATTTTAACCCAAACCAAGGATCGGAGACACAAGGTTGTCTCAAAATGTTAAGCTTTACACGACGCACTCATACATGCTCTGGAGTTTGGACGTCTCTTTCACGTTGAAAAGGCTGATTAAGCTAGAAACACACAAAAATTAACACAGCCAGCAAGAACTAAAGCATATATATATAGGGGGAGACCAAGGTCACCAGACTAAACGCAACCATACATCACAAAGCTAATAAGCACATTCGCCTACTAAAAGCTACAGTTGCACGGAATTAAGCTACAGTCCATGCTTGATGCTTGTCTCCATCGTCATCCTTAGACCGAACTGGCGTCGTTCAGTGCTGCTACACAGTCCAAAACATTAACTTTTTTCCACACACATACTTCCCTAATCCTAGGTGATAGCTAGGCTAAATTACTAGAGGTATCCGACTCGATACGGCACGGTAGGTTTCTCTCTGCACTGGATACACCCGGCCGGTGTCTCGCCTGAGTCGCGGCTACGTCGAGTTCATCCTGCTCATGCTCTTGAGGAAAGAGCCGCTCTTGGTGATCTCGCGTAGAGGCTTGTTGGTGAACCGGATGAGGTTGTAGGCCCATGCTCCGGCGACCGCTCCGGCGACCGGCCCCACGATGTACACCCATATCGACCTGTATTGGCTTCCGATCAGCGCCGGGCCAACGCTTCTCGCCGGGTTCATGGATGCTCCTGAGACAGGCCTGCAAGAGATACACATGTCATGAACTTTCCAACCATCGCTCTGTCTCGTGTAAGATTGTAAGGTATAGGATGACAGCAAAATTCAATTTGCATGTGCCATGTGAAAACATGCATGCAAGACCCTCTTCTTCTGACCTTGTGCTAGTTCTCCACACGAGCCAGAAGAAGTGCGGCATCGTCGGTTGTGTGTTCACAAGGCTGCAAGGTCGGTCCTAGTGTTATGTTCACACTAACCCTTGTGCGATGGTCTACACCAACCACAACAACGCACACTCAAAGCCATAACCATGACTCGTTGTTATGCTTATTTGGGTTTAAACTTTTAGTTTCTAATTTCTTACTTTCTTAGTTTCGTTTTTTCTGACTTTTTGAGTTTTTTGTATTTTCTTTTTTCTTTATTTTTTGTATTATTTATGATGATATTTTCTTTTTAAATTTTTTAAAAATTAATTATACTAAAATAGATACCAGTAGCTATAATAAAAAAAAGTTACTGTAATACTAAAAAAGCTAGAAGGTTAGAGCTTGGAAAGCCCGAATGAGTATGTGGCTCCGTAAAACGCTGCTAGCGAAAAGGACAGCGACAGCAAAGAATCTTCGTTTCTTTTGACCGGAATATGTTAATCAGGTTACTCTGATGTGCTACTACTCATGTTGCCATACAAATGACACATCTTTTTTGAGCATACGGAAAGTTTAGCGCCTATTTGGAATACGTGGATTTCGTCGAAATTACGTGGAAAATCACTAATTCCTGCAAATTTTCCATGAAACTATGCGTTCGAATGCGCTACTAAAGATGGGAGATTGGAGATAATGTCTAGTGTAATTACCCTGCGATTAGCACGTTGAGCAGGATGGTTGCACCCACGGCCAGCCCTGCCAACTCTCCGATCTGCAGGCACAATAACACAGTGATTATATTAACGTTTAGGAGCTTCGTTAATCCATCCATATTAATCCATTACAGGGAGCTTGTTAATATGGTGGTGAAATAAAAGGGCATATATGGTTTGGCAGTTAGGTGTGCTTACGGCTCTGTTGTCGGTGGCGACGCCGGAGATGACGAACATGAGGTAGAAGGTGATGATGAACTCGAGGACAAGCGACTGGACGTCGGAGCCGGTGGGGAGCGTGCCGGGGAAGTGCTCGTGGCTGCCGCCGAACATGAGGCGTAGCGTGCCGCTGGCGAGCGTGGCGCCCAGCATCTGCGCCAGCACGTACGCCGGCACCTGCCTCCACGGGAAGCGGCGGCAGGTGGCGAACGCGAAGGTGACGGCCGGGTTGAAGTGCGCGCCGGAGATGTGGCCAACGGCGTATACCATCACCATCACGGCCAGGCCCCACACGATCGCCACCCCCGGGAACGTGATCTGCCCGTTCTTGCTCTGGTTGATCGTCACCGCGCCGCACCCCGCGAAGATCAGGAAGTACGTCCCGAAGATCTCCGCGATGATCTGCTCATACATCCATTCACGCGCAATTTATTCGTTAGCTACATCAAGATCAGTGAGAGATCGTTTCAGGGAGAAATGGCAAGGAGAAAATACATAGAAGCTCTCACCTTCTGGATGAAGGGAACAGAGACGGCCAGGCCACAGCCCTGGTCGTACTCCTCCTTCCTGCCTTCCTCCATGGCTCTCTGCTCATGAGCTCCATTGGTCTGGGAGTTGTCACCTCCTCCTGCCATCTCCCTCTCTCTCCTTGAGCACTCAGATGGGCACAGGAGTTAACCAGAGCAGGGGCAAGTGATCAGTAGAGAGAGATCAGGGGGAGAGAGAAACAGAGAGGTACAAGGGTCTGGCTTGGCCAATGACCCGGGAGCCTATTTATTGGACGCACCCAGCGGCCTCTCCTCTTGCTGCTGCTCTCTCCTCGTCGCTATCACTTTCCATGCCGTTTGGATTGACCCAGCCCACCTCTGTGAATCTGGTGGGTGCATTTTGTTAGCATCCGCTCATTAGTAATTATCAGCGTAATTAGATTTAAAAAATACAAATAATAAAAAATATATTAGCATAAACAACACAAAAAAATCAAAGGGAAAAAGGAAAAACAAAAAAGCCACAAAAAAATAAAATGAAATTAAGAAAATATAAACTAAAAGCTAAAGCACAAATAAGCACGGCCTAAGTTGATCAGCGTTATCTTTTTGTTCCTCTGGCGGAGGCGCCATCAAGGGCTAGAAATAACAGATTGGGCATTCAAATCTCCCAACTGCCCACCGGAGAGGGAAAGAGCGTACTGCTGAACCGTATCAGAAATGTACCAGACTGACCGTTGAGTTGATAGTCGATAGAGATTGTGTCTGCATAACTACCAAGATTACCAAGATTTGTTTTTTGGGGGGTGGAAATCATAAATTATTTCTAACCAAACTCCTTACATATACATAGACGCTGACATGTGGCCCCTATTATCAAACCATGGCGCAAGAAAAACTGATCGGTTGCTGTTCATGCAAAAATAATAATCTTAAAGAGTACTACTAATCTTAAAGTAAATAAAGAGATAAATAACATCTACCCATTATTTATGATACTTCAAAGTTCTGCAAATTACTATTGAGGAAAGCATTAAAACACCTCTCAAAAAGTATATGTTTTTTTTTTGCATATATAGTTGCTTAGCAACTGTAACTAAGGTGGTGTTCGGTTGGGCTGATTTTTTTATGGCTTATGGCTGAAATTTTATTATAACTGACTGAAATTACACTGTAGCTGATAGTGGCTTATTTGGCATAATTAAATTTAAAAAAATTAAAAAGGAATAAACGGGTTAGCCTAGTACGTATAATGCAAACGAATACAAAAAAACCGGCCAAAAAGCTCAAAAAATCCGAAAAGTCAGAAAAGGACGAAATTTAGGAATAATGAAAAATAAGTCGGAAACCAGAAGCCTAAACCCAAACGAGTGGGGCTAAGAATTGGATTTTGCTCTCTTCAACGGGAGTAACTATCTACTCCTATCCAACGACCAACCAACTCTAGTATGAATTCAACCAGTAATCTCTTACTCCAAAATGTATAGAGCGTGTAACTTGTTAGTTTAATAAGGGTCTGTTTGGATGGACTAGGACTAGTTGTTAGTTAGGACTAGTTGTTAGCTGACTAGTAGTTAGCTGGTTAAAGATTAGCTCAATCCTGTTTGGATCCAAGGACTAATAAGTACTACTATCTCAGTACAAAGTCTGTTATACCCCTATGCATGGCGGTCTGGGAGGGTTGGTGTGGGTATCAGCGTCTTTTTTCCATCCTACTGGTCCTTTAGCCCTCATTAGCTGGGTTTGGCCAACTAGTTGGCTAACAACTAGTTAGAGCTTTGGCTAAACTTTAGCCCACTCATTAGCCCTCCTGTTTGGATCCACAAGGACTAAAAGTTAGCAACTAGTTGTTAGCCCATGGGATCCAAACAGGCCCTAAATAGTGATTGCTGAGAGAAGTTAAAGTTAAAAGCTGACCGAAAAATCAAAAAGAACGAGACGTGCATCAATAGTCTTAACCACGAATCTAACACATAAGAGTAATTATCAATCATTATGTCGTTGATGTCCAACTCACTTACATGGTTGAGTAAGCTCGAGTGGTAATACTCTTAGGGCAGTCCCAGTGCAGAAACCACTTAAGTAGTTTATATCTATGCCATGTCATATAGACACTACTTTAGACACTATTGTCTCCAATGCACCATGTCTATTTATAACCCAAGCAATTAATTAAGCATCAAAATCTCTCTCTCCTATCCACCAATCATAATTTTTCTTCATCTATCATGAAGATACCACCATCTCTCCAATGCAAAATTTGGTAGTGTCTATTGCATTGGTTTTCTCATAGAAACTAGGCGCCTGTTTGGGAGAGCTCCACCCCTGAAAACGTGGATCTGGAGCAGCAACTCCACCATGGAGCAGCTCCACCGTGGATCTGGGATCTCACCATGGAGTATTTGGCTTGTACAACAGCTCCAGATCCACGAAATTGAGGTTTTGGTGGGAATGGCCACTTTCGGTGGGATGGGGTGTGTAATCAGTGGTATTGGTGGGTAATTACCACCCAACTCCACGGTGGAGCACCCCTTGAGGAGCTCCATGAAATCCATGGATCTGGCCCTTAGATCCAGGATTTTGGTGGATCCAGATTTCGCGGAGCTGGAGCATTTGGGTAAAATTTCGTGGAGTGGAGCTGTTTTTGTGGATCTGGAGCTGGTGGAGCTCTCCCAAACAGACCCTAGGTCTTGCATGAGACCCAGTTTCTTCCTCTTTTTCTTCTCTCTTATTTAATATAGCATCACATCATCTAAAACTCCTACATGGCAATCTAATTAATGACATAGACACTATCCTACGTGAAGTACTGGGACTGGGCTTATCACGCGAAGATTTGAAGGACACTCTCCTCACCGTCCTAATTAGAGATGGCAATGGGTACCCGATACCCGAATACCCGACGGGTTTTACCCGATAAAGAGACGGGTATAGAAAATTTTATGTACCCATGGGTACTTTATTGGGCGAAATCCTCTACCCGCCGGATAGGCGGGTGCGGGTATATACTACCCATACCCGCCTACCCGCGGGTAATGAATACCCGCATTAGACAACTAGACATCCCACTCAAATGTTAATTTTATTATCTACTTGTTGTTGATTGTTTATTTGTTTGTCATATGTTGATATGGTCATGTCAAGTATGTTTATGTGATGTACTAATTTTGATCATTAGACGCTTTTGTGCTTGGCATGTATGATTAATGAATGTCTAAATTGATGATATTCTTATGTGTTGAACCGGGTATGCTTGCGGGTACGGGTTATCCGTCGGGTAGTAATACCCGCGCGGGTACAGGTATGTGTAAATTTTCCTACCCGCGTGCGGATACGGGTAACCCGACGGGTAAATTTACACCTAGCGGATACGAGTATGGAATGGCAATACCCGATGGGTATTTACCCGTTGCCATCTCTAGTCCTAATCGTCTAATCAAATATCAACACTTGGGAAATGAGTGATCGCCAGACCCATATTTTCCTACACGACGGTTTCGCCCCCATAAAATTTTTTCTTCACTTTAATTTCGGCTATTCAATTTTCCAAACCGGACAGTTGCAACGGTTGAAGGCAACCTAGAAAAAAATCATGATCGTACGGTTAAACACTAAAAGCCATAATCCCAGAAAACGTAAGTCCGAAATAAAACAAGGGCTAAAAAATTCATGATGGTACGGTTGAAAACCAGAGCCAAGAAGGCAAGCAACAAGCCTGACCAGAGGAAGGGAGGTACGGCCATGGTTCAACAAATCGTTGTCGGCAGGTTAACTCGTTCTTTTGTGATTTTTGTTTTTTGTTTTTTTAGCTTCTTTAAATAGTGTAGATTTTTAAAGTAGATTTTTAAATGACTTTCTAAATTAAAAACTATATATATTATTTATGTCGATGTCTCCGTCATCTATTATCATTTTGGAAAATATAAACAAAAGTAACTATTGAAAGTTATCAGATTCAACCTAAAAGAGACAGAGCAAGATTGCAATAAACCATCGATCGGCACATCAAATTTTCAACTTCGCTAATAAATGCGAGTGGAGTAGCATCACTTTATGGCGATCCAACGAACTGGTGCGGCCTGCTTTAATTGGTTTAAATTGGGTTATTGTTCACAATTTTGTATACAAGAATACCTATATACTATTCCATGCTGCAATTCGGTGCCCATGTAGGTTTTTTAATCAAATTAGGAGTGGTCAAATTATTTAGATATTTAATTTGAGGATAAACTTTTCCCTTCAAGTTTTGCCCCCATTTTTTCATTATCTACACAGAAGAATGGCTTGTAATATGCTCCATAAAATTAGGGCATTGTGGACTCCTGGAGTCATGTTAGTTTTTCTTCATCTTATCATCTTGAAATAAAACCATATCTTGGTTGGTCAATATCAATAGTCGATGTTTAACAATTCTTTTTTTTTGGGGGGGAGGGGGAGGGTAATGCCATCCCTCTTCCCTAAAAAACTAACATATGTATTATGCACCTTCAAAGATCTATCAACTTTTAAAATTGGTGTTGATTTGTTTGTGTGTTTTAGAGGTGTCGTTTATGTTAAGTATGGTTACTTATATTCTAGTTTTTTAGAATTTAGAATTGTGTGCTTTAAAGAGTCCTATATGAATCCTAATAGAATTAGGATTCCTACTTTCTTCTGGAGTAGGATTTCGACTTCACTTTGGAGGGGAGCTAGGGGAAATATATAAAGTCATGAGAGGTGGTCATAGAGAGAATAAGCTACAAAGCAAAGAAGCCACTCATATAAAGGTAGAGGTGTACGAGAGGATTAGAGGCTAAATTATTCTTTAGCACTAGATTCTTGTATAGAGCAATAATTCGAAGGTTCTAAAAAATTCAAGAGTGCTGTGAGAGAGTAACAATCTCTCGTACCCTTTCGATGTTATGTTTAAGGAATTTGTAATTGGTTTTACCAAATCTTTTCTCTCTTATCGTGGTTACTTCAACGTTGTTATTTTGGTTCTCTCTACGAGCTTCATTTCTTTCATTCTTAATATCATGTACACTTGTATCGTATCTTATAAACTCTGATTCGATCCAAGGGCTACTATGCATAAGACGAGATATTTGAGTGTAACAAGTGGCATTAGAGCCAAGGTCAGATTAATCTGATTTATGAGAAAGTCGGTAAAGCGTCAGGTGACACAAAATTAAGATCAATATCGACGATGTGGAATCTAGTAGAGAAATTTAACGGTGGAGGAAATTTTAGCATGTGCCAATGCATGGTGAATGATGTCCTTGTCCAACAGGAGCTAATAGATGCTCTTGAAGGGGATAAACCGGAAAAGATATTCGATGAAGACTAGAAGGTGATGAAGCAGAATGTTGTCAGTACAATCGATCTATATCTCTCTGATAAGGTAAAGTACTCGATGATCAAGGATAATTCATCGAAAAAGTTATGAGAGGAATTAGAAGAATTGTATATGGCAAAGTCACTGACAAACCGATGGGCGCTAAAGCGATAACTATATAAGTCGCATGGAGAAAGGTATACAGTTCATTGACCATCTTAATATCTTCAACAAACTTATCACACGGCTGACTAGTGTGGATAAGAAAAGTGAGATGAATGACAAAGTCGTCATATTGGTATCATCTCTACCATCATCATGGGAGCAATTAGTGATGAATATTCTCATTGAAAAAACCAATCGAAACTTCAATGAGGCACTTGCATATCATTGGAGGCGGAGTCCTTGAAAAAGCCATTAGAATCTTCGTCCTCGAGTAATCAAGTATTGGGTGCAGTAGGTGTTGTAAGCAGAAGCAAAAGTCATATCCTTTCACTAAAAGCTAGATCTAAAATATAATGCAATTACGAATAAATTATTAATCATATTTAGTCAAGAATTTAATGGATCTATAATCACTCTTGCCAAATCTGCGGGCTCCTTTCACCAAATGGCATCAAAGCTCCACCTCCTCAAAGCAGCAGAGCTGTGAGAACAGATATGGAATTTAAGACTAATATGTGAGGGTTGAGGTCTACAATTAATATAGTGAAATTATCAGAAACGGTTTTTCATACAAACTCTTTGTGAAGTATTACAGACGATTTAAAGAAAAAAAACCGTTTGTGGTATTTTATCAGAAATAGTTTTTTTATACAAACTGTCTGTGAAGTATCACAGATGGTTCAAAGAAAAAACCATCTGTGATATTTGATAATATCACAAACGGTTCTTATTAATAACCGTCTGTGATACTTAACAGACAGTTTTCACCATAAAACATCTGTGATATTACGTCTTCACAAACGGTTTTTAGCGCTGGTAGCAATACAAAAAGTGTTTAAACCAAAACCGTCTATGATTATATTTAATACTAATAATTTTAGTTAACCATATGTGATGAGACGTCTAATATTAGTCTTTTATAGTAGTGCGTGCCATTACATGCAACAGGAAAGGAGTTCCTCTCGTGCAGGTTTGGGGGTGTAGAGCTTGTAGAGGACAACCACCTTAATTATGTGATGGGAATTCAATCCGAATCCTCGAAACGAACTCAAAAGTTTGATCCATGTTTGGAACACAGAAAAATTTGCTATGTTCATGTGGAAATTAAACAGTTCCCTATAAAACTTCTCTGATTGTTTTTTTGTGTTCCAAACAAGTCCTATGCAATAGGACAGCGTACTCTATCATCGTGCAACACCTATAGTTATCTGTTTGACAGCTGAGATCTATATGGGTTAGATGTGGCTCTCTGTCATCTGCCTGAAACTTGTTTGATCAAACATGTAGGAAAAGACCCCTGATACGCATTATGCAACACTTCTTATCAAGACGGAACTTGCAAGGAACCCATAGTAGGGTCAACGCCCCTCTCATCTGTCGGATCACGATCGCACAAATCCGGGAGCTACAGAATGGCATACCGCTTGTAACCTTAGCCTCTCCTATGGATCTATTCTTTTCAGCTTATTTTAGTTTATAATTTATGATTTTTTTGAACAAATAAACGGAACGATTTCTCTATTGTTGTTTCGAAATAGCTTACCGATATATTTTTTTTATAGAAACAGTTTATTGATTTATCGGTTCATTCATACGAACGTTTATATTAAAATCATAAATCGTAATCATAACTTATAGGTAAAAAAAGAATCAGTCCCATACGGTCCGGAGTCCGGACCACGATCACACAAATCTTGATAGGGGCATCTGGCGTAAGGATGGCTCCAGGTAAAAAGTGGTTTTGAGCCGAAGCCAGGTGACGGATCCGAAACCTTGCCCAACACCCGAACAAACATTCACATGACGGCACTGCACTTGAACTGTGCTCGCATCGATCGAATCGCGTCGCAACAAATGCAGCGGGCAGGTGTGAGGATCTGACTTGCGGGGCCCGTGCTTCAATGGCCTGCTCGTGCCTGCACGACGCTGTACTGCTCACGTACGTACCCAGCGCGCCATGAGAGAGAGAGAGAGGCGCTATTGATTGCGTTGGGTGGACGAGAGAGAGAGAGAGAGAGAGAGAGAGGAGCTAGGCTGGTTGGTTTCGGACCTTCGGTGCTGGCTGTTCATTGTTGGCGCCGCGGCAAGCTCTCCGTGGTGCTGCTGCTGCCGCCCGGTCGTACGCACGACGCACGGCACGGCGGGAATTGATTAGCCGGAAACACTGGTGGTGATTCGATCAGCGGTTGCATTGCATGCACTGGTATCATTTCGATTTGGTTGGGGAAATGCACAGATGCAGAACCAGTCTAAATCCAATCCTAGGCTGAGCAAACTGTTCTTAGGGCTTGTTCTTTTTTACTGCGGCTTATGATTTTTGGTTGAAATTTTTGAATTTTGGCTATTTACGGTACAGATTACGGAGAGATCGATACTCACTTGCGATTTTGGCTAGTACAGATGTTGGGCTTTTAACGTGTACTACGTTTAACTTGTAGACCCCATCTTGAGAAAATACTCCGTTTAAAAGTTAGTTACTGTAGCGGCTGCGACAAGCCGGCCGGCTTCCTCACTGCCGAACAGGCCCTTAGATCGATTCTTATGTTAGCTCTATTTTTTTTATATAATTTTTCATAAATTTTATATAGATTTTGGTTGCTAGAGTTCGGACTAGACTACAGTCTAGATACCCTAAGATCCAGTTCCGCCACTGAAAATGCATATGCTCACTTTCCGGTCGGCTCCGGTTTGGCTTGGAGGCTGGAGTAGGCTGTAGACATGCATGGGTGGAGAGGAGTGATACGATCGATAATTAAATCCTCCTAAACCTACCGACCACCGCTTGAGACGGTGCTTATTTGAGTTTAAAGCTTAACCTTTTAATTTATTTGGTATTATTTGAGATTTTGTTACTGTAGCTGATATTAGTTTTCAACATAATTAAATTTTAAAAAAAGAAAAAAGTTACGTCCCTGTGTCCAACGTAATTACTGTAGCTGATGTCAGTTTTCAACGTAATTAAATTTAAATTGAATCTCAATATTTTTGTCCCATTGCGCCCCTGTGTCCAACCTTACATTTCTCCAGGCAACGGCGTCACCGTTTTTATGTGGAATAATTTTTTGGCCAGCAAAGCTGGAGAAGTACGCCCCGCCTTCGTATGTTTTGACTGGTGTTCTTTTGGTCATTTAGTTTTTGTTTTTGATTTATCCTTTTAAAAATAAAATAAATAGAACAATTTTTTAACACAAATTCTCTTAATAGTTTCACGAGCCCAAAATAATGTGCAATGTTCCCTGTCATCTTAAAAACGTAATTAAAAACTATTAGGTACAGCTAAAAGCTATCCGCCACGATCCAAAATACATGTAGGATAAAACGTATGGCAGCATGTCACTTCGGTCGAGCTCACAATCTTCCGCGTTCGTTTGCCCGGCACGCACGGTTCGGCGTACGGCTGGGTCTCTTAAGTATAACAAGCGATGGATCGAGTACAAACTAGTCTATAGGCCGGCCGGGCGACATGCGTATGCGCGACGCACCAGATCGAGTCGAGCTCGATTTCCTTGCTTACGTGCCGATGAGATCATGCACACATATACACCGGACCGTGCACGACTTGGTAGCTAGCTACCAGTCACATTGACCTCAAGTGAACAGATCAGCCCATGCATCTGCATCGACCCAGTTAAAGAGTATAATTCTTGTGTGTCCCGTGGACCACCGTATCGCGTACGGCGTCAATGCGGTTAGCGTTCTGGAAACTAATCTGTCATTACTGGCGTTTAGTGGTGCACTAATCGCCCCCCAATTAAGTCCTTGGCGAAAAGACGAACAAAGCGAAAGTAATATGCACGCTAGCTTTATCCCCAATTAAGTCCCGGGCGGAAAGACGAACAAAGCGAAAGTAACATACATACTAGCTTTACTCCTTCTCTTTCGTACATTTGCCGGCGGCACATCATACATACACTAAGGTGGTGATCGGTTCGGCTGAAAAGCTCATAGCTTATAGCTAAAAACACTGTAGCTGACTGAAAAAAGAACTGTAGCTGACAGAGACTTATTTAGCATAATTAAATTTAAAAAAATATATAAATAAAAATTATGTTAGCCCATTACGTATAATACAAACAAATACGGGAAAAAAAGAACCGGCAAAAAAGCTCAACAAAAAGCCAAAAGTTCAGAAAAAGACGAAACTTATGAATAGTGAAAAATAAGCCCGAAGTCAGAAGCCGAAGTCGAGTTGATCAGGACCTAAGAAAACATTAAATTTAAAAAATACTTGACGAGAAATAACTATATATATACCTATTTAAAGTAGACACAAAGAGTGAAAATTTTAAAATAATTCCACTACAAATTCTCTCGGTGAATAAATATATTAAAACAGATAAATATTGCGAAGCGGAGGCAGTTCCATCTGGCGGTTTCCACACACGTGAGTAGTACTAGTACTAGTAGCTGGTATCTTAAATTACAGTTGACAAAGTTGGGCCATAACCACTCTAGCAAGTACCCCTGATAGCATGCAGCCAGTTGGTCAGAGAGTCGCCCTCGCTTTCGGGAGGAAATTGGCCGTGCATCGCGCTCGGATTAACGTACGACCAGCGAGCAGAGATGGCTGATTTGGTCTTGATTTGTTTGGTTGGTGCTCATCTTACGCTTCCTCATTTCGATTTGAACTTCTGACTTTTAATTTATTTTTCACTATTTATAAATTTTGTTATTTTTTAAACTTTTAGTTTTTTTAAATTTTTTACCGGTTCTTTTTTTCCCGTATTCGTTTGCGTTGTCTATGATGAGCTAATATATTTTACTATTTTTAAATTTTTAAAATTTAATTATACAAAATAATTCACTTTCAGATATTGTGTAATTTCAGCTAGCTATAGTTCTATTTTAATCATAAACTATTATTTTTTAACCCAGCCGAACGGGGCTTTACTCTCGAGTCGAGTGAGGTGGTGGTGCGTGATTTTTTCCACTCGTTATGCATGTGCGAGCGGAGCTATGCATGAAGTTTCGACTCGGTGGTTAATCTGGTCGGCCAGAGTTGACTTGCCTCCCTGACCTATGTACCGGTAATTTAGTTACGTGTGACCGTTGGATTAGGCGTAAGCTTAGGCATCCAAGCTGCCTTGTTACACTGGTGCGGTTAGGCTTAACTTGCTGTTGGAGTGATGCATAATCTTCAGTTCGAATTATTTGACAGGTATGGCGTACATCTGTTAGAAAATCTGGACTGGAAGCCTTGGCTAAATGGTAGGCAGCTCACCAGTAAACTATAAATAAGGACTCTTTTGTACAGACAATCAGAAAGAAAACAATAAAGAAAGATCAGGAGTTCTCTTTACCTCTCTGTATTTCAATCTACTATTTACTATCATCTATGATTGATCTTATTTTGTATAAAACAGATAAATCGATCAAACTGATCGCCAACAACGATTTCTCAACAACATCAACCAACATCGAACTGATAAGCTTTGTATCTCAGCCAAACTCACCCATCCTCGGTTCTCTAGGATTATTATTATCTCCATCGAGCTTTCACGAAGGAGAGCTGTGTGATATGTAGGGTATGGTCCAATGAGGCGACTTGGATCAGCTCCATTTGATTTTTCCAATCCAATCTTTAGACTTAAAAGATAGTCTCGTGCATGATAATCTAAAATAACAGTAATAAAGCCCCTACACATTAAACTTCTTCAGGAGAGAAGAAAACCGGCACTGAGCCACTGACTAATAAGTTGTTGCTAGCTCATGCCCTGCCATGGCATGTTGCCGACATCTCGCTACTTAATCTGCATGCCTTCCAACGAAAATGGGAATCCGATATGATCAACGTGCACGCTCGATGTTTGTGTTCCATCTCCTAACTCACGAAGCCATGCAGCTAGCTAATCTTTTTTGACTAGCTCCGTGCTTTGCCCCCCCCATGGAATGTTCACCGTTTGGCAGGGAATTTCTTGCGTTTACATGGGCTTTCCCCCTCCCAGTTAGGGCTTTTTGTGCCACCTGTTTCGGCTGCTGTTGCTGTCCGTATTGACGTGATTGTGGCCCTGTTGCTTTCTTTTGGTAGAACAAAGTTAAAGTATCAATTGCTAACGTTCAAAGATAGTACTCCCTCCGTATCTTGCGATATAAATCTAACACATATATCTATTTAAATAATATTTAGTGAAATTAAGTTATAGTAATTCCTATTACATAGAAATAGTTCTGCTCTTTCTATTAAAGATAAAGATAATCTAATTTTATTAAATATTGCTTAAATAATATATCTTTTAGATATAAATGTCAGATTTATATTATATGACACAGAGAAATAATTACTGGGAATATATTAACTGTTTTTTGGGTTTATGGTTTAACTTTCTACAGTAACTAATTTAAGCGGAGTGTTTTTTAAGACGGGGTCTATAAGTTGCTTGTAGTAGATACTGTCTTGACTTTATCTATATCAGCTAAAATCGTACACGAGTATCTCTCTTCATACTTTCTCTTGTAAACAATCATGATTTATAATTTTAAATCAAAAATCCTAAACCGCAATATAAAAGAATCTACTCTACGTCATCCGATCCTCTGCCTTTTTTACTGGTAGCGGCGATCGATGATTAACCGTGCGTGCAGCTTATGTCGATCCTGTTGTTGACCCTGCCCGGCCGGGCAGATGCTTCCATCTTCACGCGTGCTACACAAAAGCGAGCGTACAGATGGACCGTCACAGAAGGAAACGCAAGCATGCGACTCCGAAAGAAAAAAAAAAGAAACTAAAGTGTCTTGTGCTTTTCTACGTACAGACGTACAGTGCACAGCGTACACATCTGTTTGTTTATACTGAAGCTTGCTAGGCTAATCTTTCAGTCTCTGCATGAAAGATATGTACGTACAGAGATAGGGCGTATCGTGTAGAACAGATGTGAAAAAGATTGGTCCACTTCACCTTCATGATGACCATCGATCTGAACTGGATCCCCACTGCCACCTGATCATACGTATGCATACATCAAGCTAGCCCCAACGTTATTAATACGCTTCGTATCCCCAACTGTAAAACATGTGACTTTGTTGGAGATCAAAGCAACACGGCTGCTACCTGGCATATCTTATCACATTTTTGCACCATGCATAACAGTTAATGTTGATGCGAGCGCAGTGCCGTAAAAGTCATTCGAATCCATCGACTGATTAATCAGCCAATTGGTCGGTGTCACTCGTTAAACCGTCACAAATGCTACGATCGGATGGCTTTTAACCCGTCGAACGACTAACCGGCCGCATTATCTGATTAATCTCCTCTTTTCCAGCGCTTTCTCGTACGTGCTCCACGTACAAAGTAACACATTGTTAAGGAGGCCTACGAGAATTAAATGAGCCAAGGTAAATTGCAGAGAGTATCTCACGCAGCGAATAGAATATACATGCAGTATATAAGTATACAAAACCATCTATATATATGATATATCATATATACTTTTTAAAATGGTATATACAGTTTTTTGAACACTCTTTTTTTTACGAATATGAAGATATTAACATACACACACATATATACACATACGGTGATGCTGGTCGGGTTGCACGGTTCATCTGGATGCAAATTAGTATGTATCTAGAAATAAATGAGGTTTGTTTTCTCTACAATCGCCATCATATGGTCAACATGCGCCACAGTAGTTGTGTCAGTAAACTCTAACGATGAGTCCAATAATTTGGTCAATACAATATAAGAAGTTCTATTTGGGCGTAAAATAGAATGTATTTGGTAGTAATTGTGGTTTCTAATTTTACTATTGCTGTCAAATGGGCCACATGCACCATAGCTTGGTGCGGCAATAATCTCTAACTATGCGTGCAGAAAATTCATTAATACAACAAAAGCGATTTCATCTAGTGATAAATTTGGTATATATCTGGTTGTAAATGTGATTTCTATTTTTACTGCCGCGATCACACAGCTGTGGCGTCGACACATGAGATGGCGGCGGTGTGGTGGTGGCAAAACTGCATAACACGAGCGATGGTGATCGATTATTGCCGAGCGGTGGGCTACTACACTATACACACACACACACACATACATACATACATACATACATACATACATACATACATACATACATACATACATACATACATACATACATACATACATACATACATACATACATACATACATACATACATACATACATACATACATACATGTTCTAAAAGTTTTTAGAACTCATGGGTGGTAAAAAATTTTAGAATATGCATACAAATATGTTTTAAAAGTTTTTAAATCCATCAAGTAAATCGGAAGCCGTCGATCACACCTCGTGGTGATAAGCCGGAAGACATAGACCACACTTCGTGGTCATAGGTCGGGAGCCCTCGAGCACACCTCGTCGTCGTAAGTTGGAAGCCATCGACCATCGTGCGTGATCATAGGTCGGGAGCGGTCGACCATCACTAGTGGTAGTAAGTTGGCAGTAGTCAACGATCGATCGTGGTCCTAAATCAGGAGGTTTCGACAGTGGCTCGTGGTCATACATCAGAAGTCGACGACCATCGTTCATGGTCATAAGTCAAAAGCCATCGAGGACACCTTGTGGTTGTAAGTCGGAACATATCGACCAACACTCGTGGTCATATGTCGGAACACATCGACTAGTGCTTGTCGTAAATCGGAAGCCGTCGATCACACCTCGTGGTTGTAAGTTAGAAGCCGTCGACCATCGCACGTGATCATAGGTTGGGAGCAGTCGACCATCGCTGGTGGTCGTACATTGGTAGGCCTCCAGTGCGCTTGTGCCCTATCGTCCGACTACCGGCGCTAGCCTGCTCGGCCCGCCCGACCTGCTCAGCGCTAACGTCGACCACAATCTCTCGACGTCGACTACAGCCCCCTTCGACCATGGTCCCCTTCGACCATGGCGTCAATTTCGACCACGGCCCCCGACTTCGACCACTGTCCCCTTCGACTTCGACCACTACCCCTTTCAACCGCTGTGCTCTTCAACCACAACCCTTCGATGATGACCACTTCCCCTTCGACCACGGCTCCCTTCGACCATGGCTTCGACTTCGATCACGGATCTTGACTTCAACCAACACTCGTGGTCATAAGTCGGAAGGCATCGACCACACATCGTGGTCGTAAATGGTATATTGGAAGGTGAAAGTATGTACTCCCAGGGGTATAAAAAGTCTTCATATGTATGGTCTTATATACTCATATACATGTACATACATATCCTCTGTTGCGCGAGATACTTCCTATTTTGCAAGATACGACATTGAGAGTAACTACACTTGGAAGCAGAAAAAAGGATACACACACAGATCTATATACATACATATATGTATATGTATGTATATATGTGTATATATACATGCATATGTATACATATATCCATACTCCAGGAGTATATACTTCTATTTTTAATATACCACTTAAACGAACATGCCATACCTTTTTATCCGGTATATTTAAATACTAATTTTAAGATACTTGAATGCGACATGGTTAAAAAATCATCGGAGTCCTTTAATTTTTGCTATATACCTTTTTCATATATAAAAAGAAGTATATACATAAATTATGCTATAAAAAGTGGACTTTGATGATATTTTTTTTATAGAACTCACTGTGAATTATCTTATTATCACTATTAGAGTATACTCAAAACAATATAGAGATATAACAACAGTATTTAAATGGTGTATAAAAAAGTAAGAGCACCTATCTCTCGAGTAATTATTTACTTGCATAGAGTAGTTATTTTCTTATGCAAGTGACGACATGCCAGTGGGCAAGTCACGGAGGAAATTTGTGTACTTTTAGCAGACCGACCTCTCTTGTTTTCTAGACGCAGAAGCACGGCAGGGGGTATGATCATGTCACCGGTCAAAGTAGCTGCCGGTCTGGATTTTTGTACTGCTGTGAAGTGTGAAGTAGTAGCACTAACTTGCACTAACCCTTTCTCCGAGTCCACTGGCTCCAAGTGTCGTTGGTTACTCGACTGCGCGCATCAGCGTGACGGCACGGCATGCGTAACGGCTGCGACTTGGTGGCTCGCCGCGTGCTGCGTCGAGTGATTCTGGCCAGCTCGATGTATAGAGCCGTCAATGCATGCATGCATACCGGATGTGTCACGCACGGCGACAAGGTCGGCGGGAAGAGCGGGACTAGGTCCCACTCATTTCAGCTTGAGTTTATGATTTCTGGTTTATTTTTTACTATTCACAAATTTTATCTTTTTCTGATTTTTTTTCCGTTTTTGGGTTTTTTGCCGGTTCTTTTTTGTCCCTATTCGTTTGTATTGTCTCAGATGAGCTAACATTTTTTTTTCTATTTTTAAATTTAATTACGCCAAATAAGCCACTTTCAGCTACAGTGAAATTTCAGCCAACTACATTGTATTTTCAGTTATAAGTCACAGCTTTTCAGCCCAATCGAGCAGATCTTTGGTTAGATAGGCTATAGTTTAAGATCTGAAAACTAAAATCTATAAAAAAAAATAATGATTTAGTGTAAAAATTTAGGAATAAAAGTTTATATCGACTTAAAACCAACTGGCCCAATGAGACTAGGGCTGGGCCAGATTCCGTACCTGTCGGCGGTGCATCTACGGCCGGCTTGCACTCTGCGCTGCGGCGAGATCGATCGATCTTAAGTACACTGCCGGTTCCTTGCACTCGTGAGGACGAACGGAGCCGGAGAATTTTGACATTGAGGGTGCCAAGAGTTGGATGTACAATACTAATTAAACATCGGGGAGTTAAGAATATAAGTAAATTTTATAAAATCCCAGGCTTTATATAGTCGTAGTTGCGTAAAATCTTGGGTCTTGTATTGGCTTACGACACACAACCTGAGTTATATGGTCGTAGAATTCAGAAAATTCCACCCGAACTAATTACCACCTGAGCGATATTGTTCTTGCTATATCGACGTGTCAAGGTGCACGGGACAACAATATGAAGTGGTGTGCTGCAGGGTGGCAGCGGGCTTGGACTGTCTTGTTCTGAACTTTTGATCACGTTTATGTGGCTCCTTAAGAACATTGAGCAAATGCCCTTACATCCTGTTTGGCTCAATTAAATTGAATTTGATCATTCAATTGGATTCAAAGTCTTATTTTTTAGTAGGGTTTGAATTTGATTCAAGACAATTCAAAATCAAAATTTCCATCCTTTGAATTGGGATATAAGTTCTCCAAAAAATAGATCATCAAGTACTCTCACATGACAACACGGTTGAGCTCCCCCAATCAAGCACCTATAGCTGTACCAACGCTGCTGCCAGTGCTCGTTGTAAATAAAGACGTTGAAGTGGATCGGATGCCCAAGAGGAGGATGAATTACAATTCTTTTTGCTAATAGTTGTATTAAAATTCTAACCTTTTATAACAAGCCACTGAATTGGATTCACAAAGGTGCTGACTTAGACGCCCATAGTCCACTTATATATCCGCCTTGACCCGAATCATCCACCTCAGTTCAAATTTTCTCAGTCCACTTTTACACACACACACACACACACACACATATATAGTCTCTTGAGTGCCCTTGAATGCCATAATATACAAGCCACTGAATTGGAGTCACAAAGGTGCTAACTTGGATGCCCATGGTCCATTTATATAGCCCCTCCATTCAAAATCTAGTTGTTTGACATATTTTCTGAAAAGTGCATGTAGATCTGGATCATCACCTCAGTTCAATTTTTTCCAGTTCCAACGGTTCAAAAACTAGTCGTTATGCAGACCCGATGGTACGCCTTGAGCCGGATTATCCACCTAAGCTGGATCATCCGCCTCGGCCATATTATGTATCTCAATTAAATTGCCCCATGGATCTCCCTGGAACAATGGTATGGGTCAATGGTACATCTTGACCTAGATCATCCACCTCAATGCTATGCCTCGAGCTGTATCATCCACCTCTCAACTTATTCAAAAACATCTTCTTTGGAGGAGATAATCCATCTTAATGGTACACCTCAACCGGATCATTCGTCTCAATGATACATCTCAAGCCGGATAATATGTCTCAGTGTGAAATACACTTAGCACAAAAAAAATCTTTTTTGGAGACATGCTATGTCTCAATGGTACGGGTTGACTCAGATTATCCGCTTGTGTGTAAATTTCCAAAATCACAAAAAGCACCTCCTCTCAAGTGATGGTACACCTAACCTAGATAATCCTCCTCCATTGATTTTTTTTACTTAGTTAAAATTTGATCTAGACTTTGAGATCCTCTTAACCACAACTTGATTACTGGCACTCCCTCAATAGAACTAAGCTAGAAAGATCTAGTGTGCACCAAAACTAATTACTCAACCTAGTCTAGCTCAAGCTACTAGTTTCAAATCCCTTAATAGTATGATCAAAGCAAAAAAATAAAAACCTATCAACTAAAATGGTCCCTACTCAACTCCTTGGATCATTTCTAGCCACAAATTCCTAAATCTTCATTAAAAAAATGCTTTGCCATCATTTGCATAGATGGGGATCCATGAAAAATCCAAGAACAGCCCATATTCATAATTAAGACCTATCTTAACCACACCTTAAATCAAAGCTAGTCTTAATGATTTAGGAGTCATTAATTACCAAAACCACATGATCAATAAATTAGGGGCCTAGATGCTTAAAGATGTACCTAGGCAGTAACAAATAAGGAGATATTTTGATGCCAGCAAAGGAGGAGGAGATGGGTTAGCTAGGATTGGGCGGGGATGGAGAAGAGATGTCAGAGACTATGCCTGGTGGTCCTATTTATATTCTAATGATGCGCCACCGTAGGACTACTACTCCTTCCTCAACTTCGGCATGGTTGTGCCCATATTTGCATCATCGTGCTACCACCATCAACAGAGATGTTAGTGACATAGGGTAGAGAGGTGGAGGGGAAGGAGAGGTCAGGGTCAAGATTGAAGGTGGAGCTGGCCTTGAGCTGGAGTGGGGAAGAAGAATCACGAGTGGAATTTGGGATTGAATCAACAAGTCCAACTATAGTGGCACGAGACACCCCAATTCCTGGAATCCAATTTTGATACCATGATTCTAGCCTCGATTCTTGATATATGATCAAGGATAACTGATTAGAGGAGGTGAATATGAGGTTTTTAAATTCTTTTGGCTAAATCCTGGTTTTTGAGCAAGTATGAAATAAAATTCGTTTATCATAATTCAAGGCATAAATAATCTAAGTCTCACTAAGTCCATCAACAACTTAAGTCTAGTCAAGTCTTGCACACCTAGGGTGACAAACAAGTAATATAATATCTAAGAATGTAAATGCACAAATAAAGAGCCAAAAAATAAACCATATAAGATGGACACAAGAGAGTTTTTCTGTGGTCTCGGAGACTTGCCGATATCCTCTAATCCATGTGTGAGGGAGCGTGAACGAATCAAGCCAACTCCACACACGAATGACCTTTTCTTAATCCACTAGTAGTAGCTCTTTTTTTCTCTAGATAGATGAGTTCTAACCTTCACAACAACACCAGAGTTCTTCATAAACTCTTTGAAGAGATTACCAGATCACACATCAACAAGCCATCCAAGAGGCGACAACCACCAAGAGTACCAAGTCAATGGCACTTGCTTGAAGGTGCTCAAGTGACACAAGGCTCAAACGATGGATGCTATGCACTTTAATGCTCTTAACTACCTCAAGAAAATGAACTAAATATTCAAGAGATGAAAAATAGTAGGCAAGGGATCAATTGTATGGTCGGTCGGACTGGTTTCTGCTTCAATAGCTACTTATTGTGCATTATTGCACATAAACTAGTTGTTAAAGACAAGTACGGTCGCACTACCCTCATATGACGTGATCACACTACTCAAGTGAAAAACAAGGAGCTAGAAAACACCCGCTCTGAAATAAAACAACTGCCATATAAAATGTAGTCATACCAGACCAGCTGGTCATACTAGGACAAAGATGGCGGTAATACTGCACTGCAAGGAGACCAAAAGCCCAAAAACACGTGCTTTGGAATATTTCAACTGGAAACAAGGACGCGCTCATACTGCTGGTGCGGTCATACCAGAAGGAAGATGGTGGTCATACCACGCTTGAAAAAATAGCCAAGAGGTTGGAAAATACCCATTCTAAAAAAGCAACTGACATGTAGGAGGCTGTCATACCGCTAGAGAGGTCATATTGTAGTTACACTAGCGGTCATATGGGCCTATGAATTTCAGAACTCCAAGAGAGATGATGCAAGATCAAATGCTACAATGCAACCAAGTTTGAGCAATATGGCACCATGATGTTATCAAGCTACTAGTCAAGGACCCCCTTTTAATAGTACGATACCTAATCTAGCAACCCGGTCTCAACCACCAAACACTGAGACTGGCAAAAAGCTATGAAAACGTCCTTAACCCTCGATATCCATATTACACATGCTTTCTATACTCCTTTTCAAATCTGGGACTAAACCTTTCTCATTTACTAGATAAACATGTTAATCTCTTAAGTATGGTTTGTCACTAATTACCAAAACATTAAATTAGGGGTCTAGATGCTTCACCCGGGAGCCAAACGCCCTATTAAAGACATTTGATGGGTAAACTTATGTTTGGAGCATTTGTCTCTTGCCATCAATCTTGCTTGTAGAAGCAAAGACAACCTCACTCGTGATAGAGGGTTGATATATCTTTCTCACATGGTTTTCTCCCACTAATTCCACCTTGTGAGCACCAATCTTTTTTTTTGATTACAAAGCAGACGTACACGAACACACATCACCACGCATGCATACTACATGCACACACACGCGAGTGTGTTCCCTTAGCACACGCCTATAAAGATGAAGGCCTAGAATAAATCCATAGCCTCATAAAATTCTTACTGAAAGTGCACTCGTATGTGCATAAACGTGGCATCATGATTTGAACCCTAATGGGTGAAGTTGTACACCCATAACCTCACCACCCCACCAAGATGTGGCTCCCTATGAGCACCAATGCTGTTCTTTCCGTTCTCAGATGTCATTTTATAATATGTACAATATAACTTTAAACCATTTGATCACTAATATACACAAAAGTATTAATATTTGTTATATGAAAATTATAGTAGTTGATTTTTCATTGAAAGCATTCCATATTATTGTATTTTCAATAACTTTTACTAGGATATTAAAATACAGTGGTTAAATCTGTATATTGAAAACCGTGTCGGTATCTGAAACAAATATGTAAAAAAAATAAAGTTCTAGTACGATGCATCCCTGCTTTGAGATATATGTGCTTTTTAATATGCATATGTTTTCTAGAATGGTGCGAGGCTAGCCCTCTTATTTGATAATGAAATTCAATGTTGACAAATTACTAGTATGTAATTGACGGATTACAAGCAAGTTCTCGAAAAGGCGGTGTGGAACAGTAGATTATTTCGTCTCAAAAGTCATATCTTGTAGGATACATTCGTCTCCTTGTTGGACCAGTGGCTCGACGAAATTTCACTACTGGCAAGTGTCAACGGGCACAGACACCGCATGTCCGCATGCACTAGATATTTGCTGCATTTCAAACATTTCATTTGTTGGTGAAGCAACTTACCTCGACTAATTCCTTGTGACTCAGCTTGTCGCATCACATGCATAGGAGAGGATCAACATGTCAACTCAAATTCGGTTATTTTTGTTCGTTTGTCTGGGAAGGTTAGATATTTGCCTAGTACAAGTCAAGGCGTTCTGGAATTTGACCTAAGCAAAGCAATGGATGAAAGCTCGGGAGCTAGAACTACGGTACAGTTAATGCGTGATTGTTGGGGGTGGAGCTTACTAGCTGCATGTTGGGATCTGGAAGTGTGTGTCTGTACCTTTTAGAAAAATAGAGCAAACAACACATAAATATTGACAAAAGCCCAAAGGAGTCTCTATATGAGATGATGAGAAAATATTTGACACCGTAAGAGCGAAGTACTCCTAAAATTTTATGCAACTTTCTCGAAGCCCAGGTGAACTGACGCAAAATACATAGTGGGTTCTTTTAGTCTATGATGTATGATTTATAGCTTAAATTTTTGAATTCTGACTATTAGCAAGAGGCATTACACAGAGGTAAATAGTCACATATGATTTTAGTCGCTACAACTGAACTCAGTATATTTTTTACTATACTCTTCTTGTTGACCCCGTCTAGAAAAATACATTGTTTAAAGTTAGTTACTATAGTATAAGTCATAAGCTATAAGTCATAACTGAAAATCTTGGCAGGTGTAGTTGGAGTTGATTAGCCTTTTCTTGCCTTAAACCGTGAGGCCAAGGAGCCAGCCAACTGACTCAACACAAGTTCAAGAAAAGAACAGCTTTATTCAGGAATGATTGAGCAGAGTTTTCTTCACAAATAACAGAACAAACAAGCTCAGGTTTGCATCAGAGCTGCAACATCGACTCATCATGTTCACTAGATTTGCCGGGAAATAGGCTGCTTCATTCAAGTCTTGTCTATATACATGATGAGAACCAGTGTAGGAACAAAATTGCTGTGGCCCTCTGATGTCAACAACCACCGAATTCCGAAGGCCATCCACCGTGGCTGTGAGATTATGAAGATGTTTAAGCTCAGCAGCAAACTGTGAAGCATTCATGCATACGATGGGCGATGGCGGCTTCTACCATTACAGGACCATGTATATTACTGTTGCCATGGCATAAACCAGCCACGCAGTTTCAACGGAGTCACTAACGACCACATGAATGAATGCCAATCTGAGAGCGATACGAAATTAAACAGCTACATCGAATTTGAATTCGTACCAATTCATTGGCAGATGAGACCACTTCGGTAGAGCGTGCTGCATGTCTGTATTGTTGCTTGTTGGAGAAAGGTTACAGTCATTTCAAGCGAAATTTGAAGTACGAACGATGCTTTTGTAGCAGTCATAGGTCGAAACGGGAGCGGCCTGACAATTTGTAGGAGTGCCATTTCTGATCTCGTAAAATGCTGTCCATAACCATAACTGCCGTGCAGTATTGCAGTGAGAGCAAAAGAGTTCAGACAGACGCAAATAAAAAAGAAAGATGAAAGTGCAGTGGTAGCAAAATTTACACTACGCATTACTTTTGTTTTTTTTTTGCAGGGTAAACATTAGCAATTGAACTCATAGACGATGTAACTTAAGATGATGAATTGCTTTGATAACTGAACTCCCAAAAAACAACACTGCCAGGTTCATAGACCATCTGTTACAGCCCGAAAATTCTGAAAATTTTGAATTTTTCTTGAAATTCGGCCAAATTCAGAAACTTGCCCAATTTGGAACTTCTCAACCTTTCTACGCTTTCCCTTTGCGAGCGTTCGCTTTCCGAGCTCAATGGCATCAGTTAAAAAGGCACCTTCACCCCTGTTTTCCCCATGCCACCCGGCTCGTCCCCGTTCGCCGCCGCCACTGTTCACACATCGCTGCCACCAGCGTCAGCGGCCGTACCAGACGCAGCCATGCCCATCAATGCCCATGGCCACACAGCCACCAGCCTCGCCACCGTGGCCGCTGAAACTTCTCGGTTGCCACCATCGCAATCTACGCGCCGCCACCACCATCGCCGAGCTTTGCTCCCACCACCTTGTGCATACTTTAAAAGCCTTGACAACTAGCTCGGCTAGCTCTCTTTAGCCTCAATTTCGTCCCTGAAGCCTCTCTTCTCCAACCCCGGCCTCAATCCACCGCCGCCGCTAAGCCCTGCGCCGGTAAGCCTCCAAGCTCATTTCCTTGCTTTGGCTGACCATAATCCAATTCCTCATGATCTTAGCACCGTATGCGCACCACAAACACGACACTGATCTTGCTGACGCCTCCCTCATCCCCTAGATCGCCGGCGATGATCGCCTCCGCTGACCAAAACATCTCGCCGTGGACAGCCATCCCCGGAGCCCTAGAGCTTAATCCGCAGTGTACATGACCTTCCTCATGCCACTTAGATTCCCAAACCACCATTTTCTTCGTTGTTTATGAAAAGTCCCCAAAAATTCAAACCAAAATTTTTTTTTGCGATTTTTGCTGCTTTTTGGGTGAATCTCGGAAACTTTCCTTCTTGAGAAAGTTTCCCCCGTTCCCGCTTTCCTTTCTGGGCCGGGCGCCTTCTTTCCCCTCCGGCGCCCCGCTTCTTCCCGCCTTCTCTGCTCCCCGGCCTCCTCTCCCGCGGGCGCCTCCTCCTTCCCCCGCTGGCGCCCCGCTCTCTCCCCGCTTCTCGGGCGCCCCAGCGCCTCCCCGTCCTCCCTCGCTCGCTGGCACCTCCCGTGCTTCCCGCCTTCTCCCCGCGCACGCGCGCTGCGCCTGCGTCGCTCCCGCACCGCCTCAGCGCCGCCCTCGGATCCCTCTCGCACTCGCGCCATCCCGACCACCGCGGTCTGAAACCGTGGGTGCTCTTGCGCCACGCGTCGCCGCTCCTCTGCGCCCGACCCCACCTGGCAGTCGCTGCTTCCCCCTCTCTCCCGCGCGCGGACGCCTCCCTGCCCATGCCGCAGCTCCACCCGCCCCGTGCTGTCACCTCACCATTACGGCAGCTCAGCGCCCGGTCACACCCCGTCTGCACGGAGGAGACACCTCAACCGCTCCCCGTCACCCCTGTTGACCTCAGCGCCCCACCCGTTGCCTTCTCCCCTAAGGCTCCCCTCCCTTCCGCCCGGGGTATAAAACCCCCTCTCCTCTCCCGCACGCTCTTCTGTTTCCCGAACCGCTCCACCGCCTCCATCCACTTCATACCACCCCAGAGAAGCCCCAGGAGCGGCCGATTGAAGCGCCACCACCCAGAGCGCCGTCGTCACCCTCCCCTGCGCCGGCGACCCCGTAACCTGGATCTCCCTCTCCCACCCTCCATTTCTCAATTGCATTAGCCCAGAGCATCACCCCGATATACTAATCACTTTGATGAACTCAACTGGCCGGGAGGATTCTTTGTGGAGCACCGACGCCGAGCACCCGCCGGCCGCATCACCTCTCCGTGGCGACCCTCTCCGCAACTTCTCGGCTCCCACCGCCACCTCCACTGTAAGCCACCAAACCCCGGATGGTGTAGCCGCCCGATTTGATCCTCTCGCGCGGTGACCCTCCCCGCCGTCAAATACCCGAGGCATTCCCATCTCCCTTCCTCTCTCTCCTTTGATCCCCGCAGACTCTAACTGCCCAAAATGGGTTCCCCAAGTCGAGATCTACCCGGGGTACCCCCCATTGCCGCCGGAGCCCCTGCAGCCACCAGAGAGCGGAGGCGCCGCCGCCTCTGCCTCTCTGCTGCGCGCACACGGCCGGAGGAAGAAGACGACGACGTGGCCTCCTCCCCGCCGTCGGATCCCTCTATCGCCTTCTAATCCTTGCCGTCCGCCTCCCCGTACCGGTTCACTCGCCCCATCTAATCTCCACCGTCGGATCTTCCCGCTCCCACATCTCGTCCGTTCGCCCCGCTGCCGTCCGCCCCGAGCCACGCGTCGGCCATCTGAGCCGTGCGGGCGCAGCGCAAGCGGGCCGCTTCCCCGGCCCATTTCCCTCCCCGCGCGCGCGCGTTCAAATCGTGGGCTGGGCCGCACTGTAGCAAAGCGGCCGGGCCGCACTGTGCAATCAATTTTCCCGGGATTTTCCAATTTCCAATATTCGAAACTCCAAATAAATCCTAGAAAATCACAGAAAATCCTAAAATTCCAAAATTTCACCACTTTGCTCCAAATAATACCCTGGACCCATTTTTGGCTTCCATTTCCACAAATTCATTCCAGATAAATTCCTAAAATTCCATTTGAAGGATTTATGCATTTTACTCCTTTTTAAATAGTTTATTTTCCCTCGCTTGATTAGTCTCAAGCGGGATTTAATTATTTTATGTGTTTGCGCTAGTGTCGGAAATCCCGGAAGCTCAAGTGCAGTCGCAGGACCCCGGAGCTTCTACGTTCGAGCTAGCTGAGATCATCTGGATTGACGGCAAGTCCCAAATCCTTTGATCATGTTGTATCCCATGCCCTTTAATTACGTTATTATGTTATTTGCATTGAGCTATTTCTGAAATGTTAATTCAAAGTTAAAATAAAATGTTTAGAATGACCTGTTAAGTAGTTAATCCTACCACCGACAAATGCCATGTTAAACTTGTAGCCATGCCTTTGAAACCCTAGAAATAATTATCTGTTAATCTAGATAACTATAGGCTATTATTATCATGCAAAGTCTTATACTAATAAGGTCGTGGCAGCGAGCCAACAGAATTTGTAAAACCCGACTCTAAGGTAGGGTGGTATGGGACACCGTATCTTAGAGCGGAGAGTGCCGGCGCGCAAGGTAGGGTAAGGGGTTGTGGTGCATCGCAAGATGATTATTCACCCATCTCTTACCCTAGGATTGAAGGAAGGGGTTGTGGTGCATCGCAAGATGATTATTCACCCAACTCTTACCCTAGGTTGGGTCGCGGGAACTGTAAGGTTGCAGACCATGTGAAAATATAAGGATGAAACCCTTACGCCGAGCAAATGTCATAGTGATCGCTCAACCACAGGTGTTGACTTGTCAACCCTGGTTTAGTACCTGCTCAACTTAAGTGAAACCCCACATTGGGAGTCAGAGCAAGACAACGATAGGTCCCCACAACTCGGGACCGGCGTTTCGCGATGGCCAGCGGACGCCCGAGGATGAGCGGGGTTATTATCTATCGGGTGGAGTGTATACCAAGAGTTGAGCAGCGAAACGACCTGGCTTTCTTAACTCTTTAGCGGGAGTTGAGGGATCGTGTGGGTAAAGCTGAGCAAACTCTGCAGAGTCAAACAAATGGTATTCGAATACACCGTGCTCCCGGTTATTGGAGCTGTGTCACTTGGGTGATTCCAGCAGCGAAGCTCAAGTAGTTTTGTACATGTTTTAACTTGATTAGTTGGTTAATTAACTCTTCATGAAAAACCCCGAGATCTTAAGAAGTAGTTTTGAGTCCATTTTATAAAATGTTTGCAAGCAAAACTGCATCCACCAAATGTAATAAACCAAGTATACTCCCTTCCTTGACATTCCGTGCATGTAGTAAGTTAGGATCCCTTTGGGATTTGCTGAGCCGGTTGTTGGCTCACGGCTTGCTTTTGCCTTTCTTTAGAGGATCAAGACGAAGGTGTTTGTCTCCCCGTTGAGGAAGTCCCGGAAGGTCTCTTCTTCGACGAGGACGCGTGGCTTTAGGTCTTGGCCGCGCTCAAATGGATCTTGGAGCTTCTGTAATGTAATTATACTTTGGGCTTGCACGCCCCGCTGTCAAAATCTGGATGTTATTCCATATGTGAAATATATGCTGGACTTTGGTTGTAAGCATGCAATGGTATACTCTTGCGCGACGTTCCATAACTGTTCATGCGTGAATAGTTGCGGAATGCCGTGTCCGTATGCGCCCCTGGAAACGGGGGCGTTACAAGAAGTGGTATCAGAGCAGGCTCTTGACCATAGGTTGAGACCTAAGGCAAACTAGGGAGCGATTCTATCGCAAAAACTTAATTTAAGCCATAAAAAGGATTTACGAAAAATATAAGTATTATTGATGTCTTTTTCCTCTCTTGTTGCTACCTCATCTATCTTAGTTTACTTCCGCTTAAGTTTTACTTTTGCAAAATATTTACTGCCGCTCTTGTCTAGCTTCAAAATTTTGCTTCTCGGCAGCTGAAGGAGTAGCCGTTGTTCGCTAGACTAGACTGACCCGGAGAAGTAGCAGTACTTTTGTATTGTAAAGCAGGTGCAATCATGAACCCTAAGTGGTTTGTGTACCACTTGCATATTGTAAATCTATGTTCATTATTCTTGTATGTTGTTTGCTTAATTATCAGTAATCCCTCTGTGTTCAAAGTTTTCTCCTGTCCCTTTCGCTCTTGTTCTTACCTCTTTCGCCCTATACTTACCTTGAAATTCAAAGTCTTACTTATCTACTCTTATTGTCCAAAGCCGCTGCAAAACTGATCTCAAGTTCCCAATCAACAGATGGATCCGGCAGAGCAGATGGGTCAGACCAGCAGGCAGGGTGCACCTGCCACCGACCAGAACACACTTGCCAGTGTTATTGCAATGTTAGAACAGAATCGATATCAAGGAGAGCAAAATATATTACGAGTATTGGATCAACAGGCCAGATTGATGGAACAGATCGTCGCCAGATCTCCAGGAGTACAGGGTGGAGGCAATGCCCCCCGAGATGGTGCCCCAATTACCACCCGATGGAATGACTTCCTAAAAACACGTCCACTCACTTTCTCCGCATCCGCCGATCCTATGATTGCTGAAGATTGGCTGGTGAACGTGGAGAGAAAACTTCAGACTGTGCAGTGTGACGATAAAGAGAAGGTGCTATATGCATCCCATCAGTTACAGGGTGCAGCAGCGACTTGGTGGAATGCTATTCAGTGGATGCACCCTAAGGAGAAAGATATTATATGGGAAGACTTTGTGAAGAGATTCCGTAAAGCCTACATCTCTCCTAGAGTTATCACTGAAAAATATCAGGACTTTCTTAATCTTCAACAAGGAGAGAACTCCATCACAACATATCTGCAACAATTTTATCAGTTATCCCAGTATGCTCAAGAGGAAACTAACACTGAAGCTAAAAGGATGGAGTACTTTATGAAAGGTCTACAACCCAATATGAGACAACGCCTTCAAACCATGAAGTTTTCAAGCCTATTGAGCCTGGTTGATCGAGCTCTACAGATAGAGGAAAGACCAGGTTACGTGAAAGTCATGAAACGAAAGAAGCCTTCGCCTCCATCACCAATGGCTTGTTTCCACTGCAAACAGGATGGGCAGTATCGTGGCCAATGCCCACTGAAGTCCTTACCTGAAGAAGAAGCTAAAGAGCAAGCAAAGAGGCAGACATCATCATCCCGCCTGCCACCGATGGAAGAAGATGAATCTTACCCCAAGGGGACCAGAATGGAGGATGACAGAATGCGTAAGGCAGCGCACAAGTCTCAGTCTTCACACAATGCTCAGCGGAGCAAGACCACAGGATCACCCTCATTTCGATCCCAACCATTCCGTCAGTTTGTGACGATACCGAAGACCCAGCCTGGACAGTCTCAGCAGTATGCCACTCCCTCACCACTCGCCATCGAGTGCCTCACCTGCGGTGGCAAGCATCTTGCTAGTAGCTGCCCAAGGAGAGCCAATGCTTGTTTCCACTGCGGAGAAATTGGACATTACAGGGATCATTGCCCTCGAAGGAGTCTGCCACCAGATGCTGCAAAGCTCCAAGTCCAGAATCAGCATCAGCAGGGAGTAAAGCACACAGTCATGAAGATATAAGCTATGTAGACCAAGAAGTAGGATGATGTCCTTTTTGGTTATCCTTTTGTAAACCAGTTGGAAGAACTGAATGGTTTGTCTGTAAAATACTTTAACTAAGGCTTGTGGCAAAACTATGAAGATGTATGAACACCATTTGTGTAAAGTGAAATGGGTGTGATGGTTATGTTGTAACAAAGTTAATCTCAGCAGACCCAATCATATCCAACCTTGGTACGGCATAATTCATCCAAGTGGGAACCGCACCACACACACGCAAGGATGATATACAGGTGCAAGTGAAGAGGAGTCAAAGTCCATCAAGAGGAAGTTAAAGCAGATTTGCTGCAGCCAGATATGCAAGGGTTAGACGTCATTTTGGGCATGAACTGGCTAGCCCAGAACAGAGGCAAAGTAGATTCTGATATCAAAATAATATCATTGGTCAATCCTTGAAGGTCAGAAAGTAGTAGGAAAAAAACCCGAGAAGTATTGAAGGATGCAAGAAAGCGCATGATCAACATGCTAGCAGTTACACCAGATCAAGTGCCAATAGTACAAGAATATCCAGATGTGTTTCCGGAGGAACTATCAGGCAGACCCCCTGACCGACAAGTAGAACTAGTCACAGAGTTGATTTCAGACGCAAAACCAATTGCCAAGCATCATTACAGAATATCAGCCAGTGAATTAAAAGAGCTCAAGAGACAGTTAGATGAACTGCAAGAGAAAGAGTTCCAAATCTATTGTGAATGCTTCAAAACAAGGTTTGGGATGCGTACTTATGTAAGATGGAAAAGTAGTTGCCCATGCCTCAAGACAGTTAAAGCCACATAAAGAAAACTACCCAACACACAATTTAGAGCTAGCAGCTGTGGTGCATGCACTCAGAATTTGGCGGCACTACCTGCTAGGAAATCGTTGTGAGATGTTCTCAGATCTTCACACAGCCAGAGTTGAATATGAGACAGTGAAGATGGCTAGAACTAATAAAAGACTATGACATCGAACTTCAATATCACTCGGGCAAGACTAATGTAGTGCCGATGTCCTTAGCCGCAAGACTCACCCAAGCAAAGTTAGCAGGTCAGAGTACCCACCAGCGTTGCAAAGAAATATACTACGACTGAATTTAGTGATCACAGAGCAAGGCAATATGGCAGCATTAGAATTCCAACCATTGCTGACAGATCAGATTAAAACAGCACAAGATGAAGATGAAGAGATTCAAAAACTGAAAAAGAGAATTCAAGAAGAAGATTCAACAGAATATGTGATAGACGAGCATGGAATCCTTACCTTCCGTGATCGCTATCGCATACCCGACAAGGAGCTAAGAGAGTTAATCCTATCTGAAGCCCATTCGTCTCAATTTTCAATTCATCCAGAAGGTACCAAGATGTAACAAGACTTGAAGAAGAAGTATTGGTGGAACCGGATAAAAAAGGAAGTTGCAGAGTATGTAGCCAAATGTGATGTCGCCAGCAGATCAAGATAGACCACCAGAAACCCTCGGGATTGTTGCAGCCTTTGCCAATACCCGAATGGAAATGAGATAGTATCGGCATGGATTTCATTACTGGACTTCCCAAGACTCGTGAGGGATATGATGCTATCTGGATCATTGTCGATAGATTGATCAAGGTGGCTCATTTCCTCCCGATCAAGCAAACCTATTGGAAAGACAAGCTTGCTGAGCTGTATTTGACCAGAATAGTGACACTGCACGGAGTTCCAAAGAAGATTGTGTCATATAGAGAAACACAGTTTACATCCAAGTTTTGGGAGAAATCGCACGAAGCTATGGGCACCGATTTGAATTTTAGTTCAGCATATCACCCACAGACAGATGGACAAACAGAGAGAACCAAACAAATTTTGGAAGATATGTTGAGAGCTTGTGCAATCGTATATGGTGTAGCTTGGAACACCTGTTTACCGTTTACTCAGTTCCCATACAACAACAGCTATCAAGCCAGCATCCAAATGGCACCGTTTGAAGCACTTTATGGCAGAAAATGCAGGACCCCACTGAATTGGACAGAGACAGGGAAACGACAACTTATTGGTCCCCAGATTGCTCAAGATGCAGAAGCACATGTCAGAATTGTCAGAGCCAGACTGAAGATGGCACAAGACCGACAGAAGAGCTATGCAGATACCCGCAGAAAGGACTTGAATTTCGAAGTTGGAGACTTAGTCTACATTAAAGTCACCCATTCAAGATAGTCAAGAGATTTCAAGTCAAGGGCAAACCAGCACCGAGATATGTGGGACCGTTTTAAATTATCGGAAGAGTTGGAGAGGTTGCTTATCAAGTGCAGCTTCCACCCAACTTATCAAGAATTCACAATGTGTTGCACGTATCTCAGCTTCGAAAGTGTCTACGACAACCGACAGATGAAGTGCCATTGTCAGATATTGAATTACAGGATGACTGCACTTATACTGAAGAACCACTACAAATGCTTGAAACATCAGAGAGGCGGCTCAGAAACAAGAATGTTAGATTTGGCAGAGTGCAATGGAAAAATCACACAGCGGATGAGACCACTTGGGAACGAGAATCAGACTTGCAGCGGGATTTCCCCAACTTACCCCCTGGACCAAGTTAATCTCGGGGTCGAGATTCTTTTAAGGGGGTAGGTTGAAAAGTCCCAAAAAATTCAAACCAAAATTTTTTTTGTGATTTTTGCTGCTTTTTGGGTGAATCTCGGAAACTTTCCTTTTTGGGAAAGTTTCCCCCGTTCCCGCTTTCCTTTCTCGGCCGGGCGCCTTCTTTCCCCTCCAGCGCCCCGCTTCTTCCCGCCTTCTCTGCTCCCCGGCCTCCTCTCCCGCGGGCGCCTCCTCCTTCCCCCGCTGGCGCCCCGCTCTCTCCCCGCCTCTCGGGCGCCCCAGCGCCTCCCCGTCCTCCCTCGCTCGCTGGCACCTCCCGTGCTTCCCGCCTTCTCCCCGCGCACGCGCGCTGCGCCTGCGTCGCTCCCGCACCGCCTCAGCGCCGCCCTCGGATCCCTCTCGCGCTCGCGCCGTCCCGACCACCGCGGTCTGAAACCGTGGGTGCTCTTGCGCCACGCGTCGCCGCTCCTCTGCGCCCGACCCCACCTGGCAGTCGCTGCTTCCCCCTCTCTCCCGCGCGCGGACGCCTCCCTGCCCATGCCGCAGCTCCACCCGCCCCGTGCCGTCACCTCGCCATTACGGCAGCTCAGCGCCCGGTCACACCCCGTCTGCACGGAGGAGACGCCTCAACCGCTCCCCGTCACCCCTGTTGACCTCAGCGCCCCACCCGTTGCCTTCTCCCCTAAGGCTCCCCTCCCTTCCTCCCGGGGTATAAAACCCCCTCTCCTCTCCCGCACGCTCCGCCTCCATCCACTTCATACCACCCCAGAGAAGCCCCAGGAGCGGCCGATTGAAGCGCCATCACCCAGAGCGCCGCCGCCACCCTCCCCTGCGCCGGCGACCCCGTAACCTGGATCTCCCTCTCCCACCCTCCATTTCTCAATTGCATTAGCCCAGAGCATCACCCCGATATACTAATCACTTTGATGAACTCAACTGGCCAGGAGGATTGCTGGTGAGCACTGACGTCGGAGCACCCCGCCGGCCGCATCACCCTCTCCGTGGCCAGCCCTCTCCGCAACTTCCTGGCTCCCACCGCCACCTCCACTGTAAGCCACCAAACCCCCAGATGGTGTAGCCGCCCCCGATTTGATCCTCTCGCCGCCGGTGACCCTCCCCGCCGTCAAATACCCGAGGCATTCCCATCTCCCTCCCTCTCTCTCCTTTGATCCCCGCAGACTCTAACTGCCCAAAATGGGTTCCCCAAGTCGAGATCTACCCGGGGTACCCCCCATTGCCGCCGGGAGCCCCTGCAGCCACCAGAGAGCGGAGGCGCCGCCGCCTCTGCCTCTCTGCTGCGCGCACACGGCCGGAGGAAGAAGACGACGACGTGGCCTCCTCCCCGCCGTCGGATCCCTCTATCGCCTTCTAATCCTTGCCGTCCGCCTCCCCGTACCGGTTCACTCGCCCCATCTAATCTCCACCGTCGGATCTTCCCGCTCCCACATCTCGTCCGTTCGCCCCGCTGCCGTCCGCCCCGAGCCACGCGTCGGCCATCTGAGCCGTGCGGGCGCAGCGCAAGCGGGCCGCTTCCCCGGCCCATTTCCCTCCCCGCGCGCGCGCGTTCAAATCGTGGGCTGGGCCGCACTGTAGCAAAGCGGCCGGGCCGCACTGTGCAATCAATTTTCCCGGGATTTTCCAATTTCCAATATTCCAGAAACTCCAAATAAATCCTAGAAAATCACAGAAAATCCTAAAAATTCCAAAATTTCACCACTTTGCTCCAAATAATACCCTGGACCCATTTTTGGCTTCCATTTCCACAAATTCATTCCAGATAAATTCCTAAAATTCCATTTGAAGGATTTATGCATTTTACTCCTTTTTAAATAGTTTATTTTCCCACGCTTGATTAGTCTCAAGCGGGATTTAATTATTTTATGTGTTTGCGCTAGTGTCGGAAATCCCGGAAGCTCAAGTGCAGTCGCAGGACCCCGGAGCTTCTACGTTCGAGCTAGCTGAGATCATCTGGATTGACGGCAAGTCCCAAATCCTTTGATCATGTTGTATCCCATGCCCTTTAATTACGTTATTATGTTATTTGCATTGAGCTATTTCTGAAATGTTAATTCAAAGTTAAAATAAAATGTTTAGAATGACCTGTTAAGTAGTTAATCCTACCACCGACAAATGCCATGTTAAACTTGTAGCCATGCCTTTGAAACCCTAGAAATAATTATCTGTTAATCTAGATAACTATAGGCTATTATTATCATGCAAAGTCTTATACTAATAAGGTCGTGGCAGCGAGCCAACAGAATTTGTAAAACCCGACTCTAAGGTAGGGTGGTATGGGACACCGTATCTTAGAGCGGAGAGTGCCGGCGTGCGCAAGGTAGGGTAAGGGGGTTGTGGTGCATCGCAAGATGATTATTCACCCATCTCTTACCCTAGGATTGAAGGAAGGGGGGTTGTGGTGCATCGCAAGATGATTATTCACCCAACTCTTACCCTAGGTTGGGTCGCGGGCCTGGTAAGGTTGCAGACCATGTGAAAATATAAGGACTGAAACCCTTACGCTGAGCAAATGTCATAGTGATCGCTCAACCACAGGTGTTGACTTGTCAACCCTGGTTTAGTACCTGCTCAACTTAAGTGAAACCCCGCATTGGGAGTCAGAGCAAGACAACGATAGGTCCCCACAACTCGGGACCGGCGTTTCGCGATGGCCAGCGGACGCCCGAGGATGTGCGGGGTTATTATCTATCGGGTGGAGTGTATACCAAGAGTTGAGCAGCGAAACGACCTGGCTTTCTTAACTCTTTAGCGGGAGTTGAGGGATCGTGTGGGTAAAGCTGAGCAAACTCTGCAGAGTCAAACAAATGGTATTCGAATACGTCGTGCTCCCGGTTATTGGAGCTGTGTCACTTGGGTGATTCCAGCAGCGAAGCTCAAGTAGTTTTGTACATGTTTTAACTTGATTAGTTGGTTAATTAACTCTTCATGAAAAACCCTGAGATCTTAAGAAGTAGTTTTGAGTCCATTTTATAAAATGTTTGCAAGCAAAACTGCATCCACCAAATGTAATAAACCAAGTATACTCCCTTCCTTGACATTCCGTGCATGTAGTAAGTTAGGATCCCTTTGGGATTTGCTGAGCCGGTTGTTGGCTCACGGCTTGCTTTTGCCTTTCTTTAGAGGATCAAGACGAAGGTGTTTGTCTCCCCGTTGAGGAAGTCCCGGAAGGTCTCTTCTTCGACGAGGACGCGTGGCTTTAGGTCTTGGCCGCGCTCAAGCGGATCTTGGAGCTTCTGTAATGTAATTATACTTTGGGCTTGCACGCCCCGCTGTCAAAATCTGGATGTTATTCCATATGTGAAATATATGCTGGACTTTGGTTGTGAGCATGCAATGGTATACTCTTGCGCGACGTTCCATAACTGTTCATGCGTGAATAGTTGCGGAATGCCGTGTCCGTACGCGCCCCTGGAAACGGGGGCGTTACAGTTTAGCCCTTGAGGCACTCCTGCGCTATGGGAATGCCCCGTGGACCTCCTCTTACCGCCAGCCACTTACATTGCACCCCGAGCCCCATAAAGCACAAAAATGGAACCCCGAAGCCCTGTAGAGTCTAACCATACCCTTACTTTCCGTTGAAAAGCATCGTCGGTGCTCAATTTGGCCGCCGTCGCCATTGCCCTGCTCTAGCGCACTGTAGCGCCAGAGGAAGGAGACGACACTGTGTAGTATATGGGCCAGGCCAGTTCGACCCATTGCCCAAAATTCGAAGCAGGCACACCGAGAACTGTAGCATATACTGTTCATGACATGACCCAACACTGTCTCAGTCCAAACCCGGTTATTGTTTGGGACCCGTTACCGTTCTGGATCGACCCGCTGCAAATAATGTAGAATCCGATACTGTTTACCAAAACCCAATTAACATACTCACCTCTGTTTAGCCAAAATAAACTCCAATAAAACCTTAACCAAACCCAAAGACTATTTCGAATCTACGCCCACTATTTATAAAACCCTGTTTAACACAAATATAACCATTTCAATCATCTCGAGCTCATCTAACCCATTTTTGACTGTATTTAGCCAAACCAAGCACCGCTTAAACCCCAACCTCCTAAATTTATTTTCTTTATGTCTTTTCTAGTTATTTTATTGTATTTTATTCCTAGCTTGCATTCTGTAAAGCAGGAACTTATTTGCATTTGTTTTCCTGCCCTAGTATCTGAATTCAACCTGGTTAACGAAAGAGTTACAGGAGCAATTAAAGCAGTTGATGTCAAACCCGAAGCCTACAAAAAAGTGATCGATGACCTTGGAGAAGGAGGTAAGTCCTTATATTGATCATGTTAAACCTAGTTTTTAAATACAATATTTTGCTTTCAAATACAAATGCATGTTTGCCATTATTCATGTAGATTGCCTAGTTACACTATACAGTTGATACCTCTTATTTTCCATCTTTGACAATATATTCCATTTGTCACCATAGGATACTCATAAGAGTAATATTGCCATATTATGGTTATGCTTAGATATGCTCTAGTAGTAAGATTAAATACGACACAAACATTTCCAACAGAATATTGGGACATGATAATGGTAGGGGTAATGTGGTTACCATTAGAAATAGGGAACGTCTTATAAAATGGTGGAGACTCAGGTGAGTGGTTAGCTTGAGACCGGTGCAGGAATTGCCCAAGGTTTGGATTGTTGATTTGTCTCACCTGAGTCAATTAAAAACCGAATCCGTGTGCGCTCATTTCTACACCCAATCGTGCTACCACAAGCCTAGAATAGGACAGACCTACCCAACTAATTTACTTGGTTTCAGTGTGGACTCCTACACCAGTGTAACAAGTTGTGGATGGCCTGTGGGGTCATTGCCCTGTTGAATAGTAATGGGGTGAACCTATAAGGGTCACTGCCTAGGAGGGACCCGAAAGGTACCTGTCCTTACATGGAGTGCACACTCGCCAAAAGGGAAATGTTATCCCTAACAACGGAGTTACTTTAGCGTTGAAGGGTTCATACCTTCAGAATGGGAAAAACATCGGAACTAAGCATTGTAAAGGCCTTGTTATGATTTCTTAGTCGCACGCCTACGAAAGTGTGTAATGGTCGATATTATGAGATAATCATAGTGTGTGTGTAAACTTATACAACCTCTGCAGAGTGTTATAATCTATTCAAATAGCCATGCCTTCGATCATGGGTAAAGTGTGGAAATACCACAGTGTGTAGTTTTCACAAAATGGCTACTGGTTAATATAATTTATGTACATTGTATGGTGATATGGAAAAGGTGTCCATGAATTGGACTTGGTATGTAATCGTAAAGAGAGTTGCTCCCACAAAGTTAATTGAAATTAGACATTTTGGTTTTAGTTAAAAATAGCTAAGTCATAAGTTTGAAAACTAACTATGATATGATATTTGACAAGTTGGCTTCACGCTAAAGAAACATAATGCTACCCCTTGGTTAAGCTTTGCATATAAATAATAGCCATATAAATGTATTCTGCTCTAGAGACTTTCTAAGTACCTAGTGTACTCAATGTTGCTTATTTTCATTAGAACTAACACCGAAAGAAGAAAGGATGCTTTCAGCTTTAAGTTTGACAAAGCAAAGGTGCGTTGTTACAAATGCTAAGACTACGATCGTTTCACATCTAAGTGCCACTTGAAGAGGGTGGAGAGGGCATACTTTGTGGAAAAGTACCAGCATGTGAGCTTGTGCAATTCACTGATAACAAGTCTAAGCATGTGTTGCTCAATGAGGAGAGGTGAACCTAAAGTTTGGAGTCGGAGAAGACTACAAAAGCAAGATGCGGTATCTCGACACCAGGGCCAGTAATCACGTGACCTGGTGTAGAAAAAAGTTCACTGAACTGGTCATCAAGATGCATGGCTTAGTGAGGTTCGGTGACAGCTCAGTTATGGATGTATGTTGTCTTGGCTCATTCATGTTTTAGACTCAAACCAAGGAGCATAAGTTGCTGACAGATGTATATTACATCCCTTAGTTACACAACAAAATCTTGAGTTTGGGCCAACACGATGAACATAGTTGTAAAATTGTTATGGAAGATGAGTACGTACACATCTTTGATAGGGAAAAAAGGTTATTAGCCAAAGTAAGGAGATCACAAAATCAGTTGTATGTGCTAAATCTCAATCATGCACAACAGGTTTGTCTCCTAGCAAAGCATCAAGAGAAGGAGTGGATGTGGCATGCATGATATGGTTATATGAACATTTGTGCATTGAGAGATCTCTCACGCAAGGGCATGGTTGAAGGAATGCCAAAAATCAACCATGCTGATCAACTATACAAGGAGTGTATGGCAGGCAAACAACGCTGCACACCATTTCCAGTCAACTCAATGTACCAAGTAGACAAGCTGCTCGAGCTACTACATGGGGACTTGTGCGGCCCTATAACACATGCAACTCTAGGTGGTATCCGGTTTTTTGCTGTTATTTGATTATCACAGCAATGAGTTCACACGCTACTACGATGAGGTGGGACTACGGTGGCATTTTACGGCATCATACTCACTACAACAGAATGGAGTTGTGGAATCTCACAACCAAACAGTGGTGGACGTGGCAAGAAGCTTGCTGAAAAGCAAGAACATGCTTGGAGCATTCTAGGGAGAGGCGGTGTCAACCACCACATACCTTCTAAATCACATGCCAACGCGAAGCTTAGACGGGATGACTCCGTATGAAGCCTGGTTCAAGAAGAAGCTAAAGGTAACACATATTCAGACATTTTGTTATTTGGCATATGTAAGAACAATCAGCCCAACCTCAAGAAAATTGGCTAACAAGAGTACTCCTATGGTATTCCTTGGATATGAATCAGGGTCCAAGGCGGACCGTATGTATGACCTCAAGAAGAAGAAGAAGTTGTACATCAGTTGTGATGTGATCTTTGATGAGGAGAAGAAATGGGAGTGGGAGACAAGCTCTGGACAAATTATTGACTCAATAGGACATGTGTTTCATGATACGAATCATACAAGTGATACACTAGCTAAAGGCATTGAAAGTGTGCCGTTCGCTGAACTGCCTAGTCCAACGCCAAACATTCCGGGTGGTGGCACAAGTACTAGTCATGTTGTGGAGGAGACAGGAACACCAGCACCAAGCTTGTCACCAACAATAAGTATTGAAGGCTCCTGTAGGATCAAGGATACCGACTAGAGGGGGGTGAATAGGAGGTTTTTAAAATTTTCTTGTTCACTTGATTAATTCTTCACAATTTAAATGACAATGAAGTAAATCAATTTATCCTATGCAATTCTAGTTAACAATTTAGCCAACTCAGCTCTAAACAATTAAATGATTACAATGAAGCAAATAAACAAGAGCTAAAGAGACAAGAGACACAACCAATGTTTTTTACCGTGGTGATCGGAAACTTGCCGGTTTCCCCTAGTCCACGTTGAGGTAAGTCCGGACGAGTCGGACCGGCTCCACGAATTGAGCCAAACACCTCGATCACTAATGTAGCTCTTTCCCGCTCCGGGTAGGCGAGCTCCAACCTTTACACTTTGCCGGGTCTTCTCACAATCTTCTTGAGAAGATCACCAAGCCAACCTCCACCGGATCGTCCAAGTGCCGGCAAACACTAAGAGTAACAAACCCCGGTGTTCACTTGAATGCAATTCTAGTGCCAATGTGGATCAACAAATGAAATCTTGCACTAATTGCAAAACCACCTCAATTTAATGCTCAATGTGAGGAAATGGGTGGAATGAATGCTCTTGGGCTCAAAGAATATGCAATGAGTCTCTAAACTATACCCTTGTGCGATGGTGGGGTGTTTATAGCCTCCACCAACCAAAACTAGCCGCTTGACACAATTTCCGCAAAATCGGGATGAGCGCCATTCGGGGCCGGTACTACCGCTCCCAAATCTTTGCGTCAGAACGGCTCTGTCAGACGTGAGCAGTGACCGTTGGATTTGGCGGCGCGGTACTTCCGCCGTTAACATTTGCGGTACTACCGCTTGTCGGTAGTTCCGCAAAGTCGGCGCGGTACTACCGCTCCAGCTAAACTCCGAAAGGTCCCAAATTTTGGCGCTCTCTGGAAATCTTGATCCGCCAGGTCCGGATCTTCGGACTCGAAGCATCGCTCTAAGAAGCGAAACTACCGCAACCTGCGGTAGTTCCGGCGTTAAAAATACCGGTACTTCCGCTCCAGGAAAATTCGGACTCCATCTGGAGGGTGCTTTCTGGAAAAATTGATCCGCTCTTCCTCCGGATCTTCCGGGATCCAGAAGTACCGCTCAAGGATGCGGTACTACCGCTCTCTGCGGTAGTTCCGGTGTTCAACCAGCCGGTACTTCCGTTCCCGCAAGATTTTAGGATGGACCGAGGGTGCTCTCTGGAAATATTGATCCGCTCCAAAACCGGATCTTCCACTAGCCGGTACTACCGCATTTGGGCGCGAAACTACCGCTCTCCGGTAGTTCCGACGTTCAAAACTGCGGTACTACTGCTCTTCCAAACAGAGCACAGATTTTGATTTAAAACAGATTTTTGATAAATGCAAGTTTCTAATGTTGATCCATATGACTCAAGATACATGTTTTCAAGTTACTTGCCAAGATTCCTCTTGATGGTACGACCATCTATCCTATAATCCGGTCTTCCACCATTCACCAAAGATCGGTAAAAATAAAAAGGATCCTATGCTAAGTATACCTTTATCTTGAGCCAATTTTGGTCTTCATACATGTCCTTTGGCTTGCATCTTGTAGCACATATATAGACTAACCTTTGCATGCTCATAAAACACGTTAGTCCCATATTCACATGATTTCATTAATTACCAAAATTATTTTTAGGGGCCTAGATGCTTTCAGCTCCGTTGTGTCCTCATCAACATCACGTTCAGAAGTGCCACAACGTTTTCGATCTCTCTAGGAGATCTATGATGCCATGAGTGAAGTGGAACCGAACTATACCGGTTGTGCTTGCTGATTTCTGAAGAACCAGTGAACTATGAAGAGGTCGAGAAGGAGGAATGTTGGCGACGTGCAATGCATAAAGAAATGAGATCCATTCAATAAAATAGCACATGGGAGCTAGCTGATCTACCACGTGGTCATAAGGTAATTGATTTGAAGTAAAGAAAGATTAACAACGTGCAAAAAGAGCATCCAAAGAAAGACTTGTGGCAAAGGGGTATGTCTAACGTCAGGGAGTGGATTTTTAGAAAGTTTTTGCCCCAGTAGTAAGACTTGAGATATTAAGACTTCTCATTGCATTGGTAGCACAAGAAGATTGGAAAGTGTATCATATGGATGTTAAATCAGCATTTCTCAACGGTAAGCTCGAGGAAGAAGTGTATGCGATCCAATCACCTGGGTTTATAGAGAAAGACAACGAGAATAAGGTATTGAAGTTAAAGAAGGTGCTCTATGGGCTTAAGAAGGCCCCAAGAGCGTGGTATGCAAAATTGGACAAGACGTTGGTATCACTTAGGTTCGAAAGAAGTCCACTTGAACATGTGGTGTATAAGAGAAATCATGGAGATTCAAGTCTGCTCGTTGGTGTCTATGTTGATGATCTAATTATCATAGGTAGGGGTGCAAATGGAGCGGATACGAACGGATATTACTTATCATGTATCCTTTTCCATATTTTTTATCGGAGTCGGATTCGGACACAGATATTGCCAGATATGAATACGAATATGGATATTCTCGATCACAAATACAGAGCGAATACATGCCGCTCCGAATACGGTTAGTTTCGGTTACGAATATTTAATTGGATAATGTGCAAAAGCAAATTTCACATGGTGTCAAGGACAAGTTAAGCAACTATTAAATTTTAGCTAGCAAAGTAGCATGTAAATGATAGAGGCTAGTTAAACAGGTAGTAGCTAACTAGCTACATGTCACATGGTTCAAAAGTACGAATTGTCCATAGCCAAGTAGTCAAGTACATCACTAGTTCGTTTAACTTCATTACATTTAGCAAATGATTCCACAAGGCCTTCGTATCTGGTATCCGGTATCTGGAGAGGCCAGGTATCCGACTCCAGTTCCATATCCGGTAACTATCCGAAAAAAAATACCCGGATAGTTCCGTATCCGTCGAATATTGTTTTTTCGAATTTATTTCCGTATCCGACAAAAAAATACCCGACTCTATTTTTGTATCCGACAATACCTTCGGATATCCGAAAATTTACTCCGAATTGTATCCGAATTAAAACAGACAGACGGACAGTCGGGAAATATCCACTCCATTTGCACACCTAATCAAAGGATCAAATCCTACACAGATTGACAAATGCAAGATGGACATGAAGAATTTGTTCAACATGAGTGACTTGGAATTGCTGAGCTGCTATCTTGGTATTGAAGTGAAGCAAAGTCCAATTGGAATTTCCTTATGTCAATTCAGTTATGCAGTTAGGATCTTGGAGAAGTGTGGCATGAGCGAGTGTAATCCTAGTAAAATTCCCACGGAAGCAAGATTAGAGTTGAGTAAGAAGAGCACTAATCCTCTGTTGATGCAACACTTTATAAAAGTATTGTTGGTAGCTTGAGATATCTAGTAAACACAAGGCCAGATATAGCCTATGCCATGGGAATTGTGAATCGCTACATGAAAACTCTCACAACATAGCACATGGCAGCCATGAAGCATATACTAAGGTATGTAAGTGGCACTTTGAGTTTTGGTTGTCATTATGAAAGAAGAGGAGAAAAGAAACTGCAGTTGGTCGGGTACAGCGATAGTGACCTGGTAGTAGATGTTGATGATCGAAAGAGTACAACAGGAGTTGTGTACTTCTTTGATTTAAGCCCGATTACTTGGGTATCGCAGAAGCAGAAGGTAGTGACATTGTCATCATATAAGGCGAATACATTGCCGCTACAAACGGCTACGTGTCAAGACTTCTATCTCAGTTGATTAATAAGTGACATGAAGAACAAAGAACCGAGTAAAATCACGTTGATTGTGGATTTCTCTTTGCAAGAATCCCGTTCATCATGATAGGAGCAAACACATTGACATATGTTATCACTTCATCTGTGAATGTGTTGAGAGTGGCAAGATAACAATAGAATATGTGAAGGCTGAAGATCAACATGCCTGTATATTAACCAAGCCCCTCAAACGTGCAAAGTTTTTGGACATACGCTAGAAAATCAGGCTACAAGAGGTGAAAAAGAAGCAACAAGATTAAGTAAGTGAATGACGTTGTAATCTTATTGGCTACATGAATCGACATTAAGATGAGTCGAAGCTTCTAGCTGTTACAAGCTAGTTGAAGCTTTTGGCGTGGCGTGTCAAAGTTGGCTACTAGGTAATTAAAGCAGAGGAAACAAACCAAGAATTACTGCATTACGTCTAGCCAATGGATATGTAGGACTGAGAGATGCATTAAAGTTAGAGTGTTCAAGGTTTCAGAGAAAACATGAACAAACTTGACAAGGCAAAGCTTAGACAGCTTGGTGCTTGTATACACTACATGGTTGGATGTTGGATAGTTGTAGGAGATTACATAATATTAAGTGTGTTTTGTTTGTTTGTGCAAGTCGGTTGCTTACCCTATAAATATGGCATGTAAACCTTGTAAGCTTAGAGCACATGTGTATGTATAAGACTATGGGTGTAGCCCCAAAGCTTGTAAGCCTTAGAAGTTTGTAAGCTTCATGTATGAGCTTATGAAAGTAGTATCCGGGAAAGAAAGTTTAGTGTGTATGCATGTAAGTTTGCAAGTCATAATACAAAGCTTGTAGAGCTATGTTTCCTTTTCACTGCTGCTCGTTTAGCTCTCCTCTGTCTTCTTGCTTGCTACTAGTGAGTTCCAACAATTGAACCTTGGTAGACAGGGTTGCGCTCTACTCGTGTTGCGTGTGTTGGGACTCAAGACAATTGATAGGAGGGCCCACTACCTCCCTCACGCTAAGTTTGTTGAGAGGATAGATAGAATTGGGAATAATACCTATATTACAGCCCAGGGGATTCCCCTGCTCTCACCGCGTCCACGTCAGCTTTTTTACGAAAAAGTCCCTATGTTTTCCGAAATTACGTAAAGGTCCTCCGTTCTCGCAAAAAGGTCCCTGTCAGGTTTTTTTTTGGGAAAGAACCCTCCACTTCACCGAAATTGCGTATCCTTTGTTGGATAGCGCCCCGCGGTTTTCTAAAATTACGTATAGGTTCTTTTTAAGTTACGTATAGGTCCTTACAGGTCTTTGGTTTTTTTTGCGAAAAAGACCTTTGATTTTTCCGAAATTACGCATGCGTCCTCGATTTTTTTAAGAAACTCCCCATGAAATATCGTCTCTTTTGCTTCAGTTCACATGGTAGCTAGCGCGGCGTGTCGCCGCGCTTATGCAGCTAGTTTTATAGAGGCGTTACGATTTTACAGAGCATATACATGTGCTTGTTTTACTCAACGTGCACGACTGTGTATATTGTATTGTCCTCTCAGGCTCCAAGTCGATGGTGCACGTTCTCCGTGGGGAAATCCCATAGGACTAAGCTATGGCTGAGTTTTTTTTTCACTTATGCCTTGTAGTTTATATCCTATACTGCAGTAACTAGCTTTCAAACGATACATTTTTAAGGCGATATCAACAGGAAGATTGTAGTAAAAAAGTATACTGAGTTGTACCGACCAAAATTGCATACAACTATTTTTTTCTATGTACTGCCTCGTGAACAGTTAGAATTCAAAATTTTAAGTTATAAACTACAGCACAAAAGAACTCAACCCTATTTTCCCATCATGTTGTTGTGGTCCACTGATGTGCATCTCATCTTCTCCAAATAATCTGAACAACTTTGATGGCGTCCACAGGCACCGTCCTGTGCGTTAAGGCCATTCTCAGTGGAGAGTTTCATGACGTTGTTTCCAAGACTACCACATCATGTAAAATGAAATAAAACATGGATGAAACATCCATCCTCAATACATAGTTTCATTCTATTGTTTCATAGACATTTAATTTCATGACTCATATAGAGTTGGTAATCGTGCCAAGAAAGTTTCATCTAGATGAAACTCACTTCTTCTCTCTCTTCTTAAAAATGTTGCCATATCATTAAAAATGTCTATGTGGCAGCCTATTAAATGCAGATAAAACTCCCACTGAGACTGGCCTAATGAGATGGAAACGACCAAACGAGAAAAGGAATGTGGGATAAGTGGATGTTAACGAGACGGAAGCTTTAAGGCTGGTATTGCCACGTGTCATGGTTTAGAAAGGGTTTAAATTAGTACTCTAAAAGACCCGATTTTATAGGATCCCCCCCATTTCATCGCGATTTCTTTGCGTTTTTTTTCCACTGGCTCCCTCACGCTCGAGCCCTTTCATCGTGATTTCTTTGTGTGTGTGTGTGTGTGTGTTTTGAAATCGTTCTCGAGCCCTTCGAAGAACCGCCCTTCGGCGGACCTTCAGCTTTCGCCGAGGCTTCGGCCTGGTTGGTGTCGGAGTCGTCCCCTTGCCTTCGGCGCGCGTCTTCCTCCGCCCTAGCATATTCTTCCATCTTGTCGAAGAGCTTTGCCACCGTCTTGATCGGCTTCCGCGCGTTGTACTCAGCCATCGGGCCCGGACGAAGGACCTGTATGGCTGCATTGACGATGGTGGTCTCGTTGACGTCCTTCACTTGACATCGAATCTTGGCGAAGCGTTTGAAGTAGTCCCGGAGCTTCTCCGAGGGTTTTTGCTTTACGGCGAAGAGTTGGTCCGCATCGACCCGGTCGACGTAGTTTCCTTGGAAGTTGTTGTGGAGGCAGACACGGAGCTGCTCCCACGCGTAGATGGAGCCCGGCTCTATGGTAAAAAACCAAGAGAGCGCCACTCCTTGTAGCGCGAGGGGGAGTCCCTTTGCCTTCGTGGTGTCATCTCCGCTCGCAAGCCGGCCGCGGTTTCAGATACGCGCCACGAACTCACGGGGTCCGTGTCGCTTTATACGAATCGATGGCGCTAGGGAACTTGAAGTCTTGGGCCATGCCGCTGCTGCAACCCCGCCGAGAGCGGGGACTCCGGATCCACGCGTCGCAGCGGCGCGCGGCTGGACGTGGGGGCTTCGCGACTGTCCGCCCTTTCCGGCGCGGGCTCAGACGCGATTGCTGGCGCAGCCGGTTGACTCCGAGCCTCTTGTATGTCTCTGACGGCTCCGCGAAGGTCCCCCAGCTCCCGCTGGAGCGCGCTGAGAGCCGCCAGCAGGGCGCTTTCCACCCCGGTCTTTGGCGGGTCGTCGGTGCTCCGACGGCGGGTCGGCGCGGGACGGCCGCGCCGCGGTCCCGAGCTGCCGGTCGCCCGTCGCGGGCTACCTCGGACCGCTCGGTTCGCCCGCCGGCGAGGGCTGCGGTGGGGCGGCGGGTCGGCCGTCGTTGCGTCGGGCGGGTCGGTTGTCGCCGCACCCGTGTCGACGTCTTGGACCGCAGGGTCCGTCCTTGTAACGCCGGCGATGGTGTTGGTCGTCGCGGTGCCGGTAACGGGGTCGGTCGTCGCCGCGCAAACGTCAACGCCTTCGGCCACCGCGCCTGCATCGCCACCCACATCCGCCGCTGTCGATGACGAAGCTCTGGTACTCATACGGCGCTCCGGCCCGGCCGCCTTCTTTCCCTTCGCCGCGGCTGAGGAAGCTTTTTTCGGTGCCATCTTTTTCCTCGGTCTTCAGGCTTGTCTTCGTCCTTCCGCACGGACGGCGCCAACTGTTGTGGCTACAGACCAAACAGAGAGAGATATGGTAGTGGAGAGTAATGAAGTTGGGTGTCATAGCCTACCCCCTCCCCATGGCTTGTGCTCATATATATATGCGCGTGAGGAGTGCTTGTACAGCTATGCCCTTACATCTGGTTATTCCCTCTGGGGGCAGCTATGTCATTACACATGGCCTATTCGGGCCTTATAATCTCTTACCGTGCTCTTTGGGTTTAGTTGGGGCCATCCTACGACAGGAGCCTCTCATGGTAAAGGGCTTTCACAAGGCCGAAGCCATGTTGCCGAGTCCTTTGGCCCTCCGTCCCCGCGCCCGTGAATTTTTCCGAACTTCCGAGCGCGCGCCAGAGGCGAAGGAGGAGTGCGCGCTCGCCGCGACGCTCGGTCTTCCCGACGCCCACGTGGTGCAACGTGCTTGGCGCGGTGCGGGCATTGAGGCGCCATGACCATTAATACGCGGCGGGCATCCGGCGGTGGACTTCTGCGGTTGGCTTTCGCGGTTAGCTCCCCTGGCCGACCGTATATATATGGTGCTTTGGTGGCGTTGCTCCTCGCTATGTTGTGACGTGGTCGCTCCCTAAATGGGCCTCTGCGGTGCATCAACATTCTGGGTGACGCCGAGCGGCTTGGGGAATGTTGATGCACGTATGAGGTCTATTTTTCGTGGGAGCTTGATCGCGTCGATTCTGCTACCACCGCGCGCTTCGATCCCGCACCGCGCCTCAGAGGCGACGGCGAGGTGCGCCTTTTTTCTTAACGGGCCTACCTACGATCGGCGTTCTCGAGGAGCCCGCGGCATTACCTTGCATGTTGATGCACCGTAGGTGGCCTATTAAGGAAAGCGAGGTAGATTTCGTAGGACAAGACAGCCGTCTTTTTCGCGCGCGGTGGCGCTGGTCGGTAGACGCGCGCGGCTAGCGCGCGCGCGAACGCCTAAGTCGGTAAGCGGCGCGCTCCGTCCCTACCCTTCGAGCGGGTGCGCGTGGCCGGCGTCGGTCAAGTAGACGCGCGCTGGCGCGCTGCGCGCGTGAACGCCTAAGTCGGGCAGAGGCGCGCGCTCCGCCCCTACCCTTCAAGCGGGTGGCGGCCGGCGCGCGTCGTCGGTAGCAGCGCGCGCGCGGCAGCGCGCGCTAACGCCTAAGTCGAGCAGAGGCGGCGCTCCGCCCCTACCGCCGAGCGGGTGGTGGCGCTGGCGCTGGTCGAAAGTCGGCAGCGCGCGCGCTGCGCGCCGCGTAATGCCTAAGTCGAAGTAAGAGGCGCTCCGTCCGCCCCTTCCTTCGAGCGGGCGAGAGGCGGGCGGCTGGCGCCGGGCGTCAGTCGAAGAGGCGCGGCCGTCCCGCCCCTACCTTCGAACGGGTGGCGCGGCTGGCGCCTGGTCGGCGAGACGCGCGCGCAGCGCCGCGCAGCAACGCCTAAGTCGCAGTAGGCGCAGAGGCGCGCTCCGCCCCTACCCGCCGAGCGGGTGGCGCCGGGCGGCGCCTGGTCGGCGTGGCGCCGCGCGCTTAGCGTGCAGAGGCGCGCAACGCCTAAGTCGAAGCAGAGGCGGCGCTCCGCCCCGTACCGCCGAGCGGGAGGCGCGGTGGCGCCTGGTCAGTAGGCGCGCGCAGCGGCGCGCGCGCAATAACGCCTAAGTCGGCAGAGGCGCGCTCCGCCCCTACCTTCGAGCGGGTGGCGCGAAGCCGGCGCCTGGTCGGTGACGCGCGCGCTGGCGCGGCAGCGTGACGCCTAAGTCGAAGAGGCGCGCGGCCGTCCCCTACTCTTGAATGGGTGGCGCCGGCGCCTGGTCGCGCCTAGTCGGGTAGAGGCGCGCGCGCGGTGGCGCTAAGGCGCGCTAAGCGCGCGCGCCCTACCTTCGAAGCGGGTGGCGCTGGCCGCGCGCGCGCCAACAACTAAGGCGCGCCCGCCCCTACTGGTCAAGAGGCGCCTAGCGCGCTGGCGCGCGCTAACGCCTAAGTCGGCAGAGGCGCGCTCGCCCCTACCCTTCCGAGCGGGTGGCGGCGGCGAGACGCGCGGGCGCGCCCTGGTCGAGCTAACGCCTGTCGGCAGAGGCGCGCGCCGCCCCTACCCTTAAGTCGGTGGCGCGGCCGCGCCAGTCGAGACGCCGCTGAGCGCCGCGAAGTAACAAGTCGGCGCCGAGGCGTCGAAAGTCAACGGTGGCGAGGCGCGGCGCCAGCGGCAGACGCGCCGCGCCTAAGTCGAACGTAAGTCGGCGAGGCGCGCTCCGCCCCTACCCTTCGAGCGGGTGGCGCGGCGGGCGCCAGTCGGCGTAGACGCGCGCGCGGCAGCGCAGCGAACGCTAAGTCGAAGTAGAGGCGCGCGCCGCCCCTACCCTTCGAACGGGTGGCGCGGCGGGCGCCTGGTCGTGTAGACGCGCGACGCAGCGGCGCAGCGAACGCCTAAGTCGAGTAGAGGCGCGCGCTCCGTCCCTACCGCTTGAGCGGGTGGCGTGCGGGCTGGCGCGGCCTGGTCGTCGGAGAGCGCGCGCGCTTGCGCGGCGCGTAACGCCTAAGTCGGGCAGAGGCGCGCTCCGCCCCTACCCGCCGAGCGGGTGGCGCGGCGGGCGCCAGTCAGTAGACGCGCGCGGCGCGCCGCGACGCCTAAGTCGGCAGAGGCGCGCGCTCGCCCCTACCCTTCGAGCGGGTGGCGCTGGCCGGCGCCAGTCGGTAGACGCGCGCGCGCGGCGCCGCCAACGCCTAAGTCGAGTAGGCGCGCGCTCCGCCCCTACCCTTCGAACGGGTGGCGCTGGTGGCGCCTGGTCGGAGTAGGCGCGCCGCGCGGCAGCGGCGCGCTAACGCCTAAGTCGGGCGAGTGGCGCGCGCGCTCAGTCCCTACCTTCGAAGCGCGCCGTGGCGCGGCAGAGCGCGCCTAGTCGGCGACGACGCGCGCGCGCGCAGCGCTGGCGGTAACGCCTAAGTCGCAGAGGCGCGCGCTCGCCCCTACCCTTCGAACGGGTGGCGGGCGGCCGCGCCTGGTCGGAGACGCGCGCTGGCGCCGCGCAGCGAACGCCTAAGTCGAAGTAGAGGCGCGCGCTCGTCCCTACCCTTCGAACCGTGGCGCGGCCGGCGCGCTAGTCGGAGCGCGCGCGCTGGCGCGCAGCGTAATGCCTAAGTCGGAGAGGCGCCGCCCGCCCCTACCCTTCGAACGGTGGCGCGGCCGGGCGCCAGTCGGCAGCGCGCGCGCCGCAGCTAACGCCTAGTCGAAGCAGAGGCGCGCGCGCCGCCCCTACCTTCGACGGCGGGGCGCGGCCGCGCGCCAGTCGGTCAGACGCGGCGGCGCTTGGCTGGCGCAACGAACGCCTAAGTCGATGTAGAGGCGCGCGCCCGCCCCTACCTTCGAACGGGTGGCGCTGGCCGCGCCAGTCGGCGAGACGCGCGCGCTGGCGCGCGCAGCGAACGCCTAAGTCGAAGAGGCGCGCGCAGCTTGGCGCGAACACCGCCGTGGGCGGTGACTTGGGGTCTTGTGATGCGGTCTTGCGCAGTAGCGTTCACTGAACCACGCCGACCACAGTCCGCCAGGTTAGGTTTCGCACCATGTGACCCGATGTGCCTAGGGCACGTGGCGCCTATGACCGATGGGCGGCGGGATGTGGGCGGTTGCGTGTTTGCAGTGCGCCGCATGTTCCCTAGGCGAGCGGATCTGGGCGGCAGTGAATGGCACGCGGCGCTGAACGGCGCTTATGCGGCTGCGATCGCGCCCGATGCGGATCGTCGCGACCCTTCACGTTCCGCTACGGGGGGATCGCGCGGGGCGGGCCTTTACACCGCTAACGCTGCCTCCGGCACACGGATCGTTGCGACGCTTTGATAACGGTGGTGCGGCGAGGCGGCTTGAAATAGCCCCGTGCGGCCCCGCACCTTTACGCACCTTTATGTCCTCTTGCCTGCCTGGTCCACCTTCGAGACTTTCGCGATACGCCACCGCCGCAACCTTCCGCGGAAAACGATGGCTTCCGGTGGCAAGCGCGCCAGTGGTTGGTGGCGCTGACGTCACGGCGGCCCTGAGTTGAAGGTGAGATACGTGCTCAAGCGCGACCAGCGGCGGTGACAAGGAGCGGCGGCGGAGGAGGGAGGCACGTTCTCCGGCGAGCTAGGCCCCCGCCGTGACCGAGAAGACGATCCAGGCTTCGCACGCAGTGGAAGTTATCCAGCGCCAGCGGTACGATCGCCCCGCCGCCGGCGAGACGGAGCCGCATCCCGAGGGGTCGGGGCGGTGGTGTTCGCCGCCTTTTTGACACGGGCTCGCATCCCGTGGCGGTTGTTTATGGGCGACGTCTGCGGGCGACGTGGGCCGAGCTGGCGCATCGACGCCGAACGCCGTGGGCGGTGGCGGTGTCTGGGGCCTTGCGCCGAGGCGTGTTGGCGGCGCCTCATTGCTTGCCTACCGCACGAGGCACGGCACCAGCCCAAAGACCGGAAGAGCGGGCGGTGTCGAGCCGGCGGCGTCACTTTGTCCTCCGCCCATCGTGCAAGAGGCTCTTCCTGCGATCGCAACTCGCGGGAAGTGGGAGTCTTCTTGGATGAAGCGGTGGTTCTACCACCGCGTGGAGAGCGGAGCGCCTTGAGTGCACGAGCCGACCTATCGCGTTCAAGCCCTCGCCCGGCGAGCGCTCGGCGATGAGGACAAGCGGAGGGTCCGACGGCTCGAGGCTTGGCGCCCGCTTCAACATGCGCGACCTCGCCAAGAGTTCGTGATGTGCGGCGTGGCACCGCTTGCCGCGACTAGTGCCTCGCCGCCGAGGAGGCGTCGAGGCGACAATGTCTTGCCCTCGATCCGCTTCTTGCGCGCGCGGCGATCTTCGTAAGCCTCGCTCGTATGCGTCGCCAGGCTAACGAATGCGCCTGTATGCCGATAGTCTTCTCCTTTGTTTCGAGATTCCTTAGAGGAGGCGGAGCGAGCTGCGCGCGTGTTCGGGCCGCATAATCGCCGGCGAGCAGCATAGCGCGTCGCGCGGCCGTTGCCGAGGCGGGTCTAGGGAGAATCAATCGCGTTTGCGAGGCTCGGCCTTGCCGTGCCCGGACCGTGCCGTTCGGACGGCGGTGCAACGAAGGAGAAGAAGAAGAGGAAGGCCCCGTCTCGGAAGAGGCGCGCGGCGGGCACCCGCCGCTAGCGCTTTCGAGGGCACGGCGGATGCGAGTCGGACTCGGCGGTATGTCGACCGGTTTGGCGGTCTGAGGCCGGCGAGGTATCTTCGGCGAGCACCCGACGGTGGGCTTGCCGCGAGCGGCGAAGGGGAAGCCTCACCGCTGCCGAGTCACCGAGGTGGAACCGTGCGGGCCGCGATGCCGAGGTGGAGCTCTCATCCATAGCCGCTGTGGTGCCGGTGACGCCTCCTGCGGGGGCACACGAAGCTGTGCTGCCTTCACCAGCGGCAACAGAAATCGAAGTGCTCCCTGCGGCTCCCGCCACCATGGAACTTCCTCCCCCGGGCGTGGCGGCGACGGGGGCTTTTCTAACCGCGGTGAGGGCCGTACATCGCTGGCTGCCCCGGCTAAACGGCCGTGCGTGCGGCCGGAGCTTCACCGGACACCGCGGGGATTTGTCGTGGCCACGGGCATCAGAAGCTTGTGGGATGCCATCGCAAGCGCCGGAGGCCCCGCAGCATATGCGTATACGCCCCTGGCGCGCGCCGTCCACCGCTGGGACGGCCGCGGCGTCGAACGCGAGACTTCCACCAGCGGTGGAACCATTCTTCGGCTACCGAAGGTAAGGCGTCCGAGCTCACTCTGGCGTATGTTCTTATGCCTTGGATTGCTCACTTGTATGCCTGTTCGCAGCGTTGCTCATTCCGGAGGAGGAGCCCTCGACGGAACGCGGGCCTCCGAGCATGTGAGCGCCGCGGAGTTCGCGCCGCCTCCGGAGACGCTGAGGGCGTGGCGCGGGATTGTACATGACGCGGCCACTAGCGTCGACCCGCAGGTGCTGCAGACTTACGGGGCCGGGCGCCTTGAGGACGCCTTCGAGGTGTCCGGGGTGAGGGTAAGCTCTCCTGCGACCGCGCCTGGGCTTAGCGGAGCTTGCTAATTTTTTTTGCGAGACACTTGTGTTGGGGCAGCCCGCAAATGGCGTATGCCCGTAGCCAAAAGACGCCGAGGATAGGTGCAGCCGCCGAGGAGGAGCTGCGTGAAGCCTTTGGCACCGCTGCCGCAGGGCGCCCGCATCCGCCAACTAGAAGCGGAATGTGCCGAAGCGAGGGCATACGCCGAGGGGCTGGTTGCCGCGGCGCAGGAGTCGGTCGTGGCAACTGCGGAGCAATGGTTCGCGGCGGAGCGTGACGGGCTCCTGGCGCAGGTCACCGCGCTAGAGAAGGAAAAAGGCGAGCTTGCCTTGACTCTAGCGGAGCGCAACCGGACGCTGGGCGAGGCCTCGGTGGTTGCGTGGGATGCCGTGCAAGCGCTGGAGAGCCATCTCCAAGGGCTGGTAACCGAGGTGCCTGAGCGCGGCTTTGGCCCAGAGGAGTTGATTCGGACTCTCCGCTGGATTGATGAGGCCGCCATCGTCGCGCGCGATGCCGCGACGTCCTTTGGCACCTGCTGCGCGTACACTTTGGCCTCCTTGGTGTGCGCGCTCCTCCAAAGACCGCTGCCAGACGCATGTCGCCGGTGAATGACCCCATTGGAGATGCGGCGGGGCGAGTAATGTCGCGCCGTCCGCTCGCTCGTCGTGCCTTTGGGCCGATGCGACCGGATCCGGGGTCACGTCGGGCGGAAGCGTGACGGATCGAGCTCGGGTCGCTCACGGACGGGAGCCTCGGCCAATTTGGGCGGGATCCCCGACACGATGATGGCGGCGCTGGGCCCTCCGGCGCCGGAACCCGCAGTCCGATCGCCGCGCGCCGTGTGTAGGTGTGCGTTGTATTGTCCTTCGTCTTTGCTAATAAAGTGTGCACCTCCTGCATGTATGCTGACTTTCGCCTATATCCGGGCGGCTTCCTTCTGGGACCAGCGAGGCGGCCGACCTTTCAATCGCGCGCTTTCGAGCGGCGAAGGGTCGAAGAGTCGCTAACCACTGGCGGCCGGCCTTCTTGGCGAAGCCCGACTTTAGCGCGTGTTAAGGACGAGCCGCGGGGTAGCGGCGTAGAGTGGTCGAGTCTTCTGCCGGACCTTTGTACATGTGATTTTTTTGTGCGCATCGCCGGGACTTTAGGATATGCGCTGTGTATGGATACCTCCGTCCGCAAAGTGGCTGCGCTAGGATTCCGTAGAACGAACAGTCTGGAGGCTGACGCAAGCGGAGGTAGATCCCCGCGGTTTGCCTTGCTTTATAGTCCGGGAACTCGCGCGTGCGGAGGCGGACCTCGGCGCTACGACTTTCTTTATAGTCAGGAGACTCGCGCGTGCGGAGTGGGCTCGACGCTCACGCCTTATTTAGAGTCCGTGGACTATTGCGTGCGAGCTAGGCTCGGCGCTTCGTCTTCTTTATAGTCCAGGAGACTCGCGTGCGGAGTTAGGCTCGGCGCCACGTCTTATTTAGAGTCAGTGGACTATTGCGTGCGGAGCTAGGCTCGGCGCCTCGCCTTCTTTATAGTCCAGGAGACTCGCGCGTGCGAGCCAGGGCGGCGCCTTCGTCTTATTTAGAGTCCGTGGACTATTGCGTGCGGAGCCAGGCTCGACGCCTTCGTCTTCTTTATAGTCAGGAGACTCGCGGCGTGCGAGCTAGGCTCGACGCCACGTCTTATTTAGAGTCCGTGGACTATTGCGTGCGGAGCTAGGCTCGGCGCCTCGTCTTCTTTATAGTCGGAGACTCGCGCGTGCGAGCTGGGCTCGGCGCCACGTCTTATTTAGAGTCCGTGGACTATTGCGTGCGGAGCTAGGCTCGGCGCTACATCTTCTTTATAGTCAGGAGACTTGCGTGCGGAGCCAGGCTCGGCGCCACGTCTTATTTATAGTCAGGAGACTTGCGGCGTGCGAGCTAGGCTCGGCGCTTCGTCTTATTTAGAGTCCGTGGACTGTGCGTGCGGAGCTAGGCTTGACGCTACGTCTTCTTTATAGTCCGGAGACTTACGCGCGCGAGGGCGTCCCCCCGGCGCGTACTCTGTTTATACTCAGTCCCGCCACCTTGGCAACGGCGAGTGCACACGCTAACGTCGTCTTTGGTTTATACTCGCCCCGTCACCTTTGGCTACGGTGAGTGCACACGCGACGCGCGACTTCGATTATACTCGATCGCACCCACAGCTACGGCGAGCACACTGCGAACGCGCGTCTTTGTTTATACTCGATCCGTCACCTTTGGCTACGGCGAGTGCACACGCCGAACGTCGCGACTTCGATTATACTCGATCCGTACCACAGCTACGGCGAGTGCACACGCGAACGTGCGTCTTTGTTTATACTCAGTCCGTCACCTTTGGCTACGGTGAGTGCACACGCGAACATGCGACTTGATTTATACTCGACCCGTACCACAGCTCACGGCGAGTGCACTGCGAACGTCGTCTTTGTTTATACCGCGAGGCAGCGACGTTGGCTAAACTGCGCGCCTTCACCGCGACTTGCGCATAATAAAGAAAGATTAGCGACAAGCGGCGCTCTTCATTACGTCCCGTTTGCGCGGGTGAGCCACTACCAGGAAAAGGATAGATATCGACCGTTTACCCTTGGTGCGGCCGAAGCCTCTAGCCGCTAGTCGTCTGCAGGGCCCGCCGAGGCACGCGTGAATGGCCCCGCGGACCTCCGCTCGGTGGCGCCAGCTCTAGGGGCGCCGTTGGGCTTCGCGGCGCGGGCACCTGGTACCTGGCTCGATGTGGCGGGCCATGTCCTGGTCGCCTCGGACGGTGATGATGGTCCGGGGACCCGGGACCTTCATACACAGGTAGCCGTGATGTGGTACCGCGCCGAAGGAGTTGAGGATTGGGCGGCCTAGTATGGCATTGTAGGGGTACGGGAGGTCGACCACGTCGAAGGTGGCATCTTCGGTCCGCACATTGTCATCTCGGCCGAAGGAGACCTGAAGGCCGATCTGGCCCAGCGCCCTCAGGGGCTGCCCCCCGAAGCCCTGCAGTGGGATTCCCGAGGGCCCCAGGCGGCTTCGAGGGATCCCCATCTGATCGAAGGCCGCCGCAAACAAGATGTTCGCGGAGCTACCACCGCCCACCAAAGCGCGCCCACGTCGCATCCCGCGATGGTGACCGGATGACCGTGGGGTCTCGATGAGGGAAGTCCACACCGGGCATCGTCGGGCGTGAATGTGACTTCGTGGTGTGCCCACTCCGCGGTGCTTGCGGCGGGTATGCCGCCACATGATGCGATCTTCGCGCGTAGGCCTTCGCTGCCGCGCGAGGCGAATGCCGCCGCCGAACCTCCGGATATGGCGTTAATGACCCTACGGTAGGTTGCGTTGGGGCTCGCAGCGGCGGGAGGCCCTCCCGAGGCTGCCAGACGTGGGCTTGGATCCGCAAGGTGCCTTCTTGGGCTGCATCCCTTGCGCTGTGCACGCATGGGGGCCTCGTATGGGAATTGGGCGTGGGCCACCGCAGCGGCGCGCCTCGGTTCTGTCCTAGCGACGACGTCGCGAGCGCGCGATGGAGGTGCGGTGCGGGTGTCATGATTGCGCGGCCGTGGATTATGCACCACGCCACAGTGCCGGTCGTCGTAATCTCCACGACTCTTATCGCCACGGCCCCTCCGCGGCGCGCTTGGCCACGACGCCCCGACCGCCTCGGCTGCTTTGAAGCACCTTCGTCGAGCCTCGCCGATGTCGAGGACGCACGGTTTCGCCTCGACCTCTGCCGGCGCGCTTGGGCTGATCGGACGACTCCTTATGCGAGTTGTCCTGCGGTCGGCAGCGTCCTGGGCGACTCTTACTTACGTTTTCCCTTGAAGAACCGCCTTGGCGGACCTTGGCTTCGCCGAGGCCGGCACGATTGGTGTCGAGTCGCCCCTTGCCTTGGCGCGCGTCTTCCTCCGCCCTAGCATATTCTTCCATCTTGTCGAAGAGCTTTGCCACCGTCTTGATCGGCTTCGCGCGTTGTACTCGACCATCGGCCCGGACGAAGGCCCCGTATGGCTGCATTGACGATGGTGGTCTCGTTGGCGTCCTTCACTTGACATCGAATCTTGGCGGCGTTGAAGTAGTCCGGAGCTTCTCAGGGTTTTTGCTTTCTGGCGAAGAGTTGGTCCGCATCGACCGGTCGGCGTAGTTTCCTTGGAAGTTGTTGTGGAGGCGGACACGAGCTGCTCCCACGCGTAGATGGAGCCCGCTCTATGGTAAAAACAAGAGAGCGCCACTCCTTGTAGCGCGAGGGGAGTCCTTTGCCTTCGTGGTGTCATCTCCGCCGCGGCCAGCCGCTGGTTTCGTATACGCGCACCAACTCACGGGGTCCGTGTCGCCTTTATACGAATCGATGGCGCTAGGAACTTGAAGTCTTGAGCCATGCCGCTGCTGCAACCCCGCCGAGGCGGGGACTCGGATCCACGCGTCGCGATGGCGCGCGGTGGGCGTGGGGGCTTCGCGATCGTCCGCCCTTCTCGGCGCGGGCTCGAGCCGCGATTCTTGGCGCAGCCGGTTGACTCGAGCCTCTTGTATGTCTCTCGACGGCTCGCGAAGGTCCCCGCTCCGGCTGGAGCGCCGAGAGCCGCCACAGGCGCTTTCCACCCGGTCTTGGCGGGTCGCGGTGCTTCCGACGGCGGGTCGCGCGGGACTACCGCGTCGCGGGTCCCGAGCGCCGGTCGCCCGTCGTGGCTACCTCGGACCGCCCGGTTCGCCTCGCCGGCGAGGGCTGCGGTGGGGGCGGCGGGGTCGGCTGTCGTTGCGTCGGCGGGGTCGGTTGTCGCCGCACCCGTGTCGACGTCTTGGACCGCGGGGTCCGTCCTTGTAACGCCGGCGATGGTGTTGGTCGTCGCGGTGCGCGTGCGGTCGATCGTCGCCGCAGAACGTCAACGCCGCCACCGCGCTGCATCGCCACCCACGCCCGCCCCGCCGATGGCGGCTCGTACTCATACGGCGCTCCGGCCCGGCCGCCTTCTTTCCCTTCGCCGCGCGCCGAGGAAGCTTTTCGGTGCCATCTTTTCCTCGGTCTTGAGCTTGTCTTCGTCCTTCCGCACGACGGACGGCGCCAAGCTGTTGTAGCTCTGCACCAACAGAGAGAGATATGGTAGTGGAGAGTAATGAAGTTTCTTTGTCATGCATTGCCCCCTCCCCATGGCTTGTGCTCATATATATGCGCGTGAGGAGTGCTTGTACAGCTATGCCCTTACATCTGGTTATTCCCTCTGGGGGCAGCTATGTCATTACACATGGCCTATTCTGGGCCTTATAATCTCTTACCAGGTATGCTGGGTTTAGGTGGGGGCCATCCCTACGACAGTGAATTTTTGCAAAGTTCACGGATATAAAATGAATATATTCCTAGCTAATATGGTGATTCACACTTTAGTTAGTACTCTAGTGTGCACCAGCCTACTAGGGATTAAGTCAGGCTGGTGTTTATGGATTTTAGGGTTGTGTTTGGTTTAGAGACAAGGTGGGATGAGATGGTCCTGTCCCTGGTTTTGGGATGGGATGATCCCATTTTTTGTTTGGTTAGGGGGATAGAGTCATCCCTGTTTTTTGTTTGGTTGGAAGGATAAAGTGGGATGGAATGATCCCATCCTTTGTTTGGATGGAAGGATGAAGGTGGGACATGTGTGGCCTTTGAGTTTTTTTTAAAAAAAAATTGAAGGCTATTGTTGATATGTTTGTACACATAAGCCTTTGAGTTTTTTTTAAAAAAAATTTAAACAAAATAGTACTTAAAAAAACAAATAGGTGGGAAGACTATATTCCACGTGGGATGACTCTGTCCCATGAAAAAAAGAGGATTGCCTGGTCCCGGATCTACAAGGAATATTCCTAGTGGGATATCCTTGACTCTGCTTGTCTCAGAAGCAAACACCACCTAGGAGTGTATGTGTATGTTTATCGATTTTAGTAGTGCAAGTACACATGCACGTTTAGTGGAAAAGAGCCTACCCATGTTCTGTGAGGTCTGCGTTTGATAAATTCTGAGCATACGTAGAAACGCACACTTGTGTGTAGATACTACACACAAGTGTGTCTCTCAAAAAAAATTAGTAGTCCATTCCTTTTTAGTAATTGGTAGTGGATTCACAGCACAAGCCCAGCAAAAGAAGGGCCCAAACATTTGCTGTTTTGCCTTACTGGGCCAGCTTCTCATTAACACGAAACGAAATCATTATTATTTCCTAATTAATTAACTATTTAATCCCCGAAACTCTGCTCTATTCCTTCTTCCCCTCCCCTCCCCTCCCCTCGCCTCGCTTTCCCTCTCTTCTCCCCTTCCGACTCCATCGCAATCCGCAGCGACCTCAAAAAGCCTACTCCTTTACCGGAAACAGAAACCAAAAAATTTCCAAATTTTCTCGCGCAACGGCCTCGAGCTCACCCGATCCCCCGCGATTCGAATCCCCATGGCGGGAGACGAGCGCCCCTACCCCCCGATCGACCCGCCGCGGCCCGGCGGCGGCGAGGCCGTCGGGGTCTGCGGCTCACCGGTGAGGTGGGACGACGAAGGCGACGGCATGGCCGCCGTGGCGGTGAGCCCCCTCCTTCATCTCCCGGCTTCGTCCTTGTGAAGTTTGGTTGCGTGTACGTTTGCTTGGTTGACTTGGTCTTGGTGAGGAGTTTGTAGATTGGACGAGCGATAGCGTAATTAGGGCTTGCATTGCTGTGAGAAGCTTTGTAGGAGCATCGATTGCTCTAATGGGTGATTAGGGTTAACCACTTAAGCGAGGAGCGAAAAGGTTGGGTTTCTAGCACTGTACGGCTTGCGCTGCAGAAAAAAAAATCGAAAATTGCTTTGCTAGGTTTTTTGTTTTTAGCATGTAGTTTCGGTTTTGCAGAGGAGTGGACTAGTTCTTGCCTTTTTTTGGGTAAAGAAAGCTAATTTCTACCAATTAAGTATCATCAGCTTTTCCAGACCAGTTTCTGTTCTGATTTTCTTTCCTAATATAGGGACTCGGCCTATTTGAGGAAGAGGCAGACGACCTTCCTGCCGAAAATGGCATGGCCAGCAACCCTGATACTGCCACTGCTAGTGGATGCAGCACTGATGCGGCCGAAGATTCTGTTAAGAGGGAATCAGGGCAGTACTTCTATTATGGTGCTCCTCTTCATGAGCATACCGGCATCTGGGTGCCTGTTTCTGTGCCGCCGATGACAGAACACGATCATGAGGAGTGGCACAGGGGCTTTGGCTGTAATGGTGGGTACTTCCCGGAAGAAGAATTCAACTGGGAGCTATATGAGGAAAATAAGGAGATGACAATGTGGGATGTGTTTTCTGAGATGGTTGTTGCGGCTAAAGATAAAATAATATCTATCGCATCATGTGATCTTGGGAGATGTGGGATGTCGATGGTGTCCAACTTTTTTCTCCAGGAAGCTTGGAAGGATATGGCGCAAATACTTGCAGATGCCAATGCTGGTATTGCAAATGAGCTCCTCGAGACAGAACCAACAAAGTGGTTGCCTGACAGCGCTGCCACTGCCTGCATGCTTTGTGGTGTGCGTTTTCATCCAATAATGTGCTCTCGCCATCATTGTCGTTTTTGTGGTGGAATATTTTGTGGTGGTTGTTCAAAGGGTCGAAGCTTGATGCCTCCAAAATTTAAGACATCAGAACTTCAAAGGGTTTGTGATGTTTGCGGAGTACGTCTAGAGAGTATTCAACCTTTCTTGATGATTCAGATCAGTCGCGCTTCACAACTTCCAACTCATGATGTGACAGACTTGAGTACACTGAGGTCATGGTTGAACTTCCCTTGGGCACACACAATGGAATACGAGATATACAAGGCTGCAAATTCTTTACGTAGTTACTGTAAGGTATAGTTTTTTTTCTTGCATTCAAAATTGTTTGTTTATTGCTGAATTGTTGACTAACTCTGTTGCAATATCGATTTGTAATGTTCATCTCCATGGCTATTCGAGATATAATATGTACTTTTGGTTTAGTCTTAACTCTTAAACATAAGTGTCTCTACTCTATCCGTCATGTGTACTGTACAATTCTCAATATTCATGCCTCTGTTGTTAATAAGATGGTAACACTAAGAAAACTTGTAAAAAAAAAAGTCGGTGTCTACAACAAGACTCCAGGTATAGTTATTTTCAGTTTGCATAAGTACTAGTTGGCTGACTGATGATTTGATTTAGCCAATGATTTTGGGTAAAGAATGACATGGAACATTGTAGTGTGCTTTTTTTGCCATCAGCTTTAGTACAATGATAACATGATTCTATTAACCTAATGGATGAAATACACTTATGTGATTTATAGTATACAAAGAATGCCATCAGCAGTTCACATCACTTCGGCAAGTGAGTAACTGATTTGACCTGTATTATATAACTTCTTAGGCTTAGCATCTTCTCCTTTCTTGTAAAAAAAAAACAATCGAGTTACATGCATATATTTTCTCTGTATTTTCTTAACACTAAACCAGTTAAGTTTCACTAAATGCCACTGAGGAATTCAATTGATTTATCCAGCATATACTATTTCATAAATATATTTCAAATGAGCCAATCATCGTAATCTTGTGGAATGCTGGAATCATAATTAACTAGAATTTGATTTCCGCATCATTCTAGCTGCTAGAACTGCTGATTGTTCAGTTAGTTATTTTTAGCCAATTAGCAATACTATCATCAAATTGTCTTTCATGCATTGTTCAGGTGGGAATGCTGAAACCAGAGAAGGCTATCCCTGACACTATTCTTAAACAAGCAAAAGGTCTTGCTATAATTACTGTAGTAAAGGTCGGGATGATGGTTACATACAAAGTTGGTACTGGGCTGGTTGTTGCTCAAAGAGCCGATGGTTCCTGGTCACCTCCTTCAGCAATCTCCACTTGTGGTATTGGATATGGAGCTCAGGTGACATAAGCTTTTCAAGTGTTCTTTACATGGAAAAAATTACTCTCTTTAACAAAACTAGCACCTTCTAACATTCAGAAATTTGCTTGATTTTTCCTAACAGGCTGGAGGTGAGTTAGCTGACTTCATTATTGTGCTGAGGAACACAGATGCCATCAGAACTTTCAGTGGAAAGGCACATCTTTCAGTTGGTGCTGGTGTTAGTGCATCTGCTGGCCATGTTGGACGAGTAGCTGAAGCTGATTTTCGTGCTGGTGATGGTGGTTATGCTGCATGTTACACGTACAGTTGTAGCAAAGGTGTGATTCAAATTATTATAACCTGGGCATGAGTTGGTTGTCTTGCTTGCTTGCTTCACTTTTTGATCTGCACTTCATTCAACATGCAATAGCATACTCCAATTGTTATGATGATGAGGATATCATTCATGCAGTAGCTTCTTTTGGAGGTGGTGGTGGCTGGGGGTATGTGAAACTAATGTAGTCCATGAAACCAAGACAGTTAATAGTTAACACACAATGATTTATTGAAGGCACTATTTACAGCCATAGAGACAGTGTATGGTACTGTCTTAGAATTTGTTTCTTAAAAACAAGAAAAGGATAGAATTGACTAGGGATTCTTGACTCCGAATTTCTCTTTTTTTTTCTGAAGCTATCATAAGATCGTTTTTTTAAAGAAATTATGATAGTGTAGAGGTATTCAGACTATTTTGCATGTTCCCCATGTTAAGAGTATTAGTGGTTTTAGTGTCCTAGTCTAGCATTTGTACCTCATTGGTTTCCTTGGTATTTGATGTGTTCTATGTACTCTATATATTAGCCCATTAGGCCCTTGGAATATAACTAACTTCCCATTGCTACAATTTTGATCATGTGCCCCAGAATATTGTAAATGGATAATATAGTGATGATAAGAGAATTCATATTTTCTTAACAAAATTGAGATGCGAGGTTATTGCAAGATAAGAGAAGTTCATCCACACACACACACACACAAAAAATGCACGGCTCCTGTTTTGCTTTGCCAAAACTGGGTTTTTACTTGATCTCTTCAATGCTTAACCTTATCTCAAAGTCTGTCCTAAAAATTGTCACCAGAGAGGCGCCCAAGGTCTGGGCTGCCATGGGCATGTCTCACAAGCTACTTTGCGCTGCCTGTGATGGAGCATTATTGATTTTTTTTTAATCTAGTGTGTAACTTATCTTTAGCAGTGAACCATGGTTTATGGCATAGAAATCGGTTGCTGGATTTGAATTTTTAACTAAAAGAAAAACAGTAGCATGTAAGCCCCATATGTAGATGACAATTCAGGATATATACATCATATGGTCCTGGTGGTGCTTATGGTTAGATGCAATGATAGAAATTTGTTGCTAGAATAACTGTGCAATGAGCTAACTGATATTGTTGAATTTGACAATAAATTGGCACTGTTGAGTTCATTGCTAAGTACTTGTGGTTAAGTCTGATCAATTAGGCCCATTCATGGTCATTTTCTGTAGCCATTATATTATCTATGTTTTATATCTCATTGCAGGTGCTTTTGTGGGGTGTGCACTCAATGGTAGCATAGTATCAGCTCGAGACACTGAGAATGCCCGATTTTACGGTGGTCCCATCAAGGCATCTGATATCCTTCTGGGATCCATGGCCAGGCCACCTGCAGCCACCGCTCTCTACAAGGCTCTATCAGAATTGTTTGAAAAGATCGGGAAGTAATTCTCTCTTGCTTTAGGTCTCTGTTGTGCGTTGTGTGACTTGCCTCTCCCGGTAAATACGTTCTGGTACTCTCTGTCAAGTTATTGGATTGCAGCTTTGCGATCTTCACTTATTCGTTGGTAGCAATTAAGCAACTGTACAGCCTGCCATTCATCGACACGTCAAAGGTTTCTTATCATCGGTACAACAAACCGCTCTGTAAATACTTGTACATTTGATCGATACTCGCATCAAGATATAAAAGAAAAAATAGTTAATTCTCGATTTATCCTCTTCACCCTGTATACAAGTTTCAGTTGCTTAGATCACCACTCTTGCCGTGGGTGACCTAAGACTGTTTTTCGGTTGCGTGCAGCGTCTCAAGTGTACATGTGAATGTCCTCCATCTTTTCTATGATCTTTGAATCTGTGCACCTCCTCCAGGGGGGAAGAAGGGTCCCCCACCCTCATGCAGAGAATTCACAAGCAGTATAGTAATTTGTGATGGGCATATAGAGGACACTGAAAAGCTGGTGTCCTGGTTTGTGTCCATACTGCTGTGATGTGTAGGCCCGAAGCTGGTGTCCTGGTTTGTGTCCATCCTGCTGTTGTGATGTGTAGGTTCGATCCAAAAGATTTCAGTTTTTAACTTTTTTTATCTTTTAATTTATTTAAGTTAAAAATTGTTTGGAACAAGTTTCTAATTTAAGCTTATTTTAGTTTATTTTCTGTTTTTTTTTGCCTTTTTATTTTACCCTTATTCTTTTGCGTTGTCCATGGTAATAGAATGTTTTCTCAACTTTTTTTAATTTTTTCTCAGAAAAAATTAACAGTCGCTATAATGCAATTTCAACTAAAAAGTATAGCCATAAGCAAGTTGGAGCAAAGCTCTGCAATGGGTGATTATTTTGTCCTGACAATACAGTAGCAGAGCTTCAATAGACAACACATCAGATGGCATCTAACCATGGTTATTAAGGCGTTGAGATATCAGCGATATCTCGTTGCCATATCGTCGTGGCGGATGGGAGGTCCATGCCATCCGAACGGCATGGAGGTGCGCCGTATCCAACATTGCCGCAGCTGGATCTGTCGTCATCGCCACTAGATCCACTGCCTCCACCAGATCGGGTCTCCTACACAGCTTCGCCGGTTCCGGTCTCTGCCGTGCCACCACCTCCTGCTTCGCCGGGCAACAAGTCTTCTCCATCGCCTCCTCTGCGGCTACCGCTAGGGGGCGGTGGAGAGTGGCGGCGGAAAGAGGGAGCGGCTGTCGGTGAACTGGCTTGGTCTCGCCGATGCCGGAGATGGAGGAGATGGGGGAAGGAGAGAGGCAGTGGGGGGTGAAGCCGCGAAGGAATGTCGAGCTCAAGAAAACAGGCAGCGGTTGGTTATGAGGGGTTTCGATATTTTACAATTTAGCCCTCTTATTTTTTGAAATTACAATAAAGTCCTTCTCTCTTTATATTTCTTCCGTTTGGGCCTTCTGGAAGTCCGATATTGTTGTGGCTAATTGTGTGTATAATGTCGCCACGTCACGCGCCATAAGCGATATTGTTGTATGAAGATGGTGAGTCACTGCGCCTCGTCACACCGTCTTAATAACAATGCATCTGACAGCATAGGCACTGGATGCAATTGACAGTGACACTAATGAAGGAACTGAAATTTGAAATGGGTGGCCTACTTCAATCCTGTTTTTTATGTCTTTTGTTTTTTCTTTGCAATGGCATTGTAGTGTTCGTAAGTTTTTCTGAGATATTTAATTAAAAAACAAAAAAGAGAATAAAATAAAAATATTGTTATATCTCTTCGGTGTAAAGAAAAAAGAAAAACCGCCTTCAAAAACCTAACATACTTTAAACATTTTGTGGCCTATGTGAAAAAGTTGTTTCACAGCCAACGTCACAGCTGATATGATTACCGAAGCATGTCGCATGTGCAGCGGGTCAGCCATGCCCACGGCAAAATGGGCTTGAGTCGAGCTTAAGTTTCGAAATTTTTGTACGGATAACCTTTTTTTATTCGGAAATACAGAAATATACCCGCGGTTTCATTTTTTACAAAAATAGCCTCGAGTCGCCCAATGGGGAAGCGACTCGAGAATTTCGCCCATCCGAAGAGCGACATTTAAGGAATCTGCGAACCGTTGGCGAATCGTGTACGTCGCTGCACGTTGGCGACTTAATATAAGTCGCATGCGGTTGGCGGCCTGCAATGCAATGCGCCAACGCTAGGGCACACTGAGGGTTAAGGCGGCTGCCCGTGGCTCCCACTACCAACCACCTTTTTCACTCATTGAGCAAACACATTCAGCGCACAGAGAAGAGGAAGAAGGAAAAGAAACAAGGGAGAGAAGAGAGGAAGGAGGGGAAGAAGAGGAGAAGGAGGGGAAGAAGAGGAGAAGGAGAGGAGGAGGGGAAGAAGAAGAGGAGAGGAGGAGGTGAGGGAGGAAGGAGGAGTAGAAGCTATTCCATCAATTTGGATCCAGGTATTTTTTTTATTATGTTGTATTTGCATTATTATTTATATGAAATGTTGGTGTTAATAAAAATTATAGATGTAGAATAATTAGTACCGTGTTAGTATGGAAATATTATTGTAGAAAAGGTTTGGTATGCAATTTGTAGTATGGTATATGAAGTTTAGTATTGTGCGATATTATTTGACATGTCGCAAAATTGAAATATATATGCAGGCCGACATCATCAATGTCCACTACATTGAGAGTGTATTACGGAGCTGGAACCACTCGTGAAGGTCCGAATGGTGTGGATTTGAGCGATTTTCCGCAAGTCACTCTCGTACTTCGGATGACGAGAATGCTCGAATGGGAGATGTGCGCTTTGTCGACCGGAGTTTTTCGTTGAACCCCGAGGTGTCTGGCGTCGTCGTGCAAGGGCTTTGGAGCCGGTCTCCCACGGACATCGGATGAGAGTTGAAGACATTAGTGCGCTCGCCACATGGAAGGGCTTTGTGCTAGGTGCCGGCGTCGTGGATACGAGTGTGTCTTTGCTTGTGCAACCGTGCTCGATATAAGCGGTGAGGAAGCTCGTGCAACGGCCGTTGTTGTGGGAGGTGCTAGCGGCTCGGGCGGGCGCATGTTGGCGGACATGATGAAGTTGCTCGTCATGAAGCCGATCGCGGTACATGAAGGAGAGTTACACCGTCAAGCCATAGAGAGCCAATCGGGCAAGCCGATGAAGGAGAGTATAATGAGTACATTGTGCAGCAGATGGACTCGATGACGAGGGCATGGGATGAAGAGGAAGTCAGAGAGGACGGCAGCGATGACGATTCCGATGAGGATGAAGTTCCTATCCCCGGGAATGGAACCGGTTTAATGCGGAGAGTCTTTCCGCACATGATGAGCATGAATCACAATGGGAGTACCATGAGACAGATGTTGGTTGCATGCTATGTTTGTCGACAAGGAAGCGCGCGAGAATGCCATCAAGCTTTGGGCCCTTTCAATGCAGCGGACATTTCGCGTCGTCAAATCAAGCCGGGGAGCGATACATCGTGACGTGCGCGAGCGATCGTTGCCCTTGGCGGGTGCACGCCAGTAAACCTAAGTATGAGACTCATTGGATTGTGTCCAAGGTTGAGCCGCACTCTGCATTCTAAACAACGTCTTGTCGAGACATCGTAACTCGACGTCCGGATTTATAGCCAATGTCATGTATGGGAGATAGTGCGAGAAGAAGGACATGGCGACCACGCATATTGTGGTAGCTATTGAGAATAAATTCAAGTATAAGATTAGCTACGCGGCGTGGCGGGCCAGCGAGGCGTTGGAAAACGTTTGGCACTTTCGAGGCGGCGACGACAACCTTCCTCGTATGCTCAATGTCCTGAAGGGCAAGGAGAATGAGCTGCAAAGGAGGCGGGAGCAGTTAAGTCTGCGTGAAGCAGCCATCAAGCGTCAGGAGGAAGAGCTTCAAGCTCGTGAGGCACCTCTCAAGACCAAGAGTGACCGAACAAGGATGCGTGAGCCATCTTCAAGGCGCGATAACAAGGGGAAACAACCACGCTACACCCAAGAGACCAAATGTAATAGACCCAGCAAGTTTTATTCCCTAAGGCGATCTTGCGGAGTTGCTCTTGGTCGCATATCATGCTATATGTTGTGCATGTAATAACAATGTACGCTGCATGTTACTCCCAATCAGTATTATGAAGTTTATTTCTATTGACATAAGCTTATTATCTAGCATGTTCGCATTCAATGATTCGAGATAGCAAGTCATACCTGGTTCTCTCAGTAAACTATTTCTCAGCAACATCAAAATATCACTTACCACTCTATGTATCTATCGTTCTACGGTCAATCATTCTTAAAAAAATATTTTGAATTTTTTTTGTGCATCTACAACATACAGTGCACATAAACTTTTATTACAACTATACCAGATTTTTTCTCTGTTTCAAACTACAAAATTGCCAAAGCTCTACAAATTTCAGAGGGAATGAATGAAGTCGCCTACCTCTTGCGATTGCATTACAAGTCGCCGACCATTGGCGACCGTTAAATCGCCAGTGAAAGCGACTCCACGATGTCGCTTTCTGTGAAGCGACATAGCTTTTGTTGCTCTTTGGTGGCGAAATTCTCGAGTCGCTTCCCATTGGGCGACTCGAGGCTATTTTTGTAAAAAATGAAACCGCGGGTATATTTCTGTATTTCCGAATAAAAAAAAGGTTATCCGTACAAAAATTTCCTTAAGTTTCCTACTTATGGATTTAGTGATTGGTTTTTTTAAAATTATATTATAATAGTAATTAATTTTTTCCGAGTATTTAATTATAGAAAAATTTTATAAATAAGAAAAATAAAAACTATTATATCATTATGAATAATGTAAAGAAATAAGGTGAAAAGAGATAAAAAAATTAAATAAATTAAAATTAGAAGTCGATATGATTCAAATAACTTTTAAATTAAATAAATTAAAAACTAAAAATAATTTAAATCTGAAGCCGAGTGGTATTATAAAAATCTGTGCCTGCCATGGCAAAATGTACTCTTATTCGTCAGTGTCCAATGGCAAAATGTACTCTTATTCGTCAGTGTCCAATCAGTCTAACCAGGTCCAGTCCAGGAAATACAGTCACGCGGCAGTGTCCAATCAGTGTCTGATATGCTGCCATCTCGGGCACAGTGCCCTTGAATGATTGAGATGGAGTTAACCAAAACAAAATGAGCACCAGTGCTACTCGTAATTCAATTCTACAAATAGAATGAGCAATAAACCAACAAGCGATGAAATCTTAAGAGATGATGAGCAAGAGTAATATGCTGGAAAATTAATCTACTGCTCCAAAGCATCGATCAGCAGCTTACACTACACTAGAAGAACCATGAACAATTAGCCATATAAAGCACGGACAACATATAACTCACTCAGCAGTACAACCACATTGGTTAAATTAATTGACACCTACTGCTCAAGTTAACTGATTTTCTGGCTCTAACCAAACTGTCGGACAATCCAGAAACACGTTCCCTTCCATTGCCATTTTTCTTTTCATTTCTTGAAATAAAAGAGGAGAAAAGGCAAAAAAAAAAAAAACCTAAAGTTCACGACAATCTGCATAAACTGAAGTAAGTTCAGACCCCTGAAAGAGGATGATGGTGACAGCCTGCCAAGAACATCTGATGATTTTTTTTTCTGAAGCTTCCATCTCGCCTGGATCAGGGGTGATCTGCGCGAGTCCTCGAGCTCCCAAGGGTGAGCTCCAGCTCGTCGGAGCCGCAGTCCTCATGGATGCGCTCCCCCGCCCACGCCTTCACCAGCCCCGGCATCTTGTCGCCGCCATCACCGCCGCTCCCAAACGCGAACTCGTGCCCTGCTCCGTCGATCATCTCAACATCGCCGTGGATCATCGGCCTGGCAGCCACCTCCTTGAAGACCGCAAATGGGTTGTTCGGAGCCACGAGGCTGTACGTCGGAGAAGAAGGGCCGGCAGACGATATCTGGAAACCGGCAAGCCATGCCGGGTCAGGAGCTACCTTGTGGCCGGGGCTCGGCGGCGTGGAGTTGGGCAGAGAGGCGTAGTTGGCACCGGCGGCCCACGGTGGCGGGACATGGCCGCCGGTCTTGATGCGAGGCGTGCGCGGCGGCGAGCCCGACGGCGGCGTCACCGGTGCGCTGATGGAGCCGCCGTTGAAGTTTGGGTGGTGGTGGTGGATGGGGAACTTGGAGGCGGACGCGAAGTGGGAGCCGCCGGACGAGAGGTTCCTCAGCCATGGGATGAGGGAGCTGCCTTCGACGCCCCCGAAGAAGCTGCTGCTCCCGCCGAGCGTGATCTGCGACGAGGAGCCGGAGCTGGGGAAGGAGGCCGAGTTGTACGAGGCTCGCGGGCTTGGCTGGTACGACGAACAGGGGCTCGGCGAAGCCGATCGGCCGATCGGATCAGCGCGCTCTGTTGCTGGCGGCTTGCATCCCTGAAACTCAGATGAACAGGTTGAGGAAAAAAACATATTTGACAGTCAAGAGTTGTGACAGTTGTGTGGAAAATTGACAATTACATGGAGCAAAATGGTAGTTTAGTAAAATTAAAATGCACAATTACCAGGGATGAGACAACCCAGTATCTGATGTAAATGAAAGCTATCTGTAACATGAATCAAATTATAGTAGTCAAGCAAATTCTTACTGAAATTCACTGCCTCAGACTTAAGGCTTCACAGATTATGGCAAGAAAGTGTAGTACTGTTTTTGTTGTGAGGAAGAAGATTTAATTTTTATTTAAAGAACCACTTTCATGATGCCAAATGGTTGCAGTGACATACTTCAATAAAGGTAAATACTCTGCATCAGCCTTAAACGTACAGAAAATAATGATTTTTCAAAGCTGATTGCAATAAAAGAAGTAACAAGATACTTGTGTTGGATGTCATTTTGTATTGCAAAGTGGTTTTCTGATATCAAAGCCTTCTTTGACAGCCTTAGCTTTCTTCCATGTAATATTCGGTCATTGCCCATATCTACCAGCCTATGACCATGCCACTAACTTTTGTCTCCATAATTGGCTCTTTACCAGTCCTTTTTCTCACATGAACTACTTCTGTCCAGGCATAGGAATAAGCAGTTAAAAATATTTTACTTAAGGAGGCATGAGACTGTAAGATTGTGAGGAACCTACAAATAGAGCATGCAACAAACTTCAGAGTTTCTACAGGGCAAATGGGGGTGTAAAGATGCTAACTTTGACAAAAACGAAAAGGCCATCGCCATCGCCTGGCAATTTGTCTTGACACCTTAATTTAAAATGGCACGTTTGGTGATCTAATGCTAGAGCTGATGAAGCGTGGAAGCCACATTCCATCTTTCATTTCTTTTCAAGAAAAATAAGGAACATTGCAAATTTTTTTCCGTTCCTCAAAAAAAAAAAATTTTCCATCCATCGACCGAGCTGTCAACTAGAAGAACTGGAAAATGTTCTAATCCCTAGAAAGAGTAGACAATTCAAGAAGCACAATTGGTAACAAGAAAATTGTTTCGACAACAGGTAGATTTCATGAATTACGCATTACATTGCTGAGACCACAGAGCATCTAACAAAGCTACAAAAAAAGCATCACCGTTCTGTTCGTTTCGTTAAGACAAGGGGAAAATATAAAGTAGGGATTCGCTTTAGTAGACTGGACAACATCTTTCCTGCCTAAAAAGACACTAAATCTTCCTAAAGAACTAGGCATAACACTGGATGTTCACACTTCAATTAACAAACAAATGAAAAAGGAAACTGAAATAAAGAAGAATAACAGCAAGCTCTCAAGTAGAGAACAGTAGAAGCAAAAACAAGAAACAATTGCTCTGCATGTGTGCCCTTGTCATGTCCCACATGTACAAGAGGAGAATTCCTTCCTCCAATCTCGGAAGAAACGGAGAGAGAGAAGCTTTAGCTAGGGACCTGACCTAGCTGCGCACAAAAGAAGAAACGGAGCAGAGCACGCGCATCGCATCGTATCTCAACCCACCCCCAAAAGCCAAATGGTAATTATAGATAACGAGAAGGAAGAACAAAACAGAAAGGGAAGGGAAGCTGACTTGTACCTGTAGATACTACCGTGCAAAGCGAAGCAGAGCAAGAGAAGAAATCTATGCATTGCCTAATCCGTCCCAAAAAGAAAAAAAATTCCACACGAAATCGCTCAATCCAGCGTGCAAACAATCGAACCGAACCGCTCCACAATTCCCACAAAGAACAATCGCGGTCAAGGAGTCAAATCCAAAGCAAAGCAATCAAGCAGAGCAGAGCAGAGGAGGAGAATGAATGGGATGTAGGGAAGGGAAGCGCACCTTGCGGTAGGTGGTGCCGTCGGGCTCGACGGTCCATCCGGCCTCGTGGCAGAGCGCCTTGAGCACCTCGTTGTTGTCGCAGTGCTTGGGGAGGTCGTAGTTGCCGTAGGCGCGCAGCCCCGCGTAGATCTTGGCCGCGATCGCCCGCCGCCGCCGCTCCCGCCGCCGGTTGTTCTCCCGCTCCCTCCACGTCGGCACCCTCCCCACTGCCCCGCCTCCCCCTCCTCCTCCTCCGTTCGTCATCCCTCCCACCCACCACCCAACCTCGATCCCTCCTCCCTCTCCCACCACCACTCTCCTCTCCTCAGAGCTGAGAGCGAGCGCTCGCGAGCGAAGACGTGAGGTGGTGGAAATGGCAGTGTGGTCGACGCAGCTGCCGCTCGCGAGAAGCTAGCGAAGGACGCCACCCAGGTAACGCTCCGAGTGGCGCTTTTACCACTTTGCCCCCGGACCGCGCGGCGGTAGCCAGAGGAGAGGGAGGGGCAGGGGTGGTATTTTGCGTAGCCGTATCTGATGACGGCGTTAAGCGAGCCGAGAATGGAAGGTATGCAGGGCCGGTGGTGCAGTACTGGTATTCGCATTTGGCAGTGCCGTTATTACTTCGTTAAAAGCCGCGCTGGTACTTTGAGGTGGGGCCCGGGTGTCATTGGGCGTATTTTCGTGGTCAACACCGGGTGAGGGGGTTCGGATTCGATCCGGCCTGCAGTGGGCGTGGGGCCCGCTCGCAGTGTGGCGATGATAGCAGGGGATAGGTAGGGCTAGGGGCCTGATGGTTGGACCGGACCGGACCGGGATCTTAAAAGGTTGGGTTGGGTTTGGCCAGACCCGTTCTTTTGAGCTTATAGCTTATACTTTCTCTTTAATAAATAAACGAGATAATTTCTTCGTTTGTAACATTTTACATACCAATATGAGATACTAATATGGAACATCATCACCAAAGTAAATAATAAGTGAAAGTAATAATAGAAATCGCAAAGAAATTAAAACCTTATTACCACTTTATTAAAGAAGTAGGTAAATGTATGAAACATAGGACCGGTAAACTTCTAACCAAGAAAAGTAAATAGATAAAATAAATAGTGACAAGCCACGGTACAGAAAACTCGAGTGCTCCCACCCATGCATGTTGCAATCACTCCACTGACTTTTTACCTAAGAATAGAAAGAGTAAGCATGAGATTTAGAAATCTCAGCAAGTACCCAACAACAGTCACAAAAAAAGTGAGTGAAGGTCAAGCAATTGATATAGGTTAAGTGTAATGTTATAGTGTTACAAGGAAAATTGGCACATGTTAGAGATAGTGGTAACATGAACGGTGAATTAAAGATATTTTTTATTAAGAGAATTATGGTAATGGCACTGATGATTACTTTCTACATACCTGATTATACGAGAATAGTCAAGCATGTCAGTGTCCTCAACTATATAATTACAGACGGGATGTAATATACTGAGTAACTAGAGTGTACGGTCCCCGTACGTTACCAGGTGGGTATAAGTCTACCCTATATGTGCTTAACCTTGAGCCAGATAACTGTTATGTTGTCAATAAATTATATGGTATGAATTCAAAGGAATTGTGGGGAGGCTAAGATAAGGATATGATTAGTGGAAGGATTCGCTAGGTTTGAAATGGAGAAGCATTAGATTCCGATAAGTGGTGATGTGAAATGACAACGTGGCAATAGCGATCTAGGAATTACTTTAAAAGATGTATTATAACATAGCTTATACAAGAGTTGACAACCATCCAAGTTTTATTACATGGTAAGTGTTTATTAGTGAAATTAACAGGTATTATATATATCAGCCGTAACTCATATAGGAAATCATACAAGTAATGCATCATGATATCGAGAAAAATAAACATGGCAGCCTTAATATTGAAGATTGCTGGTGGTTTAAACCTAGGTATAAGACATGTTCATACGCTACCTCCATTAATGATTTAAGTATGAATTCTAAAACACTAATTAAATGCATGAATTCTAAAACACTAGAAACCGAGTATCCTAATAATTATAAAAGTATGTAAAACAAGATAACCTAGAAGTATCATAGTATGAATACAATATTAGAAGTCTATAACTAGGCAAACATTAATAGTATGGTAAATGTACTAAATGGCAATGGTGATAAATAATCATGAAAGATGTGGTATGCGGAATGGAAAGCTTAACGGCCACGAGGTATTTGCATGGAGCATGTTCGGCGGACTCGCTGCACGAAGGATCTGAGGTGCGCAGCTGCCCGAATGTTCCCTCAAAGGTTGTGTGCAAACCTACATGGTGAAACATAGGTGAATCAGATAAGGTCTGAGTTGAACTTGTGGAAAGACGGAAAGAAATCCGTTCAACAAGAAAAGATTGTGTTTACTAAGACTTCGCTGTGCAGCTTGCTGTTCGTCCGTGCAAACAATGTCCCGCTGCACAAGCTAACAAAACATCAGGTGAAACATGATTTGGTCGTGCCTCGACCGGCCAAGCCATGTGAAGAGCGTTGGCCACTGCCGCCGCTGGCCCCTGCCCTACGCCGACTGGCCACACTACTACCTGGCCATCGCCTAGCCACGTTGTCGCCTGGTCACGTGTAAGTTCGAGCTCCATTAAGTTAGTTTTGGAGATAATGATAAATGCAATTGCAAGACTAATTTGTTTATTAACTATAATATTGCCTTGTGTCATTTGAATGTGATAAATGACAAATGCAATTGTGGGACTAACATATTTATTAATTATATTATTACTTGCCTCATTTGGATGAAAAGGTGAAAATCACAGAGGTATGCATTCGACATCACAATCTTATATATTAGTGCATTCCTCGAATCCAAAATATAGATTGAAAATCATAAATAGTCAATCTTGAGTATGTGCACATGTTTTCATTATATATTCTTGTATGCACACATTTAGAGGGAATTCACTCTATGCTTTGTAGTTTCATTAAGTATTGATCCATATTTCCCTTTTCAACACATATTAAGGATCTGAACTTTGAAATATATCTCTTGAGAAGATATAGCGTGTGTAGTTTATATATACTTATGATTGATTTAAATTAAATTAATTATAATCAGGTTGTCATCAATCATCAAAGGAAAGGATTGAAAAATCAAGTCAAGATACGGGATGGAAGATAACTTCATGTGTTGAAAGCCATCAAGAAGAGGATGCATCATGAGTTGATGCATGTCCAAAAGGAGATAATCATAAGTTGATCATCAAGTTAAGTGAAGACTCATCATGTGTTAATGGAGTTCAAGTGAAGGATGTATCATGTGTTGATGCATATCAAGACAATGGCTCGGGTTTGAAGTAAAAATGTGCATCATCAAGTTTCAAGAGGATGCTCAAGGCAAAGGTATGACTAGTTAGGGCTAAGGATGTGTTTCTAGTCTTTTACCAAATTTGGTGTTTGGTTAGAAGACCGGATTGCTAGTATAGGTTGCCGAACTATTAACAGGGATCATGTCTAATAGTTTAAATCTCATCATGTGTTGATAGCTCAACCTGTCTTACTCTAGCTCTTCAAAGCATGATGCTTATGTTTGCAAATATGTTTTACAAATGGTTGAAGCCCATGTGTTGAATCCTTATAACATGAAACTATATATTACGAATCTATTTGGCAAGTGTTTGAAGTCCATGTTTTCTATTCTTTGTAGTATGAGGGTTATATTTGCAAATATGTTTTACAAATGGTTAAATCTCATAAACAATCATTGTAGCATGTGACTTAGGTTTGCGAATGTATTTTGCAAACATAAAGAGTCCATGTACATTATACCTTATGTCATGATTTCAAAAGTGTGCAAATGTATTTTGCAGCTTGTTTGGAATCATGGTTTGATCCTTGTGTACACGGTACTATATTTTATGAATGTGTTTTTACAAATTAGTTAAAGTATATGCATTTCTCTGGAAAATGGTAGTACCGGCCTATGTAGCATGGTACAACCGGAAGTCGATAGTACCAGCATGTGTTGCACGGTATGACCGACAAGCGGTCAGACAAGCATGTGTTGCGCGGTCGGACCGGCCAGTAGTGGTACCAATTTATTCACAGTTTGTTTTTCTAGAGATTTACCGTTTTGGGAGATTTGCTCTCTCTTAGAAAAAGATAGTTTCGCATGTATGGAGCGGTACTACTGTTAAGCGGTAGTACCGGACTTTGTGTGTCGGTACTACTGATTTTGCCTGTAACGGCTAGTTTTCTGACTGTTGCTGAGGGGAGCGGTATTACCGGACTTTTGCCTATGGTATTATTGAAAATCATAATTTTTGTACCAAATGGCTAGTTTTGATGTGCGGGGTATAAATATTCCCTTGTGGCCAGTTGGGTAAGACTCTAGGCGCTCAATTTCTTTCCTTTGAGCTAGTGTAAGGTTCTCCTCTCAATTGTGCATGTGTTGCACCTTGTGAGTAAGGAGACGCTCTAGATTGCATGTGTTGCATCTAGAGGTGGATTTTGTATCCATTTGAGCTTGTGCATTCGTTGCACATGGTGAGAGTCTAGTAAGGGGTTTGACTTATTACTCTTAGAGTTTGCCGACTCCTAGACGGTGTTGGAGGTGTCGTGCGCGGTGATCTTCTCAAAGAATGTTATGAAAAGGCCTGGCAAGTTGTGAAGGTTGAAACTCACCTATCCGGAGCGAAAAAGACTTACCACTAGTGGATTGAGGTGTTTGGCTTAATTCGTGAAGCTGGTCTAATTTGTTTGGGCTTACCTCAATGTGGACTAGGGGAGACCGGCAAGTCTCCGAATACCACGGTAAAAAGGAACCGTGTCAATTGTGATTTGTTCTCTTGTGCTCAATTTACAATCAAGCAATCTACATTCATAGAATTAAATTGATTGCTTGTCATTCTAGAATTGCAAACCTTTGACATAGACTTAGATTGTTGGTGCACTTAGGTGAACCTAGTTGATTTATATCTTGTTTGTGCTAAACCAATTGAGTTACGCTTCCGCATTATATATTTGGTTTTAGCCAAATAGAAATAAAATAACTATTTTAAAACCGCCTATTCACCCCACTTTAGTCTGCATCCTCGATCTTACACCATGGTACCCAGCCGCGTCGCCGCCTGGTCGCACTGCCTAGCTGCGCCATAGCCCAGCTACACCGCCCCTCATCCACGTTGCTGCCTAGCCACACCTCCCAACCGCACCTCCGCCTGGCCATGTTGCCCAGCTGCACCGCTACCCAGCCACGCCGCCCAGCCGCGCCGTGTGTCTAGCCTGTGTCGCGCCATCGGCCCACGCAGCCATGCCGCACCTATAGCCCACGCTGCCACACCGAATGCCTAGCCCGCGCCTAGTCGCAACTGCCACTCTGTGCCCATTCGCCATCGCGCCAAGCGGCTACCGGCTGAGCTCCCCATGTGAAACGACGAGAGAGAGGAAGACATGAGAAAGGAGACTCATACCTTTGGAATTGAAGCATGAGCAATGGGAAAGGATGTGGGAAGAGGAAGGTCTTAATTAGCCCTTAATGCCTGATTAAGGGAAGGTAATCAATACGATTTAATGCTAATTGGAATAATCAAAGAGATTTTAAACACTATGATTACTTTCCAATTTCAGGGTGCTACACTATTTTGAAGCAGCTTACCAAGACAGACATTTTGAATTAGCTCATCAGTATTCGGTTCATTCACACAAGTGTTTACACTAGGCCCAAAAACCATAAGTCACAGCCGTAAGTCATAAGCCGCAACAAAAAAGAACCCACCTGAAACGACCTACATTTTTGTCAAACTTTAATTAGCAATTACTTAATTAATCATCCAAAAACAAATAATCAATAGCATTTTCATGTAAAATCAAGTCACAGTTAACCTCACAAAGAAGGTAAACAAAATTCATAAAAGTCCCTGTCATACAAATTAGTTCACAAATATAGTATCTCATGATAACACAAGTATAATTACTTTACAAAAGGGAAAAATACTCATATTACAACCCTGATGAAATACATGGATAACAAAATACAAGAGACAAAATACATTTTGACCCTACAAAAGAGAACAAATCGAGTAAGAGTTAAGTGTTAGTAAAGTGTCATCATACTCAACCTTTCTTATACTATCTGTTCTTTTAGCTCACTGAGATACTAGGACCGTCCAAGGCTGATCAGCACCTCTCATTAATGTGGGGTTCATCATCCAACGAAATCAAAAATAAACCCGCCTCAAACCACCATTAGATAGCCACAAATCCAATACTGTACCTTTGGAAAGCCAACCAATTGTAAGAGGAACACATAAGGTTACAAGGATAGGCAAGCAGGCCATTGAAGGTATTTCCTCTTTTGGACAACCAAAGGCGTGCCATATCCAATAAGCCATAAGTGGGTTACAACTAACAGTGCATAACCTTAGCCAATACAAGCTAGTACCAGTAAATGATCACCTGAGGACCCTCCACCCCCACATCCAGCCAATAGGATCCCAATAGCACATCCCAGCCAGGCAAGGACCAATGAGAGATTGACGACAACAAGAGACAATCGAGTGATAAGAGGAGGCCAAGGCTAAGGCCATACCAAGCCACAGCTAGAGAGAGAGCCATCATTCGCCTCTCTTCTTAACCAAGCAAACCAACACAAAGATAAGCCATTTCCACTCCCTCTTAGTTCACCTCTCCTAGTCCATCCCATTCCTCACCAAAGCAATAGGCAACCATAGAGGGAAAGTAGGGAGAGGAAGCCAGGCAAAAGAGCGAGAAAGGCACTTCTCCATTGACCAAAGCAACCAGCAGCCATGGCCGAACGCCACCACCATTCCCCATCTCATTCCTTCCCCCAATCCATCCACATTGCCATTCAATCGGCCACAACAAGAGAAGCAACACGGCAAGGGGAGCAAGCCTGCCAAGCTACAACCACCAGGAGGGAGAACACAGCCAAGGGGGACTAGCCAGCTAAGACACATGCCAAGGAGGAGAAGGGACCAGCCACCATAAGCACTAGGAAGTCAAGACAATGACCAGTGAAGTCAAGTGGTGATTTCTTCACAAACCCAACCAACCAACAATAGGCAAGGTAGCTACAACCCATCCTAACTTTTGCTAGTGCTTCATAGGAATCACACTAGGTGAACTAACCATGCACAGAGGAGCAATCCGACAATAATAATAGCACGAATCGAACCATCTCAGAGCAGAGGGGAGGAGTAGAGAGGGGAAAGTATACTGGAGGAGAGGTCGTTGTGGTGATGACGCACCACCATCGGCCAACCATGCGCACCCAATAGCTACCCTGCGCTCCCCGACACACGGAAAGGCCTTGAGCCCCACTGTAGCAAGCCAAGATAGCATACCGCCACCGCCCTCACCATGCATACACAAGGATCATCTCAAATCACAAATCATAGAAATCAAAATCATGAACTAGGGGAAAGTTAAATAAAAGGGGGAGGGATTTGTGCTAAGGGAAGCCGATGAGCAGGGAGGCTGGGCTAGAGGAGTTGAGGCAGGTGATTGGAGGGGAGGGGCATGGAGCCAAGGGTTAGTGGCAGGGGAGGTGAGCAGGAGGGAGCCTGAGGGCCGATGGTCTGGTGTAGGCACACTGGAAGCCAGAGCCCAGTGGGGAACGATGCCAGAGAAGGAAGGGGGCGACACCAGAGGAAGTTGGCATCAGGTGAAGCAAGAGCCAAGAAATGGAGTGAGAGAAGAGCAAAAATGGGGAAGAAGAGCAAGAATGGGGAAGAAGAGATAGAGAAGAAGAGATAAGGCAGGGGAGGAAGACCCATTGAATGTCCACAAGCGATTCGGTTGTAACGCCACACGTTTTTATCTAATCTAATTGGCGTAATTAGCATTAAAAATAGTGATTAAGCGGCCAAATTAGCGTTAAGGATCAATTCTCTAAGCAATGGTTATCGCAGTAATTCAAATCAATCGTTGCAATTAAACAAAATAACAAGTCATATTGCAAATCAAAATGTAATTATTTATTATCAATAATTCACAAGTACAATACAGAGAGTCAATTACAAATGTGAATTCATCTCATACATATCCATTTGCATCTGGATCAACAGAGATAGAAATTACATTTGGATTAATATACATTCTCATTTGTACATCAACACTAAATGAAAGGGGTGAAGTTACATATATAACGTTTCATACAATAGAATTCGCTAATGAACCAACACCACACCACTAATTCTTTTGTGAGCAACTCAGTAATTAAGATACCAAAAAAGATAGGACAAAAGAACAAATAAAAATAAGCAAAAAAGGAAAGGAGAGAGATATTGTCATCAGAGCCCTAGAGGTTAAGTTCAAGCAGGGCAGTCCGTTCACAAAGATACTTGACCGTCCAAGGGTCAGTCGGCACCTCTCACAACCATAGCGTCATCACTCGACATACACAAACCTAAAATATATTCAAAAGACCATAGCAACCAGCCAACAGTAACCCAGTCACCAAAATGCCCTTATGAAGTCCACATGGCAACAAGAAATCCAGCAAGGCCCTTCTAGGCGCCACCGCCATAGTAAAGCCAACACAACACCCTCCAAAAGGCACAACACGGTAGCTCTGGACAACATGGCCATAAGAAAAAGAGCACACACAACCAATTGAGTAGAAGAGAAGGGAGAAGAAAGCCCACGGCACCGGCAAGTCATTCCTTTCATCCATTCCCATCCCAAACCCTCAAAACTCCACAGCCACAGAGCATCAACCACCGCAAGACAGTTAGGGTAAGCCGACCAGGAGCAAGAAGCCAGGCCGTAGGCCACAAAACCGCCAACCCTAGGAGGAGGTCACCACCAATCGGCACACAAGCAACTAAGAAAGCGACTGCCAAGCACAAGTCTCCATCCTTCCCAAAGCAACCCAAAAATCAACCGACAAAGGTAGCCCACCACCCATCCATAGCAATAGCATCACTTTCTTAAGATTAAACCATGCATGCCCATAGCCAATAAGCAAGCAATCGGGTAGAGAAATAGAGGGGAGTGAGCAAAAGTACCGAGGAGGTGAGCTACCGGGGTGTAGGGTGAACTCTATGCACCCAACGGCCGTACCATGCTCCTCGGTGCATCACATAACCTCGAGCCCCGCCGTAGCCACCGAACAATCACACTCGGTTGAATCCAAGAATCAAAAAGGGCAAATCAAAATTTACCAGGAACTCAAGTAAATCGAGAGAGGGAGAGGGCTAGGAGAAGATCATAGGAGTAAAGGGGGAGGACGAGGAGATAGATCGGAGCTAGCGGGTAGTAGCCCAGACATAAAGATGACCTAGGGTTACTAGTGATGGCGCGTCAAGCTCGGGCGGCAAAGAGCCGAAGTCGGCAAGGGGCCAGAGGAGTCAGCGTAGAGGGGAACTGGTGGCGCTTGCCGAGAGGGCAGCCAAGGGGAGGCACCGACGACAGTGAGACCATGAGACGGTGTGAGGGCAGTGGAGCAGCGGCTCGGAGCTGAGCCCAAGGAAGGAGGCGTAGGGCCAGAAGCCGGAGGCAGAGGCGCCAGGGCTAAAGAGGGGCTGAGGCGGCGCAGCGCCGAGGGGCTGGAGGCGCGGTGCCAAGGAGGAGATCCTGATTGGGTGTAAGGAGAGCAGGAGCCAGGAGAGAGAAGTGATGGGGAGAAATGAGAGGAGCTGGCCGGGTGGAAAAGAAAAGGAGAAAAAGAAGAAAAAGAAAATATTTAGGAACACTCGGCGAAATGTATCAATCTCGCCACATAATTGTTCTTCATAATTAAATAAATTAATTAGGGGTTCCAAGAACTATGTAATTAAATCATAGCCACATAACATAATAGAAATTCATTTCAAAATTATCCGAGACTTTAGCATAAATCCTCCATGCTGATTTAATACTCTTGAATTCCTACGCACTTAAATAACGTCAGTTGAATAATGCCAATTGGTAGCTAACAATTAAAATAAATAAGAAACCCTAGGAGTCCATTCATAAGCAAAGTGAAAATCTAGAAATCACGTAGGAATGCTTTAGTATAATTCACTCATTTATTTATGCCATATTATCTCGTCGATGCCATAGATTAAACCCTAGTACTCGTATAACTTGCAGGCGACGTACCTGGTCTTAAGAGGGAATTGTATCAGGGTAGTGTGGAGACTCAAAGCTTTCTATTAGACTCAGGAAAGCATTCCTTTGAGCAACTGTCCAGAGTATATTCTGTAAAACAAGTATTTCTATATTAATTTAGTGTCACCTTGCATCAAAGAAGTGAAAAATATCTAAATCGAGGAAAGGCTATAAGAAAGAAGATAAAAGAGATAGCTAGCAACTGACAAAGCAGTTGACCACTTAGATTAAATAAGGTGGGCAGATGTCACCTTGGTAGGTAACAAAGAGGCAGGTAGGGACCTCTGTATAAGAATATAATATAAGTAGTTACAAACTTTATCTGTATGAACGGACTATACTAACCGTATCAACCAACATTTCATCTGAAGACAGACAGAATTAGTAATTCTATCAAAGTTATTATATTCTCCACATAGATAAGTATTAATTAGGGGAGGAACCCACAAGAGTCGGACCAGCACCAGAGTAGGGGATCCACAGCCGCAAGGACCCAGAACTGGTAAGTAGGCTAGAAATGGGGGATGCGGATCGCATGAACCCAGAACTAGTAAGATACCAGAAGTGGGGTACACAAAGATAATATATTACATAGTTGGGTGTTAGTTGAGTGTCAGAAACCACCCCAGCCAATGGCTATGTCGCTTTTGGTGGGTTGGGTGAGGGTGGCTCACCGCCCTAGGTTGCCGACTGAGAGTAGCCAGGAGGAGATATAATATGTTGAGATAGATATAAAAGTTATGTACTCTGATCTGGCACCGTATCAGAGTGATGATAGGTAAAGTGGTACAAGCTTGCGCAATGCTATACAAATCATGAATTCATGCCTGTCTTCGAGAAAAGAGAATTATGAGAATTTATGAGGATTTTAGCTATTCATAGAATGTTCAGTAGTTTTTCAAAATAATAAATCTGAAATCTTTCACAACTAAAACCATTATTTTCTATGAATCTGAGAATGAGATTGAGCATAAAAATGAGAGATGGCAATAGAGGTGGAATAGGAGCATATAATGCATATTTATTATATAAGCTTGTTGAATACTTCGTACTCACATTTGCTATTATTTTCTTTGTTAGAGGAGAGTCAATGGGGATCTGGTGGGGATGAGGCCTATACAGAGGAGACCTACTCCCAGTGAGAGGGAGGTTGTACTGAGACCGAGCCGTACGAGGGTCACACCGTATATGAGGACTGGGATGACTAGAGACCTAGGAGCAACTCGGACTCTACCACTAGGGTACTTGTGCTATTAGTGTATTGTATTTGTATTCTCTCTCTGGTATAATTAGAGTTCTGAACTAGACTCTCTTTCCTGATATTGTAATATCTTAACTGGATAAGTTGTATGAAAATTTAGCCCTATGTGGCGATGTGAATGTATGTAATCTTCTATCTCTAATGATTGTTCTGCTGCAACACTCCGATGGGCTTTAAAGTGATGTTTTATCAACCAAAACGAATAATAATATGTTAACTAGCATTATTACTACATGATAATAGCGCGGGTCGTCTCATAAACCCTGTCTTAAAAAGATATTTCGTTTGAAAGTTAGATACTATAGAAAAGATACTTACTATAGAAAAATAGTTTTTAGAAGTCACTACAAATAGGCTCTTCCTTGTACAGTTGTGCCCTTGTAATGCTGCATCGTTTACAGTTCATCCATCCACTGGGCTCCTATGTCACATGTCACACTCTCATCTTCGTGATTAATTGCGTCCTCGTCTTGTTTATTTCCATTTTTAACTTCGTTAATTCAGTGCTTAGCATTTCTTCTGCTCACAAGAGCACAATTAAATGCGTATGCTTGTAGGCTACTTTCTGATGCGCGTGTTTTTTTGGCTACATAATTTTAATGCGTATGTTTTTTCGGCTAAATTTTAGTGGTTTATGTTTTTTCTTGTCCCTATGTGAATGTTAAGATGAGAGTATGTGGATTGTGCGGTTGTGCCTTCCAATTTTTAATTAGGAGGCAGATATCGCAAAAGTCTAATGATGCAAGATTCAAAATTAACAGCGAGCAATCCAATATTGTACTTCGTAACATAATCATGAACGTAATACAATTCGCTTGGAGGCTTACAACGGGAGAGAACGGAAGTAGTGTAGAGACAAACGCTGAGCGGTCGCCACTGCCGATAAACCTTATTATCGTTCCGTACAGATAAACTCTGTGGGCAACAGTTTGAAGATAACCTAATACAACTTAAGGCATCATATCGACACTAACTTTTGATTCTAAATCAATTTCAAGGTTAGTGTTAAAAGTTGTGCTCAAATTGATTTAATTGGGTTGGTTCTTGTTAATGCCGAGAGAGAGGAGAGGAAGGAGGGCATGAGAGATGACTGTTGTGCCATGCTGCCTAACGGAGCATGAGAAAATAAGCATTGGTCAATGGAACCAAGCTAGCGCATGTGATCAAATTGATGCAGTACGCATGAGCCAGCAGTTGGAGGTTTGCATGGCTTGAGCCAAGAACGTGAGCTAGGAGGTGAATTGAACCAGAAAAGAAGGGCATCACGTATATTCGTGTTGGTTCAATCTCAATCTGAATCGACATCTGAGTCGGAGGTTTCTTTCTTAAAAATATGAGTTGTGTCTTTTCTTTTAATTTTTAATCCGAGTCCTTAGTTTCCTTTTATCTTAAGCGCTAGTTAGGATTGGTGTCGAGTCGAGTTTTGAGTCGGGCTTACGTGCCTTGGGTGCGTGTGTAGGAGATATACATAGCTCAGTGCTGTGGCCATCACGTATAATACAAACAAATACAGAAAAAAGAATCAGCAAAAAAGCTCAAAAAAAAATCAAAAGTTCAAAAAAAAATAAAATTTATAAATAGCGAAAAATAAGTCAGAAACGAGAAGCCGAAACGAGCGGGGACGTAGGTGAGAGCTGTTGCCATGTAACGCAGAACTTTTTTTTTGCATCGAGAAAGAAAACAGAAATTTGCCTGATTGGTTTTTGGCGGCCATGGCGTTTGTGCTTGCGTGAGGGTAAAATCCATCTAGGATTGGTTAGCTGCGCGTCAATTTGGGGAACTGAGTTCTCTAATCTGGGCTGATTCCTTGGGGATCATATTCGTCCTTCTTTCTGTACAAATCGGTAGGCGAGTTCTTCTTCTCGTGTTTGCAACTATCCAGCCGCATAGGTTGATTTGGTGTAAACCCGGGATAATTATCAATCCTATTGTTGTGTGTGGATTAATTGTTTGCTGCTGATCCACCAAAAAAACCCCCACCTACTACAACCGAGGTAGCTGGTACTCTTCACGTGAAGGAAAGAAAACCAGGAAGGTTCGGCTGCTACTATCTTTGTTGTGAAGAGAGAGATAATCCAAGCTGCTGATCAAGTACCGTGAAGAACGGCCATCTTGGTATCAAAGTATGATTAATCACGGTACATGCTTGCTAATTTTGTTGATTTGATGTAACTGATTTCTTGTGGTTTGTCGAGCAGTTTATGGCTACCACACGCTACTTCCAAGGCTACAAGGAGGGTCTACGTAACCATCTTGAGGCACAAATACAAGATGTGTAGAACACGCTGAGTGAATGCCTCAATGCGAATGAATAATGGTTGATGGAGGGTCTCGATACTTTGACCATGTCCCTCCGCCGTTTAGAGGAGAGGCTACTACCACTGCCATAAGGATCCGGCGCTCGAGCAAAACATGTTGAGCAACACGACTGAGGTGACTATTATGGTACTGATTGATAGTCATGAAGACTTTCTGCAGCAGCCGAGTCATGATTTCAATGATCGCCGAGGTGCTAGACATATACGACACCGTGGAGGTGTTGAACAAGAGATGTATTTGGAGTGGGAAATGCGCGTTAATCATATTTTTGACAACTACAACTATATCAAAGAGAAGAAGGTTTGTGTAATTTCAATTAAGTTCACCAAATATACATTAATTTGGTGGGATCAATTAAACCGTGCTGAAAAGTATCCTTGTACATGGAAGGAGATGAAATAAGTCATGCGAAAGAGGTTTGTTCCAGCATATTATTTAAGAATCTTGCACACTATATTGCATTGACATATTCAAGATTCTATGTTGGTAGATGAGTACTACAAAGAGATATAAGTGCTCATAATCCATACACATGTCCGTGAGTCCAAGGAGATGACCATGACACATTTCTTTGAGGGATTGAATGAAGATATTCTGGACTGTGTTGATTTGATGCGATACGGTAACTTACGAGAACTTACTTATCAAACGGAGCTTGCTGAACAGCGGGCTAAGACAAAGCAATCTAGGGGTAGTCGAACCAATTCTAGTGGTTAGAGGTGCATCTACACACATGAGGAGGATGATGGGTCAAGTTTAAGACATTGTATCCACTAAATCAGTTGGGGCTACATACAAGCAGATGACAAAGATGGTGAGTTTAGCAAGTAGGTATCAAAAGCCAATTATATCCACTAAACCAAGTGAGCTAGTTGATAATTGCAAATAGCATTTTTCTATCAATCCAAAATTGCAGCGTGTATGACACATCATTTTCCCTAGGCACGTTTTCATGGGGTTAAGATGAGTCCGTCGTGCCTTGCAAACATATCTGATCCTATTCTTTTGTGGTTTTTGGTTTCAGCTTTTAATTTTTTTATAATAACTAGTTTTTAAACAGAGTGTCTTTTCAAGATAAGGTCTACTAGTTAATTATTGTATATACTGTATCGACTTCATTTATATCGGTAAAAAGCTACATATGAATTTTAGTTACTCTGTAATCTCTCATATGAACAGCCAAAAGTCACAAGCTGTAGCTAAAAATCATAAGCCAAATCCACAAAAGAACAGCCTCTAATCGAGCAAATTATAAACGCAGATGTCATGTATGTATCCGAAATGTTTGACTGCATGCTGACCTGAATTATTATTCGCACGATCAGATGATTCAGCAACATGCACGTTCCTCTATTATCGCCGGCCGTAGCTACAATTGTCCCGGAACAGATCTGAACCGTTTGCTTCACTCGCGCGTGGAGTTCTCCCCTTTTCCGTACGTTAGCTTCCCTTTCCCTTCTCCCTGTACAACGTGACTGTAGTAGTACTCTTTTTTAAAAAAAAACGGATTTGTAGTACTGCATAGTATAGGTGGTCGTCAATTTCTTCTGGGATATGTACCACACGTATAGCTTTTCAATCAGGGAAACTGAGGGAGCTAGCTAGTAGAATGTGTTGAGAAACCGTTGCTGGCGACCAGTCCGAGCGATTTCTCTGCTTAGAACAAGAACGAATCAATCACAGAATCACAGAAGAATAGATTGAACACACAGAGAGATAGAGAGAACTCCCGGTCTTTCTTTATTGCTTTTCTTTCATGCGTACATAATGAGGGGGTATGGCTCTCTATTTATAGTCTACGGTGGGGTGCCCAAATATGCCAGGACTCTTGGCCATGGGCCCAGTTTCCTAACACTCCTCCTTGGGCACTCACCCAACATGCTCATGCCTCGTCAAAACTCCATAAAAACCTAGTGGGAAAAATTTGGAGAAAGAGTACATGATACATGTGATGTTGCGATGCACGAATTGCCTCATTAAAAACCTTGGTCGAGAAACTTCATGGAAAACTCGTCAAGGGAAAAAGAGTACAATTCACCCAATTTCATTTGGTCTTCAGGACTTTATTTCTTTGGGTACTTAATCTTCATGATCAAGATTTAATAACGGGCTTGAGAGAATTCTCCCCCTGAATTCTGCACTTTTCTAAGTCTCATCATTTCAATCCCTCACACGCACCTTTCAAAGCTAGATGCGAGGAGTGACTTAGTGAACAAGTCTTAGTGTGCAGTACTCTAATCTTGTCCATCTTTGCAATTCATTAGTATAGAGGACTTGGGGTTGATATGCTTACATAGCCCGTCTGCACTTGTGTAACGCAAGCTGCATTATCTTCATGGATAATTGTGGGGGTTTGCACAATGTTCATCCCACATGACTGCTGGATGTGGTGAACCATTCAAGATAGCCAGCGCACTCTCGCGCGGCTTCATCTGATGCTATAATTTACGAGTGGTTCGTCAAGTAGCTACGAGCTTTGCTTAGACGATTTCCATGAAATTGCAGTTCCACCACACGAAATACATAGCCTGTTTGTGACTTAGCGGTATGCGGGTCAGCGGATACCCAAAGATCTGCATAGCCAATCAAGTTCAGATCTTGATTCTTTCTCGTAAAACAATCCGAGGTCCTTGCTACCTTGGAGGTATCGGAAAATGTCCTTTATGCCCGCCAATGCCTCTTGGTGGGCTCTGACTGCACCTTGCTAATGTGTTTACGGCAAATGCAATGTCCGGTCTAGTGCAGTTTGCTAAATACATGAGTGCTCCCACTGCACTCAAGTATGGGAATTCGGTCCCAGGACTTCTCCCCTCTTCCCTTGGTCGGAAAGGATCTTTTCTTGCTGTAAAGACTTACCGATTATTGGTACTTTCGAGGAAATGTCTTCTCAAAGCCAAACCTTTCGAGCACCTTTCAGGTGTAGGTCGTGATGTACCAAGACTCCTTGAGGACATGCTCAAGCTGCAGCCTAAGTAAAACTTGGTCTTGCCTAAATCTTTCATTTCAAATTCGACTCAAGAAGGAGCTTGCTTCTTTTATGTCTTGGTGTCCCGATGATATTCAGATCATCTACATACAGAGATTATACAAAATCCATTCGGGATCGCCGTATAAATACACAAGGACAGTCTTCATTGTTCGTGTAGCCTTTCTTGCAGAGAAAGTCGCTCAAGCGATTATACCACATTCTTCCAGATTGTTTCAGTCCATACAGTGATTTTCTGAGTTTCACACTGTACAGATTTCTATTTGCTCTGTCTTGGCTCGGGAGAGGGATTCCTTCAGGGACTCTCATATAAATATCTGAATCCAAGTTACCGTAAAGGTATGCAGTCACAACATCCATCAATTTCATTTCTAAATTCAAGTTCACTGTCATTGAGATCAAGTATCTAAAGGTAATTCCACTCATGACTGGGGAGTAGGTTTCTTCGTAATCAACTCCAGGACGTTGAGTGAAACCTTGGGCTACCAGCCTTGCTTTGTATCTCACTACTTCATTTCTTTTATTTCTCTTTCGAACAAATATCCACTTGTGCCCAACGAGGTGTATGTGGGGAGGTGTGCGGCATACGGGCCCAAAACATCTCTCTTTTATTCAGAGATAGCAATTCAGTTGCTATTGCCTTCTTCCAATCTTCCCAATCTGATCTTTTCTTTCATTCAGCGAGCGATGCAGGCTCGGGATCAAGATCGATGATGGTGGTAATTTTCTTTGCGAAGTAGATATCGATATTAGCTGTTGTCCTATTCAGGGACTCTCCCGTGTGCACATAATTTATAGCTATTTCTTCATGAGTTGCTTCTTCTGGAGCGATTGCTTTTACTGGAGCTTTACCTTGCACAGCGCTTCTTTCAATTGCGGTGGCAAGTCCCTTTAGTTTTTCGGCTCCAATGTGTGCGCACACATCCATGCCGATGGGGATATTCAGATCCGGTATGCCCTTTTCGGAAGGTGTCATACTTGTGCCAGGTCTCAACTGGCTCCCCTTCTCATTCTGGGGGACTTCAATGATCGGCTGTGATAAATCTCTCTTATCCTTCTTCACCAGGCGTCCCCGGTTACTAAGGATTCGAGGAACCGGAGTTCTCGTCCTCTTTTTTATTTTTCTGAGGCCTCTGGACGAGATTAGGGATACCTTCTGCTTTATTTGGTATTTCAACCCTCTCCGGTGCAGTGCGTGTAGGCACATGCGACTTAGTCACGCTCTTCAAATCACTAAAGTGATCAGGCAGCTGATTTGCCAATGCTCGCAAATCAATTGTCTTCTGGAGTTCTCTTGTCTTCTGGACTTCTATTGTCTTCTAGACTTCTTTATTTGCTTTACTAATGTCTTCTGGACTTCTCTAGTGCGCGGGTCATCTGCATAGATTCCCCAGGCTTGCCACGTAATTTTCCGACATTCTTCATCAAGGGGTTGATTTCCTCCCCCTAATGTTGGGAAATTTTCGGTGGTGGCCCTTGCGCTAGTTGCATAGGTGAATGGATATTTTAAGCCGAAGGTCTAAGATTGATGAGATTTGCTGCATGTAGGACTGCGGGTCCCCAACATGTAGCTAGCAAATTACAATTATGCAAGAGGGGTTGGGCAATAAATTTAATTCTCTTAATTAAAACCTCTGCCAAACCATTCTGGGTATGGACATGCGGTATCGAGTGCTCAACTGCAATTTCCATCGCCATGCAATAATCATCAAATGTCTTTGAAGTAAATTCGCCGGCGTTGCCCATTCTGATGGACTTGATGTGATGATCAGGAAACACATTTATGATGCGAATGATCTGCGAGATCAATTTTGCAAAGGCGTGATTTTTCGTGGACAACAAACCCACATATGACCACTTCGAAGAAGCGTCAATGAGCACTATGAAATACTTAAATGACCCTAAGATGGGCTGAATGGGACCGCAAATGTCTCCCTGGATGCGTTCCAGGAATGCAGGGACTTCATCCTTCACTTGCAGAGTGGAGGGTCTAGTTATTTGTTTCCTGGTGGCACATGCAGGGCACACAAAATCTTCATGATTCGGGAAATTCTTCACATTAATATTATGCCCATGCGAGTTATTTATTATGTTTCTCATCATCCTAAAACCTGGGTGGCCTAATCTGTCATGCCAGAGACAGAAGAGTTCAGAGCTTCTAAATACCGTCTTCAGGCGATTATGCAGCTGAGGCGCTTTAATGTTGGTATAATATAGCCCGATGAAGGAAGTTTTTCTAATATTCTTTTGCCATTCTCTTCGCGCTTCATAATGAACAGGTATTTCTTACCGTACTCTTCTTCAGTCTCAACGTGGAAACCATTTGCGCAGATATTCTTAAAACTTAGGAGAGTTCTAGTCGATTCTGGGTACAATAAGGCTTCTTCAATAACCAAAGTTGTGCCCATTATGGCTCTTCCTGAACCAATTATACATCCATCGCTTCTGGCGATTGTCGTAAGGCTGCCAGTGCTCTTACAAATCGACTGAAAATACATAATCTCTCTTAAGATGGTATGCGTTGTGCCGCTACTAGCTAAGCACACTTCCTTCAAAGGGCACTACAAGCGTTCTAATATATGGTATTTTATTAATATGCATGAGAAGGCAATCAACACATAGATAAAATACACCAATATCAGAACATATCATGCCATCATAAACTGAATAAATGAATGAATTTCATCAAATATCATCCAACCATCACGAGAAAATAACAATTCTTAAGTACCATCTATGCAAATTCTAACATATTCTTCCACACAAAATAAATGACAATTAAAGTCGAAATGCATTCAGTGCACTAGACTTCTTCTGCTATTTTCTCGGGGTTGACATTCTCTTCAAGAGAAATCATGGCGTTAACTACTTCTAGGTCGAGAGGGATTATCTGGCGTCGTGATGGTTTCAACTTCCATCGGTGCGGTGACTACTCGAATTCTCCCCTCACCGATGCGAGTGGGCTTCATCCGCCCTTGACCATCCCGCTTTGGCTTGCTGGCCTTATTCTCTCGTGGAGCATCCGATTCGCCTTTACGGGTCGGCCTTACCCTTCCTTCCCTTCTCTCATTAAGAGCTTTTCGCACCTTGTAGCTCCGGCGTTGGCTTCACAAACCAATGGAGCTCCAGTGGTCGAGTGGCGTAGTTCTTACGGAGAACTTTGTCCTGAGCCTCCGCAACTTGCATCATATCAGTCAATTCGGCGTATTCCTTATAGCCATCTTGACGATAGTTGTGTGCGGATTGTGCTATATTGGGGTGAAAGGTTTTTCTCAATTTTCTGTATTGGGGTACAAATCCTGTGCAAGGTAGAATTGTATTCCCTGACCGTCTTAAAGTCGGCAAAACCTCAGTCTGATCCACTCTCGCTCTGCTTGAGGAAGAATGGTGTACTTTAGCCTCTCAAACCGCTCCTGGAGTGCGGTCCAGAGTGCCAGCACGCTCTTCTCCGTCTTATACTCATTCTTGAGAGTGAGGCAGAGGTGGTGCCTGAGAAAATGAAGTGCCTGATCATTCTCCTCAGGTTTGGGTTGAGCGTCATTCAGTCCACCAATCCCAATAGTCGCGCGGAGCTTCATGACTCCAAGCACAATCTCGACATCGGATGCCTACGTCAGATAGTTTTGGCCATGCTGGGCCAGCTCCTCGAACTCCCGGTTCGTGATGCTAGTCATCTAAATGTGTATAAGTCTACTGCTGGTAGACATGCACGGAATAATTCACTGCAGGTAAATAAATAGTACAAAAGGTTCTCGCAATGTTTCAGAATTTTCTATGCATTTTCTATAATTTTACTGCAAATTTCAGTGATTAAAAGCAATTTAAACAATTACAATTAACCAAAAACAGTAAATAAATACAGAAAATACAGAGAATAATAATGGCATAAATAAATAAGCTTCAAATGCTAAAAATAATTCAAAATTCGGATTCCTGAGGCCCTTTTATGCTAAAATATGAAATTTCAGCAAATTCTGCAATTCCAGGGGGTTTATACGCAAATTTTCAGTTCAGAGAAAATTTGCGTAATTTTCTGATTTACCGAGGGGTTTTCTGCAAAATTCTGGACCCACTCGTAAATTTTAGGGCTTATTCATAATTTTCGGAACTACGATGCCTTTTCTGCAAAAAATAGGACTTAAATTGAATAATTAAGGGCCAAATAGCAATTCATCGAGAGCCGGAGGGCTTTTTCATAACGACGGTGCCCCCACCGGTGAACCATTTCCTCCCGACCCACTCTTCTCTCCCCCGCGCGGCCACTTCTTCTCTTTCGCGCGGCCCATTTGGCTGCCGCCCATATGACGAGAGGCGGCGGCGCAAAAACGGAGGCAAGCGGCGAGCACGGGCGGCGGCTGCGGCGGGTGGCGGCGTGGCGCCATGGTGGAGGTGCGGCCGGGCGGTGCGCGGCGGTTGGCCGGCGCATGCGGCGCAAGCGGCGCGGGCGGCGTATGGCGATGGCGGCGGCGGGCCGTCGCGCATGGCGGATGGCGGCGGGACCGTCGCGCATGGCGGATGGCTGCGGGCCGGCGCGCGTTCGGGTGTGGAGGCGGCCGCGCGCATGGGAAAGGCGGCTTTGGGCGGCGGTGCTAAGCGGCTGCGGCGCGGGCGCCTCGGGAAGGGCGGCTTTGGGCGGCCGGCGGCGCGAGAGCGCGCGCGCGGCGCGTCGGCGCGGATTGGCGGCACGGCGAGCACGCGTGCGGGCGTGGGAGACAAGGTGCCGGCGGCTGCGGCTACGGGCGACAATGCGCATGGGAATGCCGGCTTCGGGTGTGGCGATGGAAGCCAAGGCGGCGCGACGATATCTGACGGCGACAGTAGCCGGGCGGTGGTCGCATACGGACGGCGGCTAGTAGCTTCTTTGGGAGGGGCTACCTCGCACATGCAGTCGCAACAGCCGAGACACCAAGGGCGACGACGCCATGCAGGGCGGCTGGTGTGACGGCAGCGGGAGGCCGGCCGCATGCGCGGCGCGGCGCCCACCGGTGTGGCGGTGGCTATCCGGTGGCCGGGCCGCCAGAATTTTCATGGAGTGCTTGTGCAAAACTGAACATATAGAGATGCAAATTTCCTTTCCCTTTTCATGCAATGTCTGTGCAGGAAATAAACAAGAAAATAATAGTTTTCAATCTATGATGCAATCAACATCTACCCTTTTCCTTCGCAATTTACCGATCGACATTGTGCCGGCGACTTCAAGTCTGCTCGCGGTAGATTAGGGCGGATTTGCATCTAATCTACAGTGCAATCAACATCTACCCCGTTTCACAATCTACCGATCGGCATTGTGCCGACGACTTCAAGTCTGCTCGCGGTAGATTAGGGCGGATTTGCACCGTAGAATTTCAATCTAGAACGCGAAAAGAAAATACAGATTCAAAAGCGATCTAGAAAATTCAATCTGTGCTTCGATGATTACCTCATTCACCGGAGCGAAGTCGTGCTGATAACGTGTTGAGAAACCGTCGCTGGCGACCAGTCCGAGCGATTTCTCTGCTTAGAACAAGAACGAATCAATCACAGAATCACAGAAGAATAGATTGAACACACAGAGAGATAGAGAGAACTCCCGGTCTTTCTTTATTGCTTTTCTTTCATGCGTACATAATGAGGGGGTATGGCTCTCTATTTATAGTCTACGGTGGGGTGCCCAAATATACCAGGACTCTTGGCCATGGGCCCAGTTTCCTAACAGAATGCTAGACGCTTAAATTCATCAAAACAATCGAGCCCTTTTTATTTGCTTGGAACGTATATATAGTGGGGATTGATCATTGACTCCCTACTACTGGCTAGTATCATCGTATTCTGCTTGGTCATATCAAACTATTGTGGGGATGCTTAACCATAGTGTTACATATATAAAAGATTGTATCGATTTATCTTATCTTTTTGTAATTATTGAGGGACAAGATAGAAAAATCTCTTCCTATTCCATTCACACACATATATAAAGCCTCTTTTCTATTCCCGAGTGTAATTACACCCTATGTCATATCTCACAACATAGAGAGTATTTCGCGTAACAGAGGATATATACGTGTAGTATACGAATATTTAAGACCATTTAGATGGTGTGAATAATTTTTTAAAGGTAGCATATATTATTTTTTTCAACATACTCTTTTTATATGTGTATATGAAGATATTTACAAAATACGCTAAAAACTATAAACTCCCTTGTAAGTTTTTCATATGGTTCATATTAGAGTATCTTATAATTAATATATGAGTATACCTAAATTGATAAAGGGGTATTTCAATATTGTGTGTGTGTGTGTGTATATATATGTATGTGTGTGTGTGTGTGTGTGTGTATATATATATATATATATATATATATATATATATGTAGAGAGATAGAGATAGATGTGTGTATATATAGATGTATATGTATATGTATATATATAGGAACATATGCTATTCACTCAAGTTTACGATGTAATTACAATGCACTCTAACTAAAAAAATAGTAAAAATTCTGAAAAAATTTCTACATGTACTTCATGGTTTACTCCACCTATGTATAAAATTTCAATTAAATTTATTCTATGTTAAGAGTAACAAAAAAGAGAAATTGACAAATTTGAGACTTCAAATTTCTTAGTTTTTTCTCTTTTTTATTCCTCTGACTTCAAATTTGTCAGTTTTTTCTCTTTTTTGTTACTCAAAACATGGAATAAATTTGAATTTAAAATTTTATACATAGGTAGCACATGTTTAGAAGTATACGTAAAAATATTTTTAGAATTTTCATGATTTTTTAATTGAAGTGTACCGTGAGCTTAAGTGCATAGTGTGTGTGTGTATAGAAAAAAATACTTTTTACTCCGGTGTAACTACACTCACCTCTAATATACCATCTAAATAAACTTGAAATACTCTTTGATCACTTTAGGTATACTCGTATATTACTTATAAGATACTCTAATGTGACCCACACGAAGCAAAATTGCAAAGGAGACCACAAATTTTAACGTATTTTGTAAATACTTTTATATATGTATATAAAAAAGAGTATATCGAAAAATATACAAACCACCTAGGTAGCCTTAAATACTCGTAAAGGAGTTGGTGATTGGTACGGCCTCCACTGTCTGTCTAAAAAAACTTGTGCCGACCCACCTCTCTCTAATCTCCCCCCACCCCCCACCTCGCGAAACCTCCGCCCGAGACGCTGCTCCTTGGAACAATTTGCAGAAAATAATGCAAAAAGGGCGGTCTCGGGCGGAGGTTTCGCGAGGTGGGGTGGGGGAGATTAGAGAGGTGGGTCGGCGTAAGTTTTTTAGACGGATAGTGGAGGCCGTACCAACCACCAACTCCTTCATTTTAAGGAGTAAAGATACGGGAGACTGTCTCAAGTAGTGATCTTCTATTGTTGTTGATATCAGATGCTCACAAAGGATTTTGGTGAAGATGTCACTTCATCCAAACCAATCACAGAAAAGAAAAGAAGGTTGCAATTTTGCTGGGCCGTTTTAATATTGCCTATATTACAACACTCGAGTGTACTAAATAAAATTGTGTGTGCTTTTTTATTTGGTATGTATCACTTTTATTTGGTATTCCGTTGCAACGCACATGCACCTTATTAGTGTGTGTGTGTGTGTATACACACTCCTTTATCACTTTAGGTATACTCATATACTAATTATAAGATACTCTAATGTAAACTATACGAAAAAATTGTAAGGGAGTCCATAGTTTTTAGCGTATTTTATAAATACCTTCATATACGCACATAAAAAGGAGTACGTCAAAAAAATGTACATACCATCTCTAAAAAGTTGTTCATACCACCTATATGGTCTTAAATACTCGAATACTACATGTGCATACCCTCCGTTACGCGAAATACTCCTTACATTATGAGATACGACATAGGGTGTAATTACACCCGGGAGTAGAAAAGAGGCTTCCTCTCTCTCTCTATATATATATGTATGTGTATATGTATATATATAGTATAAATAACAGGGGCACCATGGTGCCCAGACTCCATGATTAAAACTTTCCATCCATGATTGAGACTTTCCATTTATAATTAAGACTTTCCATCCTGATATTACACATCATTGCACTTGCACGCATCTAAAAGCAATCTAAAGGTAGGGAGGCTTGGTGCAGGCACCCTGGTGTCCCATTTCAGCGTATATATATATATATATATATATATATATATATATATATATATATATATATATATATATATATATATATATATATATATATATATATATATATATATATATATATATAGGGATAGACTATTGCATGAGCGATTGAAATTTTTATCTTTCATCACCTAAAGTTGCACTTTGAATCACTGAAGTTACACATGTTTTTTGAGAGGGCTGCAATTTTAGTTGATTGAGAGTGCAATTTCAGGTTACCTGAAGTTGCACTCTGAATCACCTAAAGTTGCAGTTGTTTTTTTGGAGAGGGCTGCAATTTTAATTCATTGAGAGTGTAATTTCAGGTGACTGAAACATAAAAAAATTTCAGTCACCTATGCTATAGCAAAACTGATATATATATATAATATCACAATCGTTGATGTTGTCCATACAGAAGGCACAAGATGCTGCCCAAGGAAAGGACTTGCTTCACTTTATGGGTTGATTGAGTGCTAGCGCCGCATTCTTTCCCGGCGCTGGAGCCGGCTTCCGCCTCCGCTCGCCCCGATGGCGCTCGGCCTTCGTGTCGCCGGCCGAGGCGTCCGGCTTCGTCGTCTATCGGGCCCATCGACTAGCTCCATCGCGTCCAGAAGCTCCATTGCTCCTGCATCGGTTGAATCGACTCAACTGACTCCGCTTCCGGTCTCTGCACGTCGCCTTCGATGGCATCGGGCGACCTTCACCGGACTCCATTGGTGTCCTCCAGCTCCGTTGCGCCTGGAGGTTCCGACGAGGCGTCCGGTTCGCTCGCTTCATCGCCGGCCTCTGGGCTGCCAGCTTTGTGCCGGCCCCCGCTCCATGCTCCACGCCGACCGGCGAAGGTTACTCTGAGCCGACAAAGCGGCCTCTGCGCCGGCATCCGCGCAGACCTCTCGCCCGTCGGAGTGGGTCTCCGCGAGTCGACCTCCATCTCCGCGCCTTTCGCTGCGCGCCACCGCATCCGTCTCCGTGCAGTCCACCCGGTACGTGTTGCTTGAACGCGTGGCTCCGCGCGCCTCGGCTCTGCTCGCCGTGGCCTCCGTGCGCCTCGCCCTCCGCTCGCCGTGGCTCCGCGCGCCTTGGCCTCCGCTCGCTGCCATGGCAACGCGCGCCTCGGCCCCCGCGCGCCTCAGCTCCACTCGCCGTGGCTCCGCGTGCCTCTGCCTCCGCCCGTCACCGTGGCTCCGCGCGCCTCGGCCTCCACCCGCCGCTGTGGCTCCGCGTGCCTCGGCCTCCGCTCGTCGTGGCTCCACCGCTACCGCCAGCGCGACGCCGCTGACCTCTGCCATGACTCCGCCTCTACCCAGGCTTCGCCGCCCCGCCCAGGCCATGCCGCCTCCGTGCGGTCCGCCCAGTACGTGTTGCTTGAATGCGTGGCTCCGCTCGCTGTGGCTCCATGCGCCTCGACCCTCGCGCGCCTCGGCTCCTCTCTGTTAGTTAATTTCATTTAGCACTTTGCATAGTTTTCAGCTTTAGTGGTTTCTGCATGTAGTTATTCTCTAAATGTTGTCTGCATGTAGTTTCTTCCTCTGAATATTGTCAGCATGTAGTGGTTTCTGAATTTGTTCAGCATGTTTCCAGATGGGCCGACTCTTTCGGATCTTGCATGATCCAGAGGGAGAATCGGAGCACTAACTTGCATATAACTCAGTCGTGTAGTCAGTCAGCAATAAAAGAACAAAGGAGAAGCAGCGGCTGCCATCAAGAGATTTCAAGCAAGTGCTGAGCTACAAAGTGGCTGCAAACTAAAGGTCTTTCGAACTGACCGTGGAGGTGAATTTACTTCCACGGAGTTTGGAAATTATTGGGCTGATCAAGGAGTTACTCAGCACCTAACAGCCCTCTATTCTCCTCAGCAGAATGGAGTTGTCGAGCGACGAAATCAAACCATCGTTGCGATGGCAAGGAGCTTGCTAAAGGCAAAGGGAGTGCTAGGTTGTTTTTGGGGTGAAACAGTGGCTACTGCTGTCTACATTTTGAACCGGTCTCCCACGAAGAGCTTAGATGGCAAGACACCATTTGAGGCTTGGTTTGGAAGACGCCCAAGTGTGCATCACTTCCGCACATTTGGGTGTGTTGGCTATGTCAAGATAGTGAAACCAAATCAAATGAAATTGGATGATCGGAGCAAGCCTATGGTTTTCATCGGGCACGAGGAGGAGTGCAAGGCTTACAGGATGTATGACCCTATGTCAAGGAAGCTACATATTTCCCGTGATGTTGTATTTGATAAAGAGAGGAAATGAACCCTCGTATGTCTTAGGCCACTTTACCAAGTATAAAATAGAGCATGGAGCCTTCGGGCGCTTCGTGCCACTTTACCGAGTATAAAACACTGAGACACTAGTTCACCTTGGGCCACACTACATAGTATAAAAACGAGCGCAGATCCTCTAAACTCCATGCAACTCTGCAGAGTATGAAGCGCCAAGACCCTCATGCATCCCAGGTCATTCTACAGAGTATAAAATAAAGCGGAAATCATCCAGGCCCCATGCCACTCTGCGGAGTATAAAGCGCTGGGACCCTCGTGTGTCTTAGGCCACTTTATAAAGTATAAAATAGAACGCGAAGCCTCCAAGCTCTGTGCCACTCTATGGAGTATGAAATACTCTGCGGAGCATAAAATAAGCCACTAAGCTCCGCGCTCAACTCCGCCTCATCGCTGTTAGCTTGCTGGCCTTCGCGTCGTGTCCATTATGCATGGCTTCGTCACGGTGTTTGCTCTGCGTGGCTCGGTCGGCATGTATAATGTGGTCGCGGGTGCCAGCTTATAGTGTGTCTCTTGCATGCTCACAAAACCAAAAGCCAGTAAGCAGTTAATCAGTAGGTGTACTCTTGCACTATTAGAACAGGGAGTGCCTTGCCCTAGCGACAGGCCCGGTGAATATCATATGCCTTTACGTGCGTCCCACCATAGAGTGCCCTGCTATAGTGGCGTCCTCGATGAATATCGCTTTTTTTTGCGCACGCGCCCCACCAGGGAGTGCTCGCCCTCCATGGGTATCATTTTTCAAGGTAGGGGAACAACAGAAGCAGGGTCTCGACGGGACGACCACAACTTTGCCGCCTACATAGTAGGCATTGCCTCAGTATGGTGGCCCAATAGTGACGGCTTTGCCTCTACGCACCACATGCTCTTGAGGGCAACTACGACTTCGTTAGGGTTAGTGGACGCGTTCCAATAGGCTCGGGGCATCTAGGTCCCCGAGGGGCTTAGGCAGTTAGCTACGTCAGCTCGTCCCATGAACCTCAAAGCTTGCTAACGAGGAAGTACTGTTGTGAAGTACTTAACTCAAGTTCTAGGATTGACTAGTGGGCTTTAGAGCAGATCTAATATAATAGTGTTATATATATATATATATATATATATATATATATATATATATATATATATATATATATATATATATATATATATATATAAAAAATATACGGATTTATTCTTATCTTGTTTTAATTATCGAGAGGATGTTGAATACGCCATTTGTATATATAAAGCCTCATGTGGTAAAAAGGATGAGGTCCACTCTTTTTTTATTTACTCATATATATATATATATATATATATATATATATATATATATACGGATATTATATATATATATCCTAACCCATATTTTTCTTTAGGATTGTGATCAATCGGATTCGGTACCAATCGGATTCGGTGTCGGATCGGTCGGGATTAACCCATTTCGTTTGCACCTACTTGTTTGTAAGGAATGCATTTAAAAAATTTAAAAATGGAGTAGGAAACACCGACTTGATGTTACTATTTAATAGCTGATGTGGAAGATTTTATTTTACCAAAAAAGAAGAAAATGAAACGTCAAATAGTAGCACTAACCTAAAATCAAACTTGAAGATGTATATTGATTCGGACGGATATATTCTTATCATATCCTAACCCATATTTTTCCTCCGGATTCGGTACTAGTCGGATTCGGTACCAATCGGATTCGGTGCCGGATCGGTCGGGATTAACCCGACCCATTTTCACCCCTAATCGTACACGTGTAACCTCTAGTTAAGCCCACATCACTTACGGAGAAAGAGTATCACTTATGAAGAAAGAGTATCACTACACGTGTACCGCAAATGCCACAACACAAACATCTCCAGCTTGTTAGCTGCTTCAAAAAGAGGCCAGACATGTACTCGATCGCTAGGGAAAAGGCTGCTTGATCGGTTGCCTAAATTTAATAGAGTAGTACTATCGGGGTGGCCATTCTTGGTACGATGACATTGGGTCAAAATTTGCCGGAAGAAAGGATGCATGGTCTAAGCACTTGATTACTAAGCGGACATGTTCTAGATGGCTTTAGTTTTTCGTGTTTAGCAGTTAAAAGCTATTTTAAAATAGCAGCCTTTTAATTTTAGCTTTTTAGGCAACCACTCAGGTGTTTGACTTGAATCTTTGTACGAGATTCATCCTCGCTGTACGTATTTGTGTAGAACCGGATAGGTAATACTGGGATAAATAATGTTTTAAATTTTTTCACAAGTATTTACTTATCATTTACTCTAATAGCTACAAAGTTATGAAAATTATAATAATAAATCTACTAGAAAACCAAATATTCTCAAAGCTAAGCAAAAAGGTCGGAAAAACAATATGGTCGAATTTTGACTACGTGGTCGAAAGTCCCACAAATCTGAGCGCAACTTGATCGGAAAGACACAGTGGTCGGAATTCGACTATTAGTTGAAATTAACGTGGTAGAAATTCGACTCGAGTGGTGAACGACCAGAGAGTGGCCGAAAACCAACATAGTCGAAGCCAACATAGTTGAAGGCCAACGTGGCCGGAATTCGACTCGAGTGGTAGAAAACTAACGTAGTAAAAAATCAACGTGGTCAAAATCAGTGTGGTCGAAGGCCAAATTAACATGGTCGAAACCAACGTGGTTGAAGGCCAATGAGCAGTCTAAAACCGACGTGATTGAATCAGGTCGGAATACGACCAGTGAGATCGACGACGTCGTTGAAAAGAGACAATGTGGTTGAAGGCCTGATCATGGTCGAAAATTTCAATGTGGTCGAAAAACTAGAGAAAACAGATGATGAACAAAGGCTTTCAACAGAGTTTTAAAAACCAAACTTAATGTAACTTTTGATCTGTAAATTCAAATGATATGAAACTTTGCAGGGATCTTCTCTATGGTATTATGAACCTATTCCAACAAAAAATCATAGAATCATGGCCAAAGTTGAGAGCTTTTTCAGTTTTTTGGAAAGTTTCCTCAAAACCGAGTCAAAATCGAAATTGGTGAATACAATTTGCTCATGGATGGATGATGACCAAGATGGGTCTAGATGTATCCCCACATGTCACAGCAAGTTAGAACACTAAAGAAATCAAGTCTAATACCCTTAGATCAAGAAATCACACTTTGAGGCCAAATCAAGAGCAAATCAATCAAATCAAGATGGATTCATAGAAATACGTAAATATTGATGTACTGCTTACTTGAGAAGGTTCATTTTGTAGCCACTCCACCTTGGTGGACAAAGAGCACACCAAGTGCTCCACTCTCAAAGCATAACTCTAAACAAGAGAGAACACTTGAGAGAGAGGGCTTGGATGGTTAACTCTACATGTGTCCATCCCAACCCCTTTTATAGGTGGGCAACATCCAGCTACACCCCTTAATAGATCCTATCCATTATTACAATGTGGGAAATCCTTTAACGCCACACACAAGTGTTTTACTCACACAAGTTCACTTATGCACACTTTTCAAAGTGCATAAGTATGCATTCACTAAATCCTTATCCTTGATCCATCTTGGTCAAATCAGCTCCACCATGGCCAAAACTGCTCTCCAATGCATCGCCTATGCGCCGCGGTTTTGATCTAAGGTAGTTTCTGTTAAACTACTAAAATGCCATTCGTTGACCCGATCTTTACCAACCTTTGCAAGCAATCGTCATGTTTGCCATGTGTAGGTGCACTACTAGCTTGCCATGTACCGAACCATGGCTCACTTGGCCCGTGCAAGCCATATGGTGCCATCCCACCGTTCGAAGTCGCCTTCAACACTTCCCACCTTTCTCGTGCCATGCTTGAGCTCACCGTCTCACTCGGCATCCTCGACCGTTCTAGTTCTCAGCTTCTCCCTTAGCCCCGATCCTCGCTATTAACCACAGTTGACTCTAAGCGACCCTGCACATCCAAGACATAGAAATCGTTTCCAGGCATAAATTCTTCACAAGTTGACCTACATTAGTCAAGATATACATCGTGCAACCTTAATCCAATGACCCAAGTCATCCTATTTCAATCCATGACCCAAATCCCAAAATCCTCAAATTCTACCCAAAACCAAACCAGTCAAAGAGTGATCTTTGCAAACTCACTTAACCATTCTACAAATATTGCAGTGGTTCATCACAACACTAACTTAGACCTTCTCACATAGTCCTTCAATCTCCCCCTTGATGAACCCATTGGAAATACTCAAAAAATTCAAATTGGAGGTGGATTTAGAAGAAGAATTTTACAAAGAGAGCTCCAAAATGGTTACAAGAAGAATGCAATAACTAAAAATAACCATATGAAGCAGAAATAGAGTGAAGCCACTGAAAATAACAAATTTTTCATAAAAGGCTTCAAATCCACTAGATGAGTCAGGAAATCTCACTCTAGGTTCATATGAAAGAACAATGGTTTGATTTGACCTTAATCATAGTGAGATGAGATCATACTCTACTATAGCTCTACCATTCCCATCTAGGACTCTGCTTGCCCACGCTATAAAAGCGTCCCGAGATCGCCCAGATCGAGCACCCCGAGCTGCCGCACTTCTTAGCTCTCGCTGACACCTTGATTTCACCGTCTTCACACTAGAATTCGAGTTTGTGTTGCTGCCTTCATATCTAACTCCAACAAGCCATCGCCACCATTCCAGAGCCCCTTTATCTTCACTGACTAGTGTGCCAGCTTCCCTTTGACCCGAGCCACCTCGCCGAGACTTATCGATGAAGGTATGCCAGAGTTCGCCGTCCACCCGATTCTCTCCATCATTGCATCTCGCCGTCAGTCGTCCCCATCGACTATCACATCCCAAAAATTTGTTTTCTTTGAAAGCTAATTCCAATTAATTATTTAAAATTTTTGAGATTTTAATTGGATTTTATTTGGATTATTTGTGAAGTGCTAGAAGAAATATCAAAATTCCAATTTCCATTCTCCCGCTGAAATTTCGAATCTCCAAATTCAAATTCCAAAAATTCAAAATCAAATCTCCAAAATTCTGAATCACCAAAAAAAATGTTTGTTTTATTTTTCTGGGCCCATTCTAATTTTTCTTGACATATTCTTTTCTTTTCCTTTTCTCTCTTTACTTTCTTTCTCTCTCCTCTCGGGTACTGTTCATGCTACAGTACCCGAACACTGTTCAAGCTCTGTCCGTGCGAAGCGAATGGAAATGAATGCAAAAACAGTTCTGTTCTTTCTACCATAACTTTCCACCCAAATGTCCGAATTCAAATCCGTCTCAAACGTTTTGATCCAAGCAGCACAATGCGCATTCATCGCCGAAGTCAATGCATCCATTACTACCTTCCATTAGTGTTTTTGCTACCATTAGTTTGGTCCATTTCTAAAAACCGAAACCGTCGTCGAAATTACTCGTATTCCCGGCGATTCTCGTTTTTCCGAACATCGGCTATCATTATCGATTTGGGCATTCATCATTTTGGTGAAGTTTTTCAACTTTTGCTCGCGTCATCTCCTGTCTTAGCATCCAAGCAACTCATACACCATTTTTTATTAAATTTTTCATGCAACCAATCAGTGGGAATTGAGTTTTTCGCAGAATCGACTGTTCTTCATTTCCGCCATTGGTTTGTCGTCCTCGGTGAGCGCTTTCTCGATTCCTTGCACTGATAACAAAACCCCCATCCCCTCAACTTAATCCATAGCTTAGCTCACTCAATGGTTGGCCGAGGAGCTCCGCCACCACCATGCCAGCCGTCGTCGCCGTCGCGGGCCATTCTCGGACACCCTCAAGCCAAACCAACTTCGCCATCGCGTTCACCATATCTCTGGCGACCTCATGCTCACACCACTTCCTCTAAAACATCATTGGTTTGCTGGAGCCCCGCGTGGCCGCCGCCGCCGTGCGTCGCGACCGCTGCCACTGCCGCCTCACTCCGTCTCCGGCGTTGCCACCACCACCATAGGGTAGAGGACCTCTCCGGGGTTCCATTTTGGTAGTTCCCGCTCGCCCCTCTCTTCCCTAGCTGGCATCTCCTCCCACCATGGCCGCCACCTCCATGCTCTACTTCTGTAGAGTTTCTTGTTAGCTCTTCATTCCTTTGTGTTGGTTCTTTGTCACAAAAGAGCATTTGCTCACTTGGTTAGCCGAGACAAGCTAGTGCAGTCACCATGAGGTTGTGTGTTCAAATCCATGGAATTGCAATTTTTGTTCACTTTGTAGCTCTCGATTGGTTCTCATCTTTTCTGTTGAGTCAATGGCAAGCAGGTCCCACGCGTCATTCTCACTAAACAAAATCCAGAAAAGAAAAGATGCCAAAGAATATTCCTTCGTTTTGCAATTTCTAGCAATTTTCAATCCGATCGATGTTCTAATCGCTCGTTCTTCGTCGTCCGAACTTTGAATTCAGTGATTCAAATTTCTAAATTCATATAAAATCATAAAATTCCTTCCAGTATAAATTTTATATTTTTGTGATTTTTTGTATTTATTTATTCATTTGTATTTGTCGTTTCGCGCGTAGAACCCGACATCGCCGAAGAATATTCTGAGTCGCAGCAAGAAGGTCCAGACAATGTGCAAGAAGGCAAGCCTCCTTCGATCATCTTGTACCTATGTTACCAAAATCATTTTATTATTTTAAATTTAAATGCATTTTCTATGTTACATAAAATGATAATTTTTGCTTTAAGGATAATAGTTAAACCGATAATTGTTATGCCCTCATTTGACATTGACAACCATGTACCTTTGTCACCCTAGATTTCTCTTGTCTCAGTATTGAGACTGTTAATTTTAGAACAGTAGTAACTGCTTAGACAAGCTAGTTAGTCAGTATAACCCTTTGGGTGGAAAATTGATATGTATGATTTAATCTTTTTTATTTAAATAATTTAGTGGCAATAAGTATTGTTGTTGTTTTTAAACTAAAATAAAAAGGTGAAAATCGTTTCAGACTTGGGTGGATGGTAAGATTGGATTGGTGCAGATTTAGCATGAGAACTTGTATTGTGAATGCCCCGCCCTAGTCAATTAAGGACCGACGCTTGTGATTGTCCAAACTAAGCACTACCGTACAACCACAAGTCTATATGAGTATGACCTAGTTGATTAACTTGCAAAGGTTTAGTTCAGATATCACCAATGGTAAGTGGGTGCCAGGGTGTACTGGTTTACTCACAGTGAGGCACAGGGATTTACTTTACTCACACGACGCAAGAGGGGGCTTCTGACTGTGGTGGATTTAACCCTTCAGCGGTGAAACCTCAGTGGGTGGTGTCTACCTAGATTGGAGTAAGGTAAAGGCCTTGTGATAAATTATCTGGGTCTCATGCCTAAGGAAGCATGTTGGCTATTGTCGGAACCCGGAGTAACGACTCCTGGATCCTCTGTGTAAATCGCACTAGTCCAGGATCAGCTAGTGCACACAGTATACAACAAAGATAAATATCAACCATAATGACATTTATTAACTGAATATGGGCATGAATGCCAAAGTTTACATCAACGGCACATAAGCCAAAATTAAGTAATATGCAGCGGAAGAAAAACCGAAGCGGAAGAAGCCCACTGAGCCTGCACACAAGCAAACGACAGTAAGACGCGGCCTATTCGTCCAGATCTTCACCGTAGTTGACGTCTTCCTTCTCTGTGTGGAAAAAGCAACGTGAGTACAAACTTGTACTCCGCAAGTCACCCGGGAAAATGTAATATAATGATAAAGGCTTCAATGGAAGGCTTATAGGGTTAGTTTGCATAAAACAACATTTAAGAAATATAATAATAGATTGAAATTGCTGAATTTAATACAGTAGATAAAACAATACTTGTAATTGAAAATAATACCGTCAGTGTCGGCTCCGACCAAACACCAACCTATCCACGGGCATCCCACCCGGACCATCTTTTCCAAAAGACCACGTATGGATTCCATCCATCCACACACTTTCACTACGCAACTCTGATGAATTCCATCCATTCACCAGATTTCAATCTCTCACGAATTCCATCCATCCGCAAGGTTTTCATCTCTCGTGGATTCCATCCATCCACAAGGTTTTCAAAAACATTTTGAAAAACAAAGTCTAACCCATGAAAAACTTTTACTCAGCATGCCCATGACCGTGGGCACGGCTATCCAGGATAGATTATACACTCTGCAGAGGTTGTACAGCTTTACCCACAAGACACGATCATCCCATATTGCCACCGGGTTACACACTTCCTCAGGTGTGCGGCGAGGAGTCGTGACAAGGCTTTTACAATGCAAAGCCTTCAACCTGGTCGAGCCAACTCTAAGGTTTCACCCGATAAGTAATCCACTGGGCCGGGACCCCTCTTGAGTCTAGATGAGACTTCTCATGGCTTAACCACGCTCGCCCAAGTGAGACTTCACATGGCACCAACCACGCTCACTTTCAACCTACAACTCGGCTCAGGTTGGGACTTCATAAATTATTCAGCTAGGGCTGTCCCATACCAGCCATGTGGTAGTACAATTAGGGCTTTGCAACAGTAGCTCACAGACCGGTCCTTAATCTGACTCAGGCCCAACCACATACCCCTGTGCACGACAATCAACCACTGCGGCTCCAACCAACAGGGCATGCCTGCACCCACCACTCTAACCAATTGCCTAAGTCTAAACCAGTTTTATAATTTATTTTCAAAATATTTCATAAACCTCCTTGACTCACCAAAGTGAAGAGTACATCATTTTATGTAAAAAGGGTCATCATTTTATGTGAAAGATATCCCAAAACAAATATTGTAGCTATGCAGGTCTAAGCATTTAATATGAAATCTCTCTAGCCAATACTAATGTACTAACTAGAGTTTGATTCTAGGGTGACAAGGTATTGAGGAATTCAAATTCAATGGAGGGATTAACAAGTAGGCATTAACTAAATTTAAAACTGAATTGAAATACGTTGAATAAAAATATGCATGCAATATAATTTAAAACAACATAGTTTTATTTTGAAAACTGAGATCAACATGATCAAGGAGGGTGACTTGCCTTGCCCTTCAAATTGGTTTGAATCTTTGTCGAAGAAATCTCCCGAATCGTCGAAGTCTACACGTGAAAATAACCCACTAAATTCAAATAAATTTAAATTAAATTCAAACAAACTCAAAAATTCAAATTGAGGCTAGGAATGGGTAGAGGGGAATTTTTGATGAATTTAGAAATTTGAATGAGCCAAATCGGAGTTAGGACGAAGGAGAACGGGCTCCGGGAAGTGAAAATGGAAAATCTGGATATTTGGAATTATTTTCCTAAAGGAAAATCTAAATTATTGCGTCAGCGAGGAATTTCATTTCGGCCGAATTATTTTTCAATGGGAAACTGGATTATTGACGTAAGCATGACGTCAGCCCGAGAGGGGCACCGGCTGACAGTGGGCCGATGGTCCATGGACCAAGCCCACGGAGGGGAAAGGCGCTGACGTGGCATGGTTGGCGGGGCCGAGCTGGCGTGGCGCTGACTGGGCCGAGGGAGGCCAATGTGGCGGCCACCGGGCGCCAGGTGGCAGCCACGTGGGCATGGAGGCCGGTCGGCCGGGCGCGCTCGGGCTCGGGAGCTCGCCGGCGCTCGGTGGGTGCGGCCGGCGAGTGGCGCGATTCGGGAGAGCGGAGGTGGGAACCCGAGAGTGGGCGAGGTTACGGAGGTGGCCGAAGGCGGTCGGCGCGGAAGAGCGGCGGTGGCTCGGGCTTCGCGCAGCCAGGCTCGGTGGCGCCGAGCCGACAGAGGGGCGAGGACGTCAGCGAGGCGCGAGGAAGCCCGGGGAGGGATCGGCTGGGCGCGAGCGGGGTCGGGCCGAGCGCAATTGCTCGCCGGAGCTGCTTTGGCCACGGCGGTGGCAAGGCACACGGTGCCGGGGCTCTAGGGCGGCGGAGAGGGTGAGCTGAGGGCGGCGGGAGATGGGGTGAGGAACGGGGGTGCTCAGGCGGGGGTTAAATAGGGGGAGGAGGGTAGGCGGCGGATTTGTCGCCGGAGTGGGGCGGCGGTTGCGGGAGAGGCGCGGGAAGGTGGGGAAGTGGGGGCACGGGGAGAGGGGAAGAAGGTGGGCGCGGCTTGCGGAAGGGGAAGGGAGGTGGGCGGCGAACGCGGGAGGGAGGAGGGGCGTCGGGTAGGGCGGAGTGGCCGTTGCGGCTCGGCGACGGCGCGGCCGAGGAAGAAGGAGGCGGGCGCGCGGGGAAGACGGCCTAACAGGCCGGGCCCACGCGCAGCGAGAGGGGCGGAGAGGAGGCGCTGTCGGCTGGGGTCCGCGGGGCAGCGAGAGACGGGAGGAAGAGAGAGGGGAAAGCGGGGGCACCGACAGGTGGGGTCGAGGCGGGAGTGGGAGAGAGGGGGAGGTGGAAGCGAGCGGCGGAGATGAGGCCGCGTGGCCGATCGGGTGGCTAGGGGAAGCGCGGGCGGACTGAGCGGTGGACGGGCCGGATGGGCCGGGGCGCGCATCGGCGGTTCGGGGTCAGCCACGTGGCGAGAGCGGAGGAGGGGTAGGCGGGATGGGGCAATGGCCGGATGGGTGGCGACGTGGGCGGTCATCTGGCCGTCCACGTGGCGGCCGGAGGGGGAGGAGGGGAGATTATTTCTTTTCTGATTTTTGGGTTTTTCAGAAAAGCACAGAAATTCCAATAAGCCTCAGAAAAATATTAAATTAACTCCAAAAATTCCAGAAAAATTCAGAGATCCTCCTGGAGACATTTGGAACTTAATAAAAAAATATTTCCAACTAATGTTGGTATTTAATTTTCATACTTTAAAATACTTTTAATTCAAAAATACATTTTTAAACTCCAGAAAAACCAGGGAACCAAATAAAAGCCAAATAACTCCAATATTTAATTTGACATAGGATTTTTATAGAAAATCAAAATATCATTTTATTTAATAATACTTTTAGGTTTTTCTGAAACTGCTTTTCAAATCCTACTTTTTCAAAAACAGAAATTCAGGGCAAAACCAAATTTAAAACTTTAGGCACAAAAATACTTATTTTAACTTAAATTTTATTTTATTCCACTTTTATTATTTATTTAATTGTTTTTATTTAGCAAAAATTCGGGATGTTACAGCTATTAAGATGACTTATCTCTTGTGGGTAAAGCTGTATAACCTCTGCAGAGTGTAAAAACTATTCGAATAGCCGTGCTCACGGTCAAGGGCGGGCAAGGTGCGCTTTCACATGGTAGAGATTTGGTTTTGGTTTTAAAGTAAAAGTTTTGGGAACTCGGGAGTGGATGGAACTCTCAGAAGTGTGTCCTGGCAGATGGAGCTAGTGCGGGTGGATGGAACCCGTAGTCTTGAACCTTGGCGGTTAGAGTCGGTCAACTAGTATAGGTGGATGGAACCTTCACTAGAAAATTCTTGATAGTTTCTATTAATAGTTTCTGTTAAAGCAATTACTTTATTAAATTAATGCCTTCGAAAATATTTAATGGTATTTGAAATAAAATATTGTTTTGTGCAAAAGAACCATATTATCCTTCCTTCGTTAAGCCCTGCATCTACTGCATTTTTCCTAATACTTGCGGAGTACTTTTTGTACTCACATGCTACACTCAAAACAAATCTCGGAGGATTATGAAGCTTAAGAAGGAGCTTACGACTACTTCGCATGTGGATACGACGAAGGCTTTCTGGAGTTCTAGGTTACGCTTCCCCAATCAATTGCCTATGGTGTATTAATGGGTCTTCATTAGAATTTTTTTTGCTTCCGCTGTGTTTTGTGAGTTTGAGAGCTCTTGAAACCTCAATTGTAATAAATAGGCCATATGATCTGTACTCTCTATTATTGTAATAAAACATTGTTGGTTATGTAATCATCACTGTTTGACTGTGTGCACTAGCTTTGATCTGGGACTAGTGCAGTAATACACAGAGGATCCGAATTCGGAAATGCAGTGTCCCGACACCAAGGTCAAAAGTGTCGCATTGATCCCAGGAAGCCAACGCACGCCACGCTGATTCCCACCATCAATCGAACCATCATCACTGACCATCACGCCATGCCCCATAGCCGCATCTGAGCTGCTAGATTGCTTTGTTGTCGCATGAGGAAGATTCTGGTGGCCTCACCAACGTCCAGGTTGCCACCATTAGCCATCATCATCACTGAGAACCCTTGGCCGTTGATCTGTCCCAATCAGTACGTAGCCTACGTGCCAAGTCCATATCAGCGCAACCATCCCGTGTGTCCACCAAGTGTATGCCATGTCAGCCCTAGCTACCAGCTTATCCCACCACAATGCTCGGCCATGTCATTGGCCATGTGTCAACCATGTTAGTGCCATGTCACTCCTTTTGCCCCATGTGTCAAACCACGTCATGCCCGTTCACCATGCCATGTCAGCCAAGTCCTAAAAGGCTTGGTGGACTTAGTATATTGTGGACCGAGCCAGTAACATATGGACCCCACTATTAGATTTTCTTTTTCTTAATTTCGAAGAAAATATTCTCCTTTCTCTCTCAATTTCAAAGAATTTATTTTCCCGATAAATCTTCTGAGAGTCCATTCTCATCGATACGACCTTCGATTGACCCAATTTTTCTTCCTAAATTCATCTAAAATTGAGCTCTACCTTTTAGTTATGTTTTGTTAGTTTTGGATTTATTTGGATTTTTTAGTTTATTTTGTTTCATTTACTTTCTCTCTTATTAGATAATATCTTTGAAGGTACAGAAGCAGGAACTTAAGATCGAGAAGTGGTAACTGGGCAAGGCTATAGCAAGTCATGACCTTTGATTATTTTGAACCTATTGTTTCAAATCTAATTATTATTATTTTGTTTTAAATTATTATGCATTGCTAATTTATTACAAACCCTTGTACTTGGTAGTTATTAACCAATTTTGATTAAATGTCTCATTGGATAATTTGAATGTAATGGTTTCATTATCACCATAGGATGGTTAATTATCTAGTAATGCAATATTAGTATTCACTTATATTGTACATCTAGTATGCTTAGCCATGTTTAGTGGTACATTGGGCTCATCATCACATTGATCAATTAATTGATTTTGACTTAATGAGATATTGAATCGTGGTGGTCAGCCACACTAATAAAATTTATATACCATGGCATGGGTAGTGTTATTGGTCTTGGTTAAACAAAATAGTTTCCACTTGGGCGAGTGATTGTGTACTAAAGAGGGTGTGGTTAGCATATTAGGATGTAGATGCCTCGCCTAGGTATTGATTAAGGACTTAACTTTATACACCATCAATCTAAGCCTTATCATACAACCAAGCGATTGAGCATTGTAACAGCCTTGTCGTGATCTCTCTGCCACAACCCAACGAAGTGTGTTAATCGTGTGGCAATATGAGGTGATATTGTCTTGTGATTAAAGTTTTGCAATATCTACAGTGTAAAACTATTCGAATAGCCATGTCCCCAGTTATGGATAATGGTCGGTGATTTCACACGAGGGGTAGAATTTCATAAAATCTTGGTTGGATTTGGTTAGGGGGATGAATGGTCAGTTCACTTTTGGTTTACTCAATTCTTTTGATTTACTTCCTGATTATTTACTTTCAAAGTTCGCTTTTAATCTATTTATTGTATTACTCTAAATTGTTGATTTACACAAAAATAACCATTCAACCATCATTTGATAAGCCTTGCATAATTATATATTACATGTTGTTACAAATGACTTACTGAGTACTCTATGTACTCATAACTATATATTTTTTTGCTCAGTTGCTAAGGAAGAATCATATCAACTAGAGATACTTGAAGGAGGATTCTTTGATGACATCTCGAATTAGGATTTCGCTTCCCATTCAAATGCTTATGGAATGTTGAATGGCTACTAGTTTATCTTTATTTTCCATTGTTAGTTTGTTAGGCCCTTCAGTCTATTATTTGTAAGCTTGACCATAAGGTCGTTACTCTGATAATTAATAATATTTTCTTCTTTCATAGTTAATCATGATTATGGTGGATATTTCATCTATGGCATGAGGAGGAAGACGGACAGAAGGAATAACCTGTAGAGCTAGAAGCTTGGGGACTAACTCATCCTAGCGGTGGCTACAGTGGACTAGCAGCACGGTGGCTATTTCATCCCCACTCGACGGTCACTACCTCCACTGAGCTCCGCAACCACTGCCTCCACTTGGCAGCCGATGAGGGGATTTTGTCCGATCTTCTGATGAGAACAATAACTACAATTGATATGACGTTGACGATGAGCCTACTTGACCAAAACGACCAAGTATGTCCTGCAATCGTTACAACACACTCTTATCGTTACCAACTGTACCAAACACAGATGATCTTTCCTACAAGAAATTGAGAATCAAGTAAGAAAGAAATAAGTGTGATTTGAATTGTGGATAAAATATGAAGTTTCTTTGAACAATGGAAAGGCCTAAAGTCATCGTAGTTGGTCTAGTTGACATAAATAGATAACTGATGTTTTCTGAATGAAAAATAATCTAAATAAGCCTAAGGACTAGCAATGGTGGCCATAGAGGTTATAAAGAGGTGGTAGCCAAGGAGGGGGTCGACCTGGGGTTTGTGCGCCTCTAGGGGTGCACACAAGCTGGGCTCGGATCCCAACACTATTACAAGGCCTAAGTTGGCCCAATAGGTGATGCAACACCTCTCAATGCAGATTGTGACATGTTGATAGTAAATCTGAAGGTGGGGCTAGATCTGTTGGAAAGGTCTCATCATAAGCTTTCCATCAAGTACTCGAACACCTCCAACAAACTCCGTATATGAAAGTTATCATTATTTGAATTCCGTGCTATCAAGCTGACTCCGAATTGGTTTGGAAATGAAATTAGGTCAGTCTGGACTTTGTGGTAGTAGTGCTGCTCCTCTCACCTCCTGAGTAGAATAATAAGACATGACTTAGGTAGCAATCCATCCTCAATAGAAAAATTATGAACTCCTAGAAACAAGCTCACTTGATAATTCAACTATCGTGCAGATACCCTCGTCATAGTTCCTTGACTAGCACCTTATAAATGAGTCTTGTGTGTATCCAAGGAATTGATGTCCTCATCAGTAATGGCCACCCCTGCTGAGGGCATGGTGTAGGACGACGAATCTATGGTGGTGACGCAATTTAGGGTGAGATAGGATTTCTGTCGAGGGTAAGGGGGAAGGCGACAAGGTGACCAGATCGGTGGCACATGACGATGGATCAACGATGGTGGCTTGGACTAGGGTGAGCTAGGGTTCCAACCATGGCGAAGGGAGGGCAGTGACGAAGGCGGTGGCATGGCAAGAGCAATGGCTCACCATTGGCCCTAGCGATAGTAGGTGAGGAAGGGAGAATGCAGGGACGAGGGCGACATCATGGCTGAAAGGGAGGATACGATGACCTCTGTGACTTGGCATGTGGATGGCCAAATGAGCCCTTGCACGAGGACAGCCACAGGTGAGCGGGGTCTTATCAAATTTCTGAAAACCATGAGGACCTTTTCCCAAAATAGGCGAATGCAACGAAGCCCACTAATCTGAACGGGGCCTCTACGTAATTTCAAAATTAATGAGGGATTCTCTGCAAAACATGCCATTTCGTACTGTATCACATCTGCATTTTGTACTACATCAGATCTGTATCTGCATAGCACACTCAATCTCCTCTGTACTGCACTATTACAATATACTAGTAAGGTGCCAGTGTGTTGCAACGAGATCCTAGAAGAGAATGATATATATAATCAAACGTGATCCTAAATAGTACAATATTATCATCTAACCATAATTTAAAATATCATTGCTGTGAGATAGTTTTTTAGGGTTTTTAGCATGCCTTCCATGCTAGCCATCTACGTTGAGAAAGGGAATCACTAATTAGCATGACCAATGGCAAGCTAGGAAAATTCTCAGTGGTTTCTTGGATAGCTAGAGGTTAGCCTGATTGTTTATACACCAAACTAAGAATGTGAATTAGTTAGTTCACACCATAAGAAGCACTAAAAGCAACATATTAAGATATAAAATGACATAAAGGAAACAAATTATTAGACAGTGCCTTGTTATAACTTACAACTTATTGATACATCTTCTTCAGTTAGTTGGAAGGGTATTTTTAAATTCAAACTAAAGAGAAAGCAAATCATATTGAAGTGCTTATATATGCCTAAATGAAGCATGTGCTGACATGTATGTTGGCACCGTAGCTTGAAATCTACACAAAACATAGGCAATATTAAAAATAAGTTAATTAAAATTGCAAACTGCTAACTAATTACAAAGTTGTCCACTTACTTGAGTGAATACATAGGATATCTCGACCTGCATGGAGGAAAGCGTCACGATCATCAATTACTCCTTGTTCACGTAGCTTAGATGCATCTTGATTTAATGAATTGTAATGGCCCTAAAGATTAAATCAACATAGATAAAATTTACAATCTTTCTCAAGACAATAAGAATGACATGTGAAACAAGTATGTTTGAAAGTAGCATGAAACATATATAGACACTAAAGAAGTAAAGACATGTAGGAAGTTCACAACAAGTGTTGACTAACGAGAAGTAGCTCTGTAACTCAAATTCTATAACTCTAAGCAATGAGTAAGCACCAGCTATGTTCTTCCTTTAAAGTTGGCAAGCAATATTTAGAAATTGGTGTTTGGCAAGCTGATTAATCAAGTGATTAATAAACTACAAAATGAATAAAGTGGCACTACATAGTTCTACACAACATATTTTTGGAATTCCAAATGGCGCTACACATTGGATGCTGTGTAGTGTTGTATTGCCAAGTTTGTTGAGTTGGACTAATTGAATTATGTGTTCAAAGGAGATGTAATTTGCAAGCTATAGCCTAAATGCCAATGCTCATGTATCGAAATTTTCTTATGCCTGCAGATATAATTTTCACTTGTGCATCTTCTAGCATGGTTATAAAAACTAAGAGAAACTGATATAAGTTAAGAAGGTAAGAAGATATGATGCAAAACCTTAATTATTCATGTTATGAAAATTTTCCTAATTTGACAATATTTTAAAGGTAATTCATTCCTATTGTTTTAGTTATTAATTATATGTTGGATTTAATACAAGAAAAAGAAAAAGAATAAAGAATAAACTCTCAGTCTGCTCTAGCCCAATGGGTTGGCTCATTTAGCCCAATCTTGTTGGCTGCTAACCTTAACCTTATCTACCCCCTCACTCTCTCCCCCTATTTCACTCCCACGCCATCTCTCTCTAGCTCTCTTTGTCCTAGGTGTTTTTGCCCAGATCTGCTATGTCAGATCCCGGAGCAACAACTCCGAAACTCTCTGTGTTAATCGCACTAGTCCAAGATCAACTAGTGCACACAGTGGATAACAAAGACAAATATCATAAACAATGACAAACTTTATTTAACTGAATATGGGCCTGATGGCCAAAGTTTACATCAACGGCACATAAGCCAAAATTAAATATAAGCAGCGAAAGGGAAAACCAAAGCAGAAGAAGCCCACTGAGCCTACCCACAGGCAAACGACAGTAAGACGCGGCTTATATGTTTTGATCCTCACCGAAATCAAAGTTGTGCTCTGAAAAATGATGAATTGAGCAACATGAGCACATAAAGTACTCTACAAGTTACACCAGAAGGTTTAATAGAGTTAATGCATCATAAGGATTAACAAAGGAAAGCATAGTAAGGTTAATTGAGCGAAAAATAGAATTGAAGTAAATATTATAAATAGATTCAAAAGCTGAATTTGATACAATAGATAGAAATAAGATTTTAACAAAAATAATATCGTTAGTGCAGGCTCCAACAAACACTAACCTATTCACAGGTATCCCACCTGGACCATCTTTTTCAAAATGATCTCATATGGATTCCATCCATCCATACGATTTTTAATCTCTCATGGATTCCATCCATCCATAAGGTTTTCATAAACCATTTTGAAAAACAAAGTCTAATCCATGAAAAACTTTACTTAGCTACCCATGACAGTGGGCACGGCTATCCATGATAGATTATACACTCTACAGAGGTTGTACAGCTTTACCCACAAGACATGATCGTCCTATATTGCCACCGAATAAACACACTTCCTTTAATGTGTGGTGAGGAGATCATGACAAGACCTTTACAATGTAATGCCTTCAACCTGGCCATGCCAACACTGAGGTTTCACCACAACTTGAATCCACAAATTGGAGTCCCTCTTGAGCCAAGTGAGACTTCTCATGGCCTACACCACGCCCACTTTCAAGCTACAGCGAGACTCAGGTTGGGGACCTGCAAATTAGTTAGCCAGGACTGTCCCATACCAGCCTTGTGGTAGTACGAAAGGGATTTGCAATAGTAGCTCACAGACTGATCCTTAACTGACTTAAACACCAACCACATACCCCTTGTGCCTAGCAATCAACATTGTATCACCAAATAATAATGCATGCCAGCAAGCACCCACTACCTAACCATTTGTCTAAGTCTAAACCAAGTTTTCATATTTTATTTGAAAATATTTCGTAATCATTTTTGACTCACCAAAGTCAAGAATATATTTCAAAAACTTATCACTTTATGTGAAAAGGTATCCCAACCTATGATTATTTTAAGCATCGCTAAGGTTTGCTACAAAATGTCTAGTTAATACTAATGTATCAACTAGGTTTTTCTCTATGGTGATAAGGCGTAGAAAGTTCAATGTCAAAATCGGTCATAACAAAGGATTTGGGTATAACTAGAATTTAAATCAATTTTAAACTAGGTTTGAATAAAAGTACGCTTGCATAATAATTTTAAAAACAACATAAATAATTTGAATTATTGGGATCAACATGATCAAAGGTGTAACTTGCCTTGCTCGAAGTCTTGATGCTATGAATGGTCGAAATCATACTCTCCGGAATCGTCGTAGTCTACACGCAAAGAACCAAAGCGAATACATTCAAATAAAATCCAAAAATTATAAAATATATATTGAAGGATAGATTATGATTTTAGATAAATTTAGGAGAAAGAATCAACAGATTCAGAGTTCGGATGACGAAGAACGAGTCATCGTAAGATCGGTTGGAAAGGAAATTACTGAAAATATCAAACGAAGGAATAGTTCTCAAAATATTCTTTTTGGTTGGATTTCTGTTTTTCTAGTGTGCAATACAAGTGGGGGGATGAGGAGAAGAGGCTGTGGTTCAATTTATAGGCCAAGAGGAGCAAAGGAATGGCCAAGAGGGAAATCTCATTATTTCTTTTTATTTTTAGAAAAAGTGAAGTGACAAGAAAATATTTGGACCTAAAAAAAATAGAATGAATTCTATGGATATTTTGCAAGGTTTAAAATTGAATTTTGGAAGTGAACTGAAAGTTTTAAATGGAACTAAGGTTTAGAAAAAGAACTGGGTTTTGAAATTTGAAATTTAAATTTTAGGATTACCAAATAAACTACAAATATTCAAAATGATGGTATAAATAGATAGATTGGAATGTTTGAAAAGTTTAGAAATTTGAATGGATCCAATCAGAGTTAAAATGAGGGAGAACGAGCTTCCGGAACTTTGAAAAGAGAGAAAAAGAATAAATCAGATTTTTTTGGAATTATTTTCATACTGAAAAATTGGATTATGATGTCAGCATGGAATTTCTTTTTTGGCCGATTTATTTTTCAGCAGAAAAAGATTTTTATTAGACTAACAGGTGGGGCCGGTTTATGGTGGACTTGGTTCACGGATTGGCTTGGTTCACTATGGACTCGGTCCATCGCTGACGTGGCAGTCGAAGCCGACGTGGCAACCGAAACCGACGTAGCTGCCACTGGGCTGCCACACGGCTACCACACAAGCACGGGCGCTGACACAGCAGCACCGACCGGAGGCGGCGCTCGGGCCCAGGGGCTCGCTGGCGCTCCGGCGCTTGGCGGCGGCCGACGAGTGGTGCAAGAGCGAGAGGGGAAGCGAGGGGAGTTCGTCGGTACCTTTGGTTGTGCTAGGCAATGACCGAAAGGCGGTCGACGACGAGATGAGGCGGCAGCGCATGGCGTCGGCGGCGAAGGGTCTCTTGCGGCGGCTTCGCTCAGTGAAGAGGCGGAGGTCAGTCGCCGGGGCACAAGGAAGATGGAGGTGATGTCGGCGAGGTGCGGGAGTAACCGAGGTGGCAGCGATTCCTCGCCGAGCTCGGTCGGTGCTCAGAAAGGGGCATAGGTGATGCGGGGCACTCGGGCGTATGAGAGAGGAAGAGGAGGGGAGGACGGGGTGCGGGGTGAAGAGAGAGTGCTCGGGGAAGGCTTATATAAGTAGGGGGGTGATGAGCGGTAGCCGGTTACTCACCGGAATTAAGGCTAACACAAAGGAGCTTAAAGAGGGGTTTAACTCGAGCAGCTTGGTGGCCAGTAATGGCATTGAATGCTCGAGCTAACGGGAAGAAACGATAAAAAATTATGAGCTCGAGGGGGCGCTAATAGCAGCGGATGGAGTAAGAAGAAGGGTGGGGAAGAAGAAGGTGTTGACATGTGGGCCCCGCATGTCAGTGAGAGAGAGAGAAGGGAGGGGTGGACAGCCGGATGGATGCCACGTGTCGCCGGGTGAATCGGAGTCGTTGGTTTTAAAACAAAGGGGTAAGTGGAAGGGGATGGCTCAGATTAAATCAGGCAGGGATGGATTGGATCTGGAAGCGCCACATGTCGGATGGAGGAGGTTTTGGATTTAAAATTCATTTTAATTTTCAAAAATACAAGGAAGCCTAAAAATACTTAGAAAATAGCAAATAAAGTCTAAAAATTCCAAAAAAAATTCACTAAAATCCCTGGAGATGGTTTAGACTTTGAGAAAATATTTTCAACTTAAATTTATTATTTTAATTTTTACAAAAATACTTTTTAACTTTAAAATTGATTTTTAAATCTAGAAAAGCACATAAAAACCAAATAAAAGCCAAATGCTTTAAAATAATTAATTTGAAATAACTTTTTTATAGAAATTTAAAATGCCTTTTAATAATATTTTTATATAATTTTTTAATTAAATTATTTTTAACAAAAGCCTTTGAAAAGCTAAAAACAGGCAAATAAAATCTGCAAAATTCAAGCAATCAAAGAACAATGGATTTTATTTTAAATTAAATTATTTTTAATATTTTTATTTACTAAACTTTTTTGAAATAAACAGCTGGGCTGTTACATGCTACCTATGGCAGCCTCCTCAATTTTCCCTTGTTCTCCTCCACTGATCCACCTCACTCTCCTGCACCAACGCCGCTCGCAAGCACCATCGCCAATACACCCTAGCACCACTGGTTGATCCACCAAGTCTGACAGTGTCCTTCGTCACCAGCCAACCCCCTGGGGTGCTCTCTCCTCCTGCTGCCTTCAAGCATCGCAATCTCCTACCATGTCGGCGCAAACACCTAGCCATCAGCCATCTTCCTTGGGTTCAATGGCCTCCTCCCTCCTCCTCCTCCTCCTAGTGCCTTCAAGCACCGCCACCTCCTACCACGCTGGTGCCGACACCCTAGCCACCATCCATATTCCTTGGGTCTAGTGGCCTCGCCACCGTCTTTGACGCCAATGACTGGCTTTGCTTCCTACCCGACCCCACTCCCATGGCGCAATCACTCCCATCAACTACGCGGCCCTGTAGGGTGCTGACGCTGACCCATGGGTCCCACGGCCACGCCGATGCAGCTTCCTTCGATGCCGATGACATGGTTGCATCGACACCACCTCCAACGAGGAGTCGCGCATTGGAGCACAGTGGCCACCACCACCGGTTGTGTAATGCGAGAACTCACCATGACAAGCCCTCAGCCTCCACCGATAGGTACGATCCCACCCCCGCCTCCAATCCGATCTAGTGTCAGCTAGGGTTTGATTCTAATCTGGTTTTGGGGAAATTTTTTGAGTGTGTTTTTATGTGTGTAGGGTGTTGCAATGGTGCAAGAGGGGGAACAAGGACTACTCATCGGTGATCCTAAAGAGGAAGATGGCGGTGTTGATGGCCACGATGACAATGGTAAGGCGAGGATGAAGGCACCATGCGACGTGGTAGTGGTAAGACAGAAGGCGACAATGCTTGCATAGTCAGTGCAAAGCAGGAGGTGACGGTGGCGTAGGGATGAATTAGGATGAACAAGATGCAGTGTGGGAAACTCGAGACAACAACATGGCAAGGGAAGAACGCTGTCGTCTCTACCTCTTCCTCATTCTCCATTGCTGCCTCCCTTCCCTTGCGTCACTGCTTCTCCTGCAAGGTACCGCCATCTCCTCTCCTCCCTTCCCTCCCGGTGCCTTGTCCAGTCTCTTGAAGCCACCTTACCGCACCAGCACCTCCCATCACCGCTACCTCCTATTGCTGGTGCACCTAGCAGCGAACTGCCCTAGCGTCACTTGGTGGGGGTCTTGCCGATAAATATGGCAAGGTGTCATTGCAGGAGATGGATGGGAAGGATAAGGGAATGAGGGGGTGGTGTAGGTCAGAGACTTAGAGGGGAGAGAGGAGAGTGGTGTGCAATTGGGAGCATGGGAGTACAAAATTTGAAAACTTTATCTTCAGTATCTTTTTAAATATTTAGATCACATACATGAAAATCATATGTATATGTACAAGTACTTTCACAATATCATAATTTTATTGGGTTTTATAAATATATTATAATAGTAATTAGCGGTGAAAATTATATTTTAGAGACCGTGTCAATATTTAAAACGATTTATTTTTATGAACCGAAGGGAGTACAAATTTTTAAATACACTGATTCGGTCTTATTTGTTTCCTCCACCCGAGTAGATCGGATGAAAAGAAAAGGAAAGAAAAAGGCGTAATACAGAGGCCTATCTTGACTCGTCCGGAGTGTTGAAATTAACCCGGCCGGGAATTTATCCCATTCCTAGTCCAGTCAAGGAGTAGTTAGCGATGCGTCAGCACCGAAAGCTGGCTGGCTCGTCTCGGAATATAATCTTGCCAAAGGAAATGCTCTTTCTCCTGCCGTCCTGCGGATCGATCACTGCCTACTGTTAGTCCAAACTTTGCATGCATGTGGCCAAAAAAATAAGGAAAAAAACACGGACTGCAATTCTGCAAAGGTGATACTTGTTTTCCAGATTATAGTTAAGGAGCCCTGGATGAGAAGTTTTGCCACAAACGGCGGTATTAATCGGTAACCGGAGAATCCTCTGGTATTTTTGGTACCGGCAAAACTTTGGTGTTTATATATAAATGGATGGAAGTTTTCCAAATTCATATGTACGTAGATGGAGTAAAGGTATTGGGTCTGTTTTTTTATTTTTGCTACGATTTATGGTTTTTGATTGTGACTTACTAGTTTTATAAATAATAGTGATTGCTCTGATAAATCAAAAGTTAAAAGCTGTTGAAAAAACAAAATAAAGAGCCATTGAATGCACATGGCTTCCAATTTAATTGATAGCTGTGCACATGCCGATCACGTCAAGATCTGTTTAGTATCGTCTATTTTTTTGTTCAGGCTTATGGCTTTTGGTTGTAATTCATGACTTTTAGACTATTTGTAAGAGAGAATATGGAGTAACAAAAACTTATATGCGATTTTAGTTGATATAAATGAAGTTGATACAGTGTATACTATAATTAACTTATAGACTCCGTCTTAAAAAAATCACTTGTTTAAAAGCTAGTTGTTGTAGAAAAACTAAAAAGTAGTTTTTAGAACTGAAAAGAACATATCTATATATTTAAACATTTCTTGGGTACAACCAAATTAAGCTAGTACGTAGAAGTTTCAGGCTAAGCGATGACATCCAACCGAAGCTAGCTAGGTCTATCTATTTGGGTAGCCCCTGATCCAACAAGTGATTTTCTACAACAACTAGCTTTTAAACAAGTGATTTTTTTAAGACGGAGTCTATAAGTTAATTATAATATACACTGTATCAACTTCATTTATATCAACTAAAATCGCATATGAGTTTTTTTGTTCAGGTTTATAGCTTTTGGTTGTGATTCATGACTTTTAGACTATTTGTAAGAGAGAATACGGAGTAACAAAAACTCATATGCGATTTTAGTTGATATAACGAAAACTCATATGCGATTTTAGACTATTTATAAGAGAGAATACGGAGACTAGTTGTTGTAGAAAAACTAAAAAGTAGTTTTTAGAAACTGAAAAGAACATATCTATATATTTAAACATTTCTTGGGTACAACCAAATTAAGCTAGTACGTAGAAATTTCAGGCTAAGCGATGACATCCAACTGAAGCTAGCTAGGTCTATCTATTTGGGTAGCCCCTGATCCAAATATTCTTCACATTTTCTTATCCACATGAGAATCGAGATAGGTTTTCCCCCTCTAAGACGAATTAACTCTACATATGATGTACCTGATTACCTACCTCGCATGCATGCGTGTTATGTTTTCGTGCATGAATGGAGAAAGCAGAGCGTGGCACTATATATATATATTTTGACTGCAGCTAATATCTATTATTTTGTGAATTTCGAAACATTAACAGATGATGGAGATATCGACATAGACAATACATATAGTAAACTCAAGAAATCATTTTAAAAATCTGTTTAAAAAAGCGTCTCGTTTGTTTTCACTTTCGAATAACCTAAAAGTCCAAAAAATGTGGCATAATAACTTAGCTTCTCAACCTTCCAATGTTTTCTTTTTCCTTGTCCTAAATCTTTAATGTTCTTCACTTTAAGCAATCGGATTGCTTTTCTTATAAACATGGATCGCACACGTTGCATAAGCGTGTATGCACCACTATTCGATCTGCAGATGAATTAATTGCCTGTTCCTTTTTCAATAAAAAGATCGCTCTAATTTGTATATGCAAAATGAGAATATACATAAGCTCTTCACGGTTGGTTTGATTTTGTGCAATCAAGAGCTCCTTTTAGAGTAATCTTGCAGATTTGATCAGCTGATCTTGTGCCATTTGATTTTGTGTGTGCAATCAAACTCGATCGTTTTGGACTGCACAACAAACATATATAATGGAACTCAGATGGACAAAATCATCAGACTAAAGAAGTTTGATTCCGCAAAATACCAAGTACTAGTAGTAACACGAGCTAATTAAGTGCTCGATCTACATTGCATTATAATTATAATGAGAGAACGTACGTACGTACAATACATACATACTCCAGGTCTCCTCCAGTTCATGGATCTTTACATGAACTCACACCACATCATATATACGGATACGATCGATCGAGATAGAAATACTGATAAGCATCGACCATACGTACGTACGTACGTTGGTCATGGAACTGATGATGGATCAAGTTTGGTTGATCTGCCCCCGGCGCCCTCCTCCCTCTTCGTGATCTCCTCCTCCGGTGCGACGGTGACGACGACGTGACCCCGGCTGCTCGGGCCGGACGGCGGGATGAACCGCAGCCGGGCGAGGTCGCCGCCGCCGTGCTCCCTCTCCGCTCGCCGGCGGAGCACACGGCGCCACGGCAATTCGACGGCGGCGCCGTCCTCTCCCTGCACCGTCGACGTTGATGAGGTCGACACCACGTCGCCATGAAGTACAAGCCTTTCTTCTGCACTTGCCAAGAAGGCTAGGCCAGTAGCAGCAGCTATGGCCATGGCCAGAACGAGAGCTAAGAGCTTCGAGTGGAGCGAGCTCATCGTGTTGTGTGTGTGTGTATACAAATGTAGCTAGGCTGCCCTAACTATATGGCTGCTATGGTATGATCTCAACTCTGCTTAACTACGTGTGATGTGGTGATAGATTGATCGATGGCTAACTGGCTATATATAGAAGGATGTTTGGTACGTGAAGATAGACAATGTGCCGGGTAGTTAGAAGGTAATTGCTGAATCAATCAAAAGGAAGAAGAGAAAGTGGTTACGTGCTTTCGGTCAATAAAGCTAGCTAGCGATGAATATATCGATCGCCTGCAAGTTGGCAACAGTGCACGACTGTATATAACTGTATTCGATCCATCCATCCATCCATCTCGTGGCTACGCGTATCGTATCCGATGCCTGGCAATTTATTGTTTCCTTCTCGAGGTGGAAAAAGAATTGTGCTGCGCTATCTTAGACTGTACTTATTTGAGTTTAAGCTTTATCCTTTAAGTTTTTATGTTCTAATTTTTTAATTTTATCTTTTTCTGGTTTCTTTGCCTTTTCTTTTTCCCCTTATGATATAACTATTTTTTCTTTTTAATTTGTTAATTTAATTGCACTGAAAAAATTACTAGCAGTTACAATGAAAAAAAATTATTACAGTAGTAAAAAAAGTTAGAAGCTTGAGCTTTATATGCCCAAACGAGCACCCCGGGCCATGAAATCGACGCCAACCCTATCCACGTTATGTCTTCCGGAACGCCGAATTTTTCCAGATTTTTACCCAGGATTGTACTTTTTAATGTGAGATTTCTCTGGACATGAGAAGTTTTATATAAGCCTTTACGAATTGAATTGTTTTATATGAAGTTGACGCGCCCTAAACATGCTCTAAATGGTTAGAAAGGATGCAAGTTTTTTTGGGGCAACAAATTAGATCAGCGTGTTTCTAGCGTAAAATGTACAGATCTCAAATCACGTGAAGAGAAGAAAAATACTCCGTTTAAGATCAAGGCTGAATAATTTAATTTGTTTAGGTGACCCGGCTCACCTGCAGCGATTACTCGATCAACGCAATTAATGCTCCGCTGTAATAATTGTGGAGGTACAAGATTTGATGGACGGCTGAGTCCTTGCCTCCCTGTAGCAAACAGACCTTGTCTATCAAAATCACTCATCAGGGCTTCGTTGTACAGTATACTCTACACGTACAGAGAGGGAATAGCTCAGTAACGAACACGTCGTAAAACCAAATCGAACGGGTAATCCATAAATAAATCCAACGCGTAGTTATCAGGGCTCGAACGGACACAGATACCTTGGCGGTTGGCAGCTCTAGATTTTCGGTGGACAGAATACATGCAGCAGTACAGCTCTCCTTCCTAGGATCAGCCATGAGTATCCTACAAGAACGTTGCAAGCATGGATTGAATGATAGATACACAGCTTCATCGCAGGAAAAAATAAGGCAAATAAACAAACTGAAATATGCATACATAGGAACACTTGACGATCATCTTGTTCGGTAACATGTCTTTCCATATTAGCTCAAAACAAGATTCCATACCAGTAGCTGCAACGCAAAGGATAAAGAACGGATGCAAGTTTAGGGAAGAGGATGATCACCTTTGCTCGACACTGGGCCGGGTCCAAGAACTCCTACTATGTTTCACTTTTCGAATTTCGAACGATTCAGCCTTGGCCCAGTGTATTGGTACGTTGGGCCCTACGATAGTCTTTGGGTATTTCAGTACCGCGGTTATAGGCTTACAAATCAGGTCTATTCTAGGATTGGACCTCTAAGGTTTAGGCCCAACACTGACCAGGTCCACTCACATGTTTGTGATTACTGGGCCCGTTCTTTTTCTTTCTCCAGCTATGTCTTTTAGCTACGGCTTATAACTTTTGGACTATTTATACGAGGTAGTATGAAGTAACACAAATTTACATGTGGTTTTGACCGATATAAATGAAGCCGCTATAGTGTGTATTACAATCAACTTGTAGACTCTATCTTAAAAAGACACTCTGTTTAAAAACTAGTTATTATAGAAAAGTTGCAGCTTTTAGAAGCTGAGAGATCCACTGCCATGTCATATGTTGGGCTGTCATTGGTTCCACCTTGGGCTCGAGAATTGAGATCGCCTAGTCTGTTAGCTTGATGGCGACGCCGGAGATGGATGTCGGGCTGAGTTACATACAAATACAAATAGGTAATGTGAGGCTTAGGCAAAAAAAAAACTACTCTTGCTGTTCACTTATAACAAAGCAACCTTTCTACTTAGGGTAGGTTGTACAAATCCACAGTGATCTCGGAAATCTACTTCTCGCAGCCTGATTATTGGTAACCATGTTGTCGTCGCTATATCAAGAGTCTTCGGTGAGCAAGATGAAGTCCAACGTGTCTATCTGGACGGTCTGTATTATTAGTATAATAAACTTAACTTAATGTTATTAATATAATGTAACTTTTTCTCTTATTCATAATGAGGTTTTCCCTTCACTTGCATCTTTTTTTACCACCCTTACTTCTCTTTTCCAAAAATATTTAGAATCTTTCATGTAGAAAAGCATCTACGAATTGGGCTGAGAGCTGCACTAACTGGCAGCAACTGACTAGAGTTTTTTGCTATTATGGTACCCTCTAAGTTGGGCTTCGACGAAACGGTATCTACGTCGTGGGCTTCTCTAAAATAGTACTCTTGTACTTAAGACTTCTCTCAAATAGTATTCTCAGGGATTTTAACTCAAATAATTTGATTTTCGAATTTGTACTCTCCTAATTGACTGAACTGTCCCTACGGCGGCACGCCGACTGGCCGATCGGAACGGATCCCAAATCTTGTCACACAAAGCTTGGGATTCGGATTCGGCTCTACTCTGATCAGCAAGTTGGGGAAATGCGAATCAGGTGGTCTCGCATCGCGTGTTGGGAGGATTCAAAGTGCTCGCTTCTTTCTGTGAAAAGGAATCGCGTGTGATGTCCAATCCCGCTAGAGATTCGCAGGCTTAACAAAATGAGCAGGAGCAGTTCAGTCAATTAGAAGGGTACAAATTCGAAAATCAAATTATTTGAGTTAAAATCCCTGAAAATACTATTTGAGAGAAGTCTTAAGTACAAAAGTACTATTTTAGAGAAGCCCACGACGTAGATACCATTTCGTCGAAGCCCAACTTAGAGGGTACCATAATAGCAAAAAACTCGACTACATGACTTGAATTGGGCTGCCGACCTAACACCTCAGTACATACATGAGCTGACTGCGATTTAAGGGCACATCTCTGCGTTGAGCCTATAGAAAGGTTTTGAGGACATATACATGCAAGCTTACTCCCAACGAAGTATATACTACAACATCAACTTAAAAGGTACAATTTTTGGGAGCAACAAAAACCACCATGAATATTCTAGTTTGGAAAAAACATGGGAGCAACTAAGAAGATTGAGAATTTGAATAAAACCTGTGTTAAGATAAGTTTTGGGTCTCTTAATTTGAGGAAGAGATAGAATTTCGTGTTCGTGTTTGAGTCGAACACGGTTTAGATCTCTAGTATATAAAAGCAGGTAGAGGTTAAGTGTTTTAGCTGTGGCTTTGTGGAGACTTTTTGTGCTAGAGTTTTTAGAGGTGCCGTGAGGGCGTTTTGTAGCCAAACATGATGTAGAAGTAAAATATCAGATCTGATTTCAAAGAAAAGAAATCATCGCTGACGTCGTCTTGTTGTCTCAATCAAAGCACGACGTGGTTTCCGAGCATCATCTTTCTCGTGTTCTCGCGGTGGCGTGCTAACACATCTCGATCTTGGGCGATACGAGCACGGTGTTGTCTTTGGCGTGTTCTCATTCGAGCGGTCGAAGCTTTCAAGCGAAGGGAGAATTCGACTACGTGCAAAGGAGGTCAAGCAGGTGGTCGTAGCAAAGCGGACGAAGCGAGCGATCGAACACCGAGCGATCGAAGCGTTCATTGAGTGTGAGTAAAAAGATCAAGTGAGCCATTGTGCAAGTAGTCGAGTGTGTTGCAATTGAAATCTATAACTAGCAAAGTTGGATTTTTTTTTTTGGTTTGAGATTTGTTTTTCAGGTATCAAAAAACGGTGATAATCATTTACCTTCTTTGATTACGCCATACAATCTTACAGTTATAATAGACTGAAACAGAAAAATCTAATCATAAATTTCTCGAATCTGAACCCACCCTTTACATACTAGTTTCTTTTGTTGCCAATGCCATCCAAGCACCTGAAGATGAGCAACAAGAGAGCAGCAGTGCAGGAAAAGCCACCTTTCGTTGTGGAAAGCCTAAAAGAGGAACCAAGTGCTGGATGGCCATCTTTTGGGACACTTCTTGCTGAACTATTGAAACTTGCTATTGAAGGAGTGGGGAATCTACTCCTCAACCTTGTCCCACTACGCCTGCGACGTGGGAAGAGAGAAACTGACCTCACCCCACTGAAAGACAGGCTTGTGAATTGTGATGCCTGAGGACGGAAGGGAGACCCCAATAGCGCAGAAGCTGAGTAGCACTCCAACGAGGACCGAGACACCCCATGCTCCTAACGCTGTAAATGAGACGGCACCAAAGACTCAGAAGAGCATTAAATCATCAAAATTAAGGGATTCTACTCTGTCAAGCGAGTACAGGTCCTCCAAGAGGTGGGAATACGCAGAGTTCTATGGTTAATCCGAAGCAGCTCAAGTAGGCTCAAAGGTCCCAAAAGACCGGCTCCGCCACCGCCACCGGGAGAAGAGTGGGGAGGTTGCCTATGAGACTAACCATGCAGAGCCCAAGCCTGCTGAGACGAAGCCCGCGGCTTACAGTGATCCAAAGTATGATCACTACAACATCAGAAGCAAATATGACGCCGATAGTGGCCACAGGTACTGATGCTATGTCCTTTGTCATCGTGCCTATGATGTCTTTAGCCGGCATCGATCTACCCCCAATGTAGCACTATCGACTTCCAAGTGCAAAGCACAAAGCTTCTGCTTATGGGTCACTGTCTCACCCTTCTTTCCTCCCATAAGATTTGGCAAGTAGTCATCCCAGTTAGGCGGGGAACCTGTATCAGTTGGCATCCCGTAGCCTGCTATGCGATTTCAGGAAGCCAAATGTAATTTTCGCAGAAAGCAACTTGTAGCCTAGTAGTTTTGATATGGTAATCTGAATCTGCCAGTTGCTTGAGTTCAAGACTTGCAGATGCGTGACAGGTGAGAACTCCATTTTAAGCTGGAGAATGCGAACTTTTCGCACGAGTCATCGCATTGAAACGCGGATTCACATTCTCCTGTTTTAAGGCGAGTTCCCACCATTACGCTTCATGACTTATGACAGGTAAACCCATGTCAATTCAATTGCAGCTGCTCCTGGTTCTTACTGAGCTGTACCTGAAAGTGAAGTCTCATTCGGTCCTGGTCCAGTTCTGCAAAGCTGTGAGCCAGTGGCTCCAAACCAGATACAGCCGAAAGATCAGACCGAGGGGTTTCAAAGAATGTGTGTGTGGTGGTCTAGTCTGAATTCTTCCTTGTCCTAACTTTGATCTTCACATGTGATGGAATACTAGGCAAAGTGAGCTCCTTTTAGAAGTGGTTCTTTTTTGTTTTGACTTACTACTTCCTGTTTTAGTAATTAGCTTTTAAACGATATATCTTTTTAAACCGAGATTTACAAATGGATTATAGTAAACACTATATTGAATTCAGCTATATTTGCTAAAATCATATGCGACTATTTTTTTATGTATTGTTAGTTATTTTTATTATAATTCAAAAACTATAAGCTAAAAGTAAAGGCACAGTTCAGAAGGATCCACACTGGAGTGAGTGACGGGCCTGTTCTTTTTTGCTGCGGTTTGTGGTTTTTGGCTGTTTGTATGAGAAACTATAGAGTAACAGAAACTCACGTGCGGTTTTTGTCGATATAAATGAAGTCAGTAAAGTATGTACTATAATTAACTAGTAGATCATATCTTAAAAAAATACTCTGTTTAAAAGTTAGTTACTGTAGAAAAACCAAAAATTAGTTTTTAGAAGCTGAAAAGAACAGGACTAGTAGCTGGGATCCAAACAAAACTCGATGAGCTGGTCGCGACGCGGCCGATGTATACATTCTACACCTTTCTGTTGTCTATCACTACTAGTCACCAAAAGGATATATGTTATATATACTCGTGATATATACCGGTGCAGTCATGCATGTAGCTGGACGGCACCCTCGGAGACATCCCAGATCGGTGGTCCCGGCCATGGACTGAAGGCATGGAACAAGATCTGAATAATCTGGTCGATCCACAATGTTGGCGTACGCACGTCTTGTGGTCTCCGGCGCCTCCTTTTTGGAAGAGTGAGTGTTAAGAGGAGCTGTCGCTTGCTTGCCTGAAAGACCTATGCGCATGAAAGACTTCAGCCACCTTGTGTTAAGAGGTACTGTTGACTTAACCTTCGAAAATAATCATAATAAACCGCGCGCGAGTGTGTAGTTAAGACTAGAAAGAGGCTGGAAATTGAATCCACCGAGGTAGTAACTAGGATACGAAACATGCGAATTTATCTTGGTTCCGTAAAATCTCTGCATTCCAATGGTTTGTAAATTTCCGGAGTGCTATGATAGCTAGTGCTGAAGTCAAGAAATGGTTGGCGGTATGCATATAAGGGTATATACAATGGTATAGATAATTATTATCACAAGCTTTCTAGGTTATCTATACACAGCACTAAAGACAGCTCCTGTAATGGGTTATTTTTTTTTACATGTTTCTATAGATAGCTTCTTTATGACATAATATATCTTTTTTCATGTTACAGTCGACCGTTGTACGAGAGATAACTTAATTATCTATACTCCATCTCTTTTCTTTACATCATCTCGTATTCTATGTGATAAAATTTACAGACAACTTATATACTCTGAACCCAGGAATGGAGTGGTCCCCAAAAGCCACAATCTTCTGACGGGTTCACACCACACATGGCACGCGTATCCTCGTCAAACAAATTGTGCACCGATCTTACGTGTAGAAAAATGAAACAGAAGGAAGAATGTGGTAATAGCAGGCGACTGCTATTTTGGATTGATCATTCACGTACAGCTCACCAGTTTCGTGTCCTAGGTTGTACACGTCGGTCCTTGCGCCGCCGCCGCTAATTTTCTGTCAATCGAGTTGGCTGGCGTTGGTGGCGAAACCGGAGTTTACAATAATCAAACTTCGAATGCCATTGTTTTGATCACATGGTGTTCCTTTCTGTCCCTATACCTAGAGGTGGGCATTGCACCGTACTATACCGGCACAACCCAGATTCACCGTACTTCGAGTCGCATCATACCATATCAGCTCGGTCCGATCACCCCACCGTGCCATGCCATGCCGACCCGCCTCGCTTCCAACTAAACTCAGGAATGGACCAAAGCCCACCGTGCCAGCGTTCGTGTCATGCCAGCCCAACTCAACCAGAAATAACTATACACGATGAAGGCGGTGGCGACAATGGTGAAGGCCACCACCATTTCATTCCTCCTGTACCCGGCTTGTTAAAAACCTAGTTAAATTTTTTTTAAAAAAACTATGCATACATTGTGGAACGTAGCATAATCAACAATAAATTATAGAGGACTCACATCACAATTAGGATCTCAACAGTCGAATATTCATAAATTGCCTTTTGCACCACTGCTTCAGACAATCCTTGAACATATTTTTGCAGAATATGAAGAGTTGTTTGCATCACTGTGTTGAAGAAAAGTTTCTTTAAAAAATAATGGATGACATTTTCCATCTATATGTATGTGAGAAAATCAAATTATGTGATTTAAGTCATCTTCAGAGACATGTAGCTTTAAATAATTAGCTATGTCCAAATAAAAGTATGAGACACCATGATAGAAATAGTCTGTTAGCAGGACAATGAGATGATAGTTAAAATGAGTAATAAAAAGTAGAAGTAGTCATTACATGTTCATTCCACTAAAACAAGATAACACTAAAAAATCGGTATAATATAATTTATGAGTCACTACATATCTTCCGCTAAAGAGGAGAATGGACGGACAGATAGGAAGACTCTAGATATTGCTAGTTTTGCTCGGGTTTGATGCGTGATCATCTTACCAAGCATGTCTGTGTGGACCATTTGATTAAGCATAGATCCTATTGTATTATATATACTAGTATACTACTCTTGTTGTTTTCTTTCATATATAGTACAATAATAGTGTCAGTACATCTATGTACATGATCATATATTTCGTAGTATACTTGTGATCATCCCTATTCTAGAGAGGGCAATCTTGCCCGATTACATGTGAATAAAACCCCTAATAAAGATAGATATGTTTCTTGTTTATTGCCTACGGTGGGCACCTTCGTGGGAACAAATCTCTGCCTGATGGGCAAATGGGCATAGGCACGGGGGGGCTTCACTCGTGGCTATTTACCCGCCAATGATAACTACCACGTAGGCCCATGTCTGAGAAAATCCTAGAGAGCAAAGACATCAATCCAAATCCGGTGGCACCCAAGGCACAGGGGGTGAGGAGGGAGGGGACGGCGTGGGGTGGTGGTGGTGGTGCACGTCCTGCTGCAGCAGCGGTGCCCTCCCCCCTGGTGGCCCTAACGCGTGCCACCTCGACCCCCTACAACCGCGAGGCCGCCGAGCACGACGAGCTCCTCTTCATGCGGCTTATGACTAGTACTTCTGCTCCCCTCTGCAATGGTTAGAAAACTAGTTGTTGCAGGCAAATCCGGTTGTAGGACCGAAATGGCGACAGAGGGGGGTGAATGTCGCTCACTTCAAAATCGCCCCCAGAAAATTGTACACTGATTTTTCAAAAAGATGCAAAACAAAGCGCCTCACAGAAAATTAAAATGAATTCTGCTGAAATTTGGAACGCATGCGACACTGAAAAATTCAGCATAAATCAGAGACCAGCCAGTAAAAAATTCAACTGAAAATATCGCTGTCTGGATTGCATGCAAAATGGAGGAAAATCAGAAAAAGAAGAAAAGAAAGGAGACACTAAGGGAAGAGCTCACGCTGGAACAAGGAGCTTGGCCAAAAGCTGGAGAGAGAAAAAAATGATTAAGAATTAATAAGCTAGCAAATGGCAAAAGCCTGCACTATCGTGAACACCAAAGAAGAAATAGAAAGAGAGCTTGCATACACTGCCATGAACAGTAAGAAAGAAATAAAATGAGAGCTTGCATGCACTTCCGCAAGGAGACTTTGCTCTCAAGACCAAAAGGCAAACTGGGAGTCAACTAAAATATGCAAAACGACAAGAACTAGCAGCTGCAGCCGAAGCTTCATATGGGGAGCACAGACTGTCCGAACAAAGAACCAATTTGCTGGCTGCAGATTTAGCTGGCCGAGCAAAAAGAAGGATTTGCAGGCTGCTGAACCAAACAAAAGAAGAAGGACAGGGATGCTAGCGAATAAACAAGAACTCAACAAACATCAGGCCATTAAGCTGTCGGCACAAGAGACAAGAGGCCCAGAGAGGAGATAAACAGAGTAGGGACTTAACTATTGACAAAAACCTGAAATCCACTTCAACCAAAAGGATTGATGCTATAAATTTATTCTCCTCAGATCACAAGCTCAAGAACATGATCCAAATACCCCTAGGACCCAAGGAAAACCAAGAGTTGGACTGAAAAGCTAGAAATTCAGATTTTGACAAAACTGAACCTCTTGCAAGAACCTAACCAAAACTCAAATTACTCCCCAACCATTGATCCTTTGGCCATGAAACTTTGAGGATATGTTAGCAATAGCCATGGGATAATCCAGGTCAAATTTCATGCCATTTCTCCAAGGAAAACAAGAATTCACCAAAACCCTAGAAGAGGAACTTGAAGAACAGAGCAACCCTAAATATGAAATCTAAGATTAAACCAAAGTTTGCTCTTGGGAACTCGATCAAATGATCTTGAGGCAACATCCCAACCTAGAGCAACCCATTTTGGCACTCTCCAGCAAGAATCAACAAGAAAACAAGAAACTCACAAATCCAACCAAGAGAGTATCGAAGGAAAAAATGTACTGGAGAACAAGAACTTCAGATTTCATTCATTGAAGCAAATGGAATACAGATACGTCCCGATACCGTGGACATTCGGACAAGATGATGATTACAAGCACATCACTCCATTCTCTCCCACTCCCTAAACCAAGAACTCAAGCTCTACATGCATAGGGGGGATGAACACACTCTTACTCTGGAAACTATCGAAGGGGACAAGCAGGGAGCACCCTCTGCCTCCACCAACAAACCTCACCCACTAAAGCCTAAAGCCAAAACAACCACTAAAGCCTATTTTAACTAAAGGAAACCTTAATTCCCTCTCAAGTGCTCAAGTGGGCATGCAGCCCCTCAATCCTATTTATAGCCTACGGCTAACGGGTCTCCGCCCCGTTACGCCCGCTATTTCCAACGGAGCCCGCTCCCGCTTGTGCAGTCTTGCGAAATTCCCGATTCGCCCCTCTGCACCTTCCGGGAAGCTTCCGCGCTTCCTTGCCTCGCACGCCTCGCAACCACCTCGAGTCCACGTCGTCTTCGACACATCCCGACCGTTCGACCTCGGCGCCACTGCGCCTAGTCCGGTCCACCGTGTCTCGCCACGACTCCACTCGACGTCCTGCAGCCACACAGACAAGAAACACGTCAAATAGCACCGCTCGACACATGAAAGCGTAATTACCATCACACTTACCACAGATGAAGTCCAAACCTGTCGAATCATCGGAATATGCGTCCTAATCCCATACGACCAAGTTTGACCAAAGTCTGACCGAGCCCGATTGCGCCATGCAACGTCAAGGTCCGAACCACCCAAACCAAACTCGACTGACCTAAACCGATGTCAATTACTCATCATACACATGTGGTCACGTCCACATGGTCCATCAATCTCCCCCTTGATGAGTATATTGACAAACTCCGAAAAAGCGCAAAATTGAGTTTGAGTTTGAAGAATCCAACATGGTCCAAAGAAAGAAGTGAAGCTAATGACCATGTCGACACAAAGATCACTAGAGCAACAAATGAAAGAGCAAATTGTTCTCCAAAGCTCTAAAATGATCTCAACTAGCTTTTTCTTCTCTATTCTCCCCCTTTTGGCAATAAACACATCAAGGATGCAAAAGAGAGAATATGACCATGTCAATGGATGAAATGGCTGAAGGTTGATTATTCTAAGCATTTAGAGCCATGAGAATTATCCAATATGACCAACAAGTACTACACCAAGCCATAACTGAAAAATGCTATCTAGATCATGACAACATATATAAGCCAGCTAGAGCACATAGATGACAATCTGAAAATGAGGTGCATTATGTGAGCAAGTCAAGTCATCAAAGAGCAAAGTCTAGCTAAAGACATCCAAGGATGATGCAGGCCATGTCAATAAGCTAAGTGTAACTACGAAGCTCAAATAGAGTCCAAAGAGAATGCTATATACTCAAGAATGAAACATTTGTTAAAGTACTTGGTTCTTGTTGTAGCTTAAGCAAATTGAGCACAAATGACATATTTTCTTTTGAAATTCATGGTTGTTGCCAACCAGATTTTGTTTTATCATGTGCTAGACCTCAAGCCTTATGCGACTACTTCAAGCGATAAGCTTAAGAAGATAGCCTAGGTCATCCAAAACTCCCCCTAAGTTCATGCCAAGTGCAATGGCAAGCCGTCTCATAGGAGAGAATTGGTGAGATCAGTTTTTTCGCACAAAAAGAGATCTTTTTGCTTTTTAACATATTGTACTAACTCATGCATCATCAAGAGACTAAAATAGCTCAATCTAAGGCTCAATAGAGATTCAACGCTCAACTTAGCCTATTTGACATGGCATGAATCATAAAAGGATAGCTAGAGCAAGACTAGACTCAAATGCGAGCATGACAAGTTTTAATTCAAGTTGAGCAATTTTAATTAACTTATCATGGCAAAAACTAGTCTACACATATGAAGTCATGATAAATCTAGCAAATGAAGCACAAGCCATGGCTAGGTGTAAAGTATTGTAAACATGTCATGAATGGATAATAAGCATGGCTCAATGTAGTTATCTACAATGCAGAATGCTGAAATGCAATAAAATCCAGCTCCCCCTCAACATGAGATGCAACTTTTAGTTCAAGTTGAGTTGAGTCAATATTAAGCTCCAGAAGCTCCCAAATGAACTCCCCCTGAACCAAAGCAATAAAAACGAGAAGTCGGCAAAGAAAACCACAAACAGCAAATCTTAAAGCATAGATAAGATATAGAGACAACTATGGCTCAAACCGACTCTCATCTACCCCATATGACTCAGGACAATCGGTGACAAGAAATCACACACTAGAGAGCAAACACGCACTGCCTACCCGAGGGTGGCCCAACCTCGCTAGAACCTACAAGAAGTGGGTGAGCTCGACCTAGTGAGATAAGAAGCAGCTAATCCTGGAAGCACAAGATAAGAGTTAGAAGTCTAAGCATCTCGGCAAGAGAAGCACTCTAACCTATGCTGGAAGGACTAAACCCAAATGCACCCCGAGTGCAATGCAACAGAAATGAGACAGAAGCATAAACAATAGTAAAGCAGTAAAGCCCAAAGCTCCCCCTCACTACAATCCGTAAGGACACACCACCCCAAGCTCTCCCCGCAGAGCTGAAAACCTCGAACTATCCAAAGGCTTGGTGAAGATGTCAGCCAACTGGTGGTCACTCTCCACAAACTGGAGCACTATATCGCCCTTCTCTACATGGTCTCTAAGGAAATGGAAGCGAATGTCAATGTGCTTGGTCCGGGAGTGCTGCACTGGGTTCTTAGCAATGTTAATCGCAGAAGTGTTATCACAAAAGAGTGGAACACTGTCGATAACTAACCCAAAGTCTCGCAGGGTCGAGACCATCCAAAGCACCTGGCTGCAGCAACTGGCGGCAGCTACGTACTCGGCCTCTGCGGTGGACTGTGCAACACCGGATTGCTTCCTTGAAGACCAGGAAACAAGAGAAGTGCCAATAAATTGGCAGTGCGAAGTGCTCTTCCTATCTATCCTCTGACCAGTAAGTCCGCATCAGAAAGCTCTCAAGGAAAGGCAGGATGATGAAGAGTACCAGATACCATAGTCAATGGTAGCTCGCAGGTACCGAAAGATGCGCTTCACCGCCTGGCGGTGAGAAACGCGAGGAGAAGCCTGAAAACGAGCGCACAGACACACAGAAAAATGTATGTCTGGTCTCGAGGCAGTGAGGTACAAGAGGGAGCCAATCATGCTGCGATACTCTTTCTGATCAACTGGCTCGCCATCCTCATCAGGTCAAGATAGGATGTAGAAGCCATGGAGTCGACACAGCTTACCATCACTCATGTCGAGCGTCTCGGGAGGTCACGAGTGTACTTGCCTTGATGCAAAAGGTACCTCCCGAGTGCGCTGATTTGGAAGCCAAGGAAGAATGTCAACTCACCCATCATACTCATCTCAAACTCGGTGCTCATGACATCCGAGAAGCGTGATACAGTATGAGAAGAGCGCCAAAGATGATGTCATCGACATAGATCCGACGAGCGAAGGTCATTGCCATGACGGCGGATAAACAAGGTCTTGTCTACTTTACCCATTTCAAACCCATGACTCAACAAGTAGGACTTAAGCCTCTCATACCATGCTCGGGGCTGCTTAAGTCCATACAACGCTTCAAAGCTTGAAGACATGGTGTGGGTATTTGGGGTTCTCGAAACACGGAGGTCAGTCGACGTAAACTTCTTCCTCAATGACTCCATTAAGGAAGGCACTCTTGACGTCCATCGGTAGAGCTTGAAACCCTTAGAAGTGCAAAGGCAAGCGGGATTCTAATGGCCTCAAGTCGAGCTACAGGCAAAGGTCTCCTCAAATCTAGACCTCAACCTAGGAGAACCCCGAGCTACCGGTCTAGCCTTGTTCCGAATAACCACTCCATCCTCGCTCTGCTTGTTCTTGAACACCCACTTAGTCCCAATAATATTGTGACCTCGCGGGGGCTCGACAAGCGACCAGACCTTGTTCCTCTCGAAATTTTCTAGCTCCTCATGCATGGCATTGACCCAAGACTCGTCGGAAAGAGCATGAGAAACATCCTTGGGCTCAAAGGAGGCAATGAAAGCAGAGTGGAGACAGAGGTGAGATAAGCGATTTTGAGCGGGTAACACGCTCGAAGCAGTCTCCAATCATCCGCTCGAAGGATGCCTTTTCGGATATGTCCAGGAGGTCTGGATGAGATGAAGAAGTGGCCTCTACCTCGTGAGCTGACGAGGTAGGAACAGAGCCACTAGCTCCGGAGGAAGCAGTAGGCATGGGCTGATCACCTAGAGGTGCGGTGGAAGACGGCACCTCAAGGGGTGGATAAGGGACTGGATCGGGTAGACAACCCTCATCTCCATCGTCCTCGTCATCTACGAAGATGGTCTCGATCGCTCTAAAGAACTCGAGATATCGTGCCTAGTCCCTGACCGCCTCGTCAAAGGTTACCTCACGTGTCTCTACCATTTTGCTAGACTCGCAGATTGGACCCTATAAGCCCGCTGAAGAAGGCGAGTAACCTAGAAAGATCCCATCACAAGAACGTGACTCGAATTTATCTAGGTTCCCGGACTTGAATAAAGCACTTGCAACCAAACACACGAAAATGAGAGACGCTGGGCTTTCGCGTATCTCAACTCATAAGAAGTGCGGTGCAAGTGTGCCCAAGAAAACTCGATTTGAGACATGGCACGCGGTGGCTATAGCCTCACCCAAAACTTCCGCGGTGTAGAGTACTCATCAAGCATCGTCCTGGCCATCTCGACCAAGGTACGGTTCTTCCTCTCCACAACGCCATTTTGCTGCGGGACGTGCGGAGAAGAGAACTGGTGCTCTACACCTGTCTCACCACAGAAACTCTCGAAGTAGGAATTCTTGAACTCCGTGCCATTGTCACTGCGGATCGCTCGTAAGGCACCCGGGAGCTCAACAGAAAGCCTACCGAAAAGACCTCGGAAATGTGAAAATGTCTCATCCTTCGAGGCTAAGAAAAACACCCAAGAGTACCTCGAGAAGTCATCGACCACGACAAGGACATACCACTTCCTCTGCCGATCGCACTCGAGCCGGTCCCACTTTGTATCCATGTGGAGCAATTGTCCCGGTGCATCGGTCATAGTAATCGTGGACCGGAGGGTGAGAAGCGGCAACCATCTTGCCGTGCCGGCACGGAGCGCAAACAAGATCTTTGACCAATTTGAGTTTCGGCAAACCACGAATGAGATCGTGGCCGCTAACTCGGGTCAAATGGTCAAATCCGATATGACCAAGTCTCCTATGCCAGAAAGTCAGATCGCGGGACTCCGAAGCAACCAAACACCGGAGAGGATCACCAGAAGACTCAGAAAAATCAGCACGAAAGATCCTCCCATAACGTGAAATCCCGCAAACCAGACTACCCGAAGAGTCAAGAATTTTGCAAGCATTTTTCTTAAAGCTCACCTCATAACCGTCATCGGTAAGCTGAGAAACCGAAAGCAAATTATAACGCAGCTTACTAACCAAGGCAACATCTCTCAAAAGAAACGAATCATTAACGCGCACTGTACCTTTGGCGATGACGCGCCCAGATGAAGCATCTCCGAAGGTGATCGTCTCATCACCTGGAGCGCGGGCTAGGGAGGAGAACCAACGGGAGTCTCCGGTCATATGACGAGAACAACCGGAGTCTACAAGCCAAACCTTCTCCTTCCCTACCCGCGAACCGAGTCAACAGAGAGTAAAGTCTCGAGATCGGGTAAATCAAGAGTGATTTTGGCACCCAATATCGAACAACACGTCGAGCGGATGAAGTAGTCAAACACGATCGACCTCTATCTACCCTACGCCTACGAGACTCAAAGAAGCGTAAGATCCGCGGCGGAGACTGAAGGCATTGCGGGTCCGATCGCACGGAAAGCGAGTCGAGCACCAAGCAACCAGTGATCACGCCGCGGGTAGTCGTCTCGGCGGGAAACGAGATCTACCCTCGGGACGGCGGAGGTCACGACTAGAAGCGACATGAGGACGAAAAGCGAAGACTCGGAAAAACCAAGTCCTCGATGCTGCCCAAACCCATCACCGACACAACCCTAGACCTCGTGTTGGTCTTAGGTGCACTCAAGGTCAGGGTCGACTCGAATACGCCTAAGAGCTGCAACACGTCTCTTTGCGCGATCTGGCGTGCCTGAAGCATCGGTCGACCAAATGTCCATCCTTCTGACCGAAGGTGCAGTGGTACCTCACCTTCGAAGAGGTGGAAGTAGCACGCGAGCTTCGGCTTCTGAGGAGCCGAAGTAGCAGGTGAACTCACCTTACTGTCAGAGATCCCTTGGACAAAGCCCGCTGATTTGAATTTGACCTCATCAGATCTAGGCTCTACCTCGATCGCACCACCTACTATGGGTCTGAGTATAGCAGGGGGATGCTTCCTAATGTCCTCATAGAAATCATATCCTAGTCCCTGATTGAACTTGCAGATCTTGGATTGGTCTAGAATAAGATTAAGCTTCTTCTTGCCGCCTACAAATCTCTCGAGGGTGTTCATAAGATACTGACACTCCCGAAAGAGAGAGGTGCAAGAAGAGCAAGGGGAAGAAGAGACAGCAGAAGGTAAGGTAGCAGATGAAGAACCAACAGCAGAGGGAAGAATGGCTTGTGCACGCACAGCCGACTCTAAAGGGACAGTCCTACTGCTAGCCAGTTGGTTCACGTCGCTAAGCGTCTCAACCTTGCCCTGGGGCTTCTCCCCCTTCTCCTCAATCACATTACAAGCACAAGGTGGCTTCTCTAGAAGGTCCTTAGTTAGCTTCACACATTTGTCATTCAAAGCAACGAGTTCAAGTTTTAGTTTATCACAACTAATGCATGGTGAGCTAACAGGATCCTTAGTCGCATACTGAGCCATTTTCTTGTTGTTGTCAATCGGTTCTGAAAGCTGTTTTGAGACGACTTCAAGTTCAGCAGATTAACTTGGGACAGTTCAAACATGAATCAATAGGCTCAAGTAAAGAAGCATGCAACGCAGACTATTTTGTGATCTGCCGCTTTAGGTTCATCTTTAAATTATTACAATTTTCACAAGAATCGGGCAGATCAAGGAGCATGGCATAAGGTCCTCTAGCAGCAATGTCCTTAACCTCACATGAGGTGGGAGAAGTAGTCTCATCGGTAGTAAGTAGGGTAAATGACCATCCTACTCAACTCTAACTCAGCAAGCGGACTAACATTCTCCACCTTAAGCACATCAAGCTCAGAAGACAAACTATCATGAGAGGTCCTTAGTTTCTCCATGTCTCCAAGCAAAGCAGGGCATGTATCACAATCGTCACGGGAGGGAGCAGATCTAAGTGAAGTAATCTCCCGTGATAGTCTATCTACTTCCTTCTCTAACTCGGTACACCTAGACCTAGCTCTAGCATGAAATCCACCTAGCTTAAGAAAAGCATCATTTAGCTGGTCATAAGAAGGGAGTACCTCATCCGAGTCGGAGTACTGACTCATTGTCGATCTCGCCCTCGAGGCCATGAAGCACATACCGAGAAGTCGTCGCCGCCATCCTTGGGCTCTTGGTCACCCGTCCGTCGTCGTCGCTCCATCCCTCCACCTCGCCGAGGTCGAGGTCGTCAGCGGTGAGGACGCGGTGGAAGAGCTTCTTGGCCTTCCCAAAGTTGCGGAACTTCTTCTTTCCGACGTCCGAGTGGAGTCTTCTTGTTGCGGTTCTTGTCGGTGTAGTCGTTCTTGCACGAACCGCCGTAGTCGTTCTTGCCCTTCTCCGCCTTGGGACGGTTCGCTCGAATGTGGTTGGGGCCACCACACTCGGAAGATGATGGTGTCCGCCTCTCTTCTGTCCCTCCTCCTCTTGTAAGCATGGGAGAACTTCCGAGCTAGGAGGGCCACTGTTCATCCTCTAGCCGCTCTAAGCGATCATCGCTACGCCACATAGAGCAGCTAGGAGAACCTACAAAGCGAATCGGCGGAAAAACGGAGCCGGATGGGATCGGTGACCAAAGCCATCGATCGTGACTTCGACCGACGAGACAACGTCAATCTCGTGAGTCTTGAGCGCGAGTACAGCGCGTCAAGAGTCGTGGTCGAGAGGTGCTGTCGTGTCTTTGATGGTGGTCACCTTCATCTCCCACACGCGCAGATCGAGTGCCGCGAGCATCCGGCGGCGTTGTCCGAGTCGGTATGTGAGACCGACCGCTCGGAGGTTGCTCAAGATTTTGTGAAATCGCGAAAAGCACTCGTCGAGGACTCACCGGCAAGCATCTCGAATTTGTTGTATTCGCTTGAACCGGTCTGTCGAACCGTCTTGATCCGGTGGTGCCCTCATGGTATGCGTCGAGGTCACCCGGATGTCGAGGCGGACGACGGTGAGATATCTGATCAAACTCGATACGACTCAACCCCGGATGATGATGTTCCTTGCCTTTGCATTCGCCTCAACATCACCATGTTCGGCATTGATGTTCTCATCGGCAGAACAACGAATCGTACCTTGACCTTCCGCCAGATGGCATACCCCTGGGCCTGGATGTATGTCTCCATTCGGCTCTTCCAGAAGGGGTAATCGATGCCATCGAACACGGGCGGCTTGGTCGAGTACTTGTCCGTCGCCATGGCTCTTGAGACCGGTTAAGATCTATGAATTAGAGCTAACCGGCTCTGATACCAATTGTAGGACCGAAATGGCGACAGAGGGGGGTGAATGTCGCTCACTTCAAAATCGCCCCCGGAAAATTGTACACTGATTTTTCAAAAAGATGCAAAACAAAGCGCCTCACAGAAAATTAAAATGAATTCTGCTGAAATTTGGAACGCATGCGACACTGAAAAATTCAGCATAAATCGAGACCACCGAGAAAAATTCAACTGAAAATATCGCTGTCTGGATTGCATGCAAAATGGAGGAAAATCAGAAAAAGAAGAAAAGAAAGGAGACACTAAGGGAAGAGCTCACGCTGGAACAAGGAGCTTGGCCAAAAGCTGGAGAGAGAAAAAAATGATTAAGAATTAATAAGCTAGCAAATGGCAAAAGCCTGCACTATCGTGAACACCAAAGAAGAAATAGAAAGAGAGCTTGCATACACTGCCATGAACAGTAAGAAAGAAATAAAATGAGAGCTTGCATGCACTTCCGCAAGGAGACTTTGCTCTCAAGACCAAAAGGCAAACTGGGAGTCAACTAAAATATGCAAAACGACAAGAACTAGCAGCTGCAGCCGAAGCTTCATATGGGGAGCACAGACTGTCCGAACAAAGAACCAATTTGCTGGCTGCAGATTTAGCTGGCCGAGCACAAAAGAAGGATTTGCAGGCTGCTGAACCAAACAAAAGAAGAAGGACAGGGATGCTAGCGAATAAACAAGAACTCAACAAACATCAGGCCATTAAGCTGTCGGCACAAGAGACAAGAGGCCCAGAGAGGAGATAAACAGAGTAGGGACTTAACTATTGACAAAAACCTGAAATCCACTTCAACCAAAAGGATTGATGCTATAAATTTATTCTCCTCAGATCACAAGCTCAAGAACATGATCCAAATACCCCTAGGACCCAAGGAAAACCAAGAGTTGGACTGAAAAGCTAGAAATTCAGATTTTGACAAAACTGAACCTCTTGCAAGAACCTAACCAAAACTCAAATTACTCCCCAACCATTGATCCTTTGGCCATGAAACTTTGAGGATATGTTAGCAATAGCCATGGGATAATCCAGGTCAAATTTCATGCCATTTCTCCAAGGAAAACAAGAATTCACCAAAACCCTAGAAGAGGAACTTGAAGAACAGAGCAACCCTAAATATGAAATCTGAGATTAAACCAAAGTTTGCTCTTGGGAACTCGATCAAATGATCTTGAGGCAACATCCCAACCTAGAGCAACCCATTTTGGCACTCTCCAGCAAGAATCAACAAGAAAACAAGAAACTCACAAATCCAACCAAGAGAGTATCGAAGGAAAAAATGTACTGGAGAACAAGAACTTCAGATTTCATTCATTGAAGCAAATGGAATACAGATACGTCCCGATACCGTGGACATTCGGACAAGATGATGATTACAAGCACATCACTCCATTCTCTCCCACTCCCTAAACCAAGAACTCAAGCTCTACATGCATAGGAGGGATGAACACACTCTTACTCTGGAAACTATCGAAGGGGACAAGCAGGGAGCACCCTCTGCCTCCACCAACAAACCTCACCCACTAAAGCCTAAAGCCAAAACAACCACTAAAGCCTATTTTGACTAAAGGAAACCCTAATTCCCTCTCAAGTGCTCAAGTGGGCATGCAGCCCCTCAATCCTATTTATAGCCTACGGCTAACGGGTCTCCGCCCCGTTACGCCCGCTATTTCCAACGGAGCCCGCTCCCGCTTGTGCAGTCTTGCGAAATTCCCGATTCGCCTCTACACCTTCCGGAAGCTTCGCGCTTCCTTGCCTCGCACGCCTCGCAACCACCTCGAGTCCACGTCGTCTTCGACACATCCCGACCGTTCGACCTCGGCGCCACTGCGCGCTAGTCCGGTCCACCGTGTCTCGCCACGACTCCACTCGGCGCCCTGCGACCACGGACAAGAAACACGTCAAATAGCACCGCTCGACACATGAAAGCGTAATTACCATCACACTTACCACAGATGAAGTCCAAACCTGTCGAATCATCGGAATATGCGTCCTAATCCCATACGACCAAGTTTGACCAAAGTCTGACCGAGCCCGATTGCGCCATGCAACGTCAAGGTCCGAACCACCCAAACCAAACTCGACTGACCTAAACCGATGTCAATTACTCATCATACACATGTGGTCACGTCCACATGGTCCATCACCGGTAGTTCTGACGTGCAAAGTCCGGTACTACTGATCATCGAAAGTACTTCAACACTCATGCAAAACTACCAATTTCCTCGGGGATGAGACGAGTCCACACATGTGTCTCTTTGGAAAAAAAAACGTACCGCTACACAAGGTCGTTCTGAAACTCAAAAGTACCGCTCACACAAAGCCTACAGTACAGCTCTCTGAACGGACTGCTCACACAGAGCCGATCGGACCGCTCACACAGAGCTGGTCAAAAGTATCAATCGTTGACTACACTAGTCCCTGACCACATCGGATGGTTCGACCACTCAAGTCTCCGTCCACGTTGATCTCTGACCACGTTGTCCGGTTCAACCACATAGGTCTTCGACTATACTGGTCTCCAACCACGCTGGTCTTCGACCACGTTGTCCGGATCAACCACAAAGGTCTCCGACTACGTTTGTCTCTAACCACATTAGTTCCGACCAATCAGGTCTCGACCACGTCGACCATGTCGATCATCGACCACATCAATCTTCGATCATACAGATCTTCAACCACCACGTTGATCTTCGACCACATTGTATCAATCACGTTAGTTCGACCACGTTAATTTTGACTACATAGGTCTCGACCACGTCAGTTCGACCACGCTGGTTTCAATCACACAGATCTCGACCATGTCAGTTCCAACCACATTGGTTTCGATCACACAGATCTCGATCAAGTTGGTTTGACCATTTTGATCTTCGACCACGTTGATCTTCGACCTCGTTGGTTTGACAATGTCGGCTCGATCATGCTGGTCCCCGACCGCATTGATCTTCAACTACACAGATCTTTGACCACATTGATTTGACCACAATGGTTCTCAACCACACAAGTCTTCCGACCACCACTATTAATACATAATGGAAGAACTAGATGACAACCGATTATGAGTATATTTGAACTACACAAGTTATATATACTCAAGGGATATATTTCAAAGTAAATATTCTTAATATGTGGAAATGAAATATGGATCGATACTAATGAAACTATAAAACATAGAGTGAGCTTCTCATAAATGTGTGTATACAAAAATATATTATGAAAACATAAGTACATATTCAAGTTTGACTTATTTGGTGAATTCGTTCTATATTTCAGATTCGAGGAATGCAATAAGATAAGAATGTGATATTGAATGCATACCTCTTATGTTTTTTTATCTTTTCATTCAAATGAGACAAAGCAATATCATAATCAATAAACATATTAGTCTCACAATTGTATTTGTCATTATCAACAAAACTAACTTAATGGAACATGAACTTACAATTTCCCCCTTTTTGGTGAGCCAAACATTAAGACCGGTAAAAGACTAGGAACACATTCTTAGTCCTAGCTAGTTATACCTTTGCCTTGCGCATCCCCTTGAAGCTTGATAACTTACATCTACATTCAAGTTCGGGTCATCATCTTTACATGCATCTACACATGATGTATCCTTCACTTGACCTCCATCAACCCATGATGGGTCTTCAGTTAACTTGATAATCAATACATGATCTCCTCTTGGACATGCATCAACTCATGATACATCCACCACTTGACTTAATGATCTTCAACACATGAAATCATATCAAGTCTTCATCATTTGTGGAATCTAACCTATTCATCTAACTCATGAAAAATGTTAGTCCACACAATAATTGCCATCAATTACCAAACTTCACCATTAACACATAATGGAGGGACTAGATTCTACAATCTTTCCTTTTTGGTAATTCACAACAATCTCAATGAATAATGAGATAAAAATTCGTTTGCAAGTATACATCATGTACACAACACTTGTATACTCTAAGATAAGTTTTTAAAGCAAAACTTACTTGTTCAATTGTTATTAATCATCCAACAATTAATATATAATGGAAGAACTAGATGACAACCCGATTACGAGTATATATGAACTACACAAACTATATATACTCAAGGGATATATTTCAAAGTAAGGATCATTAATATGTGAAAATGGAATATGGATCAATACTAATGAAACCACAAAATATAGAGTGAACTCCCCCTAAATGTGTGCATACAAGAATGTATTGCGAAAGCATATGCACATATTCAAATTTGACTTATTTGGTAAAGTTCATTCTATATTTCGGATCCGAGGAATGCAATAAGATAAGAATGTGATATTGAATGCATACCTCTTATATTTTTCATATTTTCATCTAAATGAGACTAAGCAATATCATAATCAATAAACATATTAGTCTTACAATTGTATTTATTATTATCACCAAAACTAATTTAATGAAAATTGAACTTACACCGGCACGGCCCACCATTTGTGTCGTGCTAGCACAGCCCATCACGTGACATGTTCATACCATGCTTGGGCTATACCGGGCCAATCAGACCTTAGACTAGTCCGAAAAGATCCAGCCCGACTCCCACCTCTACCTATACCCAAGGGCATGCAATCTAGCTCTTTGTAAATCGGTACACTGTGAGTACGTCAAGAACCATAGTACAGTCGGCTGCAAAACCAGTACTTTAAAACTTCTTTTCTGAAACCTAGTACTTCGAATCTCCTCATAAATTTCTTCAAAAACAAGCCGACTTCGCCGCACCTAGGATTATACAGAAGTGTATCTCAACAACTTCAAAGATTGAAATATACGACAGGCAGGCTATGGAGCTATGAAAATTGGCCATGCCACGGTAGTGCTAACAAAGCAAACATAAGCACAAGTGTAGCGCTCCAGATGCTGGACATAACGAAGTTAAGCATCAAATGATACACCCCTTAAACTCGCTTAGACATACTGCCTGATTAATCTTTATAGGTCGAGCTCCTAACTAAACTTTATTTCATTCTTACCCTTTCCCATTAGAAAACTCCCAAATTTGACGACAAAAGCAATGAGAGTAACACAAAATTCGTGACCATCCTCTGTGTGTGTATATGCATTGTTAGTGATATGGTCTAGAGATGATCATAGAGATAATTATATTACTTTTATGTTTATGATTTTTTTAGACGATATGTTATTTTGTCTCTTGAATAAATATCTTTCATTAGTGAAACTCTTTATTCATATTTTGATGTTATTCTAAATTATCCCCGATCTTATATCATTATGTGGGATAATTATGATTTATAAATTAGCACATGTATTGATTGATGGTTATATTTTATGGGTCATGAATATGGGGATATCAAATTAATAATGTTGACACATGTTAGAGAACATGGTATTGGATTGATCTACCATGATACATTGCGGGAATTGTTATATTCTTAAGTATCATCAGTTGATCTCATATATATAGTGTATGTAGAATCTTTAGACCTGATATAATCATAGTTTTCTATATGTGTAATAGTTTACTTAAAGGTTGTCAAACACTACTCTATAACTTGATGGTCATAAAGGTAGCTTTCGGGTTTACTATGGAACATACGAAAGAATATGAGCGATCAAAATAGAATTTACCCCTTATATATAACGGGAGAGGTATCTTTATACCCCTCAATATGGTTGAATTAAAGAAGTGTATGGCCATGCTGAATATGGTTAAGGAGTCAATCACAATTGAGTAATCTACTACATGTTCAGGTGAAGAATAGAGCTATCATAAGATGCCACATTATTCACCTACAGTTCGATTTGGTATCGTAAGGCAAAGGGATCGATATATAAGTACTATATAGGTTCATCCATTATGATCTTTATGTATATTTAGGATTCCCTATGTCCTGCTAGGGATCGCTGCCGACTTATAGACCGAAATGAGTTTTTGGGCCACGACCGAATATACATGAACCTACAGGGTCATACACTTAACATGTTGGAATGATAAAGATCCAGATGATAGACTTCGAGTGGGATACAATCTCTACTCATATTGGATAAGGATCCAGTCAGAGATCTTCAAGTTGGATACGATATCTAATTGTATCGGATAAAAATCCAATTGAAGGCTATATATTATGAGAGGTGCGGAGCTAAGGGAGGCATCTCGAGACACACCCCATCAAAACTCAAGCTGCCACCTGATGAGGGCATCCCTAACACTTATACATCTTCTCCTATTGGTGGTCATGCACATATTGATGAGGACATCCCCATTATATATACATCTTCCACTCCAAGCATGCATGAGAATAACCAAGAACCAGAGGGCCCAATGACGAGGGCAAGAGCCAAGCGTTTAAACAAACAGGTGCTTTTATTTCTTAAGGAGTTTCCTTTAATTGATGATGAACTTGGAATACTACCTCATGCTAGTATTTTATGTATTCGTAGGTATGATTCATGTAAAGACTTGGGAGAGCAAAAGGGAGGAGCCCAAGGACTTAAACTACAAGTTTTGGATAAGATTTTCAAGCCAAATTCGGACTTCCCACGTGCTCAACCCAATTCAAACTCAGGATTCAATTCGGATTCGATTCGGGACAGCCTGACAGGCAGTTACTAAAAAGGCCATAACTTTCACAAACAGAGTCCGATTCAGGTGTTCTTGTACTCGTTGGAAAGATAATTTTAAGGGCTACGCAATGGATCTAGTCCCACCTTCAAATTCATCACGGATAAAAAGTTATGATCGAAACCATATGACGGGTGAAAAATATAGTTTTCTTTTTGTGAGAGTTCATATCCAAAACCCTATAGGGTTGAGTTGTACTTGGTTTGGGAACCATATGGATGTTCCAATGGGCTATATAAGCCTTATATTGGCAGCCTTTAGAGAAAGACCAATTTTATGCATAAGATTGAAACATAGCTATTGCTTGTTCTTTCAACACCAGAGTTCATGCGAGGACTTTGAGAGAGAACTAGCTGATCCATTGTTCATTATGCAATTCAAGGTCAAGCCGTCGTTCCATTGGGAATTGGGGACTTAGCGTTCGTCATTTGTGGTATCGCGACGAACAATTATCCGGTGCGTTTTGGGCGTATTCCGAAGAGTTGAGGGTTCGTGCATTGGCGCGAGTGTTCAACTAGTGACATCGTCTACTTCGCATCAACTATCCACGGTTTCTCACTAAGAAGATCGGGACCCCTCTTAAAACCCCCTACCATACACGCTGGTGCTAGCACGTTGACATACGATGTTCCATACCTGGACGTGTGAAATTCTGTAGAGGCATTGCTGCGACTGCAACGCTAATCAGGACGATTGCGAGGAGGATACAGTTGACCAGAGAATGATCGATTACTTCCGCTACACCGACGCATGCTACGTTGAACCAACCGCTTCAACTCTACTTCCGTTGCACTGCATATCTAGTGGTGAGATTTATGATCTCTTACTCATATGGCTTCCTGATTTATGCTATATAAAATTTTAATCTGCGTTAGTGTAGTATATCTGTATCCGCACATACATCTTCTGGCGCAAGTCATGCACGCATTGTGGGTTCGTTAGTAGATACTCCTGTCTTCCTCCTGTAGCGAGTCCGGCGTGAACACGGTGTAAACATCACATTCAGCTTTCGGAAGCATGGCGAAGGTTTTCATCCAGAGTTTGTTAAAGTTTCCTTTGATTGATGCTGACATTGGCGGATCTAGGATTAAGGGTTAACTCTTGTAAAAGAAACACTGGTGCACAGCGTCAGATCATGCGTTGTTAATGACTCGGCGTTACTTGTTTGTTTGCTCAACATACTTAACCGCAAAAATCCAGGTGCAAAATACAGCTTGGGGGTTATTTTCCGTTCCGTGGCTAAAATAAGTACCACGAGGAAAAGATAGGATATGTTCTTTTTGGCTGTGGCTTGTAGCTTTTGACTGTGGCTTGTGACTTTTGAGCTGTTTGTACGAGAGATTACAGAGTAACAGAAACTCACGTGCGGTTTTTGTCGATATAAATGAAGTCAGTAAAATATGTACTACAATTAACTAGTAAATCCTATCTTGAAAAAAATACCTCGTTTAAAAGCTAGTTATTGTAGAAAAGCCGAAAAGCAGCTTTTAGAAGCTGAAAAGAACAAGACATATAAGCCCGCCTCCCAGCCTTACATTTTGGTCCAATAGAATCGAGACAAATGTGTTAATCGAGCAACCAACAAATACAATTATAATAATCGAGCAACCAACAAATACAATTATAATGGATCGTGGTGTAAATTAAAGTGTTTAAGCTACTTAAACGGAAAAAAAAGTTGCATTATTTCAGCAATCTGTTGCTGATGCAGCAAAGGGTAGGGCCAAATGGCACGTAAGGGCGGACACGTATCTGACACGATGTTCATTCCCATCAGATCATTGCAAATTAATCCTCTTAACTGTAGCCTGCATAATTGACCACAGAACAGTTCAATGGCGGCATCACATCACATCCTCAGCTTAGCTTTGAACAAACAAGCGCATATGTAGAACGTCGGTTGATTTCGATCGCAACTACGTGTTGCAATAAATTCGTTCAAAAATCAACGACGAGAACGTTATGCAGTAATCATTGACGATCAATAAACAAAGCGATCGCTAATTGACTTTGGCGACGCACGGAAGTTGATCCAGATGGGGAAACCTCCTGCGAGCTAGCTTGAGCAGTCTGTCTTATTAATCTGGGCTACGTTGGTATTGGCTACAGTTTAGTTTTTAGCTATGATTGATAACTTTTGGCTAAAAATAAATAGTAGTGACCGAAAGAATTAACTTTTTTTAAAAAAAGGTGAGAGTGGTGGGGAATACGAATAAGAGATACATGTGCAAGACATGAGTGAGAGGAGGAGGATACGTGATGCGATTATGACTCTCTATCTTATCTCCGGAGTGAGACGGGAGTTAGAGAAATAGGGGAAGCCGTGTCAGAAAGCCAAGTATTTATATTGGCTTTTACTTTATCTAAACAGAAGCCAAAAACAAAGCTAATATGAACTGATCCAAGCTAGCCAATAAATTACTCATTAATAACATAATCTCATGACTTGTCGAAGACAATTAGAGTATTTCTTTTTGGCTGCGGCTTATAGTCTTTAGCTCTAGTGCGAGCGTTTGTGCGAACAAACTGAAAATCGATAAGGTACTTCTAAAAGGCTATCCTGATAAACCGTTTCGAAACAAAAGTGGAAAAACTGTCCCGTTTGTTTATTTGAGGAAAATCATAAGTGATAAAGTGAAAAGAACAGACTAATAATGGCAAGATATGCATACATAGGCTCTGGAGAGCCCTGAATGATATGCATTAGTGAGTGTAAGAAAACCCCTTAGATAGTTTACAGATAAATATACTATATCGATACGCTTCCGAACAAAGTTGCCTGTCAGCGACTCATCAATGGGGTTTGACCTAGAAGTGAGTTTGAAAATATCACTTTAGTCACCTTTTTTCTCAAACCTAACTTCGAACATCTGATTTTGTAAATCTAGCCGTCTCCCATAGACCTATCACATGCGGCAACAGACCTGTCGAGCATTGTAGCTTTCGTAGATGTGCCGAGCTACTCTACTGGTGGTGCTTCCAGGGAACAAATGGTTCTGGCACAGCTGGATCTTGCAGACCTGCAGTCCATACCCCAGTGGAAAGCCTGAAATGGAATCCAAACCCTACTTTTTTTTATTATAGAAGCCGACATGAACAAAGCCTTTTTCTTTCAGAAAAAGGGATTTAGATTTTAGAAGAGATCGAGCAAGCATGGGGCCAAATTGCAGTACGTTGCACTGGGGATGGACAATTGGCATCCCCGAAGAACTGAACAGTGATTTGCTTCGAATCAAAGGCTTTTGTTTATTTGCTTTCCTCCCTGAAAATAGAGTGCCTTTTTTCACAAATCTGTGATTAACTGTAGTGTTTATAATTGTCTTTTGTGTTCTTGTCCCTACATTTGGGTTGTGCCTTCACTACTTTGCCTCAGTGCCTCATCAGATATGCTAATCTTTTAAAGTTTTTGGAAAATCAGGTTTGGATTCGTCTGGGCTCAATTTATATATGAGATGTGTTTGCTGGTGATCAAAATTGCCATACCAATGTTTGCCAATGTTTGTATTCTTAAAAAAACAGAGTTTGCTTCTCAAATTGTTTGCCCATGAATTGGCAAAATTTTGGCAAGAAATGAACTAGATAACCAATAAAAAAAGAGAAACATACCAAATTTTGACAACGAACTAAATTGAAGCCAAATTTGGTCAAAGTTAACAATTTTTCGTAACCCCAAACTTGGCATCCATGGTTGTTTGTCATAATTTGCCACATTTTTTTGCCATGATTTTTCTCAATACAATAGTTTTATGTTGCTAATATATAACAAAAAACTTATCGATCAAAGTTTTTATATTGAAGACCGTAAGAAGTTAGAAAAGATATAGTTTTTTTTAGAAAATAGGGAATATAACCACGTGGTATGCGCCAATTGAGCGAATGGGTGTGCGTGGGAGGGGGCATATGCCCCCTTAGAAAATTATCAAATAATGTCTCAAATAACTTGTTGTTTTCCTCTTATTTTTATGAGAAAATTTCTTATTTGCCACTGAATAGTTTACTTTTCACTCATCTGCTATCCAACATTTGGTGTTTCCTTTTCGCCACTAGCTCATTTTTCTCTACGCTTTCTTACCACTTCCATCCCTTGACCATGAACTTGCTGTTAAGTTGGACATGAAAAGACATTCTTGACCTTTCTTCCTTCATCTTCCTTTTAACATGATGCTCCACCACTGTCTCCATTCTCTAGGCAATTTGGCGACAAGAATTAAATCATACAAGAAGCACAAATCCATGGACTACAAAACAACAAAAAAGTTCAAACAAATGTAAATCAAAAGCATAGCTCACATTCAAGAACCCAAAAGCTATGAAAAAGTACAAAAATCTGAACTACCAATGCTTTGAAAAATAAATTCGATCCAAGAAATCAATAGTAACCGATTATACGGAAACAGGAGATTTGGAGAAAGGAGGTGTTATGAGATCCAGTAGCAACCAGCGGTTTAGCTAAAAGGAAGATGAAGGGTGGGCTCAAAGCATACTGGTGGTGAGAAACATCAGCAAAGTTGTATCCTTCAAAAACGTCGTAGTCTATACACGAAAAGCGGTTCAAACGAATAAATTCAAATAAAATCAGGAAATTATAAAATAGGCACTAGGAAGTAGATTATGAATTTAGATGAATTTAGAATTTTGAATCACATGATTCAGAGTTTAGATAGTGGAGGACAGGTTAATGGAATGTTTGCTGGAGGAGAAAATACAGAAAAAAGATAAATGAGAGAATATTCCAAAGGAAAATTCCTTTGAGCTGGAAAAAAATTAAAAAACGGAGTAGACAAGTAGGCCATCCATGTAAGTGACAGAGAGGGAATTAGAGGAAAGCAAAGGAGAAACAAAGCAGGGGCGGCATGGGAGGCAAGAGCGAACAGCCAAACAGGTTGGAGGGGTCTCAGGGAGGCGGTGGGAGGTGGCAGCATAGGCGGCGGTGCATGGCAGCTGCACGACGCAAGCGGGCATGGGTGGACGGTTGTGGTGGTGCTCCGGCAAAGTCAGGCGAATGGTGGCGTAAGCATGGGCATAGTGTGGGCGCGTGGAGTGCTCCGGTTCAGCCAGTGGGCTCAAGGGATGGCCGAAGAGGTGGGCTGACGGTGGCCGACAGCGGAAATGGAAGTGGTGCTGATGGTGGCTCTCCACAGCGAGGCATTGGTCGAATTGAGGCATGGAACAAGTAGTCAAGTAGAGGAGGTGGTGGAGATGATTTGGGTGCAATGAATTGGAAAAATGGCTCACTGGAGATGATGAATCGATGACGAGGAGCAAATTTGGCCGTTTTTGGGGAAAACTCGATTCTTGGTGATTGGCTACACTAAAGTCAAATTAACTTAGAGGATGAATTGCTTGGATGCTAGAACACGAGATGACGTAAATGATTTCTTCAAAAACTCATTGAAGAATGAGGTCCACGGTAGCCTCCTCCCCCTTACCATTTTCGTCACCCACCTCATCCTCCAAGAACTCAAAAATTGCTAAAAAAATTGCACTAAAATTTTGCAAATTCCATAGTTTCTTGCTCATTATATAAAAAAATCACACCCACCATCCTAAAAATCAAAACTCTCACATAGATTCCCTATCAAATTGGGCCACGGCGACGAGGTGGGGGCTTTAGGAGCGGGCACAGGAGGAAGCGAGCAAGATGATGGGGGTGGGCTGGAACTAGCGGGAGGAGGAGATGACGGTGGCGCCATGCTCGACACCAAAAGTGATGAGGCAAAAGGCGACAATGTGTTGGTACCGTTGCCATGGGGAGAAGGGGGATGGTGGCCGAGGAAGAAGGAAGAAGATAACGCTAGGGGTAGTTGGTCATTTTTTTTGTAAATGACAAGATTATAGCCTCTAACAGTGAGCTGCATTGACAAATCTGATGGCAAGATTATTTCCCTAAAAGCAATAATACAGATAATTGTATCATTTATATGTTTATGATCTTTTGAATAAATGTTATTGTGTTCCTTGAATGAATTATCATTTATAAAGGTTAGCAAGTATTGACTTATTGGTGAAGCTCTTTATTTATTGTATGATAGCATTCTAGGAGATTCGTGGTCGGATGTCACTGGTCAGGATATCAGTGACTTATATACCAGCACATGTATTGATTGACAAACACATTTCACTAGTCATAGATATGGGGATATTAAATTAATAATATGGGCACATGTTAGAGAACATAGTGCTAGATTAACGCACCTTGAGGCACTATTGAGATTATTATGTTTTATATGTCATCGGTTGGTCTCAAGCAATTATGATGTATAATCCTTATACCTGAGATCAGCATAGCTTACTACAGTGCAATAGTGCACTTAGGGGTTACCAAATGTCACGTCATAACTGGGTAGTAATAAATGTAGCTTTCGGGTATGCTTTGAAACAAGCTGAGGAATATGTCTGGTTGGATATGGGATTTGCACCCTCCTACATAGCAAGAGAGATATCTCTGGGCCCCTCGACGGTGTTAGATAAAGAAAGTACATGGCCATACCATGAGTGGTTAAAGGGTCGACCACATGAAGTTACCCATCACTAGATTGAAAAAAGATTGAACAGTCCATGAATGACATATTTATCACCTAGAGTTTGATCGGATATCGTGAGGTAAAAGGATGATACACAAACAAGTTGTTTAGTCCAACCAGATATGAATTGGTAGTATGGGTATAATGACTGGTCATGACCTGGTCAAATATATCACAAATTGGTCTATGAGCTGGTCGTATAGGGATACGAATTGGTCATAACAAGATACGATATAGTCATAAGGAGTTATAAACTAATTATGAGCAAATAGGACTTGGTTGTAGATCATATTACATAAGGTTTATCCAAATTGACATTTGTATATATTTGGAGGGCGATATGTTCTATTAGGAACCATTACCGACTAGTGATTGAAAAATTGTTTCCGAGTTATAACCAAATATACATGAACTTACAGGATCACACATTTAATGGGTTGAAATAGTTACGATCCAGTCGGAGGCTCTCCAAGTGAGATACGATCTATGCTCGTATTGGATGAGGATCTAATCAGAGGCTTTCCGATTGAGATACCATCTCTACTCATATTGGATATAGATCCAATCAGAGTCTCTACATAAAGGGGTGCATAGGCTATGGGTGGTAAGATAGAGAGATAACGCCAGCCATAGAAACCCTAGCCGCCTCCTTCAAAAAAGGGCCATGTTGTGCATGCAAGTGCTAACACATTGGCGCACGACATTTCATCCCTGGATGTGTGAACTTTGGTAGAGCTGCTGCTACAACAGTAGCACTGATCGAGACAATCTGAAGAAAAGACATAATTGGCTTGTGCAGATTGACTACCGCTCGAGGACGATTACCTTCAGAGGACGCTGATTGGGACATTAGATGATTAACTACTTCCACTACATAAATGCGTGCTACATTGAACCAAACTGCTTCAACTCTTCTTTCGTTGTACTACGCATCTAATGGTAACGATCCATAATCTCTTACTCACATAGTTTCCTTATTTACGTTATAGAAATTTTAATTTGCACTAAAGTATCCTACTCTGTATCCCAACATAAGCAACGTAAGAGGTAAGTGGTGCCGAACATTGAGAGGGTACTACAAATTGTTAAGAAACCTGGGCCTGGGCCAGCAGCCCGCGGCCCATGGTGGGCACCTCATTGTAGTATATAAATAGGGAGCCATACCTGAGAATTATGTACACATGAATGAAAGCAATAAAGAAAGACCAGGAGTTCTCTCTATCTCTCTCTGTGTGTTCAATCTATTCTTCAGTGATTCTGTGATTGATTCGTTCTTGTTCTAAACAGAGGAATCGCTCGGACTGGTCGCCAGTGAAGGTTTCTCAACACGTTATCAGCACGACTTCGCTCCGGTGAACGAGGTAATCATCGAAGCACAGATTGAATTTCTAGATCGCTTTGAATCTGTATTTTCTTTTGCGTTCTAGATTGAATCTCTACAGTGCAAATCCACCCTAATCTACCGTGAGCAGACTTAAAGTCGCCGGAACAATGCCGATCGGTAGATTGTGAAACGGGGTAGATGTTGATTGCACTGTAGATTAGAAACGATGCAAATCCGCCCCAATCTACCGCGAGCAGATCTGAAATCGCCGGCACAATGTCAATCGGTACATTGTGAAACGGGGTAGATGTTGATTGCATCGTAGATTGGAAACAAAAATTTTTGCATTGTTTTGTTTGATCCTGCATGATCACTGCACGAGAAAAAAATGGCATCGCTTTTCCTGTTCGGCCATTACATAATAATAAAAAAAAGGGTATGGAAGATCGGGTGGCGGCAGCCACCGCGCCAGTATGCGTGCCGCCAACCGGCCAGCAGCCAGCAGTGGACCCCGACGAGCCGCCGCGCCTGTACGCGCGTCGCCTGCCAATAACCGACACACCGCGCCCGAACGCGCTAGTCGTCGGCCGCTCGACTTCCCGACCGAGTGTGCGCCCTTCACGACGTCGCCGCGGATGCCAATTGGCCTCGGCCCAAAGCCGCCACGCCATTGCCCGCACAATGCCGCCAGCTGTTCGCCCCGCATGGCACCACCCGAGCCGCATCTCGGACGCTGCCGGCCGCTCACCCCGCACAGCGCCTGTTGGACCGAAATGACGACAGAGGGGGGTGAATGTCGACTTCTAAAACTTGCTCCCAAGTACTCACAAGCAAATTTACCTCTCAAAATAGCTACGACAAGCTATGAATAGGAAAGCGAGACTCGCTGGAAACTCAAGCAACCAGGGAAATAACCACTGCAACAGAAAGGAGAACCAACACTGCAAACAAAGAAAATTTCAGCAACAAAAACCCCTGGGGCCGGTCTGACCGCTGGGTAATAGTCGGTCTGACCGCTGGGTAAAAGTCGGTCTGACCGTTGGGTAATAGCCGGTCTGACCGCTGGGTAAAAGCCGGTCTGACCGCTGGGTAATAACCGGTCTGACCGCTCCCGTGGTTCCAGCACCCCGAGAGAACTCTGAAAACCTGATTTTTGAGAATAACTTCAGACCTTCGCAAATCAGAGAAATTGATGGATTTCCTCCATTCCTTTTGGCTGAAAACTTTACTACAACATACTAAATAGCAAAGAGGCCTTGAGGAACAAAGAAATCCCACCAAACAACAAGAATTTTAGATTATGGTAAAAATCTGAAAACTTGCAAGAACTTCACCAAAACTCAAATTACTCCCCAACCTTTTATCCTTTGGCCATGAAACTTTGAGGATAGCTAATTAATAGCCTCTGGACACTCCATGCCAAATTTCAAGCCATCACACGAAAGGAATCAAGAACAGCAGCAAAACCCTAGAATGCAAAACATGAATAGGGGAAGTCCAAAACCCAAATCTGAGATTAAATGAAGTTGGCTCTTGGGAAACTTGATCAAATGATCTTGAGGCATCATCCCATTATTGAGCAACCCATTTTGGGCCTTCCCAACAAGAAACAATAAGAAATCAAGAAAGTCAAGAAATCATGCAAATGGGAGAAACGAAGAACAGAGAGCACGAACAGGAGAAAACTTCAGATTTTCATTCCATCAAAGCAAGGAATACATATGAGTCCCCATACGCATGGACATTAGAACAAGATGGAATATTACATGGATTCTCCTCTACCTCTCCCTCTCCATCTCAAGAACACTCATCCATACATGCTTGGAGGAGGATGAACACATGCACTCGAGAGAGACATCGAAGGGGACATACTCTGCCCTTCACACCCACTCTCACCAACTAAAGAGCAAAGGCAAAACCAACTCCCCAAAGCCTCTTTTGACTCAAGAAACCCTAATTCTCTCCCAAAGCCATGTGGAGGCATGCAGCCCCTCACATCTATTTATAGCCCTTGGCTAACAGGTCTCCAACCCGTTACGCCGGCTAAACCCGAACGGAACCGTCTCCCGCTTGTGCATCCTCGCGAAATTCCCGATTCGCCCCTCCTGCACCTTCCGGGAAGCTTCCGCGCTCCTTGTCGTCCACGACTCGCAACCACATCGAATCTCCGCCGTCTTCGACACATCTGACCGTTCTGGCCTCGACACCGCCTGTGTCTAGTCCGGTCACCTCGTGTCTCACCACGACTCCGCCTCGACGTCCTACAGTCACACAGACAAGAAACACGTCAAATAGCACCGCTCGATACGTGAAAGCGTAAATGCATTAATGAAACAACATTAAGCATGAAATAGCCCAAACCTGTCAAAATATCATAATAAGCATCTAACCACTTTGACTAGGTTTGACCAAGTCCGACCGAGCCCGATTGCACCATGCAACGTCAAGGTCCGAACCACTCAAACCAAACTCGACTCTCCTAAACCGATGTCAATTACTCATCATAAACCCGAGATGACCTCCACATGGTCTCTCAGCGCCACCCGAGCCGCATCTCGGACCGCCACCGGCCGCTCGCTGGCTCCACTTGGTTGTCGTGCCTCTACCCGAGCTGCATCTCGGGCTGCCGCCCTGGTAGACCACTGGCCCGCACGCCAAAGCCGCCATGGACGAGCTGCCGTTCCCCGGCTCCTCCCGGTCCACCGCCGGCTTCGGCTACGCGCATGAGCCGTGCGACCACCTCCCAGTCCACCGCCGGCCTCGACTGCCCGCATGTGCCGTGGGCCGTCTCCCGCGCCGCATGCAGATCGAACCCGCCTCGGCCGCTCTCCGTGCCGCTCCGCTACCGCCACCATCGGCTTCGCGACCGCTTCGCCGCCGCCCGCATGGCGCGCTTCGCGCGTCACTGGCACCACCGCCGGCCGGCCCACACCGTCGCTTGAACTCTGCGCCCGAAGCGCCGACGCCTTGGCTCCCGCCGGACACCGCCTGAGCCGCCTCCCGGCCCGCAGTCGCCTCCCAACCCGCCGCATGCGTCGCTTGAGTCGGTCACTCGGGCCGCCGCCACAAAGAGAAGCAGGAGGGGAAACCCTAACCGCTCATGGGTTAACTCGGCTAGTGGGCCATCTGGCCGAATGGGCCTTTTACGGCTGAAAAGAAAACGGACCATGTGGGCCAAGGCGCAATGGGCCGGAGGAGAAAAACCCAGCCAGATGGGGCGGCTAGCGAATTTGCAGAACAGTCCCTCAAACTCTGAACTTTACCGAGCAGCCCTCGAAATTTGCATATGAGTCCCGAATTTTACATAAAAGGCCTCGTAGTTTTGAAAATTACGAATAAGCCCTCAAATTTACGAGTGGGTCCAGAATTTTGTAGAAAACCCCTCGGTAAATCAGAAAATTGCGCGAATTTTTCTCTGAACTGAAAATTTGCGTAGAAACCCCCAGAAATTGCAGGATTTGCTGAAATTTCATATTTTAGCATAAAAGGGCCTTGGGAATCCGAATTTTGAATAATTTTTAGCATTTGAAGCGTATTTATTTATGCTATTATTATTCTCTGTATTTTCTGTATTTATTTACTGTTTTTGGTTAATTGTAATTACTGAAAATTGCTTTTAATCACTGAATTAGCAGTAAAATTTATAGAAAATGCATAGAAAATTCTGAAACATTGCGAGAACCTTTTGTACCATTTATTTACCCATGATGAATTATTCGTGCATGTCTACAGTGAGAGACTTATACACATTTTGATGACTAGCATCACGAACTGGGAGTTTGAGGAGCTGGCCTAGCATGGCCAAAACTATCTGACGTAGGCATCCGATGTCGAGATAGTGCTTGGAGCCAAGAAGCTCCACGCGGCTATTGGGATTGGCGCACCGCATGATGCTCAACCCACACCTGAGGAGAATGATCAGGCACTTCATTTTCTCAGGCACCACCTCTATCTCACTCTCAAGAATGAGTATATGGCGGAGAAAAGCGCGCTAGCACTCTAGACCGCACTCAAGAAGCAGTTTGAGAAGCTAAAGTACACCATTCTTCCTCAAGCAGAGAATGAGTGGATCAGACTGAGGTTTGCCGACTTTAAAACGGTCGGGGAGTATAATTCCGCCTTGCACAGGATTTGTACTAATCTTCAACTTTGTGGCAAGCAGATCACAGATAAGCAGAAGATCGAAAGAACCCTATCCACCCCAATGCAGCACAATCCGCATGCAATTATCGTCATGACGGCTATAAGGAATATGCCAAATTGATTGATATAATGCAGGTTGCGGAGGCTCAGGACGTAGTTCTCCGCAAGAACTACGTCACTCAGCCACCTAGGAGCTCCGCTAGCCGTGAAGCCAACGCTGGGAGCCACAAGGTGCGAAAGCACTTGATGAAGAAGGGGGAAGGAAGGGTAAAGCCGTAGTCCAGAAAGGCAAATCAGACGCTCCACATGAGAATAAGGCTAGCAAGCCAAAACGGGATGGCAAAGGGCAGCATGAAGCCCACTTTGCATCGGTTGAGGGGGAGAGTTCTGAGCAGCTGCCCGCGCTAATGGAGGTTGAGACCATCCAAGCAGCAGCACCCCCTCTCGACCTAGCAGCAGCCAACGCCATGATTTCTCTTGAAGAGAATGTCACCCCGAGAAAATAGCAGAAGAAGTCTAGTGCACAGAATGCATTTAGACTTAATTGTCATTTATTTTGTGTGGAAGAATATGTTAGAATTTGCATGGATGGTACTTAAGAATTGTTATTTTCTCGTGATGGCTGGATGATATTTGAAGAATTCATTCATTTATTCAGTTTATGATGGCATGATATGTTCTGGTATTGGAGTATTTTATTTATATGTCGAATGCCTTCTAATACATGTTAATTAAATACCCTATATTAGAACACGTGTAGCGCCCTATCAAGGAAGTGTGCTTAGCTAGCAGCGGCACAACGCATATCATCTTAAGAGAGATTGAGTATTTCCAGTCGATACGTAAGAGCACTAGCAGCCTTACGATAATCGTCGGAAGCGATGCATGTATAATTGATTCCGGAAGAGCCACAATTATACTTCCCATTGGCACAACTTTGGTCATTGAAGAAACCTTATTGTACCCAGAATCGACTAGAACTCTCCTAAGTTTTAAGAATATTCACGCCAATGGTTTCCACGTTGAGACTGACGAAGAGTACGGTAAGGAATACCTGCTCATCACGAAGCGCGAAGAGAATGGCAAAAGAATATTAGAAAAACTTCCTTCACTTGAAACTGGGCTATATTATACCAACATTAAGGCGCCTGCAGCGTACACTGTCCTGAAGACGGTATTTAGAAGCTCTGAACTATTCTGTCTCTGGCATGACAGATTAGGCCACTCAGGTCTTAGGATGATGAGAAACATAATAAATAACTCGCATGGGCATAATATTAATGTGAAGAATTTCCCGAATCATAAAGATTTTGTGTGCCCTGCATGTGCTACTGGAAACTAATAACTAGACCCTCCACTCTGAAAGTGAAGGATGAAATCTCTGCATTCCTGGAACGCATCCAGGGAGACATTTGCGGTCTCATTCAGCCCGTCTCAGGGCCGTTTATGTATATTTCATGGTGCTCATTGACGCTTCTTCGAAGTGGTCATATGTGGGTTTGTTGTCCACATGAAACCCTGCCTTTGTAAAATTGATCTCGCAGATCATTCGCATCAGAAATGTGTTTCTAGATCATCATATCAAGTCCATCAGAATGGACAACGCCGGAGAATTTACTTCAAAGGCATTTGATGATTATTGCATGGCGATGGGTATTGCAGTTGAGCATTCGGTACCGCATGTCCATACCCAGAATGGTTTGGCAGAGGCTTTAATTAAAAGAATTAAATTTATTGCCCGACCCCTCTGGCATAAAAGTAATTTGTCAGCTACATGTTGGGGACACGCAGTCCTACATGCAGCGGATCTCATCAACCTTAGATCTTCGGCCTACAACATCCATTCACCTATGCAACTAGCGCAAGGGTCAGCACCGAAGATTTCCCAACATTAGGGGGAGGAAATCAACCCCTTAATGAAGAATATCGGGAAATTACGTGGCAAGCCACGGGAATCCATGCAGATGACCCGCGCACTAGAGAAGTCCAGAAGACATTACATGGCAGCCACGGGGATCCATGAAGATGACCCGCACATTAGTGAAGCAAATAGAGAAGTCCAGAAGACAAGAGAAGTCCAGAAGACAACCGATTTGCAAGAACTAGCAAATCAACTGCCTGATCACTTTAGAGATTTGAAGAGCGTGACTAAGTCGCATGTGCCTGCACGTACTGCACCGGAGAGGGTTGAAATACCAAAGAAAGCAGAAGGTATCCCTAATCTCGTCCAGAGGCCTCAAAAAAATAAAAAAGAGGACGAGAACTCTGGCTCCTCGAATCCTTAGTAACCGGGGACGCCTGGTGAAGAAGGATAAGAGGGATTTATCACAGCCGATCATTGAAGTTTCCCAGAATGAGAAGGTGAGCCAGTTGAGACCTGGCACAAGTATGACACCTTCAGAAAAGGGCATACCGGATCTGAATATCCCCATCAGCATGGATGTGTGCGCACACATCGGAGCCGAAAAACTAAAGGGATTTACCACCGCAATTGAAAGAAGCGATGCGCAAGGTGAAGCTCCAGCAGAAGCAATCGCTCCAGAAGAAGCAACTCATGAAGAAATAGCTATAAATTATGTGCACACGGGAGAGTCCCCGAATAGGACAACAGCTAATATCGATATCTACTTCGCAAAGAAAATTGCCTCCATCATTGATCTTGATCCTGAGCCTGCATCGCTCGCTGAATGTAAGAAAAGATCAGATTGAGAAGATTGGAAGAAAGCAATAGCAACTGAATTTCTATCTCTGAATAAAAGAGAGATGTTTGGGCCCGTATGCCGCACGCCTCCCCATGTATACCTCGTTGGGCACAAGTGGGTATTTGTTCGAAAGAGAAATGAAAGAAATGAAGTAGTGAGATACAAAGTAAGGCTAGTAGCCCAAGGTTTCACTCAACGTCCTGGAGTTGATTATGAAGAAACCCACTCCCCAGTCATGAGTGGAATTACCTTTAGATATTTGATCTCAATGGCAGTGAACTTGAACTTAGAAATGAAATTGATGGATGTTGTGACTGCATACCTTTATGGTAACTTGGATTCGGAAATTTATATGAGAGTCCTCAAGGAATCCTCTCCAACCAAGGCAGAGAAAATAGAAATCATGCAAGTGTGAAACTCGAAAGTCACCGTATGGACCAAACAACTGGAAGAATGTGGTATAATCGCTTAAGCGACTTTCTCTGCAAGAAAGGCTACATGAATAATGAAAACTGTCCTTGTGTATTTATATGGCAATCTCAGAATGGATTCTGTATAATATTTGTGTATGTAGATGATCTGAATATCATCAGGACAGCCGAAGACATAAAAGAAGCAAGCTCCTACTTGGAGTCAGAATTTGAAATGAAAGATTTGGGCAAGACCAAGTACTACTTAGGCCTGCAGCTTGAGCATATCCCTGAAAGAATCTTGGTACATCAGTCGACCTACACCCAGAAGGTGCTAGAAAGGTTCGGCTTCGAGAAGGCATACCCATCGAAAGTACCGATGATCGGGAGGTCTTTACAGCAAGAAAAGATCCTTTCCGACCTAGGGAAGAGGGGGAGGAAGTCCTGGGACCGGAATTCTCATACTTGAGTGCAGTGGGAGCGCTCATGTACTTAGCAAACTGCACTAAACCGGACATTACATTTGCCGTGAACATATTAGCAAGGTATAGTGCAGAGCCCACCAAAAGGCATTGGCAGGGCATAAAGGACATCTTCTGATACCTCCAAGGAAGCAAGAACCTTGGATTGTTCTACAGAAAGAATTAAGATCTGAACTTGATTGGCTATGCAGATGCTGGGTACCTGTCGGACCCGCATACCGCTAAGTCGCAAACAGGCTATGTATTTCCATGTGGTGGAACTGCAATTTTCTAGAAATCGTCTAAGCAAAGCCTTGTAGCTACTTCGACGAACCACTCAGAAATTATAGCACTCTATGAAGCCACACGAGAGTGCGCTTGGTTCCGCTGAAGGGTTCACCACATCCAGCAGTCATGTGGAATGAACATTGTGCAAACCCCCACAATTATCCATGAAGATAATGCAGCTTGCGTTGCACAAGTGCAGACGGGCTATGTAAGTATATCAACCCCAAGTTCCTCTATGCTCATGAATTGCAGAGATGGACAAGATTAAAGTACTGCACACTAAGTCATGTAGACTTGTTCACTAAGTCACTCCCCGTATCTAGCTTTGAATGGTGCGTGTGAGGGATTGGAATGATGAGACTTAGAGAAGTGCAGAATTTAGGGGGAGAATTCTCTCAAGCCCGTTATTAAATCTTGATCATGAAGATCAAGTACCCAAAGAATAAAGTCCTGAATACCGAATGAAATTGGGTGAATTGTACTCTTTTTCCCTTGACGAGTTTTCCATGAAGTTTCTCGACCAAGTTTTTTAATGAGGTAATTCATGCATCGCAGCATAACATGTATCATGTACTCTTTCTCCAAATTTTTTCCACTGGGTTTTATGGAGTTTTAATGAGGCATGAACGTATCGGATGAGTGCCCAAGGGAGAGTGTTAAGAAATCTGGGCCTGGGCCAGCAGCCCACGGCCCATGGTGGGCACCTCATTGTAGTCTATAAATAGGGAGCCATACCTGAGAATTATGTACACATGAATGAAAGCAATAAAGAAAGACCAGGAGTTCTCTCTATCTCTCTCTGTGTGTTCAATTTATTATTCTGTGATTCTGTGATTGATTCGTTCTTGTTCTAAACAGAGAAATCGCTCGGACTGGTCGCCAGCGACGGTTCCTCAACACAAATCACTCTAGCAAAATCGATCACGGTGGCAAATGCACTATAGCATGCGCACTGTTTTGTACTGTAGCATCGTGTTGTAGCACCAAATATAGGTCATTCTTTCCGGATTGGCCGATTGAGGATCGCTCAAATTCACAACACTGTGCGGCCTGAATATGGTCCTGAAGTCAGAGGGTCTAAATCTGGTTTGGAGAGGTCCATACCCATATCCTACACAATAGCTTGTGGTGTCTAGGTCAACTTATGTGCATCTCTTCACAACATATAGAGAAATGTAAAAACAGGTTGCAAACTTGCAACATCTCTTTTGTTCCTTTCTCAAAGGGCCTAGACAACGTCATTGGTATTGAAGAAGGCTAGGTGATGCAACTATATTTCTTAATCGCTATCCAATGCTCCATTACCCTTTTCAGTTTGTTGTAAAACTATTGAGACAAGTGTTTGAAATGAACTATTGATGCTTTCATTAACATTAGTATTCAATCTGTACATGTTGATACATATATATAGATGATCATGGGGTGGCTTGAATAGATGTCTGTATAGAGAAGACATCTGTACATAGAGGCACCTATACATTTGGGCACCTGTTACTTTTTGTATGTAACACTCCCCCTTGACCAATGTATCTTCATATGATCATCTTGATTCATCATCTTGGAAAAACTCCTCCAAAACCCTGTAGGGAAAAATATGAGGAGAACCTATAAAGTAGATATGCCATGAAAAACTCCTTTAAAACCCAATGGGAAAATTTTAAGGAGAAAAAATGATATGGCATATATTTGATTATATCTCCTAAAAACCCCTGTGGGGAAAAGAGAGATATATTTATGATTACATTGTCATATTGCCTCATTAAAAACCTTGATGAGAAACCTTAGAGGGAAAACTCATAAAGGGAAAAAGAGTACGAGATTTGTATTGAACGGGTTAAGTCTTAGGAGATTTCTCCCCCTGACATTTGCAAATCACGTAGTCTTCGCATACCAATTCCATGACCACATTTTTGGAATGTGGAGGTTGGTAATGACTTGGTGAATAAGTCTGCGAGATTATCACAAGTCTTAGTTTGCAGAATATTTATTTCCCCACTCTCTTGCAATTCATGTGGGTAAAACAGTTTAGGTGCAATATGTTTTGTGATATTGCTCTTTATGTAACCCGTTTGCATTTGAACAACGCAAGCAGCATTATCTTCGTAGATAATGGTAGGTGATGCGATAGCACCTATACCACATGATTGTTGTATGTGGTTAATCATTCTGCGAAGCCATACACATTCACGTGATGCTTCATATAATGAAATTATTTTAGAATGATTAGTGGATGTAGCCACTAGAGTCTGTTTTGAAGACTTCCAAGAGATGGCTGTTCCACCATGTAAAAATACAAAGCCTGTTTGAGATCCGCATTACGGGATCGATAAATAGCCAAGACATCTGTATATCCTATTAAATCCACATTTTTATTCTTCTGGAAGAATAGACCGAGATCTTTAGTGCCTTGAAGATATCTAAGGATATTCTTCACTCCTACCCAATGTCTTTTGGTTGGAGTAGCGCTGTATCTAGCAAGTAGATTTCTGCAAATGCAATATCCGTGGGTGCAATTTGCAAGGTACATAAGCGCCCGATGGCACCGAGATATGGAACCTCGGGCCCCAATAGCTCTTCATTGTCATCTCGTGGTCTGAATGGATCTTTGTCCTCGTCGAGAGATCGAATAACCATGGGGTTTTCGATGGATATGCTTTGTCCATATTGAATTTCTCCAATATTTTTCGGACATAGGTGATTGATGCACTATGATGCATGTATGAAGGTGCTCAAGTTGTATACCTAAGCAAAATTTGGTTTTACCCAAATCCTTCATTTCAAATTCCATCATAAGATGATTACGTGCTTCATCTATATCTTGTGTGTTACCAATGATATTAAAATCATCAACATACAGATATAATGCAAAATCCTGTCGATGATCTTTTAATGAACACGTATGGGCAATCATCATTGTTGGAGTATCCCTTTTTGGTTAGGAACTCACTTAGTCGGTTGTACCAAATTTTACCCGACTGTTTCAAGCCGTATAAAGACTTGTTCAATTTTACACAATACATATTGCGATTTGCGTTCGGATTCGGACTTGAAATTCCATCGGGAACTTTCATATATATATCCGAATCAAGTGACCCATAAAGATATGTAGTCACTACATCCATCAACTGAAAAGATAGATGGTTTTTAACTGCCAATGAGATTAAGTATCGGAATATTATTCCACTCATTACTGGAGAATAAATTTCATTGAAATCAATGTCGGGTCTCTGCGTGAACCCTTGTGCTACAAGCCTTGCTTTGTATCTCACCACCTCATTGTTTTCATTCCGTTTGAGGACGAAAACCCATTTGAAACCGACAGGGAATACTTTGGGAGGTGTATGTATCACATTGGTGAATACATCTCTTTTCTTGAGCGAGGCTAACTCCGCTTGAATTGCATCCTTTCATTGATTCCAGTCCGAGCGCTGTTTGCACTCTGCCATGGTCTTGGGATCTGGATCATTTTGAAGGTTGTTTGCAATTGTTGTGGAGAAATAAATGTCGACAATTGTAGTCTTACGATCGTATGATTCTCCGTAATCAGTATAGTTAGTGGAAATTTCTTGGACCTCGTGACTCAAAGTTATTTCCCAAAACATTTGAGTCGGGTATTCGATGTCCCGTGATCGAATTGAGTGCACCGTTGATCCGGGTTTAAGGATCCTTTGGTGTCTATCAACATGAGGTTGATCTGCATTTACATTCTTTTGTTTCCTTTGTCGCTTGTTAGAAGTCAGATCCGCCATTTGTACCGCACTTCTCCCCTCTTATTTTGAACTAGGAGTTGAGTGGTATTTTGCGGTACCTCCACTCTTTCAGGTACATATCTGGCAGGATTATAGGATTTCATGACACCCTTATAATCAGTAAATGCATATGGCAGGTTATTTGCAATGTTTTGCAAATGAATGAGTTTCTGAACTTGAAGTTCAGTCTCTCTGGTACGTGGGTCTGAGGCAGGAATACCTTGTACATTCCAATTAATTTCCTGGCATTCAGTTTGGTACTTGTTGTCTCCCCCTAATGCCGGGAAATGTTCCTCATTGAATATGCAATCAGCGTACCGGGCCGTAAACAGGTCCCCTGTTAGGGGCTCGAGGTATTTTATGATTGACGGAGATTTATACGCAACATAGATCCCAAATTTCCTGTGCGGTCCCATTGAGGTACGCTGCGGTGGTGAGATCGGTACGTATGTAGCGCAACCGAACTTTCGCAGATGGGAAATATCTGATGGATTTCCACGTACTAATTGTAGCGGGGAATTGCTATGATAAGCAGTTGGACGCAATTGGATTAAGTCAGCAGCGTGTAAAACTGCATGACCCCAACATGATGTTGGTAAGTTGCAATTCTGTAGTAATGGTCTTACAATGAGCTTGATTCTCTTGATAAGAGATTCGGCTAAACTATTTGGTGTATGGATATATGGAACAGAGTGTTGAACTTGTATACCAAGAGCCATACAATCGTCATTGAAGGCATGGTATGAAAATTCAGCAGCATTGTCCATTCGAATTGATTGAATTCGATATTCAGGGTAATGCGCTCGTAATTGGATAATTTTACCAATTAACTTAGCAAATGCATGGTTTCGTGTGGATAAAAGACACACGTGTGACCATCTAGTAGATGCGTCAATTAGAACCATGAAGTACCTGAACGGTCCACACAATGGTTGTAGAGGACCACATATATCTCCTTGAATGCGTTCAAGAAATTTAAGTGGTTCAGCTCTGATTTTAAGATAAGAGAGTCTTAAAATCAATTTTCCGGTGGCACATGAAGTACACACAAAATCTGAGGATTCCGGAAATTTTGTTTTGAAGTATGTATGACCAATTGAATTGCTAATAATTTTCCTCATCATTCCAATGCGGATGGCCAAGGCGATAATGCCATGTTTGGAATGTGTTAGTGTTTTAGAAAATTACTTAGTACGCAATATGTTAAACGGGTTTGATGTATGTATAGTACAATCCGGAGTTTAAAGATGGAATTTTCTCTAGTACTTGTTTGCCATATCCGTTATTTTTGGTTAAGAGGAGATATTCCTCTTTGTTGTCATTTTGGGTTTCAACATGGAAACCATTTTGACGGATATCTCTATAACTAAGTAGGGTGCGTGTTGAATCGGGATACAAAAGTGCATCCTCAATTTCTAATTGTGTACCCATAGGGAGAGTGATAGAGGCGCGACTGAGCCTACTATCGTTGCATCGCGTCCAATGATTGTTAAAACATTTCCTTTCCTCCTAGTAAGAGTTAGGAAATATTTTGTGTCCCTAAGTATAGAGTTTGTGGTACCACTATCCACAATGCATAATTCCTCCTCTATTGGATTGACTCCAAAAATCTATATACACAAAGAAGAATTTAACGAAATTCTTATAGTAGTATATAGAATACATACAAATTTCATTTTCAATACCAAATATATTCGATATGAACAGCATGGTTGAACTCTCCCACAGATTTAAAATCTGTATGCGGAGGTGGTTCCACTCATTGACAGCCTTGGTAGGATGACTGCTTTCTGCTGTTCATACCGTGTTTGAAGAGCAAGCCACAGAGCGTGTGGGTCTTCTTCCATCAGATACTCAGCCTTGAGATCAGGATGGATGTGGTTCCTTATGATAAATAAGGCATTGTACTTGAGAGGCTCAGCCAAATGAGCTACACCCTCTTGGGGAGCTGCAATTGCCTGGTACATTCCGCGCAACGATAGACTCACTTTGAGATCCATCGCCTATGTGGGGAAGTTGTGGCCGTCAAGAGCGAGAGCCTCAAACTCTTTAGCAGCCATTGTGCCTACCTATGTAGGACCACAGATTTGTTAAAATCTTTGGTAATGTTAAATAAGTAATGCGAAATGCAAGTAATCAAGGTAAACTTGACATACATAAAGGGACATTCTCCTATTGTGGAATAACATAGTTAATCACCAATGGTGTTAACTTTATTTAATTCATTTTTCAACATTGGGTACGCACTTTGAGGATGATAATCCCACAATAGTACTATGGTACTACCTTGTGTATGGCAAATGTGAAAAAGAACCATGGTAATCACTTAGGTGTAGACCTTGAATAATTTATAATCAAATTGGGTACGCACGTTGAGAATGAAAATTCCACAGTAGTATTATGATACTACCTTGTGTATGGCCAATTTGAAAATAAATAAAGGCAGTCACCCAAAAGTGTAGACCAAATTATTTCAAAACTTGATATTGGGTACACACGTTGAGGAATAAATCCCGCAGTAGTACTATGGTACTACCTTGTGTATGGCCAAAATCAAAGTTAAGAAACTTTGTGTTATTCCAAAACGAGAGAAAATCAACCTAAAGCATTTGCATAAAAAAAATATTAAGTGCTTGTATGGTAAGCTATTTAAAAACTTACATAAAAAGTACACCATAAATAATTAATTTACATGAGGTAATTAATGTATATGGTAATGTTGTAATAAAATGCAAAATATGTGGAAAACAATATGAGTATTGTAATCCGAAGGAATATATACCCAAATTAAATATAACATGTGGTTATATTTATAATACCGTATAAATCACAATATTGGTGGTGAACACCAATTTATTGTATGGCATAGCGTACAAGCAAAGTGCCATAAATTGTGATTTTATGATATTTATGGTAGGTATAATATTTTGCAAAAAAATTCCAAATTATTAAGTACAATGGTACTTACTAAATGGGAATTTTAAATTTTAAATTTGCAAAAGATAGCAAATTTAAATATGATCGTAATTCCTATTGTAAATAAATTGTAATAAAATAATCCTAAATATGTAAAAGTTATAAAATATGCATGCACATTTATTTGAACAATTACATAATTTTCAGATCCTGTAGGAACTGAAATGCTAATTTATAAAAGTACATACTGACGGGTACAATTATAAATAAGCATGAGGACTATACTGCAAATTTACAATAGAGATTTTATTTTCAAGAATATTCTGTATTTCCCACGGACTATAGGGTGGATTGTGCAAAATTTCGAAAACTTGGGCTGAGGCCCATTCGGCCTTTGGGCCCATGAGGAGAGGTGGGAGGGATTGGGCCATAACCCATGAATGGGCAGCCAATATAAAAATGAAATGGGGGAATTAGGGTTTCCCCAAACCCTAACTGCCAGCCGCCTCACATGGAGGCATTGCCGCCGCGCCTTGGGCTCGCGCCGCGCCGGTGTCGGCGCCGCCGCGCCGTCTCCCCCCGCCGGCCTCCACCGTCCGCGGCGGCAAGCCGCCGCTGGGCTTGGCGCCGCAACCGCCGGTGCGCCGCCGCCGGTTTTAGCGCCGCCTCGGGCGAGCCACGCAGCGCCGCGCCTCCTCGGCTGGTTACGCCACCTCGGCCGCCGCGGAAGCGCTGCCGCCGCCGTCGCCGGGCCTTAGGTGCCATGGGAGCCGCGCGCGGCGCGCGCTGCGGCGTCGCCGCTCGCCTCGCCGGGGCGCGCGCCGGCCGAGTTGCGCCGCCGCCGCCAAGGGCGCCACGCCGCCGGCCGCGACGCCGGGCGTGATGCGCCGCCTGCTGCGCCGGGCGGCCGTGTCGGTCGTCGCCGTCTGCCGTCGGCGCCGCCCGACCTCGTCGGCCTCGTCGCCGCCGCGCCTCGGACCTCGTCGGCCTTGCTGCGCCGCTCGGCGCCTCCGCGCCCTTGGCGCCGCCGGCTACGGGCCGCGCGGCGCGCGCCCAGCCGCTGCGCCTTGCCGCCGCGCCGCCGCGCCGCGACAGGGCGCGCGCCGCGCTGCTCCGCCGGGCATGCCACCGCGCTGTGCAGCGCTGCGTGTATCGCCGCGTGCGTGCGCCGCGCCGGGCTGCGCCGCTTTGGCGTCGCCGCGTCATGAGGACGCGCCGCCGGCCCGCGTCGAGGCGCGCCATGCATATGCGCCGCCGGGCGTGGTTGTGGTATAAGGCGATGCCGTGATTCTCGTAAGGAAGCCATCAAATGCAAGAACATCCAGTGCCATTACCTTGTCTTCTCTGTTTGCACTTCAATGTATGTGTGCATCTCGCTCGATTTGGAGAGAAAGGTGCTGATAACGTGTTGTAAAACTATTGAGACAAGTGTTTGAAATGAACTATTGATGCTTTCATTAACATTAGTATTCAATCTGTACATGTTGATACATATATATAGATGATCATGGGGTGGCTTGAATAGATGTCTGTATAGAGAAGACATCTGTACATAGAGACACCTATACATTTGGGCACCTGTTACTTTTTGTATGTAACACAGTTCTCCATACTTTTATGTTTACCTTCGCTGGCCAATGTCTACTCACTTTCTAGACAAGATTATTTTGCCATGTAAAGTGCTACAATAAATTCATATTTAAAGGTAGTTTTATACCGGGAGCCAAAAACAAAATATATCATCGAAATGAAGGAAATCGTCCTTAACACGATGCATTCTGAGTCTCCAGTTAGTAGTACAGTCAAGGGTAAACACCAGCCCATATCGAGTGCCATCCAATGCGGCATGTCAAAACAAGCCACTTTCGTGAAGGGTTGAGGCAGCGATTCGACTGCATGGAAGCGCAAAGCCACTTTCATGAAGGGTTGAGCCGGTGATTTGACTTAATGGCAACGCAAAACCTCCCCGTAAAACCCAATGGAACCAGTGTTTCAAAGGGAACGACTTGAGAACAAACCTCAATCCAAATATGAACGTGCCAATGCAACTATCTTGGTGGCAGGAGTTAACATACACTACCACAGAAAAGATCATCAGAGATGGTTCAAAACTGTCATCATAGATGGTTTCTGAACCCTCTGAATTTATGTGTTTGTGGTAACAGGTGGTTATCATATACGGTTATGAAACCGTCAGTTTTTCAAAACATCTGTCTGTGATATGTTAGATATCACAAACAGTTCTTAAAAATAGCCGTCTGTGATATCTGACATAACACAGATGGCTAATGCCAAAAACCATCTGTGATATGTCAGATATCACAGATAGTTCTTAAACATAACCGTCTGTGATATCTTACATATCACAAACAGCTAATACTAATAACCGTCTGTGATATCTGACATATTACAGACGGTTTGGTGATAAACCGTGTGTGATAGCTATTTGAATAGATAAATTATTTTCTATTTTTTGGCCAGCCTCAGGAAATGCTAGCCATGCTTTCTGAAAATAAGTAAGCAGATCACGTATATAGCATATGACAATCATTACATAGATATCACAAATAAATTAAACAACTGAATACATTACAATTGAACTAATTGTTTGATTAAGCGCACCTGACTGAATTACAATTGAATCAAATGTTTCAATATCTAATCATTATCGCCGAGTTTGAACTCTCCATTTGGGTGAATGACCTCCACCATTAAGAATTCGGAGAGCTTTTCTCGAACTTCGGTGAGTTTGTCAAGATTAAATGCAGCTGAGTCGAATTCCACACCCTGTCAGTAGAAGTGCTAGTCATTAGCGCGCGCACGCACACACACACACACACACACACACACACATATATATATATAAATTGATAATCATGAAATAAATATTGGCATGTTGACAAACCTCTGGATCTTTCGTCTTAGTGTTTATGATTTTCTACATATGTCTGCAAATGATGACTATGCGGACATCATATCTCTTACAAGAAAAAACTAATTACACTAAGCTGTGAGTGTAAACGTTGGCACATAGTTGATTTTACATACTTTAATGTTCTTAATGTAATTGTTAAGAAATAAGAATATTTGGTGATATATTATTACTACAATGTCTCTTTGCAACACTAACATGCCAAATCACATAGTCCAATGTCTCAGGTTCTACAAAGTAAGTTATGGTTGTTGTCTCTTCCTCCTCATCATGCTGTGTGTTGGGTTTGGTTGCTGTCTTAGGTGTGAAATAATCTTTAGGTTGCTGCGCTATTCATTTTGCATGATGAGGAGGAAGCGACAGCATCCATAACATATTTTGTAGAACCTGACACACTGGAGTGTGTGATTTGCCATTCTAAATAGATCTTGTAGCAATAACAAAGTGAATCACAAAGGACAGCTGTTAAGAAATAAAAACATTTGGCGACGTATATTATTGCTACAAGATCTCTTTGCAACACTCTAGTATGAAGCTAATGACACACACTAGTGTCACAGGTTCTATGAAGTTGGTCATGGCAAAGTCATTTCCTCCTTATCATGCTACGTGTTGGACTTGTTTTCTGTCTTAGGCGTAAAAGAATCTTTGGGCTGCCCAAAGGTCCTTTTACACTTAAAACACAAGCCCAGCACGCAGAATGATGAAGAAAAGGAGACAACAACCATGACTTACTATAGTGTGTGATTTGTTTCATATCCTTTGAAAGTCTCTTTGGCATATATTATTGCTATAAGATCTCATTGGAACACTAATATACCATTCTAAATAGATCTTGTAGCAATAAAACCACCCTCTCTTAAGGTTGTCTCTAACAACACCAATTCACTTAGAAACAACAGCTCCAACAGTTTATTTCTCAAATCATTCTCTAACTATTTTTTATTATTTTTACCACAACTTCCATCCTAATACACCCTCAAAATTTGTTTCTCCCCCCAACAAGGATTTTAAGTGATGTGACAAATTTCTCCACAATTTGATTGGCCCCCAAAGCCAGCCGAAGGAAGCCACAAGCACAAAGCCCCCAAAAACCAGCAGTCCACTCATAGAAGTAAGAAGAGGAGGGTCGAAGAAGGGGAGACAAGAACGCAGTGGAAACCAAAGGAGAGCGTGGACCATAGGGTACCTAGAAGGCCGACCGTGAGGACCACATGTAGACGACATCTTCGGTAACAACAAGGGACAACCATCCACATCTTCATTTATCCACATCTTCATTTATGTGAGGACCACACTGAGACCATCCCCAACAAAATTACCACTTCTAGCCCGACACAAGTAGGCCCACCTTCCCTCTCACATCTATTTCCTTATTCCTTTATGGGTTCCACATCAAAAATACATTAACAGATATGGATGGATGTAACACATATGAAGTAAAAAAGTGAAATTTGGGATCCATACCTTTGGGAGGAGAGGCGACGGGGAGGAGAGAACTCATGAACACATCAAACTTCAGTTCCAACACATTAATAGATATTGACGAATCTATCACACATGAGATAAAGAAGTAGGATTTAGGGTCCATACATTTAGGAGGAGAGCCGACAGGGAGGAGAGGCGGCGTCGAGAAGGAGAGATAGCATCAAGAGGAGAGGCGACAGAGCCACCATGTCAGGTGAGGAAGGAGAGAACGGAGACATCGGGTTCTACAACGATACCGGTGCCAGAGAGGGGACGAGAAGACAGAGGGGTGCACAAGTGAGGAGTAAGAGAGCAAACCCTAGCAAGGGCCCTACTTATAGAAGAACTATCACAGATGGTAGAACCATCTATGACATTAATATCACAGACGGTTCCATAATAGAACCATCTGTGATATGCTACATATCACAGATGGTTCTATTATGGAACCATATGTGATGTGGTAGCTTATCACAGACGGTTTGTATTAATAACCATTTGTGAATAGACATCATAGACAGTTCTAAAATAGAATCGTCTGTGATAAATACTATATATGGTTCTAAATTCATTCTCATATACATAAATGCAAATTTAGTACATTGGGGAGCCGAAATGATCGAAGAGGCGAGCATTGGGGAGACGAAGTGCCATTCATGCATACAAATACATATCACATATGGTTCCAACCACGAGCCATCTTGATATGCAACTATTACAGACGGTTCGTATTAATAACCGTCTATGAACTATCATATACAGTTCTAATTAAAAACTATCTGTGATATCTGCAAATATCACAGACGGTTCGTATCAACAATCATCTATGAACTATCATAGACGGTTATTAGTAAGAACCGTCTATGATAGTTGTGTATCACAGACGGCACACGGTCACACTTGTAAAACCATCTGTGATAATTACAGTACAGACGATTTCCCATGAATCGTTTGTGATAAGGCGTCCAGTATAGTTTGTTTTCTAGTAGTGATGCACTATGTAATTTTTCCATCTTTCAATATTTGAGCCCCGCATGTCAGTGGCAGACCTAGGATTTTTAAAGTGAGTGTTCGGATTTCGGAGCTAGGTTGCTCAGATACATCGATACCTATATGCTGATACTGCGGCACCATTTCTCTCAAAACATCGATACAACAATACGTGTATATAGATACAGAAATACAAAAAAAATTAAAATGAATGATTTCTTACGAGGAAATGGACGACATATGATGGTTCATTGCATCAAGGGTAAGTCAATTGATTTTTTTTCTTTGATATGAGCTATTCATTGTATGAATTTGTAAAAACTTCATCCTTATCAATGTTATTCTTTTTTAACCTTAGCTAAACTAAATAGCAAATCACATTTGGATATTTCAAAAAGTGTTCATCTCGGTAATGGTTCTAGCAACTAGTATTATTATAAATTTTCACAATGAATGTGCTATAGTTAGCTATCAAATCAATATCATCTTACAGGGTCAACTGCCTACCTAAATCACATTTATGAACAATGGCTAATCCCTAATAGACCAAGATATAGCCTTTGCAAACAGAGAAGCTACAGTCCCATGCCAACTCCTAGTTTCCCAGCATATGCAAAAGTCAATTAATTGGTCAACATACTGTTTGTTGTTAAATCATCATACACAAATCTACCCTTGATGATGAGAGATCATGTTATTAAACAAATGTAACATCTTAAAATATAAAGCTTGCAAATAGGTAATTAAGGCTTAAAGGGCATTCCACTTGAAGATAGCATATAGAAACATTCTAGTCAGTAGCAAAGGGAGTTACCACGTACCGAGGCAATGGAGAAGGCACCAGTCAGTCATAGTGGAGTGTGGGCCCGTGGCGGGAGAGGAGAGGTGGAGACCGCGGCGCGGCAGCGGCGTAGCCGCATAGGGCCTCAGGTGTCCACGAGACCACAACGTGGCGATGCTGGCTGATTGGCCAAAGCGTGTGGTAGCATGGAGACTGGAGTTGCAGCTTGTAGTTGGAATCGGAGCGTGCGTACCGGCACCGCGAGGAGGAGCTCGAGGGGACTCAGGCAAGGATGCACGCGCTGTGCCACTGCGGGAGGAGCAGGCCACGGCGTGGCGAGGGTGGAGGCATGGAGTGAAGGTGGAGGTTAGGAGGTGGAGCTGTTAGTTAGGGTTAGGCAATAGCTAGCCGCAAAGGGTTAGGGATAAGGTATTAGGGGGATCAGTCGCACTGCTACAACACCACATTTGGGGTAGTATAGTATAAATTATCCCTTGAAAGGATTGGGACCAATAAAAGTGAAATGTGTTTAGTATAAGAAAATCTGTACAGAATCACTATTTTATTATTTAAACCTTTTTCAATTTATTTTTATTGATAATTTGTCACTCAATTTATTTTCAAACCTGTTTCTTTGCCACACTAACTTTCGTGGCGTGGCAAATAACTATGCCACACCATGGGTTTAACTCTAGTCCTAAGAGATGAAATGACCATTTCTTGTTGCGCTACTATCCTTGGTGTGGCCAAACAACACTGCCACGCTAGTGATAGTGGTGCCACGATGACTAGTGTAGCAGCGTTATTTGGCCACACCATAGATATTGGTGTAGCTAAAAGTTTTATGGGACACTATAAAAAGCTTAAAGTTTATGCTTTTTAACTATGGCCATTGAATTTTGGCTGAAATTACTCTATAGTGGCTGTTAATTTTTCTAAATCATTCAATTAAAGAAAAATAAAAAACATAAGAAAAAATTGAAAACATCATTGTATCTCCACAAACAACGCAAAAGAGGAAAAGCAAAAGCAAAAAAATTAGAAAAACAAAAATAAAATTAAAAATTAATATATTCTAAACAATTTTTAACTTAAATACATCGAAAGATAGGAAAAAAGAAGCTTAAGCGTTCATGCCCTCGTTTTCAAGCGAAATGGTGATTTTACCCTCATTTTTTAAACTTTGTGATTTTACCCCTGTGTTTTTGAACTGAAGGAGAGTCCGCCTATTAGTTAAAGCCAGTTAACGGTGTTAACTTTTGCACGAATAGACAAGTTTGCCCATGTGATTTTACCCCTGTTTTGTTAGAGAACTTTGTGATTTTACCTCTATTTTCGAAATTGAAGTTTTGACATATTTGGTAGGGATGTTGTCAATAGAATTAGACACAAATTTATGTATTCATTTTATTAATATAAATCTGGACAAAATTTGTCAAATTTTGCAAAATTTGGACAGCATTTATGCAAAAATTCAGAGAAACACAATTTTTTATCACACAACTTGCATGTAAACATCAAGCGAGTACGGATAACCAAGATATATCATGCCATACATGTACATGTCACATTAATGTCTAGATGATATACCAACATATCCCTATGACATGGCAACATACAGGTCCGTATGACATGTCAAACAAAAGTAGCAACTAGCATTGGGTTTTTAGATCTCTATTGGCAAACATCACATTTAACCATTAAGACCTAACAAACTAGCAAGTCTCCCAGCAGTTCCTCCTCTCCTTCCCCTTCCTGAACCTCTTCCCCTTCCCCTTCCTACAGTAGCACCACTTCCACGTCATATGGAGAGAGTGAAAACAAGTTAGTACAGTTAGAAATGCTATAATTTCCAAAAAACTGTAGTGGACAGGAATGCGTTCATGAATTACATTGTCTCATTGTTGTCGTCTCCTGACCCTCCTCCCCGTCCTGACCCTCTTCCTCTTCCCCTTGCTGTACCAGAACCACTTCCCCTACACATGGAGAGAAGAAAACATGTTAGTAAAGTTAGAAATGATTAAATTTGAAAAAAAAATAGGAATGAACAGCAAGGAATGCATGACTTACATTGGCTCATTAATGTCCTCTTGTGACTCCCTACCCCGTCCCCTTCCACTTCCCCTTCCAGTTGCACTAGCACTTGCAGTTGCACTTGCACTTGCACTGTATGCGTGAGAAAAGAATGTGTTACTACAACTACCGATTAGTAAATGAGGTAAAAAAAACAGTAATACATGCATGACTTACATTGGGTCATTGCTTCCTTGTGCAGATCCATCTTGTGGTGTTGAGAGCCTCTTCTTTTGACTAGCTGTAGGACCTCCTTGGCAATGTTTAGCTGTATGGCCTAGTTCATTGCATTCAGGACATATCTTCCTTTTCTTACTAGTGCCAACTTCATCATATGGTTTGATCCTAGATTTTCTTGGTCTCCCAGGTTTCCTTCTCAATTTGGGCTTCTTGATTTTGTAGCCTAAATCAACATGAGGCCACTATTCTTTGGATGTCATTGGATTGAATTTGCATGCAGACGCCTTCCTGAACCTATCAACAGAGAAGTACTCATGGACAAAGTCATCCATCTGTACCTCCCTGCTGATCTTTGCAATGAAAGCCAAAACATGGCTGCAAGGTTTTCCAGTCACTTGCCAAGCTCTACAAGTACAAGTCTTTTGCTCCAAGTTGACTGCATGCCTGAATCTATTCACAGTGACTTCAGCTATCCCAGACCCACATATTAGAATCTCATGGTCTTTGATACTCTTGCTTTTAGCATTCAAATCATTGGTAATAGATGGGATTATTATTCCTGACATATTACTACCAATCTTGGACCTCAAAACAAACTTCTCGATAATCATTTGTCACATCTTGTCAAGCATTTCAACAATCTGAAAGTCCTTTGATTTTGACACCTAACTATTGAAACATTCAGAGAGGTTGTTATTGATATAATCTACCTTGCAGTCTTCACTGAATTTTCTTCTACTCCACACATATGGATGATTCTCATCCAACCATTCAATGGCCTTAGGATCCTTCTCCTCTATTTTCCCCATGAAGTAGTTGAACTTGAAAATTGTGAAACTCTTGGCAGCACACCACATATTCTTGCCATAAAGAGTACCACTGAAACTTTTCTTCATGTTCTTCCACAAGTGCCTCATACATTCTCATGTATATACCTGGAGGTGTACCAATAAGCTTCTTCACATTATTGACAAACCAAGTCCAACTTTCCTTAGACTCAGTCTCAATCACTCCATATGCCACTGGGAACAACCAATTATGACCATCTATCGCGGTGATGCCAGCTGACCTCTCGACCTTCCTGTCAAGTGTGTTGCATCCATGGCAATGTATGGTCTGCACCCTTGTAAAAAGCCATCGATGCATGGTTTAAGAGCAACAAAGAACCTCATAAAACACACATCACCATTGTGCTCTTCAGTCTATAGCTCGACAACACTACCAGGTACTGATCTTAGAAGCTCAGCTTGATAAGTAGGCAACAAATCATAACTATCATCCCACTTCCCATATATCATGTCTAGCGCTCTCAACTTCCCTCTAGCAACTCTGTCATATGGAACATCCATCAAGTATTTCTTCTTCAGTTTGTCCCTCAACTCAGCCGGTCCCATTTCAGGGTCTTCCCGCAACAAGTCAATCACTCTGTCAGCCACCCATTTATTAGAGGCCATTGTCTCACCACACTTGTTGAATGAACCACAGGTATGCTTTGGTCCACTTGTCTTAACCTGCAACACAAAAATGTGCAAAAAGAAACCATCAATATTCTATGAATACATTATGTCATCAATGAACTCAAGAGTCGTCATTTATCCTGCATCCAACGTATTTCTTGCTTGTAGATGCAAAAAAGGTCCACTTGCAACCTTGTTCAGCTCTCTTGCATATGGCCCTAAATCTTTTCTTGTCTTTTTTCACAATATGGAAAGCATTATCATGCAAGATAGCATGATGTGTGACTGCTGACTTGCACTGATCCACATCTGGGAACACCACATTTACATCAATACATGGATCATCAGCATCATATGAAAACATGGGAATATCATACTCATCATTCTCATCAACAATTTCACCATCAGGATCAAACTCAGGGTTAGAGCAATCATCATCAGAGTCAGATAATGCAGCCAAATCAGTGTCATAGCTGCTATCACTTAGTGCCGCAAGTGAATCCGTATCGGAGAACATCCCCTCTGCATCAACCCCTACAACCTCATCTTCAGAAGAACCTTTCTGGGTTGTGGCTCTTTTTTTTTTGTGGTGACTCTCTTCTTTTTAGATGTGGCTGTGGCTGTTTCATTTGTGGTTGTCTCAGTGGTGGCTCTCTCATTGGTGGCTCTCTCATTTGTGTCTCTCTCACTGGTGCCTCCCTCAATTAGGAGTACACTACTCCTCACGATGAGGGTGAAACCTTCGCTTTGTTGGTGAAAATTGCAGTGGCCCCTCAAAATCATTTATCTGAGCATTGATGCATACTAATCCCTTGTCTACATTGATTAGAAACCACTCTAACAGATTTTCATCAGATTTTATCTCCATAGAGTCATTCTCCAAATCACGCCACAAAGTTATAAATTGTTTAGAACCCCATAAGCAGTGATCAGCAATGAAATCAACTAGCTGCAGCAGCCCAAAGCTATGCGTGTCAACAACCTTGGTTGGCAAAGTTCTACGTTGCCACCACGACTTTGGACCACCATCTGGCAAGCTAAAAAACGATCGAACTCTAACAACAAGTTTCAATTCTCTGTGATTTGGCCTACAAATCACAAAGAAATAATATCTGAGTTAACAAATCTAGACACATTGTTATTTCGCACTATACCACCCATCTCAAAGGTTGAAGAAAATACCTAGGCTCTTCCATGGTGGTCGTCGTGCAGTCCCGAGTAGCCCACCCGCTGGTGGCCTAGAGGTAGCGCGCGCGCGCCCGCCTAGTAGTGTGCAACATTGTGCAGTCATTGACTAATCATCAAAATTGCCTTTAGCCCAATGTTATGTTGTACTCAAAATTTTGTGAATCGAGCAATAGCCAAGCGACATGCGATTACGAAAGGGGATGCAAACGCAGAGGGCATACCGCTTGTCCAATTAGTATAGCGCCAAACGTTGAAACCAACTATCGATTCCAAATATAATCAAGTCGCCATCATTAGAGCACGATGGGAGAACCGTGCAATTGGGTAAAATGATCAATGATGGTTTAGTATAAGCAATACCACTCGTAGTTGCACTAGAAACATTAAAAATGTAAGCTTCTTTGTTTAGCAAATGAGGCAAATTCAGAAATTCAATTCATAACAATTTATTAACAAAGCTATTATGGATAAACCAAGCATTAGAGTGGTGCATATTCCGTGATCATTAAGCAACTCCTAGACTCAATTTACTCACAAAGTTGTAGTACCATAATCCACACAACCGCACTCCGCATGTTTTTGAGTCGATCTAGTCTTAGTTCATTTCGCTCCTCACCTAGTATCTCAATGTAGCCATCAAAACAACAACAGAAGACAACATCATCGCAATATTTCTCACTAAATCCACTCAATAATACAAATATGCAACACACGATCCAACCGCTAAACACTAAATCCTCCAAACCCGGTGCGGGGATCTGCGGGATAACGCAAAACCACGTGGCGCAAACTACGAGGCGGGCACCTTGCTCACCGAGGTGGAGGCTGCGCGGCGGCGGAAGGTGGAAGCTCGAGTAGACAGCGCAGCAGGATGACTGCCGGAGCGAGGCGGGCGTGGGTGCCGCGCGCCGGGGGCGCCGCGAGCCGCACCGCTCTGAGGAGGCTGCGCGCCACGCTGGGTGCCGCGCCGCTATTGGAGGCCACCGTGGCGCCGCACTGGTGCCTGGCTGCGCGCCCGCCTCTGCTGCTCGTCGCGCGCTCGCCTCTGCAAACCCTAGCCTTTTCGCGTGGGGAGGCCAAACCCGAGAGACCGAGCGAGCTGGGTGTGGGCATGGGTGGGAGCTGAAAGGATAAGGTAAGGTAAGGGTATTCTTGTCTTTTCGCGTGGTGTTTCTTTTTTTACCATTTAATCCTCCAATCTTAACGGTGTCACAAAACAGGGGTAAACGGAGTCTTCATTTCAAAATCGCGAGGGCAAAATCACAGAGTTAAAAAAGTAGGGGTAAAATCACATTTGCAATCGATAACAAGAACAGAAACACCAAATTCCAAAAAAAAAAATCAGAAGCCAAATCCAATCGGACTGGGCCTTAATCCTATGTCAAATCTTTGGACATACTAACGGCTAAAGTAATTGCCTCGGGCGAGGGACGAAGAAGATGGCGACGGATGATGGATGAGGGTCCTGCTGAGAGGTACCCATCCCTGTTGGGATCCGGTGGAATAGTAGTGTAGCGTGGCTAGCTGAGGTGGGCGCCTGCCTGCCATGCCTGTCTACCGTGGCTGGCAGCACTGCAGACGTTGACTTTCGGTATGGTGCGCAGCTGCTAGTACCATGTCCCAGCAGAAGGCACGCATCCCCATATCAACAGGCTTTTTTTAAATGCCAAGATCTACTCGCACTATATTTCTGGGTTTTAAAGGAACTTGTGATTTTACATAAGCGCAAGTGAGAAAAAAAAACATTCTCTATTTTGTTTTAGGCTTATTACCTTCCCCTTAATTTTCTAGTCATGCTAGTGATTTAGGCCCGTTCGGCGTGTGAGAATTCTTTATGTTTTTTTGAGAAGTTTCTGTATTTTAAATGGGCCTTATGGTAGTATTGTAATACCAAATGGTGATTTTTCTATCGATATTTTAATGATTTTTTTATGTTTCCAAGCGGGACCAAAAAAATATGTGATATAGTGACTTTCAACTATCACGTGGTACTTTGTATTGCGTTCAATTCAATATTTTGTGACTAGAAAATTAGAGAAAACACGACTTGCTAATTTTGAAAGTACATATATTTGTTGCCAGGGCATATGAAAATATCTTACTTTAAAATCCACTGCAATTTGATGAGACAGTTTCACTCTAGATTTTTAGCACAAAAAATCCGTTCAAGAAATAACCGAAGGTAACTAATAAATAAATTACCAAAAGTAAACCGATAACAGCCAAATTTTTTTCAATTTTTCAGTTGACTTTTGGCTTTGTCTCTTTTAACAATCATTATTTATTAAACTAATAAGTCACAAGCAAAAGCAAAAAACCACAACCTAAAAGAACACCTCCAAATACTCATACACCACTGCACCATGTATTTCAGCTTACAAACTAAAAAGGGCCCACATCCCCTGCATGCGGGACTAGCCCGCCAGCAAAACTACTCTCACAACAACTGTACCATACTAGTATGTGTACCATTATACCCACACCGAGCGGAGGCAAACGAAAAAAAGGAAAAGAGAAAAACTATAAAACGGTATTACCGTTTTGCATCTTCCTAATAGCATAGCTACACTCCATCGGATCCAAGCATCTAATGGTTGTGGCATTATCTTCAACCTCCTTGTGCCTACTCACATATCTGGTGCTTTCTCGATCTCCCTCTTATCCTTGCTCTCACATGATGGCCGATGAGGGCGGCGTCGTCGCCGTCGATGGGTTTACCGCACCTTTCATTGTAGGGGGAGGTTGAGGTGGTTGTGGCCCGGCGACGGGGTGATAAGCAACGTTAGAGGATAGGCCGGTAGGTAAGGACTAAGAGAACGTTAAGTTGGGCAAGATGGTCGACGGGGGCAGGGAGCCGCCCATGTGGCGAGTTCGCTGCTGGCCACAGGAGGAGGCAATGACAAGGGTGAAGGTGGAGGAGGAGGTGCGTATAGCTGCGATCGGCACTACGATGAAGCGAATGAGGAGGGAGGTAGTGGAGGTGAGAAAGAGAAAGAATTTAAGAGAGAAAAGAGGATGAGATGGCAGCTGGAGAAGCATAAGCTATGGATATATTTTTCTACTGTAGTTTATAGTTTTTATACTTAGTACGAGCGTGCATATAAACGGACCAAAAACGACATGTTACTTTAAAAGACGGGTGGACCCACCTTCCCCTTCTCTACATGACGATCGCTGCGCAACGCGACGCAGGAGCAGTTGCGCCTGCGCCAGCACGACCATTTCCGGCTAGTCCTTCCGTCGTGGCCACCCAACCAAACGCTCATTTAATCGCCCTCGTCAAACGGGCGAGGGGTGCGGACGCAAGAATCCAAGAAAAGGAGGGATTTTTCTGAGGGAGGTCGGTTGGGTGGTTCTTGCAGACCATGGCTGCACCGGCGTCGGCCTCGTCGCCGGTGGAGTTCCTGCTCCGGAGCCCGCCGCCGCGACGGCGGAGGCCGCCGCTGGCCGGCGCGTTCTTTGCACCCACGGGCCTCGCGGGCGCACCGCTGCTCCGCGCACTGGCCTCGCTCGCGGCGGGCCTGCTCGCGGCCCCGCGGCCGCCATCGCAGCCGCGGAACATGGTCGCGCTCTCGCGGCGGCTTGCGCTGCTGTCCGCGCTCCTCGAGTCGCTCCTCCTGGACGCGCCGGACTCCTTCTCCGACGCGACCGTCCTCTGCTTCCGCGAGCTCTACGTCGTGCTCTTCCGCGCCGAGCTGCTCGTTTCCTACGTCGCCCCCTGCCGCGCGTGGGCGCTGCTACGGGCCCCCCACCTCGCCGCGTCCTTCCGCGACCTCGACGCCGAGCTCGCTGTCGTCCTTGACGTCCTCCCCGACGCCTCCCTCCGCCTCTCGCCCGACGCGACCGACCACCTTGAGCTCCTCCGCACCCACTGCCGCCGCCGCGAGCCCGCCCGGTACCACGACCCCGCCGAGGCCGCGCTCCGCGACCGCCTCCTCGCCGCCCTTCGCCAGTTGGAGCTCGGCCAGCTACCTGACCCCTCCCCGCTCCAATCCCTCCTCTCCCACATCGGCATCTCGGACGCCGCTTCTTGCTTAGCCGAAATCGAGTACCTGGAGGAGCGAATCTTGAGCCAGGAAGAGGACATCGACCTCCCGCTCGTCGGTGGCACCGTCGCCTTGCTCCGGTACTGCCTGTTCTCCCTGTTCGACCATGGCAACGCAATGGCGCCCTGGGGTTGGCCGTCGGTGGGTAACAGGCAGCCGCTGCTCTCTTGGGGCAGCGGCGACGACAGGTCCTTCTCGATGCCGAAGGAGTTTTCCTGCCCGATTTCGTTGGATTTGTTGCGCGACCCAGTGGTGGTGTCCACCGGGCAGACGTATGATCGGCCGTCGATCATACAGTGGATCGAGGAGGGGCATTCCACCTGCCCCAACTCCGGGCAGGCCCTAGCACACAACCGGCTCGTGCCGAACCGTGCACTCCGCAGCTTGATTTCACAGTGGTGCGGGGTGTATGGCTTCCAGTATGATTCGCCGGAGAGCAATGAGGGGATGGCAGAGTGTGTCGCCACAGCATGCAGCAGCAAGGCCGCAATTGAGGCAAATAAGGTCACGGCAAGGATATTGGTCAGGATGCTGGAGGAGGGGTCGGATAGCGCAAAGGCAGTCGCTGCTAAGGAAATTCGGTTTCTGGCAAAGGCTGGGAAGCAAAACCGGGCATTCATCGCTGAGTTGGGTGCAATCCCGTTGCTCTGCAGGTTGTTGCTGTCACCGGATTGGATGGCACAGGAGAATGCGGTGACGGCGCTGCTCAATCTGTCGATCTTCGAGCCGAACAAGGCGCGGATTATAGAACAGAAGGGTTGCTTGCGGCTTATCGTCAGTGTGCTGCAGAATGGGTGGACTACAGAGGCCAAAGAGAATGCTGCAGCAACGCTGTTCAGTCTATCCGTGGTCCATGACTACAAGAAGGTGATCATGAATGAACCAGGGGCTGTGGAGGAGCTGTCTTGTATGCTGACCAAAGGGACGGCAAGGGGGAACAAAGATGCAGTGATGGCGCTTTTCAACCTCTCAACACATCCAGAAAGCTCAGGTCGGATGCTCGAGTCTTGTGCAGTTTTAGCTTTAATTGAGTCACTGAGGAATGACACCGTGTCGGAGGAAGCTGCTGGTGCTCTGGCTCTGCTGATGAAGCAGCCTTCCATCGTGCATCTTGTTGGGAGCTCTGAAACTGTGATCACTAGCCTCGTTGGATTAATGAGGCGGGGAACACCTAAGGGCAAGGAGAATGCAGTGTCAGCTTTATATGAGATATATCGCTGCAATGACTCAACGTTGGTGCAGAGTGTGGCAAGGATACCAGGGTTGAACACTGTAATACAGAACATCACGCGCACTGGAACAAGGCGCGCCAAGAAGAAAGCACGCTTGATCGTCAAGATGTGCCAGAGAAGCCAAATGCCATCAGCAATGGAACTAGGGAGTACCCTGACAATGGTTGATCATTCATTGGTAGGGAATGGCACATTAAGGCGTGCTGCGAACTTCGGCAGCGGAGAGTTGTCAAACCCAATCTCAATATCAGTGCCTGTGCCCTAGGTGAAAAGTTTCCACTCTGGCACCCACATAATTGTTACATTTGGTGAGTTTTGTCCCCAAAATTCTGTCATTTCATGCTCAAATGAAGGTATACAAAATTTGATCCAAAGGAATGAATACTTGTGATATATCAGATGCGCCGTGTTTGTGGATAACAGCGCTGATATACAGATGTACAAATAAAGTTCCAGCTTGATGTTTTCTTGGCAAGTTAGGAAATTGTTTGATTTTTGTTTCAATTTTTTAGACACCAAATATGTATGCTACTTGTTGTAAACTATTTGGATACTTAGTAGCGTACGATGAGGAAACAGTGGAAGAAAATGATTTATCATTTCACTAATGGCCTTGTAACAGAACAGACATACACATTGACAAAAAAAAAACTTGAACATCAAGTTTTGTTTTCTAGAAGAAATCAAGGTCCAACTTTTGGTCCCAAAAACAACTCTGGCTGTTCTAGCATGGCAAGGAATAACTGAAATTTTGAAGAACCCTAGAAAGACAGATTATCTTGAAGATCATTTTCCCCTAAAGACAACCATGGAAAGAGAATTGAGCTCTCGGCTCTGATCAGAATCCGAATCTATTCTACTAAGGAAATAACTGAGGATTCTGTGGAGAGGGAATGAGTACTGTAAATGTGTGTATAGGACAATCTGTCCTGAACTGAGGAGCTCAAAAAAGCACAGTTGATCCAATGAAGAGGAGGGGATCATCAATCCAGATGAGCTTATCACTTGAAGATTAGACGGTTTTATTCGCTGTCATTAGTCTATTGTGGAGGTGACCCTTCCCGTTATCATGCTAATGTATGAAGATGTTGATCTAGAAGGAATAACACAAAAGGTTCAAGGGAAGAGTGCTTGTCAGGACCAACAGAAGCGAGGCGCTTTCACTAAGAACTGCTGCAGGGAAGCAAGATCAGCAAGAACAGCGATGTGGAAAGAGGGATACTGGTGGCAATCGTCCCTCGCCAATCGCTTGTTACTATTGGTATCAGGAACTGAGGACTGTTTATATCACATGGCACTTGGTTTGGGAAAAATTGTGTTCTTCATGGGAAATTGCCTACTCTATTTCACACTCAACAGCTGTGGGTGTTCTTCATGAGAAACCGTGTGGGATATTGTGTTCCCTGATGGAAATTGCCTGGTTCCATTTGAACAAGGAGAACAGGTCTGTTTGCAAGCTGCAACATCCTTACAGCAGGTGGATCAAATCATGATGTCAAGCTTGAAGAAAACGCCCTATAAGACTGAATCATCTCCTCGAGTACTACTGATTCTAGCCCTATTAAGAAAATCTCCTGGAGTAATCAGAATGATTCTTAGATTCTATGAATTAGTATTTTGCATTACCATGGTATTTCTTGGTTCTGATCTTAAGTTGCCTACGTTAAGGTTCTGATCTGGTCTGGGGAACATATCACATATGGGACTCAAATGACTCTGAACAACAACAAGGGGAGTTAACAATCAGCTATGCAGCAAGTACAGAGAATCTTTCTATTCTGGAAGTGATCTGAATTTTCTAACATCATCAGCCGTCAGTCTTCATCATCTCTGACCTTGTGTGTCTGAAATTTCTCTCGTTTGATCTTAACCTAAGAAGTTTCATGTAGACCTTTACATTATGCTCACGTTTTCTTAATGCCTAGCAAGTTATTGTCTTCTCTATTACTTCAGCTTTAGAGTTTGCAGTCACAATATTCTAAACGAAAACGTGTGTTCCTTTTGCAACTTTCTGCCTGAGAAAGAAAGAACGTCCATAAATTCTTCTTCACGGCGTAGTACAATTTCACACTTCGCCTTAATGTCAGCCTTTGCCGTGTTCAGAAGTTGGGAGGATTTGAACAAAGTAGAGAGAGTACTAACCAGGTGAAGTCCAGAATTTTGTTATGCTTATCCATACAATTGAATCCCAAGGTCGCTCTAGTTGATCGTTCTTGTTGGGTTTGTGAGCTGGACTTGCGTTTGAGGGCTTGTTAAGTCAAAAGCTGGCGGTTTTTGACTTTTGCTACAGTACCTAACTTTCAAACGGAGTATTTTCTCAAGATGAGATCTACAAGTTAAACGATCTTCACGTTAAAAGCCTAACATCTATGTTAGCCAAAATTGTAAGTGAGTATTTGTCTTTTTGTAATCTGTATCATAAACAGCTAAAATTCAAAAATTTCAGCCAAGCCGAAAAGAACATGCCCTGACTTGGAAGAAAGAAGCTGGGCTCGCAACTTCTGACCATGAGGGTGATGTGCTGGAGCAGCTTGGCCTTGGAAATGGAGATACGTATCAGGATTATTCTCGGCGCTTGATTTCGTGGCTCCCATGAGTTCAGGTAACTAACATGTGGGGCCCAAAACCACCTATCAGTACCGTGGAAATCACCCGTGGACGGCAAGACATTTCAATGGTTAAAACAAACCGGAAGCTAGCATCTGGAAAAAAGGACATATTTTTCTACAGTATGATACAAAAGAAAACAGAGATTTTGCAAGCGTCCAAAAATGCACAAGTGAAAGACTGCCATTAAGTGATCACTGTTCCCGCACAAGCACAGCCAAGTTTCAGCTAACTTCAGATTAGATGCAAATATTGGTAAGATTCAGTCTAAGATGAGCCTCCCTTCTAGGGACACACTCAAACGACTTCATTACTTACCCACCGAGATAACGTGCATTTCATACCCCGTTACAGACAGTTTTGTGGAAGAATTTCCCATGCATGTTTACTCTCTACTTTCATACCGAAAAACTGGTGTGCTCCGTGCTTCCATGTCCTCGTCCTCCTCGATGCCTCGTCTTACTTGACTGCTTAATGTTAAGAAACATTCAGCCACAACTGAGATAACAAGACTCAAGGGCCTGTTTGGGTGTTGTAGTTTTTTTTTTTTTATTTTTGTAGTTTTGGAAGAATACTGTGGTTTTAGAAAATAATATGGTTGGTGTTTGGATGTAACGAACCTTGTAGTTTTGAAGACCATAGTATCTGTAAAACTTTGGTATATTTGGTGTTTGGAAACTCCACCCAGGACCTCTCTTTTCTAAACAGAGACGCGCCTCACCTCGTGCGCGCCATTCTTCTATCCCCTTTTCGCACGCGCCTCTCCTCCCGCCCGGCGTTCTTCCCCTTTTCACAGCTAGTTCTACCGAAATACTTACTCTTCGCACACTCTTATGGAAGGTCTACATCAAGTAGACCATATACTACTCAATCTATCCATTTTCATTATATGCATGCATGTAATACAACAAGTCTCTTTAGTATCTATCATGTAACATGAACTATTATTCGTCATCACATCATCAACCAATGGCCACCACCACATCATTTAATCATCATGGAAACAGAAGTAAACATAGCAATAAGGCATGATAATTATTATATCCAGTTTAACTAGTAACACCTATGTAATACAACAAGTCTCTTTAGTATCTATCATGTAACATGAACTATTATTCATCATCACATCATCAACCAATGGCCACCACCATCATCATTTAATCATTATGGAAACAGAAGTAAACATAGCAATAAGGCATGATAATTATTATATCCAGTTTAACTAGTAACACATACCAACCCAATTTAATGTTTTACCATGCATTTGCATGCAATGCGATATTTTCGTTTAAGCATTTATTATGTGTGGTTAACCATTATTTATCAACATCCCAACATTAAACTCCCATACCACCTATTATCATCGTTACCCATTATCATGTCAGCATCCAATAACCACGTCATCTACCATTAACATTACACTTCAATTTGTCAACATTATCTAATTGTATCTCCTACCATTATCATCCCCATCATGTCAACATATACTAACTATATATCCTCTACCATTACCATTCCCACTAACATATCATTGCCCATTAATCATTATGCAGTTATCGTGTAACCAAAGATAATCAACTCATAACACAAGGTGAAAGTCACATTGAACCCAACCTACCACATCCCACCACCCAAATTTATTATTTTACCATGTAGTTGCTTGATTAACCACAGGGATGATGCGTGGACAACACGGAACCCGAACCTTCACCATTAGACGCCGAAGTTGACATGAACGTAGAGCACCTCCCTTCTTCTTCCTCCTTTTCCTTCTTCCTCTTCTTCTGGGCCAGATCTGGCATCAACTCGGACTTCTCTCTTCTTTCCTCTTCCTTATCTCTCAGTCGAGCCTTTCTACTCTCTCTTTCCTCTCTTCCTCTCCGCCTAGCCCCTTCCTTCACCCTTCTCCTCTTGGCCAACACATCTCTCCCCCCCCCCTCTCTCATTGGCCCCTTCCCTCTTCCTCCCCGTTCCTTTCCTCACCTTCCTTCCCCCTCCTCTTCTTGGCCGACGGGAAGAAGGACGGCACACGCAGGAGGAGGGGAGAAGGGCGATGCTGAGGCTGGTGGTGGATGATGGAGAGAGTAGCAAATTAGCGAAGGCACAGCCGAAGGGCAGCGGCACCAACGGAGGGAGTAGTCAGGCAACACACAGCTGGGAGCAGCTCGGGCGACCAACGGTTGGTGGGGGCAGGAGAGGCAAAGGGAGTAGCAGGAGTGACAACGCTCGGCTTGGGGAAAAGAAGAGCAAGCAGGGATGAAACAAAATGAAACAAACTGAACATAAAGCAACTCTAACACATACCCGTCGAGAACAACTCTGGGTACCTCTCGTGCATGTGAGACTCTAATTTCCAATCCGCTTCTCACTCGGATTGATGCGATTAAAGCACTTTTGACATACTTTAACGTTTTGTACCTCAACACTCTCCCCGATTCCTCCCAAATTCGCACCGGATGGGACTCGAATGTGAGGTCTTACTTAATGGTCAACGGTTCTAACACAAACTCCTGCTCTTGATCCCTTAGGTACTATCAGAACATGGAAATATGGAATACGTTGTGCACACCATGCATAGACTCAGAAAGGTCCAAGCAATATGCCAACCTTCCAATTCACGCTAGAATCAGAAATGGCCCAATATATCTCGAGCTAAGCTTTCCTTTGGTACCAAATCACACTATACCTTTAGTGGAAGACGGGGCTCCCATGTGGCACTTCGGCTGGGAAGGAGGTGAGAACGTCGTCGTCTCCCATCGAAAATAACTTGGCACTAAGATTTAGCTCGACCTCAGAGGGGAGGTTCAGCTCGACCCCAGAAGGGAGACTCAACTCGACCCTAGAGAGGAGGATTAGCTCGGCCTTGGAGGGGAGACTCAACTCGACACTGGAGGGGAGGACTAACTCGACCCGGAGGGGAGAATTAGCTCAACCCCGGATGGGAGACTCAACTCAACCCTGGAAGGGAGGACTAGCTCGATCTCGAAGGGAGACTTGATCCCAGAGGGAAGAATTAGCTCAACCCCGAGGGGAGACTCAACTCGACCCCGGAGGGGAGTATTAGCTCAATACCGGAGGGGAGACACAACTCGACCCCGGAGGAGAGGACTAGCTCGACCCCGGAGGGGAGAATTAGCTCAACCCTGGAGGGGAGACTCAACTCGACCCCAGATGGGAGGACCAGCTTGACCCCGGAGGGTAGACTCGACCCGGGAGAGGAGAATTAGCTCAACCCTAGAGGGGAGACTCAACTCGACCCCGGAGGGGAGGACTGCTTGACCCCGGACGGAGACTCAACTCGACCCTGGAGGGGAGGACTAGCTCAACCCTAGAGGGGAGACTCAACTCAACCTTGGAGGGGAGACTCGACCACGAAGGGGAGCGTGATCACCAACTTTGCCCCGGAGGGAAATTGCCAACTTGACCCCAAGGGAAATTGCCAACTCGACCTAGGCTGCAACCTAAGAGCACAAAATATTCCACAAGAGCATGGCAAGCGTATATGTATTTCAGGGCGAGGGGCGTCATACTAGGCCCGATGTAAAAAGAGGCAATGCGGGTGACATACTAGACTCAGTAGTTGTATGTAATACTTATGACGGTCGAGGCCGAAGTGAACCATGTCGAGGTTTGACCATCGAGGCATGTTGAAGCTCACTGATTTAAATCCATCGAGCTAGGGGGAGCCTCTAGTCGAGGAGACATCATCGAGATGAAGCAAAATTGGGGGTGGCCCGGGGCAGAGTCAGCGCCACCGAGGTGGCCCAGGGCGGAGGAGGTCAGAGCCCCTGGGGTGGCCCAAGACAGAGGAAGTCGGCACCCTTGGGGGTGGCCCAGGGCGGAAGGGAGTCAGCGTCCCCGAGATGAGAAGCCGTAATGCGAAGTGAAGCTCGACCAAGGCAAAGCCATTGAGGCCGAGTCGAATCACGCTGAGTTCAAGCCATTGAAGTGTGTTAGGAGTTGCCAAGGTGAATCCATCAAACTAGATGATGAGGACATCCACACACTTCTTTTGGCCAAAGATGAAGCGAGATATTGAGCGGTTTGTGGCTCGCTGCACTACATGTCAAAAAGCTAAGTCTCGCTTGAATCCACATGGTTTATATATGCCTCTTCCTGTTCCTTCTATTCTGTGGGCAGATATTTCTATGGACTTTGTTTTAGGATTGCTCAGGACTAAGAGGGGGAGGGATAGCATTTTTGTTGTTGTGGATCGCTTTTCTAAGATGGCTCACTTTATACCATGTCATAAAACCGATGATGTCGTTCATATTGCTGACCTTTTTTTCAAAGAGATAGTTCGTTTGCATGGTATGCCTTCTACTATAGTTTCAGATCGTGATGCCAAGTTCTTGAGTCACTTTTGGCGTACTCTATGGACCAAGTTGGGTACAAAGTTGCTATTCTCTACAACATGTCACCCACAAACTGATGGCTAAACTGAGGTGGTGAACCGCACATTGTCTACCATGTTGAGAGCTGTTTTGAAGAATAATTTGAAGCTGTGGGAAGAGTGTTTGCCGAATGTTGAGTTCGCATATAATCGAGCGGAACACTCCACCACCAAGGTAAGTCCTTTTCAGGTAGTGTATGGGTTCAATCCACGTGTCCCTATTGATATTTTACCTTTGCCTACTAGTGAGAGAGTTCATAATGATGCTAAGGAGCGTGCTGATTTTATTGTCAAAATACATGAGACTACTAAGGCAAACATTGAAAAGATGAATGAAAAATATAGGATTACTGGTAGTAAAGGTAGAAAGGAAGTTAAACTTGAACCAGGTGATTTTGTTTTGTTGCACTTTAGAAATGATAGATTTCCTGAGTTAAGAAAGTCAAAATTGATGCCTAGAGCTGCTGGTACTTTTAAGATAGTTAAGAAGATAAATGATAATGCATATAAACTTGAGTTGCCTCCCGAGTTCGGGGTTAGTCCCACCTTTAACATTTCAGATTTGAAGCCATACTTGGGAGAAGAAGATGAAACTGAGTTGAGGACAACTTCGCTTCAAGAGGGGGAGGATGATGAGGACATCACTTCTTCGGATACACACAACACTCCTCCACTTGACATTCAAGGACCAATCACTAGAGCTCGCGCCCGACAATTGAATTTACAGGTGAGCTCGTTCCTAAGTACTTCTTTTTGTTCATTTGAGAATCGATTGCTACCTAATGATTTAATTATGATTAGGAACCATGGAGAGGACCTGGAAGTACTTGGAGAAGGACTACGAGACGCACAAGTCCAACAAGGGCGGTCGAATCATGTTGGAGGGCCAACTCAAGCCGACTTCGAATCCAATTCGGAGTCCAGGACCAGTCCGCACTAAAACGGACGCCCAGATCGCATCCGGGCTCCGTTTTGGACGTTCTACATATGGATGGAAAGCTGAGAAGACAACCTTTCCAATGGCTCTGGTCTCATGTCAAAATTCCTTCTGAGTCAACGGGAATCGTCGAAACAAGTGGGCGTTCAGAATCTGTCAGGGTGTTGCGTCACCGTCTTTTGGGCCGTTCGGCTTTGTATCGTGTTGGAGCCCATTAGGGCGCGTCCAGGGGTTTTGCACGCCCCTCACTCCTTTATATCCAGCCGCCACCCCACCATTAGGGTTTGGGGGTTTTGCTTAGATTAATCTATTTTTGAACAGTTTCGCCGTTCATCGGTTTGTGAGACCCCAACTTTCGAGTGCTAAATCAATACATCCGCAATTCAGTTGTGTTCTTCCTTGTTCTTGCTTGTGTTCTTGATTCGCAGCGAGGATTAGCCTTCTTGGCGAGGTCAACCGGCTGCGCACGGTTGATAACCGAGGAGACGTGGTGCTGCGATTGCGGGTTGGGCGTGTTGTTCGAAGCCGGATCGATTTGTGTCGCGCCTCCACCAAATCGAACATATCCAGAACCTGTTGGAAGATTGGGACCCCGTTCCTATCACTAGGAGCCCCTAGTCGAGAAGACACCATCGAGATAGAGCGATGTCCGGTCGAGGCCGAAGCAAACCGCGTGCGAGGTGATAGCCATTGAGGTGTGTTTGAACTTCGTCGAAGTGAGTTTGTCAAACTAGGGGAGCCCCTAGTTGAGGAGATGTCATCGAGGTGAATCGATGTTCGGCCGAGGCGATAGCCATCATGGCTGAAGTGAACCACACTGAGGCCAGGCCATCGAGGCGTGTTAGAGCTCGTTGAGGTGAGTTCGTCGAACTAGGGGGAGCCCCTAGCCGAGGAGACACCGTCGAGGTGATGCAAAGTTAGGCTGAGGCAAAAACCATTGAGGTTGAAGTGAACCACACCGAGGCCAGGCCATCGAGGTGTGTTAGATCTTGCCAAGGTGAGTCCATCGAACTAGGGGAGCAACTAGCCGAGGAGACACCGTCGAGGCGAGGCGAAGTTCGACTGAGGCAAAAGCCATCGAGGCTAAAGTGAACCACACCAAGGCCAAGCCATCGAGGCATGTTAGAGCTCACTGGGGTGAGTCCGTTGGACTAAGGGAGCCCCTAGTCGAGAAGACGCCATCGAGTCAAAGAAAATCTTGGTCGAGGTGAAAGCCGTTGAAGCCGATGTGAACCATGCTGAGGCTAGGACATCGAGGTGTGGTAGAGCTCATCGAGGTGAGTCTTGGCTATTGAGGTGGTCGACCGAGCACCATAGGTCTGGAGTGCGCGAAGTGAGCACAGGAGGTTCGCAAAGGTGTTCCGCGTCCGACGCCCGACGCGCACGCGTTAGATCCGGCCTCTCTACCGCCGAATCCGGGACCTTCGCACCAGATCTGGGTGCCTTCGGCTCTCCCACCGCGTCCTATGGCCACCACCGCCGAATCAGCACCTACCTCCACCAGCCCCGTGCGCTCTTGGCCAGCTCGGTCTCCTCGTACACCTGCCTGCTCTGGATCCACTCGTCGCTACATCGTATCCGCTTGGATCTGTCCACCGCCGCGCTAGATCTGACCCTCCTAGCGCGGATCTGGCCGTCCGACCACTAATCGGCCAGATCTAGCCTAGCGCCACCCGGGCCAGCCTTCTCGCCACCACTTCCCGGTGCGCTATAGCCGTCCTCTCCCACCACAATCCTACAGCCACCACCGCGAATCTCCTCCGCACTCCACTAGATCACGCCGATGACGCCACACCGCTCCTCTTGTTGCCAGCTGCTATCATCATCCTGGACACATTGAGGAACCAGAGCGATACATGCCATGGTCCACCATGGCGAAATTGAGCGGTGGCACAAGCATCAGCAGTGGTATTGATCTTTCCGGTGGTGGGATGATGGGCGGAAAAGGAGAAGAAATCGTGGGAGGAGGAGAAAAGAAAAAAATGGAGCTATCTAAGGAGGTGGGAAGGAGGAGGTCGATGTGGATGTGGCCTGGGCCTTTGTTGGAGTTGGAACAACATGCAGTGCTTCTGCTCGGGAGGATGGGACACCATTAATCTCATTGGTTTGTTGTGCCTCTGCTATGCATGTTGAGGCTGGCTAGCCTTGAGAAACCTGCTCGTTCCCTGCTGCTAGTAGCCGCTACTTTTGAGTCTTCGTTGTATTCATCCAAATCTGTAGTTTCTCATTCAGTTCATCAAAGCTGTGCAAGTCCACAAAATCTTTGTCAGTCAGCCGGTTGCTTTGTTAGTCATGGTTCATCCTCTTGGATGAGTGTGTTCCTCTCCTTCCTTTCACATAGCTGCAACTGCCGCTCTTCTTTCTGAGCTGCTGCAAATCGTAGAAGTCTCGCCACCGCTTCTCTCTAAGCCGCCGCTCCGAATTTCCAAGGCTACCGCACTTCTCTTCTGCGCCGCCGCCATCTCGGGCTTCAATCTATGCCACTATACTTCTATCTCTCTTTTCAAATTGATTTGATAGCTTTTTCTTTATCTGTGTCACCTTCCACATTTTCTTCATCGCGTTGTCATGGTCGACTTGCTCCCGTTTACCTCTACTTTTCAGTCCCTGCACTTTGTACTTTCTAAGCTGATGCACGATTCCGGATGGGGGGAGATCTTTTGCTACTCGACACAATGTTCCAAGAGCCGCACGCTGTGACAACATTTTCAAGACTCCGATTTTGGATTTTCCTATTTTACTGTTAACTCTTCCAAATGAAATGCTATTACATACGCCTTATATTTGAGGGGTGTTAAGGATATTAGTGTCTTTTCCTATTTTCTAGGATTTAGAATTGTGTCTTATATTCACTCTGGCCTTGTTTGGTAGAGTCAGATTCTCAATTTTCAGTTTCTGCTCCGAATTCTCTGAGAATCCACTTCTATGATAATCTGAAGTTGCCCCTGAAAAATGTTTGGCTAATAGGTTGGTTCCAAAAACATAATAAGAAGGGTTTGGAGGCAAATAAACCATGATACCCCTGATTGTAACACTTTATATGTATTTGTGTCTTATTCCTTTATTTCTGTATACAAGTAATGAAATGTTGTTTTCAAATATTGTAAAACCATATGTAAATAAATTAGTAGTGTCTTTTTTTTCAGAATTTCCGATTCAACAAGATTTGTATTCAGACTTGTACAACGTGTTATTCACTCTAGGATATTGCATGTAACTAAGTTTCAGTTCTTTGTAGATGTATTACGCAAGAAACTAAAGATATGACAAAATGACAAACACATTCCAGGAATAGCTCACTGATCCACTGATTATTCTGCAGTGCTTCTCCGTTATCCTTCTCCGTGGTGTCAAGAACTTCCCCAAAGCTTCTCAAAAGGCAATGAACTAGGTGTCAAGAACATGAAAGCAATTTTTGGATTCTTTGACTGAACCGGCCGTGCCAAAATGATGCCGCTTATGACAACACGAGCAGCAATCTCATCATCAGTGTATACCCTAGCAGGTTCTGGAGTAGGCCGCGAACTACAGGAATTTGACAATACCAAGTAAGAAGCTGCGTAATGTTGGGGTTTATAAAGATAAGCTCCAATGACTACTGCACAGATAAAAGCAATCAAGACAATGATCCAGAGAGGCCTTCTACATGAAGACCTACTGCGTGGTGCCATGATCCAGGTGTACACGGAGCAAAGTCAGGACTTCAGAATCTACATTTAGCAAGCTTCACCTATGCAATCATCCAAATGCACTCTTCCGGTAAAACTGTTCAACATATGAAAACTTGGAAAACATAGCAAAAGGGATAATGCAGGATTGGAGGTTAATGCTTTCGGTCAACAGATTCATATCTCGACAATCTGGAGTGCATGACAAGGCAAAAGTTAAGAGGATGAAACCGTTTTAAGAGGATGAAACCATTTTAATTCTTAGAACTAGGCCACTTAAGCAGCAACCTAAAATCATAGTTGTTTCTTAATCAAAACGATGAGTATATCTGTATATGCTAGATAATAGAACCGCAAGGTTCTTCTTTTCGCATCATTAAAGTGATCTATAGACCATAAGACATCAAAATGAAACCAAAACATTGATGCAAGTGCTTGTTTTCAGAGCAGACCATCTTTCCTAGTTCAAAATGGAAGAATTATGCATACACCTATTACCTAAACTGTCACCACATTTTGGCCATACTAATGCTCTGGTTGGCATGGTAGGAGAGGAACAACCGCATATTTAAGCAAAGGGGAATGTCGATTGAGGAGGTGGTTATGGCATTTAAAGACGAATGGCGTCTAACTGATGCAAAGTTCCTGAGGCTGAGAGAGTGGCGGCTTTGTTTGAAATTTGCGGGATGCAGCTACAGGAGGGAGGAAATCCTCAGAGCAGACCATCTTTCCTAGTTCAAAATGGAAGAATTATGTATACACCTATTACCTAAACTGTCACCTCATTTTGGTCATACTAGTGCTCTGGTTGGCATGGTAGGAGAGGAACAACCGCATATTTAAGCAAAGGGGAATGTCGATTGAGGAGGTGGTTATGGCATTTAAAGACGAATGGCGTCTAACTGATGCAAAGTTCCTGAGGCTGAGAGAGTGGCGGCTTTGTTTGAAATTTGCGGGATGCAGCTACAGGAGGGAGGAAATCCTTTTTGTTGTTGTTGTCTCTCCTACGTAACAATTTGCCTTTGTTTCTTGTTGGTTAAGACCTTGTACTAACAACCCTGTAAATTCCCTTGCCTCTTGATGGTAAGAATCTTCCCAACCCCACTCCACGAGATGCCAAACATTTGTAGAAAAACTACTTAAATTTCCTACTTTCCGCATACTGCGCACCTACAATCTCTAAGTTACTTCATTCCTTTCCCCTTCTCGTCGAGCCCAAATCCCTGAAAACACCCCCAAATCACGAAGCCTCACAGAAACATCAAAACTATCAAACCCACGCATTCACGAATTGCACGAAAGAGCCTAAAAATCCCAGAATGGAACTGAAAAGGGGAGCAAAAGCAAAATACAGCAGCATCATACCTTGTTGAGAGTGGACCTCACCGAGGCGAACTAGTGATTGCTTCCGATTTACTGAGGTTCCGGGGAGATATAGGCGATGTGCAGGAAAATAGTGGGAGAGAAGGGGAGGGCTGGCCTGTGGTGGAGGCGAAGGTCAGCGGGGCGCTGGCCTCCGGGAGGGCGGCGGTGCGAGAGAAGGGGGCCGAGTGGGGTGGGGTGGGGCGGGGCGACCGAGCGAAAGGCGGAGGGTCGTTCAGTGGCATTTGCGAGTAAATTCTATTAACTTTGATGGACAGGTTTGATTTAGATTGAACAGCTCGAGAATCTACCAAAAACCTGTTTCTCCTGTCAGTTTACTGAAAACGTGGATCTGAAACAGCAGCTCCATCATAGAGCAGCTCTACCATGGATCTGAGATCCCACCATGGAGTGTTTGGCTTGTACAGCAGCTCCAAATCCACGAAATTGAGGTTTTGGTGAGAATGGCCACTTTTAGTGGGATGGGGTGTGTAACCAGTGGCATTGGTGGGTAATTACTACCTAACTCCACGGTAGAGCACCCTTTGAGGAGCTCCATGAAATCCATGGATCTGGCCCTCAGATTCAGGATTTTGGTGGATCCAGATTTCGCGGAGCTGGAGCTTTGGATAAAATTTCGTGAAGTGGAGCTGTTTTTTGTGGATCTGAAACTGGTGGAACTCTCCCAAACAGGCCCTTAACTATTGATATAGCTCCATAAGATTCGAATGAGAAACGAGTTGTACCAAATAGGACCGATATATTACCCTTTAGACTATGCAATAATACAATAGATCAAATCCAGCATTCTAGGATTAGGAGCTGTACCAAATAGGATCTATATATTGTCGTTTAGGCTATACAATAGATCAAACCCAGCATTCATCCCTTCCTCCATTCTCTCATAGTTACACATTTATCTCATGAAGAAAGCTAACTGCTGTAGGTCTTCATGATCAGGTCAAGAGCACTGTTCCATTCAGTGGACCTTACGTGATTAATCCTTCGAATCCTCCTGCTGAGGACTACGAAGTGTATTTCAAAGAGCTCAAAGGCATCACGGGTAAAGAGGCACTTGAAGGAACACCTGCTCAAGTCTGAAGAGTGAAGAATATGTCGAATGTGGAATCCCCCTGCTTGACAAATCCTGGGATGGTTATTCTCCTATCTTCAGTCAGTCTTAACCACTGGGAAGAGATACGACATTGTAATGCTTAGTCTCATAAGCCAAGGTCAGAAATTTTCCAAAGAACTAGTAACGCATTATTTAAATCTGAACTTGAACTTTTACGGTGTCAATAGCTATAGTGTTTGATGATCTGTGCCATAATCTTAGGATGTGTTTGGTTTGAGATATGGGGTGGCATGAAATGAGATGATTCTTTTGACCAAGCCTATCCATGTGTTTGGTTTGAGGGATGGGGTGGGATGGAATGGCCCAAAGTGGGATGAGCCTGTGTAAATTTAGAGAATATTCTTCTTAGATGCTGGACCATATGGTTTCACCTTTTTTGTGGAACCATCTCATTCTATTCCATCATATCCTATTCTACTTTCATCACTCCAACCAAACACATCCTTACTGGCGCATTCCATGCAGTCATGGTAATTTAAATACCAAAGGAGAGATCCTTTGTAAAACGTGAAGGAAACTCGTGCTTTGAATAGTGCAATGTTGGATGAACCACCGGCAACTAAGGGGCAGTTCGGATGAGTGTATGAGGTGGTACTGCATTGGATGGTTCGGGGTATATCTTTATTCATACATTTGGTTGGACGAACCCAACAAAGCTGTCCAGGACACACTGTGTAACATCTTGATTTTTAGAGTCTTTTTGAAGCTTTTAAAATCAAATTCACCATTTGGATTTTCCTGAAATTAATTAAAGCTTAAATTGATTTTTTATTAAATAAAAGGATTTAATATGACTAAATAAAACTTTAAATTTTGCTGGAAGTATTTTATTTGGATTCCTTGTATTACAAGGAAATTTTTATAAATTTTTGGATTTTATATAAAATGATTTATATGTTATTTTCTAGAGCTCAAATGAATTTATTTGAATTTTGAAAATAGAAAATATTTAGAAAACTCTAAAACCTTTTGGGCTGAAACCCATCTCCTCTGGCCCATTTCCCTGCCAGCCCAACCCGCTTTGCCCGTGCTCGATGTGCATCGTGCATCCAGCCATCGCCTTCTCCGCTGATAGTTGCCACGTGTCAATCATCGATCGCCTCTCCTCGCTTGCGCCTTGCATCTCGGACACCTATCTGTCACCGCGTGCGTAGTTATCCTCACAGACTCCATCCACCGCCGTAGCCGCCTCGAGCCTGTCTTGACGTCCATGTCCCCGCCGTCCTGGACTCTCGGCCATCTCCGCCACAGACTCTTAGCGTTCGTGCTATAAATAGCTACGCCGCCCACCTCTTCTCCCACCCCGAGTCGTCGCCCTCGTTGAACTCGCCATGCACCGTCACCTTCATAGCCATCACTGTCACCATCATTCCGACCACCGCCGGTGAGACCTCAATTCGTTCGCCGCCCTCGCTGTCCAGCTCAATCCCGTCGGCCAGCCGCCGTCCGCCATTGGGAGCCCGTGTCGCCTTGCCCGTCGCTCCGGCCACCGCCCCGCCGCCCCTTGCTAGCCGAGGCAACGCCTCATTCCACGCGTCGGCCACAACACCCCCACCCCGCGTTGCGCGCCGCTTTGGGTTCTCCGTGAACTCAATCCACGTGCACCGAGATACTGACATGTGGATTTCGCTTATCAGATCTACTATGCTATGAGCCAGCCATGTCACCAAGCCATGTCATCCCTAGATGCCATGTTAGCAAGCCAATTGCCCATACACTACTCCATGAGCCGAGTCCACCATAGACTAGCTATTTCGTACACCGAGTTCATAGCATAGTAGAATTTCTGAATTTTTAGCCTTTTCCTTATATTAGATTTTCTTCGAGAGCTCGTTCTTCTCCATCCTAACTCCGATTGACACCATTTTTTTCTAAATTCACCTAAAATTGAGCTCTGTCTTTTAGTTCTAATTTTAAAGTTTTGGAGTTCATTTAAATTTTATGTGAATTTATTTGTTCCTCTTTCGTTTTCTCTCTCGTTAGATAACGTCTTCAAAGGAGCACAAGCAAGACCAGAAGATCAATAAATTGATAACTGAGTAAGGTCAAGGCAAGTCATATCCTTTAATCATGTTAGTTTGTAGATCTATTTATTTATTATTTTTATTTCTTTTATTACAAACTCTTATTCTTGGTAGTTATTGTCCTATTTGATTAATTTCTCCTTGATAATTTGAATACCATGATTCCATTGTCATCATAGGGTGCACATTTATGTAGTGATACAATATTAGTTGTCATATGGGTTGTACATTTAGTATGTTTAGCCGTACTTGTAGTACATTGGGTTATCATCACATGTGATCAATTAATTAATTTTGATTTAATGAGATATTAAATCGTGGTGGTCAGCCACAGTTATAAAATTTATGCACCTTGGTATAGGTAGTGTCATTAGTGGTGGTTATACATCGTAAGGGTAAGTGTATAATATATGTTCTATACACACACAAATATATAGATAAACACACACATGCATACATACATACATACATACATACATACATACATACATACATACATACATACATACATACATACATACATACATACATATACACACTTGAGTTATTCTACGCTCTACCATCTTCCATGGGTCAAAACCCACATCCCACCTTAGTCAAAAGTTGGTCAAAAAAATCTCACCACCTCTCACCTCCATCAACCTTTATGTTGCTCTCCACCCACCTTTCCATACAGCAATTGTTATATACATAGTTAAAACATATTCATCGTAGATCTTTTTTATTAAGCACATTTTTCTAGCAAAACACTTCATACGGATTATAAATAGGATAAATAGTTTAGGAGATATCATCGTACAAAGTTTGCAATCAATCCATGTTTCTCTCTTCACCCATCACTCTGCGCTCAGCGTGACAGTAAATCTTTGATAAAAATAGAGTGAAGATATAAAGACTGCAGTAATACTAAGTGTGATAGTGTCTGTCTTGTAAAGATGAGGTAAACGAATAAGAAGATCGTAGTTAGGGGTGGAAAAAGTTCGTTAGTGGGGCTCATTGGTTAGGTTTAAAATTACTTCAATTATACTCATTAATTGGTTAAACATTAAATGAGTTAATTTCAAATGAATTTGGATTTTACTCTAGCTTGGCTCGGCTTGGTTCATTAGCTCGCTTCTAAAAATATTTTCAAACTATATATAAAATGATATTAAATTAAACTGTGCTAGTCTCGGGAATAGCTCAGTAAGATGAGGACTTGGCTTGATATCCACCCCTAATCACAGTAATTTTCTCAAAAAAAAGATCGCATAAATCTCTTGTAGTGTTGTAGTAAAAGCACAAGGATATCACAGCAAATTTGTTGTATAGGTTTATTAAAGGCACAATGATATCATAGTAAATATCTTGTAACAATGATGTAAACACAGGAGGTTGTAGTAAATCTATTGTACAGGTTTGGTAAATGCACAATAAAGTTGTAAAAATCTTTTGTAACGATACAAGAAACACATATGGAGGTAGCAGTAAATCTCTTTTAGCGATGTACTAAACATTAGGATGTTGTAGTAAATGTACGATAGAGATACAATAAGAAAAAAAAGGTCACAATAATTTTGTTACAATGATACATTAAACGCACAGAGAGGTTTTACTATGTGGGGTATGCCTAGTATTTTTACTGCACCATTTTGACGTGTTATTGCATCCTCCTTCAATTTTTATTACAGCGTAGATGCATTTATCATATTGGTGTGATTTATATCGTTCTGTTTCTCTCATCATCAGTAACTACCAGTGAAAACCATTTGGGAATCAGAGCTGTCTATCAAAAGTTATGGCTAAAATAAAAAAACAATATTCTAGTACTAATAAAAAACCCATATTTGTTAGTTGATTAGCTACATATCACTAGTTGGCTTAGTTCCTATACAAAGTGGGTGCATTGTGGGGTGGGTTGGGCGTGCTCGTCTTGCTAATGCATATAATAAGCTATTCTACACTCGGTAATGTATGTATGTGTGTGTTTGTGTGTATGTATGTATTTGTGCCTATGTATATATGTATATGTGTGTGTGTGTTTATATATATAGTGACGACCTGGTATAGGAAAAATAGGAAGATGAATGCCCTCAAAAGTGAAAAAAGAATTAGGAACATGAAACACAGAGTACATTCATATCAGTCAAATTCAAAAGAAAAGGTTACAACAGTAAATTCACATATTTTTAATTTTGACCAAACTACAAACCAATGAACTCACCGCTACATACATTCCATGAGTATCTTTACATTTCCTCAATAAAAGCAGAAGAAAAAAAAGGCAAAGTAAAGTCCAATTTCTATAATTACATTGATAAACTCCCCTAAACTGCAGAAGAATCCATAAGCCCACTGTCTACTGATCAAAACACAGATGCTGCATGCCTGCATCACTGCATCACCAACAGCAAAACACCTGCATAAGAAAGCAAGAACTGTTAGGAGCAAGTGCAACAATTCCCTGCACCCTCTGCCATATTCTTGATAGCTTGCAGTACCAACCTTCCTCCTCCAGCTCCGCCGCGGGCGCTTCCCTCCGCCCGCAGCTCGCGTGAGGGCCTCAGACGGCAGCACCACCAGCGGCGACCAGAGGCCGCTCCTGTCGTAGTCGAAGCCGAACTCGCTGGTGTCCTGGAACTTGCCCAGAAGCTCCTCAGACACTTCCCTTGGCACCACCTGCACCATGGCACCGCCTTCAGCTGATGAAGCTGAAGCTGATGGTGATGAAGCATCAGGAGGAGAAGAAGGGAGGCTCATGAGGTCCAGGAGTGATGGTGGTGATGATGGCATGTTGGCATGTTCTGATCAGGCAGACAGATGCATGGGGAAGAATATGGAAAGATAGGTAAGATGTGAGAATGGCAGGTGAGCTGTTGTGTTTGCTTGGTTGCAGGGCAAGGTGCCAAGGGGTGTGTGTTGCTTGTGCTTGTGGGGCTGGGAGTGAGAGAACAGACGAATGTCTTGCTGGCTTTGCTGAAGATGGAGGCTGTGTGGTAAAGGGGAAAAGGACCTGACTTGGATGCCTCCAATTTTTTTTCCCGATGTTTTTAAGCATCTGCTGCATCATGCATGTGTGTGTGATACGGCTGCATGATTAGGACATGAGGTTAGGCAATCTCTTCACCTGTTTATTAAAAATTAATGCCGGTTATATGCCTGCTTACGAGTAATAAATGGACCTTTCTTTCCTTCATTCATGTGATGCATCAGCATCGCTGTGAAGAAAGAGATCTCTGAATCTGAGTACACATGATGGGGACAGAGGGATGGGGTACATGTGATGTAAGATGCAACCGTGCAAGTACGGCATGGACCATGGATGAGATGCAAAACGGCTTCCTCGTGTATGTATTGACACAGTTAGCGCAAGCCATTAGATGCTGCCACGAGCTGTGGCTGTGCAGAAGAGATGGCACGTGCTTTCGACCGTCTGATCATGGATTATGATCCAACGGCATGCATGCTCGTGCAGTGGTAAACTCAGACTGTAGTGAGGCTAAGTCCTTTTTTTTCTTCTCGACATAGCCTGGAATTTTGATCGGTTGCTGCAGGAAACTCGATCGAACTTACTGCAGCGACAACATTTTAAGAACACAGTATAAATTTTTTTCGACAACACGCAAAAGACAGAACACAACACAATGGTTTCTTGTTCGCGGTAACTGCTACGTCATCATGGGACATGGGTTCAGCTCTCAGAACAGAATCTGAGCCGGTTCGGTTCGGTAGGTGCGACCAAGAACAGCAATAGCCCAGACATTGAGAATAATATGATGTGTGCTTTGGGACACGAACGGTACTGAACCACCAGCAGGGGGCCTGCCAATCCTTCCCAGATCCATATAGGTTGGTTATTCATATCGATTAGACCGATTAGACGTAGGATCTAACCAACCAAACTGATGGAGAAAAATTAGGCACCTGTGCGGCTGTGCCTGTTCTATTTTCTGGCCTGGTTAAAATGGCTGCATCTCTGTCTGGAACTCCAAATCCTCTTTGATGCTGACCCTGCTAGTATTTATATCCTTCTTGAGAAACCGTGTTAAATTTAGCTTTGTTGCTTGGAAGGTGTCTATGTGCACAACCATCTACCTAAAATGATGGTTAAGCAGAAGCATGACGGATCCTTGAGCGTTACATTCACCCATTTTAAGATGGTGCAAGTTTAGCTCATATTTCCAGAATGTTGATCCTACTTGCGGCGATAGAAACGCGAAAATACTAGATTACACAAATGAGTGCGTACGATACTATATGCATCGATCTCGGTCGGATTTGCGATACGGCAAATCATAGTGCATACCATGCTTTTTTTAAGACTCAAAAACAGATCCTGGACTTTATTCATCACCATGAAGATTAATTACCATCAGGTCGAATACAATCTGACAGAAATTCAAGTGTCCTACTAAGCCACAGACAGCGAACCCTGTCCATAGATGCTTGTTTGTTGGTGTAGAGGTGTGCACAAACGTCAGCATCCTGATAAACAAAGTTGACGTCATACCCTACGAAGTAAGAACTAAGCTCTTGAATCTCATTCAGAAGTGCCATGAACTCGGATTGCTGGGATCGCCTTTCCTCCCAAAGATCAGCGAAACCTTTACAATCTGTTTGTTTCAACCATCACCTTCAAGTCTCCAGCTCGTCATGCCGTCCCTGCAAGCTTGTACTTCGGCGCACTTGTACCACCTCGCCTCCGCCACCACAAACTCGCCCTGGTCCTTGCGAACGACGACGCCGCCGCTCTCACCATGCAAATTCTCCGCATCAATCAAGGATATCAGTACAAATTGTGCTGGATGTGGCCTTCTGGGAACAGAACACCTTTTCTTTCTATGTGCCTATGCTAAAGCTGTTTGGTTCCAGTCTTACCTGGGTTTAAGAACAGAGGATAATTACTTACAAAACATGCCTACCGCTAAATCATTTACACGGTTCAGTAACCTGCACTCTGAAATAGATGTAGACTTCGTTTGCTATCTATTGTGGCACATTTGGAAATTCAGGGATGGCTTTCTTTTCAAAAAGAAATATACTGCAGTTGATCTCAAGCTAGACCTGCTCAAAATGCAATGCTCAGTATGACACATTTCACCAGCATGAACACTTGGGGAGAATCTCATCACCAGTCGAGCCCCACCGCATTTCCTCAATGAGTCCAGAAATGGAGAGGCATGACTAGCAGTGCCCCAAATTGCATCACTGATGACTCCTTTACAGGTCATGACAATGATGGTCTTGGAGTTGTTATTCATGCTCATAACGACACGATACATGTTCAGGTTACGGCCATTTATGCAGCGAGGTTCTTAGAGCATCTCCAACAATCCCCCTAAAACCCACCCCAAAAGACACCTTTTAGGGGCAGCCCAAAAAATTTGTTAACCTATTTTAGTCCCCTCCTCCAACAGCTCCCCTAAATATATCCTAATAGTATTTTGAATCTGTCCCAACATTAACAACCGGCCCATTTACTTTGCTCGATACCTCATTTTGATCGTGAGCGATCCGGAGAGTTGGCCGCGTGCACTGGCGGCCGATGTGCTAGCTTGTCCGTGTACGATGCGATTACGGGAATGCAGCACCGACAGGAGATCATGACCGCTGCACTCGGCCATCGCGTGTACATGTACAAGGCATGAACTCCGTAATCGCATCTAGTCCTGTTCCGATCGGTACACGTAGTGTGTTCTCAAAGAAATATTCCGTCTCGCTTCAACAAAGATCTCTGACCGTAATTCTCCACGATCCAGATTTCCCAACGAGAAGAAAGTAAACCTTCTACAAGTTTTGAACCCACAAGTAAAACTTCTATAATCCAGTTGATAGAAATCAGCAACAATTAGCGAAATTGTACAAGACAACATGCAATTTCAAGTAGCAGCGGCCACTCGAACCAGTGGCATCCCGCAACCAGGAATTCGTCAGCTCTCCACGGGCTCTCAGTTGAACCATGCGTGAATAATTCGCCAAGGCTCTATCAGAAAAAGCAGCAGCAACAAGCAGAGCGCAACCATAATTCGCGATACGAATCAAATCGAAGCGCGCGCGCGCGCACGACGATACCGTGATGTCGGAGTAGTCGAGCTTGAGTCCGACGCCTTCCTCGACTTGGCTGTGCCCGAGCTCGCCGCACCGAGCCCAAAGACAAAATAGCATCGAAACAAGCCAAGCCAAACCGGCGTAGCGCGCGGCGGCGAGGAGACTCGACGGCCGCGCATCCGTGGATCTCGCCGAGGCGCATGCGCAATGAGAAGCGCGAGGAAGAGAGAGGGAGGCGGGGATCCATAGATCGGATCTAGCGGGCGCCGAGCATGCCAGGCACAAGGAGAGGTGCGGCGGGAAGAGGGGACTTGATCCTGCTAGTTAGAAAATGGGGCGCCAATTTTTTTTCTCAGCGCGCGGACGGAGAGAGCGAGGATACGGGACCCCAGTAATTTTCCGGTTTCTACTTGGGTTTTGGGAGAGTTTTGGAGGGAATAGAAATAGGGGGGTGTTTAAGGGAGTTGTTGGAGAAGACTTTTTACACAATTTCCCAATAATTTGATTTAGGGGGAGATTTAGGGGGATTGTTGGAGATGCTCTTAGCCTCTTGCTAGGGGCATATCTAGTTTCTTCTTTGCAGGTTCAAAAATGATGTTTCATCTCAAACAATCAGAAGGCAATTGGCTACTTGAAGAGCCAAAATTCAATTATATGTGAATGGTCTATTAGACCACAGATCATGGAATTGATACAAATACAAAACAGAATAGATGCCACCCACCTTCATCTATCAACCGAGAGAACATAACCAGGTGGCAGATTGTTTAGCAGAAGGAGCTTTACAGCTTAATCAGTTACGGAATGTCTCTTGTTGCAACTACTCCCATGGTGGAGCTTGCCCAATTAACTTTCACTGTGTGTATCCAATATGGGCAAAATATGTAAAATCTCTTGCTTATGAATGAATCAAACCCTTAGGACCTTTTCCTTAAAAAAAAATCTCCGTTGCCCCCTCAGCAAACACACTCTTGTCTGCCAGGTTTGCTGCCCATGATTCAAAGTGTATAACCGGGTCTTCTGAGATTAGTTCAGACATCCTATACCATACTATATAGCCAATTTAGTTGAGACGTTCTAACGAGAAATATCCCGTGTAAACCCATCTTTAGTCATGGGTTTACTATGTCAGATAAATCACACGGCTGAGATGAAGAACAGGGTGGACATACATAACTGAGCATAATGTATTATTAAAATCCAGGATGCACATACATAAGAGAAAACCTCTTATTGTCCGCACAATCTAATTCAGTACTAAAAAACATGTAACCTAAAGATAATAACAACATTTTTTTACTGGCATCAGCATTAACCCAGAGGACACCTGTAAGTAAACAGGTCAACTGGCTCACCGGGGTGGTCTCCAGTTGGTTATCCACTCTGTCAATGTACCCACATTGCTACTAATATCCTCCACATTGTCGCTTCGCAAAGGCAGCACTATCTCCTCTTTGTAGCTTTCCCTTGCCTCCTCTAGGAGCACTTGGAAGATCTCACACTCTATGTTGTTTGCGAGCTTGGCACCCATATAACCTCTGAATCAAATTCTTAGTCAGAAATAAGCATGGCATATCAGTTATTCCAAGCGAGCAGTGACTGTGGAGTACCACTTGGATTACCTGCTAGTCAAGCGATCATGCAAAACAGAGTTGTCAGTCTGGAGCACAACTACAAGGTCAAACCAACGTTCCGGAAAGAAATCACATCCATGATAATCTACTAGTACACCACCTTCTTCCATCATGTCCTCAAGCTCATCACAGACCTGCAATTACGAATATAGAAACCATTAAGTGAATTTCTAACCAATAGCAGGAATTAAATATACTGACAATCTCACAGTCAAATACTGACAATATCACAGTAACTTAAGAAACTGGCCAAATGTGGTGGAACAACCAAACAACAAAGCAGATGCTTCCCTTTCTTCAGATCTGGGAGTGTAGTAGTATGATGCCCGCCACCGCTGGGATCGAATTTGAGTTCAGATAGTATAATCACCAAACACCAAAAGACTAGGAATTTTATTTTTTTTCATTTCATAAGTTTGATCAATTAGTTGACAAAAAAGTCAGTTTTTTTCCATTGCCAATCAGTGTATAATTCAAACCAGTTTGCAAATGATTTTGTATCTTTAGGGTGAGGATGTGATGACAAGTATAAACATTTTACTCAGATATGCATCTCGTCAATTGGATGGCAGATGAAGCAATACAATTTGAACCAGAAAAAACTAGTGTTTTTCTCCCAGGGTCAATTTACAAGGAAAAACCTTGCAGATATATGTGTAACTATTCCTGCAAATCAGTCTGTGGAGTTCATTGGTACTTCATTTTAGTGGGTAGAACAATATTTGAACACAATAGTATAGGTACTTGGCTATGTTTTTTGTTAAAAATATCGGGGACCTGTTGGAAATAGATGCATCAATAAAGGACTCACAATAGCTTAATCTCAACTTCCAGTTCCAATCTTACAACATTAACTGACTACATGCCATATGTTCCCTGTTTCCTCCTTTAAAGCTTACATTGAAATGATAACTTAATGTTCTGGGCCTTCATGCTAGAAATCTTCATAAACTCCTTCTACCGTTAGTTGTCACTCTCAAATTGAATTATCCGTTGGGAACAATGGCATATTTATCATTAATTTAAGGGAAAATTTGTTCTGTAGCACTGAAAGATCACCTCTTTCGGAAAATACCACTAAAACAACGGGGTTCCGAAAATTACCACCGAAAGTTACATTTTTCTTCGGGATTTAGCATTTTGGACAAAAATACCCCTCTCCCTCACCTTCTCTCCTCTGCGCGCCTGCGCCTCCTCCCTCGCCGCCGCCTCGCCGCTCTCCTCTTCTCTCCCCTCCCTTCCTCCCTCTGCTTCCCTCTCCCTCCGCGCCTCTCCTCGCTCCCCTCGCCGCTCCTCTCCTCGCGCCTCCTCGCCGCCTCCTCGCGCCTCCCTCGCCTCCTCCCGCTCCTCCTCCCGCCCTCCTCTCCTCTCTCGGCGGCGGCGCGCTGCTGCAGCGGCGCGCGAGGCACGGAGGTTGCGGCGCCGTGGCGCGCGGCGGCCGAGGCAAGGCGCCGCGGGCCGAGGCGGTGCTCATGGCGCCGAGGTGGCTACGGGAGGACCGCGGCGGGTGGCGTGCATGTGGGCGTGCGGAGGCCGAAGATGCCGTCTGCCGCGGCGGTGGCCGCATGCAAGGAGAGGAGGCGCGCGGGAGGGGAGCCGGGAGGAGCGGAGGAGGCGGCGAGGAGGCGGCGGGGAGGAGCGGAGGAGGAGCGGCGGGAGGGAGCCGGCGTGGGGAGCGGAGGCGGAGGCGAGGAGAGGAGGAGAGGAGGAGGGAGAGGAGGGGAGGCGGGAGAGAGGAGGCGGGAGGCCGGCGGCGAGAGAGAGGCGCACGGGGCGGCGAAGGAGGAGAGAAGGTGAGGGAGAGGGGTATTTTTGTCCAAAATGCTAAATCCCGAAGAAAAATGCAACTTTCGGTGGTAATTTTCGGAACCCCGTTTTTTTAGTGGTATTTTCCGAAAGAGGTGATCTTTCAGTGCTACAGAACAAATTTTCCCTTAATTTAATCCCAATATTTAACAAAGGGTTGGTATATAGTTATAAGTACCTTAGGGTGCAAAGACCTGATAAGTACCATTTAAAATTTTCAAAAAAAGGAAAACAAATAGGAGAAATAGATATTGCTTTATTCTATCTAAACCAAATTTCATGATCTAAATCTCTCTGTAAAATTGGGAGGAACAAAAAAGACAAATTCAGAAGATGGAATAGAATTATAAAAGATCAATATTTTTCTTAACTTGTATTTTGTTATTTCTCTCGATCTATAAAGTGCTGCCAGTCAAATCAATGTCCCATCCGCCAAATCCACCTCCCTGCCGCCGGTCGAATCGTCCTCCCCGCCGCCGAATCCTCCAATTTGCCTTCGTTTAGGCCACCCCAGTGGCCAGATTTTGCCTTCCCCACCGTCAATTTGGCGTCTGCCGGCGTCGCTTGCCTCTCCAGCCATCGATTCAGCCTCATATACCACAAGTCCCAAATCTCAACTCTAGAATATGAGCAATAAATAGTAAAAGTGGAGTGTGCACGAGTCCCAAATCCCAACTCTAGAATATGAGCAATAAATAGAAAAAGTGGAGCACACTCCACTTTGCTTCAATCCATACAGTCGGCCGGCTCTCGTCGACAGGGACGACACGAGAGGGCGGCGGGGGAGAAGGGGTCGCGTTACCTCAGCCGGGTGGAGTCACCGTCGTCACCTCCGCCAATCAGTATCTGGAAAAGAATGGGAAAAAGGAGAAGGGGGTAACAGAAAAGAAGTGGATGTCATGAGGGGCAGCCTGGAAAGTGGGATACTACACTACTAGATCTCGAGCCGGCCGTGGCCCATGGGCTGCAGATCCAATCCCTTCGGTATTAGCAGAAATCTGATACTAGCCCATCTGCAGTAATTGGGCTAGAAGCTTGAGCTGAGCCCAGATAATGATGAGAAGCAGGCCTGTTGTCCTCATTTTTATTCATTTTTAATTCTGCCGCCTAGGCGCTAGGCCCCACCTCGCCACCCACCTAGCGCCTTCTTGAACTACATAGTCATGGCACGAAATAACAAAAAGAATGCCAGCACCATATATAAACATCACTAGAAATATATCTATAGTGCACAACACATAGTTCCTACCCATAGAAGTATGTAATGTATAGAACTAACAATCAATGCAAAATAATAATTATCAGCAATTAGAACTACCTACATATGAAATTATCCTGAGAACATACAACAAAGCACTCCAGTCTTGGGTGAAGATTGTTGTAGAATCAGGATGTAGATCCAGACCGATGTTAGTGTCAAGGAAAAAGACAAAGTCCAACAATAGATCATGCACAAGGAGAATGGGACGACCTTGCATGGAATGTTCCACTACCGGATTGTGTATTCTTCCTCAACAGTAGCATTAGTCAACCCATGGATGGACATTCCAAGTCTACAGGGACCATCACCAAAGACCAGAGCGCTTGCTCTAAGTCCATCGGTTAATCCCATATGTAGGCAGTTCTGATACGTATATATCAGCTAGTATTAAATTGCAGATTGTGAGTCTTACAGATTGCTAGTAATATCCCTTATACAGAGAACTTACAACAAAGCATTCCTTTCTTGGGTGGTGATTGTTGTAGAGCTAGGATGTAGGTCCACAGAGCAGATCGATGCCACTTGAAGTTGGAAGTCCGATAGAACATCATATACAATGAGAATGGAGCAACTTTGCATGGAAAGTTCCACTACTGGAATGTGTCTTCTTCCTCAACACCGGCGTTAGTTGAGCTATGGACAGACATCTCAGGTCTACAACAACCATCATAGAAGAAAGGAGCGCTTTGCTCTAAGTGCATCAGTTAATCCCGTATGTAAGTAGTTCTGATGTGCCGATATAAGCTAGTATTACATTGTTCGCTTATTGATGGTCTTACAAATTGCTAGTAATATCCCATATACAAAGAACTTACAACAAATCACTCTTGTCTTGGGTGATGATTGTTGTAGAGCTAGGATGTAGGTCCACAGAGTACAACAATGCCAGTGTCAAGGAAGAAGATGGAAGTCCAATAGAACATCATACACAAAGTGGATGGGGCGACTTTGTATGAAAAGTTCCGCTACTAGATTGTGTTTTCTTCCTCAACACCGGCATTAGTTGAGCCATGGACAGACATCCCAGGTCTACAATAAACATCACCGCAGACAGGAGTGCTTTGCTCTAAGTTCATGATTTAGTCCCATATGCAGGCAATTCTGATATGTAGATATCAGCTAGTAATATTAAAATGAGTGCAGATTGCTAGTTTTATAGATTACATACTGCTATGGCTAGGAACCATGTGTTACATGCGGTAGATGCCTAGATAGCTTTCTATTGATGTTTATATATGCTACTAGTTATGTGTTATTTCTTGCCATGAGTTCGAGATAATGGATGATAGACATCATAGTTATGGACGTGTTTTTTTTGTGATGCACTAATGCTGCTGCATATTACATGCTAATATGTATGTTGCACACTCTCACTAGGTACTTAGAAGAGCAACTACTGTACTTGATGCTTCTTCCATAAAATGAAAATATGATAAACATAGCGTCACTCCTACCATTACCAATTCTTGGAATAGACAACTCATTGAAAAGTTCATTGGATCTTTACAGCATATGCCAACAAAGTTGCACAACCTGATCTCCGGCTTGAAATACCATCCTATTAAATATATTAATATGCTAATGTGTTCATAACAAAATGTCATGATTACCAACATTGCAAGAAAAAGTATATTGTTCACTTGCAAAAATTGTTGGGTCATGAATACACAACAAGCACTTTGCAATTTTTGAAAATATCTCAAAAGTGTCTTAGAACACATTTTTGGAGTTGGCTTTACCACCAAAACTCCTTTCAACATGTGCGTTAGGTATTTACATGTGCAAAGATTTGTAAATGTGTGAGAATAGTTCTCTCAATTCGTCTTTATAATGACTACATTTCTAATATGTAGCATTTAATGCAATTGCTTATTATGCCAGGAACATGCATGATGGATACTGATAAGCTTAGTCCAAAGTGATGGTTTAAGATATTGCTTACATTCCAGATAGCATTCAGAGTAGAGAAGCCAGCATGGGTGCTCAGTTTGTAGAACCATAGTTATGAAAGTTGTTACTATTGAGGTGACATAAATGGCTTAAGAGGAAAATTAGATTATTTCCCTGAATTCTTGGAGAATCATGGTTCTGAGAGCTGTTGCTACAAGCAGATGACAGAAACAGCTTTAGAGGATTGTCAATTGTCAGCCCAGACTGCTGTTGCCTCCGTTTACACAAGGACTCTGTATCTTGATTAGGATTGTGATTTACAAGACAGTCAATAAAAATGTATACCTTGTCCCCTTCAGCATTTATTCACCAGAGCTCAAAATTCCAAAATATAGCTAGTGATCATCATTAGAGGAGAGCAGGATCATTTCAGAACATTTTTTCTAGTCCCATTTCAAAGAGGAGTTCCGGTTTGTGTTTGGAGAGAGGAGGATCTACTTGAGTAAGGAAATGGCTTGCAAAAAAAGTTCGAATTATGCAAAGGCGATTGGCTACTGAAACGATAGAAAAAAAACAGAACGCTGGTGATCAATAAAGAATCCTTTCGTGGGGCAAGACAAATATATATCACTTACTGAACTCTTTCACTTTAAAGCTTAACTGCCTAAGCTAGAAGCTGTTAGGTGACAGGGACTTTTATTCTCATAGTTGTTAAACAATCCTAAGTTCGAAATGTTGTGGATCAAAAATCAAACTAGTGTACTAGACCTCAGTCAACCTCGCAGACCTCCAATAGGATGTCCAACTCTGGACCTATTAATCTATTATATATATGCATCGAACAATTTAACATAGCGCCATAGCTAAATATTCTTTTAAGAACCCATAAACCAAGCAATAGGTACGATACAAATTTGCTTGTCGCAGGAGCAGTAAATAAAATGTGTGTTGAATCGGGGTTTTCTTACGCCACTTGATCTAAAATGCCGATCAACCATCGTCAGTAAATAAAATCTTTAGGTCTTATGCATAACAAATAACAAATTTCAGTTTTTATATCCAAACCGAGCCACCGAGGGTCACACAATCCCACCTCTAATAATCTACAAGGAAAATGATGAAATTATCGATCATATGCTTAAGAATTAAAAGGGATTAGGCTTGGGGGGGGGGGGGGAGGCGGGATGAGGCTTATACCAGGTCCTCGTTGATGACGAGGCACTCGAGGTCCTCGTCCCAACCGTCGTGGAGACCCTTCTCGCGGACGAGGTCGCCGATGTTGACGTGGCGGAGGCCGGCGGCGTCAGCGAGGAGGGAGCACGTCGTCGTCTTCCCCGTCCCCGGCGTCCCAGTCACCAGCACGTTCGGCCGCGCGCGCGCGCCGCCTCTCCCGGCCGCCATCGCGTGCGCAGCTTATTAGGGTTTTCTCTCCCCCTCTCTCTCTCTTTTCCGGTCAGTAAAAAGAATGGGGCGGCCAGTTATATATGGGGCGAGTATTAGGCGCAGTGTCTAGCAACGAGTAAATGACATGTGGGCCCCTGCAACGCTTCAGCTGGACCAGTGGAATGGCCACTTTTAAAGGGGTGTTTGGGACTGCTCCACTCCACGTTTTTCAGCTCTGCTTTATGTTTTTTAGCCAAACAGGTTCAGCTCCACACACTCTGTTCGAGGAAAAAAAGGTGAAGTTGTGAAAGCACCTAAAGGGGTGCTCCACAAACTCTAGGTTTTTTGTGGAGCTGCTCCACGGTAGAATTCGTGGAGCAGAGTTTGTGGAGCAGTCTCAAACACCCCCTTAATTCTAACAGTTTATAAGAAATAATATATATAAAGAAAAATAATTATATATGATTTTGATCGGTATATCTAAACTCAGCGTAGTGTCTACTACAATCTACCTGTAAACCCTATCTTGAAAAAATGTACCGTTTAAATACTAATTACTGTAGTAGAAAGTGATAAATGCCCTGCTCATTTGGGCTTTTTTGTGATTGATGCCTTATTTTTTTTATTGTTTAGTATTGTACCTGATTTATTTTGCATTGTAACTGCAGGTGATTTTTTTATGTAATTAAATTTAAAAAAGTTAACCTATCACGGACAACACAAAGGAATATAAAAAAGAAAAAGCCCACAAAAACCAAAAAATTAGAAGAGTCAAAAAATGAAAAACTAGAAGTCAGAAGTTAGAAGCCAAAATCTGAAACTAAAACGAGCAACAAAGACATCGATATAGACGGTGCATATGGTTTTAAACTTGAAAAACTATTTGAAAGTTCATTTTAAGAAATCGGCCCTATTTATTTCGACTATGAAAGAAATCGAAGAAGTCAAAAAAATTTTAAAAAAACTGGGCAAAAACTCAAAACAACGGGAGCCGGAGTTCCTCGCGAAAGCAGCAGCAGCAGCAGATGGACCATCCGGGACTGGAGAGGAGGCCGATTTCGATTTCTATTCTTTGATGCCCTTCTACGGCTGCTGATGCCTGTGTACGACCCCAACTTGGACGATGGCCAAGTCCAGCCCACGTCCACCACGGCCCATGGCCCATCCATGACATTCCTCTCCTTTGAAATGCAGTTTGGGCCCAAGCTGCTGCCTTGTAAGCCGCTGGGATCCTATGTAACTTGATGATACCTCAACGCCACAATGCCAACTACTGGTTTACCTTTACCCTGGTTGCTGCTTGAGAAGTTCTGCTCACGTCATCCAGGATTCGGCCATTATCCCTCATCAGGATCGACATGCAATAGGAACTTGGCTTCACCATCTGGATTAGTAGCAGATCGTTGAGTAAAATTTTTGCTTTTTAGTCCAAAATTTGAAAGTTTTTTACATATGAATCTCTAGAGAAAAAATTTGCAAAAATGGACCCTTCGCACGGCGCCAAAAGATATGGCGCTCAGGGTACATAGCATGCCACCATATGCTTTGGCACCGTGTGTGGACACGTAGGAGCCACGGTGACATAGCACGGCGCCAAAGCCTATAGCGTCGTGCTATGTAACTACGGCGCTAATGGCCGTGGCGCCGTGCTCTGTGACTTAAGCCCGAGCACAGCCCCCGGGCCCCCCACCCCCTCACCGTCGCTGCCAATCGAAACCAATCTCTTTATACACGGCCCCTTTGATGACCTAACATCAATCAATCCTTGCATAACGACATCATCATGCTCATATGTCCATCCCAACCTCTCTTTCAAGCGACAAATGACATCACCATAGATGGACATGAATTAAATAGCAACGTGGTCTCTTCCATGCCCTCTAAATTAACACCCACATTGTCATTTCTCTTCACAGTTCCACCATGGTGCAAAGTCACAAACTTATCCATCTATAGCACAACAAGCAAACATTCATCAATCTCACTCAAATCAAACCCTAAAAACGAATCTACACTCATGACTACTCTTACATTACGCATATCTATTGCAAATCCAACCTAAAATCGAGCCAAATCCAACTAATTTCATCTAGGGTTTTAAATCTTGCCCCACGAAATATAGCTCAAATAATCCATATCTATTGGAAAAACTCAAGGGAGGGGAGGGACCTTACCTTGCTTGCTCGGTTTGGAAGCAAAATCGCGAGAAAAAACAACGGATTGGAATGGATTTGGAGGGGGAAGAGAGGGGCGGCGGCAGGCTGCTGTCTCTGTTTTCTCGCAGGAATGAGTGAGGGGGCCCTGCTCGGGCTTAAGTCCCAAAGCACGGCGCCACGGCCGTTAGCACCGTAGTTACATAGCACGGTGGCATGGGCTTTGGCGCCATGCTATGCCACCGTGGCTCCTACGTGTCCACGCACAGCGCCAAAGCATATGACGGCGTGCTATGTGATCAGGGCGCCATATCCTTTGGCGCCGTGCGAAGGGTCTATTTTTGCAAATTTTTTCTCCAGGGGTCCATATGTAAAAAAACTTTCAAATTTTGGGCTAAAAAGCAAAACAATTACGATCGTTGAGCCTTGTCTCAATTAACTTTGCCACCAATGATGCAACCACACAAGGATTGAACTGGTCCAAATAGATGTTACTCTTGTACTCCTTGAGATATGTAAATTGTCCTATAATGTAATGACTGCCTTTTACTGATATAGTTTCTTGCATTGTCTTGTAATCTATATAGCACCACTCCATAGAATCCAGCAGCACCACACTTCTCATACTTATAGGTGGTGGCCAACATTGAAATTTCCACACAAGTCTCCCGTTGCACCTCAACAACCACCACCAAGGACTCGAGCTAATTAACCTTGTGTGCAGAATAATCATTTGCACGAGAGTGCCTGAACCATCTCGGACAGCCTTGAGCGCTTTGCAAACTCTTCTGGATTCCTGATGTACTTGTTGAAATTCCAAGGGCATTTTGATAATTTCACAATTGAAAAAGGAAAAAAAGGAATGTGGGGCCCACCTGTCGATGGGCCAATTGGAAGAGATAAGGGGAGGAGACCCCAGCGGCGCTTTTCGCCAAATCCATTCTTTGTGGGAGTGGCGACAACTTCGACGACGTGCGGTTTTCTCGCCAGATCCGATCTCCTAGGAGAGGCGGCGGTGGCGGCTTCGGTAGAAGGTGAGGGGTGCTGATGGCGCTTGCGGCCTAGGAGCCTCAGCTCCAGCCGTTGAACGCCACCAAGCTGGTCTCCCCTTCCTCTTCTGCTCTCGGCTATTTAAGGAGGCCGCCTCCATCTGTGAGATGAATCGGAGAAACGTGAGCACTATCTATTCCATTCTTTCTTCTTCTTCCCGATTTGGCTCTGGTTTTGGTTTTTGCGACCTCCTCTTCACTGGCAACTACCGCCCTTGGTGGTAATTTGAGGTCTCTGGTGCTCGGCAGAGAGACGGACTTGGCCAGTGCTTCTCTTGTTCTTGTGCGGTGTCTTCTTCACCTCGGCTTTGTCGGCTCCGGTGTGTCCCAACCGGCAAAGGGGCATTGTATCTCCAAACGCCTCGCCCTCTCATTGCAACGCAAGAGGGTCTTAGGTTTTCTGGGACAACGCCTTAAGGCATGCTTTGCTTTGATTTCTTCTAGGTGATTTTGAGTATCACCGGCTTTGTGAGTTTTCCGACTGCTAACTTTCTTTGCTTGATCTATATCAGATATATGTGGTTAATCTCTGATTAGAATGTGCATAGAAGTTTTGAGGGTTTGATTGCTCAATGATGAAATGACATATTGCTAAAATTATATATGAATGTGATGGTAGATTGATCTTGAGCTTACCACTGGCTTGCTGTTATTTGCTTTGATCATTGAAGTATTGCTATATGCTACTTGTTGCTCACTATGTTACCTTAGTTCTGTGGTCTGTGATTATTTTTGATCTCTTTTGCTAAACTGCCGAACTCCATATAATCATGAAAATTCATGATAGTTGAATGTTAGATTGATTTGGGGTCTTTCACATTGCTCAGCAAGTTGTGTTCATGATCTGTTAGCCTCTTTTGATAGAAAGATTTAATTTGAGCTCAAGATCTAATTTATAACTGTCATATATAATCAAGATTAATATTTGTCTTGGCGGAGATTGCCAAGAATTAGTCTTATGCAACTAGCCTTCTGATAGCAATATATGTCATTCAAAATCTTGTTAACATGCTCAATTTGGTCATACATGTTATGTTGGTATCAACATTCAGTTGGAATAATATACATTGTTTACATGTGGATATGCTGATGTTAGACTCTTACATGATATATATGTTGGGTATATGTTTCCATTCAATGACTTAAAAAGGTTCATATGTTTATATGTTGGTTAAGTCATTTATATGCTTTTTATATTATGCCTAAGTCTTTGCTGGAATTAAATCTAAATATATACTTATACCGCAATATTTACAACAATCCAGAAAACATACTATTAAAGAAATGGCTTCATCGTCCAATATCGTTAAGCCGGAAGTGTTTGACGGTACCAACTTTAAGTGTTAGCAGGCTAAAATGAAACTTTAGCTGACTGATCTCAAATTATTTTAGGTGATTTTAAATCCTCCGGTGTTCCCATTGGAAACCGCTGAAATGCCGCGGTGGGAGGATGTGAATAATTCAGTCTTAGCCTGTTTGTTAGCCATCTTATACAACCGGCTGTTCGACATCTACGTTAACTTCACAAATGCCAAGCAACTCTGGGACGAACTTGATGAGAAGTATTCCGAAGGGGATAATGGGAATGAGTTATTCATAATTGCCAATTACTTGAACTATAAGATGGTTGAGACATGGTCGGTGATGGAGCAGCTCCACAAGATATAACTCCATGTACGTGACTTAAGGGCCTGTTTGGGACTGCTCTGCTCCGGTTTTTCCAACTCTGCTCCACCAACTCCAGTCTGAAGCAGCTCCACTCTGGAGTTGCTGGAGCAGGTGACCTGTTTGGCATACAGCATGACTCCAGCTCCAGGAATGGGAGGTTTTGCTAAGAAAGGTCTAATATGCCCATGGATGATGTTTGGTGTATGTTTTGATGTTTTAAAAGCAAAAAAGAAATTTTGTCTAATATGTCTTTTGTGGTTAATAGTGTAATCGGCGTCTTTAATTAGTTATTTATTGAGTTAATTTTGCAGCCATGGGAGACGTACACGCCGAACACGACGATCGATCTGACGAAGCACCACGAGCCCAAGGTGCTGCTTGACAAGATCGCCTACTGGACCATCAAGCTGCTGCGCGTGCCCACCGATATCTTCTTCCAGGTACCATCAGTATCCATCTTGCTATTCCCATTTTCCAGGAGCATGCGAATTCTGAGAAAATGAGGGGAGGGGGAACCGATCTTTTTTGTGATCCTATCATCCTAACATGGCGAATTGGATTGGATGCAGAGGAGGTACGGCTGCCGGGCGATGAACCACTTCGCGTCGGTACAAAAGACAAAAGAAAGAAAAAAGAACGAAGAGGTATGTTTGTGTAATCAATGGCATAGGTGGGTAATTTTCTCTCAACTCTATGAGAAGGTATGAATCTCTAGTTTCTGGAGTACCCCTTGAGGAGCTCTACAAAAAACGTGGAGTTGGCCCTCAACTCCACTTTTTTCTTGGAGCAGAGTTCTTGGAGCTGGATGTGTTTGGCTAGACAAACTGGGAGCAGAGCTGAAAAACCTGAAGCAGAGCAGTCCCAAACAGGCCCAGTCAGTACGACTACATCCTTCCAAAGAAGTTCCAAGTAAATGTCATCGTGGTTAAGTTACCGCCCTTGTGGCATGACTTTGTTACTGCTTGCCAACATATAAAGGAGCGCTTGAATCTCAATGAGCTGTCAGTTGCTATTAATGTGACGGCACAGGGAAGGCTCAAGTCCAAGTTCATCAGGTGGAGGTTAAGAGTATTAGAGGCTCTAGGAAACCAAAGTTTAAGAATCAGCCTCAAGTCAAGCTCCAACTAAAGAAAATGAAGAAAAAAAAGGAGGACATCATCTACTTTGTTTGCAAGGAGATTGGTCATAAGGCCAACCACTGCTTCAATCGCAAGGGCAAGGGTCCTTCCCTTAGTTAGCATAAAGGCCGTAAGGCTAAAGTGAATGTCGCACTGGCTAGCTCCAGTTCGAAAGAGTATGTATCTCAGGCCTTTATGGTAAGTCCATCAATTGATTGGTGGATTGATACAGGTGCTACTAGACATATATGTGTTGATCGATTTTGTTTATCTTCATTTCAAGGTGAATATGGTGGATTCGTCCTAATGGGGAACGGAGCCGCTGCAACAGTACATGGGATTGGACAGGTGTGTATGAAGCTTACCTCAGGCAAAATACTCATCCTCAAAGACATACTATACGTGCCTACTATGACTCACAATCTGCTGAGCGGATCGATGCTATGTAGGCAAGGAATAAAGCTTGTGTTTGAGTCCAGTAAGGTCGTATTAACCAAGTTTGGTAATTTTATGGACAAAGGCTATAATAGTGAAGGCATGTTCCGCTTATCCATTCTTGATCTCAATAATGTAAATATTTATAATGTTTCCCATTGCAATAAAATTCATGATATTTGGTATTCACGATTGTGTCATGTTAATTTTGAAGCCATTGTACAGTTGAAAACATCTAGGCCCCTAAAAATGGTTTTGGTAATTAATAAATTTATGTGAATATGAGACTAACATGTTTAATGAGTATAAAGGTTAAGTCCATATGTTGGTGACAAGATGCAAGCTAAAGGATAAATGTGAAGACCCAAAATGGCTCAAGGCAAATGTATACTTAGAATAGGATCCCTTTTATTTTTTACCGGTCTTAAGGAGAAAAGGTGGAAGACCGGATTATAGGGTAGATAATCGTACCATAAGGAGGGATCATGGCAAGTAGCTTGATAGCAAAAATTTTGTGCCATTTGGATCAAATTAGAAGCATGCATTCATCAAAAATCAGATTTAAAACCAAAACAGTGCTTTGTCTGGAAGAGCGGTAGTACCGCAGTTTTCAACGTCAGAACTACCACAGAGCGGTAGTTCCGCGTCCAGAATCGGTACTACCGGCGACCGGAAGCTCCGAAACCCGAGTAGAGCCTTTTTTCCAGAGAGCACTCTCCGGAAGCATTTTAGAATTTACGCGGAGCGGAAGTATCGACGATTTCAACGCCGGAACTACCGCAGGATGCGGTAGTTCCGCGATCCGGAGTGGTACTTCCAGAGCCTGGAAGCTCCGGAGGGAAAGCGGAGCCTTTTTCCAGAAAGCGCCAAGTTTGGGACTTTTGGAAGTTCGGCTCAAGCGGTAGTACCACGCCGACTTTGCGGAACTACCGGCGAGCGGTAGTACCGGAGTTTTCAACGGCGGTAGTACCACGCCGACATTCCAACGGTCACTGTAGAGCTCTGACATAGCCGTTTCTGCCGCGCCAGAAATGGGAACGGTACTATCCGCTCATCCTGAATTTTTCAGGAATTTATTCCAGACAGCTAGTTTTGGTTGGTGGAGGGTATAAATACCTATACCATTGCTCTAGGACTGTAAGAAGAGACCCATTGAACATTTCTTGAGCATAGAGCATTCACTCCACCCCTTGTTCTCTCTTTGTACATTAAATTTGAGGTGGTTGAGCAAATAGTGCATTGCATTCATTAGTTGATCCATTGGCACTCATTTGTGATCAAGTGAAGCCCTGGTTTATTACTCTTGGTGCTTGCCGGCACCTGGACGATTGAGCGAAAGATTGATCAGTGATCTTCTCAAAGGAGATTGTGATAAGACCCGGTATTCTTGGAAAGGTCGGAGCTCACCTACCTGGAGCGGGGAAGAGCTACCTCTAATGATCGAGGTGTTTCGGCTTAATTCGTGGAGCCGGTCCGATTGGTTCGGGCTAACCTCAACATGGACTAGTAGAAACCGGCAAGTTTCAGATCACCACGGTAATAACATCGATTGTGTACATCTCTCTCTCTTGCTTTCTTCTAGCTCTTGTTCAGTTGCATTATTATGATCATTTGCTTGTTTTAGAGCTAGCATTGTTGCTTACTTGACTAGAATTGTGTAGGCTTAATTGCTTTACATTCTTGTTATTAGAATTGTAGAGAATTAATTAAGTAGACAAGAAAATTTTAAAAACCTCCTATTCACCCCCCTCTAGTTGGTATCCTTGATCCTATAATGGTTGAGCAAAATGAGTTTAATTTCAAGCTATAATTATGAGAAGGGTCCAAAGTGTGAAGCGAGCTATAATTATGAAAAGGGTCCAAAGTGTGAAGCGTGTGTGCAACGAAGCAGCCTTAAAAACCTTTTCATAGCGGAAAATTTAACTATTTGCCACCCTTATGACTCGAGTGGCAACAGATTTGCCACCCGGGCCCATTGTCAGTGACTCAGGTGACCCCACATGTAAGTGACAGAGTGAATTGACCAATCTTAAGAGTGGCAAAAAATTGAATCTCGCTTTCATAGCGTTACAGGGCGAAGCACCTCTCCACTTGAACTAATTCATTCTGAACTTTGTGAGATGAATGAAATATTAACTAAAGGTGGCAAACAGTACTTTTCAACTCTCATAGATGATGCAACTAAGTATTGCTATATTTATTTGCTTAAGTCGAAAGATGAAGCACTTGAACACTTTAAATTCTATAAAGCTGAAGTTAAAAATGAATTAGAAAAGAAAATTAAACGGTTAAGGTCGGATCAAGGCGGTGAGTACGTCTGAAATGAATTCTCTCAATTCTATGAAGAAACTGGAATAATCATAAAATTACTCTACCATACTCACCTCAATCGAATGGAATAGCCGAAAGAAAGAACCAAACTCTTTATGACTTGGCTAACGCCATGTTGCAAAGTTTAGCTATGCCAGACTATTGGTGGGGTGATGCAGTTCTCATAGCTAATTATGTTCTGAATAGGGTCCATCTCGCAATTAGGAGGAAACATCCTATGAAGGATGGAAGGGAGAAAACCTAACTTGTCATTTCTTCGGACATGGGGATACCTTATAAAGTGCATGTGTCACTACCGAAGAAAAGAACGCTTGGTCCTACGACTGTTGATTTTGTCTTTCTAGGATATGCTATAAATAGCACAGTTTATAGATTTCTAGTGGTTAAATTTGATGTGAGTGACATTGCTACAAATATAGTAATGGAATCTCGTGATACGACATTCTTTGAACATGTCTTTCCTATGAGACCAAATAAAGTCATTTTGCATTTTGGTTCATTTGAATACTCTATTCTTCCTAGTGTGGATAACACCTTTCCAGAGTTAGAGTTGAGGAAGAGTAAGAGGTAGAGGACTGAAAAGTCAGTTGGCGATGACTATGTCACCTATGTGTGGATGATGAACCACGAACCCTTTCAGAGACATACGCATCCCTGGATGTGGATACTGGAAGGAGGCAGTCTGTAGAAAGATGGTTGTAAGGCAGTGGGCTGCAAATGGATCTTTAAAAGAAAGCGTAGATCTGATGGTACTATAGAAAAGTACAAGATCTGTTTAGTGGCTAAAGGTTTCACGCAAAAAGAAGGAGAAGGGTATTTTAATACATACTCTCCCGTGGCTCGTTTACCCACAATTCAGGTGCTTTTAGTACTAGCTGCCGCATACAAACTCCAAGTACATCAAATGGATGTAAAGACCGCTTTCCTAAATGGAGAGTTGGATAAGGAGATTTATATGTAATAGCCCAATAGTTTGTGGTTGAAAGGTAAGAAAAGAAAGTATGTCGAATGATTAAATCCTTGTATGGTCTAAAACAAGTTCCCAAGCAATGGCATGAGAAATTCAATAGTACCATGACCTCGGTCGGCTTTTGTGTAAACGAAGTCGATAAATGTGTCTACTATCGGTTTAGCAGGGGCGAAGGTGTCATTCTATGTCTTTTTATGTAGATGACATATTGCTTTTTGGGACCAACATGGATGTAATCAATAGAACAAAGTCTTTTCTTTCCCAGAATTTTGATATGAAAGATCTGGGTGAGGCTGATGTTATTTTAAACATTAAGCCCATAAAGGGTGAGAATGTGATTACTCTTTCACAATTCCATTATATGGACATGGTCCTAACCAGATTTAGATTTATGGATTGTAAGCCAGTAGACACACCTTATGATCCAAATGCAAAGCTACATAAAACACTAGGCATGGGAAAGATCAGCTTAAATATTCTCAAATAATATGATTCTTGATGTATCTAACTAGTGCAATGAGGCTAGACATCTCATATGTTGTAAGCAGATTGAGTCATTATATGTCCAATTGAAAGCATCTAGGCCCCTAAAAATATTGGTTTTTGGTAATTAATGACATTATGTGATCATGAGACTAATATGTGTGTTAAGTGTTTGGAAGGATTAGTCTCAAAGGCAAAGTAAGAGGTACACAAAAAGATTTCACAAGATTCAAAGAGTTCCAAGACAACAAGGTAAATAGTTTAGGGCTCTTTTATTTTTACCGGTCTTAGGAGAAATGTTGGAAGACCGGATTATAGGTTAGATGTCATACTATTAAAAGGGATCAATTTAGGATCAAGCATGCACTTAGAAATAAAATTGAATTTAACGTGTGCATTGTCAGAAATTTCGGAAGTACTGGCGTTCAAAAAGCGGAACTTCTGATCGGCCGGAAGTACCGGCGTTAAACTCGCGGAACATCTGATCGGCCAGAAGCTCCGGCTTCTAGAGCGGAACTTTTTTCCCAGAGAGCGACTGGGATTAAACTTAGCCTATCGGAAATTGGAAGTACCGCTAGTTGAACGGCGGAACTTCCGCTAGGTTGGAAGTTCCGGCAATTGTGAGCGGAACGTTTTTTTCCAGAGAGCAACTTTTTCAAAACTTAAACTCGTGGAGATCGGAAGTTCCGGGGATATATCGGAACTTCCGGAAATCCGGAAGTACCGCATTTAATGTCAACGGATACTTCTGACTCTCTAACATAGCCGGTCTGAGCCCTCTGCAGAAATCTGGAAGTTCCGACCCTAACATTGCGGAACTTCCGATTTCCCTTGATAACTTATCATGCTCAATAATTTTTTCATCAAAGCTTCTTCAATTACATTTGTCAAGTTGTATTTTTCTTTAAACTTATATTGTCATTTCCGATGTTTACGATATCTTAAAAATCTAAATAGCCTATAAGATATGTAAATATACTGTCAAACATCTAAATTACATCATTTGATGCCACAAACTTTGAAACCGTGTAAATCGCCGGACACCGTGCTAGTTGGAAAGAAAAAGCAAGAGGCTTAAACAACTCGTAAAACTAGAGCTGAAACGCTTCCTCCTTGAAAGAAGAAACACCTAGCTAGCCAGTATAGCTTCGACTTAAGAAACGGAACACGTTGGCAACTTGGCATGCCTCTCTCTGGAAAAAAAGAAAACTGGGACATTGCAGTCTGCAATTGTTTACAGCAGCACGACTTGTTCTCTCGAAGTAACAAAAGGAAAAATGTTCAGGGCGATATGCCCAGCGGCTCTTCCTCGCGTAACAGGGTCCACGTATGTCTCACAAAATAAAGGGGGGCGAGATCTATCTCAGAACAAAGCGAGGATTTTTGGGCTCCATCCATCCATGGCATCGGTTACAATGCGTCGAAAGGCGAAAGGAGCATGTCCTGCCGATATGCCGGCAGGGCATAATAAATACGCAGCGTCGTCGCCTCCCCTCTCGGCAAATTAACAACACCAACAACGACAGCTCAAAACAAAGCCCATGCATGTCGATCATGGGATGGAAGAAGATTTTGGTATACATGTAGTGCCCCAGATGACGATGATTAGTGAATGAGAATGCTGCGTGTGAAGGTGCATTGCAGGGCAACTACTCCGTTGGCAGAAGGGAGGAAAATCGATGGATTGCTGCTCCCTTGTCCCTCGCTGTCTGCCAAAGGAGGTTTGCCCGGCGATCCACCCCCTTCTCCCATGTCTCCGGCTGTGCTGCATGCTGATGGAAGATTTAGGGCCTGTTTGATACGCTTTTAAAAACGGCTTTTGATTTTTACTATAGTACCTAACTTTTAAACAGAGTATTTTTTAGATAGAGTCTACAAGTTAATTGTAGTACACGTTAAAAGCCCAATATTTGTACCAGCTAAAATCACAAGCGAGTATCTCTTTCTCTGTAATCTCTGTCGCAAACAGTCAAAATTCAAAAATTTCAGCTAAAATCCACAGCTATAAAAAACATGCCCTTACTAGTGTCTCCTATAATCCAAAGTCGCCAGCAGCCACAGCTATGATAAAATCAGGTATATAACCCAACCTTATAATGTCACACTGAGCAGCTATGACATGTGCTGAAATGCTATTAACTGTGTCCATAAATAAAGAAAAATGAAAGGCTTTTTGTTAAACGTCATCCGGATGTTTTCTTCCTAACTATTATCCAGATTTATGGTCATGAATTCTACCCTCTTTCCCTTAAAAAAATCTTCTCCTTTAAAAATAAGGGACCCTTACACAAATTTAGATAATAATTAAAAAGAAAACATCCGAGTGATACCCATACACTCCCAAAATGAAAAGTATAAAAGGGCACCGCGGTACTAAATTTTGGATTCAACGAAACCCAAAGCCCAGTAGGCGATAGCCCATTCCGTAGTTGTCGATAGCCCACTTAGCCCAAGTGGGAACAACCTCTTCGTCCCAGCCTCTCTCCACGCCCTAGGGTTGCTCTCTTTTAACCCCGCGCCGCCACCACCCTCCTTTCTCAGCACCGGTACAGTACACCACCATCTCCCCGCCGCCGAAGACCCGGCCGTCTCCTCCCATGGTCGCGCCCCTTCCCTCCCCACCCTAGCATTTCCCCGTCCTCCTTCTTCTTGTGAAGCTAACATTTCTGTGTGCGTGCGTGCGTGTGCAGGCGTCGGAGAAGAAGCAGTCGAACCCGATGCGGGAGATCAAGGTGCAGAAGCTCGTCCTCAACATCTCCGTCGGGGAGAGCGGCGACCGCCTCACCCGCGCCTCGAAGGTCGCCTTAACCCCCGTGCCTTCACGCACGCCCCTGTACCAGCCGATTCTTGAATGAATCCTCACTGATGCCGCGTCATCTCGCTTCGGTTCTTGCAGGTGCTGGAGCAGCTCAGCGGGCAGTCGCCGGTGTTCTCCAAGGGTAGGTTACTATTCCAAGCTTTGCTTTGTTGTCTACTCCAACGGCGTCCGAAAATTTCTTTCCTTGTGTTTCACACTTTGCTGTGGCTTGTCGTCTCCAGCGAGGTACACCGTGCGTTCGTTCGGCATCCGGCGTAACGAGAAGATTGCGTGCTACGTGACGGTGAGGGGCGAGAAGGCGATGCAGCTGCTCGAGAGCGGGCTCAAGGTGAAGGAGTACGAGCTGCTCAGGAGGAACTTCAGTGACACCGGCTGCTTCGGCTTCGGTATCCAGGAGCACATCGATCTTGGCATTAAGTAAGGCCCTCTTTCTTGGCTAGAAACTGTTTGCATTGTGGGATGTCATTATGTCAATGATGCATCTTTGTTTGCATTGTCTTTTATTGGTTATGATACAGTGTTGCTGTTAGAATCTTCAAATGTTTCGAGTATTACATTTAACGCATCTTTGTTTGCATTGTCTTTTATTGGTTATGATACAGTGTTGCTGTTAGAATCTTCAAATGTTTCGAGTATTACATTTAACGCTTATGCGTATTCCATTTTCATGTTGATATGTTGTCACCTAGGATATTGTCTCCAGGGTTTGTTTCAAGCTGTCACACATTGGTGGACCCAGGATTTCTAAAATGGGTGTTCAGAGTTGACAAAGAAAAGATAAAGGTTTTTCACAATAGCAAAAAAGTACAAATTGTTTCATGCTTGATACAGCATCTATAAATAATTGAGAAAAATTACAAAATAATTTAGAGAAATTATCTTGCAGTTCCTGTCCATGTAGTGATGCTTGATAGTACAGATTTTTGTGGCCTTGATTCCTTAAGCGATTACGGATGTACGAATAACTGTTTAATGACTGAATATGCAAGATCATTTGAATGGCATACATCAGCTTTGCATGGCTGATGATAGAGAGAACTACATTGTGATTTTTTGTACTAGCTACATGCCAATGCAAAGTTTGATCTTTTTCAGCAGAATAGCTTTCATTGTGCTGTGCTTTTAATTGATGTTTTCAGCGTAACCACATGGCTGAACCTCTGTCGTATTCTGCAGGTACGATCCCTCAACAGGTATCTATGGAATGGACTTCTACGTCGTACTTGAGCGTGCTGGCTACCGTGTCGCCCGTCGCCGGAGGTGCAAGTCTCGTGTTGGGATCCAGCACAGGGTGACCAAGGAGGACGCCATGAAGTGGTTCCAGGTCAAGTACGAAGGAGTCATCCTCAACAAGGCACAGGCTAATACATCTTAAAATCTTACATGTAGGCGCAGCTGTTAGAGCGTTTCTCTCGTTGCGAACAGAAATCCGCCTTGCAAGTTTATGTTCACTTGATGAATTCTCTGGCCAGATGTTTTGTCAATTGCCTGAAGCTAAAAGCATGGCCTGTATTTATATGTGCTTGCCCATCCATACCTGGTAGTTTGTTTGGCCCCTCTCAATGGTTGCTGAGTTTGCTGTCCATTTCTATCCTGTTTTTTATCTACATAATTATTGGCTACTTTTCGTGCTGATTAAATTGAACCTAAGAGGAGGTTCATCAAACTGACACATATCCTTAGTTAACACGATGATTTGCACCGATGGTGGCATTTCATCAAGTTCATGTAACAACCAATACCCACCAATCCAGCATGCTTTGGCTTGTGCTGGAAAGGCTGGTATTCTCAAGTCTCTCTGGTTATCGGGCTGATGTTACTACTTGCTTTTGCAAAAGCCGTCAGCCGTGGATGCTGGATGGTGCTGCAGATGCTTTTCCAAGAATAATCTTTACTATTGAAAGGAAAAATTCCATAAAGCCCCTATAAGTCACCAGTTTTTTCAATTTGCCTCTTATCTCATTTTCGTTTACTTTACCCTATAGCCGCACAATATCAGTATTTCTTGTGGTTTAAATTATTTGTTTTACTTTTTTCAAAGATTTGAGTAATTATTTAAGGACCTTTTATACTTAATTCAATAATTTGAGTGATTTTAGTGCTTGTCATACATGATTTTAATACTGAACCATTAGTACTCAAGGTATTAAACCAACAGTACTCAAGTCATATATTACAAGTACCAGCTGAATACCTGTGCTTTGCTATGGATTAAAAAAAATCATAGTATCACAGTATGCCGAAGTGACATTGTCGGAATTCACCTGCCTAGCTCACCAGTCGGCTCAACAGAGAACAATTGTGTTGAATATAGCAAGGATATAGCATGCAAACTAATTCATTTAACCTCACATGGAAAGTTGAAAATGCAACACAAGTAAAATACAGATACAAGACTGAAAGTCACCGCAACAGATAGTCAGTTTTACATTTCAAACCTAGTTGTACTTAACAGGTAGCATCTATTTAAAACAAATTATCAAACTTAAGAAAGCATAAATTAACACAGCTAATCATAAATAAAAGTAACTCAAAATCATAATTTTATGCACTAAGGTAGCAAACAAAGTTCTGAAAGATATAAGATAACAAACTAAATGGAGAAAAAAGTTCAAAGATGATATATAAGATAAGGTGTGTTTCATCTGTAAAGCTCCTATTTTTCAATGTAATATTGTTAAGAGAATCTGAGACTATACACAAGGAGAACCTTTGTTGGAGACTTTTAGTGAGTGAACAATACTGAAACCTTAATGGATAGAGCAGTTCATATGTCTTGATCAAGCATAAGACTAAGAATGCCACAAGTAGTTTAGATGATTACCAGAAATATTAGGTCCTTGGTAACCAGGATGGACTTGCTAGTACTTCATTAAAGAGGCGGTAGAAAAATATTGTTTTGGTTGAATCCTTCACAGTAATTTGATGGCGTGTCCAAGCAAATTTCTTTAGCATGCCATTCACATTATAATCAATAACTTGGGATAGTTAGCACATAGGAGCCTATTTTCATATTATGATAGAATGAGATGCCTCTCTGAAAGTTTTTTAGTATAAGTTGATGAACTATAGTCTATCAAATACACCTTGATTGGAAATATAATCGAACTGTTCACTAGAAGAGAAACTCCACAAGCTGTGGACAATAAAACACGGTTTAGTTCATTCTTATATGCGCATATAAGTATAGCCCTGTATATATAACACTTGGACATCTCTGAAAGCAAAGAAGAAGTCAGTTTTTAGATGACTTTGTGAATAAGAATTGTGAGCAAGTTATCAAATGTACGGACCTACAACAAATTTGGGAAATTGTTCTGCAAAACCTGGACTACAAGATCCTTCATACTAACCTTTAGACTCATAAGTGATTAGTTGGAAAAATGAAAAGCATATAAGAAATCCGAAGTCACCCTGTCCAATTCACTCAAACTAATACAATGTGACCATTTTATGGTCTTGCTAATCAATAATGACAACCCCCCTCAAATTCATCTAAATCTCATTGACAAAGGAATAAAAGAGCAATATATTTATGCAATGCAAACCAATCCATGGTTTTAGGCTTTCAGCATAAATTTATCCCATTAAGCTTTCTATGGGGATCACCTGTGCAATTACATACAGTCGGATTATTCAAAGGTAGAATAATAGCAAGGATCAACATTGAATATATAAGAGAAACAAAGCAAAAATGAGATAAATATAACATACCATTAAAAAGCTTATCCTAAAAATATATAAATATGCTTCCAGTAAGCAGAGATCAATCATTTGCATATCAAAAATAGCAAAATTAGTGATACGATAACTAATTGTAAGATCAAAATAATGGAAAAATAAATAAGTGAGACCACCAAGATAAGACAGTGAAAACATTAGGCTGACCATGCAACGAAGAAAATCTTGCTCTTTTGGTAGTTCTCAGTGACGAAGTCAAAATCATAGATGGCATATCGACAATCAGTCTCAGGAAGAGAGTCATGAAACCATTAAAGCTCTCGGTCATGGCACCTGTCTTCTCCCCAACAACCTCCTTTCCCTTCTCATCAATCTTGAAGATGACATTGCGGTGTGTTTTCTTCCTCTAAAGCTCAAGGAATGTTTCCTTGCACCCTGCAGCAACCCCCATTCCAAAGGAAGCATTTGACTGCAGAAAAAAGTAATGTTTTAGAACAGGAAAGATTACCCGATCAGAGATCATGAAATATTGGAATATATAGTTTTGCAGAAAAATAATTAGGTTCCATTTCGTAGAGGACGGTCAAACATGCTTTCACCATTGCTCGAACTAGATGAGCATAACCATGCATATGCATTATTCAACAGGTACTATAAAGCCCTTTTCTGAGCAACTGAGGCACTGAGCATGCATGTCATTTAAAAGACTATAATCTAAACTCGTTGGTTGCAGACATATCTTGACTATTTGTGCAGATGACAATGATGGGCTGATGCAAATGATCCCTTTTTTTCATGGTTTTGGCCATAGTTCAGCCATCTGAAACAGATATATTTTGTCCAGAGATACTAGAACTTAAACATTGTGTCCTCAACCACTTCAAATAATCTGTCGAGGAGCAACTGGAATTGATTCTCAACTCTTAACACAAAATGAATCCTCCAGAAATACAAACCTTCGCTTATGAATACCTCCTCAAAGCTACAAGGTACCTATGCTATGGCAAGAATGCCAGATAGACCTACAGAAGAGGCATTTAATCATTCAAAATGCGTTGAATGAATTGTACAATAATGTTTAGGCCCAAGGCACAAAAGCGACACATGTATCACTTCTTCTTGAGTGATTAGGCACAAAACTGACCAGTGAACATCTATATATACTGGTTTATGTCCTACTGTTCTGCCGGTACCAACTACTTGGATAGTTTGATTGGAAGTAATTGCAAGGTCGTGGAGGCCGACTAAAAAGGGAGTGAATAGGTGGTCTAAAAAAATCTCTTTTAATTATTATTAATAATTTAAGATATTTTCTATTTGTCTAAATCAAGTAAATAATATAGAAGCTTAAATTAATTTGGTTTAGCACAAACAACGTCTATATCAATTAAGTTCATCTAAGTGTACCAACAATTTTAGGCTATGTCAAAGTGTGCAATTTTAGATGAAAAGCAATCAATTTAATTCTATAGAGTAAATTGCTTAAATGTAAATTCAGCACAAGAAAACAAACCACAATAGATACGGTCTCTTTTTACCATGGTGTTCGGAGAGTTGCTGCTCTTCCCTAGTCCACGTTAAAGTTAGCCCAAACGAATTGGACCGGCTCCACAAATTAAGCTGAAACACATCAATCCACAAGTGGTAGCTCTTTCCCACTTCGGGTAGGTGAGCTCCAACCTTCACACTTCGCCGGATCTTCTCACAATTTTCTTTGAGAAGATCACTGTGCATAACATCTCCAACGCAGTCTAGGAGTCGGCAAACTTCAAAAGTAACAAGTCAAGCCCCTCGCTTGACTCTCACCATGTGCAACGAATGCACAAGTTTAAATGGACACTAAGTCTACCTGTAGATACAACATACGCAATCTAGATCCCTTCTCCTTACTCACAAAGTGCAACACATACACAATTGGGTAGAGAGTCTTACACTAGCCCAAGAGAATAGAAATGGGTCAAACAACTCCTTCTCCAATCGGTCATAAGGGAGTATTTATACATCACACAAGAAAACTAGCCATTGGAGCCAAATCCTTGAAAAAACAGGGAAATCAGCAGTACCGCCATCTTAAGGCTGGTATTCCACTCCCCTCGCCAACGGTCAGAAAACTAGCCATTGCAGACAAATTCGGTAGTTCCGACGTGCAAAGTCTGGTACTACGATTATCGAAAGTACTACTACACTCGTGGGGAACTACTGATTTCCTTGGGGATGATAAGACTCCACATAGGTGTCTCTCTGAGAAAACGTGCTGCTACACAAACCGGCACTTCCGCTCGCCGGTAGTACTGCTCACACAAAGTTGGTATTTGCACTCGCCGGCAGTACCGCTCACACAAAGCCGGTACTTCCGCTCGCCGATCGACTACTCACACAGAGCTGATCGTACTGCTCACATAGAGCCAGTTGGAAACTCTAATCGTTGACTACCCTGGTCCACGGCCACGTTGGTTTCGACTACTCAGGTCTCGACCATGTCGATCATCGACCACATCAATCTTTGATCACACAGATCTCCGACCACCCCGTCAATCTTTCACTATGTTGTTTTAATCATATTATTTCGATCCTGTTGATTTTGACCGCTGGTTTACGACCACAAAGTTCTATGACCACGTTGATTTCGATCACGCTGGTTTATGACCACGTCGATTCTAACCACGCTGGTTTACAACAATGAAAGCCTATGACCATGTTGATTTTGACCACACTAGTTTCGATCACACAGATCTCGACAACACTGGTTTCGACCACGCCAGCTTTGACCATGCTGGTACGACCACGCTAATTTTGACCACGCTGATTTTGATCACACATATCTCGACTACGTTGGTTTCAATCACGTTGGTTCGACCAAGTCGGTTTGACCACTCTAGTTTTTGACCACTTGGGCTCGACCGCTCTGGTCTTCGACCACCTTGGTTCGACCACTCTAATTCTTGACCACTTGATTTTTGATCATACAAGTCTTCGACCACATCGGTTTCGACCAAGTCGGTTCGCCCACATCGGTTTCGTCCATGCAGGTTTTGACCACCAACGCACGCAGTAGTTCCGTGATTACAACACCGGTAGTTCTGGTCTACAGTGGTACCGCATGTTATACTACGATAGTTTCGATTGTCTTGAGGAATGCAGATACTTCACCAGATTTTACAAAACACATTTGCAAAGTTGAGTATCATGCATACAAGTGCCAAACATGATTCCCAACAAATTGCAAAACACATTTGCACACTTTTAGAATAATGACATACGGATTAAATATGAGCTTCAACTATTTATAAAACATATTTACAAATATAAGTCTCATATCATAAAGAATGGGAACATGGACTTCAAACACTTGCAAAACACATTTACAACACATAGTCCCATATTACAAGAATTCAATACATGAGCTTCGACTATTTGCAAAATACATTCGCAAATATAAGCCTCATGTCAAGATGTGCTATAAGAGATGAGGTTAAACTACCAACACATGATGAGACTCAGGCTACTAAATATGACCCCTCTTAATAGTACAATAACCTATACTAGTAATCTGGTCTTCCAACCAAACTCCAAGACCGGTAAAAGATTAGGAACACATCCTTAACCCTAACTAGTTATACTTTTGTCTTGAGCATTCTCTTAAAACTCGATGACGTACATCATTACTTTAAGTCTGGGTCATCGTCTTGACATATATCAACACATGATGCATCCACTTCTTGAACTCCATCAACACATGATGGGTTTTCACTTGACTTGATAATCAACACATGATCATCTCCTCTTGGACATGCATCAACTCATGATGTATCTTCTTCTTAATAACCTTCAACACATGAAGCCATATTCCATCTAGACTTGATGATCTTTAACACATGAAGTCATCCCAAGTCATTCTCATTTGTGGCACCTAACCTATTCATTCAACTCATGGAAAATGTTAGTCCACAGATTAATTGCCATCAATTACCAAACTTCACCATTAACACATAATAGAGGGAATAGATTCTACAATATTTCCTTTTTGGTAATTCATGACAATCTCAACAAAATATGATATAAAGATTGTATTTGCGAGTATACAACATGTACACAATATTTATATACTTTAAGATAAACTTTTTAAGCAAAACTTAGTTATCCGGTTGTTATTAATCATCCAACCATTAACACATAATGGTGAAGTTAAATGACAACCCGATTGCAAATGAGTATATATAAACTACACAAGCTATATATACTCAAAGAATGTGTTTCAAAGTAAAGATGTTAAATATGCATATTAAAGGAAACATTGATCAATATTGATGAAACATCAAAATATAGAGTGAACTCCTCCTAAATGTGTGCATACAAGTATGTATAATGAAAACATATGCACATATTTATTTTGGACTATTTGTAGAGTTCAATCTATATTTTGGATTCAAGGAATGCACTAATATATAATAATATGATTTCAAATGCATACCTCTTATGGTTTTTATCTTTTCATCTAAATGAGACTAAGCAATAATATACTCAGATAAGTATGTTAGTTGATTTAGATGTGTGGAATGCAATAAGATTATAAAAAAGATATCGAATGCATACATCAATGATTTCACCTTTTTCATCCACATGAAACTAAGTAATATCGTAATTAATAAATAAGGTTAGTATCACAAATACATTTATCATTATCACTAAAATCTCATAATAATATTTGTCATTATCACCAAAACTAATTATATATCTTCGCTGTTTGTACAACTAGGGTACACACTTCGTGCATTCACTGGACACTACTATTCTACACCCATCAGTATGTTTTCTTGACATTTCTCAAGTGATTTGGTACCATCCATTCATCTATAAGAACCAAAACTGGAGCAATGTATAGTGCAAATATATGGTATCTTCTTTTCAGCTTCTAAAAGTTATTTTTTTGGCTTTTCTATAGTAACTAACTTTTAAACAAAGTATCTTTTCAAGACGAGGTCTACAAGTTGATTAAAGTACACACTATAGCGACTTTATTTATATCAGCTAAAACCACACGCGAGTTTCTATTACTCTGTACTCTCTCGCACAAATAGACTAAAACCTATAAACTACAGCCATAAGCCAAAATAAAAAAGAAGATGCCATCAACAAGAAACCTGATCACTAGATCCAAAATCGCAAAACAAGAAGTGCTATTCTTTTTCTCCCTCAGATTCACATCCCAAATCAGGCCTTACTGCGCTAGAACAACCAAAAAAATTTACCAACTAGAGTATAGATCGAGCACCAAGATATCTCTAGCAACCGCCCCAAGGATCCCAAGCCAAGCAGATGAAATGCACGCAAATAAGCCCAAGATTCACCACTTTCTCCAAAGCTAATCCAAGCAAGAAGTCTAGAGTACATGAGAGGAGACAATAAAGAAAGGGAACTCACTTATGATCTGACGAACGCCACGCCGGGATCTGCTCGGCGCTTCGGTCATCGCTCGGATCTCCTCAGCCATCGTGGCGCCGCTCGGATCTGCTCAACCACCACGCAGGCAGCCAACCGCTATGCCGCCAGGCTCTGCTTGAGATGTCAGGCGCCACCAGCTGCCACCGCTAGGTACCTGCAGGCTCTCATCTACCTTGCGTGTGTGAGTGTGGTGCGTCGTCTGGTCTTTGGTGCGTGCCTACGACCTGGGTGGATGAACTCATGTTACTCATCTCTGTTGGGCTAGTCATCTTGGGGTGGTTCGGGGTGGGCTAGAGGGTGGAGTGAAGCCTGACGAAGGGCGTGTTTGGTAGGGCTCTGGATTCATTTTTGAAGTTGGTGGAGCTAGAGCTGTGGAGTGGCTTGGACCCTGCTCCACCACCATAGTACTATTTTTGGAGGGGATTCACCCTGCTCCGGCTCCAGATTTTTGCGAATCTCCATCCGTTAGGTACGGCTCCGGCTCCACCAAAAGTGAATCTGGGAGCTGGAGCCCTGCCAAACACGCCCGAAGTCTACCAGTGGCTCCGCTCTTAGGTGGATGCCTCCTACCCCTACTCAACTCCACCCTCTAGAACCTCCGCTTCGCCTCGCTGCGACTGTCGAGGCCCTCGCTACTCCTCACATCGAGCACCATAGTCGAGGTCCAAGTGTCCACGCCTTGTAGCGGCGGCCACGGCTGCAAGGGCCTCCACGGTCTAGCCTGGCGGTTGTAGGGCCTCTATTAGCTAATCAATGTTTGACCCTTGCTGAGTACCACGAGGACTCTACAACCATTAATGTTTAGAGAAGTCAGAAACTAATATGAATATCTGACTTTCTGAAGTGAATTCCCTATTTCTCTCGCTCTCGTCTCGAATTCGCCATTAATGGTTCACTTTTGAAAATCTAACCGGATCTGTTGTGGTATTGCGATGTTTATTTGTAAACATCGTAGATATATTTCGAAAAAAATGAGTTAAGAAAGGTTCGTTTATAAAAATAGATAGTAAAAAGGTCTATTTCATTACTATTATAAAAAAACGAGTTAGTGGTCGTATATCTGTTCTCTTCCAACCGTTCTATTTCTTTTGACTTCTCATCACTCTCTATTTTTCAATAGATCAAAGTAATCCTCTTCTGTAGTATGATTATTTATAGAGAAAATTGAGAATATGCCCTCCAACTAGATGGAAATCTAGGATATACCCTCCCTTAGATCCTAATTGATAATATACCCTCCTTTAGAGTGTTTTGTTGAGAAAATGCCCTTTTTATACTATTTAGTATCTCTTAAGTATATTAATCCGTATTGTACTGTATTTTGACATTAGGATGACCATTTTGCCCCTATGTACGGCTGTGAAGAAGATAAGTCTCGATTGGGCAGTGCTTGGCTAGGGTTTCCCGGACCAAACGGCGGCGCGGCAGAGGGTGTGGGGCGGAGGTCTGGCGGCCGTACATAGGGGCAAAATGATCATCCTAATGTCAAAATATAGTACAATACGGATTAGTATACTTAAGAGGTACTAAATAGTATAAAAAGGGTATTTTCTCAACAAAACACTCTAAAGGAGGGTATATTATCAATTAGGATCTAAAGGAGGGTATATCTTAGATTTCCATCTAGTTGGAGGGTATATTCTTAATTTTCTCTTATTTATAAATCTAATAAATTTCGTTTTAACACATCCAAGAGTACTATCAGAAAGCAGTAAAACAGCGGGGCAAAACGGTAAAATAGCGGCCATCCAAGAGTTCTGTTTCTTTTCTTCCTTTCTTGCAAAACCACCGGCGCAGCGAACAAGGCAAAGCCCACAGCTTTCCGCTTTCGTCTCTCCCCTTCTCTCTCTGTGCCGCCCAAGAAGCTAGCTCCTCCTCCAGCATGGCGCTGTCCCGCGCAGCCTCCGCGATCCGGCGGCGCGGGGCCCTGCCCCTGCTTCCGGGCGCGCCGGCGAGGGCGATGGCGTCGCTGTTCGGGCACGTCGAGCCGGCGGCCAAGGACCCCATCCTCGGCGTCACCGAGGCCTTCCTCGCCGACCCGTCCCCCGACAAAGTCAACGTCGGCGTCGTATGTTCTTCTTACCCCCCCATCGCTCGTAGCAGCTCGTTCACTTCTCTCGCGATTTCAATCTTGGTTGGTTCTGAAAATGGGGGCGGTTTGGGCCTGAAAAAACTGCAGGGCGCCTACCGGGACGACAACGGCCAGCCCGTCGTGCTCGACTGCGTGCGCGAGGCGGAGCGCCGGATCGCCGGCAACCTCAACATGTGAGATCTCCCTCTTTCATGCCCAGCCTTTTCTCTTCTTTACTTTGTTCCCTTCTTGCTAACTGCTGGCACGAATGAAATCCGCCAACTAGGCAATGGCTTCACGGTCAAGATGTGTTCCTGTTTTCTTGTGCATGTTGGGAATCTCAGCTACGTGCTTGCTTTGCCACTGCTGATCCAGAAATTAATTCGCAAGAATCTTGTTCGTTCTTGTGAGATCTTGTGAAAATAGCATGTTAGATGCTACATGTTTGGGAACGGATTAAATGATTCAACCCGTGCCTTGATCATGTAGGGCGTGAGAATGCCTTTTTTTAATCCTTCAATCAAGAATGTGGACCGATAACATTTGTTATTTTCAGCTTAGCAGGACTCCAACATGGACTTCCTCTAAGCATTTTATTGCAGGATGATTTTCAAATGCCTCTTTTTGGCTGTTCTATTATGAAAATGATTTGTTCATCCGAGCCATGCTGTCTTGTGTTCGATACTGTACCATTTCAGTGTAAAACAATGGGAGGTTGCCATGAGTTCTGATCATTATTTTTGTTAAATTTGCAAAACAGGGAGTACCTTCCAATGGGAGGAAGTATTAAGATGATCGAAGAGTCGCTAAAGCTGGCGTACGGAGATGATTCTGAGTTCATCAAAGATAAGAGGATTGCAGCGGTGCAGGCACTTTCAGGCACTGGAGCATGCCGGCTCTTTGCTGATTTCCAGAAGCGCTTCTTGCCAGATTCACAGATCTACATTCCTACACCAACATGGTCCAAGTGAGTTGCTATCCTGCTTTGATAGCAATTGTTCTTTTTTTTTTCCTCAAAAAGTTTTATCTTGAAGAAAAGAAAGAGGAAGAGAAAAGGAGATTGAGTGGATTCCAGTGCAATTTGTTCGAGAAATAGTTTATCTTGCCTTATCTCTAGCTTCTATGCTAGTCAGCCAGGTTTCTTTAAGCAGATGTCTTCACTCTTCATTATTATTTACACCCTTAGTTGCTAACCTCAATATGGGAAACTTCTCCAGTCATCACAATATTTGGAGGGACGCTCAAGTACCACAAAGGGCATTCACATATTACCATCCAGAGTCGAGAGGGCTTGATTTTGCAGCATTGATGGATGATATTAAGGTGATTTTTTTCTTCAGTACTGTTAGAAAGATGTATTGCTCATCTTGAATTTCTTGCATTGTTGCTCCTACCTTATCAAGGTTTTTTTTATGTCTTATTTCATGGATTTTTTGAAGTCACACAGCTATAGACTTTCCTTTCTCATTGAGACATGTTAGGTACATTTAGTTTAGTTTTCCTGGCACAATACCTAGTCCATGGGATTTCGGAACCCAGAAAGACCCACTATTTTCAATTAGGTGCTTTTGACATGTTGACAATTTGCCTGTAGCTGCTTTTTATTTATGTTTTTCCTCTGTCATCTGTAGAATGCTCCAAACGGTTCATTCTTTTTGCTTCACGCATGTGCTCATAATCCTACCGGAGTAGATCCTACAGAGGAACAATGGAGAGAGATATCCTATCAGTTCAAGGTAGGGGAAGTGACAATAACTGACAATGGTATTTCCTGTATTGGGTACTTGCCAGCCACAGCTACCATATATATATATTTTTGTATTTCTATAGGCGAAGAACCATTTCCCATTCTTTGACATGGCATACCAAGGATTTGCCAGTGGTGATCCAGACAGAGATGCGAAGGCAATCCGGATCTTCCTTGAAGATGGGCACCAAATTGGATGTGCTCAGTCATATGCAAAGAACATGGGACTTTATGGACAAAGAGCAGGGTGCCTGAGGTATTCACATGACCAGTTTTAGTTGTTCTTGTAACATATAGTCATGCAATGCTACCACCTTCTTGGTTCAAGTAATATTGCCTGACCAGCTTCATGCATGCTCTTGTAAAATGAAGTGTGGCTTGTCAGAGCATTAGGTATTGGATTCTCAAGACATAAGCCATTTCAAAATAAAATCAGAAGTTTTCACTTCAGAGAATGCTCCCCGTTTCATTCTCTGGAGAAAAGTGTATGACATTGAATATAATTGAATGGTCCAATGTGTCATTTCTGTCATCTTGTGTTTAAATAAACGGTGATCATATTATGATGACTATAATGTTTGATGTTACTATTATTGCAGCATTCTATGCGAGGATGAGATGCAGGCAGTTGCTGTCAAGAGCCAATTGCAACAGATCGCGAGACCAATGTACAGCAACCCACCTGTTCATGGTGCACTAGTTGTTTCTATAATCCTTAATGACCCTGAATTGAAGAGCTTATGGTTGAAAGAGGTCAAGGTAAACTTTAGATCCTGTCTTATGTCTCAACGACTTAAAGTTACCTAAATCAATGTTATGCATGTAAACAGAATGTACTAATAAATGTTTTTAATCACTATTGGTTTCTCAGGGTATGGCTGACCGTATCATTGGAATGCGGAAGGCACTTCGGGAGAATCTTGAAAAGTTAGGTTCACCTTTGTCATGGGAACATATCACCAATCAGGTAAATAGCACCACGAGATATGCGGTGATGGCATTTCTAAATATTATTTTAGTGACATGCAAAATGTACCAGTTCACGGTAGATGGCAGTTGCTAGCTGACGTGCAAATTGTACCGGTTCACAGTAGTTGCCAGCATCCCCAAGGCGGCAAGGCCCAATGTAGATCGCCGGATTATGCCGTAATCTTGTTGGAGTTTGGTTCATCAAGGAATAAAATTTATATGTAGTCATGTACTTATTCTCTATTGCGGGGACTGGTGCGGTTCCACTGCAAACTATGACATAGCATTGTGGGTTTTGGATAATTTATTAAGTGTCTTAAGGCCTTGTTGAACTGGCTCTCCTTGGTCTTGATAATTAGTCAATTAGAAAGGGAGAACTGTACAATATCTTCAATTAGAAAGGGAAAACTATACAATATCGTTTAACTTGTGTCTGGTGTACTTTAATTGGGAGTTGGGACTTTCAAAGTCTCAAACTGGGAAGAGTTACTTGCTTCAGTAATTCACCTTTTAAGTACACCACTGCAGACCAATCTCATTTTTAATAGTGTTGATATGATGGTATCTTTAGCTGGACAAGAATGCTCTGCAGCTTAAGTCTCCTTTATCATTTTTTATCGCAGCATTTTATTTTTACTTTGTTTTCTTTGGAGATTGAGATTCCACATGCAACTCTGTATTGTTAGTTACTTCTATGGTGGAATTGTATTTAAAGAAATACGAAATATATCTGTGCAGATTGGAATGTTCTGCTACAGTGGAATGGCACCTGAACAGGTCGATCGCTTAACCAATGAATACCATATTTACATGACCCGCAACGGGAGAATAAGGTTATAAGACTTACTCAGTTTGTTCATGACGTTGATGCCTTAATTAATCTCTATTGCGGAACAAGGAAGAAAATTCTAACTTTGTTGATGTCAACTCTTTCAGTATGGCTGGGGTAACAACAGGAAATGTGGCGTATTTGGCTAATGCTATTCATGAGGTTACCAAACTGAATTGAGGTTCCTTCCTCGTTCCCTCTTCGGCCAATGAAATGAGGCTTGCACACTTTTTGGTTATTGACCTTGAAAATGTTTGCACTAGAGAAATAAATTCCAGTCAACATGTTGGGGTTTGCCCAACGGCGAATTTGACTTGTATGGAGAACTACAGATGTATCATCTATTTCTGAGAGCTAGATGCTGATCCTGTTCTTCTGTCGCGGCAAATGTTATACCCGTGGCAGATCACTACACCATCTTTTACAAGACACTGAAGAACATAAATGCAAAGGAATTGAGCGTTTGGATGCGTTTACTTCAGGGCTATACATGTTTTGTACAATTGTCATCATTTCTCTTTGTTTTCTTACCCGAAACCTACAATTGTTATCATCTGGGTCCAGATAGCTCAATTGGCTCTATTATGAAGGACGATGAATCGTGTGGATCCTCATGTCTTACAGACAAACTGAAAGAGCCTCCATGAGGCGGCGCTTCTGTATTCAACTCGACACCGTTCTCTGCCACCGTGACATTAGCTTCAAGGGCATGTAGAGCTTCTGACATCTTGGGCCGAATAGGATTGGTCAGCGTGCATCGGAGAATCACGTCGACGGAACAGTCCAACTCAGCTACATCAAACGAATCTTTGGATCCCTGACAGCAAGTTTATCCAGCTTCTTTTCCTCGTTGAGTTCTCTATCCTGCAGAGGAATATGGGTGTCAAATCTCTCCAGCTTGGGAGTTAAATACTGTGAATAATATATAAATACGTGCCAAAGAGTTTACCCAATCTAGAATCATCCCCTTCTGACATTGGCCATGTCCATTGCTCAAGGTTTTAGGTCAGTAAACAGTTCCAACAGTAGAATACCAAACCCATAAACATCGGTCTTTTCTGAAGACTGTCCTGTTGAGAGATATTCTGGAGCAATCTGAAGACTTGTCCTGTTGAGAGATATTCTGGAGCAATGTGTCCAATAGTACCCCGAACTGCAGTAGTAACATGTGATTCTTGTCGGTCAAGAAGTTTTGCCAATCCAAAATCCCCAACAACATCTTCAAAGCTTTCATCAAGTAATATGTTTGCTGCTTTAAGGATGTGTTTGGTTACTGGGATGGGGTGGGATGGAATGGGATGGTTCCTTTGACCAAACCTATCCATGTGTTTGGTTTGAGGGATGGGGTGGGATGGAATGGTCCAAAGTGGGATGAGCTTGTGCAAATTTAGAGAATATTCTTCTTGATCTTTGGACCATGTGGTTCCACTTTTTTTGTGGAACCATCTCATCTCATCCCCATCCCATCCCATCCCACTTCAACCTAGCAACCAAACACACCCTAACATCCCTGTGAATGATCTTAGGATTGCATTGTTTGTGAAGATACATATCTCGTTCCAAACAGCGATAGCTTCTGGCTTCGTTTGGAACACGTTGATTTTTTAACATGATTTTTTCTTTTTTTCCTTTTTATTATCCGTGTATATATAATTGTGTTTTCTATTTTTCCTATTTTTTTCTTTATCTTTTTAATTGAATATCTCAGAAAAAGTTAATATCCGCTATAGTGTTATTTCAGCTAAAAACTAAAAGCCAAAAGCCATAACACTTTAGAATATAGTCACAATAGTCCCCTGGCAGCACCAAGAGCAATGGACATACGTTTGCTCCAATCAAGAGATGGTTTTCCACGGTGGTATTCTGCAAATTTCAACTTCACTTTAGAAAGAGAACAAGATAGAAAATCATGCGAATAATAAAACCGATGTCCCAAAACCAGCCAAAAACGGGGACCACAAAGAAACTTTCTATACAAGGAAAGGGCAGTGCTCCTATATTTTTCTCTCTAACAAAAAACATCACATTTTGAGTAAATATTATTTCAGCAAGATGACTTACACTAAATGCTAACTATAACTAGAAATCACAAACATCAAAATATTGTGGACAATCAAAGTTACCTCTCAACCGGTCCGCAACACTGCCTTTCGGCATATATGGATATACAAGCAACCTTTCTTTTGAGGTCATGCAAAACCCATACCAGCGCAAAAGGTTCCTGCGCACAGCTAGGCCAATCAACTCAACTTCTGTCTGGAATTGAACTTCACTGGTAACATCGGGATCTTTTGACCTCTTTACTGCCACTAAAGTTCCATTTCTCAGACAGCCTTTATAAACAATATACCAAAATCACCTTGAACTAATATATTCTTTGAGTTATAATTGTCAGTCAGTCGCACTTTGCAGCTCATGAAATGAGAAATGCTTCAGATGGCCCAACTCAATTTCAAGATCTTGATCTAGAAGTAAACAAAAAAAATGATTATCAGATCATATATCATACATTTTTGGCAGTAAGAACATAGATGCTTAGGTTGTGTTTGGTTGCAAGGACAAGGTGGGATGGGATGGGATGGACCTATTTTTGTAGGTGTTTGGATGGGAGACAAACAGAGTCAAAAACATCCCACTAAGAATATTCTCTGTAGATCTGGGATGGAACGATCCTTTTTTTCACGGGACAGCTTCATCCCACCAAAAAAAATCACACGCGCGAGCCATTCCTCTCACCCCCACCGACAAAAATCACGCGCGCGGAGACATTCCTCTCACCCCCCACCAAAAAAAAGCGCGCGCGCGAGCCATTCCTCTCCTGCGAGGGTTTCCATCCGAGGCGGCGGCGGTGGAGCTGCACGGGTGCGGCGCGTGGAGGCGAGCTAGGCGCGCGCTGCGCTCGGCGGCGGCGCTGCGGCTCTTCCAAGCGGCGGCTGGCGGCGGATCGGCTGGCGAGCAGCGCTCGGCTGTTCGAGGCGGCGGCGCGGCGGTCTTCGAGGCGCGCGCGCGCGGCGCGCGGCGGTAGGTGTTGAGCAGCGGCGGCGCTCAGCTGTTCGAGACGGCGGCGCGGGGGGTCTTCGCGGTGGGCGGCGCGGCAGGTCTTCGAGGCAGCAGGCGGCGGAGCTGCACGGGCGAGGCGCGTGGAGGCGAGGTAGGCGGCGCGGCTGCTCTTTTGAGAAAACACAAATGGAAATGCAAAAACACATTGCTTCTTTTGAGAAAAAAACTTCCAGTTGATGCAGGTGATGGACAGTTTGATTAGAGAATTACAGGCTTTGATAACCGAAAACTTCATAACTACAGAGAACTTATATACTACTGCAGATTGTTGAGTTCATCTAAAAACGTCACCAGATTGTGGGAAGCTATTGTTCTTTGACTAAATTTGTTCATAACATGAAGATAGGAAGAGCCATATACATGCATTAGGTCCACCTCTCAATGTGGTCGATGTCAGAAACCTGAAAGAATTAATTCAGAATGCTAAGCAAAATACACAACTGGCCTCAAACAAAGAATTACCTGCTTTCACCCTATAATAGCTGAAATCTTATTCTATCTATGCTACGTGTAACAGAAAGGAGGCAGGCTGAGGCCAACCGCATTAGAGAGAAGTATCCTGATAGAATTCCTGTAAGTTTCTGTTCTTGTTGTTCATGTAGCTTGCTTCCTTTTTTATGATGGTTTGTTCACATTCGAAGCAATTGTCATCTGATATAGGTCATTGTTGAGAAGGCTGAGAGGAGTGACATCCCAGACATTGACAAGAAAAAGTCAGTTCTCAAATCCCAGCAATTGGCATCTGATTTGTGGTTTGCCCAAGGTAAGGGAACTCTAGCTCCATGGATATGATTTTTGTTCCTAAATTCTTCCCACATATGAAATTGATGATGTTACCCAACATTTGTGGTTGAGCATGACATGGCAATATTTTTTTTTCTTGCTTTGAATGTTGTATTGGATGGATCAGAAGACCAAGGTTCTAATTTGTTCTGCTGCTGTGTAAGCTAGAACTTGGCATTCTGCTACTATTTAATGCAACTTTTGTGTGTAAGCTAGAACTTGGCATTAGCTGAAGTGTAAGCCATGACTTGCTTGTAAGTGTTGGATGTCAAATTATGTGTAAGCTTTGGATTTGCATATGGACAATTATGTTTAAGCCTTGCATTTATATATGAATGTCATTATCTTGCTATGTTCTTTGGTTTGTTTTTTTAAGTACTGTTTTGTTTAATTTTTTTTAAAAAACTCAAAGGCTTATGTGTACAAACATATCAATAATAGGAAGTATGGTAGGAGGAGTAGGTAACCTCACCTTGCTTGATAGGAGAGTAATCATACACACATGTCTCACCTTCATCCTTCCATCCAAACAAAGGATGGGACCATTCCATCCCACTTTATCCTTCCAACCAAACAAAAAACAGGGATGACTCTATCCCCCAACTAAACAAAAAATGGGATCATCCCATCCCAAAACCAGGGACAGGACCATCCCATCCCACATTGTCCCTAAACCAAACACAACCTTAGAGAATTACCAGCAGAAGCAAAAGGCAAGCGCCATCTGCAATAATTTAGCCAACATGCAAACAGCAGAACAAATATTGTAGCACAGGTGACGCTTAAAGAAATTGCCAGTGCTAATTGATGAATTTCTGAGTTTTTATCGACTGTCTAGACATTGTTGTTTCTGCAATGAAAGGTAAGTCAGTTCAAAAGGGACACATATGTAAAAGAGATGGTGTCAGGTGAAAAATTACCATTAGTAACTACTGTCAGATCAGTGCAACCATGTAGAATTGACGAATTGCAATGGAGCCTGTTTCCTGCGAGACTGGAAAGTAGAGGTATAGTAATGTTAAGTGAAGCATTAAAATCGACAGGAAAGAATGATTAGCACATGCTCAGTTTTAGCATATGGAAGATGAAACAACCATAACTTTCAGCTGCCCAAAGAATTTGGATAAGCAAACGAATGAGGAAAATACTAAGAAAAACAAGCAGATAGTTCTTCTCTTCCTGACTTCATTCCAGACATAATTTTGATCTACACTACCTCTCTGTTTGCCCAAATGAAACCATACAACCTACACCGCATGATCAAATTTCTAAATCCACCACTAGCCCCATGTAACACATTCTAGAAATGTAAGAAAGCAATCACAAAGACAAGAAACTTTTCTGAATGTTATGACACAGCAGCAGCAATATGCATTCACAAATGGGTGGTGCATGTTCAAGATGATACAAAAGGTGGAAGACGACAAATAGGAAGTACAGCTGTGATAGCATTGTCAATCATACAAAGTAAGCTTGATTTGCTCGCGTTAAGTTCTAAAAAAAAAACTGGGGTTATGTTCCCTTCTTGTCAACTAAAGAAAAGAAAATTTGGTCAGGACGGTTTTGTGGCGTGGCATCTGTCATATCTCAGTCATGTATTTTACTCGCCAATTTTTGTCCTGACCCCTGAGAGTTAGTGTTCACGGATCCTACATGGAATTTTCTTAAATCCAACCATATGCCTATAGCCTTATTGTAAAGTCCCCACCTTACAGCCGTCTAACCATCGTGATAGTGATACATTAGTCACTGATAGAACCATGGAAGTATGGAACCACCTAAACATCAGTTGGGCATATTGACACCCACCAACCTACAAATGTTGCTGTACCACGCTAGAAAATTTTCAACTTTCAAACACGCAAACACGAACGTTCTCATTCTCAAACCAATTCAGCTCGAAAGCATACCAATTTTACTGTGTTGCAAGGCACGCCGTGTTAGGCACTAATGAAAACCCTTACATTGTCTGCTATCGATAAGGTGAATTCGTTTCCAGTGCTCCCTGTTAGAACTGGCCCATTTAATTTGGCTTATTTCCTTAATTTCAAAGCATGCATGGTTTAGTACCATATTGCTAAGGCAGGGTGAGGAAGACCGATTTATAAGGTGGAGTCCTCCCCACTCCTTGAATGAGGAAAGAGATGGTATGATGATGGTTCTGTCTAGTTACATGCGTGCACGCACGCACGCGCGTGTATTCGCGTGACTTGTGACGTGACGTGGCGCGCCACTTGCAGACCAAGTCCATCTTTATTTTTGCTGAACCGTGCACCTCACTCCATCTGCGCGACCGCTCACTGCACTGCTACAACTACGTTTTGCACTGCGTCAAACCTGCGCGGCTTCCTATTCTTCATCAGGCTAACAAGTAAGTCGTTCGTGCGCACGTTCGACTTTGTTACTATATTATTTTTCTTGTGTTTGTTCTGAAGTATGATGAGTAGCTTGTTGTTAGTTGTGGGTTTTGCATCATTAGTTTATTATTTCTGTTTCCTAATAAAACTTGGAATTAAAATATTGCCCACATTTGTAACACTCCCAATGCTCGGCGACAACGTCCCGGACAATCCGCTGTTCGCCATCTGCCTGCAACTCCAGCATCCAATGAAAACACCCACCTGTCAGACCTTAAAAATCCTGATTCCCCAATTCATCAGTGAGGTGGAGGCCTGAGTTGAGATGAACGGATGAGATGTGAGCATACGCTTTTGCTTATGAAGATATGACGGTTTGGATCTTAACAGGCTTAGTTATGGGAGATCTATGGTGGAGAGCAGCCCTTTCCTCTCTGATCAACATCCGATGGCTTAGATGAAAAGTAGTAGTTACTATCTACTGTTAAATATGTTTCATTATCTATAATGTTCTTACTTGTCACTGGAAGCCTGAGTTGGCTGGGCACAGCGCAGTATGTAAGCAGCGCCCTTGTAACCAAACTCAACAATGAAAAACCCTAGCTATGTCCTATGCAATTTACTTTCCCAACTACATATCGTATTTACTTGTTCCTACATCTTTTCTTCTATGATTTGTCATCCAATTCCAGTCGCGATTCGGAGTAGAAACTTTGGGTCTTAACACCACCACCACCAACAACAAGGAAAAAAAATAACAAAAGCCTTCTTTGAAATCCAAGAATCCAACCCCAACACAACAAATGAAAGAGCAAAAGATCTCACAGCGAGATGATGAATCCGTTGAGGAAGCAGACGACGATGGACCAGGTCAGGGGTCAACGGAGTTGATGTCCCACCCGGCCATCGCCCCCTTCTCATCCCACATCCGGCTCTTCACCGCCATTAGCGCCACCACTGCAACACCACACGCACGAGCACACCCAAGACATGTCACCAAAACACCTCCTCGAACCAAACACTAAACCATAACTGTAGCTAGGGCTCCACCCAAACCCAAGCCATGTGTCAAGAGTTGAAGCTAGTCTGTTCTCAGATTGTTAAGAGGTATTTGAAGTTGATGGCTCTGATGGAAAGATGAAGAGTTATGAAGATCCTATGGACGACCTTTAAGTTGATACTGGTGTTGACTTCTAATCAAGCCAAGCATTATGATGTTCTAGAGCCATTTGATTACCATCCGTTGGTGCAAATCTAATTACCTCGTTTTACTTTGAGCTAAACTGTAGCTAGTAAAGACTATTCACCATATTTTGCTGGTAAATTTGTGGTTTACCCGAGCAGAGCACTATAAAAGGCTTGTACTAATACTTTGGAGAATATACTAAAAATAAGAGAACCCTAGCCATCATTTCTTAGCCTAGTTATAGTATTAGTTTTATTTCCTTCGTTGAATCACAAAATAATCCCCGATTTTGTTCTTGATTTTAGATTTGCACTCTTGGGTCTTAACAAGATTTGGTATCAGAGCAGCCCAATTCTTGGGTAGATAGGTGGGTCTAGGACTTGTGTTGGTGAGGGTTTGGAGCAACTTGTTGTCTCCTAGTAAAATTCTGAAATCAAGCAAGTCGGTGAAACCTTGAAGGGAATCGGTGAGGATTTGTGCAGATCTGATAGGTTGAGTTAGTGGATTGCTAAGTTTGTAAAATCCCTAGTCAGATCTGCTCAAATTAGAAATGGTGAGACCTGCCCCACTTACCCCAGCCGGAGAAGGTGAAGCTTCCTATGTTACCATGGCGGAGATGGAGGAAATGAAGAAGAACATAACTGATCTGAAGAAAACTCAGGAAGAATATCAGAAACTAGTGCAAGCTCAGATGAACAAATTGGTGGGAATGGTGTCCAATTTCATGGTTATGCATCCCAACACAGAGGTCTTCGACAGGCAATCAGGTTTCGAAGGTATTTTTGGGCGTTCTTCTGCACCCTCTATGGCAGTAATCAGTGAGGCCATTGTCACAAATGTTGTTGCCCCAGGAGTCAGTGTCTGATATGAGGGTACTGCCCCTGAAGGGCTATGACATTATATTAGGTGCTGACTGGATATATGTGCACAGCCCTGTCAGTTTGGATTTGAAGACTAGAGAATTTTCAATAAATAAGTATGGCACTAAAACATTTACATTTCTTGATGAGACTCAACCAACTTCTAGTTGCATGATTGAGGCATCTCAGCTACATAAATTAATGGACAAGGGAGTAATTGGTGAAGTGGTTTGTGCACATGGAGTGACTGTGAGGAAGGAGAATCTGCAAGAAGAACCAAAAAAAATTGGAGGGTCTATTGACTGAATTTCAAGACATTTTCAAAGAGCCTCTTTGGGTTACCAACTCGGATGGAGTGTGATCATGCTATACCCATTATACTGGTCTAAGCACAGTAAATCAAAGGCCCTACAAGCTATCTCATTACCAGAAAACAACAATGGAGGAATAGATTGAGCAATTGCTAAAATATGAGATAATCAGAAATGACAAGAGTCCATACTCTTCTCCTACAATTCTTGTAAAGAAGAAGGATGGTTCTTGGAGAATGTGCATTGATTATTGACAATTAAATGATAATACAGTGAAGAACAAGTATCCTATACCTGTTATTGAAGATCTACTTGATGAATTGCATGGAGTTAAGATCTTTTCAAAATTTGATCATAAATTAGGGTATCACCAAATAAGAATGAAGCTCTTTGACATTAAGAAGACTGCTTTCAACACTCATATGGGACATTATGAATTTATGGTAATGCCATTTGGCGTAGCTATTGCTCCTACGAATTTCCAAGCTCTTATGAATGAAGTTCTGTCCAGATTTTTGAGACACTTTGTATTAGTGTTCTTCGATGATATTCTTGTATTCAGCAAGTCTGTGGAGGAGCACTTAGAGCACTTAAGGCAAGTTTTCTAAGCTCTGAGGGATAACAAATTGGTTGCAAAAAGGAGCAAGTGTGTCTTTGGTCAAAAGTAAGTAGAATATTTGGGCTATATTATCAGTGCAGAAGGAGTGGCCACTGATCCTGCAAAGATTAAGGCCATTGAAGAATGGAGAGAACCTAATATAGCTAAACAATTAAGGAGTCTTGGGGTTAACTGACTATTACAGGAGGTTCATACAAGGCTATGGAATCATTTGTATACCATTATTTGAAGCTTTGAGAAGAATTCTTTTTAATGGGGTGATTAGCATAAATTAGCATTTACTAAGATCAAGTCCATAATGGTTTCAGCATCAGTTCTTGCTTTACCTGACTATTCTCAGCCCTTTGTGCTTGAAGCCAATGCTAGTGGGTATGGTATTGGGGTTGTTCTCATGCAAGGTGGTAAGCCCTTGTCTTTCTTGAGTAAATCTATTGGACCTAGAGCTGCTGCAATGTCTACATATGACAAGGAAGCTCTAGCAATATTGGAGGTGTTGAAAAAATGGAAGCACTACTTTACAGGGTCCACCTTAATCATTAAAACTGATTAGCAAAGTTTAAAATACATCTATGAGCAAAGGTTGGCGGAAGGCATCCAACGCCAACTCTTAGCGAAGCTTTTGTGCTACAATTATAGAGTAGAATATAAAAGGGAAGAGAAAACAAGGTGGCTGATGCATTGTCAAGAGCTCCTTATTCGGAGCAGAGTTTAGCAATCACCACTATCATTCCTACATGGATAATTGAGGTTGTGAGCACCTATGAGTAGGATGAAAAGTGCAAGGAGTTAATTGAGTAGTTGACCATTGATCTAGGGGCCAAGGCAAATTATACTCTGAAGAATGGATTTTGAGGTACAAGAACAGACTATATGTGGGGTCTAGGTTTCACTTAAAGTAATATATCATAGCTTCTATGCATAACACAGCCTTGGGTGGACATTCTAGTGAAAGAGCTACTTATCAAAGGATCAAATTGCTCTTTCATTGGTCATGACTCAAACAATAAGTCATAAACTTTGTTAAACAGTGTGCAGTTTACCAAATCAACAAAGCTGAACATGTGACCTATCCTCGATTATTGCAACTTATTCCCATGCCTAACATGACTTGGACCCATATATGTATGGATTTTATTGAGGGACTTCCCAAATCTGAAGGTTAGGATGTAATTTTAGTAGTAGTGGACAGATTCACTAAGTATTCCCACTTCATCTCCTTGAGTCATCCCTTCATAGTACAAGTAGTTAAAGTGTTTGTTGATCAATTCTTTAAATTACATGAGATGCCCTCTGTTATTATCACCGATCGAGACATAATTTTCACTAGCCATCTATGGCAGAGTTGTTCAAAACAATGGGAGTTAAGTTGAGATTGAGTACCGCATACCATCCAGAGACAGATGGGCAAACTGAGAGGGTTAACCAATGTTTAGAAGGCTATTTAAGATGCATAGCTTTTGCAAGTCCTAAGAGGTGGTATCATTGATTAACTACAGTAGAATGGTGGTATAACACTAGTTTTTACACATATCTGAAAATGACTCAATTCCAAGCCCTTTACAGTTTTCCTCCCCCTGATGTTGCGGAGACAATACTGCCTAACTGTTAGAATGAAGAAGTGCAAAGGATATTGTAGAGAAGACAATTAGCATTTGATGTTATCAAGGATAATCTGCGAAAAGCTCAAGATAAGATGAAGCAATATGTAGATAAGAAGAGGAAGGAAAGGGAATATGCAGTAGGTGACATGGTTTATCTCAAGATGCAACCATATTGACATGCTTCACTGAGTTTACACAAATCTCTGAAACTACATTCCAAGTTTTATGGCCCATTTTGAATTCTAGAAAGAATTGGTAAGGTTGCATATAGATTACTACTACTTGAGAACTGTCAATTCCACCCTGTGTTCCATGTGAGCCAATTAAAGAAACACATTGGGGATCAAGTGCTTCTAACCTGATTTACCATCTGGTGGATATTGATGGCAATGTTAAGGTGGTGCATTGCGGTGCTTGAAAGATGCATTATCCCTCACAACAATGAGCCTGTAGTCCAATGGTTGGTGCAATGGCTCAGCTTAACTATTAGTGCTACAAGCTGGGAGGACACTGACTTTATACAAAAGGTATTTCCTAATTTCAATCCTTGATGACAAGGATCTGAAGAGGAGGGGAATTTTCAAGAGTTGAAGCTAGTATATTTTCAGACTGTGAAGAGGTATCTGGAGTTGACTGCTCTGATGGAAAGCTGAAGAGTTATGAAGATCCTACAAATGACCTTCAAGTTGATGCCGGTATTGACTTCTAATCAAGCCAAGCATTATGATGTTCTGAAGCCATTCGATTTCCATTCGATGGCGCCAATCTAATTACCTCATTTTACTTTGACCTAAACTGTAGCTAGTAAAAATTATTCACCGTATTTTGTTGGTAAATTGGCTGTTTAACCGAGCAGCACTATAGAAGGCTTGTACTGATACTTTGGAGAATATACTAGAAATATATTAACCCTAGCCATCATTTCTTAGCATAGTTATAATCTTAGTTTTATTTCCTTCCTCGAATCGCAAAATCATCCCCGATTTTGTTTGTAATTTGGACTCGCACTCGTGTCTTGACACCATGCCACGCCACCCACCTTAGTAGTTGAGCCCTTGGGAGAGAGCGGTAGATCCCCGACCATGACCGCACCGATGGAGACAAGCCACACGGCAGCAACCACCACTACCATTTACCTACAAGATGTCTCAAACTCATAAATGTCTGTATACACGGAACATGATAGTGTGCGACTAAGTTCAAACAATAGTCATTTCACTAATTTCATTCTAGTTTCTACCCAGTAGGCTTGGAACCATTCAACCCCATTGGAAATCCACTGGCTAGTACGGAAATCGTGACCTGACGTTGAGTAGACCTATGGACCTATCATTGTGAAAAATGGCAAGTGGCATACCTAGCCCAACTTCCATGTCACCCCTTTCTCTCAAGCCATCCCGAAATCCTAGAATAGCAGTATTTCCTATAGAAATTCGATCGGATTGAGTAGTGTACTATACTAGGTTGATAAGTCAAACTTGTGGTTGAGCAATTTCTATATTATTTACTTAACATAAGGGTCTAATTCTTACTTTTCTCAAATGAGGCCATCAACCTTAGTACTATTTGAAAGTCTACCGGCACAAGTAGCCTCTAACCATCTTGTGGCTTCCCACCAAGTAGCCTCAACCTTAGTACTATTTGAAAGTCTACCGGCACAAGCTGAATTATTCAAATTATTCTTAGTAGCTCAAGTAAATCATTTTAATTGTACCATCTACTAATATCTACCTTTATAGTAACTAATTTTCAAAGTTGTCAAGGTGAATAGTGCTAGGCTAGGTGTGAACAGTAGTAGGCTGGGTATGAATAGTGTTGGGTTTTGAATAATGGCCTTGGCTCACTCAGCCAACTGGGCCATGCAATGCTTTGGCACAACTTGGCTGGCCCAGCTACTTGGCCTGCAGAGCGCAAAGCCCACTCCGCTTAGCTTGTGTCCATGGCTACCCAAGTAGAGAAGAACGACAGTGATGGTGAGAAATGTCAAGAAGTGGTGCAATGAGCTAAATTGGGACACAAGCAACCCATTTTGGATACGTGCATGGTCGAAGGAGGTCTAGAGATAGTCGGTGGCAATGGCGATTCATTGGAGCAGGTCCATGGCACGGCGGCACTATTGTATAGTTTCGGCTAATCCAAGGACAGCTCGAGCCTTTATGGTGTGAAGGGAGCCTAGTGGTAATGATGGCTCAGCTTGGTTTAGCTTGTGCAATGCTGGCAATGGTAGCTATGTAAGGTCGGGTAGTGGTGCATGGCGCTGACAGGCTAGGGCGATGAGATAGGTTGGGAAGGGTGGGAATAGCCTCGTGATGATAAAGAGGTGCTATGGGCATGTTTAATTTGATTGGAATGGATGCTACCGGGAGAATTGGGTTTTATGGCTCACAAGCGAGAGCTCAGCGGTGACGGTGAGTCTTGGCCAGAGAGGAGAGGGAAAGGATTCGAGGTTGGGATTCGACGTGAACGAAGGTGAGGGAGCTACTCGTCTTGGCTTTATAGCCAATGGAGGTGGTGGCACTAGGAGCATGACAACGGTATGACCGATGCGTGGATGGCAGCGTGGGTGGTCAAGGCGCTTCAGTGGTGTAGTTGCGGTGCTGGCAGCTGTGCTGGCAGTGTGAGAGATGGGGCTCCATACTGGCGTGATCGCATGGGTTGGCGAGGCGAGCCGAACGGCTGGCAAAGGGAGGTGGCAGTGGCAAGGTTGGCGGTAGCAGAGGATGGCGCATGGCCTAGCGCGGCGCTATGGTGCGGTACAGTGGCTCGGTGAAGTGACAGTAGGCACGGGCAAGCGGGCGAGAGTGCGAGTAGCAGGCTGGTGAGAGCGCGACAGGGAGGGAGCAGGAGAGTGGCGCCAGAGCAAGAAGGTGCTAGGTGGAAATTCAAGGTAGATTTTCTAATTTGGCAAAAAAAATTCAAATCCAATTAAATTTTAAAAAATTGGGCAGTCTTTTATGTTATAGTCAACTATAACGCAAAAAACAAGACATGTTGTATATGGAGTTGTTGTCTATAAAGACATGTAAAAAGATAACCTATTGTAGGAGTTGTTTTTAGTGTCGTGTATAGATAACATAGAGAGTATTATAGGTAGACATTCATTTTTTATTTTATTTTTTCTCTTGCAAAGATGAAAATGGAAATGGTTTTCTTTCTCGAGAAGGTGGGGGTGGAGAGGGAATTGGTGCTTCCGGTCTGCCAATTACTCCTGCTGCTCCTTTGTTCTTTGTTTGTTGATTTTTTTTAAACTTGTGACGCAATTGTTGTTTAAAGGTTCGATGTGTTTTTCTACGAGTTCTTAATTGTGTCAACAGACATTGCTAGGAGTACAGAGGACTGGCCAAAAGAGAGAAACGATGGATTGCATAAGACCATGAGTTTTGGACAGTCTGATTGATTGGAGCAAAAATTAAGCCGTGTAGAGAAATGTCGAATAATCTCGCTTAGTTTGGGCTTGGAAGCATGCATACGGATGCTAAATTTTGGTAAGATTCTGTTTTTCATTAGCTTCCTGGATCATCTTCTTGTCAATTGCTGGGATTACTCGTGAGCTGCCAAAGTAGTAACAGGTTTTGATAAAGCCAAATTTAACATACATTGGAACAGTATGCATTGGATGAGAGCCAGAAAAGATCTTCACAGTTTTCTAGCAAAATCAAGGGCCATACGATGTAGGATTTGTTTGGCTTGCTTAGAGATTTTTTTTCAACCGAACAAAGTGGGGCATCTGTGGCGGGTGGGGGATTAGGATTCGCCCTCAAAATTGCCGTACACAGATAATAGAAGTAGTTGTATCCACGCGCCGTCTATTATGCGTCATGCGCAGCTCATGACATGCGTCTTATAGCACACCCGTAGGTAGCTCAAGTTAATCACCAATGCGACCATAGTCTGAGCAGCAACTAAAATAATTTTCAATCCGAAGTCGAATTTATCCTTTTTCTGAAACTACCACTCGTTGCAGACCAGCTGCATTGTTTGAACGCCGATTCCGACAAGATCAACTCAACTGCCGGCCTTCCTATAGACTAGGTCCTACAAAATCTCTGGCTTCACCTGCTCACTTACAAATTCGTAGCAGTGCTGTTGATTTTATTTCCGACTTGTCAGTACCGTGATTATTGACCGTGGAGCATTGAAATGATGCATGGATAGATCAAATCAACCAGTGTGTTAAATCTAGAAGCCTTAAGAGCAGAAAAAACAATAGCGCTAGTGCTAACCTTCCAATAGTCAACCAGCAAAACCACTGAGACAAAGAATAGAGCAGGTGTGTCAGAATCATGATAAAGCGAATAAATAGCGCTGTGCTCAACCACACTGACAAACAGCATCTATTGCAGGAGGACCACAGCAATAGCCGACACAACCCATTGGTCCTCAACTGTGGCCTTTATTCTCCCATTATAGGATTGTTGGCTCTGCTTCATGATATTTCTCACATATTTCATCCAGGGTCAGTTCATCCAAGACAAGAATGGTCAGAAATTCAGATTAACCCCACTCCACTTTGCAGGAAGCAGGTGAAAACAATCTTCTGAATTCTGATCCCTGGTCAAGGTGACTAGTTAAAACATGCGGTAGTATGTGATACCAGCATTCAAAGGTAATAAACTCAGGCCAATAGATGAGAATGGGCAGGGGAGGATAACGACCATCATGACATGAGATTTTTCCATCAGGTACATTTACACAATTACATCGACTGACAGCAGGATACGTGAAACACTTACAGGCGCACTACAACAATAAACGTGGGAGAAAATACAGTAGTTGGGAGTTAATCCTTCGTAGCTTAACAATACACCATCCCATTCCTCCAGCTATCCGCACAGTTCTTGGCTAACCCTGACCACCTTGGCCTCCCATAATGGAGTTGGGGCATTTAAATAACAGGGCTGGCTGCACAAACACACCCCTTCCCTCATATAACACATTGGCACCAGCTCATTTCGGCTATCCAATAATGGTCAGATTCTACATCTTAAATGTGAGAACATGCAGGTTGCCGTTTGGCACAAACAAGCCTTGGCAGCGTGCAAAGTAAAAACCCGTACAGCCTTTGCTACGGTCCAGCAGCAGGCAAGAAATTGAACCCGCAATGTCGCCTAGCATGCTCTGGTATCAACCTGTTTATGAGCTCTGGTGAAGCATTTGCTAGCTGCAGATGAACAAGCAAACAAATATGTTGGTCTCTTCCATCTCTAGAAAAGCATTTTTTTGTGTTCATGACAGCAAAATGCCGTGCTTGCATGCCTAAATTACCATATCATAAAAGACAATAGTTGTGCACACAGTTGCCTAGTTTCTCAGTAAACTGCAAACAATAATAAGTTATATCTGCCTTGAAATTACTTACTTCCAGTTTAAAGTTGAACAGTGGAGGAAATGGCCGTCCATTTGGCAACCTTGCATGGGGTTCTCGCAATTCATCAAAGAACGGATGCGCACATGCTTCGAGCTGTAATGATAACCAAATGAGCAATGACTTCAACATAGAGCACTTGAACAAGGAACAAACATTGCATAAAATTATATTAATATACATTAGAAAATCGATGATTTTATAAAATCAAGAGCAGAGGAGGTCTGCAATATAGGAATAACAACAAAGAATAAACACCCATGAGTTAGCACTACAAGCATTTAAGTTCAATATAAGTTTGACAGCTTCTTGACCAACTTAATCTAGTGAAATTTGTACCACCAGTAAGGCAAACAAAAATCAACTTCTTTTTTTTCAAACATGTCCAGGCACTTCCAAGAGGAGAAAAAGTTCATAGAGCAGTTATTCCTTTCAGAGGATATCAGGCCAAATATTATCTTCCCTTTGCGAGGATATCAAGTGAAATATTGTACACCCTTTTGGAGAATATCAGACAAAAACATAACGGTTCTATCCTATCCAAATCCAATCATTATTATTAACACTAGCTTTATACACACAAAATAAAGCATGTGTGGTCAAATATAAAATAGAATGATAGAACATGTTAACAAATAAATATAGAAAGTGATGGGCAGAAAAAGACCAATCAACATCAAGTTGGAAGAAACAATTAATGTCATTAAGTGCTTCACAATCATCAATAGGTAGATGGCTTCTTTAGTTGACTTGAATCAGTCAAACTAGAGTCGGGAAACTTACGGCAGTGCATCGTAGATTTGGTGAATACTGAAGAAGACGCGATGCTAGGTCTATTGCTTCTGGAGGCATCCGCTTGTGGAAAATCTGAGACATTAAAGGTATTGCAAGTTGTGGTTATGCATCATAACATCAACTAATGAAGTAATGTGATAAATAAACATTTTCCCGTACCTTGTGCCATGGATGAGCTTTTATCTGAGGAAATCTAAATTCTGTGTAGTTGGGATTCATGCAGCGGATTTCTCACGTGTTGGAGTACCAAGAACCTGCCAGCAAAGCAACCTCATTCAGTTATGAAAATACAACAACAATAAGAACATTTCTTTAGAAGTAATGTACAGCAGTATATAACAAAGTACCTTTATTATCTCAACAAGCTGGTCCACTGCACTTTCACCAGGAAACAGAGGCTGATAAAATTGGATAAAAGACGATGCTTATAAAATTGGATAAAAGACGATGCTTAGTCCTAAATTTGATCCTTAAGTGGATATATAACCAGAAGGTGCAGAAAAGACATCTGCCAAAGAAACCATATACAGGAGCTAACCTGCCCAAGAAGCAACTCAGCAAGAACACATCCAGCTGACCATATATCAATTGATGTTGTGTACTCAGTTGCCCCAAATATCAGCTCTGGAGCACGATAATACCGTGAGCATATATATGATATGTTTGCTTCGCCTTTAACCTGATGAGCGGGTGATTTGAAAAATGAGGATCAAAGTGATTAAGTGAGGAAACACCGAAGTGCTACAGGATCGAAAGGTGCATTTACTTACCAACATTTTGGCACTCCCAAAATCACATATTTTGACTTGGTGAGTCAGAGGATCCACCTAACACAACCAATAAAGAGGGAATCAGCATATATCAGATATTGTTAACCAAAAGTGATGAAAAAAAGTCAAGCATGAAAGAAACATACCAAAAGATTCTGAGGCTTCACGTCCCTGTGGCAAACTCCAGGTACAGTATGAATGTAAGCTAAACCCCGAAATATCTGTATGGAAAGACCAAGCAATATCAATATCACAACACCGAACTATGGCAACTCTATCACAAAAGTACCAAGAAGCTCCAAAAAAATTGAGAATGATTTTTTTACCTGGTACACGTACAATTTGACATATATAAGTGGCATCCTTTGGTTCATGTTGCTGTAATGCTTCAACACACGATACAATGATTCAGGAACAAACTCCATGACCAAGTTAAGGAAAAGTTCATCTCTGCTTGTGGTAGAGAAGAAGCAATGCTTCAAAGAAACAACATTGCAATGATCCATTGATCGCATTATTTGCAGCTCCCTGTTCTTGTAACGCTTGTCCTGTAAAACCTTTTTAATGGCAACAGTCTCACCAGTCTCTAAACATTTCGCCTGAATAAATACACAAAACACGATATCAACATAAGAGGCCCTTTAACTAAGAAGGGAAATTTACAACGAAGCAACTGTGACGTTACCTGGAAGACAATTCCAAACGATCCAGTTCCCACAACTCGCTCTGCCATGTAGCTAATGGTCTAAGAAGCACAAAATCGTAGTCTAAGTTAGGAAAGTGATCACTCTATGCATAAAGTTAAGTAATGTATTATGACTTCTGTGTTTGTTCAAAATTACCCTTTTGGGCTCTCCATTCTTCCCTCCAATTGTTGTGGAGATTATGTGACCAGTGACCGGATCACTCCCTTCGATAAGAGTAGCACTATGCTGTCATGTGGTAACAATCCGTAAGGCATGGTAGCACATAAACAAAGCAATCAAACTCACCAAAACAAACATGAATGTCTAAATTGGCAGCACAACGGCTGCAAATCAGTAGAACTACTAAAGCGAAGTGGTACACGCTACTCATACTGCTAACCCTCAAAAACCAGGCTTGCTTGAAATGGAAACTCTCCGCCCTTATTTCACGGAACTCGAACCAAAAAGGCAGCGCAAAAATGCTCACCTAGTAAGGCTAATTATCACAAAATTAACCGCATGCTGGCATTACCCTACAATTCAGGAAATCCTTATCCATATGAAATAAGCTAAAGTCCCAGCAAGACTACAAGATTGCTCATAAACCTTGCTAACAACCGGAACACCTTAGGCACGAATCTAAGGGCTCAAATCAACGGCCACACGAAGCAGTAATTAACTGATTCAATTGTCCCCATGTAGAACATCTAAACCATAATAATTAACTAGTACTACTACAAGAAAACTCACAAAGCCGGCAACTTTAGCCAACCAATTTGGCAGCAGGAGACGGGGATGCTTACATGGCGCACACGCAAAGACCGGCCCCAAAGTAAGGCAGCGCATTTCCTCTAAGCCAAGCAACGCTCTGCTCCGCCCAACTAATCTAACGCTAATCCACCTCAAAACTTGAGGGGAAATCGCGCGGAGAAAGATACGAGGCCTAGCCTTAGCACGCAGCACAGATCTACGAGCGGATCAAACGCGGAACTACCTAACAACAAATGGGGGGAAAAACGAAACGGCAGCAACAAACAAGCGCAGCAGATCTGAAGGCCGGAACCGCTCCGGGCGGCGGGAACCCAACCCCACGCCGCCGAGGAGCCGGGGGCAGGTCGCTCACCTTCTCGTCCGCGGGAGCGGCGGCGCGCGGCTGGTCGACCTGCATCGCGTCGGCTGCAGGGCCGGCGCCGGCCGGGTGGGGCCCGCCCGGCAGCGTGGCCATGTGGCGTGGTTAGCCGCGCAGAGGCGGTGGAAATGGAGCTCCTCTCCCCCTCCCTTGCTCCGGCTCTGGCTCTGGCTCTCCCTCTCTCCTCGGTGAAGAAGGTGGGGGGGGGGGGCGGCGTTGGGGTTGGCTAGGCTAGGCAACCATGAGGCACCACCTCCTCGCCCTTTTTCTCTCTCTCTCCTTGTTTTTTATTCCCTTCTTCCACCACCCACTACGGGAAGAGGCGTTTTTTCGGACAGGGACGGGGCGGCTTCGTAAATAGCCCGCGGGAAGGGCTGTCGCGAGGGAAATTTTACACCTGGGTCCCTGGCAGGGATTTGATTGTCATTTTTTATAATACCGTGGGGATTTTTGTGGATTCTGTAGAGGGGACATGGTCAATTTGTCAGGTCTGGCACTTGGAATCGCTCCTGCAGTATGCCTCTCTCTCTCTCTCTTTTTTTTCCTTCTTTTTGGTTCGTGATGGAATGGAATCTCGCAGAATATTACTTGGTACTTCCGTTGGAAATTTTGGAAACCGTGATTGGTTTCTGGTTTCCGGTATGTGAGGAGAGAGACGTTGCAACGGTTAGTTACTTGAATATCTAGAACCTGTTTTTTTAAACTATGGTATATGATTCTTAGTTATGATTTATTAATTTAATAAATATTAATTATTAAAAGAAGTTAAAAGCTAAAACCGCTTAAAAACAGGACATTAAGCTTCCTTCAACGTTGTTAGAACGGGATTTGTCATGGAGTATCGTCTCCTGTAACCCTCTCCGACAGTGATTTCACTTTCCTTTTGCGTCTCCGTCCATCTAATGCCGATAGTAATTCACCGATTTTACACATCTGGTCTTTAATCATTTAACTATTCTGTTCGTAAATGCTTGTATTGTTGCTTTTGATCACTTTGTTTGATCAGAAATACTTGTTCCTCTATGTTTCTTAATTCCCAATGCATAATTTATATTTTGCCCTTACTAATTATCCTCATACCTCACATGTGGTGGGCCCATGACCAATTATAATTGGTTATTGAGGCTAATCTGTATGCATTGATTAGAAAAAAATACTCCCTCCGTTTCACAATGAGTCTGACGAGTGACGAGCATATCCATAAGATATAAAATTTAAGTAATATTAAATAGAATATTATATTTATTTCTATAAGATAGATATGGTACTACTCTATCTAATAGAAATAAATATAAATCTAAACTAATAATCCACCAGTTCAAATTATCCTACATCCACCCAACAATTACCTGCTCCACAGTCATGATCTTAACTACGTTCACACCACAATATGCACCCATAATTACACTATCCTAAAAACGTCCGCACCAGATTAACTCTCCTCCATTCTCTCTCCTTACCCAACCATATCCGACGGTCATCCTTCAATGGATCTGCAGTACCCCTCCCCATCCCGCACCGCCTCCTCTTCCGCCTCCATACGCCGGCACCTCCTCCTTCCTCCCTTCCCTCCCAACGCGCCGCCTCCTTCTCCTTCTCCTTCCCTCCCCACCCCGCACGCCTCCTCCCCGCCCCGCCATCCCGCACCGCCGCCTCCCCGCGCCTCCACTCCCGCCGCTTCCGTCCTCCACCGCGCGCCACTCCTCCGCCCCCGTCCTCCACGCGCCGCCGCTCCACCTCTCCCGCGCCTCCACTCCCTCCGCCTCCCCGTCCTCCCCGCGCGCCGCCTCACCTCCCCGCGCGACTCGCGATCCCCACTCGCGAAAGTCCCCGGCCGCGCACTCCTCCCGCTCCGCCTCGCTCTCCTCCACCGCCGCCTCCCGCTCCTCCTCCTCCGCCTCCTCGCCGCCTCCGCCGCCTCCTCTCCTCCTCCCCCCTCGCGCCACCGCCTCCTCCTCCTCCCGCGTGAGAGAGGCCTCACATACTGGACGGCAGAGCTAGGGTTTGGCGCGGCGCGCATGGAGAGCCTGGTCTCGCCTCCGCGCCCGCCTCTCGCCTCCTCCTCTCCGCCGCCGCCGCCTCCTTCCCAAGAAGACAAGAGAAACAACGCAAGAAACCTCTCAAGAAAAAGAGAAAAGGAGAGAGAGAAAAATTCCTTCCCTCCTCCTCCTCCTCTTCTCCGCCGATGTCGCGGCGACCTCCACCTCCCATACCGCGACCACCGATCCTGCTTCCCGCAGCGTTCATCGGCAATGGCGCCGGACCTCCCATCTGGGACCTTGCCTTCGGCCCTCCCGAGCCCCAAGCCCTACACTTCTTCCTATCCCTCCCGCCACGCCGCCTCTTCCGCGGGCACCTCTCTCGCCGCCGCCTCCTCCCCGGTCCGATCATCTTCCGCTCCACCCACCTTCATCGCCGAAATGGACTACCGCCGAGCCAATCCCTCGCCGGGTGAGCCCTCAAGAGTTTAATCTCGATCGGATCGATGTAGTATTCGATCGCGTTTGACTAATTTGTGTGCTCAACCATGTACGCTGTGGGATACGGTTCTTGAAGGATGAGGGCGCCCCGCCACGGAGGAGGACAAGAAGAGAGAGCGTGTGATCCGCAAGCTCAAGAAGGTAACGGCGGGGATTTTGTCTTAAAGGTTGAATTTTGCAGCGTGTGGTTTCGATCTTGTATTGTTTTATTCATTGTCGCAGATGGTGACGGATTGGGCCAAGGTGGTGGCGTATGAGCAGGATTGCCCCAAGGCGAGCCACGGCCACGGTCTTGACCTATGGATCTTACGTTAGGGGTAAGCGAGATACATGCAAATTTAGAGTTATGATTTGTTGAATTGTTGCATTGTGATGTGCGGTTTATCCGCCTAGCATATGGTGTTGGTTGGGTTATCCCCAATTTCATGTGGCGATTCGGGTTGTGTAATATGTTTTGGTAATGCCTTAGGTTCAATGCTTCACACGTTTTGCCAATTAAGGTGCCTATATCCTAAGGGAGGCGGATTTAGAGTTATTATCGAGACAATACAGAGCAGAAATGGTCTGTTGTTTAGAGTGTCTCCTCCGAGGAAACTATGTCCAAACAACTTTCTGTATCGTTAATAATTGTGGGTGTTGCATTGTAAAGTTCATCGCCTGTTGCATTTATTTTTAGCCTTTTATTTTAACCTAGTTGCCACTTACGATGCAAATAAATTCCATGACAATATTTGGTTGAAGATATGGAAAGCGTGAAGCCCTTTGCTTTCTCCCGCATTGATATTGCCCTTTATCATATCGTGTGGTAATTCTTGTGGAGGAGATGAGTTGCCCCTTTGATCTTCAAGGCCAATGCTGCAGCAGAGGTCATAGAGAGATTAGGTGTGTTATGCTGCCGCCATTGCCGAGATTTCGTGACTTTAAGTACCTAAGTCTGGTGTACACAAAAGTGCTAAGATCAAAACCCCTTATTTTCTATTTAAGTGCTTATCCCGAAGAGCATATGCGCTATCCCGGAAAACAATCCATTTGATCAGTACGATAATTTGTTGTTTTGGCTTCTTTTGGAACTAGAGGTGGAGGGTGGATGGTTCCTCCTTGTGGTTCGATGATGATACTGGTTTTCATGTTGTGAACTTGGTGCGCAAGAGGAATCGATATCCTTGGTATCTAGAACTGCTCGGATGCTAAGAGTGATAGTTCTGCAAACCTTAATATTATGCCATTTTACACTATATTGAATATTTTACTTGTGTATTTGGCAGATTGTCCACAAGAGAAAAATTGCTATTGCAAAGGCACGAGGCGACATGTCATTAGCTGTCGATTATCTCAAAAAGTATTTGGAATTGTAAGTTTCTGCATCCACTTTGTGTTATGAACTAGATATTGTTATCTCAATTGTCCTTTTGGTGTAAAATAATAACTCTTTCCCTGTGTTAGATTTATGGCGGATCACGATGCCTGGAGAGAACTTGCTGAAATATATGTCTGCCATAGTTCTTGAGGAGGTCAGATTTTGCTGACTGGTGTTTATGTTTCATATTAAGCTTTTGCTTGCCACTAACTAAACCATTGCCCTGCTACTGGCAACCAGGAACTACCATTGTGACGGATAGTGTGACTTCAGATGGGCTGACTATTTATTGAAGAGAAACTTGGTAGGTACTAACTATATATTGGTGCTTTGTTTGATTAAAAGTTTATTTGCTTTTTTCTTTTTCTTTTTTACTTAAGAAGGGAACCACCATCGTTTCAAGTGAGGGTACAAGAATGTAATAGAGGAGGCTATTCATCTGGTTAGTTTGCACTTTCTGTGTAAGTCAGATAGTCCTATGTAATTTAGATAGTCCTGAAGCAGGACGGAATGTAAGTTATTGACAGCCTTTCAGAATTCTGTCATTCATTGAACTTTTTCAAACCGTGCAATTATACGGGAACTGGACAACCCATATTGGCATTTCATGCATAAGGCAAGTGCCCTTTTGTTACCTGATCAAGATGGTTAAATACAGCAGATTTGCATGCACCGGTTACATTTGATCTAAAAAATCTATCTATCCCTATTCTGAGGATAACTTCTCCTTGTTAGAATAACTTCAAGGTAACATAGTGTCTTAATTTTTGATGTGCTGTATTTCATTTGACCTGGTTTTATGGAAAACTGGAACATCTTAATTCTTTACACGACTACCTTCAGACTTATCTATTTTGTTGATCGAAAGATAAATGTTTATTCTTTGTTAGTCAGGATGATTTTGTCTATCGTCATAGCTTATATATTGCCCAGAAATGAAAATTCTCGAAATATTGCGGTTCATAGATAGATCCTATATTTTTTCCAGGTTATGGATTGGTAGGTCTTACGTGTACAAAATAAAGTGAGATGGTTGCAGAGCTACGCTCCGGTGTTTGGTTTACCTGTACGAAGATTCCATGAGCCACAAAAAACAGGTGATTCTCTGCCAATTTTTCTTTCATTGTTATGTTCTATTGTTTCTACTCCTTTTATATCTACTAATACATTCAAACTCTTATATGTAATTTTAGATTGAGCTTGACCACAATTAATTTATGCTTTACCCTTTTATCAACTGATTTCTGAAATGGAATTGTTATCTGTATGGTTTCCGCCCCCTTGATTCTGAGCCCTGCTCTGCATTGCCGGTCTGTACCGGTTTCATTCCTATCTAATGCTAATGGCGATTTGGCTTCGCGGCCTGTGTTTCTCGGTCGTTTTGGGTGTTCCTATTGTTTGATTGTTCCTTTGCCTTGTCGGTCCGTGCTTACTGCATCTGCATCTTGTGTCAAGGCCAGATTGGTTCATTGCGTTCTTTCATCGCCTATTTGGTTCCATTTGGATTTGGTTCTGCTTCGTGTTGTTCGATTGTTGCTTTGCTTTGTCGGGCCATGTTTACTGATTCCGTATGGTCGGACGAGGCCACATTGGTCCCTCTATGTGTTCTTTATTTGCCTTGGTTTCATTTCGATTGGGTCCTGGTTTGTACTGTGTGTTCACGGCCTATGCTTTCTCGCTGATTTCCTTGCTCCTGTTGCTCGGTACGTGCTTTCCTCAGCCGACATGAAATTGCAGCCGGGCTAGCCCCATGCTTTCTGCCCTCGAATCATGCTATCTGATTTTATCTGCTCTGCGCATTCGTCTTTGTTGGCCAAGCTGATCAGGGATGTGAGGACCAAGGAGCTGTTCGCCGTCAAGTTAATCGAGAGGGAGCACAAGGTGAGTTGGAATGAATTTCCCTCCGTTTATCCTTCTGCCGTCAAGTTTGATCTTAGAGTGTGTTTCGTTGGTTAGGTTGATGCTTAGACCCAATTTTGGCAGGCGGATTATGATCGGCATCTTAATTTGTGAACTTCCTAGGTTTCGTTTGGGTTTGGGTTGGTGCATAAAAATAGCTCATTTCTTTGGGTTGTTAGTTGTTACTATTTAGCTGGTACTTGGGTGGTTTTTCTAATTTGATCAGTTCCTCCCTCGATATAGTTTACTCGAGACATCGGAAGAGTTCATAAACCAAATGTACCAAACCACAGGACAGACTTACAAACACATCTGGAGCTACAGGACCAATAAATATAACAGCCCTGCAATACATCTGCGCTTACAAGATAACGACATCAAGGTGATTACGAGGAAGTTCGTCGGCTATTGAAAGTTATGGAACATCTATACTTTTGACTATACTTTCATAATTAGCATCATTTTTTTCAGTTTTACTTTGAGCTTATTTTCAAGGAAAAATGAAAAATCAATGGTTGAAATTTGGAGTTTGTTATTGGCATGACAGATATGGGATTTTAATCTAGGAAAATCAAGGGATCATGATGAGAATTCCGCACTTGAAGTTCGATTTGGCTTAAAAGATGAAGGTTTTATGATCAAGAGTTATAATGACATGCTCACGGAACTTTACTCTGGCTCAAGGAAAGCTCTCGAAGATATTTATGATTCAACTTATTCTTTCGCTACTGAAGATGTCCACCTTCTGTAGGTTTTCTTTTGTTTGTCATTGTATCGCTATAATGTCCATCATTTACTCATTTTTTCCCCACATGTATGTGAAAAAAAAAGGTCTCCTTTGTTCTTCGCAGGCTGTGAAGCCAGGTGCTACAATATTTGTTGGGCAATACTTGTTCACAGGCAGCGAGACTACTTTAGTTTGGTTGGAGGTAAAAGTCTTTTGGCACGCTGCACTTAAGCATCCTGCATTTCTGATATTTTATATGCCTGTCAGTACTACTCTGTTTGTTGTCTACATATTCTCATGCCAAAACTCATATGCCTGATGTAGGTTTCTGAAGTTAAAGGAGATGATGTGGTTTGTGTGATCAAGAACACAGCTACCCTGGCTGGGTCACTGTTCACATTGCATTGCTCCCAGATTCATATTGACTTGCCCACACTGTTTGATGAGGACAAGGATGTAAGGAATTCCTCCCAGAATAGTGATTTGTATCTCCTTGTGTAATTGTTTCTTTGATGTCTTTGTCTTCCAGAACTTCACTTTTTAACAGTATTACAAGTCAAAATCTAGAATTTTTTTGCTAAGTTGGAGCCATTGCTCTAACTGATCTTAAGAACTTTGAGCATGCACTGTTTTCAGGTTATCAGAAAATGGGGTGCCCCAAATAAGATTGACTTCCTCTCCCTGTCTTATACAAGGCATGCAGAAGATGTGCGGCAGGCAAGTAAATAACTACATTATGGATACATTTGAGTTTCTTCAAACTTCCTCTTTATGTGTGGTTTTTCTAAGTAATATATATGTTTCCTCAGCAACTGTCATCATCATTGAAAATGTTGCATTGCTATTTTCGAATATAGTATCACCTGTTTGTTTTCATTTTGTACTTGAGAAGAAAGTTCTCAACAGTGCGAATATTTTCCCTGCAATGCAGGCACGGGAGTTCCTCTCGAAGTTAGGTGATCTCAGCCAAACTCAGATTTTTGCCAAAATTGAGAATGTGGAGGTATTTTTCAAGATATTCTTTTAACATTTCTGAGCAACTTTGTTTAGTTTTTTCACCTATTCACCCCTTATTTCTTTGCAGGGCTTGAATCATTTTGATGAAATCCTGCAAGAGGCAGATGGCATCATTCTGTCTAGAGGAAACCTGGGAATTGATCTTCCACCTGAAAAGGTCGGCTATCTCAACTTCTTTTCAGCAGTTCAGAAGGCACGTCGACGAGTACATGTACCTGCCCAATGGGCAGACGCTGGACCAGGTGCTCGGCAGGCTATCGGGGTACACGCAGTTCACCATCGAGCAGAACCCCATGTCCAGCAAGCTCTGCGTGCAGGATCCAATCAAGGATTACACAAGGTTTGTGTTTCCGTTTCCTCGTATGTGCTGATATTGGTTTCCTTATTCTGCACCTACTTCCATTTTATATCGAGAATTGCCATGTCTGTCATGACGCGTCCCAAATTAACCTTTAAGCATCAGGTTCAGGCTGTTCGAAAACAATGCATTCTGCTGGTTTGGTAGCATTCCCCGATATATCGGTGTTTGTCCATAAAACGTGCAATGTATCACCAATCAAACAGACATTCTCAAAGCAGTCAAGTCAGCGGTTACTTGTCAACAGAATTTGTTAATTGGGCAATGTGCTGGTGTATCATTAATCAAACAGACATTCTCAAAGCAGTTAAGTAAGTCAGTGGATACTTGACAACATAATTTGTAAGGGGTCGAAACGTGGTCGAAGATGGACGTGGTTGAATGCCCATGGTCGAAGATGCCCGTGGTCGAGTCAGTGAGCGTGGTCGGTAACGACCACGTTGAAGCGAGCAGCCACGATACGACTACGTTGTAAGATCGGTCGGTACGACCACGTTGAGACCGGTCGGTATGACCACGTTGTAAGACTGGTCGGTACGATCACGTTGATAACGGTCGTTATGACCACGTCGTGGTCGAAGGTCGCGGTCGAAGCCACTCGGTAGTCGAAGAAGCTCGTGGTCGTAGAAGCCCGTGGTCGAAGATGGACGTGGTGTAATTGATCGTAAGGAGCAGCGACTTCAGCAGGAAGATTTGAGCGGTCGTAAACGTGGTCGGAAGGACTTACACCACGGCAAAATCTGAGCGGTCATAAATGTGGTCATAAGGACTTACACCACGGCAAAGCTACAATAACTTTGCATGATGATCGTAAGGAGGAAGATCGTGGTCGTAAAGCTAGCAGGCGTGGTCGAAAGGCGGTCGACCATGGTAGAATCGAAAGCAGGTGTGATTGGGAGCATCTACAACCACGAACACGCAAAGTCGAAGGTGGTCTGAAGATGTACGACTGCAAAGAAGAAGATTAAACGTGGTCGAAGGAGGCTACGACCATGTTGTGAAGGTTTCGACCACGGTGAACAGTGAGGTCGAGAAGAGGTACGACCACTTCCCAGAGAAATTGAAGGTAATATGAAGGCTTACGACTGCAACAAAGTTTGTACGTGGTCGTACGGAGTCTACGACCACGTTGTAAGAGGGGTTGCAATCACGTTGAAGGCTACGACCACGGTGTAATTGATCGTAAGGAGCAGTGACTTCAGCGGGAAGATCTGAGCGGTCGTAAACGTGGTCGTAAGGACTTACGACCACGGCAAAGCTACAGTAACTTGCATGAAGGTCGTAAGGAGGAAGATCGTGGTCGTAAAGCTAGCAGGCGTGGTCGAAAGGCGGTCGACCACGGCAAAATCGAAAGCAGGTGTGATTGGGAGCATCTACGACCACGAACACGCAAAGTCGAAGGTGGTCCAAGACGACGATCGCAAAGAAGAAGATTAAACGTGGTCGAAGGAGGTTACGATCACGTTGTGAAGGTTTCGACCACGGTGAACAGTGATCGCCAGCATCACTGCGTGGTCGTAAAGAGTTGCGATCACAGTAACTCGAGAGCGGCTGAAGGAAGACAATGCGGCGATATAGCGGAGCGATCGTCAGAATCGATCTGATGAAGTTACGACAACGACTCAAAGCGATCGGTGCTGAGTTTGAGTGGTCGATGCGACGTAAGCACTCGGAATCGGTCATAAACGACTCTAAGTACCCTCTATAATACACCAAAATTTTCTTTACTAAATCCACCCTCAACCACCCCACGGTCATGCCTAATCTAAGTCCACCCAGATTTGTCCATGATCTCGCATCTCGCCGCCAAATACAGAGGCGGCGGACCCATGTGGTATGCGGGTGGGCCATGATACCAGGGCCCAGAAGAAGTCATACATAATATAGATATTACATGTAAAAACAAAAGAAGAAAAAGCTACGTGTTTCATATTTCTTTATGTGACAAAAATATTTGTTTTCTTTGTAGCCTCAAGTTTAAACAATGTAGGGATGAAGAAAGTCGTCGGTGGGTGAGTCCAATGATGTTGTCGCCTCCTCAAAGGATCAGTCGTTATGTGACATTTATTATGTGACAAAAATATTTGGTTATACAATATATGAGACGTGAATCTTAATGAATCTGATTGTTCGTTTTATTTTTTACAAATTTTATCTTGTTTTGTATTTTACCGTAGCGTTAGTACGGGCACTATACTAGTAAGGATTAATTGTCTAGTAACTATGCCTTGGCCAAAAGTGAAGTTCGGGAAGACAGGGAGTATCATTCTCATGTGAGTCTTTACGTATTTCAATTTTGTACGTGTTTTTTATCAGGTAGGAGCGGGCGATTCCATTTCTCCAAAATCTTTTTCAGTTATATCCTGCTAGTTTTTTTTTCCATGGAGAAAAGTGACACCAGCGTATGAATTACCATGTAACTTTCCATCTAAGCATTTCGTGGAGAAATCGTTTGCTACGTATTGCTTTTTGTCACCATCATTGGCATCGTCACATGTCATGTCAATGCTACAGTAGACTTAAAACTAAACCGGGAGCGCCCGCGCATATGGAACCGTTTCCACGGTTTTTCAATTTTAGCTTTGGAATATATATTTTTTTAAAAAAATCGAGCCTATTCGAGCTCGGCAGTCATAGCAGACGACACATGTCTCCTGTCATGTTACTGTAGCTTGGCAGTAGGGGCCAGCATAGGAGGAGACCGAGCATGGCAGGGCAAGGTAGGGACGTGTGGTAGCCAGCGAGCCCCACTAGCCTGCCGTGCTACAGTTGCTTGGTAGGGAGAAGAAAGAAAGAAAGAATAGAAGTGAGTTTCAATTAGTTTTTTGAGGTTGTTTTGCTTCGATTTAGAAGATTTGGCAGTTGGGAAGAGTGTAGATCCTATAAAGATTTTTAAGAAGTGTATTTCATTCGCATGCGAGTAATGCGCTTAATATATCATTAGCGTTTCATTAACGTAATGTTGGTTTAATAGTATGGAATGTGTTTGGTAATTATGTTTAGTGGATGTATGTATTTAGTTCGTGCAGATGATATTTTGTAATTAGCCATGTTAATAATATATTAGTGGTGATAATGATAATTTTTTTGTAAATAGCTGAAGAAATACACACTGTTATTTTTTGTGTTCTCGCTGCCTTTGCAATTTAGAAAATATATATGTACGTATGTACATATATATATGCATTGCTCTGGTGTGATTAAAAAAGTTGTAGAAAATGATGACAGCATTGTAGAGTTGTGCACTGTTAGTTATAGTACCTGTGTGTGTATTATATATATGTGTGTACTTGTATACATGCATATAAGCATATGACTGTAGGCATAATTGGTAGCTCAGCTATGTACATGTGTATGATCATTTATTATTATGTTTAGTTGCATTTATCATCATCGGAAATAAATGGATTTCGTTTGCGTTGGTGCTAGGTACGTGATGTTGAATATAGAACATTTGTTCGTGTTCCATAGGGAGGGTGTCGTATGAGATGGGTGTAACATCCTGAAAATTTGAATTTAAAAATTTAAAGCTTTTGAATGGTTTTGCGATAAATTTTATTTGAATTTGGATTTTATGGTGTTTTTCTGAATCTGTTTGAGGTTCTAAAAATTGAAGAAGCCATAAAAGAGAAAGACATGTATGAATATGCCCCAAAAGGAATGCGCAAATAATAGAAAACTAAAATTATAAATATGAACCCAAAATATAATCCATAAAAGTAAGAAAGAAATTGATTTAGGACATAAAATATTATTTTTGAAAATAATGGCATGAAAGAAAACAACGGAAGCAAGTAAAGTGATCACCAACATTAGTTGGAAATATTTGCATTAAGCCCAAAATGTCATCAGAACTTCGTGTATTTTTCTTGAATTTTTGGAGTTTATTTCATATTTTTAGAGCTTAACTGAATTTCATATGCTTTTCGGAAAATAAAGAAAATAAAAGGAAAAACAAAATCCTCCCTCCATCCGCCGCCAAATGGACGGCTCGGATCCACGCGCCCCCGCCGCCCGCCAAGGTGGCCAGCGCGTCGCTCTCGCCGCCGTGGCCCGCCGCCGCGCTCGCCTCCCCGCGGCCGGGCCGCCTGCGCGGGACGGCTTCCGCCTCGCCGCACCTCTTCTCCCGCTGACACTGCCCCGCCAGCGCGTCTCCCGCGCGGGCCCGCTCCCAACCCCGCTCCTCCTCTCGCTCGCGGGCCCAGCGCCCGCGCCTCCTTCTCCCCTCCGATTCTTCTTTCTCCCCGTGAGCGCCGCGCCGCTCCTCTCGCCATGCGCAGATTCTTCCCGCCGCGTGGCCTCCATGCGCAGCCTCGCCATGGTTTTCTCATGTGCGCCACCGTTCGCAGCCTCCCGAGACCATAAGAGCTCGCCTCCCGGTCTTTCTCCCGCATAGCACCCGCGCCGCACTCCACCGCGCGCCCGCCGGTTCGACCGCGCCATGGCGTGCCCGAGCGACCTCCTCCTTCCTCCCGCGAGGAATCGAACTCCCATTGATCGAGCTCGCCGCGACGGCCTTCTTCCTCGCGATCCGCCGAAATCCACCGCCGTCGCCGCCTCCTCCGGTGCTTAGCCCTTCAATTCCGTCCACCGGAGGATCTCTCAACGCCTGGAGCTTCCCGACCGACGCGGCCCGTGCCCTTCTCGCCGGTGCGCCCTCCACGCGCCTCCTCGCGCCACCGCCCGTGCCGCCGCGGACCGCCTCGGCGCCTCCCGACTGCCGCCACCGCAGTACTTTCTCAGGGCACTCTCTCGCCGTGTTTGCCTCCTCCTCCGTTCCATGGGCGGGCGCGCGCCCACGGCGTCCCCACGTTCATTGTTTCCACCGCCATCGGCCCTCCTGCACCGCCCGCCGAGCCACCACCACCCGAGGGTTCATCACCTCGAGGGCAGCCCATTCGCCACATCCGCCGCCCTCCGCCGACGGCGCGCCGGCGAGCCCGCCGCCTGCCTGCGCCGCCTCTTCCTGTTTTGCCCCAACCGCAGCTACGCTTCGTTTAAATTGATTCCCCTCCTTGTCACAAAGTGGGCGCGGTTCGATTGGTCATTAGTGTTCGTGGCTTACCCTCTCGCCGCGAGGTCCTGTGCTCGATTCCGGTGGCGCAATTTTCACCATATTCATTTTCATTTTTGGTAGCTCATTTTACTCAAGGAAAATTTTGGGGATAATGTAGAGGAGCTGATAAAATTTAATTAGAAGGTAAACAAGATTATTTAAGATTTTAAATTTGGAATTAATCCATGAGAGCCAATGAATTTCACTAGAATGTGAATAGAGTTGTTTAGGATTTAACATTTAGTTAAAAACCTCATGAGAAAAGGTAATGAACCTTATTTATCTGTATTAAATCTAATGATTAATTCAGGGTATTAATAAAGAAAGAGTGGCTTTTGGTTAATTACCCAAATTAGTAAAGATACCTTAACTATAACATATACATATATGCCCAATATTTGAAATGCAACCATTGAATAAATACTAATGGTAGGTTTTACTAATTAGCAAGGGTTGAACTATAAACTTGCTAGGCAAGCAAATTTTAATTAAAGCAAATAACAAATATTAGAATATAAACCCTATCAGTAGCATATTGCCCATACAATCTTAAATAGTGGCTTTAATTTAATACCTATGACAATTATCATCATGCATGGCAGCTCGAGTTATAAAGGGATAAAATATCATTAGCGGTAGCACTTTAGAGAGCACTCAAATTAAAAGGACATAATAATATACATGTGCTAAAATGTAATAGCCCTAAGTCATCAAGTATCAAAAATAATCTCATGGATATATAAATACTCTAAAGAAAACATGTAACCATTAACGTGGGTAATTAGGGTCGCATAAAATCTGCATCCCAAGCTCGCCTGATAGTGAGTTTAAACTAGAATTAGAAGTGAAGCTAAGCCTAATAGCGACTAGAGTATGAGCTAGCTAATAATAGTGCCATCAATTAAATCTTAACACTAGCTTGAGTACATAATAGTATTGGGCATAATTGTATATATAACAAGTTAGGACCCATATGAGTGGAACCTTATTCAACTCAAATTTAGCCTAGCTATGAATGAAGATACATAAAATATGATAATGGGATTATTAGAGATTCAAATTTGAATTAAATACCATATATGAATAAATATTGAGCCTTTGCTATTTATCTTAATCTAGTTAGTAAGTAAAGGCCTATATCAGAGATTATTCTAAAACCTAATACAGATATCCAAGTGTTATAATATCTTCGACTAAAAGATTTATAGAATAAGTACAGATCTCATTCATCAATCCAGGTTGCCTTTGTCATAACCTAAGTTGCAAGGAATACATACCCAGCCAGACTCATACTTCGCTACATAGGTCTACCTAACTCATGGAACTCCCTTGATAAATCGAAAATAATAAAAGAGGTTATTAATAAAAAGATCGAACTTCGTCTTTCTCCAATCGGCTATGTTTGGCCACTTCTTCTCCAAAGTAAAATAATCCCTGTAGATACTTCCTCACTTATGATCCTTTATTATCCTAAAATTTTCCCTCACGGTAAAGCTATTCGGATAACTGGTTCTCTCACTCAAATCCACTATCACCGTGTTTGCAACACACTAAACCGAACCACCCTTCTATTCTCAAATCGTAATAAATGAATAGATTAAATTAAATCGGCAACTTGAATTAATCAATTTATTTGGATCTTTTGAGTTATTTGCTTTATCTGGTCGGTTGTTCGTCGCGTAGTTAGAAACTCGAGTCCCGAAGAATGAATGGATCAAGCGAGATCGAGATCAAGTTGAAGATAAAGACTGGAAGCTCAAAACCATCAAATGATATAGCTTTGAGTGAGCTCAAGACCACGGTAAACCGCGCCAGGCGAGTCAATACTTTGATCATGTTGAACCTACGTTTTACGCAAATTACTTTTGTTTAAATTATCAAATTGCATCTTTGTTATGTTATATGCAAATACATGTTAATTTAAGATTCTAGTTATATCCCATTGTGAACTTGGTTAATATTACCCCTCCTTTGGAATATTTGAACATGTGAACATTGTCGCCCTAGCACAAATTATAATAGTAACCTTTCAGAAATAAGTCCGTAATTATATGCCATGTGTAGTATTGTTTAGATATTAATGGCGTGAGCGCCTGAGCATTACTTTAATCTGAGAAAGCTGGTTTGGGCGATCATGGTGGGAATGGCGGTATATTTTGATATGATTATTTTATGCTCCCAAAATCCCAACTTGCTTAAATATCCGAGCGGATGGTTTGGGGCTGGTATGTGGTGCGGTGGGAGCACAAATTATGGAGTGTGGTAGAACCGCTCGAGATAATACTAAGGACTGAATCTTGTGATGACCTCCGATGTAAAATAGTACAACCACAAGTCTATAATGGGTGCGACCTAGCTGAATAACTTGCAAGGGTTTAGTTCAGATATCAGAGAAAGTGGGTGCCGTGGGTGTCTTGGTTTACTCACAGTGAGGCACGGGTGTAATCTACTGCTTGCACGGCGCAAGAGGGGCTTCGGCGTGGTGGTGTAACCCTTCGGCGGTGAAACCTCAGTGTGGGTGGTGTCTAGCTAGATCGGAGTAAGGTAAAGGCTTTGTGATAAATTATCTGGGTCTCATGCCTAAGGAAGCATGTTGGCAAAAAGGATAGTTTATCTCTTGTGGGTAAAGTGTGCAAACTCTGCAGAGTTAAAACTATTCGAATAGCCGTGCCCACGGTCAAGGGCAGACATGGGAACTTAACTGGATATAGTTCTGCTTTAAAAACATTGGAAACTGGGAATGGGAAACTTGAAGGCGAAGGGCGCCTCGTTTGGAATTGTCTGGGTGTCGCCCCGATGGTAAGTTAAGCGGCTATAACGTGAAGAAATTGCTATATATACAGATGCCATGTAACGGTGGATGGAATCTGAATCGATATTAGTAATGCATTTCCTTGTACATTATGACTTGTTCCAAAATTGCTAAGTCATAGAACTTTTTAATTAATTGTATTCAAAAGCACTCTACGCAAAAATAAAATAACCGAGCCTTCCTTTGATAAGTCATGCATACTATTTAATTGCATTACGTGTATTGGCTCGCGAGCACGGGTCGGAGTGCTCATGCTCGCTTTGCGACAAAATTCAGAATCGAGTCAAATCACCTCGCCTCAGCAACAAGATTGGACAAGTTGGCGAGAAGATAAAGAAGTCAAGGGCTAGGTCGCGAACCTCCGGTTGGCTGCTGTGGGCATGTCTGAAGGTCCCACTGTGTGCCGTTCTTCATTCTGCTGCAATTTAATGATTTCGCCTAATCGCCCATGAGTAAGTCTACTATTAAATTTTACGCTTCCGCATGATATGTATTCTGATATTCATTACTGTAACTGTGAGCACTATCTACTGATCCAGGGAATAGTGCAGAAAATCACAGAGGAATCCGGATGTTAATATCTGGGCTCCTACAGGCATGGTATCAGAGCATATCGACTGCAGGTCGTGACCTAGTTAGCCTGGCCGTTAGTTTCACGACTAGAAATATTTCTTTAAAATACTACTTCCAAAAATATAAGTTACACTGCTCATTCTTATCTCTCTTAAGATGATTCCCCCTCATCCATATGCTGCCCTAGCCATTTTACTTCTGAAGCTCTCTTACCCAAATTCAAAGTGATGAAAATCCAGCGCTTCTCTTGTAAGCTTTCTATGAAAAACGCACTTAAGGCCAAGAGTCATGGTGCTTAACCTTGAAGCTTAATATCAAAGATTGTTTTATTTCTGGAGTAAACAATAGGGTGAAAATTGGAAGAACAAAAAAAAAATTGGTGGAGCCTAACGGAAAGAATTGGATTGACTGGAAGGATGAATTAAGTTATTCTTGGAAAAGAAATAGGAAATATGAAAATAATTATGGAGTACAACATCGATAAATAACATGATTCTTGGGAGATATTTACAATAGTGGAATAATGGAATATGATCGATTGCTAGATAAATTGATAGAGTTTTGAGAAATTGGAAAGATGACAACAATTATCAAAGTATAGGCTTGATTAATAACATTATTCCTGGAAGATGCTTTCAACAATGGAATAATAGGATATGATCAATAACCGGAAGGATTCACTAAAAATTGGGAGAAGTTGGATAACAGCTGTCGGAGTATAGACTGGATTAAATAATGTTATTCCTGGAGGATGCTTACAATAATGAATAAATTCGAAGGTTGATAGTAAAGATTTAGGGTGGGTACTAAATGAGTAATTATGATTTTGAATACAATCTAGGATTATTAGGAAGTCCTGATACACATGACACTGGTGGACTTAAAGGTAATAATGTTGGATAATCATCAGAATTCAGAATTGAGGAGTAGATAGACAATAAAGATTCTGGTTGATCATTGGAGAAGCAAACTATGGATTTGGATCAATGACTCCAGACTGGATTATTAGGAGGTCATGATACGAAAGTCATCAGTGGATCTAAATAAAGAAAGTTAGATCTTCATAGGATTGGAAAGCTGATAAAACTGGCAATTGACGAACCTGAGATTGGATTTACAAAGATGTGGTGGAAAATTCAGGCACATATCAGAATTCGGTAACTTCGATTCGATTAATAAAATTTTAAATGGAATAATTATATTGGTGGATCTAAAGTAAAGGCATTGGATTGTAGAGTTAATAAGTTGACCAATAGTGGATCTGAGATTTTGATTATACAGTCATAGTGAAAATATGATATTTAATCCGCAAATATAGGATTAAAGGTCAAAGATTTATGCGGGACTTAGATAGTCATGACTAGATTAATGAAATGATGGATGATACAATAGGACGAGTATGATTGGTGGATCAAATAAAATAAATAATCTCCTTCGCTGTTTGGAGTCTTAGATGGCAGTAATGCCATGAACAATTAATGTAGAAAGATAGCCTAAGTGCAGAAGTGGAAGTAAATCATAAAGGCCGTTGGATTCTACGCCTTATGTACCAAAAAAAAAATCATATGGGAGTAAATTGATTCTTTGAGGGATATTTGGACATTGGAAGGGATTAGAACACCTTGATAAAAATATATGTATACATATACAAGGTTTTTTTTTTTGCATTACCAAAATAATTACAAGAAAGAGAACTAATTACCTCCCAATACTTTTCTCTTCTTTCCATGGATTTTACAAAAGGAAAATTTTGTTCCTCTTCTCGTATCCTCACTCTAAAAATATTAAGGTTAGGAACGTCGAAGATGATCATGAAGATAAGATGGTCTCGTTTTAGACGGACTGTGCATATGAACCCTGCACCCTCCTATGTGTGCTCCCCGAGTAGACGTTGTATTGTTGCAAGATTCTATTTGGCCCTGTGCACTGCTTCTTGCCCTTGGGCGTTCTATTTCGCAATCACAGGAAAAGCTTGCTTTTAAAAAAAAAAATTTTTTTGTGGTTCTCAGACGCCTTGACTTCCGGTATTTTTCTTTAAAGTTAAATGGGTTAGAAGACCTTATCTCCGCGATTTAATCCTCATCTCATGCTATTCCCTCTCACCTTTTCTGAAAACCCCATCGAATCCAAAGGAACGAGATAACAGGTAACCCAAAACCAAGGCAATCAAGAAGAAGCGAAGACTTTTCAACCTTCCAGATTTAAGGAAAACAACATCATCATGAAGAAGACCACCCGCCAAGCTCGTGATGACCCAGACAGCTAGAGTACAATGGATGATTAGTGACAATCGTCATTTATTTAAGGGGGGTAGCCCTACGAGATAAAATGTCAAAAAAAAAAAGAAGAAGGCAAAATCAAGGAGCAAGCACCCTGAAGACGATGACCTCTCCAGAAGGATAAGGATCTCCTTCCTCCCCTTTTTTTTTGCCTCCTTTAAATGCAGGTCCTCTCCCCTTCTGTCTACCCTCACGGCATGCACCATTGCTACCCACCTATTAGTATGAAAATTCTACAACCATATGTCCAATAGACAATGCAATTACTCCATTCTACGACGACGTGAAGATAACAATGTTAAAGAGCAAGTATTTGGAAGTCTACGATTTATCCCGAAGAACAAGGTTTCTCTCTTTCCTTTTTACTTCTCCAGGTGTTAACCCCTATTGTGCAGATTTTCATCTCTCCATGAAGCTAAAGAGCTATACGTCGAGCAACACCCTGAAACCCAATGCTAGCCAATATAGCCCACCTCCATTCTTTCTGCTCTACCGGAATCTCGGGGTCGAGATTCATTTAAGGGGGGTAGGTTTGTAACATCCTGAAAATTTGAATTTAAAAATTTAAAGCTTTTGAATGGTTTTGCGATAAATTTTATTTGAATTTGGATTTTATGGTGTTTTTCTGAATCTGTTTGAGGTTCTAAAAATTGAAGAAGCCATAAAAGAGAAAGACATGTATGAATATGCCCCAAAAGGGGAATGCGCAAATAATAGAAAACTAAAATTATAAATATGAACCCGAAAATATAATCCATAAAAGTAAGAAAGAAATTGATTTAGGACATAAAATATTATTTTTGAAAATAATGGCATGAAAGAAAACAACGGAAGCAAGTAAAAGTGATCACCAACATTAGTTGGAAATATTTGCATTAAGCCCAAAATGTCATCAGAACTTCGTGTATTTTTCTTGAATTTTGGAGTTTATTTCATATTTTTAGGAGCTTAATGAATTTCATATGCTTTTCGGAAAATAAAGAAAATAAAAGGAAAAACAAAATCCTCCTCCATCCGCCGCCAAATGGGCGGCTCGGATCCACGCGCTTCGCCTTCGCTTCGCGTGGCCAGCGTCAGCGCGCCCTCCGCCCGTGGGCCGCCGCCGCGCTCGCCTCCTGCCTGGCCCGCACCGCGCGGGGCGGCTTCCGCCGCCCGCACCTCTTCTCCCATCGACACTGGCCCCGCCAGCGCGTCTCCTCGCGCGCGGGCCCCGCTCCCAACCCCGCTCCTCCTCTCGCTCGCGGGCCCAGGCGCCCCGCGCCTCCTTCTCCCCCCCCTCCGATTCTTCTTTCCTCCCCCGTGAGCGCCAGCGCCGCTCCTCTCTGCCATGCGCAGCATTCTTCTGCCGCGTGGCCTCCATGCGCAGCCCTCGCCCATGGTTTTCTCATGTGCGCCCACCGTTTCTGCAGCCTCCCCCGAGACCATAAGAGCTCTGCCTCCCCGGTCTTTCTCCCGCATAGCACCCGCGCCCGCACCCACCGTCGCGCCCCCGCCGGTTCGACCGCGCCATGGCGTGCCCCGAGCAGCCTCCTCCTTCCTCCCGCGAGGAATCGAACTCCCATTGACTGAGCTCGTCGCACGGCCTTCTTCCTCGCATCCGGCCGAAATCCACCGCCGTCGTCGCCCCCTCCCCTCCGGTGCTTAGCCCTTCAATTCCGGCCACCGGGAGGATCTCCTCAACGCCTGGAGCTTCCCCGACCGACGGCCGGTGCCCTTCCCGCCGGTCGCGCCCTCCACGCGCGCGCCTCGCGCCACCGCCCGTGCCGTCGCCGGACCGCCTCGGCGCCTCCCGACAAGCCGCCACCGCAGTACGCTTTCTGGGGCACTCTCTCGCTCGTGTTTGCCTCCCTCCTCCGTTCCATGGGCGGCCGCCGCAGCCACGGCGTCCCCACGTTCGGCCGTTTCCACCGCCATCGGCCTCTCTGCACCGCCCGGGAGCCACCACCACCCGAGGGTTCATCACCTCGAGGGCAGCCCATTCGCCACATCCGCCGCCTCCGCCGACGGCGGCGCGCCGGCGAGCCCGCCGCGCCGCCTGCGCGCGCCTCTTCCTGTTTTGCCCCAACCGCAGCTCTGCTTCGTTTAAATTGATTCCCCCTCCTTGTCACAAAGTGGGCGCGGTTCAGTTGGTCATTAGTGTCTGTGGCTTACCCCTCTCGCCGCGAGGTCCCAGGCTCGATTCCGGCTGGCCGCAATTTTTCACCATATTCTGTTTTCATTTTTGGTAGCTCATTTTACTCAAGGAAAATTTTGGGGATAATGTAGAGGAGCTGATAAAATTTAATTAGAAGGTAAACAAGATTATTTAAGATTTTAAATTTGGAATTAATCCATGAGAGCCAATGAATTTCACTAGAATGTGAATAGAGTTGTTTAGGATTTAACATTTAGTTAAAAACCTCATGAGAAAAGGTAATGAACCTTATTTATCTGTATTAAATCTAATGATTAATTCAGGGTATTAATAAAGAAAGAGTGGCTTTTGGTTAATTACCCAAATTAGTAAAGATACCTTAACTATAACATATACATATATGCCCAATATTTGAAATGCAACCACTGAATAAATACTAATGGTAGGTTTTACTAATTAGCAAGGGTTGAACTATAAACTTGCTAGGCAAGCAAATTTTAATTAAAGCAAATAACAAATATTAGAATATAAACCCTATCAGTAGCATATTGCCGCCCATACAATCTTAAATAGTGGCTTTAATTTAATACCTATGACAATTATCATCATGCATGGCAGGCTCGAGTTATAAAGGGATAAAATATCATTAGCAGAGCACTTTAGAGAGCACTCAAATTAAAAGGACATAATAATATACATGTGCTAAAATGTAATAGCCCTAAGTCATCAAGTATCAAAAATAATCTCGCGGATATATAAATACTCTAAAGAAAACATGTAACCATTAACGTGGGTAATTAGGGTCGCATAAAATACTGCATCCCAAGCTCTGCCCCGATAGCTGAGTTTAAACTAGAATTAGAAGTGAAGCTAAGCCTAATAGCAGCTAGAGTATGAGCTAGCTAATAATAGTGCCATCAATTAAATCTTAACACTAGCTTGAGTACATAATAGTATTGGGCATAATTGTATATATAACAAGTTAGGACCCATATGAGTGGAACCTTATTCAACTCAAATTTAGCCTAGCTATGAATGAAGATACATAAAATATGATAATGGGATTATTAGAGATTCAAATTTGAATTAAATACCATATATGAATAAATATTGAGCCTTTGCTATTTATCTTAATCTAGTTAGTAAGTAAAGGCCTATATCAGAGATTATTCTAAAACCTAATACAGATATCCAAGTGTTATAATATCTTCGACTAAAAGATTTATAGAATAAGTACAGATCTCATTCATCAATCCAGGTTGCCTTTGTCATAACCTAAGTTGCAAGGAATACATACCCAGCCAGACTCATACTTCGCTACATAGGTCTACCCTAACTCATGGAACTCCCTTGATAAATACGAAAATAATAAAAGAGGTTATTAATAAAAAGATCGAACTTCGTCTTTCTCCAATCGGCTATGTTTGGCCACTTCTTCTCCAAAGTAAAATAATCCCTGTAGATACTTCCTCACTTATGATCCTTTATTATCCTAAAATTTTCCCTCACGGTAAAGCTATTCGAGATAATCTGGTTCTCTCACTCAAATCCAGCTATCATCGTGTTTGCAACACACTAAACCGAACCACCCTTCTATTCTCAAATCGTAATAAATGAATAGATTAAATTAAATCGCAACTTGAATTAATCGAATTTATTTGGATCTTTTGAGTTATTTGCTTTTATCTGGGTGGGTTGTTCGTCGCGTAGTTAGAAACCGAGTCCCGAAGAATGAATGGATCAGCGAGATCGAGATCAAGTTGAAGATAAAGTGGAAGCTCAAAACCATCAAATGATATAGCTTTGAGTGAGCTCAAGACCACGTAAACCGCGCAAAGCGAGTCAATACTTTGATCATGTTGAACCTACGTTTTCTGCAAATTACTTTTGTTTAAATTATCAAATTGCATGCTGTTATGTTATATGCAAATACATGTTAATTTAAGATTCTAGTTATATCCCATTGTGAACTTGGTTAATATTACCCCTCCTTTGGAATATTTGAACATGTGAACATTGTCGCCCTAGCACAAATTATAATAGTAACCTTTCGGAAATAAGTCCGTAATTATATGCCATGTGTAGTATTGTTTAGATATTAATGGGCGTGAGAGCGCTGAGCATTACTTTTAATCTGAAATGGTTTGGGGTCATGGTGGGAATGATGGTATATTTTGATATGATTATTTTATGCTCCCAAAAATCCCAACTTGCTTAAATATCCGAGCGGATGGTTTGGGGCTGGTATGTGGTGCGGTGGGAGCACAAATTATGGAGTGTGGTAGAACCGCTCGGATAATACTAAGGACTGAATCTTGTGATGACCTCCGATGTAAAATAGTACAACCACAAGTCTATAATGGGTACGACCAGCTGAATAACTTGCAAGGGTTTAGTTCAGATATCACCGAGGAAAGTGGGTGCCGGGTGTCTTGGTTTACTCACGATGAGGCACGGGGTGTCTTATGCTCGCACGGCGCAAGAGGGGCTTCGATCGTGGTGGTGTAACCCTTCAGCGGTGAAACCTCGGTGTGGGTGGTGTCTAGCTAGATCGGAGTAAGGTAAAGGCTTTGTGATAAGTTATCCGGGTCTCATGCCTAAGGAAGCATGTTGGCAAAAGGATAGTTTATCTCTTGTGGGTAAAGTGTGCAAACTCTGCGAGTTAAAACTATTCGAATAGCCGTGCCTACGGTCAAGGGCGGACATGGGAACTTAGCTGGATATAGTTACGCTTTAAAAACATTGGAAGCCGAATGGGAAACTTGAAGGGCGAAGGATCGCCTGGTTTGGAATTGTCTCGGTGTCGTCCAGTGGTAAGTTAAGCGCTATAACGTGAAGAAATTGCTATATGGTACAGATGCCATGTAACGGTGGATGGAATCTGAATCGATATTAGTAATGCATTTCCTTGTACATTATGACTTGTTCCAAAATTGCTAAGTCATAGAACTTTTAATTAATTGTATTCAAAAGCACTCTACGCAAAAATAAAATAACCCGAGCCTTCCTTTGATAAGTCATGCATACTATTTAATTGCATTACATGTATTGGCTCATGAGCACGGTCGGAGTGCTCATGCTCGCTTGCGACAAAATTCAGAATCAGAGTCAAATCACCTCGCCTCAGAACAAGATTGGACAAGTTGGCCGAGAAGATAAAGAAGTCAAGGGCTAGGTCGCGAACCTCCAGTTGGTGCTGTGGGCATGTCTGAAGGTCCCACCTGTGTGCCGTTCTTCATTGCTGCAATTTAATGATTTCGGCCTAATCGCCCATGAGTAAGTCTACTATTAAATTTTACGCTTCCGCATGATATGTATTCGATATTCATTATCAGAATCGTGAGCACTATCTACTGATCCAGGGAATAGTGCAGAAAATCACAGAGGAATCCGGATGTTAATATCTGGGCTCCTACAATGGGCTGTATGGGGCGGACCTACAAAATTATGAATGGACTATGATCCGAGCTCCAGGTTTGAAGGAGATGGGTTTCCTTGTGCTCAGGAGGTGCATACGAAGTGTATATAATAGGGAGATAGGTACGAAGAAGCTTGTCATCGAGGCAGTGACAACCACATGGTTGGAGCTTCGAGGGAGTGTTTCTCGGAGCTGAGAAAGGTGATTGGCAATGTCTCTTGGGGGCAGTACATAGAGATTGTAAGCAATCCTGGTGCGACTCTATATGGGAGGTCGATAGTGTATATGTAGTTTATGGAGAGGGGGAAAGCCGTTGAGCAGGGGTGAGCCCCGGTGGGAGTGGTGACTTGGAAGTGCCATTGTTGGTTGGTGGTGACGGTGTGAAGCGTAATGTTGGTGGCGATGGTGGTGGAGAAGTGGAATCTGCTATTGGTGTGCATGGTGGTGGTGTGGTGGAACATGGTGCTGGTCAGGATGATAGAGGGAGATGGTGGGCAGTGCGTATTGACTGCCATGAATATTTAGATGGCCTATCGAATGGAATCCATTTCGAAGAGGAGGAGGATACCGACACAACTGGTAGGTGGAGACGAGTCTCGTGTAGACACTGGTGGGGGCGGTGCATCCGGTGGCATTGTGTGAACGGATGTTGAGTATGTCTCCTCTAGATTTGATGATGTTGTGTTGGCCTTCCTAGTTCTACTGTCCGAAGATGGCTTCGAATGGTCTTTCGACAAAGACACTCGATGGAAGGGCAACGTTTCCCCAATAAGAGTGCCATGTAGCAAGCCATTGCCAAATATGCTGTCTACATAAGCCGCATGTATTAGGTGCACAGGTCGAAACCTGACACATATGTAGTGATGTGTGTGGACGGTTCTTGTCCTGGGAAGGTCCGTGCATAGAGATTCAGAGGTGGTGCAACAAACTTCCTGATAACAGTGGTGAAGGATCACACTTTTGAGATTGTGGAGCCACTGCACATGCACAGGAATGTGACCTCATCAATCGTCGCCAGCCTAATCAGTCACCTCGTAGTTGCAGGCGTCATAATTTCACCAAAGCTATTGATGGTCGATGCTATAAACATGGTTGGTTTCCCGATAAGCTACGGTAAGATGTGATGGACGAGGAGGAAAGTCATATATGGAATGTACGACACGTACGAGGAGGTTTACGACTTTGTGCCAAGAATGTTGTATCAGATTGTCGAAGCCACTCCCAGGACATATATAAATAAGATGGAGAGGATGCACCCTTCGAAGGAGGCCAATTGTTCAATCTTTGACCGAGTGTTCTGGGCATTTTGGCAGATGGTTGAGGGGTTCAAGTATTACCGCCCAGTGCTCAAGATGGATAACACATTACTCTCTGGCAAGTACAAGGGTATGGTATTGATAGTGGTGGCCATCGATGCGAACGACCAACTACTTCTAATGGCCTTTGCAATTGTGGAAAATGAGAACACTAATAGTTGGTTATGGTTTTGGGCCAATGTGAAGCAAGCAGTAGTCCAAGATCAGCCTAATGTCTACCTTGTCACGGACAACAATGCTAGGCTGCTGTCGGCGCTGAGCACCATGCAATAAGGGATGTATCCACCCTTTTAGTGGAACGATGTGAGGACCCATTGGTGCATGAGGCATTTGGCGGCAAACTTCCACACCTGTTTTTGCAAGAAAGAATTGATGAAGAAGTTCAAGAATCTTTGTATGCAGAACTAGAGATGCAAGTTCAATGCAATATGGAGAGAGTTGGACGAGGAGACCTCAAGGACTATGAGGGAGTCACAGGCAGCGGAATTGACCATAGCTCAAGCTACTTTAGCAGCAGTGGTGTGAGTTCACCCAATGGATCAACTTGCATGCCCTGTGCTAGAAAATGATCACCGCTTCATGACACTAATGTCGCGAGGTACAAGATTATGATGATGAATATGTCTGAGGTGTACAGTAGTGTGCTGAAGGGTGTGTGCTCTCTCCCCATCACTACATGTAGGATCGAATACTGCAATTAGAGGGGGGTGAATGATTATCGCCGCCTTTTGGAGTCTCCTGATGGTTGGTGAAGATTTTGATCGCTCGGTGGTAAATCGTCTTATCAATTGCTTTGTGCATGATCGCTTGATCGATCGATTTGTTTGACAGCTCGCTCGATCACTTTGTTGATCGCTCGTTGTCGTGAGATCCAATCCACCTATAATCACTAGCGCTCTTCAAGTAAATCAAGAACTAGATTGATTGAAGATTATCTTTATTGCAAGATCTCTATGAATTTATAAAGTGCCCTTACAAGCACCCCTAAAAGCCTTCTCAATGAAAGCCCTCTCAAATTGACTCAAACTTTCTCTCCTAAAGCCTCTCTACAACCACACAAAAGGCCTTACATTAACCTATAGCTTCTCTATGCTTTTATAGGCTAACACACCAAAACGTGTCTACCTCAAATACAAACTCAAAACTTAATCTCTTCTAAAAACCAAGGGACTCCTTCCACAACTGGTCGAAAATTTGGTCTAGCCTTGCTAGTTCAATCATGGGACGCAATTGGTCAAAAACACTTCCTCATCTTGTCCTTATTCTCTTTCTTTGCTTTTCTAAAGCAGAATTGAACCGAATGACTATCTTTACCACAATGAGTGCATTAATACTTAATAAGTGGTTGTATCAGCTGACTTTATAGATCTCAGTTTGCTAGAAAACTCGTTTGCAATAACAGCAGATCTAAAGACAATTTGTCTTGGTTCAGACTCTACTTCAAAATTTCCTAGTTCGAGTACCTTGACAACTTTAGAAGGATTTTTCTTAGCATGCTCAATGAAATTAAATCATAGATCATAATTTTTCATACAAGTTTTTGACTTGTCTAGGAACATATTCAAATTCTTTTTGCCAAAAGAAAACCTCTTTAAATTGTTCTTAAGGTACTCATTTTCTTTAGACAGTGAGGAACATGATTAGCACTTGATTCATTCATGAGCAAGATCCTTAGAAGCACTAGACCATACCAATCTCTCCTTTTTAGCAAAATCATTAAGTTATCTAGTCAATGCATCTATTTTAGTGTTAATCTTGCGACAGTTAGAGTAAGAAAGAGTCTCATGATAAAATATTTGTTGACTTGATTCCTGAGATGAATTAAGTCTAGCTTGCAGCAAATCATACTTAGATCATACTCTAGTAGAGTTAGACTTAAACTTTTTAATTTTATAATTAGCAAGTTTAAGTTTTCCATCATAAGACTCATGTACCATTCTTAGTTGATCAAATCTATCAGTTATATCTCTAAATTGAACTAAGTTAGTTGCATTAACTGATCTTGCAGTTTCTAATTCAAAATCTAAGACTTAACAAGTTTCACAAGAATCATCTTTAGAAATAGATGCTCTAAGTCTATTGATCTCATAGTTTAAGCTTTTGACTAAAAAATTATTTTCTTTAATTTATTTTTAGTCTTTTTCAATTCAATCGCAAGTTTAATTAAATCATCTTCAAACTGATCATACGATGATCTTACCTCATTGAGATCATGGTAGTCGTTGTCGTCGTTGCTTGCCATGAAGCACATGCCTGTAAAGTCATCGATGCTTTCTTCTTGCCTTGGCATCATCATTGTCGTGGTTATCGTCATCGTAACTCTCAAAATCCTCGTCACTCAAATCAAGGCGTGACAGCTGATAAAACCTTTTTAGCGACTTTGTGACGTAAAGATCCACCCTTGGTGTTATTCTTGGATGATCAACGAAGATAATTCCTGCCTCTGTTTACCTTCCCCTGGAGCTTGGGGTAGTCCACCTTAATGTCGCCTAACTCGCTACACTCAAAGCATCTGATTGGACCTAAAGCGCCACCTCACTTCCTCATCCTCATATTATTGAGTGCCTTGAATGCATATGAGGGATCAATACCAAGTCCTCTTTAGGAAGCTGCTCAAACTATTCCTATGCGGAAGCAGCCTACACGGGATTAGTCAAAATAGACAGGGAAACACATGCCAATGCACTCGAAGTAGCCTACACGGGGTTAGTCATAAGTGCTAAAGGTGAAGATTTATAAATCTTAGATGGCAAAACTTTTATCTCATAGGTTTTTAATCTAGAATAAAGATCATATATGGTTAACATATCTTGATCGATAGTTTGATTAATGGTCGTAACAACCATCAACCACTCATATCCTAAAGATCTCAAAATTTTAGTTGCATTATTTTCATCAACAGGAATAATATTAACACCATGCAAATTACTCAAAATCATCTCAAAACAAGCAAAAGATAATCAATAGATCGACCAGGTTTCATAGCAAAATCTAAGTACTCTTTTGATAAAGATTCTTACACACTTTCTTAATCTTAGTTGTTCCTTCATGCAATCGCAAAGCGTTTTTCATATTAAGTGGGCAGAATTAATATGAGCTACTCGATCAAATTCTTTACGAGAAATTCCTTGAAAAATCAAATTACAAGCATGAGCATTTAAATCAACATTTATTTTATTTTCGGTGGTGGCATCAGTAGGAACCACATAAGGTTGAGAATTTTTTTTCTAGACATCACTACCTTGAGCCTCAATGTAAGCTTGCATATGACACTTCCAAAAAGCAAAATCAGTACTATCTAGCATGGGAAAGATTCACATACCTCTCTAATTCCATGACTACCTGCTCTGATACCACTTGTAGGATCGAATACTATAATTAGAGTGGGTGAATGATTGTTGCTACTTTTTGGAGTCTTCTGATGGTTGGTGTAGATTTTGACCGCTCGTTGGTAAATCACCTAATCAATCACTCTGCACATGACCGCTTGATCGATCAATCTGTTTGACTGCTCGCTTGATCGATCAATCTGTTTGACTGCTCGCTCGATCACTCTGTTGACCGCTTGCTGTCATGTGATCCAATCTATCTGCAATCACCAGTGCTCTTCAGGCAAATCAAGAACCAGATTGATTCAAGATTATTGTAGGATCTCTGTGGATTTATAATGTACCCTCACAAGCACACATAAAAGCCTTTTCGACGAAAATCCTCTCAAACTAATACAAGCTTTCTCCCCTAAAGCCCTCTCTAAAACCACACAAAAAGCCTTACATTAACCTATAGCCCCTCCCTAGTTTTATAGGCTAATGCACCAAACCGTGTGTACCTTAAACACAGACTCAAATAATCTCTTTTGAAAACCAAGGGACCCGAAACCCTTCCGAGCATAGTTTTATTCAAACTCTCAATCTTCCAAGTTGTGGACTCCTTCCATAACTCCTAACTCAACACGTAACAAAGTCTCCAGGATAGCATCTCCTGTATCTTTATCACGAATCCTCACCTCACGTACTGAAGCCTCTAGGACCGCACCGCCTATAGCTTCTCCACGCATCATCACCTTTGATTTCCATGACATCCTTAACTGCCTGGATCTCAGATTTTCCCATCCTAGTCCCGGTCCTCCTCCTCATCGACCATGATTGTCTCCACATCCAACTTGCACATGCAAAAGAGCAAAGAACATTTTCCTCAACACAAATTCCTTACAACTTGTCTGACATTAGTCCACACACTCACATCACACCCTTAACCATCCAACAAGATCAACCAGATCAGCCACGACCACAAAACTTATCACTTATCACGTTTGACCAATTGTTCCCTGCAGTCGAACCAGCTTCCCAAGAGACTTTCGACCAGAGGTTTTTGGTCGATTAGACCAGTCGATGGTAAGACCATTTTCACATAGTTAGTCAAATTATTTTCAACCAGTGTCGTCCATGCGATCCGGCCGATCGGCTATCAGACTAGCTCTATTGAGGAGGTCAGACCACCTTGTGGTCGAACTGGCTTTTCAATGACCGACTAGTCAAAATATGTCAGATGCTAATGCTTCACTTAAATATTTATCAGTGCATGCTTTTGCTCTTATTCGTCAAGTATCTCAGTACTAGACACCTGAATCTTTATTGTCTAACCCCAGTACTATGGTACCGACGATTGTTCATGCTCTGTAGGCTCGACGTAAGAGGAAGGAGAACATATGGTTCATTAACTCCGGTTGTTCTCACCACATGAACGGAGACTCACAATGGTTCTCCTTCCTCACTCGTGCCCCCGGTGATGAAATGATCATTTTTGGGGACAACTCTCAATGACAAGTTCTTGCTAAAAGCATCGTGTGCATCAACAACAAGTGCATCTTAAAGGACGTCGCTCTCATCATCCTGGTACTAGACTTGACAATGTAGGTATACAGGTAATTAACGCACTTGAGGACACCTTCTATGACTCCGACAATAACAACAATTTTGAGAATCCTAAGTTTTCTGATAATGTTTACAAATTATCCAAAGCTTTATGTGGTGTAAAAGGGCAAAGTAGATAAAACATTGTTTACTCTCAAGCATGGCAATAATCTTTTACTCGTTCAGATCTTTGTGGATGATATCATTTTTGTGGTTCTTCTCATGCTTCGTTTTCAAGTTTTCACATACTATGAGCAGGAAATCCGATATGAGCATGATGAGAGAGTTTACATTCTTCTTAGGCTTTCAAATCAAGCAATCAAAGTTGGGTAACTTTGTTCATCAAATTAAGTACACCAAAGATCTACTTCGTCGCTTCAACATGGGGACAGTCAAACCAATTTCCACACCTATGGGGTCTATGGCTGTGTTGGATCCCGACAAAGATGGAGAACCTGTTGATCAAAAGGTATACAGAAGCATAATTGGCAAACTTTTGTATCTCATTGCTTCGAGACCAGACATACGCTTTGTTGTGTGTTTTAGAATTTGGCTTATGGTACTCTTCTTCCTCATGCCTTACCCTTAGAGCATATTCAAATGTAGATTTTGGTGTCGTAGAATTGATAGGAAGAGTACTGCATATGTCACTTTTAGGCACATCTCTTGTTTCATGGGTTTCTAGGAAACAGTTGTCTATTGCACTTTTGACTGCTGAGGCTGAATATGTAGCTGTTTCTTCTTGTTGTTCACAATTGCTTTAGATGATAGCTATACTTAAGGATTTTGTCTTAAAATTGGATAGTGTTATACTTTTTGTGATAACACTAGTATTATTGTATTGCTAAAAATCCTGTGCAACATTTAAGAACCAAACACATTGATATTCACTATCATTTTCTTAGTGATAATGGGGAAAAGGTAGATGTCATCTTGCTTTTTACTAACTCCGATTCTCAGGTTGCTGATATTTTCACCAAACCACTTGATTATTCTCATTTTGCTCACTTGTGTGGTGAGTTGGATGTGATACATCCTGTGGGATTATTCTGAGAGGGAGCTTGTTGTTTAAAAATTTCATAACCTTTGTTTATTATACTTGTCAAATAATACATCAAGTCCAAGTCTTTGAAATCAATTAAGTAGTAGAGTTATCTTTATCATATTTACTCATTTACTTTGTAGCTATGGTCATGATAGGTTGTAATCAATTTGCTATACATGAACTAAAACATGGCATAGCAGACGACTTTGACTAGATTGATTGTAGATAGCACTTTACGATGTTCACCTAAAAGGATTAGCTCGGTTGTGAGTCTTATTTTAAACCTTGGCTATGAGGCTCGTATGTTTCATATTGCAATCTTTGTATGTTCACTCAAGTTGGCATGTTATAAAAAAATAAAAAAATGAGAAAGAGAAGATTGAAAACATGTATGCTTCAAGCATGCCATGGTTAAACAAAAGACAAAGCACAAAACGTGCTCAAATGAAAAAAGTATGCTTCAAGCATGCCACCATTTAAAAGAAGATTGCTACAAAGATGGTGTCAGAAAAGAAGTATGCTACAAGCATACCAATGCTTAAGATTTGAGTGTGGAGCAATAGGTAGCTATATGAGACTGCTAGCTCGTCAAGATTTAAAATTGGCTTCACTTTTAGGCTTACTCTTTTCGGTATGATATCCCATTATGCTCTTTATAGATTAGTGCAGTCATTGTTGAGATGCTTGTTATTAATCCAATTGGCTTAATCATGCTTACGACTTGTTTTGACTTGCTATATGGTATATGGTTTTATATGATCTAGGGAGCTCTACTCAAAAGATGGCTTAGTTAATAAATTAATTGTAAAAATGATTTGGGCAATCTACAAAGCTTCTGGATATTTACTTTCATTATTCCTTTTTAGAGTTATTCATTCTATGGTGTTCTTAATGATTTCATTGCCAAAGAGGAAGAAATTAGAAGAAATGGCAGATTGGGGAGGAGAAAAATGAGATTAGGGAGGAGAAAATTTTCTTGCTTGTTTTGAGGGGGAGTTTTCTGAGCTTTCTGTTGAGATTTGTGAGCTTCAGCATGGTCTACAGCTCTTTCTTTCGGCTTTGCTATGGTCTATAGCTCTTTCTGTTGTGGTATGCAGTCTACAGCTTTGAATTTTCCCTTTTGTAAATTTTCTCATTCAAGTGTTTTTGAAGTATTGCTAATGTATTCATCAAGGGGGTGATTGTTAGACCATGTGGTGGTCGTGCAATAAGTGATGATGAATAATTGATATTTGGTTTTTTTGAATTTGCATTTGTGAAAGTTCTAGTCGATGCGCTATTGTTGTTGTTTTCAGGATAGTAGATCTAGTTAGCAGACGTCGATCCACGGCAATTGACCATGATAGGTAGACCACAGCAGATGACCAAGGCAGGTTGACCACGGAATTTCGCTCATGGCAGAATGACCACAGGTGAACGACCATGGTGGAACGACCTCAGTTTGGAGTTTTTAGAGGAGTCGAAGACCCCAGAGTTGGAGATTCGGATAACTCCGTTGTAAGCTAAGATGAACTGGTTGTATGACATAGTGAATTGGTCTCAAGATACAATGGACTATGGTCGGTAGTCTGTAGGCTTTAACTAGGATGGTTGGGGTCGTGAGCATCAGTGAACCGATCGGAAAACCTATGTCAATTACTTGCTTGCTTTACTTGTCCATTTCTCACAGTGTTGCGACTATTGTTGGGTACTTGGTGAGATTTTCAAATCTCACACTTGCTCTTTTCATTCTTAGTTAAAAGACCAGTGGAGTGATAACATCATGCATGGGTGGGAGCACTCAAGTTTTCCACACCATGGCTTGCTACTATTTGTTATTTTATTGTTCTTTATTTGGTTAGAAGTAGACTGGTACCATATTTCAAACATTTATTTCAACTTCTGTTGGTTCTCTATTAAATTACTTTTAAAGATTTAATTTTCTTGTGATTTCTATTGTTGCTTTTATTATGATTCTTCATTTTGGCGAAGATGTTCCATAGTAGTATCTTACACCGGTATGTGGGGTGCTACACATGGCCCAGTGCGTGGATCGTGCAGGCCAATCCCGGCAATGTCGACTCAGTATATTTAGGTAATATGATTTTTTATCCATAGTAAAATATGGACATTCGACTAGTATATATATATGTATTTCTACGAGTACACAATACATATGCAAAATGATGCACCGATCTCAAAGCACATTGTGTGTTGTAGATGGTGCACGCACGTCAATGCATACATGGGGAAACCACTCTCATTTATTTATATAGTTATGTTTAGACTCCTTTGCAAACAATGATGGTTTCTGGCTTAAATCAAAAGTCGTTTGGGATGCGTTGATTTCTTAACGTGGATTTTTTCTTTTTTTTTGTATTATACATGGAGATATAACGATGTTTTCATTTGTCCTATTTTTCTTTATTTTTATTTAATTGAATATCTCAGAAAAAGCTAACAGCTGCTATAATGCCACTTTAGCTAAAAACCACAACACTTCGGAATATAGCCTTAAAGGTTTGTCCATTTTGACCTCATGGTCTTATGTTTCCATTTTGTTTTCTATTCTTTTAAAAAATTTGAGCTCCTCAACATCATCTGTGGATGCAATCAGAACATATATTGATGAATATTGATTATCCTATATCCTACTCTATAATTTTTTTTCTCGGAGTCGAAATTGAACATGGATAGTACTGCATATCCATTTCATATTGGCTATGCAAGCCTTTAATCGATCAATTAGAAGGAAATTATTGGTTTCTTTTACACCCCTATACAGGATATTAGACAACAATAAGAGCGAACACGAAGACACTAATCGTCAAGATGTCAAAGAAAGAGCATTTAATATTCCTCGTTTGCTCAGATATGACAATCCAACTATCTATTATCCTATTTCTAAGTAAAGTCACAATAGGTTTCTAATACAACCCGACATACGGACACATATGGACAACTATCATTCATCCCATATTCTAATGTGCATTTTTGCTCGAAGTCGGACATGGATAATACCAAAAACCTATTTGTCTCTTTTGTATTCACTCTACAAACCTTTGGTTTGTCGATTGGACAGAAGTATCTGCTTCGTTTGTATACTAACTATCAACTAGCTAAAATAAAAAAGGAGTTTAGAAAAACAAAATTAGAAAAAAGGACTTTAGTAGTTTAGTATGATGGGCCAAAAGAAACAAGAACTGGGGTCCGAAGACAAGAACCGAGACCAAATCTGATTTGCAATGTTTAGCCTCTGAGCTTACACGGCCGAAAGCAATTATGAAACCTATTGGGCTGTCACGAAGTTTCAGACGTACAATTAACATGGCTCCCGACTCCTGCACGAATTCCTTTGGGCCGACGAGATGTGCAGTTAACATGCTGTTGTCTTCCTGCAACGCAATAGTCCTCTGTCCCTTTTTCTTGCTCCTGTATTCTGCCCGAACTGAACTGATTGGCGTTGTGTCCTGCTTTACTTTAGTCCAAATACAAATAGGGGTGAAAAATGGTAACGAATAATTCGTTTTATCTGATATTCGTATTCGAGAAAACGCGAATGTGGTAAGTAAAATCCGTATTCGAAAATGTTCATATTCGTATTTGAGAATATTCATATCCGTATTTGAGAATATTCATATTTGTATACGTATTCGAGAATATTTGTATCCGTATTCGTATTCGAGACTATTCGGTTCGTATTCGATCTATTTCTAGAACCCATGAAGAATTCGTATGAATTTTGTGATTCAAAATTTGAATTTAGGTGGTTTAAACCCGGTAACCAGTCAAAACCGGTGAAAAATTGGCAAAACCGCTAGGAATCTGTTTTATTCGATATTTGTATCCAAGAAAATCCGTATTCGAAGATATCCGTATTCATATTCGAGAATATTCGTATCCGTATTTGAGAATATTCGAATTCGTATTCATTTTAAAAATATGGATTTGCATTCATATTTGAAACTATTCGATCATATCCGATCCGTTTCCATCCCTAAATACAAAGATGCACAGCTCCCATACGGCCTTGTTCTTCTCAGCTTCTAAAAGCTGCTTTTCAGTTTTTTTACAGTAACTAGCTTTTAAACGGGATATTTTTTTAAGATAGAGTCTACTAGTTAATTGTAGTACGTGCTGTACCGACTTCATTTATATCGACAAAAACCGCACGTGAATTTCTGTTACACTGTAATCTCTCGCACAAACAACCTAAAAGTCACAAACCGCAGCTAATAACTATAAGTATCAGCCAAAAGGAACAGACCCTACGTAGCCTACTCCAGTACTATATATTAGTCTATTACTAATGTGATTTTGTTCAAAAGCTTAGCAGAGCATAAGTTAACCGGTTCGATCTTGCATGCTCGCTCGCTCGCTTACCATCCAATTCCAAGCCACTCTCCTCTAAGTCCAAACGACGCAATATGTATGCGTGGCACGGCATGTTCTCCATGTCCATGGTGTTCACAGCTCCCGATCGATTCCCGAGGCGTTTGGTGCGAGGTTTCCCTCCAAACGTACGTACGTACGTGCGGCGGCGCCCACTGATCTCGCTCGCTCCGCCGTCCGTCCGTCCGTTCGATCCGCGAGGTCAAACCATCGTGCGCGCGCCGGGAAAACGACACGACAGTCTCTTCGGCTAACGCGCATGCTTACAAAGTGATCCAGCCATGATCAACGCAACCAGTTAACCACCACCACGGAGCACCAGCAGAGCACACCCCACACGGCCTGCAATGAAAATTGGAATAGAATAAGTCTATAAATCCTTGCTAAAGTCTAGGTTTCAACCTCCAATTCTAGAGCCGGATGTTTTACAATCTTCATATATCAACACCATTTATTCTGCCCCTAAGACCGATTAAATATAGTTTTTCTCTGAGGTGGCACTAACATGAATGTATTTTTTTATATAAGCATTTTTAGGGTGACATGGCAACCATATTACCATGAACACCAAATAAATTTTTAAAAATATCGCGGGGTTCACCCGTCAGCCCCTTACTCCTCTCCACCTTCCTCTATTATCTTCCCCTCCTTCCTCCATTTCTCTCCCTCTCTCCTCCATGGCTATGGCCATGAGCACCTCTGAATGTCGAGGCTCTGCTCCCTTCCTGCTCCCCACCCACCTCCACCGCATCTCATCATCCTCCTCAACCTTACCCTCCCATTTGCACTTCGTGACACGCACCTCAGCGCTAGTGCCGGCACTAGCACCGACGACCACCCCCAATGGCCGCCTCTCCCATCCAGTCTCCTCCCCTAGATCCGGTCGTAGCTCCCAGTGACCGTCTTAGAGATGGCGTAACTACCAGTGACCATTCCCAGGTCTCAGTAGAGGCAGCGGCGCAACTACCAGCTAGAGGCAGTGCGTGGCTGGGGAGGCGGCGACATGGCTCACGACTAGGGAAGTAGGCGGTGTGACTTGCGGACAACGGAGGCAGCGGCTTAGCCCCCAACTGGAGGCAACATAGATTTGGTTGGAGCTTAGCTGCCAGCGTCATCCTCAGCCTCCTCCTCCTCCCTCATCGGCCAACCACAAAATCACAACGGCACGACTACCATGCTGCATTGCCAAATCCATGTTCTTCTTTGAATCCAACACCCCAAATCTCCCGTGGGACCCAGCGCTGCATGACGGGGTGACTCGGCAACATCGACTGATCCCATGCCCAAAGTCCCCGTCACACCCGCACAGACCACTAGTGCGCCAACGTGGCGTGCGATGTCAACGACCTTATGTGGGAGGTTGGTCATAGCAGCCGTTGCCTCGTGTGCACCCATTGCGGCCCTCGCTTCCTTCAGATCCGATAGGAGGCGGCGAGATGGCTAGAGTTAGAGAAGAAAGCCTCGGCAATGACGGTGCAGTGGCAAGGAGACGAAATTGGGTGAGGCCTTTTGTTTCCGAGGTTGTGAGGACTCTCCTAATGCAAGGAATCGGCCATAGTCCATTGAATTGGGAGATCAGGGCGGTGGCACATTTGACTGGACTTGGAGAAGATGAACAAGGGTGGCAGCAATATGGGAGGAAGAGAAGAGGTGTGCGTCGCGCCCCATAAACAATCAATGAGGTAGGAGGGGAGTAGGAGGGGATCAGGTGGTGGGAGGTGCTCACGCATGACCACATCCGTGGAGGTCGTGGAGGAGAAAAGAAGGAGAGGAGGAAGTAGAGTGGGGAGGAAGATAGAGGGAAGGCAAGAGGAAGAAGGTGGAGAGGAGGCTGACGGTAGCCCCATCGTCAATTTGTTTTTAATGATTTATTTGCTGTTTTACTGACTAGATGCCAGCTAATCTTAAAATTAGTTCATATGTCAAAACCACTGTTACGTATGTGCCACTTCGGATGAAAACCGGGCTAGAATAGCATCAGAGGGTAATATATCCGGTTTTAATAGTTGAGGGGTGTAAGTTATCCAGTTTTATAGTTAGATAATTATGATAGTTCAGATGGGTAAAATAGACTACTCGAATCGAAATCGATAATATCACTCAACTAAATTTTTTTGTTAAACTGTCTTTGAAAAAATAGTATATTTGGTGTATAGTCGGATCGATGTAACTTTTTTTTTTGAGAACATGCAACAAATCGATGTAATTGGTTTGATCCACCAACTAAATTTTGGTATATCCATGAGATCGAAAGTGCGTGCAATTAAAAGCGCAAACCAAGGGATGAACTTATATAGGTGCCGCTAGATTGGACTGAAATAAGTTGGTTTATGGCTGAAGTTACATCAGATTGGTTGAAATTGCACTGTAGTTGATGATGACTTATTTAGTGTAACTAAATTTATAAAAATTTAAAAATAAAAAATATGGTAGCCCATCATGGACAATGCAAATGAATACAGGAAAAAATAATCGGCAAAAAAGCTCAAAAAATCAAAAACTCAAAAAAAGATGAAATTTAGAAATAATAAAAAATAAGTCAGAAGTCAAACCAAAATAAGCGAGGCAATAATCGTTTCAACGACCAGTTAATCCAGGTACGTACAACTGGAAGGAGGATCGATCAACGTGATTCAATATGATCAATAAGTTCATGCGTATATTGCGAAGCAACATCAATCAACTACCGATTAAAGATCGATCCCCTCACTTCCCGTCGTCGAATGTTGATGACCACTGGCGGATCGATCCCGTTTAATTTCATGTGACGCCTTTTAATGGCGATCGAGACGCCATGCCGGCCCGTCCGGCCAGCCGGTCGGTTGTCCTGGACCATGGAACAGAACAATTTCAGCCGAACATGCATGCACTAGCTCACCTGTACCGCCAAATGCGTGTGTATGTCAATGAATCAATCATCTTCTTCTCCTGCATTGCCAGAGTATAACCGGGACCAGATGAGATCCAATGATTTGTGTTAGTTGCACGTAACAGTTCTGGGAGAACGAGAGGATCAGGGGCTGCTTGCATTGATTTGCAGCTCGCTTGTTTGATAACTTGCCGCTTCGAGTAGCACATGTATGTGCTTGGCTGCTTGTCATGGGACTGTATTGCAACCTTCTTTCAGACCAGGAGATTTTTCCCGAATTTTATAGGAACTGAACTATTTTCTATAAAATTAAGGTGAAATTACTATAATATTTTCCCGTGTGGGGCTAAGAGATTTTTTTCCATAAGAAACACAAATTTTCAATTTGGGTTGACAAAGGTACATTGATTCTTTTTTTCAAGAATGGATTGTGGGCAAAGCTTTCCCAAGAATTGTATCTTTTTGTCAAACCCTCAATCTCTGAGAAATCGTCAGAATAATCCCTTAATAGTGTTTTTTGTGTGCTCAGGACTATTTTTGAACCCTCGATCTCTTCCAACACAATTGGGTCCCTTACCAGTTAGGCTACTGGCTGGTTGACAAGGATTGACATCATTGTTTTTACCACCTAACGAAAAATACACTTTCATAGTCACAAAGATTATCATCATTTTGCATGTGCTTTGATCTCAAGCATCGCAAATTTTGACAAATTATTGCGTGCATTTCTTCAAACTAGCCGAGGACCACGTGATAAGATCCAGAATTATTTATGATGAACCATTATCAATATTTATGGAGTTAAATTTTAAATTTGTAAATGATTTGATTTTCTGCCTGTTGTTAAGTTTCTGGTGGTATGACCGGCTTGGCTAAGCAGTCCGAGCAAATTGGTCTGACCAGCTCGGTTGAGCGGTTAGACTGGTATTCCTCTAGTTTTCAGCAGTAAGTTCTGAAATTTGTAAAATTGATCAAGGATTGGGTAATTTGGTCATATGTCAGTGCATTCATATTTCACGAAGCATATCTTAGCAAGAGTGGTTCAAGTTATGAAAAATTTATGCTCAAAAATAATTTTTTTATTTTTAAATGTGCAGGGAAGCTTTGAATCAATCATGGTCAACAATATGAACTGGGACTACGCTCATGGAAGCCTTCTCCTCCTGGTGCCGCCATCATTGAATGACGGGTTGGAGAGGTGGGAGAGGAGCGCTCGATGGGAGGCATTGCGTGTGGGTGTTTGTGTTTTTGCCACCATGGATGAAATCAAACGATAATACTTGATAGCATTCTGATTTATGAAGATCCGATGGTAGAGGAGCGTACATGGAAAGCTCGCATCGTATATCTGGGCGCTAGTACATCTCTTTTATTGATTATTTTTTGGTATTGATACCGTGAGGATGTCCGGTGTAACAGGAAAAATTCAGATGCCCCACTCCCCGCTATCCCACACTTCCCCACTATATGCTTATCCTATCCACCACTCATTTCTACCTGCTCCTATCTTATCCTACTAACATGTTCCATCTCTCTCTTCTCTCTCTCCCCCATCCAATGAAGTAGCCATAGAAGCTTTCATAGTTGAAACTACACGAGTGAGCGGAGGTCTCATCTCCCGTGGTTGCTGCTTTCTCGCTGACCGTCCGCTAAACAACGAGCAGAGGAGCGGTAGGGCCCAAGGCAGACAGCCCGGCCCAATGACAAGGGCGGATGATGTTGGCTAGTGACGAGGCCAGTGTGCTCCCCCTCGAAGCGCCCGTGAAGAAGCATCGCTTAGTCCATAGTCCTCAACCGATAAGCTTGATCATTTTGTTCAGTACTGTGATTGTTCTAGGCTTATGTATCAACTATCATGAGAGAGAGAACTCCGTTTGAAACGGGATGGAGATCCGAGCCATGACATGGGCCGTGATATAGGCGGAGTCGAGTAGATGACAATTTTTTTTGCCAAGAAAGTAACAATCATATAAAAATATAACATAACAATACAAAAAGTTACATTTCTATTAATTTAAATTTGGCTCTGTACCTACCAGAAAGATCATAGATGTCAATAATTTAATAAAAACAAACTTTGCTCTCTCATAAGTAGAATTAAATAAATACTTTACAAGATAATTACTAAAAATACTTAATAGCTAATTAAGGAAAATAGAAATATTAGAGAGGGCTAGCCCCTGCTCGTCCCCTTGTCTCCGCCACTGATCGGCGTGAAAATGGACGACGCGTATTGGACCAGGAAGATATCATGTTGGAACCGCTACCTAGCTTCCCAGCGAGTCTAGCTAGGAGCCGAAAATGGATTTCTCCCATCTGAAAGGGCGTATCATCTCCGTGGCCCTGACGCCGTATGCCGGCGTATCTCACTTCGGAGCGTCAGCATCAAACTAATTAACGGATTAATTAAGCTGCGCGCGCACCCAATCAATCAAAAAAGATTGATTAGCAGGCTTAAACATCATGCATGGTTCTTGCTTGCGTGGACGGTTAGGGGAAAGGGAAAGAGAGTGGCGCTAATCGAAAAGGTGGTGAAGCTGGAGAGATGCGCTCAATGATTAGCACAAGGCTCCTAATTACAGCAGCTCACATGGCGACGGGGAGGACGATAGCGCCAGCCCAACCGGCAGCCACAAATCCTGCGCCAACCATTCACCGTTGGATGCGGGGGTACGTACCGTCCCTACGCGGTCAGCACTCGATCGGCGGCAGCAGCAGCAGTCAGCCTCCGAAAGTGGAAAAATTCTATTGTATCCCCATTGCACAATTTAATTTGTGTAACGAGCAAATGAGATAGTGACATGTGGCAAAATTATTGTAGTAGCTATTTTAAAATTATTTTTTTCGTACGATCCGGTACAATAGCAAAAATAGAACTATTATTTTTGTACATGCTACAGTACATTACTGTTATATTTTTACCATATGTTATCATCTTGTTTGCTCGTTATATAAATTAGATTGTGTAACAGGAATACGATAGAATTTTTCCCGAAAGTGAGCATTTGGAGCAGGCCAGGGACCGGGACACCTACCTACCGACTCGATCGCTTGGAGAAGAGAAAAGGCAGCGTTTCTTCTATGCTTTTGCAATAGGAGAACGAAATCAATTCACTTTCGCAATATCGGCGGTACATATATAGCTAGTGGTTGGATGTTGAGAGAAACGGAAGATTCTACTGTGTGCTTCTACTTTCTAGTCCAAATAGAGTTAAGCACTTTGACTGGTTAACATTAATTGGCTGTTGGTACATGTGCAAAAATGGTTTTGTCAATTTTGCAACAGTATTCTCTAAAAAATATATATCGCAACAGTAGCTGATAGATGACACTCGAATATCTTAGATCCCTACCAACCGTAGGACAGACTAACGGTGTGGCATCTTGTCTTTCTGGTTGATTATCAGAGTTTAATTTTCACTAAGCACAAGTTTAGTGGGTTATTTGTATGGATTTTTCGCTAGTATTTTTCGAGATTTGGGTTGTAAGCCTTAAGATAATTGCACTAGCTAGTTGTTTCCACTACTTAAAAAAAAAAACTCTACAATTACATCGTAATGGTAGATGCAAATAATACCATGTCATTTCTTAGTTTTTTTTGGTGTGATTCCATAAAAACAGTATAAGGGATAGCCAGATTGCTATTTGAAATCGCTAAAATGATTTTGCTACAGCACTTGATTGATCTCAGCCGCTGTTTTTTTTTTCCATCGGACAGCCGAGAGAGAGAAACATAAAAAAAAATCCTTGTATGCTATGACAGAGGATACGAATCAAACTGACCCTAGCTGCATTGATTCACAAGCATGTACTAAGCAATTTCTAGTTCACAGCCTGAGAGTGATTGTATCAAGAAATCTTTCTTTTAATAAAAGCTCATAGGTTGTCTTAAAAAAACATGTACTAACCTGACCTGGGATTGAAGGCTCATAAAAATGAGGAACTACTAATATAAATACATATATCATCTTAAACCGAGGCGTTATAATGGGAACAGGATGATAGGCTAACACCACCACCCCCGCGCAGATGGAACGGGAATGGGTCGAACGTTCAAACTGAAGTAGAATTCCTTGAAGATTACCATTGGGAAAGGGGGTTGGCAAGCCCATGCCTACCAACGCCGGTGAAGGCGGGGGCAGAGAAGAAAGGTTGATAGCGGTAGTCCCCAACATCGATAGATCACACTGGCGACACAAGTAGAGGGAAGGGGGAGAGGGGTGGAGAGGTAGGGGGAGAAGTGAGTAGAGTAGGTGAGGTGGCGGTTATGTAGGTGGCCAGTGGTGAGGCAGGCAGCTGGAGGCAGTGGATAGGGCTAGTGGTGCCCAGAGAAGGAAAGGGGGAGGGCGTGATAGAGGAGAAGACTGGTGGCTTCAAAGTGGAAGAAGAAGAGGTGGGGCAGCCTGAGGTAGGGACAAACCATCGAGGGTGGTGGATCTAGAGCGATAGTATGGCCGAGACCAAGAGAGAGAAAGAGCATGAGATTGATAAGAAGGGGAAAGACGTCGTGGTTGAGGAAGGTGGAAGAGGGCGTCAGCGGTGGGGATGGCCAACGGCGTTGGCAGATCTGAAGGCGATCCAGGTAGAGAAGGCCTGGCCCTAATAGGGGGCGTTGGGATCCGATGGCTCAAGATCCGTTGGAGCGGGCGACGGTGGCGTCGAGCTCAGGCGAGCGCAAGTGACGGCGTGGAGGTGTTGGCTCCGGCGGGCACTGGCACGGGCGATGGCATGGGCGCACGACAGCCTAGCGTAGCGCGGCAGTGTGGAGGAAGCCGAATCAGGCGCGAAGTCACCGAATCCGAGCAGGAGGCGACTGGAAGATAACGTGAAGACGGTGGGGGAGCCCGGATCCGAGGCAGCTCCCCCGAGCTTGGTAGCGGCAGCGGCAGCACCAGATTCGACAGCAGGGGTGCTGGAGGTAGCCGAATTTGGTGCGGTGGCGCCATCCATGCCAGATCGACGAGGAGATGACCGTCCCCGGGAGTAGAGACGCTCCTCTCGAGGGCAGCGCAACGGAAGACAAGCAAAGCTAGGTATGAACCTGGGGCTTTGATACTATGAAGGCTTATAGAAATGAAGCACTTATTTGATTCATTAGTATACAGTGATATATATACAATGATGACGCTAATATGGATATATGCAGCAACTGCTAATGTGAATACATACGTCATCTCGAACCAAGGCGTCATAATGGGAAGGAATGGTAGGCTAACAGTCACAGTGGAAATAGAATGGTAGGCTAACAGGAAAAGATATGCCATAGAGGAAAAAGTTAAATCAAGGAGAATACTATCTTTTATACTGCAATTTGGAATGGATATGTTCCACTCTCCCTCCTCTCAGGCGGAATCGCATCTTTCCAGCAAAGGAGAGGAGCACAACAACTTACGAGGGCCCAAAGACTCAAACCACAAAACTGTTCCAGAACCCTCCGATTATATGTCTATTTTTTTTCGATCTGCAGATGGAGCGGATCGATTCCAATTAAGCAAGTTCGTCCTACGCATCAATGATTATCATTTCGAATGATTGTGATTTTTAGAAGCTACCAGTAGCCAACTCGATGCCCCAACTTTGCACAATTGGAATGCTTAAAGTCGCCCTCCCTCTTTTTTTTACGAGTTGTTGATATATGCTCTCTTTATTCTTCTATTCGACAACATCGCCTTGAATCTTGATGAACAGATGAATTATTCTTATGGGTGCATGTTCTCCCCGTTCTGTGTTATCTCCCGACAATTGTCGGTCGAGAATGTTGTTACTGATCAGCATGTGAACTTGGTCCATTTGTAGAACGTTAGTTACATGTGTGCTAGAGAACAAATTAGGCAGAGTAGAACAAAATCGTCTCTGTTCTTCTTGAGAAATGACAACGTGAATCACAAGCGAGATTCACTCCCAATATAATTAACGTAGTACTTCTACAGAAGGACAGAAACAAGGGAGTTTCAGAAGAATACCATGAGAACTTTATTGTTTCAAGGAAAATTCCTATATTAGGCCTATCTTGAACACACAAATTTTATAAGAATTCCACAGAACTTTTACAAAAGACAGTAAATTTAGTGTAGTATCTATCTATCTATTTATTATATTAGTAAAGTAATAGAAACATAAGCATCTACCTTCATTCTTAAGGGCTAGAAATTCACACATTAATCATAAAAAAGAGAAAGATCTACACCATAGATTGTGATGGGTTAAGATTATCACGGTCTAGATTAAAAGAAAGAGCCCAAGTCATGTACAATACATTAAATAAATGGAATTCAAAAAATAAAATAAAATTAGCAATTTGATTTCCATACAAATTCCTAAATAAAATCCATAAATAAATTTAAGTTAGAATACAAATTAAACAAAAATTAGCAACAAAACATAGCAAAAACTCCAACAAAATTAACTCAAATTTGGAATAAAAAATAAAACATAATGAGAAATTTGATTTTGATACACTCCAAAGTAAAATCACTAAATAACTATAACTCAGAATACAAATTAAAGAAAAATTAGCAATTGGGTATGCATATGAATTCCAACCAATAATAACTAAAATTCAAAATAAAAATAAAATAGAATTAGAAATTAAATTTGATATGAATTATAAAGTACAATCCCTAAATAACTATAATTCAAAAGAAAAAATGAAAGAAAAACGAGCAATTGGACTTGTATATGAATTCTAACAAAAAAAATAATTGAAGCCTTGGAATAAAAAAATTGCAATTTGTTTTCCATAGAAATCTAGAGTAAAATCCCTAAATAACTAAAATTTGGATAAATAAAATAAAATTAGCAATTTAATTTGTATATGAACTCCAATAAAAATAACTAAAATTTTAAATAAAAAAATAACGTGGATAGCATGAATGGTGTTGGAGGATACATTGACCTACGGGGAAGCAAAGGGTTGAGGTGGCAGAGGTGGAGATGAGGACAATATCGCGTTGTTCACCTTAGCTGTTCGACGGGACAATGTTATATTGTTTGCTAGAGCCATTAAAGAGAAAGACTAGTGTCAAAGAAGCCAAGGGTCGCGATAACGAGTGATGAGCGTTGGTGTTGTTGAAGAAGTCAGTGACCAAAAAACTTGTTGATGGAGAAACCTCGGTAGAGAAGAGATGAAACTTTCCATTGAAGACGAGCTATAGACGATATCGGCCATCGGGTAGTTAGGAGCATGCCATTGTTGTTGAGAAGCATGACATAACCAGCGATGGTTGGAATGTTATCCATATCGTTATATAATGACTAAAGCAGACATGCGACATCAGTGGAGATCGATAGAAGGCCACCATGGTTAGTGAGGAGACCACAACATTGAGTTGGCAAATATCAAAGAGGAGGGCGACAGACACAGAAAAGAGCACATCAAGTACGTATAACATTATGCATATGTATATACATGTATGTATCCATATGAATAGAAGCATGGGTGCAATGTAAGAAGAGGAACAAAGAACTTCAAGTAGAGATGGTGTAACCGTATGGATAAGCTCAGAGCCACCAGAGAGACCATGATGGTTGCCCCTAGCAAGGATTGGTGACGATTACACATGTATGCGTGTTTGATGTTGCAATGGTTAGCATTACGTAATAATTAGAGAGAAGTAGAAGATAACTATATGGTAGAGTATTGCATAAGACAGGTAGCAAGTAAGAAGGATTGATCAAGAATTAGGCTTGGTGTTAAAGCAGAAAAGTTATGATGGTGAGAAGAGATAAAAGGCACATAGTTTGGTAGGGTAGTCGTCATATGAGGGAATATAAGTTCAAATTAGATCATCCATGATGCATCGGTGTATCCATGAGCAAGGTACTCTAAAACCATGTAAACTAATAAGATAATATACCACACATAATCGAAGTATTACTTGGGATTAAATAAACATATACGTACATACATATATTTTAGAAAAGAGTAACTAATGGAGAAAGAATATGGTCATACGACTATATGATCCATGCACGATGGATAGTGGTTATGGTCATACAACTATATAATCCATGCACGATGGATATTGGTTACATTTCTAAGAACTCCAACAATTTTCTCAATGATTTTCTTCTATCAAAGCTCATGCTTTAGTTGCATTCCTCAAATCGTATTTTCCTTCGAGGTTCTATTGTCATTTCTAATACTTATGATGTCTTAAAATCTAAGTAGTCTACAATATACGTAAATATATTCTCAAACATCTAAATTATATCATTCGATATTAGAATATTTGAAACAAATTTAATTGCGTAAATGCGTGGGCCACCCTGCTAGTTAAAACAATGTTAAAAAAAGCTTTCATGTTCACTTTGAGAGGCTAGAAATTCCCATATTAATTAGATAAAAAATTGCACACTGATTATTTTGGTAAGTCCAGATTATAACAGTGAAAATTAATCTTTTATATATATATATATATATATATATATATATATATATCAAAGTTGCACAAAAATGCAACTATATTTCCAACCGTAAACATTATAGTTGAGTTGTATAATAAATATAATTATATTTTCAAATTTAAATATAGTACAATATGATCTATCTAACCGGCGTAATTGCACAAAAAAATCAGCTATTTCTCACATGATTCCAACGAAAAATCATCCGTTCCAAGCAGAGCCTAAACTCAAAACCACAGTAGAAGCATATTCACAACTCGTTTCGACTCAGGAGTTCCTTAACAAATTTATAGCTAGGGATCATTGTAATTCTTGCGAGATGCCATGCATGTTCCAAACTGAGGCCCAAGCGATTTTTATGAAATCCCCGTTCACGCAGATCGATAGAAGGAACAGGGAGTTCATCGATTAATGCTATTTTGTTCGCACCATGCACGCGTGCGTACGTGGTGCGTATGGTATGGATGTGAGATTTGGCTTGTTGGTTGTTGCAGACCAGTCAAGAGACGTACGGGGTCCAAAAGTTGACAGCCGTAACACAGGTACATACCTGCTGCTGCTATAGGCACCGTCACCTACCGCTAATTACCATCTGCGTTACCAATCAGGGCATGTTTTTTAGTTTTTAAAAAGGAGTGACTATTATACAGTGATTGAAATTTTTATCTTTCGGTCATCTGAAATTGTACTATGAATCACTTGAAGTTACAGGTGATATTTTTGGAGGGGCTGCAACTTCAGTTGATTGATTCGGAATCACTTGAAGTTGCGTGTATTTTTGGAGGGCTGCAACTTCATTGATTGAGAGTGCAATTTTAGGTGACTGAAAGATAAAAATTTCAGTCGTCATGCAATAGCAAAACCGCTTTAAAACTATTTTTGTTTTTTCGATAGTAACTAATTTTAAAACGGAATGTATTTTTAAGATGAGGTCACAAGTTGATTATAGTACACACTATAACAACTTCATTTATATCGGTCAAAATTGCATGCGAGTTTCATCTCGTGTTTTCTCTAAAAAAGTTTCAAAAGCTATAAATCATAGCCATAAACCATAAATCGTAGAAAAAAAAGCCCAAACACACCACCGTAACGACGAACACTAGACAACACGTTGTACTGGTGGTGGCATTTCGTACTGGTACAGTGGTACTGCATCTCCTACCTCACTCATAAGAGTACATCAAAAGGCAAGATAGATAGATACAGGAGTCAGCTTGAAAGAAGGTCCAATAGTTGGAGTGTTAAATAATCGAACAATTTCATCCCCTGGGTCATAAGTTAATGCAACAACGGCAAGCGGCAGGCGACTGGAGTGGACGCTATATAGTTCACGGGCAGAGAGGTTCGCTGCAGTAGAGGTGGTACTACTGCTGCTGCGACGTACTCCAAGTCAAAGAAGTGGAGAGAGCGAGAGAACGAGCTAGCCAGCAATGGCTGCCTTGCTGATCAGGGGAGTGGCCGTGGCCGCGCTGGGCATTGCCTCCCTGCTCGCCCTCGGCGCCGTGGCGCAGCTCTCGCCGACGTTCTACGACGGCAGCTGCCCGAACCTGCAGTCCATCGTGCGGTCGGGGATGGCGGCCGCCGTGCGGCGCGAGCTGCGGATGGGCGCCTCCATCCTCCGCCTCTTCTTCCACGACTGCTTCGTCAACGTACGTACGCCGTCAAAACTCGCACTGCTCTGTTCTTGCATTGCGTACTCCTCCTCCGGCCTAGCTTGCATGGGTAGCTGAAATGGGAATCACAATTGCAGGGCTGCGACGCGTCGGTGCTGCTTGACGACTCGTCGACGCTGACGGGGGAGAAGAACGCCGCGCCGAACGCCAACTCGCTGCGCGGCTACGAGGTCATCGACTCCATCAAGTCACAGGTCGAGGGCTCCTGCCCCGGCACCGTCTCCTGCGCCGACATCCTCGCCATCGCCGCGCGCGACGGCGTCAACCTGGTAAATGGAGTAATTACCATGCCCAGCGAACCTTTTTCTTTTTACTATACCTGCCGACATCCGTACAACGAACTAGCTGCCCAGTGTCAAAAAGTCGCTCCATTTTAACAGCGCACGCGCGACAAACTAGTTCAGCACGTGCTCGTGTGACATGTGTGCCATATTTGTACTGACTTTTACTTATTTTCAGTTGAATAAGCCAAAAGATAGTATCAACATTCGATTTCTCAAAACGACTTCTTCACCTCACTTTAGAAATAAAGCAAGGGTCACAGACATATCATGCATCCCATTTATCTTACTTCCGTCTTATGCACGTATCTCTTCCTCACTTTTTTCAAAGCTCACTTCGTTTTTCTAAAAGCAACTTCTTTCTGTCACTACTATTTATTTTTAGTCAAAATCTATCAGCCATAGCTAATACAAACGCCTTCTACTTACAGTGAGGTTGCACCATACAATTGGAAGCTTTATGTGAGGTAGCTAATTTTGTCGTGCATGAATGGCTCCATAAACGAACATTTAGAGTCTGTTTGGTTGCCTGCATGCGGATGGCTCGCACCAGCGTATGCAGTGAGATGGTGTTTGGTTGGCTGCGGAGAGGAGAGAGCTCGCACGAGCGGATGCAAAAACAACCGAGCTAGGCTGAGGAGGACGCGCCGAGGAGCTTCCTCCTCACTGGCTACGCCATGCAAATGCATCGCCTTATGCGAGCAACCAAACAGGCCCTTAGCTATCGCTACGCTGCTCGATTACCATAAACGAACATTTTGTCGTGCAAATTGTAGGGTAGAACTCGAGATTGACGCATTCTAATAGAGTGTGTTTGGTTGCTCAATCTCCTTCGCCCCGGTGGGTGGATCCGTATAATCGATAAAGAGCCTGCTTGGTTGTTCAGATGAGTGGATGCACTGCATGAGCGGATGCAAAATACGCCTCATCTCGGATGGGTGGATACGCTCAAAATGAGCTTCACCGCCATCCTAGATGGGTTGATGCGATGTATCTTATGCGGTTCCACGTGTCGCCTCTCGAGTTTGGTAGATCGCATCCGCTCATACAGCAACCAAACAAGATCTCGCTTTTTTTGCATCCGCTCATGCAACCTCACCAAACATCTTCTTTTTCTGAAATACGATTCCACTCAGCCTGCATCTACTCAGTCAGAATATACGATACAACCTCCATCCACGAACTAAACACACCCATAGTGAATCACAGAAGCAGTACAAGTGAACACAGTTTGGCTCATTTTTGTTGCACTGAACTTTGTAACTAATTTTCATGCCCTTTTTTTTTACATGACGTACGTGCAGCTGGGCGGGCCGACGTGGGCGGTGCCGCTGGGCCGTCGCGACGCGCGCACGGCGAGCCAGGCTGCGGCGAACAGCAACCTGCCATCGCCGTCGTCGAGCGCGAGCACGCTGGTCTCCACGTTCTCGTCCAAGGGTCTCGACTCCCGCGACCTGGTGGCGCTGTCGGGCGCGCACACGATCGGCGCGGCGCGGTGCGCGAGTTTCCGGTCCCGCGTGTACAACGATAGCAACATCAGCCCGGGCTGGCGCGGCGGCGGCGGCAGGTGTGCCCGGCGCAGGGCAGCGAAGGCAACCTGGCCCCGCTCGACGCGCTGAGCTCCGTGCGCTTCGACAACGGCTACTTCCGCAACCTGATGGGCCGCTTCGGGCTCCTCCACTCCGACCAGGAGCTCTTCAGCGGCGGGCCCGTCGACTCCATCGCGCAGCAGTACGCCGTCAACGGCGCCGCCTTCTCCCGCGACTTCGTCACCGCCATGATCAAGATGGGCAACCTCAGCCCGCTCACCGGCTCCAGCGGCGAGATCCGATCCAACTGCAGGAAGCCCAACTAGGAGGGGCAGTTGGCTGGTCTTTGAGATTCATGCTGACATCAATCGGTGGTTTGGATCGCTCGACATTGCCAGCTAAGAGGAGGGAGCTCGCAATTAATAGCGTAGCGAGATGCGTGGCTCTTTTTTTCGTGGAAAGGGTGGTGTGGCGCTGTCAAGGGACGGAGGTGGGGGCCGGGACACATCACACTGCATTGGCATTGCTTGATCTGGTTGCATTCTTTTCTGTAACATATATGATGATACCTATAACGTCTCCACTTTTAGGGGCGTTGTGCTTCTTTTAGAACTATTCAGCTGTAAGATACTGTAGTCGAGTATACATCATTATCATTATATGCTTAAATACAAAAGCCAACTTCATTATAAGATAACGGCTTATCAACCAGGTCTTACAACGGGGCGTGCATCCCTTAAATATATTACAATACAAAAGAACACCACAGGTGTGCCTGAGCGCAAAACAACCCTAAATCCAAACATCGTCTACTTCATGGTATTCTTCCATGTCGTCCTCATAGACTTCCGCATTTCCTTGCCACGTACTTCCTATTAAAGTTTTTAGCAAGGATGAGTACAAACAACTATACTCAATAAGTCATATAAGAAAATGCTATTTAATTATATGCAAGGATTTCCAAGGGATGGGAGTATAATGGTTTTATTTTAAGTGGACGCAATTTTAGTTGTAAACATTTTTTAGCATAAAATCATAAACTTCTTAACGAAATTAGGGTTTCAACAACTTGATTACCAAACATAACAAATCCAAATCTACTTATACTTTATTGTTGAATTCACCCATTAAACACAGCTTCATTTACCGGAAGCATGACGTATTCAAATACCATTAAATTTTGACTCTGCAGAGCTACCCAGCTTTACCCACAAGATCTCTTAACCCCCTCAACTGAGTTAAAAAATAAGACTTTTCATTGCTTAATTCTTTATATAGCCTCTACCCAATAGGTCTTTGATCCCAACAAACTCGAGTGACCGTGGCCTCACCCGATTTGAAGCGGCCTTACTGGTGTTAAGTATGGTTATACCCCCTTCCATACCACAAAACTCCCTCAGTCTCTCCCACCCTTTGTAGATATTCAATCGAACTTGAGCAGCTACTAAACTAGATTTGACGAATCAACCTTATGGTTGAGTGACCGCTATGTTCTTTACTTGGCATAAGGTTCTAGTCTTTATATTTTCACTAAGGTAACTTCTATCCACAAACCCTTGTTTTAGTGCCCATCCGCACTACCACCCTTCCAGTCCAAGCCACCACCCTAGGATAAGGTCATGGGACCCAACCATGTCATGGCTTCCCATGATATCTCTTTATCCTAGAACCACTTTTAAAATTCTATCAGCAAAATACCAAATCTCTTAGTAGTGTAAAACTATTGAGTTCTTGATCTACCATAATTATTAAATAGTATATTTATAACAATACTAAGTCTTGGCAAGGTGAATATGGCCATCAATTGGAATTGGGCTTTATCAATTGGTAGGACATAACTAATATCTTGTTATTATAAACATTTGTTGTACATGAAATAATAATAATACACAAATAACATAATGAAAATACTGATAAATAAATAATTAAAGGAATGTAGGTTCAATATGATAAAAAAATATGTGCCTTGCCTTGTGGATCAACGTATCTATAAGTTCATATTCTTCTGAGTCTTGTGTTTGTACTTGAGAATCTCTCTCTTGGATTGGCTGGTCTGCGACGTCATGAGCTAGTGCAATGCAAGAAAATAATTCAACTCTGTGCTCGAAGGGTTGAGCTAGGAAAAAGAAAGAAATAAAATCTAGAAAAATAAAATAAAATAGGTTTAGGGTTTATCGGAATTTGGTATGTGGAAACGGAGCTGAGAAATGGATAGACTGGCTTGAAATGATTTAAATGGATGTATACGTGCATTTTAGGGTTTTATGAACAGTAACAAGTAGGGTTACTGTTCATCGCGGTTTTACTGTTCATATCGGATTCGGTTACTGTTCTGAGAGATCATGTGGTGGTGATCTCATGTGTGTGATGAGTAATTGTGATGGTTTAGGTGAGTCGAGTTTGGCTTGAGTGGTTGAGTCAGTCGTTGCATGGTGCGACGGACTCGGTCGGTTTTGGTCATTCTGGTCAAATGGGTTAGGATGCATATTCGATATTTTGATGTGTTTGACTTCGTCATGAGTAAGTATGATGTGCTTATGCTATTTACGCTTTCATGTATCGAGCGGTGCTATGTGGCGTGTTTCTTGTCTGTGTGATCGCGGGACGTCGAGGCGAGTCGTGGTGAGACACGGAGGATCGGACTAGGCGCAGTGGCGCCGAGGTCGAAACGATCGGGAGGTGTCGAAGAGCAGCGTGGACTCGAGGTGGTTGCGGCGTGCGAGACAAGGAGCGCGAAGCTTCGGAAGGTGCGGGAGGCGAATCGGGAAATTCGCAAGGCTGCACAAGGAGCGGGCTCCGTTGATTTAGCGCGTAACGGGTGGAGACCCGTTAGCCATGGGCTATAAATAGGTGGAGAGGGCTGCATGCCTCCACATGGATTCTAGAGAGAGTTAGGGTTTTCTTGAGTCAAAAGAGGCTTTGAGGGTTGTTTATCTCTTTGCTCTTTAGTGGTTGAGGCAGCAGGTGTTGTGCGCCTCGTAGCTTTCTCTGTGTTCATCCCCTCTCCAAGAAATATGTAGTGAGTGGGTTTCTTGTGTTCTTGTGTGGGAGAGGGAGAGGATTGAGTGGAGAGTCTTGTAATCATTTCTCTTGTTTGAATGTCCATGCGTATCGGGACTCCTCTGTATTCATTTAGTTTCAATGAATGAAATCTCTGAAGTTCTCCCGTGCTCCTGTGTTCTTCGATACCTCTGTTCTTGATTTCTTGATTTCTCGTTTTCTTGTTGGTTGTTGCTGGGGAGTGCCAAAATGGGTTGCTCTATGTTGGGATAGTACCTCAAGATCATTTGATCAGTTAAAATCCCAAGAACCCATCTTTAATTTCAGTTTTGGCTTTTTGAGGTTTCCCTGTTCTTCTTCTGCTTTCTAGGGTTTTGATGCTATTTGGAATTCCCTTCTTGAGAGGCTTTGAGTTTTGGTCTAAAGTGTCCTATGGCTATTGCTAATGTGTCTGCAAAGTATCACGGCCATAGGATCAAAGACGTGGTGAGAATTTGAGTTTTCGTCCAGGCTCTCTGTGATTTTCAGATTTAGGCTCAAATCTGAAATTACTTGTCTTGAGATGGATTCTCTTGGTCTCTAGCCTCCCCTTGCTTTTTAGAGTGTTTATGTGTTTCTTTGGGTCAAAAAGAGTAAGAAGAATTCATCCATTTCTCTGTTTTCGAAGATCTGAAGTTATACCCAGATTTCAGGTTTTCAGCTTTGCCCTCGGGTGGCCTGGAACCAGGGGAGCGGTCAGACCGGCTATTACCCAGCGGTCAGATCGGCTATTACCCAGCGGTCAGACCGGCCATTATCCAGCGGTCAGACCGGCTATTACCCAGCGGTCAGACCGGCTTTACCAGCGGTCAGACCGGTCCTGGGGTTTTGCTGCTAAAATTTTCGTTGTTTGCGTGTTGGTTCTCTTTTACATTGCGGTGGTTATTTCACGGTGCTTGAGTTTCCAAAGAGTCTTGCTTTCCTCTTCATAGCTTGTCGTAGCTATTTGGAGATGTAAATTTGCTTGTGAGTACTTGGGGACGAATTTTTAGAAGTCGACATTCACCCCCCCTCTGTCGCCATTTTGGTCCTACAATTGGTATCAGAGCCGGTTAGCTCTAATTCATAGATCTTAACCGGTCTCAAGAGCCATGGCGACGGATAAGTACTCGACCAAGCCGCCCGTGTTCGATGGCATCGATTATCCCTTCTGGAAGAGCTGAATGGAATCATACATCCAGGCCCAGGGGTATGCCATCTGGCGCAAGGTCAAGGTCGGGTTTGAAGTTCCTGCCGATGAGAACATCAATGCCGGGAACATGGCTGATGTTGAGGCAAATGCTAAGGTGAGGAACATCATTATCCAGGGCCTGAGTCGTAGTGAGTTTGACCGCATCTCTCATCTTCCGTCCGCTTGATATCCGGAGACCTCGATGCATACCATGAGGGCACCACCCAGATTAAGACGGTGCGACAGGACCAGTTCAAGCGGGAATATAACAAGTTTGAGATGTTTGCTGGTGAGTCTTTAGATGAGTGTTTTGCGCGTTTTCACAAGATCTTGAGCAACCTCCGAGCCGTCGGTCTCACATACTCCGACTCGGATAACGCTCGACAGATGCTCACTGCACTTGATCTTCGCGTTTGGGAGATGAAGGTGACTACCATCAAGGACACCACAGACCTCTTGATTTTGACGCTTGACGCGCTGTACTCGCGCCTCAAGACGCACGAGATTGACATTGTCTCTCGTAAGTCGAAGTCTCAGTCGATGGCTTTAGTCACCGATCCCACCTTGGCTTCGGTCACTCTTACGATTCGCTGCGGTTTCTCCTTGCTGCTCTATGTGGCGAAGCGATGATCGTTAGAGCGGCTCGAGGATGAGCAAGCGCCCTCCTAGCTCGGAAGTTTTCCCATGTTTACAAGAGGAGGAGGGACAGAAAGAGGGGAGGTCCGTGATTTGCTTCGAGTGTGGTGGCCCCAACCACATTCTCGGCAACCGCCCCCAAGCTGGAGAAGGGCAAAGCTGACTTGGCGGTTCGAGCAAGAACGACTACACCGACAAGAACGCAACAAGAAGCCCCAGCGCATCCACAAGGCAAGAAGAAGTTCGCGACCGGAAGGCCAAGAAGGCTGTTCCGCTGCGTCCTCACGCGTTCGGCGACCTCGACCTCGGCGAGGTGGAGGGATGGAGCGGCGATGACGGGACGGGTGACCAAGACCCCAAGAGCGGCGGCGACTTCTCGGCATGTGCTTCATGGCCTCGAGGGTGAAGCGAGAGGCGAGTTGTACTCCGACTCGGACGAGGTATGCCCCACCTACGACCAGCTCAATCATTCTTTTCTTAAGCTAGGTGGTTTTCATGCTAGAGCTAGGGCTAGGTGTACCGAGTTAGAGAAGGAAGTAGATAGACTATCACGGGAGCTTACTTCACTTACATCTGCTCCCTCCCGTGATGATTGTGATACATATTGTGTGCTCTGTTGGGTGACATGGAGAAACTAAGGACCTCGCATGATAGTGTGTCCTCCGAGCTTGATATTGTTAAGGTGGAGAATGTTAGTCTGCTTGCTGAGTTAGAGTTGAGTAGGATGGTGGTTACCCTACTTACTACTGATGAGACTACTTCTCCCACCTCATGTGAGGTTAAGGACATTGCTGCTAGAGGACCTTATGCCATGCTCCTTGATCTGCCCGAGTCTTGTGAAAATTGCAATAATTTGAAGATGAACTTAAAACGGGCAGATCATAAAATTGCTGAACTACAAGCTTCTTTGCTTGAGCCGATTGATTCATGCTTGAACTGTCCTAAGTTAACTGCTGAACTTGAAGCTGTCTCCAAACAATTTCAAGAAATGATTGATCATGACAGGAAGTTGGCTCAGTATACTTCTAAGGACCCTGTTAGCTCACCATGCATTAATTGTAACAAACTAAAATCTGACTTGGTTGCATTGGATGAGAAATGTGTGAAGCTAACTAAGGACCTACTAGAGAAGCCACCATCTGCTTGTATTGTCTGTGCTGAGAAGGGGGAGAAGCCCCAGGGTAAGGTTGAGACGCTTAGCGACGTGAACCAACCTGCTAGTAGTAGGACTGTCCATTCTGAGTCGGCTGTACGTGCACAAGCCATTTGTTCCTCTGCTATTAGTTCTTCATCTGCTTCCTTACCTCCTGCTGTTCCCTCTTCCCCTGCTCTTCTTGCACCTCTCTCTTTTGGGAGTGTCAGTATCTTATGAACACTCTTGAGAGATTTGTAGGTGGCAAGAAGAAGCTTAATCTTATTCTAGACCAGTCCAAGATTTGCAAGTTCAATCAAGGTCTAGGATATGATTTCTATGAGGATATGAGGAAGCATCCACTTGCTATTCTCCGACCCATCGTAGGAGGTGTGATCGAGGTTGAGCCCAGATCTGATGAGGTTAAATTCAAATCAGCGGGCTTTGTCCAAGGGATCTTTGACAGCAAGGTGATTCCACCTTTGCTTCGGCCTCTCAGAAGGCGAAGTCTCTTCGTGCTACTTCCACCTCTCAGAAGGTGAAGTACCACTACACCTTCTGTCAGAAGGATGGGCACTCGATCGAGAGATGCTTCATGCGCGCCAGGATTGCGCGAAGAGACCGTCTTGAGGCACTTAGGCGTATTCGAGGTCAGCCCGGATCTGAGTGCACCTAAGACTAGCACGAGTTCGAGTTTGCTTCAGCGGGTTTGGTCGACATCGAGGACTTGGTTTTTCCGAGTCTTGGTTTTCATCCTCATGCTGCTCGGGTTGTGGCGTTCGCGCCCCGAGGTACATCTCGTTTCCCCATCGAGATAGTTACCACGGCGTGATAAGCGAGTTGCGGTGTTTGACTCGCTTTCCCATAGCAATCGGACCTAGCAGCTTCTGTGTCCGCACACGGACCTTACGCTTCTTTGAGTCACGAGAGCGTAGGGTAGATAGAGGTCGATCGTGCTTGGCGACTTCATCCGCTCGACATGTTGTTGATATTGGGTGCCAAAATCACTCTTGATTTACCCGAGATCGAGACTTTACTCTCTGTTTGACTCAGGTTCGTCGGGTAGGGAAGGAGAAGGTTTGGCTTGTAGACTCCGGTTGTTCTCGACATATGACCTGAGACTTCCGTTGGTTCTCCTCCCTAGCCCACGCTCTAGGTGATGAGACGATCACCTTCGGAGACGCTTCGTCTGGGCGCGTCATCGCCAAAGGTACTGTGCGCATTAATGCCTCTTTTATTCTTAAGGATGTTGCCTTGGTTAGTAAGCTGCAGTACAATTTGCTTTCCGTTTCTCAGCTTACCGATGACGGTTTCGAGGTGAGCTTCAACAAAAACAATTGTAAAATTCTTGATTCTTCGGGTAGTCTGGTTTGCAGGATTTCTAGTTTTGGGAGGATCTTTCGTGCTAATTTTTCTGAGTCTTCTAGTGATCCTCTCAGGTGCTTAGTTGCTTCTGAGTCCCGCGACCTCTCTTTCTGGCATAGGAGACTTGGTCATATTGGATTTGACCACTTGACTCGAGTTAGCGGCCACGATCTCATTCGTGGTCTGCCGAAACTCAAGATGGTCAAAGATCTAGTCTGTGCTCCATGCCGGCACGGCAAGATGGTTGCCGCTTCTCACCCTCGGTCCACGATTACTATGACCGATGCCTTTGGGACATTGCGCCACATGGATCTGATGGGACCGGCTCGAGTGCGATCGGCAGTAGGGAAGTGGTATGTCCTTGTCGTAGTCGATGACTTCTCGAGGTATTCTTGGGTGTTTTCTTAGCCTCGAAGGATGAGACATTTTCACATTTCCGAGGTCTTTTCGGTAGGCTTCTGTTGAGCTCCGGGTGCCTTACGAGTGATCCGCAGTGACAATGGCACGGAGTTCAAGAATTCCTACTTGAGAGTTCTGCGGTGAGGCAGTGTAGAGCACCGTTCTCTTCTCCATCGTCCCTCGTGAGAATGGCGTTGTGGAGAGGAAGAACCGTACCTTGGTCGAGATGGCCGGGACGATGCTTGATGAGTACTCTACAGGAAGTTTTGGGCTGAAGCCATTGCGACCGCGTGCCATGTTTGAATCGAGTTTTCTTGGGCACACTTGCACCGCACTTCTTATGAGTTGAGATACGAGGCGAAAGCCAGCGTCTCTCATTTTCGTGTGTTTGGTTGCAAGTGCTTTATTCGAAGTCCGAGAACCTAGATAAGTTCGAGTCACGTTCTTGTGATGGGATCTTTCTAGGTTACTCGCCTTCTTGCGAGCTTATAGTGCAGGCTGCGAGTCTAGCAAAATGGTAGAAACTCGTGAGGTGACCTTTGATGAGGCGGTCCGGGACTAGGCCAGATATCTCGAGTTCTTTAGAGCGATCCGAGACCATCTTTGTGGATGATGAGGACGATGGAGACGATGGTTGTTTACGATCCGGCTCCTCATCCTCCCTTGAGATGCCTTCTTCCACGGTACCTCAAGGTGATCGCCCCTGCCTCTGCTTCCTCTGGAGCTAGTGGCTCTGTCCCTGCCTCTTACGCACACGAGGTGAGGCCACTTCTCCTCATCCGAACCTCCTCGACATATCCGTAAAGCTCATCCTTGAGCGGATGATCGGAGACCTTTTCGAGCGTGTCACCGCTCAAAATCGGCTTATCTCAGTCTGTCTCCATTCTGCTTTCATTGCCTCCTTTGAGCCCAAGGATGTTTCTCATGCTCTTTCCGACGAGTCTTGGGTCAATGCCATGCATGAGGAGTTAGAGAATTTCGAGAGAAATAAGGTGCAGTCGCTTGTCGAACCCCGCGAGTCACAATATTATTGGGACTAAGTGGGTGTTCAAGAACAAGCGAGCGAGGATGGAGTGGTTATTCGAAACAAGGCTAGGCCCGGTAGCTCAAGGGTTCTCCTGGGTTGAGGGTCTAGACTTGAGGAGACATTTGCCTGTAGCTCGACTTGAGGCCATTAGAATCCTGCTTGCTTTTGCGGCTTCTAAGGGTTTCAAGCTTTACGGATGGACGTCAAGAGTGCCTTTCTCAATGGCCTTATTGAGGAAGAAGTCTCGTCGAGACAGACCTCTAGGTTTCAAAACCCCAAATACCCAAACCATGTCTTCAAGCTTTCCAAAGCGTTGTATGGACTTAAGCAGGCCCCTAGAGCTTGGTATGAGCGGCTTAAGTCCTACTTGTTAAGTCATGGCTTTGAAATGGGTAAAGTAGATAAGAACTTGTTTATCCGTAGACCTGGCAATGACCTTCTGCTCGTCCAGATCTATGTCGATGACATCATCTTTGGCGGCTCTTCCCATGCTCTGGTTTCACAGTTCTCGGATGTCATGAGCACCGAGTTTGAGATGAGCATGATGGGCGAGTTGACCTTCTTTCTTGGCTTCCAAATCAAGCAGACTCGGGAGGGTACCTTCTTGCATCAAGGCAAGTACACTCGTGACCTCTTGAGACGCTTCGACATGAGTGATGGTAAGCCGGTGTCAACTCCGATGGCTTCTGCAGCCTATCTTGACCCAGATGAGGATGGCGAGCCAGTTGATCAGAAAGAGTATAGAAGTATGATCGACTCCCTTCTTTACCTCACTGCCTCGAGACCAGACATACACTTCTCCGTGTGTCTGTGTGCTCGTTTTTAGGCTTCTCCTCGCGTATCTCACCGCCATGCGGTGAAGCGCATCTTTCGGTACCTTCGAGCTACCATTGACTATGGTATCTGGTACTCTTCCTCTTCTTGTCTTTCCTTGAGAGCCTTTTCGGATGCAGACTTTGCCGGCTGTAGGATAGATAGGAAGAGCACTTCTGGCACTTGCCAATTCATTGGCACTTCTCGTTCTTGGTCTTCGAGAAGTAGTCGGTGTTGCTTGTGATCCACCGCGAGGCCGAGTACGTTGCTGCGGCCATTTCTTTGTAGCAGTGCTGGATGGCTTCAACCCTGCGGGACTTTGGGTTGGTCATAGATAGTGTTCCACTCTTTTGTGATAACACTTCTGCGATTAACATTGCTAAGAACCCAGTGCAACACTCTCGGACCAAGCATATCGATATCCGTTATCACTTCCTTAGAGACCATGTAGAGAAGGGTGATATAGTGCTCCAGTTTGTGGAGAGTGACCACCAGTTGGCTGATATCTTCACCAAGCCATTGGATAGTTCGAGGTTTTCAGCTCTGCGGGGAGAGCTTGGGGTGGTTTGTCCTTATGGACTGTAGTAAGGGGGAGTTTTGGATTTTACTGCTTTACTATATTGATTATGCTTCTGTCTCATTTCCGTCGCTTTGCACTCGGGGTGCATCGGGCTTAGTCCTTCTAGCATAGGTTAGAGTGCTTCTCTTGTCTAGTTGCATAGACTTCTTACTCTTATCTTGTGCTTTCAGGATGCTTCTTATTAGCTGTTTCTTATCTCACTAGATTGAGCTCACTCACTTCTTGTAGGTTCTAGCGAGGGTTGGGCCACCCTCGGGTAGACATGGTACGTGTTTGCTCTCTAGTATGTGTGTTTTACGGTTAAGCTAATAGTCCTGGAGTCATATGGGGTAGATGAGAGTGCATGCTGAGCCATAGTTGTCTCTATATCTTATCTATGCTTTAAGGATTGCTGTTTCTTTGTTTTCTTTGCCAGCTTCTCGAGTTCATTGCTTTGGTTCAAGGGGAGTTCATTTGGGAGCTTCTGGAGCTTAATATTGACTTAACTCAACTTAAACTAAAAATTGCATCTCATGTTGAGGGGAAGCTGGATTTTCTTGCATTTTAGCATTTCGCATTGTAATATAACTACATTGAGCCTTGATTATTATCCTGTTATGACATGCGTACAATGCTCTACACCTTGCCATGGCTTGTGCTTTATTTGCTAGATTTATCATGACTTCATATGTGTAGACTAGCTTTTGCCATGATAAGTGAATTAAAATTGATCTACTTGAATTAAAACTTGTCATGCTAGCACTTGAGTTTAGTCTTTCTTGAGCTATCCTTTTATGATTCATGCCATGTCAAATAAGCTTAGTTGAGCGTTGACTCTTTGTTGAGCCTTAAGTTGAGCTATATTAGTTCTTGATGATGCATAAGTTAGTACAACATGTGTTAAAAGCAAAATGATCTCTTTTGTGCGAAAAAACTGATTTCACCAATTCTTTCTCATGAGACGGCTTGCCGTTGCACTAGGCATGAACTCAGGGGGAGTTTTGGATGACCTAGACTATCTTCTCAAGCTTCTTGCTTGGAGTAGTCGCATAAGGCTTGAGATCTAGCACATAACAAAAGTTGGGTTGGAAACAACCATAAGCTTTAAAAAGACAATGTTTTATGTGTTCAATTTGCTTAAGCTACAAAAAGCACCAAGTACTTAACCAATGTTTAAATCTTGAGCTTATAACACTCTATTTGGACTCAATATTAGCTTCTTTGTTCCGCTTAGCTTATTGACATGGCCTGCATCATCCTTGGATATCTCTAGCTAGACTTGGCTTTTTGATGACTTGATATGCTCATAATACACTATATTTCAGATTGTCATCTATGTGTTCTCGCTAGAATATACATATCTTGTCATGATCTAGATAGCGTTTTATTGAGGTATGGCTTGGTGTATCTCATTCTGGTCATTATGGATAATTCTCATGGCTCAAAATGCTTAGTGTTGTAGAGGTGGCCCCCACCTAAACCCAGCAGGCCTAGTAGGAGGTTATAAGGTCCAGTATAGGTCATGTGTAAGGACATAAGTGCCCCTGGAGGGGGTACTCAAATGTAAGGGTATAATTGTAAAAACACCCCCATGTATATATATATAAAGGCCATGGGGAAGGGTCAAGGCAGGACTCATCTCCCTCTCTCTCCACTACCATCTGTCTCTCTGTTTGATGTAACCACAAGGTTGGCGCCGTCAGTGGGAGAGGGAGTAAGCTCGAAACCTGAAAACGATGGCACGAAAAAGCCGTCAGCGCGCGAAGGGAAAGAAGGCGGCGGGTCGGAGCATCGCATGGGTACGGGGCCCGGCATCGGCTGCGGCGGCGGTGGCAACGCAGTCGGCGGCCGAGGACATCGGCGTTCGCGCTGCGACGACCAACCCGACATCGGCGCTGCGGCGACCCACCCGCCATCGGCGCTGCGGCGACTAACCCGTGGTCGAAGGCGTCGATCTTGCGCGGCGACGATCGACCCGCCGATCGACGGCGGCGGCCGGCCTCGCCGCCCTCGCCGCAACCCTCGCCGGTAGCGCGGACCGGGCAGTTCGAGGTAGCCATGATGGAGTGACCGGCAGCTCGGGGGGCTCGCGACGTGGTCGTGCCCACGCCGATCCGTCCGTTGGGCGTGCCGGCGGCCCGGCCCGCACAAGCGGTGGAAAGCGCCCTGCTGGCGGCCCTCAAAGCGTTCGGCGAGGTGGGGATCTTCGCGAGGCTGTCAGAGACATACAAGAGGCTCGCGACCAACCGACCGCGCCGGTGGTCGCGCGAGCCCACACCGGAAAGGGCGGACAGCCTCGGCGCCCACATCCGGTCGTGTCCCGCCGGCGCGTCGATCGAGTCCCCGCTTTGGCGGGACTACAGCAAGCGGCGTGGCGAAGACTTCAAATACCCGGTGTCGCCGAGCCCTACAAAGGTGACACGGACCCCGCGAAGTTCGTGCGTGTGCGAAACGCGATCGAGGCGCGGGCGGAGATGACACCACAAAGGTGAAGGACTCTCCTCGCGTTGCAAGGAGTGGCGCTCTCTGGTTTTTACCATAGAGCGAACTCCATCTGGCGTGGGAGCAGATCGCGACCGCCTTCACAACAACTTTCAAGGAAATTATGTCGAGCGAGTCGACTCGGACCAGCTCTTCACCGTAAAGCAGAAACCTTCGGAGAAGCTCCAGGACTACTTCAAACTCTTTGTGAAGATACGCTGTCAAGTCAAGGATGTTAATGAAACCACCGTTGTCAATGCAGCCATATAGGGCCTTCGCCCGGGCCCGATGGCCGAGTACAACGCACGGAAGCTAATTAAGATAGTGACGAAGCTCTTTGACAAAATGGAGGAATATGCCAGGGCGGAAGAGGATGCGCGGCGAAGGCAAGGTGATGACTCCGACACCAACCAGGCTGGTACCACGGCGAAAGCCGAAGATCCACCGAAGGACGGTTCCTCGGCGGAAGCGTGGCGAGTCGCGTCGAGGGCGCGTCCGGCCGAAGGGCGCCCGCACAAGGAGTCGTCCGATAGGTCCAAGCGTGGCGGCGAAGTTGCGGCGAGGCGATGCGTCCTCAACATCGGCGGTTCGACGGCGCTCCGCGGCCGGGCGGTCGGGCGCGAGGCGGGCGCGGCGTGGCCGGGCGCGGCGACAAAGGCGTGGAGACCACGGCGATCAACATCGTGGGCGTGGTGCGTAGTCCACGGCCGTGGCAACCACGACACCCGCACGTGCACCTCTATCGCGGCGCTCGCGGCAGCGTCACTGAGGCGGGAACACAGGCGCGCTGCCGTGGTGGCCTCGTGCGGCATCCATATGAAGCCCCGTGCACATTTCGGCACAAGGGACGCAGCCCCATGAGGGCCCTCTGCGCATTCAGGCCCACATGCAGCAGCCTCAGGAGGGCTTTCTGCAGCTATAGGCTCCGGAGGCCACCCACCGACGGGTTATCAACGTCATCTCCGGAGGCTCCTCGTTGGAGTTTGCCTCGGCATGGCAGCGGAAGGCCTACGTGCGGAAGTTACACCACGTGGCGGCATATCCAGCACAGACACCGCCGGACTGGGCACAACATGAAGTCACGTTCACCCCCGCCGATGCCGAAGGCGTGGAGCTTCCCCACCACGACCCCCTGGTCGTCCGAGTCGTTATAGAGGGATGCGACGTGGGACGTGCCCTGGTTGACGGCGGCAGTTCCGTGAACATTCTGTTCGCGGCAGCCTTCGACCAGATGGGGATCCCCCGAAGTCGCCTCGGCCCATCGGGAGTCCCGCTACAAGGCTTCGGGGGACAACTTCTACGGGTGCTCGGCCAGATATGCTTGCAGGTCTCCTTCGGCCAGGGCGACAATGAAAGGGTCGAAGACGCCGCATTCGACGTCGTCGACCTCCCATACCCGTACAATGCCATATTGGGGCGTCCCATCCTTAACTCCTTCGGGGCGGTACCGCATCACGACTATTTATGCATGAAGCTCCCGGGGCCGCGAGCCATCATTACCGTTCGGGGCGACCAGGACATGGCCCGACGCATTGAGCACGGCACCAGATGTCCCCGTCGCGGCGGGCAGCGGCACACCTAGGATCGGCACCGTCGTGCGACGGCCCACGGTGCCATCCGGGGTCGACTCCGCGAGCCCTGCCGATAATGCAACTACTAGAGGCTCCGACCGCGCTGAGCACAAACGGTTAGTCCCCCCCATCGTATGTAATCGTTTACCCGCGCAAACGGGAATGCAATAAAGTTCCATTTGTTGCCAATACATTACCGATATGCAGAAGTACGCGGCGAGCACACGCGGAGGCCTCGCCTACGCGTGTGCTCCCGCAGTATAAACCAAAGACGCACGTTCGCGTGTGCACTCTCCGTAGCCAGGGGTACGGGTATGAGTATAAACCAAAGACGCGCGTTCGCGTGTGCACTCTCCGTCCGAACACGGGCATGAGTATAAATGAAGACGCGCGTTCGCGTGTGCACTCTCCGTCAAAGACACGGGCATGAGTATAAGCGAAGCGCGCGTTCGCGTGTGCACTCTCCGTCGAGACACGGGCATGAGTATAAGCGAAGACGCGCGTTCGCGTGTGCACTCTCCGTCATAGACACGGGCATGAGTATAAGCGAAGAGCGAGCGTTCGCGTGTGCACTCTCCGTCGAGACACGGGCATGAGTATAAAGAAAGACGACGCGTTCGCGTGTGCACTCTCCGTCAAAGACACGGGCATGAGTATAAGCGAAGACGCTGCGTTCGCGTGTGCACTCTCCGTCGAGACACGGGCATGAGTATAAACAAAGACGCGCGTTCGCGTGTGCACTCTCCGTCAAAGACACGGGCATGAGTATAAACGAAGACGCACGTTCGCGTATGCACTCTCCGTCAGAGACACGGGCATGAGTATAAACAAAGACGCACGTTCGCGTGTGCACTCTCCGTCAGAGACACGGGCATGAGTATAAACAAAGACGTGCGGGGGGACGCTTCTGCACGCACTCTATGGAGTATAAATAAGACACGGATGTTTTCCCTGTGCACTCTACTGAGTATAAACAAGACGCGAACCCCGCGCACGCCAGGGACTCCGTCCTCGCGCGTACTCCCCGGAGTATAAATAAGACGCGGATGTTTTCCCTGCGCACTCTACTGAGTATAAACAAGACGCGAACCCCGCGCACGCCAGGGACTTCATCCTCGCGCGTACTCCGGAGTATCATCGGCGTGGACGCCGATCCCACGCGAATCTCGCGCGGCTGCCAATCACGCACCTTAGCGCGGTGAGGCTTGCCGTCGCACATCACGGGAGGTGTACGCAGGGAACTGGGGAAACCAATTTTGGGAGTCCCAGAGTACCGCCGTTGCGCGCCAAAGGCTGGTCCCAGCATCAGCGCGCGCGGAATATGCGGTACACCAGAGGCTGCTCCCACCTCGGGGTGGGGGGCAGAGGTCCGCCTTCGCACGCGCCAGTCTACGGACTCTAAACAGATCGTAGTGCGGAGGTCCGCCTTCCCACACGCCAGTCTACGGACTCTAAACAGGTCGTAGCGCGGAGGTCCGCCTTCGCACGCACCAGTCTACGGACTCAAAACAGGTCGTAGTGCCGAGGTCCGCCTTCGCACGCGCCAGTCTACGGACTCAAAATAGGTCGTAGTGCGGAGGTCCGCCTTCGCACGCACCAGTCTACGGACTCAAAACAGGTCGTAGTGCGGAGGTCCGCCTTCGCACGCGTTAGTCTACGGACTCTAAACAGGTTGTAGTGCGGAGGTCCGCCTTCGCACGCGCCAGTCTACGGACTCAAAACAGGTCGTGGTGCGGAGGTCCGCCTTCGCACGCGCCAGTCTACGGACTCAAAACAGGTCGTAGTGCGGAGGTCGCCGCACGCACCGATCACGGACTCTAAACAGTGCGTCGTGCGGAGGTCCGCCGCGCGCGCCGATCTGGACTCTAAGCAGTCGTAGTGCGGAGTGCTGCCTTCACATGCGCGCCACGCCGTAATCAGTCCGCCCGCACGCGCTAGCTCCACGGAGTACTCAACGCGTGAATCCCGCGGGCGCATTGGTACCCGGGCGACAAGCAGGAGGCAACGCTCACGCGATTCACACCAATGGCGAGCTTGGGCTCTGGGGATCTCGGCTCTGCACAGCACGACCACGCATGTCCTAGTTATCAGGAGATCTATATATCGGGAAAATCTGTCAAGTACAGAGGTCCACTAGCATCCCTGCCACTCTTAAGTAGCTATTCGGCGGGCTCGTCCTTAACACGCGTTAAGGACGGGGTTCCGCCGGAAGAACGTCGGCCCGCCCAGAAGTCCAGCGACTCTTCGGCCCTTCGCCAGCGTTGAAGGCGTCGCCGGGTCGCAAGGTCGGCCGCAAGAAGTCGGCCCCAGGGGCATTACAATGCACGCCAACACCTAGGCACCATGGTGTCACACCTGCGAGTTCCCGGCGCCTTCGGAGGCCTCAGCGCTGCCCTCGTCGCGTCGAGGGACCCCGTCCAGGAATTGGCTGAGGCTTCCCCCCCGTAAAGCGACTTCCCGAGTTCGACCCGCGCAACGTCCGCTCCGATGTAATCCCAGATCCGTTCATAGAAGGGCTTAATGGCACGGCGAGCAGAGCGGACGGCGCCGGACATTACTCCGGCCCCGCCGGGCATCTCCAGCTAGGGATCTTCTAGCCCGGCGACGTGCATGCAGCCGCGGTGCTGCAGGAGCACGCACACCAGGCATGCCGATGTGTACGTGCAGTGGTTGCGAAAGGTAAATCGCCGCGCGCCCGCGCGCGACTTTGGCGGCATCTCCGACCCAGCGGAGGGTCCGCAATAGCTCCTCCAGCCCGAAGGCGTGGTCTGGCACTTTGGCCACAAGCCCTTGGAGGTGGCTTTCCAGCGCTTGCATGGCATCCCATGCAACCACCGAAGCCTCGCCAAGCGTCCGATCACGCTGCGCTAGAGTCAGGGCGACTTTGCCTTTTTCCCGCTCTAGCGAGGCGACCTGTCGCAGAAAGTCATCCCGCTCTGCTGCAAACTCCTGCTGCGCAGCGTTCGCGGCCGACTCCCGCGCCGACACGGCAAGTCCTTCGGTGCGCGCCTTCACTTCGGCGCACTCCACTTCCAATTGGCGGATACGGGCATCCTGGGCAGAGCGGGCTCCCGAGGCTTCGCGTAGCTCCCCCTCGGCGGCCCGCAGCCTATCCTCAAGCGCCCTTTGGGCACGAGTATAGGCCCTTTGCAAGGCCTGCCCCAGCACAAGTGTCTGCAGAATGGAAAGACTTAGCAAGAAAGACTTAGCAAGCTCAGCCGGCCCAGGCGTTGTCGTGTGAGTACTTACCCTCACCCCAGACACCTCGGCGCCCCGAGGCGCCCGCCCGTAGGCTGCGGCGCTTCTTTGGTCGACACCGGCAGCGCGTCATCCACAATCCGCGCCACGCCCTCGGCGTCTCGGGAGGCACGAAGTCGCGGGGCTCACACGCGCGAGGTCCGTGTTCCGCCAGCGCTCCTCCTCGGAATGGCGACGCGCAAGCGAGGATGCGGGTGAGCACCGCAAGGCATAAAAGAATACACCACGGTAAGTTAAGCCAAACCACCCTACGTTCGGTAGCGGAAGGAGGACTTCGGGGGCCCGCCCCCTATTCCCAGACGGGGCTGCGGTGGCGTGAGCCCCCGCAGAAAGCATGGTCTCGCAGCGGCGAAGCCTCTGCGTTCGGGGCCGGCGAAGACCGTTCTCGCGGCGGCGGTGCGGCGAGGCGCGAGGGGCGCACGCCACGGGATCTCGGCATCGCGCCGAGTCCCATAAGCCGATGCCCGTCGCCACGACGAATCCCCACGGCGTCCGGTGGAGCTCGGCCGTACACACGGCCGCTAGCCGGGCAGCGGCGACGCGACACCGCCCGCCAGCCGCGCCGAGAGGCCCGCGGCTGCGCGCACCCGGCGAAGGTTCGGCTGTGGCGGTGTTCGCGGGGCACCTCGGTCGCTTTGGTGCCGTCGGTAAAGCGCAGCTCGCTCCGTGCGCCTCCAGGCGTCTCGGCTTCCACAATGCCGCCACGGTCGAAGGCTCCACCTCAGCATCGCCGGTTCGCACGGACTCTGTCTCGGTGACTTCGGCGGGCGGCGAGACTTCCCCTCTCCGGCTGCTCACGGCAAGCCCGCCGTCCAGGGCACTCGCCGAAGATCCCTCGCCTCCGGTGTCCGTGCCATCCAAGCCCGAATCGGCATACTTCGCTGAATCCGACTCCGCGTCTGCCACGCCCTCGGAAGCACCAGCAGTAGTAGTAGGCACGGCAGACGTCCCGCTTCGGCCCCTCTTCCGAGACAACGCTTTCTTCTTCTTTGCCGCACCGTCGTCCGGAGCGGCGCGGTCCGGCACGACAAGGCCCAGGGCCTCGCACACGCGGTTTAGCAGACGCGCGCTGCTCGTGCTCCCTGCCGGTATATGGCCCCGGGAATACGCGCGCGGCCTCCTCTGCCTCCTCCAAGCAAATCCCGGAAGCAAAGGAGATAACATTAGCATATAACGCATTTCGTGTGAACAAAGGAGAGAGACGGTCGAGGCTTACGAAGAGAGGAGGGCGACGGCAGCAAGCAGATCGATGGCGAAACATTGTCATCTCGGCGCTTCTCGGCGGCAAGACGCCAGTGGCGGGCAAGCGGTGCCACGCCGTACATCACGTACTCTTCGGCGAGGTCGCGCATGTTGAAGCGGGCGGCCACGCCTACGAGCCGCCGGGCCCTCCGCCTGTGCACTCAAGACCGCTCCCGCCCTCCACACGGTGGTAGAACCATTGCTTCATCCAGTAAGACTCCCACTTCCCGCGAGTGGAGTTTGCAGGGAAGAGCCTCTTGCAAGTCGGACGAAGAATAAAGGTGACGCTGCCGAAGCTCGACAGCGTCCCGTCCTTCCGATCCTTGGGTTGGCACCGTGCCTCGTGAAGGTAGGCGAACAACGAGGCGCTGGGCCAACACGCTCCCGAGCGCAAGGCCCAGCTGTACACCACGAGCCGGGCCATGGCGTCGGGTCGGTTGCGCCGACTCGGCCGAAGGTCCGCAGCACGTCGCCCACGATCGCCGCCGCCGGGATGCGGAGCCCCGCGTCGAAAAAGGCAGCAAATACGACCGCTTCCGACCCCTCGGGGTGTGATCGTGCAAAAATAGCACACCCGCAAGTGCACGGGTTGCCACTGAAATAGCGGCGAGTGTCGTGTTCTCCACGGGGACTAGACCGAGGCTACGGTGCTCGGCTAAAGCTAGGTCAAACAAAGCGGGGAGAAAACTAAACCTAAGCGAGCGAACTCTAACCCACACGATCAAAGCGGCGAGCGAACTAAACAAGCGCGCGAACTAAGCGGCGACAAGGCGAGCGATCCGTGCGAATGGGCGTCGTGCGACCGAACGAACAACACGAATACGACACAATGACACACGAGCGATAGCGACTACCAACCGGCGCCCTAACTAGCTACCGACCGCAAGAAAGAAAGAAGGAAAGTCGAGAAGCACCGGAGAGTCTAGAAGCAAGGAGAGTCGAGAGAGAAAGAGAGGGAAGGCGATCGACGCTAACTAGTCGACGACGGTAGGGCAAACAAGCACATGACTACGACTTAAGCATGCGACTTAACTAACTAACGACCGCGGAAGGGAGAGAAAAGAGGGAGGTCGAGAAGCAAGGAGGGGGATTGAGATAGCAAGAGGAAAGGAGGCGGTCGCGGCTAACTAATTCGTGCAACACAAACACATATACTAACACGGACAACTAACACATAAAACCACTATGAGCTAAACATTACAATCTCTAACAACACATATCACAATTAGCACTGCTGTAAACACTACTGAACTACTAACAAAATACAGATTGCACAATTATCACCTAACAAATATCACAATAACAGCACTGGGCATAATACCATCTCAGTGAATACATGCACAATCACAGTTCTCAGATAAACATTCCACAGTGCAATAAACATGAACATAAAGCAAATCTGAAACAAACTAACAGAGCATAATCACAATCCACAGCATAGCCACTGTTCTCATGCACACATCACAGATCTCAGATAATAATCCAGATGTATACATCAAAGTTCACAAATCAACATGCAAAAATAAGCAGTAAAGTGAACAGTCAATAGAGATGAGGGGGAATGGATTCAACCGAAATGAAGATGAAGCCGGAGAAGCCTCGGTGAAGTGGATGCAGCAGAGGTTGGCATCGGTGGTAGGTGAAGCAGAGGAAGAAATCGCCGTCGGTTGATGAAGTCGAGGCCACCGGCGGTGAAGAAATTGAAGAAGGCTCGATGCAGGCGGCCGTGAAGAGCAGAGGCGTCGGTGGAGACGTGATGCAGCGTCGGTGATGAGGGAGATGCCGGTGGAGGCGATGGTGGCGGTGAGGAAGAGAAGGGCGCCGGAGAAGAGGAGAAGCGGCGCGTGGTGGAGAAGAGGTGCCGGAGCTGAAGAAGAGAGGAGGGAGAGCGAGGCGGCGGTAGCCAAGATGGGAGGCGGCGGTGAAGAAAGTAGGGGGAAGAGAAGAAGCAAGGGGAGGCCAAGGCAAGAGGAAGGGAGGCGCGCCGACCTGGTCTGAGGAGAAGAGGAGAGGCGTCGCGGCGGATGTGGAGAAAGAGGCGACCGGAGGGAGTTGATAAGGGAGGAGGGAGGCTGCGGAGAGAGAAGAAAAGGGAGGAGAGGTGTTGTGGTGGAGAAGAAGAAGGGGTGCGGTCTGGCGGTAGAGGATGAAGAGGCGGATAGCGCGCCGGAGGTGGAAGAGATGCGGCCGCCGGCGAGATGTCCCGGCCTCGCCGGCGCCGTGGCTGGAGAAGAAGGTGGGAGGAAGCAAAGGGGGCGACGGGAAGAAGGGAAGCCGGGCTCAAAGAGATGCAAGTGGCGGCGGCTAGGGTTATCAGGAGTTGGGGAATTTCGGCCGTTTTGCGATTTAGTCCACCAGGTTTTCAGAAATTACAATGAAGTCCTTCCCAATGAGATTTCTTCTGTTCTGTCCCTCCGGAAATCCGATTTCAGCGCGGTTTGAACCTACGCATCCGTGACGACGCGTACTTCTGCACGGAGCAGCCCGAAGGTCCAGATTTGTCATTTATGTGCCTCGATCGCGCCGGCCTGCAGAAAAATAAAGAAAAATAAAAAATGGTCCATTTCGAGCAATTAAATATAGAAAATAGTGCAAATGATGATAAATGGTCCTAAAATGCGAAAAATAAGAGGGTAAAATGGCATGTAAATAAATACAAATATGACGGATGTCAGGGTGCGGCTCCGTCTCGTCGGCGGCGGGCAATCGTACCGCCTGGCGCTCAGACAGCTTCCCCGTGCGCAGAAGCACTTGGATCGTCTTCTCGATCGCGAGCGAGGGGCCTAGCTCGCCGGAGAACACGCCTTCCTCCTCCGCCACCAGCCACTGCTTGTCCGCCATCGCCGGGTCGCGCTCTTGGAGCGTGTACTTCACCTCTAGCGGTGAAGATCGCCGGCGAATGCCGCAACTACTAGCCGCCCGATCGCCCTTGTCGCCAGATGCCATGGCTTCCCGCAAGAGGAGAATAGCGGCGAAGAATACTACGGGCGTATGGAAAGCGATGCAAGCAAGAAGGGGGCGTATAACTACGGGGGCGCGGTCACGGGGGCTACTTTAAGCCACCTCGCTCCAACACCGAAGCGTCGCGACGGTCCGCGTACGGGACGCGGCCGCAGACGTACAAGGGCCCGTCCTGCACAATCCCCCACAACCAAAGACCGAAGGGTCACGACCACAGCACCAAGGACCGTCACAGCACGACGCTCCAGTGGCCTCCTGCCGCGTGCTAGCCCCCGCGTGAAATAGCTGAAGGTCAGGCGTCAACAACTCCAGCCGCCATTAAAAGTGCACTAACGGGCCATGGGATCACAACAGCTTCGACGCTGCACCATTCATAGTCCGCCCCGTGTCCCCCTTCCCTACGGAAGAGGCAAACAGCCGCGAGCACGCAACCATCCACATCCCGCCGCGCATCAGTCATAAGCTGCCACGTGCCCTATACGCACCAAGGCGGGAGGCACGGCACGACAACCTAACCCTGGCAGACCGGCGGCCGGCGGGATTCCAGGAACCTTTACAGCGCATGACCGTATGGTGAGATCTCCACCACCGCATGTGTGATGGTGTTCACGACGCGAGGTCGCCAGCTCCGCTGCCACCCAATCGAGGGAATGGAGCGCGCGCGTCTACTTCGGCTAGACGCCAGCTCCGCTGCCACCCGTTCGAAGGGTAGGGGACGGAGCGCGCGCGTCTACCGGCTGGCGCCCGCCACCGCTACCACCCGCTCGAAGGGTAGGGATGGAGCGCGCGTCTGCCGGTGGCGCCCGGCTCGCGCCACCCGTTGAAGGGTAGGGACGAGCGCGCCGTCTACCGCCGGTGGCGCCGGCTCGCTACTACCCGCTTGAGAGCAGGCGCACACGTCTACTTTGGCTGGCGCCGGCTCGCGCCACCCGTTCGAAGGTAGGGGCGGAGCGCGCGTCGTCTACCGGCTAAGCGCCGGCTCGCTCAAGGGTAGGGGACGGAGCGCGCGTCCTAGTCGGTGGCGCGGCTCGCTGCCACCCAATCGAGGGAACGGAGCGCGCGCGTCTACTTCAGCTAGGCGCGGCTCGCGCCACCCGCTCGAGGGGCAGGGACGAGCGCGCGCGTCTACGCCGGTGGCGCGGCTCGCCGCCACTCGTTCGAAGGTGGGGGCGGAGCGCGCGTTAGTTGGCCGGTGGCGCCCGGCTCGCGCCACCGTTCGAAGGGTAGGGGACGGGCGCGCGTCTACCGGTGGCGCCGGCTCGCGCCACTGTTCGAAGGGTAGGGGATGGAGCACGCGCGTCTACGCCGGTGGCGCCGGCTCGCGCCACCCGTTCGAAGGGTAGGGGATGGAGCGCGCGCATCTACTCCGACTTAGCGCCATTTCTGCTGCGTCGACGTCGGCAGCTTGATACTGGCGGATCCCCGCTATAGCTGAGATACTTCGCTGCCCGCCTCGACCATACGCCAGGGAATAACGACAAGTCACCGCGGGCCCTCGACATGACCTAAACCATCGGGGATTGAGGCCTCTGGGCTTTCCATGTTTTCGGGCGCGCGGGTGGTATGCTGGCGAGGTTTGTGAGTTCTCGAGACAGATAAGCGGTACATCAACGTCCCTTGGCGATGGCCCTAGTTGGCGCCACGGACGCAGATGACCCCAAGCATATCGCCACGAACTAGTCAAACCTCGCCATCTTCATACAAGCGCGCGCGCGCGAAGAGGCCGTCTTCTCGATCGCCATACCGGCTGGCGCGGCCTCGGCCCGACCTTGATCTCGAGAAGCGGACCGCGCGCGCGAGCGACAAAGCGAGGGTCGTGTCCCACAAAGTGCGCCTCGTTCTCCTTAACGGACCACCTCGGTGCATCAGCATTTTCAAAGCGATGCGGCGGGATCCATCAGGAACACCGACTGTAGGTAGGTTTGTTAAGAAGAACAGGGCAAACCTTGCCGTCGTCTGCTGAAACGCAGCGCGAGGGTAGGAAGCGCGGCTGGCTAACCGATAACCGGCACTGACCAAGCTCCCAAGAAAAACAGACCTCCTTTTGTACATCAACATCCCCCAAGCCGCTCAGCGTCGCCAGGGAATGTTGATGCACGGAAGGGGCCCATTTTAGGGAAGCAGCTTCTATCAAAATACATGCAGGAACAACACTGTATATATACCCCATCAGCAAGGGAGCCAGCGGCGCAAGTCCAATCGCCGGAGTCCAGCGGCGGAAGCCCAACCGCCGCAAGTTCGCCATTACATTAATGGTCACGGCGCCTCAAGGCCCGCATGCGCGCCAAGCACGCTTCACCACGTGGGCGGCGTAAGAAACAGCGTCGCAGCGCGTCCCTTATCAATTAAGGCATATCGGCGGCTCGGGGCCCGCCACGCTCACCTATGCGGCGCAACGCCCTCGGCGTGCCGGCTAGGCGCCCGGCTCGCGCCACCCGTTCGGTAGGGATGGAGCGCGCGTCTACTTCGCCTGGCGCCAGCTCGCGCCACCGTTCGAAGGGTAGGGGACGGAGCGCACGCGTCTACTTCGACTAGGCGCCAGCTCCGCTGCCACCCGTTCGAAGGGTAGGGGACGGAGCGCGCGCATCTACTTCGGCTAAACGCCAGCTACGCTACCACCCATTCGAAGGCTCGGTTACGGCCTCAGCCCCTGGTCAAGTTCGGAAAAGTTCACAGGCCGCATGGACGGAGGGGGCCAAAGGGCTCGGCAACATGGCTTCGGCCCTGTGAAGCCCTTCTCCATGAGAGGCTCCTGTTGTAGGGGTGGCCTCCACCTAAATCCAGCAGGCCTAGTAGGAGGTTATAAGGTCCAGTATAGGTCATGTGTAAGGACATAAGTGCCCCTGGAGGGGGTACTCAAATGTAAGGGTATAATTGTAAAAACACCCCCATGTATATATATATAGAGGCCATGGGGAAGGGTCAAGGCAGGACTCATCTCCCTCACTCTCCACTACCATCTCTCTCTCTGTTTGGTCTGTAACCACAACACTTAGGAATAATCAAACTTCAGCCATTTCATCCTTGTTTGTGATCTTATTCTCTCTTTTTGCTCCTTGATGTGTTTATTGCCAAAAGGGGGAGAATAGAGGAGAAAAAGTCATTTGGGAATAGAGGAGAAAAAGTCATTTGGGAACATGTTAGAGCTTTGGAGAACAATTTGCTCTTTCTTTGTTGCTCTAGTGTTCTTTCTGTCGACTTGGTCATTAGCTTCATCTTCTTCCTTTGGACCGTGTTGGACTCTTCAACTCAAACTCAACTTTGTGCTTTTTCGGGGTTTGTCAATATACTCATCAAGGGGGAGATTGAGAGACCATGTGGTGGTGATCTCATGTGTGTGATGAGTAATTGTGATGGTTTAGGTGAGTCGAGTTTGGCTTGAGTGGTTGGTCAGTCGTTGCATGGTGCGACGGACTCGGTCGGTTTTGGTCATTCTGGTCAAGCGGGTTAGGATGCATATTCGATATTTTGACGAGTTTGGACTTCGTCATGAGTAAGTATGATGTGCTTATGCTATTTACGCTTAAATGTATCGGCGGTGCTATGTGGCGTGTTTATTATGCGTGTGATTGCGGGGCGTCGAGGCGAGTCGTGGTGAGACACGGAGGATGGACTAGGCGCGGTGGCGTCGAGGTCGAATCGGGAGGTGTCGAAGGCGGCGTGGACTCGAGGTGGTTGCGGCGTGCGAGACAAGGAGCGCGGAAGCTTCCGAAAGGTGCGGGAGGCGAATCGGAAATTCGCAAGGCTGCACAAGCGGAGCGGGCTCAGTTGGATTTAGCGGCGTAGCGGGTGGAGACCCGTTAGCCATGGGCTATAAATAGGTGGAGAGGGCTGCATGCCTCCACATGGATTCTAGAGAGAGTTAGGGTTTTCTTGAGTCAAAAGAGGCTTTGAGGGTTGTTTATCTCTTTGCTCTTTAGTGGTTGAGGGCAGCAGGGTGTTGTCTGCCTCGTAGCTTTCTCTGTGTTCATCCCCTCTCCAAGAAACATGTAGTGAGTGGGTTTCTTGTGTTCTTGTGTGGGAGAGGGAGAGGATTGAGTGGAGAGTCTTGTAATCATTTCTCTTGTTTGAATGTCCATGCGTATCGGGACTCCTCTGTATTCATTTAGTTTCAATGAATGAAATCTCTGAAGTTCTCCCGTGCTCCTGTGTTCTTCGATACCTCTGTTCTTGATTTCTTGATTTCTCGTTTTCTTGTTGGTTGTTGCTGGGGAGTGCCAAAATGGGTTGCTCTATGTTGGGATAGTACCTCAAGATCATTTGATCAGTTAAAATCCCAAGAACCCATCTTTAATTTCAGTTTTGGCTTTTTGAGGTTTCCCTGTTCTTCTTCTGCTTTCTAGGGTTTTGATGCTATTTGGAATTCCCTTCTTGAGAGGCTTTGAGTTTTGGTCTAAAGTGTCCTATGGCTATTGCTAATGTGTCTGCAAAGTATCACGGCCATAGGATCAAAGACGTGGTGAGAATTTGAGTTTTCGTCCAGGCTCTCTGTGATTTTCAGATTTAGGCTCAAATCTGAAATTACTTGTCTTGAGATGGATTCTCTTGGTCTCTAGCCTCCTTGCTTTTAGAGTGTTTATGTGTTTCTTTGGGTCAAAAAGAGTAAGAAGAATTCATCCATTTCTCTGTTTTCGAAGATCTGAAGTTATACCCAGATTTCAGGTTTTCAGCTTTGCCCTCGGGTGGCCTGGAACCAGGGAGCGGTCAGACCGGCTATTACCCAGCGGTCAGACCGGCCATTATCCAGCGGTCAGACCGAGTATTACCCAGCGGTCAGACCGGCTATTACCCAGCGGTCAGACTGGCTTTTACCCAGCGGTCAGACCGGTCCCAGGGGTTTTTGCTGCTGAAATTTTCGTTGTTTGCAGTGTTGGTTCTCTTTTCTGTTGCAGTGGTTATTTCCCTGGGTGCTTGAGTTTCCAGAGAGTCTTGCTTTCCTCTTCATAGCTTGTCGTAGCTATTTGGAGAGGTAAATTTGCTTGTGAGTACTTGGGGACGAATTTTTAGAAGTCGACATTCACCCCCCTCTGTCGCCATTTCGGTCCTACATGTTCACATCGCATTTGCCCACTACAGTAATGCATAGTGAAATGCCAAACTGATTTGCTACAGTACCACCACCTTTTACTATTTCGGCCAAAGTGCCACTGTTCATCTTCTCCGTTTGGTACTATTGTAGCGACCAAGAAACAGGGGAGAGAGGCGGTGGTAATTGGCAGGGCTAGGGTAATTTGCGATGGCATCTAAGGCCATGGTTGTGTTCCTAGGCCCTAGGGGATTCCATTTTAGGGTTTGGTGGCTCACCTTGGGCGTCGGTGCTTTCGAATGGAGGGGCTTGGGGGTTTAAATAGCATGACAGAGGTGGTTCAGCACAGGGCATGGGTCATGGCGGCAACAGCGCGTGTGTAAGATCGAGGAGGCCGAGTAGAGGGGGTGAATAGGCAGTCTAAAAAATCTCTTCTAATTATTGACAATTTAAGACTTTTTCTATTTGTCTAAACCAAGTAAACAATGCGGAAGCCTAAATTAATTTGGTTTAGCACAAACAATGCCTATATCAATTAAGTTCACCTAAGTGTACCAACAATTTTAGGCTATGTCAAGGTTTGCAATCCTAGGATGACAAGCAATCAATTTAATTCTATATTTGTATATTGCTTGAATTTAAATTGAGCACAAGGAAACAAACCACAATTGACATGGTGATCGGAGACTTACCGGTCTCCCCTAGTTCACATTGAGGTAAGCCTAAACTAATTGGACCGGCTCTACGAATTAAGCCTTCCACCTCAAATCTACTAGTGGTAGCTCTTTCCCTCTTTGGGTAGATGAGCTCCAAGCTTCACACGTCGCTAGGTCTTCTCACAATCTTCTTTGAGAAGATCACCACGCACGGCGCCTCCAACGTCGTCTAGGAGTTGGCAAACTCCAAGTGTAACAAATCAAGTCTCTTGCTTGACTCTCACCACGTGCAACTAATGTGCAAGCTCAAATGGACACTAAGTCCACCTCTGAATGCAACACATGCAATCTAGATCCGTTCTCCTTACTCACAAAGTGCAACACACGCACTATTGAGAGGAGAACCTCACACTAGCTCAAGAGAGTAAAAATGAGTAAAGAAATAACATCTCCAACCGGCCACAATGGGGTATCTATACCCCACACAAGAAAACTAGCCGTTGGAGGTAGATCCCTGAAAAATCAGGGAAATCGGAAGTACTGATGGCTTAAGGCTGGTACTTCCGCTCGCCTCGCCAACGGTCAGAAAACTAATTGTTGTAGTCAAAATCGGAAGTTCTGCCATTCATTTTCCAGTACTTCCGATCATCGAAAGTACCGCGCCACACATGTGGAACTACCAATCTCACCGGGGATGAGGAGACTCTACACAGGTGTGTCTCTGGAAATAACGTGCCGCTACACAAGCTGGCACTTCCGCTCACCAGTAGTACCGCTTACACAAAGCTAGTACTTCCTTGTACCAGTAGTATCATTCACATAGAGCCGGTACTTTTGCTAGCTGATCGGACCACTCACATCGAGCTGATCATACCGCTCACACAGAACCGGTCAGAAACTCTGATCATCGCTACCTTGGTCCACGACCATGTTGGTCTTTGACCACGTCATTCAGATCGACCACACAGGTCTCCGACTACGCTGGTCTCCGACCACATTGGTTTTGACCACTCAAGTCTGGACCACGTCGACCATGTCGATCTTTGACCACATAGATCTCTGACCACCTCGTCGATCTTCGACTATGTTGTTTTAATCATGTTGTTTTGACCACATCGATTTATGACCACATAGGTCTCGACCACATCAGTTTACGACCACACAGGTCTTCGACTACGCTGGTTTACAACCACATTGGTTTATAACCATGTTGGTTCGACCACGCTGGTTTACGACCACGAAGGCCCATGACCACGTAGATTTTAACCATGCTAGTTTACGACCATGAAGGCCTATGACCATGTCGATTTCAACCACGCTAGTTCGACCAAGTCGGTTCGACCACTCAGGTCTTCAACCACTTGGGCTCGACTGCTCTGGTCTTCGACCACCTGGGCTCGACCGCTCTGGTTCTTGACCACTTTATCTTTGACCATATAGGTCTTCAACAATTAACGCATATGGTAGTTCCGTGATTTCAACGCCAGCAGTTCCGATCCACAGTAGTACCACAGGTTACACTTCGGTAGTTTTGATTGTCATGATGAATGCAAATACTTCACCAGATTTTGCAAAACACATTTGCAAACTTTAGTATGATGCATACAAGTTCTAAACATGATTCCCAACAAATTGCAAAACATATTTGCACACTTTTGAAATCATAACACAAGGATTAAATATGAGCTTCAACCATTTGTAAAACATATTTACAAATATAAGCCTCATATCACAAGGAATGAAAACATGGACTTCAAGCACTTGTAAAACACATTTACAATGTATAGTCTCATGTTACAAGGATTCAACACATGAGCTTCAATTGCAAAACACATTCGCAAATACAAGTCTCATGCCAAGATGAGCTATAACAGGTGAGATGAGCTATCAACATATGATGAGACTCAAACTACTAGACATCATCCCTCTTAATAGTATGATAACCTATACTAGCAATCTGGTCTTCCAACCAAACACCAAGACTGGTAAAAGACTAGAAACACATCGTTAGCCCTAGCTAGTCATACCTTTGCCTTAGGTCATTGTCTTGATATGCATCAACTCATGATGCATCATTTTCTTCAACTGCATCAACACATGATGGTCTTCACTTGACTTGATGATCAACGCATGATCATCTTCTCTTGGACATATATCAACTCATGATGCATCTTCTCTTAATGGCCTTCAACACATGAAGTCATCTTCCATCTAGACTTGATGATCTTCAATACATGAAGTCATCCCAAGTAATCGTCATTTGTGTCACCTAACCTATTCATCCAACTCATGAAAAATATTAGTCCACAAAATAATTGCCATTAATTACCAAACTTCACCATTAACACATAATGGAAGGATTAGATTCAACAATCTTCTCTTTTTGGTAATTCATGACAATCTCAACAAACAATGAGATAAAGATTGATTTTTGAGTATACAACATGTACACAACAAATTTATACTCTAAGATAAGCTTTCTAAGAAAAGCTTACTTATCTGGTTGTCATTAATCATCTAACCATTAACACATAATGAAGGAACTAGATGATAACCTGATTATGAGTATATATAAACTACACAAGGTATATATACTCAAGGATGTATTTCAAAGCAAAGATCCTAAGTTTGTATATTAAAGGAAGCATATATCAATACTTATGGAACCTCAAAATATAAAGTGAGCTCCCCTAAATATGTGTATATAAGTATGTATAATGAAGACATATGCACATATTCAATTTGAACTATTTGTGGAGTTCAATCTATATTTTGGATCCAAAGAATGTACTAATATATGAGAATGTGATTTCTATTGCATACCTCAAAGATTTCACCTTTTTATCCATGTGAGACTAAGTAATATCATAATCAATAAACAAAGTTAGTCTCACAAATTCATTTGTCATTATCACCAAAATTTCATAATAGTATTTGTTATAATCACCAAAACCAACTTAAATAGAGCTTGATCTTTCAATCTCCTCCTTTTTAGTGATTGATGACAAATCCATTAATGATAATAGCACTCGAGTGAAAATAGCCATATGATCAAAAATTAAATTATTCATGCATGTCACATAGCAAAATGCATGAGCAAAAGTGAAAGCATTATTCAAGTTTAACTTCCCTTTCTGGAATTATTCATAAAAAAATTTATTATGAGCTAAGCTATTATCACTTTAATTTCTCCCCCATTATCACTTTAATTTCTCCCCCCATTATCCAACAACTTCCTAATTATCCAAATCTATTATGACAAATTTCTCCCCCGTTTGGCATTAAGCACCAAAAAGAGGCATTAATCACCAAATAGCATTGATTACCAAAAAGAAAACATCAAAAAGCAGGGAAATAGGATTAATCCAAAAGGGAGCTTGATGCCAATTAATTAATCTTAATGGTCAGAAGAAGAAAGAGGATAAATGCATATGACCAAGAGGGAATTTGGAGGGAACTAAAGGAAAGATATTTGAAACACATTCAAATATTCTTATTTATGAGAGCTCCTTGAAGACTTTTGAAGTTTCCCCTTTTTGGTATTTGATACCACTTGTAGCATTTGAATCATTTCCAAGATTTGCACTCTAATTTAGTCTTCAAAGGCTAGCTAAAAAACTGGCTTACGAAATTCCAATAAATCTAAGATAATTTGTCAATATAGATTAATATCTGAGGATTAAAAGTCATAATTGTAACTACCTTGTATTATGAGCACAATAAAAGGAACGAAAAACACAAATCTGTGCAAAACCATTTATAAAAACTCTGAATTTGCAGCATTTTAGCAGAGAGAAAGAAAATAAATAATTTTTCAATAGGAGCTTAAAAACTAAAAAACAATGAAACACATTCATTCACAAGATTCATAAAACAATTTCAGGCAAAAATGGGTAAAATATTTTTGCCCCTTTTTACATTAGTAAGCCGAAGTATTATATAAATTTTTCATAAAGAAAAACTCCCCCTTACACAAGGTCTTTCTTGGCAATTGTCTTCTCCTTTGACACACAAATGATTCTCCTCTTCTTGTTTTTCTTCTCTTTTCTTATCTCTTCCCTTTTGTTTAACCCTTTCTCTCCTTATGTCATTTAGCACAAAAAAAATCACTGATACTACTTGTAAATCACTTGTCTATAATTGGTACCACTTGTGCTATTTAACCTTTTGTTGTTCTTTGGTCTTTTCTATGATAAGTATATATCATTTTGTCCTTTATACCACTTATGATGACATAGAACACCACTTGTGAAACATACCACTTGTAATAATAAATGATATTAAGTGTAATTAATTCTATTTGTAGAGACGTGATACCACCTTGATAGCATACATGACACCAAGTGTGATTGATTCCATTTATAAAAACTTGATGCCACTTGCATGATCAACTTGTATCTCACAAGGTCAAATTTTGGTACTTCATCTTCAATGATTTTCACTTGAATTGTTGAAGAAATACCACTTGTAGAAAAAATTACTTGAAATAACACTTGAGAAAGGAGAGGGATGGTATCATTTGATATATACCACTTGAAAGAGTAGATACCGCTTGAAAAATGATGATATCATATAGGTGAAAGATCTTGGTTAAGAAAAGATTTGCTCGGTAAGAGGGAAAAATATATCATTCCAAAAGATACCACTTGGAGGAACAAGAATACCACTTATTTTTCACAAGTACGGGATACCTCTTCAATGAAGTAGATGATATCACTTGTAAAAATAGGGATAAAACTTATGCCATTGGTCAAGATGACTAAAAGTCTACCATTCTTTGATAGATTGCCATTTTAATGAAAAAGAATCAAATTAAGAGCAAAATGGCATATTAAGTCAAGCAATATTTGAGGGTAGATATCAAGGATAAAAAGGATCAACTTGACTTTAAGGAGTAAGAGGAATGGCTGAGGGAATTGATAGCAGCAAAATCTGAAACAAAACAGCAACTTTCGAAAATTTCAGAAGTACCACAGTTTCACTTCCGATAGTTACTATTTTTCTGGGAGCATGGCAAGAGATTGATTTCAGAGGAGAGACAAGATACTCCAAAGTTTTTCACAAAGAAATACAAACTACTTGTGGAGCATTTCCAACTATATGCCAAGATCAAAACTCTTTTCAATATAGTTTTTAACAAATTAAGCTTTTAGTTTTCAAAATAAGTTCATTTTCAATAAATTCTCCAAGATAACAAAAATGAACTGTTGTGGTTACAGACCAAACAGAGAGAGAGTATGGTAGTGGAGAGTTAGGTGAGTGAATGACTTCGCCCCTCTCTCATGGCTGATATTGTACTCATATACCCTCTTGGGGAGTGCTTTTACAATAGTACCCTTACATTTGAGTACCCCCTTGGGGTACTTATGTCATTATACATGTCCCGTTTTGGGCCTTACAGCCTTCTAACAGGCCTACTGGGCTTAGGTGGTGGCCACACCTACAACAGGAGCCTCTCATGGTGAAGAGCTTCACGGGCCGAAGCCATGCCGCTGAGCCCTTTGGCCCCCTCCGTCCCATCGGCCTGTGACCCTCGATTAGATACACTTCGTGCTGATGGTGTGAAAGCCAGCGTGTCTTCCGCTCCCGGAGCTACGCGGCCTCGAGGTCAAAGACGTTAGGCAGGCCAAAGGCCTCGACAGGGCCGGAGTCAGGGCGTGACATACCTCGCACCCCGGTTGTCTGTGGGTGCGAAGTAAAGCTTGGGCGGCTACCCCGAGCAGCTGAGTTTCGGGAGGTGCTCTACGTGATGTAGCACCAACACAGAGAGGTGGCTGCGTGGCCTGGGAGTGCGCTTTAATGACGCCCGGAATCGCGCCGGCCCTTGTCAGGGGCAGGCTACCGCGGCTGCTCTATCTGCTCTGCGCTGGGTGGGGGCACGCGGCAGGCTGTGATTAGGGGGTCATGGGATGTCAGCGGTCATACGACCACGGCCGTTCGCCTCTTCCTCAGGGAAAGTGGCCACGCGGTAGGAATGCATCGGTGCGTTACGCGCTGATCGCCCACCTACCGCCGCTTGCCGCGGCTGTCAGCGGTTGCACTGCCCGATCGTGGGTAGCCGAACCGCTGTAATTCTGCCGTTTGATCTTCTGCTTGCGGGGGAGACGGGGGACTTTATAAGTCATCACCGTGGGCATGCAAACGCTCCCCTTGGCTGCCTGCTTGCTTGTGCTTGCGCGTTCCTTTCCGTTTTCTTGCGCACCCCGCTGCTGCTTCCGCATCCACTCCTGCTCGTCGTCGTAGTGGGGAGAGAGGAACGGCTGCGCGCGACGACCGCCCAGCTGACAGTGGCGCCGCCCTTGACGATGCTGCGCGCCGTCTTAGTGAGAGCGCCTCGTCGAGCCAGCGCTGCCTGACGCCACCACCGACGGAGTATCGCCTGGTTCTGCGCGACAAAAGGCAAGCTAACCATCATTGGGATGCCATGAAGAAGTCAAAGGGCCGCTGCTCCCGTGTGCTGGGGCGGAGTCGCGTCACGGAGGAGACCCTCCAAACCCTTCTTCGGGAGAAGAAGCGGAGGACCGTGCCTGGGCTCGTTTGCCTGGGCCTGACGAGACGAAGCCAAACCCGGGAGAATCGGAGGCAATCGTCTTCATGGCGTTCTTCGATGCCGGGCTCCGAATCCCGTCGACACTCTTTGTTCGCGAAGTGCTGCGAGCCTATGGGTTGGAACTGGCACAGCTGACTCCGACCATGATCGTCTGGTTGGCCATCTTCACTTGGGCGATGCGGACGGAAGGTACCCGTCCCAGCGCCGATTTGTTCACCATCCTGCACGACGCATGGTGCCAACCGAAGAAAATGGAAGGGGAGGCGTACTCGAACTTCGACAGCGTGGACTTCGTGTTGAGGACGGATTGCGCGCACTTGTTCCCCGTGTTGTCTACGTGGGGAAAGTGGGAGTCTGGCTGGACACGGCGGTGGTTCTACCACCTTGTGACCAATGCGAGCGGTCTTCGAAGCCGGTGGGAGCCAATATCATTCAACCGCTGTCCGGATGTGAAGCCTCGGTCCGGCGACGAACAACAAGCGCGAAGGCTTGCTGGCATCGCCCTCTGGTTCAACATGCATGACCTCGCCGAGGAGTTCACCATGTTCGGGATATCTCCGCTTTCTTGCAACTGGAAGTACGAGCGGCGGGGACCCGACCGGAAGGACGGCATCCACCCGGGGGTGTCTTCGCTCCATAAGCCCTCCGCGCCCTGTAAGTATCACTGCCATAGGCCCTGCACCGCCTGGGTGGTCGCAAACCCTTACGTATGACATTCCGCTTTTGCGTGCAGTGCGCCGGTTAGAAGATGCGGAGCGTAAGGTGGTTGCGGTTCTTGGGCCGTACACGGCGAAGGAGCACAAGACCCGTGAGTCCGCAACTTCGTTGGCAAAGCAAGAGTGGATTAACCGGGTATGCGAGGTTCTGGGAATTCCCGTTCCAGAACGCCCGGTGCCTGTGGAACCGCCGAGCGGTGCGACGGTGGTGGCGTCGTCCTCTCGATGCGAGGTCCGATCGGAGACCATTGTCTTCAGCCCACCGGTTGAGACCCTGGAGACCGGGGGAGGGGCGAAACGGTCGCTGAGCTCGAACCGACCGGTTCGGAGAGGCACACTACCCCCGACGAGGCTTTACACGGTGGCGAGGCGGCGGGCCCGAGCCTCGTTGTTCTTAAAGATGATGCCTCGTCGCCTCCAGCGGCAACCGCGGCCTTGTCGCTGACGACAGCTACAGCGGCTACTAAGGCAGCCACGAAAGTGTCACCTGCATCTTCGAGGGCGAAACTCCCTCGGGTGCGGTCACCACCGCCTTCGAAGGGCCGGTTCAACGTGGCAGGCCCAGTGACCGAGGTCCTGACACCCAGCGGGGATGTTGCTGAAGCCGAGAGGGTTGTTGCTCCTCAGGCCAGCGAGGTGATCATGACCCAGGTGGAGGCCCGGCGAAGTACCGCGGTAGAGGGTACTGGAGGTAGGTGTGGTTCGTTTTCCTCCCGCGACTTCGTGAAACTCTCTCCGATTTGCTCGCTTATTCCGTCGACATCAGGCGAGACAAGGTCTCCCAGACGAGGACAAGAATCAAGCAACGGGGGTGCCCGCGAGGTCTCTGGCCTAATTGAGCAGGGGACTATGCGCGCCCCAACTGTTGTCGAAGGCGCTGGGGCGGGGGCTCTAGGGCTTGGCATCTTCGACTTCGTTCCTCGGTGGGAGACGCTTCGCGCCTTGAGCGAGGTGGCGGAGTACGCTAAGGGCCACCTAGATCGACAGGCGCTGCAGTCCTGCGGGGGTGACCTTTTGGTGCTCGCGCTGGGTGCCTCGAAGATGCGGGTAACGATCCCTGCTCGCGCTGCATGTCTTTTTGCTTATCTGATGGGTAACCCTTGTTCTTGCGCCCGTGTAGACACTTGCGATCGGCAAAGTCCTCGAGGAGGCTCGTGCGCGCGAACGGAGGGCGCTGGAGGACCAGCTACGTGTCGCTGACGATGCCCAGCCGCCAAGGACAAGCGCATTCGGGTGCTGATGGCGGAACGTGACGAGGCTATCTCCGACGCGCAGTTGGTAGGCGCGAACGCGAAGAGCACGACGCTAGCCGCACAACGCGCGATGGAGGAGGCTCAGCGCATCGCGACGGAGGAGCGGACCGCCCTTCTACAGCGAATCTCCGCGCTAGAGGCGGAGAAGGAGCAGCTTACTGCTTCCCTTGCAGAGAAGGCCTTATCCTGGGACAACGCGTCTGCCTCCGCGTGGGGGGCGATGGAGTCTTTGGAGCAGGCCCTCCGGGGGCTTTCCGTGCATGTGGAGGACGCCACTCATAGCCGTCAAGATCTGATGGAGATGCTTGGGCGAATCGAAGAGGGCTCGAGCGTCGCCTTTCGCGGCGCCAAGGCCTTCGGCACCCACTGCGGCTACATGAGTGCTGGCCTTGCCCTGGCCTTGCTGCACGCTGGTGGGTGTGAGCATGTCAATGAGCTGGTGAACCCCCAGCTTGACTTGCCCGCCCAGCTTGGGATGATATCTGATGCGGTTCACGCTGCCCAACCTGCCATCCGAAACTTTCACAATCGGATTTGGAATTACATCGGGGAGGATGCCGCCACGGTTGCTTTGCGGCGGACGCTGCACGACGAGGGGGATGTGCTCCGCTGGCTCGAAGAAGTTCCTCAGCGCGGCGAAGGCGGTGCGGGCGCTCGTCGTGGTGAAGATGGCGCGGACTCGTAGGAATAGTGTGGGGTTTGGGTGCGCCGCGCTCCGTGTGTATGCCTGCTGCTGTAATGCAACTCCTGTGTTATATGAGCTAAGCGACAACTCTCCTGTGCTCTTTTTGTTATGTAATATGCTGTGAGCTGGGGTGTCGTGTATGGTGCGGGTCCTCAGGCTTGACTTCGTCCCTCGTGCTGATAGTAGTGAGCAGACATGCGAACACCTTGCGCCGTAGACCTTAGTCGAAGTAGCCGCGCGAGCGCTCCGTCCCCTACCATCCGAAGGGGTGGCAGCGGAGTTGGCGCCTAGTCGAAGTAGACGCGCGAGCGCTCGTCCCCTACCCTCCGCAGGGCTGGCAGCGGAGCTGGTGCCTAGTCGAACTAGCCGCGCACGCGCTCCGTCCCCTACCTTTCGAAGGGTGGCGCGCGGTGGCGCCTGGTCGAAATGACACGCGAGCGCCCGCCCGCTACCTTCGAAGGGTGGCGCGGGTGGCGCCTGGTCAGCATACACGAGCGCTCCGTCCTCTACCTTCCGAAGGGGTGGTAGCGAAGCTGGCGCCTAGTCGAAGCGAACACGCGGCGCCCGTCCCCTACCTTCGAAGGGTGGCAGCGAGCTGCCGCCTAGTCAGCAGAGCGCCCGCCCCTACCTCCGAAGGGGTGGCAGCGAGCTAGCGCCTAGTCGGCGAGCGCGCGGCGCTCCGTCCCCTACCTTCGAAGGGGTGGCGCGAGTGGCGCCTGGTCAGCGGACACGCGGCGCCCGCCCCTACCTTCCGAAGGGGTGGCAGCGGAGCTGGCACCTAGTCGAAGTAGTCGCGCGAGCGCTCCATCCCCTACCTTCCGAAGGGGTGGCAGCGGAGCTGGCGCCTAGTCGAAGTAGTCGCGCGAGCGCTCCGTCCCCTACCTTCCGGAGGGGTGGCAGCGAGTGGCGCCTGGTCGGGTAGATCTGCGGCGCTCCGTCCCCTACCTTCCGAAGGGGTGGCAGCGGAGCTGACGCCTAGTCGAAGTAGTCGCGTGAGTGCTCCATCCCCTACCTTCCGAAGGGGTGGCAGCGGAGCTGGCGCCTAGTCGAAGTAGACGCGCGAGCGCTACTGGGGGTTACATGCGTGGGAACTTCGACCACGTCTTATTTATACTCCGGGGAGTACGCACAAGGACAGTGCCTGCACGTGCGCGGGGATATCCACTTCTTGTTTATACTCTGTAGAGTGCGCAGGGACAACATCCGCGTCTTATTTATACTCCGTAGAGTGCGCGCGGAGGCGTCCCACCACTGCGTCTTGTTTATACTCCGTCCCCTACCTTCCGAAGGGGTGGTAGCGGAGCTGACGCCTAGTCGAAGTAGATACGCGAGCGCTCCGTCCCCTACCTTCCGAAGGGGTGGCAGCGGAGCTGACGCCTAGTCGAAGTAGTCGCGTGAGTGCTCCGTCCCCTACCTTCCGAAGGGGTGGCAGCGGAGCTGGCGCCTAGTCGAAGTAGACGCGCGAGCGCTACTGGGGGTTACATGCGTGGGAACTTCGACCACGTCTTATTTATACTCCGGGGAGTACGCACAAGGAAAGTGCCTGCACGTGCGCGGGGATATCCACTTCTTGTTTATACTCTGTAGAGTGCGCAGGGACAACATCCGCGTCTTATTTATACTCCGTGGAGTGCGTGCGGAGGCGGACCTCAACGCTACGTCTTGTTTAGAGTCCGTAGACTGCGCGTGGAGGCGAGCCTCCGCGCGTTGCGGGCAGTGAAGGTGCGTGCGGAGGCGGACCTCGACGCTGCGTCTTATTTATACTCCGTAGAGTGCGTGCGGAGGTGGATCTCGACGCTACATCTTATTTAGAGTCCGGAGACTGCGCGTGGAGGCGAGCCTCCGCGCGTTGCGGGCGGTGAAATTGCGTACGGAGGCGAACCTCGACGCTACGTCTTATTTATACTCCGTAGAGTGCGTGCAGAGGCGGACCTCGACACTACGTCTTATTTAGAGTTCGGAGACTGCGCGCAGAGGTGAGCCTCCGCGCGTTGCGGGCGGTGAAATTGCGTGCGGAGGCAAACCTCGACGCTATGTCTTATTTATACTCCGTTGTGTGCGTGCGGAGGCGGACCTCGACGCTACGTCTTATTTAGAGTCCGGAGACTGCGCGCGGAGGCGAGCCTCCGCGCGTTGCGGGTGGTGAAATTGCGTGCGGAGGCGAACCTCGACGTTATGTCTTATTTATACTCCGTAGAGTGCGTGCGGAGGCGGACCTCGACGCTACGTCTTATTTAGAGTTCGGAGACTGCGCGCGGAGGCGAGCCTCCGTGCGTTGCGAGTGGTGAAATTGCGTGCGGAGGCGAACTTCGACGCTACGTCTTATTTATACTCCGTAGAGTGCGTGCGGAGGCGGACCTCGACGCTACGTTGGTAGGAAACAAGAAAATTTGTGTGAACGATGTACTTTATTAAATTCCCATTTACGCGGGCGGGCGGTTACAAGAGGTGAGGCACTAACCGCTGGCTGCTTAAAGGTGGAGACGACCTCAGCTGTCGTTGCCCGGTGGTGAAGCTGCACGCGTTTGGAGCCTTTAGTGCCAGGGCGGTTCGCGCAGGAGCGTGGCGTGCGCCCCCGAAGCCGTGGAAGGTCCTTGCGCTCGCACACTCGGCTTAGGCGTAACACCGCCGCAGTCTGTCTGCGTTCCACGTGTGGCGGAACGTCTGCCCATCCAGGGTGGCTAAGCGGTATGCTGCCTTCTGTAGGGTTTCCGCGATGATGTACGGACCTTCCCACTTGGATTCGAGCTTGCCTACCATCTCCGTGTGGAGTGCCATCTTAAGGACGAGGTTTCCTGGTCTGAATTCGCGTGGGTACAGCGAACGATCCCGACCGCGCACCATCTTTCATGCGTACTTTATGACGTGCTGTGTTGCGCTTGCCCGGTCTCCGTCAAGGAGGTCCATGGACAATTGGCGCTCCTCGTCTGGTGCTTGGACGAGGACCCTTCGCGAGCCAGCCTTTATTTCCTAGGGTGTGACTGCCTCATCGCCGAAGAGGAGCTTGAATGGCGTGAACCCCATTGGGCGTGTGACCGTTGTACAGAGGGACCAGAGGACGCTGTGGAGCTTGCCCGGCCACTTCCCCTTTGGTAGCCCGACAAGGCGCTTCTTGATCGCGGCGAAGATGGCACCGTTCACTCGCTCCACCGCACCGTTGGACTGTGGGTGTCCAACCGAGGCAAACCGGAGTGTGATGCCCATGTTGTCGCAGAATTCTTTGAACGGGGCTGTGTTGAATTGCAGACCGTTGTCGACGGTGATCTCCCTGGGCACGCCGAATCGGCATATGATGTTCTGCCAGAGGAAGCGTTGCATAGCTACCGAGGTAATTTGGCCAGGGCTACCGCCTCCGGCCACCTGGAGAAGTATTCCAGAGCGACCGCTACGAACCGCAGGTCACCCGGGGCCCTGGGAAGCGGTCCCACGACGTCGATGCCCCACCACGCCAGTGGCCATACCGGGGGTATGGGATGAAGGCTTGTCAGTGGCCTGCGGATGGCCCTTCCCATCCACTGGCAACCTTGACAACGGCGCACGAGATCTTGGGCGTCCGTGACAGCTGTTGGCCAATAAAAACCCTGCCTGAATGTCTTGCCCACTAGGGATCTTGGTTGAAGATGCGAGCCGCAGAGCCCCGCATGAATTTCCGCGAGGAGGCGCTTTCCTTCTCCGCGCGAGAGGCATCGCAGGAGCGGTGCACAGACTCCCTTTTTGTAGAGCACCCCGTCGAGCACCTGGAAGGACCTAGCGAGGTGCTGTAAGCGCCGGAGCTCGGTGGGAGCGAAAAGGGGTTCCCGCCAGTCACCCTGCTGGGTGATCTGGTGGATGAGGGCCGCATCACGCTTATCCTGCGCGATGGCTGCCATTGGCAGGACCTCGTAAAATGCCCCCCGGGAGTTGGGAGCCGCTAACTGGCAGCCTTGGCGAGGACATCGGCTTGCTCGTTGTCTGCCCGAGGGATGGCCTTCACCGTGACACCCAAAAAGTGACGTTCCTTCGCTCGTACGGCTGCTAGGTACTTAGCTAGCTCCGGGTCCTTGGCCTGATATGACTTGTCCACATGGTCCGCCACTAGGCGTGAATCAGTGCGGACGAGGACTCGCCTCGCTCCCATCGCTTTGAGCTTCTCGAGGCCAAAGAGTAACGCCTCGTACTCAGCCGTGTTGTTCGTACCAGGAAATGCTAGGCGTGCCGAGTACAACAGGCACTGCCCCTCAGGTGTGGTAATAACTGCACCAACCCCTGCGCCTGCAACGCTGTAAGCTCCATCGGTGTTGAGCATCCACACCGGGTCTTCGGACTGGAGGACAGGCTGAGCTGGAGGGGTCCATTCCGTGAGGAAGTCCACCAGAACTTGAGACTTGATCGCCGTTCGGGAGGCGTATGTTAGGGAGAATGGAGCAAGCTCGGCCGCCCATTTGCCGATTCGCCCCGTGGACTCCTTGTTGTGCAGCATCTCCACCAGAGGGAACGAGGATGGCACCATTATCGGGTGTGCCAGGAAGTAATACCGGAGCTTTCTTGAGGCCATGACCAGCGCGTAAGCAAGCTTCTCGAGCTCCGTATACCCCGTCTTGGCGCCCTGGAGGGCTTCAGAGATAAAGTACACTGGTCGCTGGAGAGCGCCCTCTTCGAGGACGAGGACGGCGCTGACCGCCGTTGCCGAGGCGGCGAGGTAGAGTAGGTGGGAAGCCTCTGGTGCTGGGGCCACCAGAGTGGGAAGGGTTGCAAGGTGTTTCTTGAGATCGTCGAAGGCCTTTGCGCAGTCGTCGTCCCAATGAAACCCGTCGCAATCGCGAAGAGTCTTGAAAAATGGCAAGCCCGCCGCCGGCTCGAGAGGAAACAACTCAGGCCGCCATGCGCCGCCGCCTCTGGACCTCCCTCGTCGTCTTGGGCGGTTCCATGCCCAGGATGGCGTCGACCTTGTCGGGGTTCGCTTGAATGCCTCGCCTGGACACGAGGAAGCCCAAGAGCTTGCCCGCCTGCACGCCGAAAACACATTTGTCCGAATTGAGCTTGATGCCCGCCTTCCTGAGGTTGTCGAATGTCTCCTGAAGATCCCGACCATGGAAGGCGAGCTGCTTGGTTTTTACTACCACGTCGTCCATGTAGGCCTCCACGTTCCTCCCTAGCTAGGCGGCTAGGGCTAGCGCGACGAGGCGGGTGAAGGTTGCGCCCGCGTTCTTCAGGCCGAAGGGCATCCTGACAAAGCAGAAGGTCCCAACCGGCATAATGAAGCTGGTTTTATCTTCATCGTCCTTGGCCATGTAGTCCTGATGGTAGCTGGAGTAGGTGTCCAAGAAGCTCATGAGCTCGCACCCTGCGGTGGAGTCGACCAGTTGATCTATGCGCGGCAGAGGGTAGTCGTCCTTCGGGCATGCCTTGTTGAGGGCGGTAAAGTTGATACACATACGCCAGGCGCCGCTGGCCTTTTTGACCAACACCGGATTGGCGAGCCAGTCCGGATGTTGGACCTCGCGGATAACCCCCGCCCGAAGGAGCTTCGCCACCTCCACCTTGGCCGCTTGCTGCCGGTCCATGGACATACGGTGATGTTTTTGCTTGACTGGCTTGGCGTCAGGGCGGATCGCCAGGTTATGTTTGATGAGGGCGCGGTCCACACCTTTGATATCCTCCGGGGACCATGCGAAGACATCTATATTGGCCCGAAGAACTCAGAACAAGTCTCGCTCTACGTCCGGAGGGAGGCCCTCGCCTGTGGATACGAACTGCCCCTCTGCCTGGAGAGGCACTCTCTTAACTCCGCCCTCCGGGTGGGGCTTAGGTGTCCACCCTGGGGCGGATGGCGTGTCCGCCTGGTACTTGTCGGTGAGGACGTGCACCTTACGATGCAGGCTTCCAGCTCTGGTTTCGATGCTCCTAGCCATATCCTGATCGCCGAAGACAGTGATGACGCCCCGCCGGCCCGGGAGCTTCATACATAGGAAGGCGTAGTGTGGGACCGCCTCGAAGGAGTTGATGGCAGGCCGGCCCAGTATGGCAATATGGGATGTCCACGACGTCGAAGATGATATCTTCAGTCCTGGCGTTGTCGGCCTGGCACAAGGAGACTTGGAGGCGTACCTGACCCAAAGCCTTCAGTAGCTGGCCTCCGAGGCCCAGGAGGGGGGCTTCCGAAGCTTTTAATAGACTCCGAGGTACCCCCATGCGATCAAGGGCCTCCGTAAACAAGATGTTTGCGGAGCTCCCTCCGTGAATGAGGATACGCCTGACGTCGCAGCCTGCGATGTCGGCCTGGATGATCAAGGGATCTTGGTGGGGGAATTCCACGCCCTGGGCATCGGCTGATGTGAAGGTGATGCTGCGATGCAAAGTCTCCAGAGGTACTTGCGCTGGGGAAGTGCTCGACGAAGAGCCTCCAGTGATGACGTTAACATCACGGCACTGGGTCTCTCCCAGGGGCCCAGCGCGCGAGGGACTGCCTTGCGTACGCTGTACGTGGACTACTGCAGGGGTCATCGCCTTCGAGGCCCGTACGTGGGCCATCGCTTGCCGCAACGCTGCGAGTTTGGTGCATGTTCGCGTGAAATGGCCCCCGTAGCCATGCACCTCGCACTATCTGCCGTATTCTAGGATTTCCTGCTCCGCACGCGGCTTCCTTCATGTCCCCCTCCGGCGTGCGGGGTTAAAGCGGTTTCCCAGGGAACGCCTTGCGCGGCGAGGACACGGCGAGCCTTTTGGGGTCTTCGCCGGTTACGCCGGGGCTTGCGCCTGTCGCTTGGCGGGTTTTGGTGCACCCCGGCGTCGACGTGCTCATGAGTGTCACCCGCGGACGCTTGCTTGTGTTTTGTCCTCGGGTTGTCTCTTATGCTTCTCCTTTGCGACAACTCCTCCGCCTGGCCGGCATCAGAGCTGTCGCCGCTGCGCCTCCGCTCATCCTCCTCGGTCCGGCGTACGCTTCCATTTTGTCGAAGAGCTTTGCCACCGACTTGAGTGGCTTCCGCGCGTTGTACTCAGCGAGCGGTCCCGGGCGGAGACCTTGTACCGCTGCATTGATGACGGTTGCCTCGTTAACGTCCCTGACTTGGAAGCGTACCTTGGCAAAGCGTTTGAAGTAATTCCGGAGCCCCTCCTCGGGTTTTTGCTTGACTGCGAAGAGCTGGTCCGCATCGACACGCTCGACGTAGTTTCCCTAGAAGTTGTTATAAAGTCGATCGCGGATCTGCTCCCACGCGTAGATGGACTGCGGCTCTATGGTGAAGAACCACGAGAGCGCCACCCCTTGTAGTGCGAGGGGGATTCCCTTGGCCTTCGTGGTGTCGTCTCCGCCAGCGGCTTCGATGGTGATTTCGTACACGCGTACGAATTCTCGCGGGTCTGTGTCACCTTTATACACCTCAATGACACTCGGGAACTTGAAGTCCTCGGGCCATGCCGCCTGCTACAGGCCCGCGGAGAGCGGGGACTCCAGGTCCACGCGTTGTAGTAAGACGCGACCGGGCGTAAAGGCGTGACGGCCATCCGCCCTCTCCGGAGTAGGCTCTACTGCGGCTGCTGGTGGGATCTACTGACCCCACGTTTACTGCATACCTTGCACGGCTCCACGAAGATCCGCCAACTCCCGTTGGAGCATGCCAAAGGCCGTCAGCAGGGCGCTGTCTCCCATGGGCATGACCAAGGCCGCTGGCGCGTCTGGGCTGCCTGCCGTGGCAGCGTGATGGAGTTGGAGGTCGATGAGGGGGTCAGGCGCCGCGGCGACGGCGGTGGGGTCAAGTGGCCAGGTGGTGATGGCAGGATCGGGCGTTGCGTCGGGAACGCCGGTGCTCGCGACCGCCGCGCTCGCGCTGCTGCCCGCGCCTGTCGTTGCCCCGGTATTGACGTGAAATCCTATCGCTCCCGCCTTCTTCTTCTTCGCCGCCGATGGCGAAGCTTTCTTTGGTGCCATCCTCCTTCAGATCTGGAGGCTTATCCTTGTCCTCCCCACGGACGGCGCCAATTGTTATGGTTACAGACCAAACAGAGAGAGAGTATGGTAGTGGAGAGTTAGGTGAGTGAATGGCTTCGCCCCTCCCTCATGGCTGATATTGTACTCATATACCCTCTTGGGGAGTGCTTTTACAATAGTACCCTTACATTTGAGTATCCCCCTTGGGGATACTTATGTCATTATACATGTCCCGTTTTGGGCCTTACAGCCTTCTAACAGGCCTACTGGGCTTAGGTGGGGGCCACCCCTACGACATGAACATTTGGAGGATTTTAAATATCTAGTTTCATGTGTGAGCTATAAATACCCTTGTGAGCTAATATACAATAAAAATATGGACTCAAGTGGCAAAACTCATTTAAGTGCTAGATTGTGACCACTTAGATCAAAGTCTGATTTTGGATGAGTTTCAAAACCAAATAACTTCTGATTGGAAGTTGAAGATCATGTACATGAACTATGAAGATCTACAAGGAAGCGGAATTCCAATCCTAGATATGTTGATGATGCCCTAATTGATGAAGCTATACCTATTGAGCCATCTTCTTATGAGGAAGCAGCACAAGGCCCTAAGTGGTGAAAAGCTATGGAGGAAGATGTTAAGGCACTAAAAGAAAATCAAACATGGGACTTAGTGCCAATACCAAACGATGTGAAGCCAATATCCTATAAATGGGTCTATAAAATCAAGACTCGTCCAAATGGCTTAATCGAAAGGTATAAATGTCGACTTGTTGCTCGGGGATTCTCTCAACAATATGGGCTGGACTACAAAGAAACATTCAATCTAGTTGCGAAGATCACAACTATTTGAGTCTGCTTGCTTTGGTTGCTAGCAAATCTTGGAAGTTGTGGCATATGCATGTCAAAAATACCTTCCTACATGGAGAACTTCACAAGGACATCTATATGGAACTACCAAAATGTATTGAGAGTAAGATTAAACCAGAGTAGGTCTACAAATTGAAGAAGGCACTCTATGGCTTGAAACAGGCTCCAAGAGCTTGGTACGAAAAAACGATGAGTTTCTAGTGCAAAGTGGATTTAAAGTTGCTCCATCTTACTCTAGTCTATTTGTGAAGACTAGCAATAGTTCTAGTCTACGATGATGATTTAACCATCATAAAAGAAAATTACGAGGAGATACAGAGGACAAAAGAAAATCTCTCAGTTAGATTTCAAATGAAAGAGCTTGGAGAGTTGAAGCACTTCCTTGAACTTGAGGTGGAGCATACAAAGGAGGGGTTATTTCTAGGTCAACAAAAATATGCAAGGGACCTTCTTCAAAGGTATGGGATACTTGATTGCAAGCCTATTTCTACTCCTATAGATCCTATTGAGAAGAAGAAGGAAATGATCTAGAGGATGTGACCATGTATCGGCAGCTGGTCGGGAGTCTTATCCATCTTACACTTAGTCGACCAGATATTTTCTACGTTGTTGGAATTGTCAGTCGGTATATGACCAAGCCAAAGAAGCCTCATCTCAATGCAATTAGACATATTCTCAGGTATGTTAAAGGCACCATTAATTATGGTATTTTATACAATAAAACAAAAGGATGCCAGGTGACTGGATACTGTGACGCCAACTATGCTAGAGATTGTGACACACGTCGATCAACAACCAAATATTTCTTCAATCTTAGATCAATAGCTATATCTTGGTGCAGTAAGAGGCAGCCCACCGTGGCATTATCAAGTACTGAAGCAGAATATCGATCAGTAGCAACAGCGGCACAAGAAAGCACCTGACTTAAGCAACTGATGAAGGATCTCTACTAACCGACAGATTATCAAGTAAGACTTCTATGTGATAATCTATCATCTATACATTTGGCAGAAAAATCCAGTCTTTCATGCGAGGACAAAACATATAGAAGTACACTATCATTACATAAGAGAAAAAGTTCTCGGAGGAGATATTGAGATGGTGCCAACAAGTACAGATGAACAATCTACAGATATTCTTACAAAGAGTCTCAACAATGCAAAGTTTGATAAATTTTGAGAGGTTCTTGGAATGGTATGCAAAACTACTTTGAAAACAAGTATGCATTGAGGGGAAGTGTTAAAAAGTAGCAATGCATAATTGAAGTTTCAAGAGTTATTAAGTGCTCTACTAAGCCAAGGAACAAAACCAGTCTTGACTAGTTAATTTTGGATGGTTCATGAGCTAAGTTGGCAAGCAGTAAAAATCTGCACAACCGACTTGTATGGATGCATGAAACATCTAGCTATTGCTGCTATTATCAGTATGTGAACACTTGCAGTCAAGTCAAACTTCTAGGAACATGCTGTCCATGTACACAGCTGTATGTGACAAGCCTAATACTAGAAGTTCAGAAGCCAAAGGATGTTTGGATACTTCATTAAGCCTGTCGGCAAGCATGTGTATGATGGCAAATCAAGTAGCTTCCAAGAAACTCTTAGCTCAATATAGCATGATATTTGTTACTTAAGTCGGTTGTATGTGTCAGTTTGGTAGGCTATATAAACCAGTGTATCCTCTTAATGTTATTAGCAACTCCTGATGGATATATGGGTATTGTGTGAGCCAACAGAGTGATATATGGGAGTCATGCATGTCTACTACTTCTTTGTCCTCTTGCTTTCCACCTTGTGATTTTCAACAAACCAGAAATAGCATAATGGTTTGCTTGTGTCATGAGGGAAGGTCTTAATTAACGAGTGCAGCTTAGTTGAGTCTCAATCGATCAGATCGCACAGAATTTGGGGTACTACTACAACGCTACTTGTGAATAGTGCGGTACTATGAAAGGTTATTTGCGACAGGCCGGATAGAGCGTTTGGTGGTGCGCGCATTGACGTGAGAGGTCGACATGGCTATGGCCCGTTCAACATGGCTTCAGTCGATGGTTTTTGGTTTTTAGTTAAAATGGTACTATAACAGCTATTAATTAGCTTTTGATTAAGACATTCAATTTGCGTACTTCTTCTGACACAGAATGAAATCAATTGATCGCTTCTTTAATTTGAGCTCCTTTTCTTTCTTCATGAGGTCCGCCTCTGCTGTATGACATCCAATTGGAAGGAGAATGCCACCGACCTCTTGATCAATGGTTCAGTTCCAAGTCAAACAATACTGGACGACATCATTATTTGTCCGTAGACTCGTGTCATCGCAAAGTCTAGTACGGATATGCTCACAGAATTCCAATAGTGGTGATGCGCGGTATGCTGTGCACGTAAGCATTTGACACTACGATAAGCCCTCCACTTCAGTGTTCCTGGTTCCTGCTATCCAATACTATTCTCCTGAATCTATCTTTTATATCATTAAAACAATAAAAAAAAACCACCGCATTCACTTTTAAAGGTAGAAATTATCATATTAATTAAAATAAAGAAAAAGATCTACATCATTGATTTTTTAGGGATCTAAATTAGAACCGTGGAGACCGATAAGATAAATATAAGAGTCCTGTAAAGAATACAACCGTATTATTCAGATATAAACATTTAAACATCAATATGTATCAAATCAACGTGTCATGCTATTGTAATAATCCTGCCTAACCTAGGTTGATTCAGACAGCTGGCTCGATCGTGCTAGCTAGGGAGCAGTGCTGGTCGAGTCGTGATGCTAGCAAAATCCTAGTTCTCTATTCATTGTTCTTGTGGATTGCATTCGACCACTGTTCATTAGTTGTTCGTTCGTGTGTTCGTGTGCTAGGTGCTAACTAGTTGTAGAATTGGAATCCTGAATAACCTTTAGAGATTTTTCCTCTAGGCATCAGTTACATTGCATGAGCTTTTTTTCTAGAGGAATCAAGTTTTGGAAAATTATTTCTAAAAGGAAATGTCTGTGCACTCTTGGAGTACACATTTTTCTATAGGAGGCAAATGTTTTGGTTTGAGATAAATCATAAGTATCAATAATTTTCAAAATAACCTATTCATTGGACTCCCGCTAACTATTAGAACTGCACCGGCCAGCATGGCACAATTTTAGCAGAAAGAGCATTCCAAGCAAATAGGGAAAAATATTTTTAGTTTTCATAAATAATCAGAAACCTGTTTTTTACAAAAAGGTCCAGCGTTCAGCCATGTTGCAAAAGACCCTTATGCTGTGGACATTTTACACCACAGCACATTTATGAGATTGTTTCCATCTGGAGGTACACGTCCGCGGTAACTCTACATGATGCAACAGAGGACACAATAACATGGAAATTAATTCCCCATGGAGTGTACACGGCTATCTTAGCCTATAGAGCACAGTTTCTAGGGATGGTTCAAACAACTATAAACCCTCTAATCTGGAAAAGTTGGGCACGCCTGGCTGGCCATACAAAATAGACTGTGGACCACAGATTGTCTAGACAAGTGTGGCTGGCCCAACCACCTAACATGTCCCCTGTGCAGATGTGAGCTAGAGTCCGCCATACATCTGTTGGTCGGATGCCGCTACGCCACAAGCATCTCAAACTTGTTATATTCCCGCTTGTATTTGTCTTGTCGGATAGTCTTGATTTGGGTGATGCTTTCAAATATCATGAGCTGACGAGAGAGGAGAGATGAGATCAAACTCATTTCTGCTAAGACCCTGAATGATGATGTTCCTTACCTTAGTGTTTGTGTCAACATCTAGTGTATTCAAAACTATGATGTCCTCATCGGCGGGAATAGCAAACCGAGTCTTAACCTTCTTCTAAATCGCAAAGTCTTGAGTCTGAATGTAAGACTCCATCCTACTCTTCTAAAAGGGATAGTCAACCTCATTGAAGATAGGAGGCTTGGTGGAATACTTGTCTACTGCCATGGCTCTTAAGACCAGTTAATATCTATTGAAAAGAACTAACTGGACTCTAATTCCACTTGTAGGACTGGATAGGTAATAGAGAGGGGTGAATGGTGTCTTAAAATTTTTCTCTAAGTATTCACTTATTCTATACTCCGATAGCTATAAAGCTACGAAGATTAAGATAGAAATTCTACCTGAAAAACAAGATAATCATAGATATGAGCATGACCTAAACAGAAATCAATGTGGTCAGATTTCAATTACCAGTCGGCAATCAACGTGGTCAGAATTCGACTACCAGTCGGTAATCAACGTGGTCGGAATTTGACTACCAGTCGGAAATTAACGTGGTGAAAATTTGACTCTAGTGATCGACGACTAGAGAGTGGTCGAAAACCAACGTAGTTAAAAACCAATATGATCGAAACCCAACATGGTCGAAATTCTACTCGAGTAGTCAACAACCAGAGAATGGTTAAAAATCAATGTGGTCGAAGCCAACGTAGTCAAACGCCAACGTGGTCCAAATTCGACTCGAGTAGTCAACGACCAGAGAGTGGTCGAAATCTAACACAATAAAAAATCAACGTGGTTAGAATCAACATGGTCGAAGTGCCTAGATGGGTAGAGATGGATTCCCAGAGGTAGTCTCCATCATTTACGCGTCCTTAGCACAGTAAGATCAAGAAAAGAAAAGAGCAGAGAACAAACCAACCAAATCAAGAGCAAATCAATCAAAACAGGATAGATCCATGCAGATACACAATGATTGATATATTGCTTACTTGAGATAGAAAGTTTTACAGTCACTCCATCTTGAAATACAAAGAGCACACCAAGTGCTCCACTCTCAAACTCTAAACCTAAACAAAAAACACATCAGAGAGGGGTTGGATAGTTAACTCTTCATGTCTCCATCCCAACCCCATTTTATGAGTGGGCAACCAGCCACCTATACCCTTTAATGGATCCTATCGACTATTATAATGGGGAAAACTCGTTAACCCTATATACATGGGTTTTACTCAAACAAGTTCACTTATACATGTTTTTCAAAGCGCATAAGTGTGCATCCACTAAATCCTTAGCCTTGATCCGCCTTGATCAAATCAGCTCCACCTTGACCTAAACCACTATCTAATGCATCGTCCATGCGCCGCAGTTTTGATCCAAGATGGTTTCTAGTATTTTGGTCAAACTACTAAAATACATTTCCTTGACCCGGTCATCACCAACCACTACAAGCAATCGCTATGCTTGCCACGTGTAGGTGCACCACTAGCTCGCCACGCGTCGCCAAGTCTCTCCCGTCTCGGTTCCACTGAACCACAGCTCGCTTGGCCAGTGCAAGCTACGTGGCGCCATCCTGCCAATCGAACTCACCTTCAACATTTTCCGCCTTTCTCATGTCATGCTTGAGCTCACCGTCTCACTTGACATCCTTGATCGTTTTGGGCCTCAACTCCTCTATGAGCCTAACTCCGATTCTCGCTGTTGACCACAGTTGACTCTAAGCGACTCTGCATATCCAAAGATAAAGAAATCGTTTCTAAGCACAAGTTCTTCATAACTTGACCTATATTAGTCAAGGTATGCATCAGTCAACCTTAATCCATTGACCTAGGTCATCTCAACTCGATCTATGACTCAATTTCCAAAACCCCTATTTTCTGGCAAGTCGAAAGTACCACACTTAACACGCTGGTACTTTCGCAATACAGAACTACCGCCTCCTAAAACAGTACTTCCGCACGCTAAAACCTCATCTAGGGCTATCTGGAAAAACATACCTCAACTCAACCCAGTATTTCCGCCAAGCAGAACTACCGCACTTATACCTGCGCTATTTCCGATTTTCCCAACACTTCCAAAAGATAGCCCAAATCAAATACAATCTTTGTAAAACCATTTCACCACTCCATAAAACTTGTAATGATTCATTATAATAGTATCCTGAAATTTCTTACATGGTCCTTAAAAAAGATTGAGCAATGAACTAGCTAGTACAAAACTTCAATTTGAACTCTATTGCGTACGGACGTTAAACTCTACCACAAAACTGTTGCACCCCGCTAGTTATAAACATCACATGGCTCCCCTTCTTGTGACCATCATGCAACGGTTTTGCGCGTGATAGCGCGGCTCGTGTAAAGCACGAGTAGGCATGGGGAAGCGTTATCGTTCCCTAGATCTGATCAACTCAGCTTTGGTTTCTGGCTTCTGATTTATTTTTTACTATTTATAAGTTTCGTCTTTTTCTGAACTTTTGACTTTTTGTTGAGCTTTTACCGGTTCTTTTTTTCCGTATTTGTTTGTATTATACGTAATGGGCTAACATATTTTTTATATTTTTATATTTTTTTAAATTTAATTATGCTAAATAAACCTCGCATCATTCTGAGACATTTTTTCAGCCATTCTGATGTTTTCACCCATAAGCCATGAGCTTTTTAGCCGAACCGATCACCACTATATATCTAATTGGGCTTGGTTAGCTTCAGTGAGCCGAAATATTACTTTTGTCGGTGTGGCCATCCCGCTTGGACGTTGAGCCCTTGAGGCGTGTGTATCCATTGGTTTCACTATCAAACCAAGGCATATCCAATCCACCTCGATTGAAATATGGCTGAGATATCAGGCCAAGCCCATCGACGGCGCCTCTCGGAGCGAAAGCCACCAACCTGGTGCAAGCAACCATCTCGTTCGCCACCGAACCCCGCCAGGCGTGGCGCCCGCACCACTGTCGCAAACGCACGCCCGCCTCGCTGGCCATACCCCCACCCCCAATAACTTCACCAAAGCAAACCAACCGGTGGGTGCGCCGGCACCGGCGCGGCCACTTTTAAGGTCTGTACAACGATATATATCAGTTATTTATAAGACTACTACACATATCTATTATATGATTAAAGTAAAGGCGAAAACAGCCACCACATTTGCTCTCCATGGGTAGAAATTCCTATAAACGGAGTGAAAAAAGAGAAAGATTCACACCGTTGATCGTGGTGAGTCCAGATTATAACGGTCAAGATTAAAATAAAAAGTCCAAATCAAATACAATAAAATGAACCGAAATTCGGAATAAAAATTAAAATAAAATTAGTAATTTGATTTCTATATGAATTCCTAAGTAAAATTAAAAAAATTGGAATCAAAATTAAACAAAAATTAATAATTCGATTTGTATATGAATTCCAACCAATAAAATTGAAATTCAACAATTAGCAATTCGATTACAGTCCAAATTCTAAATTAAAATCTCTAAATAACTGTAAATTGCAATAAAAATTAGAAATTGGACTTGTGAACGAATTCTAACCAATAAAATTGAAATTTTTAATAGAAAATAAAAAAATTGTAATTTTATTTCCATACAATTCCAAAATAAAACCGTTAAATAACTAAAATTTGGAATAAATTAAATAAAATTAGCAATTGAGTTTCGATACAAATTCCTAAGTAAAATCCCTAAATAAATATAATTTAGAATACAAATTAAACAAAATTAGCAATTGGATTTGTACATAAGTTCAAACAAAAAATTAATTGGAATTTATGTAAAAAAAAATATAATAAAATTAGTAATTTTATTTTGATATGAATTCCAAAGTGAAATCTAAATAACTATAATTCCTAATAAAACTAAACAAAAAATAGCAATTTTATTTGTATACAAATTTCAACAAACAATAATTGAAATTTTTAGTAAAAACTTAATAAAATTTGCAATTTTATTTTCATACAATTGCAAAGTAAAATCCCTAAATTACTAAAATTCAATATAAATTAAATAAAATTAGTAATTTGTTTTGAATCTAAACTCCGATAAAAACAACTAAAATTTTCAATAAAAATAGAAGTTATAACAAGAATAGCATGAATGATGCTGGAGGAGACCACAAAAGAGTGCAATGATGTCAATTTGTTCAACAAGAAGACAATGATCCACCCGAAAGCGAAGAGCCAAGCAGACGGTAGGGGAGATGACGATAATGTCATACTGCCTACCTTAGCTGTTCGACAAAGACAATGTTGTACTACTCGCCGATGTCGTTGGAGAGAAAAACCACAGTCAAAGGAGTCAAGGGCTATGACAATGAGTGACAAGTGTTAGCATTGTTGAAGAAATCAGTGTCCAAATGGGGAAATTAATCATTTGCCACTGTTAAAGATGTGACATCTCAGGGTTTGCTATTAATGTCTCATTGACATGTGGCTCTAGGACCCATATGTCAATGAGACATGGAGTGGCAAATCCTAAAGTGCATATCTTTACAGTAGCAAATGATGAAATATCCCGTGTCCAAATAAACTTGATAATAGGGAAGCTTTGATAGAGATGAGATGAAGCTTTGTATTAAAGATGAGCTATAATGTATGGGATCATTAGGTAGGTAGGAGCGTGCCATCGCTAGTAAGGGGCATGCCATCACTTACGATGGTGAGAAGATTCTCCATATCGTTATATAGCGACTAAATCAGATATAACGACATCAGTGAAGATGAGAAATTACCGCGGTTAGTGAGAAAGCAAAAGGGTTGAGATGGCCAATGTTGAAGAAGAGGATTGACATGGGAGAAGAGAGACATTGAGCACATATAACATCATGCATATGTATATACATGCATGCACCTATACAAATAGAAGTACATACGTACAAAAGCAGAGGAGCAAAGAGCTTGAAGTACATATGACGCAGCTACAGCGAATAGGCTTAGGGTCACCCAAGAGAGCATGACGGGTGTCCCCAGCAGGGATCAGCAATAGTTGCACATATACACATGTTTGATGTTGTAGCGGTCATCATAGTAATAATTGAGAGAAGCAGAAGATAACTATGCAGTGAAGTATTGTATTGGAATAGGTAACAGCTAAGAGATTATATTGGAATGGGTAATAGTTAAGAGAGATTAATCAAGAATTAGGCATGCTGTTGGAGGTTGAAGCAGAAAAGTTGTAATGGCGAGAAGAGATAAAAGACACATGGTTCGGTGAGGCAGCCGGCATGTTAGGGATTATAAATTCAAGACAGGTCGTGCCATGGTGCCTCTATATATAGGTGGGCAATATACTCTAATACCATGTAAACTAATAAGATTGATGTATATATAATCAACGTATTGCTTTTAGATTAAATAGAGGTACATGCGCATGCATACATTTTGGCAAAGAGTAACTAACGAAGGAAGAATAGGGCCATAGGGGTGTGCAGCTACATGATCCATACATATATAGAGTGTTTATTTGTTTAAGAACCTCAATTTATCAAGTTCATATTTCAATTACATTTCTCAAGTTGTATTTTTCTTTAAGCTTCTATTATCATTTCTAATGTTTATGATCTACTAAAATCGTAAATAGACTACAAGATTAATTAACATAGTCTTAAACATTTAAGTTATATCATTTGATACTAAAACTTTGAAATAAATCTAGACGCGAAAATACGTGGGCCACCTAGACGCGAAAATACGTGGGCCACCCTGCTAGTTCCATTCAATTCATAGCAAGTCGTTTTAGAATACATGTAACCAAATTTTAGAAACTATGGCTATCGATATTTTTTTAATATTTAGATTAGATATATGAAAATCATATGTGTATATTCGTCTCGGAAAGTACCTTTATAATATTATAATTTTGTTGGGTTATACAAATATATTATAATAGCAATTAGTAGTCAAAGTTGCATTTTGGGAACCGTGTCAATGTCCACAACGGTTTGTTTTTGTGAACTAGAGGAAGTAAAATTTTGGATGATATAGAGGAAGGAAGAGCAAGATGCTATTAGTGATAATCTTATAAACGATTTTTTGCTGTCTATAATAACTTTATAGATAATTGATTAATTATATAAGGTTATTACAAATAACTATATAAATAATTTATTATATAATTTATCTTAAATATTATCTATAGATGATATAAAGATATATTACATACCATCATCGTCTATAGAACTATACGTAGCCTGAGGGCGGATAATTGCTACTGCGGACTACGTATGACTTTAATTTATCATCCGCTACGTGCGTGCGTTGCGTTAATTTGCAGCAGTTTCGGGCGCCCCTTGAAGACGGACGCCGACCCTGGACCCAGCCCACCCCGAGGGAATTGAGATAAGATCCCGTTTCTATTCGATCTACCCGCGCACGCAGCACAACACCAATAATTTGCACATTTTTCTGCGTGCATGTATGCTAGCTGCTACTATATGCCAGTATGCCGCTGCACCCAGTACCCACTTTAATTAGAAAGTAATGCAACAGTATTAGCATTGGCATGTCTGGAAAGGCAAGACCAGCGTAGGTTCTTTTAGATCATAGCTTATGATTTTTAGTTTAAATTTTTGAATTATGGTTATTTGTGTGAGAGAATACGGAGAGAGATATTCACGTGTGATTTTAGCCGATTTATAAATAAAATCAGAATAATATCTACTATAATCAACTTATAAACCCCACCTTAAAAGATACTATGTTTAAGTTAGTTATCGTAGTATAAACCTAAAAAATTCACCGCTTAAATCGATCAAGAGGTACGTGTCGATTTGTTCACATGGACGCCAAGAATCTGCAGGTTCGATCCGATCATCAATCGGAGCTACGGATGGAAAAATAATAATTTGGAAAGCATTTACGATGGACTAGTATATATTTAGTTGTAGTCTTTGTTTCGGAGTCCAGACCTTCTATTGTTAGTTTCCTTTTTGCTGTGTTGTGCCCGAGTCATAATAGGTGCTTGTACGTGAGTTCTACCGTGAGCCTATAAATACAAGGCCTTGGGTTTAATTGTAAACATCAAAATCAGAATTAATCTGCTAGCCCACATTATATCGATAGAATGTATTTTCAATGGTACAGTAGTTTTATAAATCTTTAAAAAAATCAAGTAAGTTTTGTGCAAGTTTCAGAAGGTTTGAAGCAAAAAGTTCCACGCAAGTTTTAGAAGGTTTCAAGCAAAAATTTCATCAGATTACAGGAAAGTTTCAGAATAAATTAAAGAAAGTTTCATAAAACCGACGGTGTAAGAGTCTTTAAATAAGTTTCAATAGAATTTTCATGAAGTTTCAAAAATTCAAACAAGTTTCATACAAGTTTTAGAAGGTTTTAAGCAAAGTTTCACGCTCATTTTAAAAGGTTTCAAGCAAAAGTTTTGACAAGTTACAACAAAGTTTTAGAAAAAATCAAGAAAGTTTCATAGAACTAACGGTATTGGAGGATTCAAGCAAGTTTCAATAGTAGTTTCATGAAGTTTCGTAAAGTTTTAAAAAATCAAGCAAGTTTCGTGTATGTTTCAAAAGGTTTTGAGCAATGTCCACACAAGTTTGGAAGGTTTCAAGCAAAAGTTAAATCAGGTTACAATAAAGTTTAGGAGAAATTTAAAGATGTTTCACAGAAATTCACAACTTTCACAAAAGTTTGCATAAATCAAACAAATTTCACAAAGAATCAAATGGATTTGTTTGTTTCAACAAAAATTCTCCCACTCTCTCATCATTCTCTTCTCCATGAGCCCCCCTCTCTCTCTCATCTCTCTCTTACCTGACCGAGCGGTGGAAAAAGGGTGGTGATGGCCGATGGTATGGGCTTTCAACAATCGGTGTGGCGGTGGTGGCGATGTAGTCCCTCCTCCGCTCCTCTTCTCCAGACCCAATTGCCCTCCTCCTCACAACGAGCAGGCGATGATCGAGAGTGCCATGGGGGAGCCTCCGCCGACTAGATCCGCTCTTCATCACCACCACACTTTTCATTGACATCTCCTCATGGACATGGTGTCAAATCGCTTGAACCCATGCTCATCTCTAGTCGGCGATGCGGCATCGTGCTAGCTCCCACAACAGGAGTAGCGAGGCGTCTGACATTTCATGTATAATGTGGAGAATGGATGGTGGAGAATGGAGACAAGGAGAGAGAGATGGATAATGATTGTTGGAGCAAATGATCAATCTAGTGTGTTAGGTTGATACATCGAATGGTAGATGTTGTTGATCAATACTACTCAGGGGAAGAAGCATAGGGGAAGAGCAAAGAAGAAACAAGTGAAACACAGTATTTTTTTTCTCTTCGTCTTCGATGACTCACGCCATTCACGACTTCTATTCGCTGTACGGTTACACGCACATGCCATTCATGAAGCATAGGTGTGACATCCTGAAAAATATAAATATTAAATTAAGGAATTTTTGAATTATTTTATTTGTTTTCTATTTGGATTTGGAGTTTGTGGCAATTTTCTAAGAAAAAGTTGATGGAAATTCCAAAAGTTAAATAAGGAAATAAGTATACCAAGAAAGTCATCAACTATGGATATGTGCATAAATAAATACATGTGTACTGAATAAAATATAATGTCTATAAAAATTATGCTAAATAAAAAGTACAGAAATTTAGAGAAGCAAGAAACAAAGTAAATATAATTGAAATTATATGAAGATATATATAGATATTACACAAATGTCAAAATTAAAAATAATAATAATAATAATGAACACCTACAGGAATATATATATATACATATGTATGCATACAACTATACATAAGCAAGGAAATCAGATAAATTAAATGCCAACCATAGTTGAAAATATTTTGGTAAGTCCAGAAGGTCCTCATGAGCTTCTGTGAATTTTTCTAAAATTTTTGGAACTGGTTTCATATTTTCTAAGGTTTATTCAATTATCGGGCATTTCTAAAAATTCTTAAAAATAAAAGAAGAAAACCCTCTCGGCCTCCATCTGGATGGCCTCGATGGCGACACCGCCGCCGCTCCCATCCACGGCCAGCCGCTCGCGCGCTCGCCTGCCGCGCGTGGCCGCGCGGACGCCACGTGCGCAGCGCCGCTCCCTCGCGCCGTGGCCCGCTCCTCGCGCGAGACATCTCTCGCCGGTGGACCCGCCGCGCCGCGCTCTTCTCTTTCTTCCTCCTCGGCCTTTCTTCTCCGCGGCCGCGCCTCGCGTCCGCCTTCCTCTCGCGTCTCAGCGAATCCTCCTCCTCTCCCTCTCATACCTCGCGGGCAAATTCAGCACCCCTCGTGCTCTCTCCCGCGAGATCTTGGCAAGATTTGGTTCACCTCCTCGTCGGCGTGAGCGGAGGCGGAGGCCGCGCGCCTTGCCACGTATTCCCCCTCTCCGGCTATAAATACCCCACCGGAGATTGCAATCGCGCCGCGCTACCCTCCTCTCCTCCTCCCCGTAAGGAATTGGTCCGAGAGCCCCCCATCGCCGTTGGCCTCTCCTTCTTCCCGAACTCCGGCGAGCTCCCATCCACCACACCGAGCCACCCGAGCTCGATTCCTTGCTCATGAGCCATCTCCGGAGCCAGGCGAAGCTAGCCCCCTCCTCCACTGGGTCTCTCGTCGCCTGAGCTTCGCCGGCGACGACCGCATCCCCGAACCGCCGCCGTCGCACGCCGCCGGCCCGCCACCGTGCCCCTCCGCCTCCACCGACCCCGCCAGAAGCTTCCCCATCGCGCAAGGATTACATATCACGCAGCTCCCAGCCCTCTCCGGCCACCACTCGCCGCCGGCGCCGTCGCCTTCTTCTTCCTCAGCCCGGCCCCCTCGGCGAGCTAACTCAAAAGGTATAATTACCCTAAAGGGGTAAGCATCGCTCGGGCGAACCGAGTGGCTTTCAGCGTTACTCTTCCCTCCCCTCGCTCCCGCGGCGCGCGTTCGAGCCTCAGCTCCGCGCCTGCGGTCGAGCGATTTCTTTTAAAATGCATCCACGGCACTGGACCCGCTTGTCACCTGCGAATCCTGCACTACGCCGACAATGACCCCACCGGTCAGTGTATGACGTCATTGACAGATGGACCCCACTGGCCATAGAGACAGAAGAAATAATAAAAAAAAGAAAAGATAAAAAAATTAAAATATGACATGTGGGACCCACTGTCAGAAATTTAATAGTTTTTAGATTTAACTAAACCGAAATATTCAAATAATCATAACTTATTCATTTTAACTCCAAATGAAGTGGGACAAATTTCTAAATTCATCTAAAATCAAGATCTATCCAATGGAACTAAAATCATAATTTTTAGAGGCCATTTGAATTTCTGGTGTTATTTGGTTTGATTTGCTGCTTTTCTTTTGTACAAATTATTGGCGCGCGCTAAAATAGCATACGAGGCACAAGAAGAAGAAATCGAGGCAGTGACACTAGAAGCATCAGAATATCCGGATCCCGACCACTGTGACCAAGGCGAGTCAATACTTTGATCATGTTGAACCCACATTTATGCAAATTATTTGGTTTTAAATTAACAAAATGCATGCTGTATTTTTATACAAATACATGTTAAATTTGATATTCTAGTTATATGCCGTTGTTTACCTTGAATAATATTACCCTCCTTTGAGTATTTGAATGTGTGAACCTTGTCGCCTAGCAAAAATATATTAGTAATATTTCAAAATAAGTCCGTAATCAGTATGCTATGCTTAGTATTGATTAGGAACTCGGGCAAGAAATTGTCCCAAGCATCACTTTTATTCAGAGAAATGGTTTGGGCGGTCATGGTGGAAATGACCGATATATTGGTTATGGATATTTTGCGCCCCAAAATCCCCAACTTGCTTTAATGTCCAGGCGGATTGGTGCGAGGGTGTGTATGTGTGGTGCGGTGGATGCACAGTGTGGTGCGATGGATGCACAGTGTGGTGCGATGGATGCACAAAGTGGTTAGTGGTAGACCGCCTGATACCACTAAGGACTGAATCTTGTCATGCCAACCCGTAAAACCGCATAACCACAAGTCTGTAAAGTATAGCTTGGCTTAGTAAATGTGCCGACTGAAAGTCATCCTTCCAGAGGTGGTGTGAGGATGTGCAAGTGGCGGTGCGTGAGACGGCTTGAATGGGACACCGTGAAAGGTGAAGTTCTGCTGTGGCGGGCTAGCAGGGCGGGAGCCAGCGCTAGACGCTCGAAGGAGAACATCCCGCACAACGTATGGGACCCACCGCAAGTGGGAACGACCCATAGGGTGAAATGATGGGAGGCGAGGTACTTTGAACGGTTCTCGTGATGGTCCGCTCAACCACATGACTAAGGAATCGTGTGGGGCAATGAGTTGATTGTCTCTTGTGGTGAAAGTGTACAAACTCTGCAGAGTCAAAACTATTCGAATAGCCGTGCCTACGGTCAAGGGCGGACATGGGATCTTGCTCGATATAGTTCTATTTCAAATGCTTTATGAAATGGGAATGGAAAAGTGGAAGGGCGATGGATCGCCTGGTTTGGAATTGTCCCGGTGTCGCCCCAGTGGTAAGTTAAGCGGCTATAACGCTGAAATACGTTGCATGGTGTGATGCCATGGTGATAGTGTGCATATGATATAATGCCTTGTGTATGGAAAATCATGTTAATATTCCTTGAACATTATGTTTTTGTCCAAAACTGCTAGGTCTCAGGGAATTTTATGTATTATATTTCAAATAGTGGTATTTCTATTCTTACAAAATAAAATATGGGTGGGATAAACATGGTCGCGAGTAAAAGAGAGGAATGTTTTTAGAGTACATATAAAGGCATTGGTGGATTCATGTCGATCTTGAATAGGAAATGATAGTGTGGGTTCTGGAGGAATAAATTGGTGAAGTCTAGCTAAATGATAGGCTAGATAGAGGATTTAAATGATTTTTGGAGATTTAGGAATTACACAGATAAATATTGGATTATGACACGAGAAATAAATTCTTGGGAGATGTCAATATTAGAATTAATAGATTCGATTATTAGATGAATCAAATGAATTTTCAAGGATTTGGTGGAATATTACAAGTATTGGATTATAATTCTTGATTAATGATATTCTTGGTGGATATATAATAGTAATTGTTAATCCTTGGAAGATGTTGTTAATATAGGGAATTAATAGGAGTTGATCAATTACTAGAGGAACGAATTAAATTTCTGAGGAGATTAGAGGGGTCATTAGTGGATTATAATCTTGGTAAATTGAATTTTTGGTGGATGTATATCTGAGGATTAGCTAGTGATAGATAATAGAAAAATGAGATGGATTATTGGATTATGGGTTGAAATCAATGACAAAAAGGATTGAATACAAAGTATGATCGGTGGATTAAATAAATGATGATACTTGCTGTTTGGAGTTTTAGACAGCAATCAGTAAATAGAATACATTTTCGGGAATTAAGTCGATTTTGGTAATTGTAGTGTGGAGTTAGGTAGTAATAATAAAACTTTGATTAATTAAGAATAATAATGCCGCTAAAAGCAAAATTTTGGCAAATAAAATAACCCGAGCCTTTCCTTTGTTATGCCATGCATACTATTTATTTGCATTCTGTGTATTGGCTCGCGGAGCACGGGGTCGGAGTGCTCATGCTCGCTTTTGCGACAAATTCAGGAGCAGGAATCAGATCACTGTGCTTCAACAATACTTTTGGATCATGATGGCAAAGAAGATGAAGATGTCAAGAAATAGGCCGCGAACCTCCAGTTGGCTGCCTGTGGGCATGTCCTGAAGGTCCCACCTGTGTGCTTCGTTCTTCCGCTGCTACCATTTATCGATTTCGGCCTAATCGGCCCATGTGTAAGTTTATTATTTTAATTACGTTTTCGCATGATATGTACTTTGATATTCAGAATCAGAATCGTGTGCACTATCTACGATCCAGGAATAGTGCAATCAAACATGATGATTCCGGATTATAAAATCTGGTCCCAGTGCATGGTATCAGAGCATATCGACTGCAGGTCGTGACCTAGTTAGCCTGGTCGTTAGTCCATAACTAGAATTATTTTCTAAGTATCTATTTTCACAAAACTAAGTGGTATTGCTCAATCTCAACTCTCTTAGATAATCCCTCATCTATATGTCGCTCGACCATTTATACTACGAGGCTCTCTTACCCGAATTCAAAATGATAATATGAAAGTGAGTGTTGATAACAATTAAATTACCCCAAAATCTTCCCTCCTCTGTCTATTGATTCCAAAGGAAAATTTCAATCCTCTTCTCGTACCTTTACATCAAAAATTTAGGTTAAGAACGTTGTGATGGTCATGAAGATAAGGTAGTCTCGTTCTAAACGGACTATGCAGACAAACCCTGTACCGTCTTATGTGTGCTCCCCAAGTAGACGATGAATTGTTACAAGGTTTTGTTTGACCCTGTGCACTGCCTTCTTGTCCTCAGGCGCCCTATTTCGCGGTCACAGGAAAAGATTGTTTTAAAAAGAACTTGCAAGATTTGTGTGCCACCCCAGCTTCTCGGGTGTGCTCTTTTAAAATTTAGGATGGGTTTGGATTACCTGATTCCTACGCCTCAATCCTCACCTCATGCTGTTCCCTCTCACCTCTTGTTGAAAACCCCATCGGAAGCAAGGAGTTACATAGCCAAATCAAGACAATCCAAGATGAGTGAAGCATTCACAACTTTCCAACTAGAAGACTTAATTGACACCTTGACCAAGACTCGAGACTCGCCCTACTAACCTCTCTCCTTACCACCCGGAGGAACCATAGATCAAATCGCCACTAACTAAACACCATAACAAGGAGCGCGTCGACAACGTGAAGAGAAAAGACATTACGCATACCAATACTCCGTGAACTACTCCAATTACGAAGACGACCATCAACCTGGTGAATATCCTATGAGCAAGGCCACCAGCCTGAAGATTGCTTCTAAGACCTATGATGACTGATCACCAAGTGCCACGGTGAGTTTCCACGTCGCCACAAGACCCATCATACCGGAGTTAGAAGAGATAAATTAGTGATACCCATTTTAAGGGGGTAGCACTAAGAGACAAAATGTCGAAGAACTACCATGATGTATGTGTTGGAGGTGCGACAACCTAGACTTAGAGTTAATTGAACCATGCATCGGAAGAATTACAAGACCAGAGCCTTACGGTGATAAGGATAAAAGACCACCGTATAGATATGTCCATAGTCGTCTCGCGCCCTAAGGTCCTCTACTCCTAAGACCTGCACCATTGCTACCCACCTATTAATATGAAATTCTACAACCATGTATCCAATAGGCGATGCAACTACTCCATTCCACGACGACATGAAGACAACAACATCAAAGAGCAAGTATTTGGAAGTCTACGACTTATCCGTAAGAGCAAGGCTTCCTCTTCCCTTTTATCGCTTCAAGTTCTAACCCCTATTGTGCGATTTCCATCTCTCTGTGAAGCTAAGGAACTATACGTCGAGCAACACCCTAAAACCTATTGCTAGCCAATATAACTCATCTCCATTCTTTCTGCTCTCTACCAAATCTCTGGTCGAGATTCTTTTAAGGGGGTAGATTTGTGACATCTGAAAAATATAAATATTAAATTAAGGAATTTTTGAATTATTTTATTTGTTTTCTATTTGGATTTGGAGTTTGTGGCAATTTTCTAAGAAAAAGTTGATGGAAATTCCAAAAGTTAAATAAGGAAATAAGTATACCAAGAAAGTCATCAACTATGGATATGTGCATAAATAAATACATGTGTCTTGAATAAAATATAATGTCTATAAAAATTATGCTAAATAAAAAGTACAGAAATTTAGAGAAGCAAGAAACAAAGTAAATATAATTGAAATTATATGAAGATATATATAGATATTACACAAATGTCAAAATTAAAAATAATAATAATAATAATGAACACCTACAGGAATATATATATATACATATGTATGCATACAACTATACATAAGCAAGGAAATCAGATAAATTAAATGCCAACCATAGTTGAAAATATTTTGGTAAGTCCAGAAGGTCCTCATGAGCTTCTGTGAATTTTTCTAAAATTTTTGGAACTGGTTTCATATTTTTCTAAGGTTTATTCAATTATCTGGGCATTTCTAAAAATTCTTAAAAATAAAAAGAAGAAACCCTCTCGGGCCTCCATCTGGATGGCCTCGATGGCGACACACTCGCCGCCGCTCCCATCCACGGCCCGGCCGCTCGCGCGCTCCGCCTCGCCGCGTGGCCGCGCGGACGCCCACGTGCGCAGCGCGCCCGCTCCCTCTGCGCCGTGGCCCCGCTCCCTCGCGCGAGACATCTCTCTGGCCGGTGGACCCGCCGCGCTCGCGCTCTTCTCTTTCTTCCTCCTCGGCCTTTCTTCTCCACGCGGCCGCGCCCCTCGCGTCCGCCTTCCTCTCGCGTCTCCGCAGCGAATCCTCCTCCTCTCCCTCTCATACCTCGCGGGCAAATTCAAAGCACCCCCTGTGCTCTCTCTCCCGCGAGATCTTGGCAAGATTTGGTTCACCTCCCCTCGTCGGCGTGAGCAGGGCGGAGGCCGGCGCTGCCTTGCCACGTATTCCCCCTCTCCGGCTATAAATACCCCACCTGGAGATTGCAATCGCGCTGCGCTACCCTCTTCTCCCCTCCCCTGTAAGGAATTGGTCCGAGAGCCCCCCATCGCCGTTGGCCTCTCCTTCTTCCCGAACTCCGGCGAGCTCCCATCCACCACACCGAGCCACCCGAGCTCGATTCCTTGCTCATGAGCCATCTCCGGAGCCAGGCGAAGCTAGCCCCCTCCTCCACTGGGTCTCTCGTCGCCTGAGCTTCGCCGGCGACGACCGCATCCCCGAACCGCCGCCGTCGCACGCCGCCGGCCCGCCACCGTGCCCCTCCGCCTCCACCGACCCGCGTAAGCTTCCCATCGCGCAAGGATTACATATCACGCAGCTCCCAGCCCTCTCCGCCACCACTGCGCCGGCGCTGTCGCTTCTTCTTCCTCGGCCCGCCCCTCGGCGAGCTAACTCAAAGGTATAATTACCTAAAGGGTAAGCATCGCCGGCGAACCGAGTGGCTTTCAGCGTTACTCTTCCCTCCTCGCTCGCGGCGCGCTCGAGCCTCGGCTCGCGCTGCGGTCGAGCGATTTTTTTAAATGCATCCTCGATACTGGACCCGCTTGTCACCTCTGAATCCTGCACTGGCCGACAATGGACCCACCGGTCAGTGTATGACGTCATTGACAGATGGACCCCACTGGCCATAGAGACAGAAGAAATAATAAAAAAAAGAAAAGATAAAAAAATTAAAATATGACATGTGGGACCCCATCGAGAAATTTAATAGTTTTTAGATTTAACTAAACCGAAATATTCAAATAATCATAACTTATTCATTTTAACTCCAAATGAAGTGGGACAAATTTCTAAATTCATCTAAAATCAAGATCTATCCAATGGAACTAAAATCATAATTTTTAGAGGCCATTTGAATTTCTGGTGTTATTTGGTTTGATTTGCTGCTTTTCTTTTGTACAAATTATTGGCGCGCGCTAAAATAGCATACGAGGCACAAGAAGAAGAAATCGAGGCAGTGACACTAGAAGCATCAGAATATCCGGATCCCGACCACTGTGACCAAGGCGAGTCAATACTTTGATCATGTTGAACCCACATTTATGCAAATTATTTGGTTTTAAATTAACAAAATGCATGCTGTATTTTTATACAAATACATGTTAAATTTGATATTCTAGTTATATGCCGTTGTTTACCTTGAATAATATTACCCCCTCCTTTGAGTATTTGAATGTGTGAACCTTGTCGCCTAGCAAAAATATATTAGTAATATTTCAAAATAAGTCCGAATCAGTATGCTATGCTTAGTATTGATTAGGAACTCGGGCAAGAAATTGTCCCAAGCATCACTTTTATTCAGAGAAATCGGTTTGGGCGATCATGGTGGAAATGACTGATATATTGGTTATGGATATTTTGCGCTCCCAAAATCCCCAACTTGCTTTAATGTCCAGGCGGATTAGTGCGAGGTGTGTATGTGTGGTGCAGTGGATGCACAGTGTGGTGCAGTGGATGCACAGTGTGGTGCAGTGGATGCACAAAGTGGTTAGTGGTAGACCGCCCAGATACCACTAAGGACTGAATCTTGTCATGCCAACCCGTGTAAAACCGCATAACCACAAGTCTGTAAAGTATAGCTTGGCTTAGTAAATGTGCTTGGACCACGAAAGTCATCCTTCCGGAGGTGGTGTGAGGATGTGCAAGTGGCGGTGCGTGAGACGGCTTGAATGGGACACCCGTGAAAGGTGAAGTTCTCATTGTGGCGGGCTAGCAGGGCGGGAGCCAGTGCTAGACGTTCGAAGGAGAACATCCCGCACAACGTATGGGACCCACCGCAGTGGGAACGACCCATAGGGTGAAATGATGGGAGGGGCGAGGTACTTTGAGCAGTTCATCGTGATGGTCTGCTCAACCACATGACTAAGGAATCGTGTGGGGCAACGAGTTGATTGTCTCTTGTGGTGAAAGTGTACAAACTCTGCAGAGTCAAAACTATTCGAATAGCCGTGCCCACGGTCAAGGGCGGACATGGGATCTTAACTGGATATAGTTCTATTTCGAAATGCTTTATGAAATGGGAATGGAAAAGTGGAAGGGCGATGGACTGCCCTGGTTTGGAATTGTCCTCGGTGTCGTCCCAGTGGTAAGTTAAGCGGCTATAACGCTGAAATACGTTGCATGGTGTGATGCCATGGTGATAGTGTGCATATGATATAATGCCTTGTGTATGGAAAATCATGTTAATATTCCTTGAACATTATGTTTTTGTCCAAAACTGCTAGGTCTCAGGGAATTTTATGTATTATATTTCAAATAGTGGTATTTCTATTCTTACAAAATAAAATATGGGTGGGATAAACATGGTCGCGAGTAAAAGAGAGGAATGTTTTTAGAGTACATATAAAGGCATTGGTGGATTCATGTCGATCTTGAATAGGAAATGATAGTGTGGGTTCGGAGGAATAAATTGGTGAAGTCTAGCTAAATGATAGGCTAGATAGAGGATTTAAATGATTTTTGGAGATTTAGGAATTACACAGATAAATATTGGATTATGACACTGAGAAATAAATTCTTGGGAGATGTCAATATTAGAATTAATAGATTCAGTTACTAGATGAATCAAATGAATTTTCAAGGATTTGGTGGAATATTACAAGTATTGGATTATAATTCTTGATTAATGATATTCTTGGTGGATATATAATAGTAATTGTTAATCCTTGGAAGATGTTGTTAATATAGGGAATTAATAGGAGTTGATCAATTACTAGAGGAACGAATTAAATTTCTGAGGAGATTAGAGGGGTCATTAGTGGATTATAATCTTGGTAAATTGAATTTTTGGTGGATGTATATCTGAGGATTAGCTAGTGATAGATAATAGAAAAATGAGATGGATTATTGGATTATGGGTTGAAATCAATGACAAAAAGGATTGAATACAAAGTATGATCGGTGGATTAAATAAATGATGATACTTGCTGTTTGGAGTTTTAGACAGCAATCAGTAAATAGAATACATTTTCGGGAATTAAGTCGATTTTGGTAATTGTAGTGTGGAGTTAGGTAGTAATAATAAAACTTTGATTAATTAAGAATAATAATGCCGCTAAAAGCAAAATTTTGGCAAATAAAATAACCCGAGCCTTTCCTTTGTTATGCCATGCATACTATTTATTTGCATTCTGTGTATTGGCTCGCGGAGCACGGGGTCGGAGTGCTCATGCTCGCTTTTGCGACAAATTCAGGAGCAGGAATCAGATCACTGTGCTTCAACAATACTTTTGGATCATGATGGCAAAGAAGATGAAGATGTCAAGAAATAGGCGCGAACCTCCGGTTGGTGCTGTGGGCATGTCTGAAGGTCCCACCTGTGCTTCGTTCTTCCATTGCTACCATTTATCGATTTCGCCTAATCGCCCATGTGTAAGTTTATTATTTTAATTACGCTGCATGATATGTACTTTGATATTCAGAATCAGAATCGTGTGCACTATCTATCGATCCAGGAATAGTGCAATCAAACACTGTAGATTCCGGATTATAAAATCTGGGTCTGACAATAGGCCTCACGCACATACGGTTACACCACCACACGCACCCACTACTGCTACAACTCTGACGGCCACTACCTACTCATGCCGCTCCGCTCAGCCACCTGTTGAGCACTGTCAGTCGCCTGTCCATGCCGCTCTGCTTAGCCCATGCCGACCGCTACAGTGATCAGCCGCCTGCCCATACTGGGTAGTTAGCCGATCGAGGACAACCTACATCACCCACGACCACCCGTGTTGACATCTACTACCAACTGCTACAGTGATCGACGTATAAGCACGACTACTGGCTTCATCCTCAGCTTGTCTTCAATCACTGTACTGGAGCTTCGACCACAGCGCCAGCGACTATGACACTAGTCGTTATAACAACCACACAATGTGGCCATAACCGACCATGCACAACGTGATGTAACGATCACCCCTTCTGGGACTACCGGCTTTACGACTACGGCTGCTCGACCACGACTTCCCTTTGACCGCTTCACTGACCACACAGGTCTTGAGCACCAACTGTCTTATTGTAGCTTCAACCAGGGCATCGACCAGGCCTTTGACCATGGCTTCTACCAGGCTTCGACCATAACCAGTGCACACGATTATCGATTGTATTAGCTACGACTATCGACCATCGATCATGGTAGCTCCGACTACCGACCATCGACCACGGTAGCTCCGACTATTGATCATCGACCACGGTAGCTATGACTGCCGACTATAGACCACGGTAGCTCCGACTACCCACTATCGACCATGGTAGCTCTGACTACCAACCATCGACTACGGTAGCTCCGACTACCAACCATCGACTGCGACCACGCCTTCAACCGCGGCATCGACCATGGCTTGTCAATTACACCTTTGACCATGAGATCGACCACGGTTTGTGTCTTTGACCACTGGCTATGACCACTATACAGTACTCGACACACGAGTACAGTTTGGCTACGACCGCTCTGGCTACGACCAGTATACAGTACTCGACATACGAGTACATTTGGCTACGACTACTGTACAGTACTCAACACACGAGTACGGTTTGGCTGCGACCACTCTATAGTACTCGACACACGAGTACAATGCTTCGACTACATACAACAACAAGATTATTTTCAACAAATGTCTATCCCGTTGCAATGTGCGTTTTGTAGTATTTCACTTTAATATTAGCTACTTTTTTCTTGAGTTATTCAGAAACTCTATATTGAATCTTGCCTGGGTCGATTTTTCCTGTTTATCTCTCCTTGCTGCTCGATTTCTTCCATTCAAGACTGCTGCGCTTAACACGCTGCACCCAGTTGCTGCCGCGCCTAACCCGCCGCATACAGTTGCATTCTAGCTAGCACCTTATCGCCTTCCTTCTCGGAGACATGGTCGTCTTCCCCGTGGCGAGGCTGAGGCCCCTCCTCCTGGCAGTAGCGGTGCTGGTGCACGGGCTCGCGCGCGGCTCCGACGCGCAGCTCTCGGCGGGATTCTACTCGGCGAGCTGCCCAACCGTGCAGAGCATCGTGCGGCAGGTCATGTCGCAGGCGGTCATGAACAACACGCGCAGCGGCGCCGCCATCCTGCGCCTCTTCTTCCACGACTGCTTCGTCAACGTACGTGCGACTAAGAATCAAGCATTGCATTGCTAGCGCGCAACCGCGCGCACTTACGTACGTACGTACGCACGCCGTCACTGGCTTTTGCTCCGTTTAATTCCAGGGCTGCGACGCCTCGCTGCTGCTCGACGACACGCCCACGACGCCGGGCGAGAAGGGCGCCGGCCCCAACGCCGGCGGCTCGACCTTCGGCTTCGACATCATCGACACCATGAAGACGCAGGTTGAGGCCGCCTGCCCCGGCACCGTCTCCTGCGCCGACACCCTCGCCCTCGCCGCGCGCGACAGCGTCAACCTGGTCAGCCTCTCTAGCTCGCTACTACTCGTAACCACTCGTCCTAGTGCATTAATTGTAAGTCTCGCGCATGCATGCAGCTCGGCGGGCCGAGCTGGGCCGTGCCGCTCGGCCGGCGCGATGCGCTGTCCCCGAACCCGACCGGCGCGGCGACTGACCTCCCGGGCCCGGGCTCCGACATCGGCGTGCTCGTGGCCTCCTTCGCCGCCAAGGGCCTCACGTCGCGCGACCTCACCGCTCTCTCGGGCGCGCACACGGTCGGCATGGCGCGCTGCGCCAGCTTCCGCACGCATGTCTACTGCGACGCCAACGTGAGCCCCATGTTCGCGTCGCACCAGCGGCAGGCGTGCCCCGTCTCCGGCGGCGACGGCAGCGTCGCGCCGCTCGACTCGCTCAGCCCCTCCGAGTTCGACAACGGATACTACCAGAACCTGGTGGCCGGCGCCGGGCTGCTGCACTCCGACCAGGAGCTGTTCAACAACGGTCCTGTGGACTCGCTGGTGCGACTGTACAGCACGAACGCCGCCGCGTTCTCGTCGGACTTCGCCGCGTCCATGATCAGGCTCGGGAACATCAGCCCGTTGACGGGATCGAGCGGGGAGATCAGGATTAACTGCAGGAAAGTGAATCCGTGATTTTATATACGAAATTAACGTGTTATTTTATTGCAATGAATGAAACATGACATGACAATGGAATAGAAATGTGTCAAGCAATTAGCGAATTGATTGATTGTTTTTCTTTTGTGAAGGTGTAGAGCTCAAATTAATTTGTTCTTGTACTCACAATTTTGGGAAATGTACAATATATATTCATTTGTTTACTTCACTAGTGATTAGTAGCATAGAAGATGGAACTCATGGCTAGACGCCAATCAGTGGCTAGTCCAATTAGTATGGCGTTGTTGTGTGACTAATACTTATTATCTTGGCATCACTACGCAGTTATCACGAACTCGGCTCTTTCATTTCAACTGATTCGAAAATAACTGTTCATTATTAGTACTCAACAAAAGCATACTTACAATTGCTGAAAATGCTGCGTTTGTGGCGTTCTGAGCAGTGGGCGATGCCCTTGAATGGCTACACTTATCGTTTTGGCCGCCTGCCGAACGGATTGGATGGATAGATCAGCAGAAGGGACGAAAATCCGGCGAAATGCAGACGTCGAGACTCGAGCATGATGTGGTTTCTGAATGGCTCTGAAAACTTTTGGAAAGGAACATGTCACCCAACATATGAGCCCGAATTGTTTATATCCTTTCGGTCGTGAACTGGGAGGAGTTCTATCCTTTTGGTGCGAAACAACTTCAACACGGACAATGCGAACTGGGTTCAGAATCTAGAAATTTGAACATTGAATACAAACAAAATAGCCATCTCGTTTGAAAAACAGTGATAATAAGGCAGTCTGGAGGTCAAAGAGCATTAAGAAAAGGGAGGAGAGTGTTTTTACATGATGGCTGCATAGAACAGAAATCAGCCATTGGGACACCAGACTAACCAAATTAGAGAACGATAACGCTTCCCCGTGCCTAGTCGTGCTTTACACGAACCGCGCTATCACGCGCAAAACCGTTGCATGATGGTCACAAGAAGGGGAGCCATGTGATGTTTATAACTAGCGGGGGGCAACAGTCTTGTGGTAGAGTTTAACGTCCGTACGTAATAGAGTTCAAATTGAAGTTTTGTACTAGTTCATTGCTCAATCTTTTTTAAGGACCATATGAGAAATTTCAGGATACTATTGTATTGAATCGTTACAAGTTTTATGGAGTGGTAAAATGATTTTTACAAAGATTGTATTTGATTTGAGTTGTCTTCTGGAAATGTCAGGAAAATCGGAAATATCGCAGGTATAAGTGCGGTAGTTCCGCTTGGCGGAAGTACTGGGTTGAGTTGAGGTATGTTTTTTCAGATAGCCCCAGGTGAGGTTTCTAGCATGCGGAAGTACCGTTTTGGGAGGTGGTAGTTCTGTATTGCGAAAGTACCAGCGTGTTAAGTGTGGTACTTTCGATCTTGCCAGAAAACAAGGGTTTTGGAAATTGAGTCATCGATCGAGTTGGGATAACCTAGGTCAATGGATTAAGGTTGCATGATGCATGCCTTGACTAATATAGGTCAAGTTATGAAAAACTTGTGCCTAGAAACTATTTTTTATCTTTGGATATGCAGAGTCGCTTAGAGTCAACTGTGGTCAACGGCGAGAATCGGAGTTAGGATCATAGAGGAGTTGAGGCCCAGAACGATCGAGGATGCCAGGTGAGACGGTGAGCTCAAGCATGACATGAGAAAGACAAAAAAATGTTGAAGGCGAGTTCGATTGGCGGGATGGCGCTATGTAGCTTGCATTGGCCAAGCGAGCTATGGTTCGGTGGAACCGAAACGGGAGAGACTTGGTGACGCGTGGCGAGCTAGTGGTGCACCTACACGTGACAAGCATAGCGATTGCTTGTAATGGTTGGTGATGACCGGATCAAGAAAAGATATTTTAGTAATTTGACCAAAATACTAGAAACCATTTTAGATCAAAACTGCGGCGCATGGACGATGCATTGGAGAGTGGTTTAGGTCAAGGTGGAGCTGATTTGATCAAGATGGATCAAGACTAAGAATTTAGTAGATGCACACTTATGCGCTTTGAAAAATATGCATAAGTGAACTTGTGAGAGTAAAACCCATGTATATGGGGTTAACGGGTTTTCCCCATTGTAATAGTGGATAGGATCCATTAAGGGGTATAGGTGGCTGATTGCCCACCCATAAAATGGGGTTGGGATGGAGACATGGAGAGTTAACTATCCAACCCCTCTCTCATGTGTTTTTTGTTTAGGTTTAGGATTTGAGAGTGGAACACTTGGTGTACTCTTTGTATTTCAAGATGGAGTGACTATAAAACTTTCTATCTCAAGTAAGAAATATATCAATCTTTGTGTATCTACATGGATCTATCCTGTTTTGATTGATTTGCTCTTGATTTGGTTGGTTTGTTCTCTGCTCTTTTCTTGATCTTACTGTGCTAAGAACGCGTAAGTGATGGAGACTACCTCTGGGAATCTATCTCTACCTATCTAGGCACTTCGATCATATTGGTTCTGACCACGTTGATTTTTGACCGTGTTAGATTTCAACCACTCTCTGGTCGTTGACTGCTCAAGTTGAATTTGTACCACGTTGGCCTTTGACTACGTTGTTTTCGACCACGTTAATTTTCAACCACGTTGGTTTTCAACCATTCTCTGGTTGTTGACTACTCGAGTCGAATTTCGACCATGTTGAGTTTCGACCATGTTGATTTTTGACTATGTTGGTTTTCGACCACTCTCTAGTCGTCAATCATTAGTCAAATTTTGACCACGTTAATTTCTGACTAGTAATCGAATTCCAACCGTGTTGATTACCGACTTGTAGTTGAATTTCGACCACGTTGATTGCCGACTGGTAGTTGAAATCTGACCACATTGATTTCTGTTTAGATCATGCTCATATCTATGATTATCTTATTTTTCAGGTAGAATTTCTATCTTAATCTTCATAGCTTTATAGCTATCGGAGTATAGGATAAGTGAATACTTGGGGAAAAATTTTAAGACTCCATTCACCCTCTTTGTTACCTATCTAGTCCTACAAGTGGTATCAGAGTCCAGTTAGTTCTTTTCAATAGATATTAACCGGTTTTAGGAGCCATGGCAATAGACAAGTATTCCACAAAGCCTCCTATCTTCGATGAGGTCGACTATCCCTTTTGGAAGAGTAGGATGGAGTCTTACATTCAGACTCAAGGCTTTGCGATTTGGAAGAAGGATAAGACTCAGTTTGCTATTCCTGCCGATGAGGACATCATGATTTTGAATACACTAGATGTTGACACAAACACTAAGGTAAGGAACATCATCATTCAGGGTCTTAGTAGAAATGAGTTTGATATCATCTCTCATCTCTCGTCAGCTCATGATATTTGAGAGCATCGCCCAAATCAAGACTATCCGACAAGACCAATACAAGCGGGAATATAACAAGTTTGAGATGCTTGTGGCGTAGCGGCATCCGACCAACAGATGTATGGCGGACTCCGGCTCACATCTGCATAGGGGACATGTTAGGTGGTTGGACCAGCCACACTTGTCTAGACAATCTGTGGTCCATAGTCTATTTTGTATGGCCAGCCAGGCAAAGATTTTGCACTTTAGTGGTGCCCAATTTTTCCAGATTAGAGGGTTCATAGTTGTTTGAACCGTCCCTAGAAACTGTGCTCTATAGGCTAAGATAGCCGTGTACACTCCATGGGGAATTAATTTCCATGTTATTGTGTCCTCTGTTGCACCATGTAGAGTTACCGCGAACGTGTACCCCCAGATGGAAACAATCTCGTGAATGTGTTGTGGTGTAATGTTGTCCATCCAGGTTAGGTCATGCAACAAGTTATTCCCTGTTAGGGCAGTCCGTAGGTACTTTTTTCCTCTTGGAGGCCCTGTAGATGGTTGGTGCAATATCACATAGTCTGTTGCTATGCACCCAAGAGAAGGTCTAGAACGATGCCTTCGTACCATCACCAATTATTATGGTACTGGCTGCTGCGAAGAGACAGCGATCTAGGTCGTCACATGGGGTTTCCATTCCTTGTTAGGGCTTGGTTTGGGCTCTCTATTCTTGCCAGAGTCATCTAAGTCTAAGAGTCCTGGCGGAGCGCTCTAGGTCTAGGAAACCCAAGCCTCCTAGCTGTGTAGGTCTGCAGACTCTATCCCAATTGATTTTATAGCTTCCACCCATGCTAAACCAATAAAATTTTCAAACTGATATATTTTTCCCAGGCTGTGACGCCCCACACATGCCACTACCTTAGGTAGCAGAGATATGTTTGTCCTACACAGGCTAGTAATATTCACATTTATTCAAAGTATCCAATTGCTAAAAGAATGTATTGAACTACTAATAAGAACACGATGCTATAGCTTAATCTGAGATGGCTAAATGATAAAATGAAAATCTGAGATCAAGCCTACACATACTAGTTACTCAAATCATTTTCAGAACACATGAAGCATGGCTACTGTAGTAAAATCTGCACTTTATACAGGAAGTAACATTTTGAGCCTACCTTGATTGCAATGAGAAAATGAGAAGCTAGGTTGTTGACTGATGCTTGAAATGAAATGAGATGCTGGTGTTGATGCTTGAATAATGCTGGGTTCACTTTCCCTTTGGTCTTCTATCCCTTGTTTCCTTCCATGGCCAAATCATGCAATCCATTAGCCATGTACAAGAAAGAAGAATAGAAGAGAGGAAGAGAGATAAGCTCACCATGAGTTCGATGAAGCAAAATGCCTAACCGGCTACTGGATGCTATGCTGCATTACTTCTGAGTTCCTTAGGAAACCTCAAAATAATTTTAATTAACTTTGTGAAATGGAAATCCTGGTTTTATTGTGCTCGTCACCTCAAGGGATACCTCATGGAACACATTGCATTTTGGGTAAAATGGTAAAAACACTTCCTATGGCATTTTGGTAAAAACTTGGATGGTAGAAGGATATTTTTGGTAGTTCATTGGAGCTCTCCAAAGTTGATTTTTAAATATTTTTAAATCTAAAAATATTTTTCATGGAGGCCCCTACTTTGCCCATTTCGGTTTTTAAAATAGATAAGCACCATTTTGTAAAATGTCCAAAGCATAAGGGTCTTGTTGCAACATGGCTGAATGCTGGACCTTTTTGTAAAAACAGGTTTCTGATTATTTATGAAAACTAAAAATATTTTCCCCATTTGCTTGGAATGCTCTTTCTGCTAAAATTGTGCCATGCTGGCCGGTGCAGTTCTAACAGTTAGCGGGAGTCCAATGAATAGGCTATTTTGAAAATTATTGATACTTATGATTTATCTCAAACCAAAACATTTGCCTCGTATAGAAAATGTGTACTCCAAGAGTGCATAGACATTTCCTTTTAGAAATAATTTTCCAAAACTTGATTCCTCTAGAAAAAAAAAGCTCATGCAATGCAACTGATGCCTAGAGGAAAAGTCTCTAAAGGTTATTCAGGATTCCAATTCTATAGCTAGTTAGCACCTAGCACACGAACACACGAACGCAACAACTAATGAACGAGTGATCGAATGCAATTCACAAGAACAACGAATAGAGAACTAGGGTTTTGCTAGCATCACGACTCGACCAGCACCGCTCCCTCGCTAGCACGATCGAGCCAGCTGTCTGAGTCAACCTAGATTAGACAGGATTATTACAATAGCATGATACGTTGATTTGATACATATTGATATTTAAGTGTTTATATCTGAATAATACAGTTGTATTCATTATAGAACTCTTATATTTATCTTATCAGTCTCCACCGTTATAATTTAAATCCCTAAAAATCAATGATGTAAATCTTTTTCTTGATTTTAATTAATGTGATAATTTCTACCTTTAAAAGTGAATGTGGTGGTTTTTTATTGTTTTAATGATATAAAAGATAGATTCAGGAGAATAGTATTGGATAGCAGGAACCAGGAACACCGAAGTAGAGGGCTTATCATAGCGTCAAATGCTTACGTGCACAGCATAACGAGCATCACCACTATTGGAATTCTGTGAGCATATCCGTACTAGACTTTGCGATGACACGAGTCTACGGATAAATAATGATGTCGTCCAGTATTGTTTGACTTGGAACTGAACCATTGATCAAGAGGTAGGTGGCATTCTCCTTCCAATTGGATGTCATACAGCAGAGGCGGTAGGGGTGCAAATGAAACAGATATTTTCTAAAGTTTTGATTTGGATATAATTCAGAGTAAATTTTTGGATATCCGAAGATTTTGTCAGATACGGAAACGGATTCGGATATTTTTTGTCGGATACGGAAAAGGATTCGGAAAAAGCATTATCCGACGGATACAGAATTATTCAGATATTTTTTCGGATAGTTACCGGATACGAAAACAGAGTCAGATACCTGGCCTCTCCGGATACCGGATACGAAGACCTTGTGGAATCATTTGCTAAATGTAATGAAGTTAAATGAACTAGTGATGTACTTAACTACTTGACTATAGGCAATTTGTACTTTTGAACCATGTGACATGTAGTTAGTTAGTTACTACTTGTTTAACTAGTCTCTATCATTTACTTGCTACTTTGCTAGTTAGAATTTACTAGTTGCTTAACTTGTCTCTGTCACCATATGAAATTTGCTTTTGCGCATTATCCGATTAAATACGTGACCGAAACTAACCGTATTCGGAGCGGTATGTATTCGCTCCGTATTTGTGATCGAGAATATCCACATTCGTATTTGTATATGGCACTATCCATATCCAACTCCGACTTCGATAAAAAAAATATGGAAAAGGATACGGGGTAAGCAATATCTGTCCATATCTGCTCCGTTTGCATCCCTAAGAGGCGGACCTCTTCAGTACACGGGTGTTTAGCTAAACACCTTTTTAAAAAATATAGTATAAATTAAGTATATGACACATATATACTTTTAATTAAGTGAAAATGCTACATATTTATATAAAAAATCGGCCTAATCTAACCCACGCCTCTCTTTCTCTCTCTCTCTCTCTCTCAGCCCACCAAAGCTCCCTCTATACTCACTAGACCCACCACATCCCAAATTCCTCAAGACCCCAACAAGCCACCTAAGTTCTATCCTTAACTAGCTCATGTCTCTCTCAACGTGGTGGCAGTGTGCACATGAAGGGTGAGGGAGCCGGCCAGACAGGAGGCCGAGGTAGTGCCACAATAGCGCAAGCCCACAATGGCCGAGGCGGCGGCCAAGGAAAGCAAGAGAGAGCGTGCGACGTACAATGGCGGCCGGTGAGTAGGCAAACTAATTCTCAAATCTAGGCCATAGGTGTGCTCTAGGAGTGAAGCGAGGTGTGAGGCGGTGCGGATGAGTAAGAAAGTGACACGGTGAGTTGGGTGACGACGTGGCAAGCAGGGTGGTATGAAACGTACAATGTTGTGACGAGGTCTTATTCCTAGGTGAGTTGCATTTGGTCTCTTGCTCTCCTTCCCGATTCCGCAATCGGCAAATCCCAAATAGTTCATTGGATGATTATGTCTTTGTAAAATGTAAATCATAGAATCTTAAAAATGAAGAAGTTTTCAAATTTGAAATCTTTGTAGATATTGTTGGTTATATTAACATAATAAAGGAAATTTCCTTTAACTTTTAAATTGGTTAGCATAAAAATTTGAACAAGTTAGCAAGGTGTTTCTAAAAACAATAAAATGGCTGTTCCTAAAATTGCATGAAGGGTCGTAAAGTTAAAATTATATTTTGCTTAATTATTTTATAATTTTCTACATTATTTTGATATGTTTTTGTTAAGACAATTTGTACTTTGATTTTTCATCGAGGACATTTCCTTTTTTTTCCTCTGAGCAATATTTTTTTAATAAGGATTAAATAATCAATTAAATACAGCTTTGATACTTAATTAAGACCCTAAGACCTATGTAGTTGTAACTTTTCAAAACTAATTGCTCGAGTACCCCTGCTCGGAGGCTCACTACATATTTTATCCAACCAGCAGACCACTTCTCTCCTTGTGGTGGATAAAACATGTGCTTTATCTACTTCTAACCGCACGACGATTCGAACTTGTCCTGATAATAACCGCCCTGTAGTTGTCTCCATAATTATCTCCCACTGATAATAACTAAACCACTGATAATAACTAAATATCAATTATTAGCAGACCTCTCTCTAACAGCAACCACCACCACCTCGACCAGATAGGACAATTCAACAAGACATCTACTCACATGGATAACTAACACCCCTACGTCGTTGTTTAAGGGTTAACGAGAGAAGACACATACAAGGGAAGGGGGACTCCAACAACTAGACTAGACAAAGATATTTCGGTTAGTGCAAAGATTGTTAAGATTAGGGCTAGTTATATCCATTCATAATCTCTTAACGAGTATCTTATAACTAATTCATAGCAATAAATATCATCTTCAATCTCTTGCTAAAACATTCTAAGGAATTCAGTCTCCTTTCTCACATTTTCGTTAGATCAATGACTTAATAATTTTATTAACACTGAACACTTATATCAAAAATTCTAGGTCTCACTGTCATACAGTGGTATGACTTTGCTTACTGACGTGGCGGATGGAGTTTCTTTATATCAGGACACCCTGCTTCAGTTCAGGGTTCTCTTTTATGAAAGCATTTTTAGATGTTTTTGGCGTTGGTTCCTTAAGATCTAAGATCTGAGTGCTTGAAAAACTGAACCATCTAATTTAGTTACCCCACAACAATCATGGGAAATTTACTGAGATCACAGAAGTCAGGGGCGGTTCCAGTGTAAGTCATGGGTATTCAGTCGAATACCCAAAATTTTTACCCAAAAATCTACTATATATAAGGTATAATATATATGTATATTAGTAGTTAGGCCAAATTCATTTTGTTCATACACAGTTAGCCTAAATTATTACTAATTTTTTAGCCTATTTCCCTTTCTTAAGCTCAAATTGGTACCAAATGCTGGCCTAGACCCACTAGGCCACTACCATGATTCACATGACACATGACAGAAATTCTAGGTCACACTCAGTCTTTTCTCTCACTCAAGTCTCTCCTCTTTGTCTCTCTATTTGGTGGCGCATGAGCTTTTGGTCGAAGGAGCATCTGAGCGCTGCCGTTCAACGCAAGTCACCTTGCCATCGTCGCCGCCAATGCGGTGCGGCGCACGAGTTCACCCTCCCAACCTAGTGACCTCCATAGCGTCATGGCCCCATATCCCTAATCCAATAATCCCTCTGTCTCCTACTCCCTTAGCGATCTCTGATTTAAAGCAAAATTATGTGTCTAAATAAAGACGTGAGTTGTATTTTGCTTAAACAAGTGAGGTATCTATAATGATTCTAAAGTTTTTGCATAGTGTTGGACACTTGGATGATTTGATCCCTTTTGATGTCTGACTGTCTAATCCATATTTTGTTTAGCATACTACTTAAGTTGCTTGTTAGAAACTGTTCAACAAAGTATGTTCATGATAAAAGCACTTTTGAACTTCTGCTTGGAAATACAAAAATCTAACAAAGAGAATTGTCTTTTAACTTGATTAAAGCATCTCGTTGTGATTGTACAACTCTATTATAGAATTATTCCGATTTGAACTTTGACTCAAATTAGTAATTCCTGGGAAACAGTTCATCTCTAATTCCAATCATCATGGTTAAAACCATTAGTCTTTGAGTTTTGTTTTTCACCCCTTGTTGAAGTTGCTTCCTTTTTGTGTGTTTGTCTGCATGATATTATATCTCGTTTCCAAGGTATGAAGTATCGTCGTGTTAATTTTTTATTATTTTAGAATTTCTTTATATTATTTGAGATGTTGTCTCTAATATAACTAATTGTACTTTAATTTTCGCTACTGTGGACTTTTATGTTTTCAATTGAACAATATTTTATAATTTTGAATACCCATTTTGAAATTTCTGGATCCGCCACTGACAGAAGTGGATCTACCTCGTTCTGTAAGATTAACCTGAACTACTGCTAGCTTCTACTGAGATCATGATGTCTGTCGTCAAATACTGAAATACAGTATTAAAAATCAATGAAACACTACATGCTTTAACATTTTTCAGACAGCGAATGCAACAACACTAGTAGTTTTACTAAAATTTAGGAGGAAAATGTTGGAGGATATTCCAAACTCCGAGCGTACAACAGGAGAAATTTCGATATTTGACACTGAATACGTGCGCCTCTCAACTTTTAACCCTTAATTCGCACGCCTTTGGAAATTTAACCTGTCATCATGAATTCTTTTGATTCAAGGATTCTCCTCATTTTCTCTCCTTTTATATTTTGACACTTGTCACTGCGAAAATGAAGAGAATCCCTTGAATCAAAAGAATTCGCAGTGACAGGGTTAAATTTCCAAAGGCATGCGAATTGAGGGTTAAAAGTTGAGAGGCGCACGTATTCAGTGTCAAATATCAAAATTTCTCGTACAACAGAGGGCGCAGGAAGCCTGACTAACTCCATGGTTGGTTTCATATCTGAGCACAACAATAGCTCCTCAAAGCACACTTGCAACCATGCGAGGAGGAAAAAACCAGCGTGCTCAGTTGCTAGCATCGTCGCAGCTATTTGCAGAGTAAACATGCAGAGAGGAAAAAGAAGAGACAGTTTTGAGCTAACAGCAACGAGAAGAAAGAGAAATCAATAATCATCGCACTGAGATAGTTCACTAGAGGAGAACATCCCAGACTCAAAAATCATCACATACACAGAGGCAAAGAAGCACACCGGATGCAAGAATCAAAGAGAGACAACGAAAGACTCCAGATTCAGAAATCGACAAGCGATTCGATTCCGTGCCTGCCATTCCACGGGAGCGATTAGGGACAGAACGTAGCCGCCGCCACAGATGCGAGGAGGAAGCGGCAGCAGGAAAGCCCTAGGCACACCGGCGTCGGCGGAGGGGAGGCGGCACCTCCTTTTAAAGGGGGGAGCTTACAGGCCGCACTTATGGGCCCTACCTTTGGGCCGAAATATAGCAAACAAGAGCCCGTAATGCGGCCCGCCCTCTTCAGCCTTCAGGCTATGTTTCTACTGATTTGGAGATGGGCTTTGGCCCATCTATGACGCAGGCTTGCGAGGGCAATTTGGTGTTACGCATGAGGCATGCGATGCAATGCAAGCTAACCAGTCTTGCAGGCCTTCTGGGAGTGGTAAACATTTCTGTTGTAGTTCGTGGTCCATGCGGACATAGGCTTCTATGACCGTTTTAGCCTTATTTGAAGGCCCAAAATTTCTAACCTATTCTAATGGCTGGATTAGGATTTTAATTCAAAATCTCGACTCATCTCTGTTTTAGATCTTATTTGGGAGCTCAAAATCTTCGACCTATCTTTGTGGATGGACCGAGATTTTAATTCAAAATCCTAGCCTATCCATATGAATAGGTTAGAAATTTTGAGCTCCCAAACGGAGCCTTATATATGCTTTTTTTATGTTCTCTTTTCTTTGAGAGCTCGACATTTATGACCTCATACTGTTACGTGGAATAGAATTTTGTAGAAATTAAACATGCGAATCCTACAGGAAATAACGCAAAGTTCCTATGTTCCAAGTGAGGCCTGAGTATGTCATTGTTTGTTTTGTCCCGTACGTCGCGTAGGTTGAAACGTTGGCGAATGGATAATACGCGCGAGTAGACCTAAGTAAATTCGATCAAGGCTTGAAAATGCAAGGCTGGCCCGAAGCTGTTGTTATCCCAAACGGAAGAAAATGCTATAAGATCTTCTTGCTTTTAGACCAGGGTCTCATAGGATATACATATATATATATTTTTCAATCCCGAACCCAGACAAGCCCGGAAATACACAAATCTTTTTGTAACCCACGCTCGATTGGGGCTCCTAGCCTCCTACATATCTCTACTATTATATAAAAAGGAGTTGGTGGTCATTGGTACGTTCTTCTCTCCCCTCTCTACAACCATCCGATTTGATCTGGACCATTTATCTCTCTCCTCCTCCCCCCTCTCTCTCAGGATACAACCGCCCACCCCTCCACTTTCTCCATCTCCTCGCGTATTCTGGCCACCCTTTTATCTCTGTCGCTTGCTCTCCAATGTTTGATGTGTGAAGTTGGCCAGACAGTAAGTTCCGTCTCACTATTTTTATTACTCCGTTGTAACGCACGGGTCTTTAACTAGTAGGCATATACATACCGAAAGCGGATTTTCTTCCCCTTGAGGGGACATCTCTTATCTCATCCATCGTTCAATTTGTTCCTTTTTTACTTCGAGATCCATGCTTATATATTTTGAGGAATGGATAATACAGGAAGAAATAAAATGGTGAGATAAAATAGACGGTGAATGAGATAGTACGATGTCCCCTTAAGAGGTAAAAGCTTTTGCATATACATGCCTTTGATTTCGTTTGCCATACGTTATTGGTGTTTTCATGCCAGCTCAAGTTCATAATCCTTGGTACCCTAAAAAAAATTAAGAAGTAACGATCCATCAATGCTTTGCGGGCATCGTTAATGTGTGGCCCATGGAGCACGTACTAAGCCATCCCAATCCTAATTAACCCCTTAATGTCGTGCTCGACATAATTGACAAAGTAAAATTATTCAGCTCCTTAATTATCTCTAGCTAGCTTTGCACATATATAATGGACAGCTAGCCGGATATATACTACAGAAGAAAGGACATTACAAGAACTGAAGAAGCTGATAAACAACCTCTATAATTAAATTAAATCCATGCGCATAATAACAAATCCCGAATAAGTTATACCAATCGTCCAATCCATTCAACCATGCATGAGAACAAATTCACTACGTACTAGTAATGCAGGCCACATCTCGTAAGAGTGAATATAAGTGTGGTAGTTTCGGTACATACACATCACTATACGAATATTGAAGTTAAGCAGCACGTGCATGCACATCGATCGTAGAGTTGAAAAGAAATAGGTGAGAAGAAGGGCGAGCTACCAGACATGATCTCCAGCTGGGAACGAGAGCAACCTCTCTGCAACAACGGGCAACTAGCCCAGAAAGAGACGAAGCGAACAAAGGAATGTTACACAAGCTGCCTGCCTACCCATTCTAATCAAGTAGGAAACGAGCTGACCAGCGACGGCCGGCCGGTAAAACGGAGGAAAAATTAAAAATGAAAGCTTTAGGGTTTGCAGAAGTCTGCAGACAAGCCAAACCCCTAGTTAATGAGTGATGGGGAAGAAGGGGAACACGACGATTGGGAGTAGGACTTGCAGATTCGTACAAAACACAGCTGCACCTCTCTTGCTCTCTACTTGCTAGATAGATATCAAGAGCGAAACGGTTCATTGTTCTTGCGCATTTTGCGTTACATATGCGCATGCAACGACACGATCCATATATGTATACGTCAAAGGTCAAACGAACTGTATCATTCCCCAGCTGGTCGAAAATTTCCAGGTTTGGTTTTGGTCGATCAGGCCGTAATGGCACCGAGCTAGCTCAGTTAGGGGAGGATCGAGTCGTCAAATGCATGAAGTGACTCGCGCATGTTGCGAGCATTTCGCGGGGACAGGCGCGCGCGCGACTGATCAACTCGCGCACTTCGATGCACGTAGGGCCGGGACGTTGAAACTTAGCCCGTTCTAAAAGATGGTTTTTTAAATAGAATGATCTGTTAAGGTGATTTCTATAAATCATTTATAGAAATTAGTGCATGAGCTGTATTGAACGAAATGACTTCTCAACGTGAATATCCTTTACTTCCTTAATTTCTCTCGCAATTAGGTAAAACCTAAAATCACAGCCTAAAACCATAACACTTTTGAATGGAGTTTTGAATGGAGTCTTAGGGCATGCATAGGCTTAGCTTGTCATGCCGGAAACTCGTCTAGGAATTCAAAGCGTAGCTAGGCAGGAATTTCACAAGAATATTAGCAAACTTAGGGTATGAAAGGGGGAATTGAAGGAAATAAATCATCATGTCTTAATCCTCTTTCTACAATTGAAAATGTTTTCCCTGGCGATCCATTCAGTGGTACGGAGGAGGTCCTTGAGCTCTTTTTTTTCATTTCATCTTATCTTTCTCTGAATATATCTTTATCCCATTTTCAAAATTAACAAACATGAAATTTGGTTAAGTCCTCGTTTCACATGAAACAGTAAAATTCCTGTAGGATTTGAGAAAAGTTCCCATATTCCAAACAGGTCCTAGGTGCCAAACACATCAAATGCCATATATCTTTGCTTTTTTCAAAATTTGTTCGAGTTCTTTTATGTACTTGCTATCTGGGTTCGAAATTCCGGTGGTAATTGACTGGATAGCTATTGGGAGAAAATATAAAAAATAAATGTTGTTTCAAGGTTAAGCACATCAAAACGTCAGAAATTGTAGAGAGAGAGAGAGAGAGAGAGAGAGAGAGAGAGAGAGCGCACCTTCGCCTGGTACCGGGAAATGGAACCTTGCAAATTAAGGAATGGAACTTTGCAGGAAATACGCACCAACCATAATACAATGCCAGTATATATGTATACTCAATTCGCAATGAGTGCAACACTACTGTCGTATGCCTCTGTCAATGATCAGTAAGGAACATCGTTCCTCCCATGCATTCGATCTTATCATGACTTGTCTGCGCACATCACGGCTTATAGACATCGATCCCTCTCATGTCAAATCATCAAATTAATATGTTTGAAATACATGATCGCTCCATGCGTGAGCATTAATATTAGCCAGTTAAGATAACTTTAAAAACTAGTTCACGAAGCAAACCTACCGAGGCATGAGACATGAAACTTAATTCAATATTATTTCAATTAGCTGGCTGAATACAATCTCTACCAGTAAAGACAACCCACACTTCAACTTCTTTATTTGCATATATGATACATATGCTCTTTGCTAATGACTTCTGAGCAGTAGTATATAAACGATAATTTTTGGGCATCTATATATGCGTTGCTTTGTCAACCAGGAGAGAAAGGTCGTAGAACTTCTCCAACTTTTCCGCATCTCTTAGCGGCCTAACTTTGACTCGATTAGCGTCACGGATGAAAACTACACTTTTGCATGCATGCAACCGCGAGGACACTATAAATAGGAAGCTCGTGTCTGTCCCAATTAAGCAAGCCACTGAGCTAGCTAGCTAGTACTCTTCTAGTAAAGAAGAACACTTAATTACCTAGCTAGATTAATTTGTGAAGTTACAATGGCTTTCAGGACCTGGCATTGCTTGCTCGCCCTCTTCCTCCTCTCCTCCACCGCCTACGGACAGCTCTCGCCGACGTTCTACGCGACGAGCTGCCCGACGCTGCAGCTCATCGTGCGCGCCGCCATGATCAAGGCACTCCTCGCCGAGCGCCGGATGGGCGCCTCCCTCCTCAGGCTCCACTTCCATGACTGCTTTGTTCAAGTAATTAAAACCCTTAACTATACCAAAATACACAGATTCACCATGCTTGCGACCTAGCGTAAATCATGTTTACATGGTGACGTTTGGTTATGTATATATAGGGCTGCGACGGATCGATTCTCCTGGACGACGTGCCTGGGAGCTTCACGGGGGAGAAGACCGCCGGCCCGAACGACAAGTCCGTCCGCGGATACGAGGTCATCGACCAGATCAAGGCGAATGTCGAGGCCATCTGCCCCGGCGTCGTCTCCTGCGCCGACATCGTCGCCCTCGCCGCACGGGACGGCACCTTCCTGGTACGTACAGTGGTACACGTGCGTAGCCGTAGACGCAAGTGGTACGTAGAATAACAGTGTATGTATAGTATAACAGTTTTGCTATTGCACAGGCGACTGAAATTTTTTTATCTTTCAGTCACATGAAATTGCACTCTTAATCAACTGAAATTGCAGCCCCCTTCCAAAAAAAAACATCTGCAACTTCAGGTGATTCAGAGTGCAACTTCAGGTGACCTGAAATTGCACTCTCAATCAACTAAAATTGCAGCTCCCCTCCAAAAAAATATGTGCAACTTCAGGTGATTTAAAGTGCAACTTTAGGTGACTGAAAGATAAAAAAATTTCAGTCGCCTGTACAATAGTCTATCCCATAGTATAAATGCTGAGCTGACCACCGAGTACATTTCGGTCGTTACAGCTCGGCGGGCCAAGCTGGGCGGTGCCGCTCGGCCGCCGCGACTCGACGACGGCGAGCTTTGACGGGGCGAACAACGACCTCCCCGCGCCGACTTTAAACCTCGACAAGCTCATCGAGGCGTTCCGCAAAAAGGGACTGAGCCCGCGCGACCTCACGGCTCTCTCCGGCGCGCACACGATCGGCTTCTCACAGTGCCAGAACTTCCGGGACCACATCTACAACGACACCAACATCGACACGGCGTTCGCGGCGCTGCGCCGGGGCAACTGCCCGGCAGCTACTGGCTCCGGCGACACGAACCTGGCGCCGCTCGACGTGCAGACGCAGCTCGTCTTCGACAACGCCTACTACCGCAACCTGCTCGTCCAGCGCGGCTTGCTGCACTCCGACCAGGAGCTCTTCAATGGCAACTCGCAGGACGCTCTGGTGCGGCAGTACAGCTCCAACCCGGCACTCTTCGCCTCCGACTTTGTCACGGCGATGATAAACATGGGGAACATCAGCCCGCTCACCGGAACCGCCGGCCAGATCAGGGCCAACTGCAGGGTCGTCAACAGCAGCTGATTGCTTCAGTAGCATCAGTACAATTAAGTGTATAACTATACCTATGTATAAGTACATGGTGATGGGGAGGTATATATGTAGTTTGGTTGGCTACAAAGGTAACCAACCAACCATGCATGGAAGAATAAGAACTTCACAAGTTCACATACGGCCTGGGTCGGTTCAAAGGTGAGTACGCCCCAGGACTGTCAGATACCTCTGTTTTCGTGTTAAGTTTCCAAACTATATATATGCACATCAAAAATGGATCGCAAGAAAAATTTATGTCATATTTTTTATCAATCTGTGCTCCTTACTCTCCGTGATGCATGTATGGACCAATGAAGTTTTGGTTCTTGGTACAAGCGACATGTTTACTAGACCACAAATGTATATGTATGTAGGATCGAGGCTGACGAGAGGAGGGTGGTGAATTAAAGCCTAAAACATTTTCCCTTGATATTCCTAGATTCTTCATTCCAATAGCTATAAAAAGTTATGCAGATGAGAGTCTAACACTCTTAGCGAAAAATCACCACGAAAAACCAAGCAAGACAAACCACGACTTAGTCCAAAGGCCGAAGAGCTGTGTATCTAAGGCCGATGGTCTAAGGGTTTGAAGCTCTATGCACTTAAGCCAAAGTTCAAACAATGCAGACAATCTGTCTCTTTGTGCAGAAGGCAATCTGTAGGTCTGAAGCTCTACGTACTTAAGCCGGAGTTCAGACAGTGCAAATGGTCTGCCTCTTTCTACTAAAGACGGACAATAGGTCTGATAGAAAATTTACCAAAACCACAAAATGACACAATTTTCATACCAAAGTTTCAAATGACCTAAAACACACCTTCTTTAAGACCTCAGGAACCTAGTTCAACAGAGATCTAAGAAATCATTACCAAAGTTTCAACATTTTTGATTCAAAGTAAAGTTGCGCCAAAATCAGCCAAAAACCAAATATGAGCCTAGAGCTTGCTTGAGGATTAAAGATGGTTAAGATGACATATGATCAACTCCCACATGTCATAGCAAGACTGATAATAGCAAGAACCCAAGCAAAACCCTATAAAACCAATCTTCCCAAGAACCACCTCAAAACAAGGTAAAAATTGAACTTTTGCTATGAGGATGCTTTGATGGATGACTACATCACAGACGATTCATAGGAAATCGTCTGTATTGCAACTATCAAAGACAGTTTATACTAACAACCGTCCTTAGCAACCAGCAAGATCAAGAAGAGGGAAGAGAAAAGCAAAAACCAAACAAATTAAGAAGGGACATGTTGGACCCGAATTCGACAATACAGAATCCTCTGTGATTTATCGCACTATCCCCTGGATCATTAGATAGTGGCCACAGATATAGTACTAAACATCAAAAGTACATATCATGCGGAAGCGTAAATATAATAGTAGACGCGTGCGCTCCGTCCCCTACCCTTCGAACGGGTGGCAGCGAAGCTGGCGCCTAGCCGGGCAGACGCGGCGCTCCGCTTCCTACCCTTCGAACGGGTGGCGCGGCTGGCGCCTAGTCGGCAGACGCGCGCGCTCCATCCCCTACCCTTGAACGGGTGGCGCTGGCTGGCGCCTCGCCGCGAATACCGCCACGCGCATGGTGACTCGGGATCTTGCGATGCGGTCTTGCGCCAGAGGTTCTCGAATCACGCGGCCCCGGCTGCCAGGTTAGGTTCCCGTCGCGGCGACCCGACGCGCCGGGGCGCGTGGCGGCTCACGGTGGCGGGCGGCGGGATGTGGACGGTTGCGTGTGCGCGGCCGCCGCCTCTTCCCTAGGCAAGGGGACACGGGTGGGCGATGAATGGCACGCGCCGAGCGGTTGTGATCCTCGCCCATTAATGCGCCTTTAATCTGCGGCTAGGTAGCGTCGTCTTTGTGACGACCCTTGGCGCTTGTGGTCGTGGCCTTCGGCTTTGGGTATGGGGCATTGCGCCGACGGCGCTTATGCGGCTGCGATCGCGCGCCGACGCGGACCTTCGTGACACTTCGCTTTCCGTTACGGGGGATCGTGCGGGGCGGACCTTTACACCTCTGCGGCTGCATCCGGCACGCGGATCGTTGCGACGCTTCGATAGCGGTACGGGCGAGGTGGCTTGAAATATCCCCACATGCGGCGCCCCGCACCTTTACGCCCTTTTTCCTGCCTGCTCCGTTCTCGACACTTTCGCGATATCTTCACCGCTTCAATCTCTCCGTGGGAAGCAATGGCCTCCAGTAGCGAGCGCGGCCAGATGGTTGGTGGCTCTGTCGTTCGCCGGCGGTCCTCGCAGTTAAAGGTGAAATACACGCTCCAAGAGCGCGACCCGGCGGCGGCTGACAAGGAGTGGCTGGTGGCGGAGGAGGAAGGCACATTCTCCGGCGAGCTAGGCCCTCGCTCGTGATCGAGGAGACGATCCAAGGGCTCTGCTACCGGGAAATTGTCTCGAGCGCCGGGAGGTACGATTGCCGTTGCCGACGAGACGGAACCACATCCCGAGAGGTCGGGCGGTCGTGTTCGTTCGTTGGTTTTTTCGACGCTGGCTCCGCATCCCGCGACGATCGCCGTGGCGGCGTCTTGCGGACGCCGGCCGAGCCGGCGCACCGACTCAACGCCGTGGCGGCTCGCGGTGTACAGCTAGGCCTTGCGCTCGGGGCGTGTTGGCCTAGCGCCCGTTGTTCGCCTACCTTCACGAGGCACGATGCGGCTGGACAAGGAAGGGCGGGGCGGACGTCGAGCCGGTAGCGTCACCTTTGTCCTTCGTCCGTCGTGCAAGAAGCTCTTCCCCGCGAACGCAACTCGCGGGAAGTGGGAGTCTTACTGGATGAAGCGGTGGTTCTACCACCGTGTGGAGAGCGGGAGCGGCCTTGAGTGCACAGGCCGACCGATCGCGTTCAAGCCCTCGCCCGGCCGAACGCTCGATGACGAGGACAAGCGGCGGTCCAGGCTCGTAGGCGTGGCCGCCCGCTTCAACATGCGCGACCTCGCCGAAGAGTTCGTGATGTACGGCGTGGCGCCGCTTGCCCGCGACTGGCGTCTTGCCGCCGAGAGGCGTCGAGACGACAATGTTTTGCCATGGGTTTGCTTGCTGCCGGCGCCCGGCGATCTCCGTAAGCCTCACTCGCGTCTCTCCTTTGTTCACGCGGAATGCGTTATATGCCGATGGTCTTCTCCTTTGTTTCAAGGATTTCCTTGGAGGCGGGCAAGCCACGCCGCGTATTCACGGGCCGTACACGGCAGGGAGCACGAGCAAGACGCGGCCGCTATTGCCGAGGCGGGCTGGGGCGAATCAGCTGCGTGTGCGAGGCTCTGGGCCTTGCCGTGCCGGACCGTGTCGCTCCAGACGATGGTGCAGCGAAGAAGAAGAAGACCCCGTCTCGGAAGAGGGGCGGCGGCAGGGCGCCTGCCGCGCTTGGCGCGGCGGCTGCTGCTGCTGCTGCTAGTGCGTCCGAGGGTGCGGCGGACGCGGGGTCGGACTCGGCGAGGTATGCCGATTCCGGTTTGGGCGGCGTAGACGTCGAAGGCGAGGTATCTTCGCCGAGCGTCCCGGACGGCGGGTTTGCCGCGAGCGGCCGAAGGGGGGAAGCCTCACCGCCCGCCGAAGTCACCGAGGCGGCACCCGTGCGGACCGGCGATGTCGAGGTGGAGCTTTCGACCGTGGCCACCGTGGTGCCGGGCGCCTGCGGCGCACGGGCCGTGCTACCCTTACTAATGCAGCAGAAACCGAGGTGCCCCTGCGACAATCGCCACCGTGGAATCGCCGCCCGGCGCGGCGGCGCGAGGGCCATAACCGCGCTGCGGGGCGGTGTCGCCGCTGGCTGCCCGGCTAACGCCGCGGCGGCGGCCGAGCTCCACCGGACACCGCGGGGATTAAATCGTGGCCACGGGCATCGAAGCTTGTGGGACGCCGGCGCAAGCGCGGAGACCTGCGGCATACGCGTATACGCCTGGCCACGCCACCCGCCGGCGGGACAGCCGTCGCCCTCCCGAACGCGAGGCTTACGCGCGGCGGGCCATTCCTTCTACCGAAGGTAAGGTGGCTTAGCTTACTCTGGTGTGTGCTTTTATGCCTTGGGGCGCTCACCCGTATCCCTGTTTGCAGCGTTGCTCATTCCGGAGGGGGAGCACTCGGCGGAACGCGGAGCCTCCGAGCGCGTAAGCCCCGCTGACTTCGTGCCGCCTCCGGATACGCTGAGGGCGTGGCGCGGGATTGTGAATGACGCGGCCACGAGCGTCGACCCGCAAGTGCTGCAGGCCTACGGTGCGGGACGCCTCGAGGACGCCTTCGAGGTGTCTGGGGTGAGGGTAAGTACTCATGCGACAACGCCTGATCTAGCTGAGCTTGCCGAGTCTTCTCCCTCTGCAGACCCTTGTGCTGGGGCAGGCCTTGCAAGCGGTCCATACTCGTGATCGAAAGGCGCTCGAGGATAGACTGCGGGTCGCCGAGGAGGAGCTACGCGAAGCCTCCGGAGCCCGCTCTGCCCAGGACGCCCGCATCCGCCAGCTGGAAGCGGAATGTGCCGAAGCGAGGGCACACGCCGAGGGACTTGTTGCGTCGGCGCAGGAGTCGGCCGCGGCAGCTGCTGTAGAAAAGTTTGCGGCGGAGCGGGACGGGCTCCTGGCGCAAGTCGCCTTGCTAGAGAGGGAAAAAGGCGAACTTGCCTTGACTCTGGCGGAGCGTAACCAGACGCTTGGCGACGCCTCGGTGGTTGCGTGGGACGCCATGCAAGCGCTGGAGAGCCATCTTCAAGAGCTGGTAACTGAGGTGCCGGACCGCGCTTTCGGCCCGGAGGAGTTGTCTCGGACGCTCCGCTGGATCGGGGATGCCGCCAATGTTGCGCGCGACGCGGCGACGTCCTTTGGCACCCACTGTGCGTACACGTCGGCATGCTTGGTGTGTGCGCTCCTGCAGCACCGTGGTTGTACGCACGTCGCCGGGCTGGATGACCCCCAGCTGGAGATGCCCGGCGGGGCCGGAGTAATGTCCGGCGCCGTCCGCTCCGCTCGCCGTGCCCTCGGGCCCTTCTTCGACCGGATCTGGGCTTACGTCGGGCCGGATGCTGCACGGATCGAGCTCCGGAAGTCGCTCTACGGGGCGGGGAGCCTCGGCCAGTTTCTGGACGGGGTCCCTCGACGCGACGAGGGCGGCGCTGGGCCCTCCGAAGGCGCCGGGAACCCGCAGGTCTGAGGCCGTGGTACCTAGATGTAGGCATGTGTTGTACTGCTCCCTCTTTTTGCGAATGAAGTACACACTTGCAGCATGCATTCTGACTCTCGCCTATATCCCGGGCAGCTTCGTTGCGGGGGCTGACTTCTTGCGGTCGACCTTTCAACCCGGCGACGCCTTCGACGCTGGCGCAGGGTCAAAGAGTCGCTGGACTTTTGGGCGGGCCGGCCCTCTTCGAGCGAGGCCCCAGCTTTAGCGCGTGTTAAGGACGAACCCGCGGGATAGCGGCTTAGAGCGGCAAGGATGTTGCCAGGCCTCTGTACTTGTGATTTTTCCGATATGCAGATTTCCTAGCATTTTAGGATATGTGCTGTGTGTTGATGCCACCGTTGGCGAAGTAGCGGCGCAAGGGTTCCTTAGAATGGCGCTTGCGGGGACAGTCGCTTGGCATCTCACCTTTACGGCCGTGGGTGGCGTGTGCGAGGCGGACCCCGCACTTTGCCTTGTTATAGTCCGTAGCGGCGTGTGCGAGGCGGACCTCGGCCTCCGCCTTTCTTTATAGTCCGAGACTCGCGCGTGCGGTGGCGGACCTCGACGCCTCGACTTCCTTTATAGTTCGGAGACTTGCGCGCGTGCGGAGGCGCACTCGGCGCCACGTCTTATTTAAAGTCCGTAGACTGGTGCGTGCGGAGGCGAACCTCGACGCTACGTCTTCCTTTATAGTCCGGAGACTCGCGCGTGCGGAGGCAGACCTCGACGCTACGTCTTATTTAAAGTCCGTAGACTGGTGCGTGCGGAGGCGAACCTCGACGCTACGTCTTCCTTTATAGTCCGGAGACTCGCGCGTGCGGAGGTAGACCTCGACGCTACGTCTTATTTAAAGTCCGTAGACTAGTGCGTGCGGAGGCGGACCTCGACGCTACGTCTTATTTAAAGTCCGTAGACTAGTGCGTGCGGAGGCGGACCTCGACGCTACGTCTTATTTAAAGTCCGTGGCGAGTGCGCGCGGAGGCGGACCTCGGCGCTACGTCTTATTTAAAGTCCGTGAGACTAGTGCGCGCGGCGCCCCCGTTGCGTCTTTGTTTATACTCGGGCCCGTCACCTTTGGCTACGGCGAGTGCACACTGTGAGCGTGCGACCGATTTATACTGATCCGCACCCACAGCCACGGCGAGTGCACACGCGACGTGCATCTTTGTTTATACTCGGGCCCGTCACCTTTGGCTACGGCGAGTGCACACGCGAACGTCGCGACTTCGATTTATACTCGATCCCCGCACTCGGCTAGGGCGAGTGCACACGAACGCGTCGTCTTTGTTTATACTCGGGCCCGTCACCTTTGGCTCTGGCGAGTGCACACGTGAACGCGCGACTTCGATTTATACTCGATCCGTACTCAGCTACGGCGAGTACACAGCGAACGCGCGTCTTTGTTTATCTCGGCCCGTCACCTTTGGCTACGGCGAGTGCACTGCTTGCCAACGTGCGACTTCGATTTATACTCGATCCGTACCCACAGCTAGGTGAGTGCACACGAACGCGTCGTCTTTGTTTATACTCGGGCCCGTCACCTTTGGCTACTGGCGAGTGCACCTGCGAACGTGCGACCGATTTATACTCACCCGTACCACAGCTACGGCGAGTGCACACGCGAACGTGCGTCTTTGTTTATACTCGTGCCCGTCACCTTTGGCTCGGCGAGTGCACACGCCGAACGTCGACTTCGATTTATACTCATCCGTACCCACAGCTCGGCGAGTGCACTGCCGAACGCAGCGTCTTTGTTTATACTCGTGCCCGTCACCTTTGGCTACGGCGAGTGCACACGCGAACGCGCGACTTCGATTATACTCGATCCGTACCCACAGCTCGGCGAGTGCACACGCGAACGCGCGTCTTTGTTTATACTCAGGCCCGTCACCTTTGGCTACGGCGGTGCACTGCGCGAACGCGCGACTTCGATGATACTCATCCGTACCCACAGCCACGGCGGTACACGCGAACGTGCGTCTTTGTTTATACTGCGGGAACGCGCACGTTGGCTAAGCCTGCGCGCGCCCTCGCCGCGTACTTGCGCGTGATGAAGAAAGATTAGCGACAAACGGCGATCTTCATTACATCCCCGTTTGCGCGGGTAAGCAACTACAAGGGGTGGATATACTAACCGTTTGCCCTTGGTGCGGCCGAAGCCTCTAGTCGCTAGACGTCTGCAGGGCCCGCCAAGGCGCCTCCGAATAGCCCCGCGGACCTCCGCGCTGTGATGCCAGCTCTAGGAGCGCCGTTGGGCTTCGCGACGCGGACACCTGGTACCTGGCTCGATGCGCCGGGCCATATCTTGGTCACCTCGGACGGCGATGATGGTCCGGGGACCTGGGATCTTCATGCATAGATAGCCGTGATGTGGTACCGCGTCGAAGGAGTTGAGGATTGGGCGCCCTAAGATGGCATTGTAGGGGTACGGAAGGTCGACCACGTCGAAGGTGGCATCTTCGGCCCGCACATTGTCACCTTGGCCGAAGGAGACTTGAAGACCTATTTGGTGTCCCCCGAAGCCCTGCAGTGGGGTTCCCGAGGGCCCTAGGCGGCTTCGAGGGATCCCCATCTGGTCGAAGGCCCCCGCAAACAATACGTTCGCGGAGCTGCCGCCGTCCACCAAGGCGCGCCCCACATCGCATCCCGCGATAGTGACCCGGATGACCGGGGTCACGATGAGGGAAGTCCACACCTTGGGCGTCGTCGGTGTGAATGTAACCGTCTTTGCGCCCGATCGGAGGTGCTCGCTGGGTATGCCGCCACGTGATGTAGTCTTCGCGCATAGGCCTTCTGCTGCCATGCTGAGGCGAATTCCAGCGCGGAACCTCCGGATATGACGTTAATGATCCTGCGGTGGGTTGCCTCCGGGGCCTGCAGCGACAAGAGGCCCTCCCGAGGCTGCTGTACGTGAGCTTGGATCCGCAAGGTGCCTTCACGGGTTGCATCCCTTGCGCTGTGCACCGCATGGGGCCTCGTGACGGGGTGGGCGTGGGCCATCGCGGGCGGACGCGTCTCGGGTTCCTATCCTAGCGGCGCTATCGCGGGCGCCGCGATGGAGGTGCGGTGCGGGTATCATGATTGCGCGGCGTGGACCACACACCACGATCCTCGTGCTGGTCGTCGTAATCTCCACGACCTTTATCGTCGCGGCCCGGCCACGCCGCGCCCGCCACGGCGCCCCGGCCGCCTCGGCCCGCGAGGCGCCCTCGTCGGAACCGCCTTCAATGTCGAGGGCGCACGGTTTCGCCTCGACCTGCTGGCGCGCTTGGGCTGATCGGACAACTCCTTATGCGGCGTCCCTGCGGTCGGCGCGCCCACGGGCGACTCGCTACGTTTTCCTTCAAGAGCCGTTCTTGGGGATCTTGGCTTTGCGAGGCTCCGCCTGGTTGGTGTCGGAGTTGTCCCTTGCCTTCGCCGTGCGTCTTCTTCCATACGGCATATTCCTCCATTTTGTGAAAGAGCCGCCACCGTCTTGATTGGCTTTCGCGTTGTACTCGGCCATCGGCCCGGGACGAAGGCCTGTATGGCTGCATTGCGATGGTGGTTTCGTTAATGTCTTTCACTTGGCATCGAATCTTGGCAAAGCGTTTGAAGTAGTCCGGAGCTTTTCCGAGGGTTTTGCTTGACAGCAAAGAGTTGGTCGCGTCGACTCGGTCGGCGTAGTTTCCTGGAAGTTGTTGTGGAGGCGACGCGGCTACTCCCACGCGTAGATGGAGCCTGCTCTATGGTAAAGAACCAAGAGAGCGCACGCCTGCGCCGCGAGGGGAGTCCTTCGCCTTCGTGGTGTCGTCTCCGCGCGCGGCCGATCGCGGTTTCAGACACGCGCACGAACTCGCGGGGTCCGTGTCGCCTTTATGCAGTCGATGGCGCTAGGAAACTTGAAGTCTTCGGCCATGCCGCTGCGCAGCCCCGCCAAAGCGGGATTCGGATCTACGCGCGGCGGCACGCGGCTAGGCGTGGGGGCCGCGACTATCCGCCTCTCCGGCGTGGGCTCGGGCGCGATGCGGGCGCGCCTGCGGCCCGAGCCTCTTGCATATCTCGGACGGCTCGCGAGGTCCCTAGATCCCATTGGAGCGCGTTGAGGGCCGCCAGCGGCGCCGCCGCTGTGCGGCGGGTCGTTGGTACTCCCAGCAGGCGGATCGGCGCGCGCGCGACCGCGTCACGAGGTCCCAAGCTGCGGCGTCGCTCGTCGTGGCTACCTCGAACCGCCGGTCCCAGCTGCCGCGAGGGTTGGGCGGCGCGCGCGGTCGGTGTCGTTGCGTCGGCGGGTCGGCTATCGTTGCGTCGGCGGGCGGCGTGTCGCCGCACCAGCGTCGGCGTCTTCCACCGCGGGTCCGTCCCGCGCGACGGTGACAGGTGGGTCGACGTATTTGTGCGGTGGCGGGTTGGTCGCCACGGTGCGGTGGCGAGATTGGTTGTCGCGGTGCCGGTGACGAGGTTGGTCGTCACCGCGCGGACGTCGGCGTCTTCGGCCACCGCGTCCGCGCCGCCAAGCCACGGTACTCATCTGACGCCCGCCCGCCGCCTTCTTTCCCTTCGCCGCCGCTGACGAAGCTTTTTTCGGTGCCATCCTTCTTCTTCGGTCTTCAGGCTTGTCCTTGTCCTCCCCACGGACGGCGCCAACTGTTGTGGCTACAGACCAAACAGAGAGAGAGATGGTAGTGGAGAGTGGTGGAAATGAGTATGATGGCCTGCCTTCTCCCCATGGCCGGTATTCTATGTATATACACATGGGGAGTGCCTTTACAATTATGCCTCACACTGATCCTCCTTAACAGGGTATTTGTGTTATTACACGTGGCCTATCAGGCCTTATAACTTCCTACTGGGCTCTTTGGGTTTAGGTGGGGGCCACCCCTACGACACCGCCATTTTCCAATTCCACCCACAAAGTTTTTGAAATAGAACAATATCTGGTTAAGTTTTCATGTCCGCCCTTGACCGTGGACACGGCTATTTGAATAGTTTTCACTCTGCAAAGTTTATACACTTTACCCACAAGAGATGATTTGCTCGTTATCCGCACAATTCCTTAGTCATACGGTTGAATAAACCATCACAGTAACTTTTTAAAATACCTCGCACCTTCTGTCATCTCACCCATATAGGTTTCTCCAACTTGTGGTGGGTCCCATAAGTTGTGTGGGATGTTCTACCCCCAATGACTAGCCCAGCTGGACTACCCACACTAACTAGCTCACTGCAACAAATTTCACCCTCAATGAGTGTCCTATTCAAGCCGTCATGAAGTCAGCCACTTGAACTACCCCTCTCCCCCACCTATGAGATGACTTTCAAGGTCTGATAAATCTACTAAGCTAAGTTATACTTTACAGACTTATAGTTGTACTTGTTTTACATAAGAAGTCATGACAAGATTCAATCCTTAGGGTTATATGGATGGTTCTAACACTAACCATACTCTTCCCACTCCTCTCGTTCCCATCACATGCGTTCATCTCTTCCTTATTTTTTCCATCGCTTATCCGCTCGTTCTGAAAACCACTTTTTCAGTTACTACTATTTATTTTTTTAGGCAAAACTACATCTAAAAACCATTAGCAAAATCCAATAAGAACCTATATATGCCTCATCCATCAATTCCTAATTCCTGAGGATGTCGAAATGGTGTGTGCCTTACTGTCCATTGAAGCGGATAAATCCAAAAACATATATTATATGGGAAAGTACTACACATGATGTTTTTTAAATGTTTAGGAAGTTGAGTGTTTATTTTGTATGTGAGTTCATAAATTTAGAACCCTTACATCTTCATTCAATAGATCTCCTCCTCTTCTATATAATCTCATCCTCTTCAATCTCCCACCACCCAGACTCTAGCCGCCACTCGACCCCAACCCACCGCCCCCACTGTCACACCATCGCCCCCTCTACCCTATGCGGCTACCGGCATCGGTAGCATCTCTCTTTCTCTGATATCTCTCTAGCCTTGCCAGTGTCTCTGGTGATGAGTGGCGGCGCCTCCGGTGCATCTCCTTATTATAGCAAAACGAAGGGGTGCATTCAGCGAAAGGGGCTCTCAGCAGGGGGCTTTTAGCGTCAGATGCAATCAGCGGCCAACTAGTTGGCCTCACTGAAATCCATCACTAAAGAGCCGCCAACATCACTAGAGACGAAGTCAGAGCATGAATCGTGAGGAAGTCTGATGGGTCAAAATTTAAGCACTTTAAATGTGAGAAAATACGAGAACTCATTGACAAATTCTTTTTTTTTCAGTAGTTGGGTGACGACGAAGAATTAAGGGGAACAAAGCTGGACACAACTTGCAGTATATATGTGACCTCCACGCAGTTGACAGCTGCGTCTCTATCTAGTTTGGATCTGGAGAGCGAAGGGTTCGTTTGGTTCATCGTTATTGCGCATTTTGCGTTGCATGTGCATGTGCACCATGTTGATATGTGATATACACCAAGTGCCAGCTTCCGTTCCATGTGCATGTTTATTAGCTAAACTACACACATACATGCATGTATGTATGTACATATATATAAACATATATACATATGTATACATACATATATGTACATACATATACATATATACATACATCTACATACACACACATATATACGGCTGCGCTATTATGTACCTGTGCGCCGAAAAGTTGCTATCGTGCGTAAGTAAAGTTACTATCAAATACACATAGAGTTAATGTCAATTGTAACACTACACAACTGGCAGTAACTCTATATGTTTTTGATACTATCTTCACCCACACACTGTAGTAACTTTCCGGCGCATTCTACGCTTGCGTGCAGAATAGTAATTCTATACAACATACACACACACAAACATATACATACACACACGCGCGCGCAGCACACACATATACATGTACTCTGGGAGTACATATTTCCACTTCTAATATACCACCTAAACAGACATGTCATACTTATTTATCACTTTTGATATACTTAAATACTAATTCTAAGATACTCTAATGTGATTTGGTTAAAAAAATTCTTCAAAATCATTTATTTTTGCTATATACCCTTTTCATACATAATAGGTGTGTACATCCACATTATATTATAAAAAGTAGACTTTGATGAAAAATTTTATGTAACTTATTTTAGAGTATTTTATAATTATTATTAGTATACCCAAAAGGATAAAGACATATAACAATATCATTTGTTAGAAAATTCTGACAAATTAAAACTTTTAACATTTGTCAGATTTTTTTCTCTTTTTTTTTTGTTACTCTTAACATAGAACGAATTTGAACTTAAAATTGTATACATAAGTAAAGAAAGTTTAGAAGTGCATCCAAATATTTTTTATGACTTTTTTAGTTTGAGTGTGTAATGTGAGAGCATCATAAAAGTGAGTGCATAGATATATATATATATATATATATATATATATATATATATATATATATATATATATATATATATATATATATATATATAAAGATATTTTCATACACACACAATAACTTTACTCACGCACAACAGTATCTTTTTGACGCACATATTGCACATAGGCGCAGAATAGCATAGCCGTAAGTGTGTGTGTATATATATATACAGATATATAATTACTATTTGCGCGCAGGTGTAGAATACGCGCTGAAAAGTTACTGCCATATGTAAGTAAAGTTACAATCAACTAAATATAGAGTTACAACTTATAGTAACTCTATATCTATTTAAGAGTAACTTTATTCACGCACGACAGTAATTTCCCGGCGTGCACAGTGCGCGCAAGCACAGAATAGTGCGCACACACACACACATACATACATACATACATACATACATACATACATACATACATACATACATACATACATACATACATACATTCTGCTACTAGAACTAACAAATACTGGGCATGTTCTTTTCAGTTTGTAAAAGCTATTTTTTGGTTTTTCTAAAGTAACTAGTTTTCAAATAGAGTGTCTTTTTAATATGGAGTTTACAAGTTAATTGTAGTACACACTGTAACAATTTCATTTATATCGGCCAAAACAGTATGCGAGTTGTTGTTACTCTATACTATTTCTTACAAACAGTTTAAAAATTATAAGCCGTAGCTAAAATTTATAAGCTGAAATAAAAAAAAGACCCACTAGTGTCTTCTTTTCCTACGTGCTTTTACAAAGTGTGACAGACCAAACACCAAAATGTATAACAATGGTTTCACTCAGAAACGAGACTGTCACAGTTCACCGCAATGCCGTACCGAGCCTAAAGCTATTAAGATCACCGTTGTCACACGGAGCGCGAGCTAGCTATCTTTGGATGCAAACACGTTCATGCATGAAGTTCCTCTCTCAGCGGCAATATACTCTCAATATCCTAGAGCGTGCTAGCATGACTGTTTGTAAGCCTTGCAACACCCTTGTCGATACTCATGCCAGGGTCTCCTCTACTGCTAGCGCTTCTGTGGCTAGTCTGACGTTCTACCGAAGTCTTGCCGGTGCTTTGCAGTACCTCACCTTCACTCGCCTAGATATTGTCTACGCCATACAGCAAGTTTGTCTCCATATACATGATCCTCGTGAGCTGCACCTCACCGCTGTAAAGCGCATTCTTCGGTATCTTCACAGCACCATCGACCATGGCCTACTTCTTCACCGAGCAACCTCTACAGATTTGGTTGTCTACTCCGACATTGACTAGGCTGGTTGTCTCGACACGCGCAAATCCACTTCGGGCCACGCCGTGTTCCTAGGTGACAATCTCGTCTCCTGATCCTCCAAGCGGCAACATATTGTCTCTTGTTCGAGTGCACAACATCAGCGCACTAAACATGTTGAGATTGATTTCCTCTTCGTCCGGGAACGAATTGGTCTTGGCGATGTCTGCGTTCTTCACATTCCGACGTCATCTTAGTACGCCGACATCTTCACCAAAGGACTGCTTATTTCTGTTTTCACCGAGTTTCGGTCTAGTTTGAACGTCCGCTCCGCTGATGCTTCAATTGCGGGGGGTGTTAGAAGACTTGATTAACATGTTAGACGCCTCGGTTCCTGGCCTATACTTAAGGCATGGTATGGTTTCACACTTGCCTCCTCACTTGTCTGGCATGGTTTTACACTTGTTCCCTCACCTAACTGGTATAGTCTATATAAGTAGCATTTAATTCTTCGTTCTATTGATTGCCTGTTTGCACCAAATATTCCACACTCTCACTCACGATCTACTATTGTTGACGCTGTGCCTAGCTCAACCCCATGGATCTGCCTCAACGCCCACAAGCCTACACAGCCAGACCTCTAGAAACCACAAAATTCCTGCGATTTGGGTGCCGGGAGGATGAGATCTCGCCTGGCGAACCCGAGGGGCTGAGGGGAGTGGCTGAGCTGCAGGATCCGGGTCACGGAGGAGGAGGTCGCCTTCCAGGAAGCAGAAGCAGAGTTGTGTGGGGGGAGGAGGCTGCGTGTATCGTGTGTGCTGAGGATGGTGTTAGAACTTACTTTATTTTCTTAAGAATGACAAATTGGTTTTGGACTAGAGACGAGCTAGCTACATAGACTAATAATGAATGTCGGCATGCTATCTGTTGGCCTTGAATTTTCTAGCAATATATGAGCTAGATATGTAGCTAGATAATGTATGTTCTAGTGATGTTTGAAGCTAAGCTAGGTTACCAGAAGACTCCAGTGGAAATAAGAATCTGTCAACTTGTTTTCCTGCTACCAATTGAGGTTTCTAGTTGAGTTCATGAGCTGTAGTGATAAGAGTTATCAAGTAGCTTTAAATAAGCCAATTGCGTGAGTCGGTTTTGATGCCTATAACAAGGCTTGTAACCCCATTATAATCAGTGCGAGCGTTGTAATATCCCCATGCAAGCCTGATAGCTTCATATGAAGATGTATGTGTGTGTGAGATGTATGCTTGAGTATAAGCTAGTTACTCCTCTATCCCAATTCTTTGCTTCTTTTGAGAACCACAAATCCCCAACAACTGGTATCAGAGCCCCAGGTTCGAGTCAGGCTTAGCGGAGTAGTTTGTTCGTGCTATTTTTCGGAGCCGAGATTATGGCTTCGAGTTTGGGCGTCGGGATGGCGCAGTCGATGGTTCCCGTATTCTCAGGCGAGAATTACGATATGTGGAACATCAAGATGCGGACGCTACTACTATCGCAAGGATTGTGGGATATTGTGGAGATCGGCTACAAAAGGTACGCTGCTGAAGAAGTTCTTACACCAGAGAAGAAGAAAACTCTGGCGGAAAACCAGATGACGGACGCCAAGGCCTTGTTTCTGATTCAACAAGGTGTTGCGGAAAGCTTATTTCCGCGGATTATTGGCGCCAAGACCTCAGAAGAAGCTTGGGACAAGTTAAAGGAGGAGTTTCAAGGTACTGCAAAAGTTTTAGCCGTAAAGTTACAAACTTTGCGAAGACAGTTTCAAAATCTGCAGATGAAAGAGTCCGAGAAGATAAAGGATTACTTCTCGTGAGTCATCGAGGTGGTGAACCAGATGCGCACCTACGGTGAGGAAATTACTAATCAAAAAATTGTCAAGAAAATTTTGATTAGTTTACCTGAAAAGTTTGAATATATTGTTGCTGCTATTGAGGAGTCTAAGGACTTGGCTACTCTTACTGTCCAACAACTAATGAGTTCGTTGGAATCTCATGAAGAAAGGAAGCTACAACATGCAGAGAGCTCAGTTGAAAGCGCCTTCCGGTCAAAGCTGAGCTTCAAATCCCAAAATTCAAGAAATAGTGGAAATTATCAAAGAAGAGTTGATCTGAGAAAAGATGTGCAGAAAAAGCCGACTGAAGATAAAAAAAGAAAAAGGTATGGCTAGTTCTAATTTTTGGTGTGATATTTGCAAAAAATCCAGTCACACTACAGATAGGTGCTAGAAAAAGATGACTTGCAACAAATGCAAAAGGCAAGGGCATATTGCCAAATATTGTAGAACCGAGATATTAATCGGGTAAATTTCTCAGAAGAAGAGGATAATTCAGAAGGAGCAGTTGATTCTTGTCAAATTGCCCAAGATGAAAAAGAAGATACTTGGATTGTAGACAGTGGTTGTACAAATCATATGTCTTCTAATCGCGATATATTTCGAGATATTGATTCATCTTATCAGGCAAAGATTCGCATGGGAAATGGTTCTTTAGCTCAATCTGAAGGTAAGGACCGTATAGCTATCCAAATAGAAAATGGTCAAAAATGTATTCGAGATGTTTTATTGGTACCCGATCTGAAGTAGAATTTGCTAAGTGTTGGGCAACTTCTAGAACATAGGTATGCTGTTTATTTTGAAGATTTCTCTTGCAAGATACTGGATTGCAAGAATGGGAATCGCCTTATTGCAAAGGCGAATATGGAGAAAAATAGGAATTTTTCATTGAAAATGAGTTATCCCACTCTATTGGCTTTACGAAGTGAAATAGGTGATAACTCTGAGTTATGGCATAAGAGATTTGGTCATCTCAACTATAAAGCTTTGAAGCTGCTTAGAACCAAAGGTATGGTATAAGGTTTACCATTCATTAATTTGAAATCTGATCCATGTGAAGGTTGTATTTTTGGCAAACAATATATGAGCTAGCTATGTAGCTGGATAACGTATGTTCTAGTGATGTTTGAAGCTAAGACAGGTTACCATAAGACTCCAGTGGAAACAAGAATCTGTCAACTTGTTTTCCTGCTACCAATTGAGGTTTCTAGTTGAGTCCATGAGCTGTAGTGATAAGAGTTATCAAGTAGCTTTAAATAAGTTAATTGCGTGAGTCGGTTTTGATACCTATAAAAAGGCTTGTAACCCCATTATAATCATTGCGAGAGTTGTAATATCCCCATACAAGCCTGATAGCTTCATATGAAGATGTGTGTGTGTGTGAGATGTATGCTTGAGACTGGGAGGAAGCAGATGAAGTGGGACGGGACAGGAAAAAGAGCTTTAAGACTGCAGGAAGGATGGGGGAGGACAAGCAGCTTCAAGATTGGTGACGTGGTGAAATCTGAGGTAGGGCCTTCAACAGTGCAACTTCAGGCCCCGTCCCATAGGATTTTATTCTCGTACCCGGGTTGCAGCTCGGCGGGCCAAGCTGGAACGTGCTGCTCGGCCGGAGCGACTCGACAACGGCGAGCCTGACCAAAGCAAACAGCGACCTCCCGGCACTGACCAGCGGCCTAGGCACTCTCATCAGGGCGTTCCGCAAGAAGGGCCTTAGCGCACGCGACCTGACGGCGCTCTCCAGCACTACTACAGAAAGCCTCATAGTAGACGCTCATCACAGACGGTTTTGTGAAACCGTCTCTGATTAACACTATTACAGACGGTTGTAATTTGGAGGTCATCTGTGGTATTTGTGGCGGGAAAAAGGATTATCACAGACGGTCGGTCTATATTAAGAACCGTCTGTGATAATCCCAGATTATCACAGACGGTTTTTAATTAAAAACCGTCTGTGATAATGACTCTAAGGCATTTATTGCGCTGCTCAGACCGCATCTGTCTTCATTTCGATCCAGATCTAGTCACTGCTGCGCACTTTTTCACTCGGGAGGAAGCTAGGCGATTTCAGGCCAGTTAATTTGGTGGGAAGAGGCAGAGATTGAGCTTTGAAGATTCAGACTTTCCTGGTTGCTCTAGATATGGTTAGTAGTGAAATTTATTTTTTCTTTAATTGCATTACAATTTAGGTCTAAGTAATCCATGAGTGTTATTGAAGATGGTTAATTTGCAAAATTGTTGGTTATATAATAGCTATTGTGTTTATAATATGAATTGAGCTAGCAAATTAAGTCTCAATATAACAAATATGGCTGGTATATATGTAGTAATTATAATTAGTTAATCTAGATTTTAATACTAAGTTGTTATATATGTACGTAACGTAGGACGAGAAGCTGGATGTATGCGCATGAGCCGTGTGAGTGAAGAGTACATTAATGGCGTGTGCGCTTTTATAAGAGCGCGAGGAGGATATGTTGAATAAGAGGGTGGAATATATGTGCTGTCCATGCACTGATTGCGAGAATTTGAAGATGTTTAAGAACCGAGGGCAAATTGAAGCGCACTTGATTCGGAGGGGTTTCAAAAAGGATTATACGTGTTGGACCAGTCATGGCGAAGTGAATGATCATATGCCGCGAGATGACATCACCGGTGAAGTGAATTATATGCCGCCGGATGACATCGCCGGTGAAGTGAATGACATGCCGCCGGCTGATGTCGATTATGGTTCGGATTTGGATATGTTGCACGATGATAATCTGGATCAGATGCTTCGCGATGTAGAAGAGAACTATGATGAGAGAGAGTATGTTAAATTTCGCGGCTTGATGGAGGACTCGGAGAAACCTTTGTACACGGGCTGCAAGTACACGAGGTTGTCGGCCGTGCTTGAACTGTTGAAATTGAAGGCAAGCAACGGTTGGTCCGACAAGAGTTTCACGGCGCCCGCGAGATGACATCACCGGTGAAGTGAATTATATGCCGCCGGATGACATCGCCGGTGAAGTGAATGACATGCCGCCGGCTGATGTCGATTATGGTTCGGATTTGGATATGTTGCACGATGATAATCTGGATCAGATGCTTCGCGATGTAGAAGAGAACTATGATGAGAGAGAGTATGTTAAATTTCGCGGCTTGATGGAGGACTCGGAGAAACCTTTGTACACGGGCTGCAAGTACACGAGGTTGTTGGCCGTGCTTGAACTGTTGAAATTGAAGGCAAGCAACGGTTGGTCCGACAAGAGTTTCACGGCGCTGCTAGGTCTTTTAGCGGATATGCTTCCGGAGGGAAATAAGTTGCCTAAAATCACGTATAAAGCCAAGAAGGTTCTTTGTCCGTTGGGAATGGAAGTAGAAAGAATACATGCATGCCCGAACGACTGTATCCTCTACCGTAAAGAGTATCCAAACATGCATGTATGTCCGGTGTGCAACGCATCCCGATACAAACGTAACAATCAATCAGATGATGGCGAGGGAACAGAGGCGAAGAAAGGACCTCCTGCTAAGGTGGCATGGTATTTTCCTATAATTCCCCGTTTGAAAAGGTTTTTTGCAAATCCAAAGGAGGCAAAACTGCTGCGTTGGCACTCGGAGGAGCGCAAGAAAGATGGAATGCTAAGACACATTGCTGATTCCGCGCAGTGGAGAAACATCGATAGGAGTTTTGCAGAGTTCGGTGCAGAACCAAGGAATATAAGGTTTGGGTGAGTACTGGATGGAATGAATCCTTTTAGTAGCATGAGCAGCCGACATAGCACATGGCCCGTGACTCTCTGCATCTATAACTTTCCTCCTTGGTTGTGTATGAAGCGAAAGTACATTTTGTTGTCGATACTTATCCAAGAGCCAAAACAACCTAGGAATGATATCGATGTGTTCCTAGCACCGTTGGTGGAAGATCTAAAAGTACTGTGGAACGAAGGGGTACAGGTATGGGATGCATACAAACGAGAGAACTTTACTTTGCGCTCCTTATTGTTCTGCACCATAAATGATTATCCTGCCCTTGGTAACCTATCGGGCCATAGTACAAAAGGTGCCAAAGCTTGTACTCACTGTTTAGATGGTACTGAGAGTGTGTGGCTGAGACACTCACGCAAAACCGTCTACATGCGTCACCGCTGGTTCCTTCGGAGGGCTCACCCATACCGCAAGATGAAGAAACAATTTGACGGAGAGAAGGAAGACGGTTCAGCTCCACGGCATTTAAGGGAACACGAGGTTTATGATATGGTTAAGGATTTAGATGGTGTCCTCGGAAAGGGACGTAAATTGAGGGCTCATGAGAAGAACACCTGGAAGAAGAGATCAATATTTTGGGACTTACCTTATTGGGAGTACCTAGATGTTCGACACTGCATCGACGTCATGCACGTAGAAAAAAATGTATGCGACAACTTGATTGGTCTCTTACTGAACATCCGTGATAAAACAAAGGACGGCGTCAACGCACGACTTGACTTGGCTGACATGGACATCAGGCCTGAGTTAGCACCGACACGCACTGATAATGGACGAACGTACCTTCCCCCTGCGTGTTACACTCTGTCCAAGGCTGAGAAAACAAAACTGTGCCAGTGCTTGCATAGTGTCAAAGTTCCGTCTGGTTACTTCGGCAACGTGAAGAAACTTGTTTCGATGCAAGATTTGAAGTTAAATAGCATGAAGTCTCATGATTGTCATGTGCTGATGACATAGATGCTCCCTATTGCAATTAGAAATATTTTGCCGATCAAAGTTCGAGAGACAATCATGAGGCTATGTTATTTCTTTAACACAATTGCTCAGAAAGTCATCGATCCCGAAGGACTAGATGCTCTGCTGGACGAGGTGGTGATGACTCTATGTCACCTTGAAATGTATTTCCCTCCTTCGTTTTTTTGATATCATGGTCCATCTTAGTGTTCATGTTGTGTAGGAGATAAAAATGTGCGGGCCCGTATTCCTACGTAGCATGTACCCATTTGAGAGGTTCATGGGAATTCTCAAGTCCTACGTACGGAATCGTTCTCAGCCAGAGGGCAGCATCGTCGAAGGTTATGCAAGCGAAGAGGTCATTGAGTTTTGTGTCGATTATATGGCTCAGATTCAATCGATAGGTGTCCCTCAATCTCATCATGAGGGGAGGCTGAAGGGTCTCGGAACTATCGGGAGGAAAGCAATCACTCCAGATATGGACACGTATATTCAAGCCCATTTCACGGTGTTGCAACACATGACTGAAGTGACGCCTTATGTGGACCAAAGACAAGGATGTGCTTCGCAATGTAATCCGAGCGGTGGATGTTTGGATCATGAGGCAACACAACCGTTGGTTCAACCAATGGTTGAAGGAGTAAATCGCTAGGAGCATGTGATGTATATGTGTGATGTACATGTGAATTGGTATGCATTTATGTATAGAACAATGCTGCTGTGTGATGTATTTGAGAATAACAAAATGTATCAAGAAATACACTGTGTGAATACAACTGGTTGGTGTTGTATATGAATGCAGCTATTTGGTGGTTGATATGAATGCAGCTGTGTAGTTATTGGTGTTGTCTTAATAACAACAGTCGGCAAAGGCTTATCACAGACGGTTATAAACTTAGAACCGTCTGTGATAGTTTACTATCACAGACGGTTATAAACTTAGAACCGTCGTGATATGATATCTGCCGCGGTTCTAAGTTCGTAACCAAATGCGTGATAACCTCCCTATATATACCCTCTCGCTAGGGTTTTCCGTGTGCGCTGCAGTTATTCGATCTAGATCTAAATCCCGAGCCCGTCATCGCCGCTGCCTCCCCGAGCCCTCGCCGGCTGCCTCCTCGAGCCCTCGCTGGCCACACTACAACAAAACATCCGTGGGGAGACATCATATTTGTAGGTTAGAGACGTTTTGTTTCGTCTCCCACAAATAACTGAGGCGCTTTTATAAAGCGTCATAGAAACGTCTCTACATGAAGCGTCTCAAAAATATAGAGACGCTCTCTAAGGCGTGCCTATATTATTTGAGACGTTCATTAGAGACATCTGCACTGTATCCCTATAAAGTTAGAGACGCTTTTATAAAAACGGTTACACCACGTCTCAATTAATATAGGCACGTGCGTTGAGACGTTATGTGCCGTCTCAAGATGTCCTATCTAGTATGTATTTTTATTTTGATTGGTATATATTTTCTTCTATACACACAAATACGTATCCGTATGAGAATATAGTATTCCATATATTTATTATATATACATGTATATATAATAATTTTATAGGCAGCACCATAATATTGAGTACATATTTTATAAAATATAAGGAATAGGCGTAGCACAAATGAGATATCTTGTTATAAGAAAAGCAAACCAACTACAATTGGAACCAAGCCACACCCGGGCAAACCATTGGCAATTGACAAATTCGTCACCATTGCACCCTCCAAACCCCAAAGAAGTTTACATAAGAGAGGTTTACAAATAATTATAGCATCCATTTAAATCAACGAGTTCACAACTAAATAAAAATCTAATATGCGATAAATACATGTCGGTAAAACATCCTCCAATTTGACACACATCTTTTTTAAACTGCTATAATAAATCATCAAGTCTATTTCTTCAATCGTAAAATTGTGCATCGGTCTTCCACTGCATTTCTTTTCATAGTCCTCCATATCCTGCAAACATAGCAATATTAACAACAAAATATCAGATATGAGCAATCATGAAAAATCTTACGGTACAAGTTCAGTTAATTAAACTAGAAGTGGCATACCTAGCGAGTAGAATGTTTAAGCTTTTTTACCTAAAGCAATAGATATAAGGAATACATGTTTCATAGCAATACATGTCACAATATCACTCAGTATAATGAAGTCCAAACTATCTATAATATTCATGATGTACTTTGATGAAACAATTTATTCGTAACAATTCTAAAAGTCGATAACAAGTGGCCTCCATTCTCACAAACTTATAATGCGAAGCTTTGATTCATGTTGACCAATGACCACAAAAATGTATTAGGATTACACAAAGATGAGGTAACAAGAAAACTTACGGGGCTATGTAGTTGTTTACTAGCAAGAAATAAATCCGCTAGAATTTACGTTCTTTCATGTATCGTGGGCACAGCTCATATCTGAACTTTGAAATTTCCTGGAAATAAGATAATACTATTCAATAAAATCTTAACAAAATACAAAATTAGGCACTTAGAGAATAACTTGTGTCGGGACCCCTGATTTCGAACCGGACCCTCGTGTATTATCGCACTAGTCCCGATCAAAGCTAGTGCACACAGCTAAAGAAATGAATACATAACCAGCAACGCTTTATTACAATATTAAAGAATATAGACCGAAAGGTCTCATTATTACAATTGAGGTTTCAAAACCTCGCACACACGAAACACTGTGAAGCAAAAGATAAACTTCGGTGAAGACCCATCAATACGCCACGGGCAATTGATAGGAAAGCGCGACCTAGAACTCTGGAATCCTTCATCGAAGCCACGTGAAGTAGTCGTAGTCACCTTCTTGAGCTTCGATATTCTCCGAGATTTATTTTTGAGTGTAGCATGTGAGTACATAAAGTACTCCGCAAGTCTTGGGAAAATGCATAGATGCAAGGCTTGACAAAGGAAGGCTATATGGTTCTTTTGCACAAAGCAATGTTTTAAATTCAATTACTACTAATTATTTTGAAGGCATCAATTTAATAAAGTAAATGTTTTAGCGAAACTATCATTAACTTTCTAGTGAAGGTTCCATCTACCAACACTAGCCAACCAATTACAATTGGTCAAGTTTTAAAACTACGGGTTCCATCCACCCTCTCTGGCTCCAACCGCCAGGATACCCTTCCGAGAGTTCCCTCCACTCTCGGAATACAAAACTTTTGATTTTTAAAACAAAACCAGAAATCTACCATGTGCATGCATTCCTTGCCCGCCCTTGACCGTGGGCACGGCTATTCGAATAGTTTTACACTCTGCAGAGGTTGTACAACTTTACCCACAAGAGATAAATTATCCTAAAAGTCAACATGCTTCCTTTGGCATGAGACCCAGATAAAATATCACAAAGCCTTTACCTTATTCTAATCTAGCTAGATACCACCCGCTGAGGTTTCACCGCAGTAGGCTAACCGCCAACAGAAGCCCCTCTTGCGCCATATGAGTACTGAGAAATCCTGTCCCTCACTTTGTGAATAACTAGTCCATCCTCGGCATCCACTTTCCACTGGTGGCACCTAAACTAGACTATCGTAAGTTAGTCAGCTAGGTCGTACCCATATAGACTTGTGGTTGTACGGTTAATGCTCAGTCTGGACAAACACAAGCGTCGGTCCTTAATTGACTAGGGTGGAACATACACTTTACAAGATCTCGTGCTTCTGCACCAATCCAAACTAACCATCCACCCTAATCTAAACCAATTTTCACATTTTAGTTTATTTTAAAAGAACAGTGGCAACTCCAATTACCACTAACTTTATAAAAACAAGGATATTACAATAATTCATAATTTCCCATTTTCAAGATTTCAAAGGTATTAAATAGCGAGACTAAGCATTATACTACCATTCCACTATTCACCAAGATTCATAATAATCTCATTATTGAGACAAATGAAATTCTAGGGTGACAAAGGTACATGGCATTCAATTTCAATGGAGGGTATAACAAGGTTGGTTTAACTAACCCTTAAGATTTGAACTAATATTTTATATAAATAGCAATGCACATAATTTAAAATAATTAAAACATTTCGAAATCATAGGTTCAAGATGATCAAAGGAGACTTGCCTTCCTGGACGCTGGTTGGGTCTTCTTGCTGCGACTCGACGAGTTCCTCGGCGACGGCGGAATCTACTGTGAAAAGACGGACAAACAAAACAAATAAATTCAACCAAAATTTAAATAAAACTCAAAAATTCAAAAAGAGTGCATATTTGGATAGTTTAGGATTTTAGAAAAATTTAGGAATTTGAACGGCTCAAATCGGAGTTAAAATGAGAAAGTTATGGCTTCAGGAAGATTAAATGGGAGGGAAAAAGGAAAAAACCGATTTCGGGAATTATTTTTGCACTGGAAAATGCCATTTATGACGTCATCAAATTTCGAATTTGCTGAGCGGGAAAGATATTTGAATGACGTGTGGGTCCGGTCTACCGTGGACCGGATCCATGGACCACGAATTTCGCCGATGTGGCGACCGCCACAAGGCGCCATGCGGCATGAGGTGGCGGCCACATGGCCGTCCACGCGGCACAACCCGCCACGCGGCGCACCCATGGCCGCACGGAGATGGCGGCCGGCTCGCCGGCGGCCGGCGGCCGAGGTGGGGAGCGGCGAGCGGCGGCGGTGAAGGGGTCGGCAGCGCGACGCGGCGGCGCGGCGAAGCGGGCGGCGCGCGTTAGCAGAGGCGGCGGCGGTGAGTGGCGCGGGAGGGCGAGGCGGCCGGGCGGCGGGAGAGGCGGCACACGGCGGCGGGTGGCGGCCGGAGAGAGGAGAAAGGCGGCGGCGGGAGTAGAGATCGTAGGGGAGAGAAGAATGGTGGGAGGAGCTTTTATAGATGGAAAAGAGAGATGAAGAGCCGGCATTTAGAGAGGATTAAAGGAAGGAGGCGGCGGCCGTGAGTGGGGATTGATGAGGGCAATCAATTGCACGCGTTAGCTTGGAGTTTAATTGAGAGAAACGGCCGGAATTGAAGCTTTATTTTTCGGGTTAATGGAGGTGGAGAGAGAGGGTGGGAGGAGGAAGAAGAGGTTGAAGAAACATATGACATGTGGGGTCCATGTGTAATAGAGAGAGGGAGGAAGTGAAGGGGTACGGGCCGTCGGATTTGCGACACGTGGCAAGTGGGTGTATGAGAGGCTTTGGATTTTATGAAGGGGTAAGTTGTGGTGGATGGCTAGGATTAAAACGTGGAGAGAGGTAGATTTAATCTGAGAGCGACACGTGGCGGCTAGGATTAAATTGATTTTTATTTTCGGAATAAATTTCAGAAATTACTAGAAACTTCATAAAAGCTTGGAAAATTAATATTTAATGTCTAAAAATTCCAGACAAATCCTAGAATATTCCTGGAAGTATTTTAGACTTACTAAAAATATTTTTAATTTCAGATTTGAATTTTATAATTTTATAAAATTCTTTTTAACTTTGAAAATTGATTTTAATTTCTAGAAAATTTCCAAAAATTAATTAAAAATTTTGGGAAGGCTAGGAAAAATAAAATAAACTCTTTTTGACTTTAATAAAATATTTTAAATACATTTGGTTGCTTTAAAATTTTAAATAAATTCCAAATAAATCCAGATAAATCCAAATAAAATCGGAATACATTAAAATAATTAATTTAAAATTAAATTTCAGAAAGTGAATTTTTGGGATGTGACAACTTGAGAGATCTTTTTGATGGTTAACAATGAGCCTTTGACCAATAATGTTTAACACCAAAAACTAGTATGAAGGTTAAGAGAGTAATGAATTACTGGCCCAATAGAAGCTCAGTGAACTGGAGTGGCACTTAACTCATAAAAGCAAGATGAAAACATAAATCAAACTATCATCCTAACGAAGACAAGGGTGACTAACAAACCATTTAGCTTTCTGACAGGATAGCCTGATTCAAGTAACTCGATAGAAGGCAGATCACTGATTATATAGGTAGGTCAAGATCTCCTTAATTCAGCCTTTATAGCAAATATCTGCAGTGCTTAACAAACACTTTGCTAACTAGAAGCACCTCACTAGAAAATGACACACTGGAAAACATCACCACAAAGAATATGGTTACTAATACAATTTGAACCAACATAGTTTTACAACATATTGGTGTAGAATTATGCCTCTCTATATGCTCCAATTCCCAACTTCTAATCATTTCCAAAACTGGTGCATCAATGTCGGGACTCATATTTAGGTTTGACATTTAAGTTACACTCATCATAAAGATGTTAAAGTATAGCCTATGTAGATGTGCCAATTTTACAACTTATCAATTTGGCAACTTTGGGTCATTAATATATCTGACTATTTGTCATCAACATCATATAGCAAAATACCTACCAAACTTATCCTCGATTACATCTTCATTCATGCAAAATATGAAATCTAAATACCATAGTTTGACATTTCCTAGGTGTCAATAAAAGCCAAGATTCACTTAACTCTAACCACCATAATAATATTAAAATCAATATCTTATTCGAATGACATTTACTCTAGATTTTCCAAAACTACAAGCTTATCTTCTAAATCTTTTGTTAATTCAATATACACATCTAATCAAAATATCGATTTGCAAACCAAAGCAGACCTATGCTTACAAAGTGTGGTGTTCATATGCGAATTCATCAACATTCTATTAATCGTGCTACGTAATCCTAATCCCCACGGACACAAATGCAACAAACAATCATCGACAAAATGGTTAATGGAGACTAAACCTTGGCGGCCGAGAGGACGAGTGTGGCGTGCACGGCCGCCATTCGCTCAGATCCCGACGCACGCTCGACACCGTGGGCACATCCGACATCTCCGGCCATCATCTGCGCGGCCAAAAATCCGATCGAGAATCCAGCCTCTCTAATTCCTAAACCCAACCATGACCAAACCGCACCTTGCAAGGAAGTCGCAGAAGGTGCTAATGGTCATGCCCTTGACGAACTCCGGAGGTCCTCGGTGATTCCGTATCGCTCGAGCTCGGGCGGCGGGCTCGACACGACGGCGGAGGGGATGGGCGGGATCGCGGGATGGGTGGGATGGAGGGGACGGAGGTCGGAGGCGAGGTGTTTGATCCGCCGGCGAGGAGGTCCGCCGCTGGTGGCCTCGGCGGCGATCTCGCGAGATTTGGTGGCGGTCTCGAAAAGATCTCCTTAGACTTCTTCGCGGTCTCGACACGAGCCGACGAACGCTGGTCGCCTCCATCGGCAGCTCCTGCGACCGCCGCCGCCTCATCTTCGTCATCTTCGTCCATGAGGATGGCGAGCGGACGATGTGCGGATCTCCTCATCTTCGCCTCGCGAGCGAAGTGGGATTGGGGCGGGCCGGATCCGCCGGTGGGGCCGAAGCGTGAGGCGCGATGAAGCGAGAGGGGCGAGCCGATCTGGCCGGTGGGGCTGAGGCGAGGCGGCGCATGAAGCGAGAGGGGCGGAGGCGCGCATGAAGCGAGAGGGGCGGCCGATCCGCGGGTAGGGGCTCGGGCCGAGGCGGTGGAGGATGAAGCGAGTGCGCGAGTTGGGGGCGGAGGAGGAGGAGGCGGCGGATCTGGGGGGCGGAGGCGTCGGTGGCCGGCTAGGGGCGGAGGCGCCAGCGGAATCGACGGATGGAGGAGGAAAGTGCGAGAGGAGGGCGGAGATGAGAGGGGGACCGAGGGGGGCGGCGGGCGAAGAGTATCTGGGCGGGCAGGGGAGTTAGGTTTATTATTTTAGGATGATCCATTTTGTTTTTTTAATATTTTTATATGGAGATAATAGATAAGACGTCTCAAATGATAAATAAGACATCTAAAATTTCGTCTCTATACATGAGACATACTCCAAAACGTCTCAGCAGCCGTTTTAATAGAATTTAATAGCGTGCAACCCTTTAGAGTGTCTCAAACTGCGTCTCTATTTCAATTATGGTTCTAAAAAGAGAGACATGATTCAAAGCGTCTTAAACAAAACGTCTTAATATGTTCATTTTGTTGTAGTGCCACCTCCCCAGACGAAGACGTCGCCGCAGCCTCCTCCTCCTCCGTCGCCGCCTCCCCGAGCCCGTCGCCTCCTCCTCCTCCGTCGCCGCTGCCTCCTCCTCCGTCGCCGCCTCCTCCTCCGTCACCAAAACCCTAAGGTCATCAAAACCCTCCCCGAGCTTCATGCTTACTGTTAGGGTTTAGGGTTGATGCTTGATGTTGTTAGTATATGCTTACTGTTAGTTGCTTACTGTTATGTATATGCTTACTGTTAGTTGCTTACTGTCATGTATATGCTTACTGTTAGTTGCTTACTGTCATGTATATGCTCGATGATGATAAATTCATATACTGAGATTGGTTCATTCGATCTTTGAGTTCTAATAGTTGTCGGTTCATACAGTTTTCAGGTTATAGCATGTTATTAAATTGATCTGTTAGGATTTAATCTTGACAAGTTAAAAGACTGAATTATTGGCAATCTTGACAATCTTGATCTTGAGATTGTAGAGTTTGTATCTAGAGCTCAAAATACTGAATTCATTATTTGGCATAACTAATCAAGGAAGAGTATATGATTTAGTAGCGGGACGGCCAAGATTAATCTTGTGCAACCCTACAATTTGAGAGCACAAATTAATCAATTAAAACTTGAGCTTGTTGCTAGTCTTAATTGATACATGCCTTTTACATTATATATGTATATATGTAGGTATAAATATGTATATGTATGTATATACACATATATATGTATTGTAATTGCCTATATTGAGCGAAATAGATAGATATTGCATTTTCTTATCTTATGGTATGACACTTTCTCATCTTATCCTAATAGACCCACAAAATGAGCAACATGTCACCCGGCATTCTTCAACATCATCGCCGGAGGCATTCGCTCCAACATCAAGACGCCAAGGAAGAGGGCTATCGAAGAAGCCTGAGGGCCGACAGACCATCACAGCGGTAAACACATCTGGGGTCCCTATCCTTCCTCAAAAAGTGGTAAACGCATTCCGAAGCATGGTCGGAATAGTTGCACGAGAACGAATTGAGATCACATACAATTTGTGGAAGAACGTGCCCGACACTCGAAAACGTGAGCTGTGGACCGAAATTTTGGCATCGTTCGAGTTCCCAGAAGAACACATATACGTTGTGCAACGACAAACCTACCTAGCGGCGTGCAAAGCATGGAAGAACTTCAAGAGCACGCTTGTTAGGAAATACGTCGAGACGGACGAAACGCCTTTTCATAAATACTCATTCCTGAAACCACAATGGGAAGAGTTCAAGGCGATGAAGACGTCTGAAGATTTCAAAAGTACAAGTACGGCGCACAAGGCCCTCCAGGCAAAAAACACACACCCCCACAGACTTGACACAGCTGGGTATGCGGGTAAAATCCCACAGTGGAGGAAAGAGGATGACCTGGCAGCTGCACAGGACATCGCCCCGCCATTTTCCAATATCCCGGATGACCGCGCTCGAAATTGGATTAGAGCAAGGTCATCTACAACGACATCGGGGACGTCTCCTTTCAAACCCCGCAGATCGCAAGTGTCCCAAATACCGTAAGATATCGATACAACTACATAGCTTGTAATTACTCCACAACTTCATACGAATTGAAATGCCATTTCGTGCTCTTACAGGAAGAGCTGAGTTTTGAATCTACCCTGGGATCATTCCAGGGAACAAGGGAGAATGATATGCCCTCCGTGGCCCTGGGAAACAAGGAGCACCCGGGTCGTACGAGAGGCCTTGGGCTTTACGTTCCTTGGAAACATGGTTTCCAAGATGACTCCGTCATGTATCGGCGTAGGAAGAGAAACAAAGCCGAGCGTGACGCACAGCTACGAGAAGAGATCAAGAAATCTCTTATAGAGGAGCTAATGGGTGAGCTGGCTGGTGTAATCAGATATGAGGTGCGGAAACAAACAGAAAGTCAGCAAGCCGCTACTGTCGCTCCTGTGCTAGCTAGCTCGCACAACCGTCCGAGTAGCTGCACGTCCAATCCGACGTAAACCCCGCCAAATTTCCCGTGGACGACATCCTCGTAATAATTATTACCTCTCGAATGCTTGCTCCATTGATAGGCCTATTCGAGTAGCTAATTTTGTATCGTTATGTAGGAGCCACGGCGCGTGCTCCAAGTGAGATATGACTCTATTCCCTTGTACGCGCTTGGGGCGGGCATATTAAATCCGTATCATGGCCATGGTGCACGGTCAAGCTTTAGCGCCGAGCTCGCAAAAGTTAATGTGGATGGTGTGCATGTCAATTTTGAGGTGGTCCCGCCATCAAGCCCCCAACGACGAGATCGTGACTCTAGGACAGCCATTGGAACATTCATCCGGTGACCCAAAAGCGACATCTCCTCGAGGCTTCTTCACCGGTGGCAAGATCGAGCAACATGCACCGGTGCCATCTCCATTACAAGACGATCGGTTCCACCACCGATCATCGCACCGGTACTATCTCCACGGGTCATACTCGCCAGAGCAACATGCACCGGTGCTATCTCCATTACAAGACCGATCGGTTCCACCACCGGATATCGACCGGTGCTATCTCCACGGTCATACTCGCCAGAGCAACATACACCGGTGCTATCTCCATTACAAGACCGTCGGTTCCACCACCGATATCGTGATCGGTGCTATCTCCACGGTCCTATTCTCGCCAGAGCAACTTGCACTGCTGCTACCTTCAAAGTTGACTGCCGTGAAGTCGACCTATAGCCGAGGCAGCAAGGCCAGCAAGGGCAAAGCAAAGAAGACCAATGATGATATGCCGTACCTACCTTTGGCCCGCAAATTCATGCTTGGCGAGCCGTTGCTCGAGCAAAAAGACCTCCAAAAGCTACCACATAGTTGCATGCAATTGCACACATGGTATATGCAGCAGTCCAATAAGCTAGAGGGAGAACGGACTTCAAGTATCGCTGTCAAATTTCACGTCAGATGATTTATACTACAGTCTTCAAGAGTGTATGTTCGTGGTCGCCTTTGAGGATTTATTCAATCTGTTCACGCTCAACGCTCTTGACGTCTCAATCATTCAATTTGGATCTTGTAAGTGTGTACAATCACGTCTCCGTTAATGTCATACCGATAAATGCCATATCTAATTTGTTGCTTTCGTGTGTGTATATATATAGACACGCGTCGACTAGAGCTAGATTATCCAACTCATCACTGGTTTCTTGACCCACACTTGGTCGCCATGATACCATCGATCGATACACCCTCGCCGAGAGGTACATTGCATCGGGATCTTTGGGTTGCCGCAATAAGGAATATGTACTTATGCCCTTCCATCAGAACTTTCATTGGAATTTAATAGTAATTGTACCAAAATAGAACAAGGTATATTACCTTAATTCCCTAAGTAAGAATAAAATGGACTTCATAGTTGTCAGCCAAGTAATCGATAAGTAAGCACATATTCCCCATACATATCTATATTGTACTCTTTCTTTCCTTCCGAATGACTAAGGTTAACTTTTTCGAATTACGTAGGGTGTTCACGATGTACATTCAAATGGGAGGTGACTCGAAGCGCGGGGCCAAAGGCCTGCTGACACATGTTCGAGATTTTAAGGTATTTGCTATTTCACATTAATTAATTCTATGCAACAGTTGGTACTAATGCCTCATGAACTAACACATTCCATTTTTTGCAGTGCCATCAGCAGCAGCTGGGCAACACATGTGGATACTATGTTTGCCAACATATGGAACTACTCATCGATTCCTCGAGGCTCACCAATCGCAAGGTTTGTCACTCTTCCCATAATTACTTTATACTTATCACATTACATATATACGCACATTGATATTCCTATCGACAGGCTGCGTACATCCCCGTCAACTGCATTGAAATAGTCTGATCTTGGAGGGATTCGAGGAGAGTTGGCGTACTTTTTGCTAACTCAAGTCATAAAGCCAGGAGGACGGTTCCACTGCGCACCATGATTTCTTATTGGTCTTATCACTAAGTGCAAATGCAGTGTAGATCTTTTGTAACTGTGCATTTGTTAGTGGATATTTCATTTCAATTCAATTAATTGATTTGCGAAATGGATGCATGCTTTATGTTTGTGAAATGAAGTGCGATGTCAATTGGATGTTTTATGTCTGTGAAATGTATCTGAAAGGAAATGAGATGTGTGAATTGTATGTTTTTTGTCTGTGATTATCTGTTTGTTTCAGAGGGCATGGCTAGCATTTCCTGAGGCTAGCCAATAAACAGAAATAAATTTTAATTTAGGAGGAACGAATATCACAGACGGTTTTTAAGTAAAAAACCGTCTGTGATATGTATCACAGACGGTTTTTCATTAAAAACCGTCTGTGATTATGAGATATCACACACGGTTTTTATTTAAAAACCGTCGTGATATCTCATAATCGCTGCATCGCTTTTAATGCAAAACCGCTCGTGATATCTCATAATCTGACGGTTCGAAACCGCTGCGTGATAACTTCGATTATCAGCGACCCATAAATTGAGCGGTCGTAAAACCGTGCGTGATGACGTTTCTGAACCGTCTGTAATGTGGATTTCTGTAGTAGTGCAGCGCGCACACCATCGGCGTCGCGTAGTGCCAGAACTTCCGGGGCCACATCTACAACGACGCCAACGTCGATCCGGCGTTTGCCGCGCAGCTCAAGGCCAACTGCTCGTCCTCGCCGGGCCCCACCGATAGCAACCTTGCGCCGCTTGACGTGCAGACGCGGCTCGACTTCGACAATGCCTACTACGAGAACCCCCTCGCCAGGCGCGGACTGCTGCACTCTGCCAGGAGCTCTCCAACAGCGGCTCGCAGGAGGCGCTGGTGCAGCAGTATAGCTCGAACAGCACGCTCTTCTTCGCTGACTTCGTCACAGCGATGGTTAACATGGGCAGATGGCGAGTCCGGCGAGCGATGATTCTCGGCCGCCGCCATCTGCCGGGCCCATTCTCGCGCTGCTCCGCCCGACCCGCGCCACCGGAATCACGGCGATCGAGCTCAACTATAGGGTCGTGAACACCTGATTGATTGCTTCAGACTTGCAGTATATATACATGGAGACTTATAAGAAAAATTAATTCTATAAAGTCGTTTGTTGGACAGCAACAAAGACAGGTTTTGTAGCTAATGGTGACAAAAATATTGTTGCACCTTTGTAATGTAACGCCCCCGTTTCCAGGGGCGCTTGCGGACACGGCATCCCGCAACTATTCATGCTTGAACAGTTATGAAATGTCGCGCAAGAGTGAACCATCACATGCTTACAACAAAAGTCCAACTTTATTACAAGATAAGGGTTAGAAACCCAGTTTTACTACAGTGGGGCATGCAAGCCCAAAGTATATTTACAACACAAAAGCTCCAAGAAAGCTTGAGCGCGGCGGAGACCTAAAGCCACGGGTCCTCGTCGAAGAAAAGCTCCTTAGGGGCTTCTCCAATGGGGAGACCTTCACCAACGTCTTGATCTTCTGGGGGGAAGCAAGCCATGAGCTAACCAGCTCAGCAAGTCACAACGGGAAACCCTAACTTAGCTACTTGCACGGATCAACAAGGGAGTATACTTGTTTTATTAACTTTGAGTGGATGCAGTTTTACTTGCAAACGTCTTCAAAAACTCAAAAGAGAACAACTACTCCTTAAGATTAAGGGGGGGTTCATAGAAAGATAATTAACCAACTAGTCCAGTTAAAACATTTACAACAATACTTAAGCTTCGCAGCTGAAATCACCCAAGTGACACAGCTCCATTAACCGGGAGCACGGCATATTCGAATACCATTTATTTGACTCTGCAGAGTTGCTTAACTTTGCCCACATGCACCCTTAACCCTCATGACTGAGTTAAGAAACTGGGTCTTTTCGCTGCTCAACCCTCGATTACACTCCACCCGATAGGTGCGGAATCCACACAACCTCGGGTATCCGTTGGCCACCACGGAACGCCGGGCCCGAGTTGAGGGGACCTATCGTTGTCTTAGTCCGGATTTACCATCTGTACTGACTCCCAATGCAGGGCTTCACTTAGGTTGAGCAGATACTAAACCAGGGTTGACAAGTCAACACCTGTGATTGAGCGGTTACTATGTCATTTGCTCGGCACAAGGGTCTAGTCCTTATATTTTCACAAGGTCCGTAACCTTCACTCTAGGGTAAGCGGTGGGCGTAGACTGACTCGCGGTTTCCCACAATACCCTTACACTAACATGTGCACGCCGGCACTACCACCCTAGGGTATGGTGTCCCATACCACCCTACCCTAACTCCAGGTTTTGAAATCTACCGGCCCACGGCCACAACCTTAGTAGTGTGGAGATTTTTCATGTGATAATAAATAGCCTACAGGTAGTTATCATATACATAAAATGACGCTAGGGTTAACAAGGGAAGCGCTACAAGATTAACATGGCATTTATCGGTGGTAGGGTTTATCTACAATAGCAAGTCATTCTAAACAATTTATTTTACTTTAAACTAACATTTCACAACTAGCATATTGCAAATAACATAATAGCATAATTAAACAACATGGGATACAACATGATCAAGGTTTTGCGACTTGCCGTGAATATGGACGATCTCGGCGATCTCGAACGTAGAACCTCCCTGATCCAGGCTTTCGGAATCTCCGAAACTAGCGTAAACACATAAAGTAACATAAGTCCGGCTTGAGCCTAATCAAGCGAGGAAAAAATAATCTATGAAAAAGGAGTAAAATGCAAAAATAACCAAATGGGAATTTTGAGAATTTTTCTGGGATGAATTTGAAGAAAAGGAGGTCAAAAATGGGTTCAGGACATTAAATGGAGCAAAGTGGTGAAATTTGGGAATTTTTGGGATTTTCTGTGAATTTCTAGGATTTAATTGAATTTTTCTGGATCTTAGAAAAGAATAAATCACTAGAAAATTGGAATGAACAGTAAAAGGCCGGCCTTCTGCTACAGTGCGCCCCGGCCAGAAATTCAGCCCACGCGGCCGAACGGCCCGCGCGGTCCATGAGCGCGCGCACGCTCGGCGCGACGGAGCAGGCCGAAAGGCCGCAGCCCACTTGTGCGTCGCACCCGCCCGAGGTGGATGGAGGGCGCGTGGTTAGGCAGACGGCAACGATGCGGCTGGTGCGGGCGGCTCGGATCAAGGTGGGGGAGGGCATCGAACGGCTGTGGCGCAGGGTAGGCGGGCGGAGCGATGAAGGGGATCGGACGGATGCGGAGTGGGGAGTTTATGAAGATCGGACGGCAGGGAGACATGCCATCCGACGGCCAGAGTTATACGGCAACGGGGATAGCGGATGGAGGGGATAGGGCCACGTTCCCCTTCGTCTACTTCTCACCGTGAGTTCGCAACAGAGAGGCAGAGGGGCGGCGCCTCCGCTCTCCGGCGACAGCAAGGGACTCCGGTGGTCAAGGAGGGTACCAGCGGGTGGAGTTTGACCAGAGGATCTCTTTTTTGGGGCTTGGGAGGGGGAAGGATCAACGGAGAAGGTGGGAGGCAAAAGGGGAGAAATCGGTTCCACGATGGCACCGAGCTTTCCGGTGGCGAACGGTCCAATTGGAGGGCAGATTCACGCTTAAGAGAACCTGGAGCTCACGAATGTGGTGGAGGACTTGGTTGGAGTGCCTTCTGGAGAGCTGGCCACGATGAGGTGCGACTGCCGGAGGGGAGCTTCGACGCCGGCGCAACACAGGGCTCCATCTGGCCAGAGAAGAGTGCCACAGTGGTCAGGGAGTAGTAAGGGTGCTCTGGGTGAATGGAATCGAGGAATGGAGGGAGGGAGAAGAAAGTGAGCTCGCGGGGGTCACCGGCGCAGGGGAGAGCAGCGACGGCGAGGGAGGCGATGAAACTCCAATCGGCTGCTCTTGGGTGTCCTTGGGAGTGGTAGGGAGGGAATGGAGGGGTTAGTGAAGCTTGGAGTGCAAGAGAGAGCAAGGGAGGCAGGAGGGGGTATTTAAACCTCGGCGGAGGGGAGAGAATCCGTGGGGGAGAAGGAACAGGCGCGGCGCTGGGGTCAACAGAAGGACGGGGAACGGTTGGGGGCGTCGCCTCCACGCAATGGGGCGATGTCCGGCGCTGAGCGGCAGTAAAGGCGAGGGAACGGCAGACGGGAGCAGGTGGCCGGGCGGCATGGCCGACGGCGGGGCTTGTGGGAAAGGGAAGAGGGAGAGGCTGGCAGGTGGAGACCAAGGGGAGGAGACGGTGACGCGTGGCGCGAGAGGCGCTGCCGATTCGGACCGAGTGACGTCGGGGCGGCGCGAGCGGGGGCGAAACTAGGGGCGCGAGGGCGCGGGTGCAGCGCGGGCGTGAGGGGGAAAGCGGGGAGGGAGGAAGGCGCCAGCGGGGAGAAGAGGAGGGGAGGCGCCGAGGGAGAAGGAAAACGGGAATTGGGGCGGGGCGCCAAAGAGAAGAGGAAGGCAGAAGCGCCAAAAGGGGAAAGCGGTTTCTGGGGGAACTTTCCAAAAAGGGAAAGTTCACAAATGCACTCAAAAGACCAGCAAAAATTCACAAAAATTTTAGAATTGAAATTTTGGGGCCTTTCATGTAATAAGTAGTATTATACGTTGTGCTCACATCTGAGCCCATTATATCCGTTGCGAACTACTCGCTGTTTACATGGGATGCAACTGATCATGCTCGTTCTTTAACGGTCTATTTGGAATTTTTACAGAAAATTCATAGAAAACGGTTCAATTTCCACTCGCACATACCAATGGAAAAGGCCAGAGAGGAGAAGATGGCTCGACGAAAGATGGTGTGGAAAAATCACCGTAATGCAGCCCACCTTAAGGCGACGCTGTCGAGCACCTGGGCTTTCAGCCGCCCGCCGAGAGCGATAGCCCATGTATTTGCCCAACAGGCAAACGTGAAAGAGCATTTTACGGCTTCATTTTCGGCCATCCAGATTATTCTCCTCGACCTCAATGACTTTGCATGAATTGGAACACCACAATAACTTGCCACATGGAACTGGCACATCCTCGTACAGCGGGCTTGTTTGGCAACGGCTGCGGCTTATAATTTTGACTGAATTTTTTAAATTTTGGCTGTTTACGGTACAGATTACGGAGAGATACTCACTTGCGATTTCGGATGGTACAGATGTTGGGTTTTTAACGTGTACATCGTTTAACTTGTAGACTCCGTCTTGAGAAAATACTCCGTTTAAAAGTTAGCTACTATAGTAAAAATCAAAAATCGTCAGCTTCGAAAGAAAAAAAACAGGCCCAGCGGCTCACATTTTTTGTTGCACTAGCCACCATCTGATGACGAGCTCCATAACGAGCCCCTTCACCTGCTGCTGGTGGCTAGCTCTGTCCGATCTCTTGCACTCTGTCCACTCTTCCACCAGCGGCTAACTCTGCCACTGCTATTGCAGTGGTAGTATCTTCGTCTAGAAGAGCAGCTGCAGCTGGAGCTGCCACCCAAGCTAGCCCAATAGGATCAACAACTTAGGTCCCATTTGACATAGCTCAGCTTCACTAGTGAATCTGTTTTTTTATTTCAGCTTCACAAGCAGCTTTACCGATGAAGCGTTTTTGGGAAACTATTTGGCAAAACAGCTTCACCAACAGCTTCATGCATGGCTGAGAGAGGGCAATTGTCCAAAATGCCCCTGTCTACCTGACTTGTTCTAACATTTGGAGTTGTATGTTTGTATATAGTCATATGAATTAAAAAATAATATATTTGAATGAGTATGAATTAAAAAATTAAAATAAAAATAAAAATTAAATGCGCAAAGTGTGTGCATTTAAAAAGAGGCGATGAAATTTTGGTGAACGGGATGGACTAGTGGCAAATGCGTGTAATTTTGGTGAACCAGAGGGGCAGTGGGTTCCTAGGACTGCGGGCCTAAAGAAGAGAGCTGTGAAAAGCTACTTTTTTCAGCTTCACTTCTCCCCCATTCCTTTGTGAGAGCAGAAAAAAAAGGAGCTTCACCCATAAAGCTGTTTGCAAAAAGGGTGTTTGGTAAAAAATAGATCACAACAGTTTATGAAGTTGTTAGTGAAGCTATGCCTAACAGAAACTTAATTCACGTCGTATTCACGAAATAAAAAAATATTTCGACCGGGCACGCAGTTGGAATTAGCCTTGTCATTTCAGGCCAAAGCGCTGGGTAGCCTAGGCTCTAGGTCATTCAGCCGCACGTCACTTGGACAGTAGTACCGCTTAATGACAAATTGACTTGACCGTAACAGGCTTTGTGCAGGGAAAAGCCAGCTTCCGAGATGTCACATATCGCATTATGTCACTTTGATGTTGTGCACCTTGGAGAAAAGGAGAACCTGCAGGAGATATTTCCGCCAATCCAGATAGCCAATCAACATCAAAGTCGAGTAGTATTTCTCTTTGCTAATATTCTATTTACAAACAGAGATTAAATGAAGTCTAAAAATTTTAAAATAATTCTCATATGCTTCTAAGATGTCACATTGCTTCCTAAAATTATTATTTTGCATTTTTCTATAGTTAATTTGTCCTGCTTTATAAAATAGCTTAAACAGGCTGATTTTAGAGTTAAATTTGAAAAAAAAACAAATGGTTCATGAAATTTTATATTTGAGTTGTACACTGCCCCAATAATCCACCAAAAAATTTAAGATTTTTGGCTAAGCAAAATTTTCCAATTATTTATTTTTATCATAGGGGCAAATTTTGAACAAAAGGCAAAATCATGTTTTTTTCCGGGGACAAACAAACTCTAACTATGGCAATGACATATAATAGAGAGAGTTTTTTAGTGGTATTTTGTAGAAGATAACGCTATTCACTATTATAGAATTAATTTTCTCAAAATTATTAGATGTGTAGTTATACCTAGTACGTCACATATTGTTAATAGTGTAGTCGCAGTACTAATGTCAATTTAGTTGTTAATAGTTGTACTTTCAAAACCATGCTAACTTCAAATTGATTTGCAAGTATGGCTTACGACCTTGGTAGTTCGGACTGGCCTTTCACCGCGCCTGCCATCATGTTCCGCATCTTGAGGGCGGGGACGAGGCGACTGAGTTGGGAGTGGTCCATACACAGACACAGTGACGGGCTTGAAGACTAGATCTACGCTAAAGAAGCAGGTTTGTCTGTAAACTGTGGCACTTCTTTTTATCATATTTTCACTGTATACTGACTTCTTCGTGCTTTGCAGGCTAAGCCATGCCGGCCTTCTACCTCTCACGCGAATGGTGGAGGTCACCGATGAGGACAGCGTTCTGGTCGAGGATGACGAGGAGGTTCAAGCTGCCCCAGAGTGGTCATGATGGTTTCTGTTTGACCAGTTGTGATATGTGTGGCATAGCGGGCAGCGAGTAGGGGGTCTTCGTTGTGCTTTCTGTAGTTGTATTCGTTGTTTAAGAATTCCCTCGTGCAATGTAATATAACTTATCTTTCTACTTACGAATCATTACTATCTCAATCTTACTCACAAAATTCTTCAGAAATTTATCGCACTACAATAACATAAGACAATCACAAAATGTTATTGCGAGTTTGATAGATTTTGTACACTTGATAGTTATTGTGGTTACAGACCAAACAAAGAGAGATGTGGTAGTGGAGAGTTGGGAGAGAGTGATCCCCTCTCCCTAGCCTTTCCTTGTATATATATTCATATGGGCTGTGCTTTTACAATTGTGCCCTTACATCGATACCTCCTTGTCAGGGGTATTTAAGCCATTACACATGTCCCATTTTGAGCCCTATAATCTTCTAACAGGCCTGCTGGGTTTAGGTGGGGGCCACCCCTACAACAAGAGTCTCTCATGGTGAAGGGCATCACAGGGCCGAAGCCATGTTGCCGAGTCCTTTGGCCCCTCCGCCCCTGCGGCCTGTGAACTTCTCCGAATTTGCGGAGCCTTGGTGTGCAGCGGGTCCCGGGGTCTGAGGCCGTAGCCGAAGTAGACGCGCGAGCGCTCCGTCCCCTACCCTTCGAACGGGTGGCAGCGGAGCTGGCGCCTAGCCGAAGTAGACGCGCGCGCGCTCCGTCCTCTACCCTTCGAACGGGTGGCAGCGGAGCGGGCGCCTAGCCGAAGTAGACACGCGAGTGCTCCGTCCCCTACCCTTCGAACGGGTGGCAGCGGAGCCGGCGCGTAGCCCAAGTAGACGCGCGAGCGCTCCGTCCCCTACCCTTCCAACGGGTGGCGCGAGCCGGGCGCCTGTCGAAGTGAGCGCGCGCGCTCGTCCCCTACCTTTGAACGGGTGGCGCGGCTGGCGTCTGGCCGAGTAGATGCGCGCGCTCTCGTCCCCTACCCTTCGAACGGGTGGCGCTGAGCCGCGCGTGTCGAAGTAGATGCACGAGCGCTCCGTCCCTACCCTTCGGCCGGGTGGCGGCGGGTGGCGCTGGTCGGAGTAAGCAGCGCGCGCTCCGTCCCCTACCCTTCGAACGGGTGGCAGCGGAGCTGGCGCCTAATCGCAGTAGACGCGCGCGCTCCGTCCCCTACCCTTCGACCGGGTGGCAGCGGAGTTGGCGCCTAGTCGGAGTAGGCGCACGCGCGCTCTGTCCCCTACCCATCGAATGGGTGGCAGCGGAGCTAGCGCCTAGCCGAAGTAGACGCGCGAGCGCTCCGTTCCCTACCCTTCGAACGGGTGGCAGCGGAGCTGGCGCCTAATCGAAGTAGACGCGCGCGATCATCGAGGGCCTGGAGCCTGTCGCGGTAGAGGCTCAACGGTGTAGTCTGAATTGAAACTTCGCACAGTGGACACCACTGCGCCTGCGGTGATTGCAACCTCACGATCCGGGAATGCGCTGTAATGGTTCCTGGAATCGCGTCGGCCCCTGGCTTGCCAGGGCTAGGTTGTCCTACCGTGCGACTCGCCCTGGCGTGTGTGGGGCACGTGGCGGCTTGTAGCTGGTGCGCGGTGGGATGTGAGCGGTTGCGTGATCGCGGCTGCTCGCCTCTTCCCTAGGGAAGGGGGACACGAGGCGGGCGAGGAGTGGCACGTCATGCGGCGTGTAGCCATATTCCGCCGCCCGTCACATCGCCACCGCCCCGCTATGCTTCAAGCCGCACACGACCCCACACCGTAGTGCGCTTTTAATGGCGGTTGGAATCGTGCCGACGCCTGGCCTGTCGGGGGGCAGGTTGTCACATCATGCAGCCTGCCTTCCCGTGGGCGGGGCACGTGGCGGAATGTATTCCTGCCACGGGCTGGCCAAAGACCGGGGGTATTCCTGCTGGGGCGGAGGCTCCGTCTCAAAGACGCGCGCTGGGTCGTGTGCCCCGGTTATTTTGCACGGGGGTTGCCGTGCAGCGGGAGGCCACTAGAGCGCCGTGCACTGACGGTCCTCACTGTTGGGGAATCGTGCGGGACGGGCCTCTGTATGACTGCGGTCGCATCCGGCACGCTAACCATCGCGACGCTTCGGCTGCCGCCTTCGGGGTGAGGTGTCTTGAAATAGCCCCCATAACCGCGCCCCCGCAGTTCGACGCCCCTTTCTCGCTTGCGCCGCCTTCTACACTCCCGTGGTATTCTCACCGCTGTATTCTTCCTTCTGTGAGAAGCGATGGCATCCGGTGACAAGCGTGGCCAGGTGGTTGGTGCTTGCGGCATTCGCCGGCGGACTTCACCGCTAGAGGTGAAATACTTCCTCGGCGAACGCGACCCGGCGGCGGCGGACAAGTGGTGGCTGGCGGCGGAGAAGGGAGTCTCATTTTCCGGCGAGTTGGGCCCCTCGCTCGTGACCGAGAAGACAGTCCAAGCGCTGCTGCGCGCGGGGAAGTTGTCTGAGCGCCAGGCGGTACGATTGCCCGCCGCCGACGAGACGGAACCGCGCCCCGAGGAGTCGGAGGCGCTTGTGTTCGTTGCCTTTTTCGACGCAGGGCTCCGCATCCCGGCGGCGGCGATCGTGGGGACGTGTTGCGGACCTTGGTGGGCCGAGCGCGCAACCGACTCGAACGCCGTGGCCGGCTCGCCGTGTCTGATTGGGCCTTGCGCCGGGGCGTCTGCCCGTTGTGCCGTTGTTTGCCTACCGCACGAGGCACGGTGCTAGCCCAAGGAGCAGAAGGACGGGACGTTGTCGAACTTCGGCAGCGTCACCTTTATTCTTCGGTCATCCTGCAGCAAGCTCTTCCCCGCGAACTCCACTCGCGGGAAGTGGGAGTCTCACTGGATGAAACGGTGGTTCTACCACCGTGTGGCGAGCGGGAGCGGCCTCGAATGCACGGGCCGGCCGATCGCGTTCAAGACCTCGCCCGGCCGGACGCTCGACGACGAGGACAAGCGGAGGGCCCAACTGCTCGCAGGCGTGGCCGCCCGCTTTAACATGCGCGACCTCGCCGAAGAGTACGCGATGTACGGCGTAGCGCCGCTCGCCCGTGACTAGCGCCTCGCTGCCGAGAAGCGTCGAGACGACAATGTTCTGCTGCGGGTCTGCTCACTGCTGGCACCCTCCGACCCTCGTAGGCCTCGACCGTATCTCTCCTTTGTTCACGCGGAGTGCGTTACATGTTAATCTTATCTCCTGCTTTGCTGTAGAGATTCGCTTGGAGGATGCGGAGCGGGCCGTGCGCGTGTTTCTCGGGCCGTATACCGGCAGGGAGCATGAGCAGCGCGCGTCTGCTACTGCTGCGGCGGGGCTGGGGCGGATAAACCGCGTGTGTGAGGCCTTGGGCCTTGCCGTGCCGGACCGTGGTGATCCGCCCTCGCAACACCAAGATGATGGCGCAACGAGGGCGAAGACGCCGTCTCGCAAGAGGGCCCGAAGCGAAGCGTCTGCCGTGCTTGGTATAGCAGCTGCCGCTGCTGCCGCTAGTGCTCCCGATGGCGCGGCAGATGCGGAGTCAGATTCGGTGAGGTGCTCCCGGGGCGAAGGGTCTTCGGGGGGCGCCCTGGATGGCGGGCTCGTCGCGAGTAGCCGGAGAGGGGAAGTCTCGTCACCTGCGGCGGTCATCGGGGGAGGATCCATGCTGACCGGCGGTGCTGAGGTGGAGCCTTCGGCCGTGGCCGCTACGATGCCGGAGACGCCCTCCGCGGGGGCGCATGGAGCTGGGTCTTCGCCGACAGCCGCGGACGAAACCGAGGTGCCCTCTGCAAAGGCTGCCACGGTGGGGTCTTCGCCCACGGGTGTTGTGGTCGTGGGGCCTCTCCGGCAGTGGCTACTGGGGCGGTGTCGTCGCCACCTTCGGCTAAGCGGCCGTGTCTGCGGCCGGAGCTCCACCGGACGTCGAGGGGATTCACCGTGGCGACGGGCATCGGGAGCTTGTGGGACTCCGATGCATATGCCGATGCCCCTGCAGCGCGCTCCCCCTCCGCCCCTCAAGCCACGCCGTCCGTCGTGCAGGAACGGTCGGTGCCGACCCCGAACGCGGAGGCTTCTGTTCCTCGCGGGGCCACGCCCTCCGCGGCGACTTGCGCCACCGTTACCCCGCCTGGGGCTAGGTGGCGGGCCCCCGAAGCCCTCCTTCGGCTACTGAAGGTAAGGTGGCTTAGTTCGCCCTGGTGTATTCCTTGTTGTGCCTTACGGTGCTCACCTGCATCCCTGCCTGCAGCGTCGCTTATTCCGGAGGAGGAGCCCTTGGCGGAACATGGGGGTCCTTGTGCCGGCGGGGCGATCACCGTGCGCCCGAGCCCAGCGGACTTCGTGCCTCCGCCGGAGACGCTGAGAACGTGGCGCGGGATCGTGGATGACGCAGCTGCCAGCGTCGGCCAGCCAGCGCTGCAGACCTACGGGGTGGGGCGTCTCAGGGACGCCTTAGAGGTGTTGGGGGTGAGGATAAGCACTTTATATGATAGTGCCTGGCCATGCTGAGCTTGCTAAACCTTTCTGATCTGCAGACACTTGTGCTGGGGCAGGCCTTGCAAGCGGCCTATGCTCGTGCCCAAAGGGCGCTTGAGGATAGGCTGCAGGTCGCCGAGGAGGAGCTACGCGAAGCCTCAGGGGCCCGCTCTGCCCAAGATGCCCGCATCCGCCAGCTGGAAGCGGAGTGCGCTGAGGTGAAGGCGCACGCCGAGGGACTTGTCGTGTCGGCGCGGAGTCGGCCGTGGAGGCGGCACAGCAGGGGTTTGCGGCGGAGCGAGACGGCCTTCTGCAACAGGTCGCCGCACTGGAGAAGGAAAAAGGCGAGCTTGCCTTAACTCTAGCGGAGCGTGACCGGGCGCTGGGCGAGGCTTCGGTGATTGCATGGGATGCCATGCAAGCGCTGGAGAGCCATCTCCAAGGGCTTGTGGCTAAATTGCTAGACCGCGCCTTTGGCCCGGAGGAGCTGTCCCAGACCCTTCGCTGGATCGGAGATGCCGCCAACATTGCGCGCGGCGCCGCGACGACCTTCGGCAACCACTGTGCTTACGCAGCGTCGTGCATGGTGTGCGCGCTCCTACGGCACCGTGGCTGCACGCACGTCGCCGAGCTTGAGGACCCCCAGCGGGGCCGGAGCAATGTCCGGTGCCATCCGCACCGTTCGTCGCGCCGTCAAGTACTTCTACGAGCGGGTCTGGGATTACGTCGGGGAGGCCGCTGCGCGGGTCGAGCTTCGGAAGTCACTTTACGGGAGGAGTCTCGCCAATTTCGGGCGAGGTCCGCGCGCGATGAGGGTGGCGCCGAGGCCTCCGGCGCGGAAACTCGCAGTGTGACGCCGGTGGCGAGTGTAGGCGTGTGTTGCAATGTCCCCCGGTTTTCTTGTGAATGAAGTACGCGCTTGCTTTACAAATTCTGACTTTCACCTGTGTCTCGGGCAGCTTCCTTGCTGGGGTCGACTACTTGCGTCCGACCTTGCGACCCGACGACGCCTTCGACGCTGGCGAAGGACCGAGAAGTCACTGAACTTTTGGGCGGGCCGATCTTCTTCTGGCGAAGCCCCGGCCTTAGCGCGTGCTAAGGACGAGCTCGCGAATAGCCGCTAGAGCGGCAGAGATGTTGGCGGGCCTCTGACTTGTAAGATTTTTCCGATATATAGACCTCCCGGCGACAGGATATGCGCGCATGTTGTGCTTGGCGGTCATGTTGTGCGGGACGAGATCCCCACGCTCAAAGTCTGTTTGTTGATGTAGTTGTGCGAAGCGCTGTTTCGCCCGTCGAACGGGTGGCATGACGAGGCGCTCGCGGGCTTGCGTGTTGTTTACTTCGTAGGGTTAGCGCGTGCGAGGCGCCATTGGCGCTACGACTGTTTAAAAGTCAGATCGGCGCGTGCGAGGCGGACCTCCGTGCTACGACGTGTTTAAAGTCCGTAGACTGGCGCGTGCGGAGGCGGACCTTCACACCACGACCACGACCTGTTTAAAGTCCGTAGACTGGCGCGTGCGGAGGCGGACCTCCGCACCACGACCTGTTTAAAGTCTCAGAGCGGCGCGTGCGAGGCGGACTTCGCACCACGACGTGTTTAAAGTCCGTAGATCGGCGCGCGCGAGGCGGACCTCCGCATCACGGCGTGTTTAAAGTCCGAGATCGCGCGCGCGAGGCGGACTCGTGCACTACGACGTTTAAAGTCTCATGGCGGCGCGCGCGCGCGAGGCGGACCTCCGCACTACGACGTTAAAGTCCAGATCGGGCGCGTGCGCGAGGCGGACCTCCGCGCTCACGACGTTTAAAGTCCGTGGCGCGCGTGCGAGGCGGACCTCCGCACTACGACGTGTTTAAAGTCCGTAGACTGGCGCGTGCGGAGGCGGACCTCCGCACTACGACGTTTAAAGTCTGTAGACTGGCGCGTGCGGAGGTGGACCTCCGCACTACGACGTTTAAAGTCCGTAGACTGGCGCGTGCGGAGGCGGACCTTCGCACTACAACCTATGTTTAAAGTCCGTAGCCTCTGGTGTACCTCGTAGTCCGTGTGCACGCCCTCGCTGGAGCCAGCCTGTGGCGCGCTACGCCGCTACTTCTTGAAACTCTCGAAACTAGGTTTTCATAGCGCGCCTTGCGTACATCTCCCGTGGTGCGCGACGACGAGCCTCGACGCCTTGAGGGGGTGCGCGATTTGTCAGCCGCGCAAGGTTCACGCCGCGATTGCATTTTGCCGAGCGCGCCGGGACAACATCCGTGTCTTATTTATATTCCGGGGAGTATGCGCAAGGACAACATCCATGGCATGCGCGGGATTCGCGTCTTGTTTATACTCCGTAGAGTGCGCAGGGAGAATATCCGCGTCTTATTTATACTCCGGAGAGTATGCGCAAGGATGACGTCCATGGCATGTGCGGAATCCGCGTCTTGTTTATACTCCGTAGAGTGCACAGGGAGAACATCCGCGTCTTATTTATACTCCGTAGAGTGCGTGCAGAGGCGTCCCCCCACACGTCTTTGTTTATACTCATGCCCGTGTCTTCGACGGAGAGTGCACACGCGAACGTGCGTCTTCATTTATACTCATACCCGTGTCTTTGACGGAGAGTGCACACGCGCACGTGCGTCTTTGGTTTATACTCATACCTGTGTCTTTGACGGAGAGTGCACACACGAACGTGCGTCTTCGTTTATACTCATACCCGTATCTTTGATGGAGAGTGCACACGCGCACGTGCGTCTTTGGTTTATACTTATACCCGTGTCTTTGACGGAGAGTGCACACGCGTACGTGCGTCTTTGGTTTATACTCATACCCGTGTCTTTGACGGAGAGTGCACACGCGTACGTGCGTCTTTGGTTTATACTCATACCCGCACTCGCTACGAGAGCGCACTGCTGAACGCGTGCTTTGGTTTATACTCATACCCGCACCCTCGCTACGAGAGCGCACGTGAACGCGCGCGTCTTTGGTTTATACTCATACCCGTACTCGCTACGAGAGCGCTGCTGCGAACGTGCGTCTTTGGTTTATACTCATACCCGTACCCCTGGCTATGGAGAGCGCACACGCGAACGTGCGTCTTTTGTTTATACTCATACCCGTACCCTTGGCTACGGAGAGCGCACATGAGAACGTGCGTCTTTGGTTTATACTCATACCCGTACCGTTGGCTATGGAGAGTGCACACACGAACGTGCGTCTTTGGTTCGGGAGCCCGCGCGTAGGCGAGGCCTTCGCGCGCTCTCGCCGCGTATTTGTGCGCAATGATAAGAGGTTGGCGACAAACGGAACTCTATTACATTCCCGTTTGCGCGGGTGAGCGATTACAATAGGCGGGGGTACTAACCACTTTGTCTTTGACGCGGCCGGAGCCTCTAGTAGTTGCACTATCTGTAGGGCTTGCCGAGCCGTCCCCGGATGACGCCGTGGGTCCCCGCGCTGCGATGCCGATTCTAAGCGTGCCGTTGGGTGTCGCGACGGTGATATCTGGTGCCGTACTCGATGCGCTGAGCCATATCCTGGTTGCCACGAATGGTAATGATAGCCCGCGGCCCCGGGAGCTTCACGCATAAATAGCCGTGATGTGGCACCGCTCCGAAGGAGTTGAGGATTGGGCGCCCCAGTATGGTATTGTGGGGGTACAGGAGATCGATGACATCGAATGTGGCATCTTCGACCCGTTCATTATCGTCCTGGCCGAAGGAGACCTGAAGGCATATTTGGCCGAGCGCCCGTAGAGGTTGTCCTCCGAAGCCTTGCAGCGGAATTCCCAATGGGCCGAGGTGACTTCGAGGGATCCCCATCTGGTCGAAGGCTGCCGCGAACAGGATGTTCGTGAAGCTGCCGCCGTCAACTAGGGCACGTCCCACGTCGCATCCTGCTATAATGACACGGACGACCAAGGGGTCCTGGTGAGGAAGTTCGACGCCCTAGGCATCAGCGGGTGTGAACGTGACTCGCCCCGCGTCTGTGCCCGATCCGGCGGTGTCCGCGCTGGTACGCCGCTACGTGGTGTAGCCTCGGACGTTGGCCTTCCGTTGCGTGCAGGCGAACTCCGGCGAGGAGCCTCGGAGATGACATTAATAACCTCAGGTGGGCTGCCTCCGAGCCTACAGTGCGGAGAGCCCTCCCGAGGCCGCCTGCACATGGGCTCGAGTCGCGGCGGGCCCTCATGGGGCTGCGTCCCTTGCGTCTGGATGTGCATGGGGGCTTCGTATGGGTGCTGGACGTGGGCCACCATAGGCGGGCGCACCTCCAGGTTCCTATCCCTGGCGACGCTTTGGTGGAGCGCCGCTATGGAGGTGCACGCGCGCGTGTCGTGGGTGCCACAACCGTGGACTTCGCACCACAGCCCATGGTGCTGGTCATCGTAATTTCCACAGCCTTTATCCTCGCGACCCCGGCCTCGGCGCCCCCGACCGCCACGACCAGCGGAAGCGTTTTCCGAGCGCCGATGTCGAAGACATACGGCTCGCCGCGACCTGGCGGCGCGTTTGGGTCTATCGGACGACTCCTTGTGCAGGGCCTCTTGCGCTCGGGACGCGTCCTTGGGCGACTCTCGCGTTTCCCTTCAAGAACCGCCCTTGGCGGATCTTGGTTTCGCCGAGCCACCGCCCGTTGGTGTTGGAGTCGTCACCTTGTCTTCGCTGCGTCCTCTTCTTCATACTCGGCGTATTCTCCATTTTGTCGAAGAGTTTCACATCGTCTTGATTGGCTTCGCGCGTTGTACTAGGCCATCGGGCTCGCGCGAAGGCCCCGTATGGCTGCATTGACAACGGTGGTTTCGTTAACGTCTTTGACTTTACAGACGTATCTTCGCAGCGTTTGAAGTAGTCCCGAGCTTCTCCGAGGGTTTCGCTTCACGGCGAAGAGCTGGTCGCGTCGACCGCTCAACATAGTTTCCTTGAAAGTTGTTGTGAAGGCGGTCGCGGATCTGCTCCCACGCGTAGATGGAGTTTGGCTCTATGATAAAAAACCAGGAAAGCGTCACTCCTTGCAGCGCGAGGGGGAGCCCCTTCGCCTTTGTGGTGTCGTCTCTACTCGCGGCCTCGATTGCGGTTTTGTACACGCGCACGAACTCGCGGGGGTCTATATCGCCTTTGTAAGGCTCGATGACACTGGGGAACTTGAAGTCTTCGGGCCACGCCGCCTGCTGTAGTCCTGCCGAAAGCGGGGACTGGATCGAGCGTCCGCCGCGGCACGCGGTGGATGTGGGGCGTCGCGGCCGTCGCCCGCTTCGGCGCTGGCTCTGGCGCGACCATCGGGCGCGCTTGCCGCTCCGAGCCTCTTGCATGTCTCGATAGCCCGCGAAGATCCCTAGCTCCCGCTGAACGCGCTGAGGGCCGCCAACAGGCGCTTCCACCTGCAGTGCGGGCGGGGCGCGGCGCGCCAGCGGGACGGGTCGGACGGTACGATCGCCTCGCGAGCTCCCGAGCTGCCGGCCGCTCCGCTGTGGCTATCTCCAACCGCCCGATCCGCTGCGGCAAGCGTTGCGGCGAGGTGGCGGGGTTGGTCATTATTGCGTCGGCGGGGTTGATCGCCGCAACTGCGGTGGCGGGTCGATCGTCGCGCCGGGCGGGCGGTCGGCCGTCGCAGGCGCCCGATGGCGGAGTCGGCCGTCGCGAGCGCGAAGCGTTGACGCGTCGCGACCACCGCGCCGCGCCGTCACCGCGCGCCGCGATACCGAGCCGGCCCCTGGTACCACGCGGCGCCGACCCACCCGCCTTCTTTCCTTCGCCGCCGACGAAGCTTTTTTCGGTGCCATCCTTCTTCGGATTTCAGGCTTGCTCCTGTCCTCCCCACGGACGGCGCCAACTATTGTGGTTACAGACCAAACAGAGAGAGATGTGGTAGTGGAGAGTTGGGAGAGAGTGATCCCCTCTCCCTAGCCTTCCCTTGTATGTATATTCATATGGGCTGTGCTTTTACAATTGTGCCCTTACATCGATACCTCCTTGTCAGGGGTATTTAAGCCATTACACATGTCCCATTTTGGGCCCTATAATCTTCTAACAGGCCTGCTGGGTTTAGGTGGGGGCCACTCCTACAACAATAGTCTAAAAAAATCACAAACGGATCAATCTATCTTGTTTGCCCTTTTATTTCCAAAAAATAAATAACAACCTGCAAACAAGATTTGGTAAATATATTACCTACAAAAATTGCTATTTATTTTCCTACAATTATTTCCTTCGGATTAATAAAATATTATTATTATTTAAATCATCCAACCGGTGTGTGACTTACCTTCCTATCGCTCAATCATTGGGCGAATATGACTAGTCGCTCAATTGGTGGACGACTTAGACATTTGGCACTCAATGGTTGGGCGACTAGCCCAAATCGCTCAACGATGGAGCGACAGAGGGTTATTAGTGTAAAATAAAAAAAACTTGTATATTACTATAATTTGTAACAAAAATAGATTATTTAATCAATCCAGTGAAAATCATGAACCACCAGAACTCCATTAGCTTATAGAGTAGGCATATGAGGGCATTTTTTACTTGGGGTTTTTTTTTTTGCTTTTTATTATAATTTATTAGTCTAATAAATAATGATACCTAAAGAAGTCAAAATTAAAACCTAACCGAAAAGTCAAAAAAAAAATCTATAACACTTAGACGAAGTTTTTACTGTTCTAACCCCTTGGTGGCTCGTTTTTGTATGTTTGACCCCTACGACTATTTTTTTTTTTTGTGTATTTGGCCTTTTTCAGAGGGTGGAATTATTGGCGACTGGTGTGTGGTAACCGCCAATGATTTCACACTCGGAGGAAAGCCAAAAACGCAAAAAAAAAATAACTAAGACATGCAAAAACGAGCCGTCCTAGGGCTAGAACAGTAAAAACCACTTGGACGCTTGCTGGCATAACACACAGGACAGGATCAATCAAAGCAAGTATTTCCAAGAGAACAACCACTGTGCCGGTCAATAGATCAAGATTGGGGCGTGGGATTCCCGAGGAGGAAGGGCACAAGGCGCAAGGGGACGGATCCGGCTCCGTCGGAGCGGGGCAGGCCGGTCCGGTGAGGGGAGCACCCACGACAGCCACCTCTCTGTCCTGAATCCTGATCCCGATCGAGTGATGACCAGCGCAGCTTCCGACCGGCTCTGATCGGCAGGCACCACATGCGACGTTACGTGGTTGACGCGGCACCGACAGGGCAGGGCCAGTCACCGGAAGAGTACGAGCTACATGTAGCCAAGAGCGTGACGGCGACGACAGGTGCGATCGATGTCTGTATGATTGTGTTGTGTGGTAGCTGTTCGTGAGCTTATCTCGTGGTGCAATGGTGCCCTAGGAAAGCTGCAAAATGATCCCGGCCGTTGATCTATCGATCGGACGCGTAACCAGCCCAGGACGCGGCCGATGCTCTAGGTATTATGCGTTCTTTTTTAGGACCAGCTTCGAGCACTAGAAATTTCCAGAATTCACGTATGGATCGAGGGTGCCTTTGGTTGAGTTTTTGAGAGCTGTTTTTACTTCTAAAAAGCCAAAAGCCAACCAAAGGGGTGGAAACCAGAAGCTGTTTTTTCAGAAGCAGCTACTTTTGGATAGTACAATTTTGAAAGCATCTTGGACCCTACTTTTGGCTTTTGGTTTTCTGCTTTTTGAAATAGTGAAAACAGATAGCTGTTTCACAGTTGTTTCAAGGAAAATAGAGATAGAAGGTAAGTTTTATACTTGTTTGAACCAAACAGGTTACAGTTTTTCCACAGCCCACAACTTACAGCAGCTTTTCCACAGCCCACAGCTCACAGCAGCTTTTTCAGAAGTCACAGCTCAACCAAACACACCCTGAACCGTTTGCAATACGAAATTCGTGTAAATTATTGCGTTCGGAAGAATTGTTTGCAAACTAAAAAGGAAGTTTGCTTTCATGACGTGTTATGCTGGAAGATCTGAGGTGGTCATTCTTGATACTTGTCAACAATCAAGTCTCTGGTCTTACAAACTATCAGAAAAATGCTCAGTCTCTCAGAATGATTTAGGAGCAGAATGAGGCTATGAACTGTGTGGTAGGCTCTCACTAAGAGATTGGTTATCTTGTTCCTTGTTGTGGTTGAATTTCCTGTTGTCCTTGTTTGTAAACAGCGTTGATGTAACATCCCAAAATAACATTTGCATTTTATTAGATTTTCTTGGAATTTATTTTGATTTTTCTGGATTTTATTCTAAAGCTTAGAGCAAGACAACTAATATTTTCTAGTTTATAAAATTAAAAAAATAGTTTGTTTTACTTTTATTGAGTTTACCTAGTTTTATAGTATTATTTTAATTTTTCTGGAATTTTTTAAATTTATTCACTATTTTCTTCTAAGTGTTTTTAAAACTTCGTAGCCTTTCTGAAAACCGAAAGTTAAATTAAAAACTCAACTTCCTCCCGGGTCGACACGTGTCTAGCCCGGATTACCTCCATCCCCACATGGATGAATCCCGTGCGTTCATTTCCACTTAACTCTCCCTCTCTCCAACCGTCAGTCGGAGTTTAATCCTATTGAGACATGGCAGCCATCCACACACCCCTCTCTCTATTCTCTTCCTTCTTCCTCACCAACATGTGGGGCCCCCTATCATCCTCTTCCTTGCCTCCTCCTCTTCTTCTCCAGCCAGCCGCCATGACCGCCCCTTTAAAGCTTCGATTTCTTCTTCCATTTCTTCGTGAGCGAGTGTGCAATAACATCCCCATCAACTAAGCATTCACACTGGCCATTTTTCTCTCTCCTTAACCCCGCCATTCTGCCAATTCCACTCTCGACACCATTAAACTCCGGCGAGGAATTCCCCGAGGTACCCTCTTCTCTGGGGCTACAAGAGTTGCCTCTCGGCACCGATACAACCCACCACTCTCTCCCATTCTCCATTTCTTCTATCGAGCACCCGAACACCACTTCAACGTGAGCTCGCCATTTTTGGTTTCAAGAGCGACTCCGGCAAGCCATTGCCGGTGCTCCGGAGCCTCCCGAACTTCGCTGCCATCATCACAAGATTCCCCACGCCCTCGCGACCCTTGATCACCTCTTCATCGGGCAATCACCAGAATTCCTCCTCCACCGTGAGCTCTCGCCGCTGTCGCCCTTTGCTCACCGCCAGCCAGCTATACTAGATTTCTGAGCATAGCACCAAGGTGAAAACACTCCAGCAACTACCTCTCACCTTTGCATTGGTCACTGACCTCTGCCGTGGACCTCAACGCCGGCAAGCCACACGGCCGCCATCAGCCATGCCACCTCATTGCTCGAGCACGATGTGGCAGCCATATGACAAGCATGTGGCAGCCAAGGGCGGGCCCATCACCTCCTGGCCGCCTCGTCAGCCGGCCTTTGCCACATCATCTTTTTCTTCGCAAAAATAAATCAACCGAAAATCATAAATCAAGTAATGACGTTATAAATCATGTTTTGAATGTAAAAATAATTCCAAAAACCCTGGTTTCTCTTTTTCTTTAGTTTTAAAATTTTGGAAGCTCGTATTTCTTCATCCTAACTCTGATTGGACCCGTTCAAATTTATGAATTCTTCTAAAATCCTAAAATATCCATTTCTGCAGTCTTTTTGAATTTTAATTGAATTTTATTTGCTTTGTTCTTGTGTGTGTAGACTTCGATGGTTCTTAAGAGTTCCTTTTCGATGATTTGCAGTACTAGGACTTCGAGTAAGGCAAGTTACACCTTTGATTATTTGTCCACGATCGCAGACATGCTAAGTGTAACATCCCAAAATTCAAATGTTCAAAAATATGGAATTTTTAAAACTTTTTCTTGCAATTGCTGGCATTCAAAATTTCTTCTCAATATTTATTTGAAATCTTTTTAAGTTTTGTGGCATGCAAAATAATAATCACGAATAATCTCAAATGCAAATAATGATCATGTAAATAAAAAAATTGAAAATGACATTACAGATCATGAATTCAAAACACCAACATTTTGAATTCAAATTCAAGTCAATAAAATGAAACCAAAAAGAATATTAGAACATATCTCTAAATTGTTAAACCAAAAATTCCTTCTTTTGATTTAATTAGCATACAAAACCCAAGGTTGGACATTCAAAAATTTATATATACAATTCATAACAAAATTAAATAAAATAAAAAATAGAGGACTATTAGATTTTGTATCTAGATATTTGAACCGAGACTTGAATTAAAATTTCAAAAATTGAAATCAATAATCTTAAATATGAAATAGAAATTTAAATAAAAAATCCAAATTCCAAAAGTTATTATTAAGTCTTTCTCTTTTTCCTCTCTTTCATTTCCTTCATTTACTTTCTTCTCTCTATTACATGTGGGCCGTCATCTATTTCTCTCTCTTCCTCCCTCTCTCTCTCCTTCCTCTGCCTCTGGGCCCGAGCGCCTCTGCCTCCTTCTTTCTCTTTCCTTCTCCCTCGCTCTGTTTTCTTCTTCTCGCTCCTTTGTGGCAGCCATGCACCCGCGTCGCCATCCTCTCCAAGAGCTTCGCCACCGTCATCCACAGTGCGCGCCTGCCCCCATCACTTCTCTTTCCCGCCTCGGTTCACGCACTCCCGACTGCTCCACTGTTCCAGCGTCAGCACGCGGTCGCGCCAGCTCCGACCTTTTTGTCTCCCATGCCCTGCCACCAACCGCCCGCACGATGCTAGCCCTTTCCGCCAGCTATAAAGCCTCGCCCAGGCTTCCGACAGCGTTGCACTGCCCTGCTCTTCCTCCCACCTCGAGCAATCGACTTCCCGTGCCTCACAACTCACTGGCGATGCCTTCTTCCCCAACACCGCCAGCGGGAGGGCCGCCGATTGGAGCTATGCCGGGTTGATTCTGCACTACTGAAGCTTCCTCATAGCCCCACGTTACCATCCCCACCCTCGGCCAAAGCATTCGCCGCTAGTAGTCCATCAGCACCATGCGCCACCACTGCCCGACACCGTCTCATGCAGCCAACCAGCCTCGGTTCCCCTCCGGCCCCGCCAACTCGTCAGAGAGTATCCCGGTGGCTCACTCGTGCTCACACTCCCCTCCAATTCCTCCCCCTCCCACCACAGCACCGGCGCCCCATACCACCCTACCTCCGCCCGTTGAGCCTCACCGCCAGCCTGCCCGAAGCTCCTCGGCTCACGCGTACACCTCCCTTGGCTTCCATCTAGCGTCGGGGTTCCATTTTGGCCATCACCAGTGCCTCCCCGGCCGCCCCTCGTTGGCAACGCCGTCGACTGTGCGCCTCCCAAGCCTCCTCTGTTTTGACCCCAGCCGCTACTTAGCATTTCTCATTCGTATGCATTCCATCTATCAGCCCAGGGCCTCCACCTAGTTGGCTATCACCGCCGTTCGTTAGCTTGCAGACCCGAGTTCGATTCCCCGGTTCGAACCCTGCTCTGCACTTTTTTATTTTATTTTTGTTTTTATTAGCATATATCAATTAGGAATTAAGTCAAGAAAAATTAAGGAAAATTAGGAAATAATCCAGGGAAGCTAATAAATTTGGTTGGGATATAAAATAAGATTATTTAAGATTTAATATTGGATTAAATGTCATATATGAGTAGCTAATTAGTTTGGAACATTTAATTAAAATCTAATTATTAATTAAAGGCATTAATAAAAAATGACTTTAGTTCTGTATTCAAATTTAATAAAGATCCAAATTAAAACGACATTCATGTTAAAGTTAAAGGGAAATAAATTAGATATTATGTTTAACTATAAAAGCAAGGCTTTAAATTAAAGATTACCCATAATTATAACTAAAACATATGCCCTGAATATTAAAGATCGACAAAATAATGCTCAGCTAAACTCGTACACCGATTCATAGGTCTAACCTGACTCATAGAACTTCCTTAATGAATATAAAAATAATAAAAGAAGTTATTAATAAAAAGATTGAGTCATTGTATTCTACCATCGGCTATGCCTAGCCATCCTCAAGTCTGAAACAAAATATTCCTATATCCTGAACCCTTCTTGACATCTGTCTCGGCGGATTTCCCTGTTGTCATTTTCTCACTTCGCTCAACCTCTGTTTGACTTTGTTAATACTCTGCACCCCATCGACCTTGCCTCAAATCACCTATTAACTCATAATAAAGCTAAATTGAGTTTATTTGGATCAATCTAAACTTTTTGAGTTATTTGGCTTCAGTTGTTTAGCGCGTAATTAGAAATGGGAGTCCCGAAGAATCAATGGATTAAGCGAGGCCAAGATTGAGGTGAAGATGAAGACTAGAAGCTCAAGCCCATCGAATGAGATAGCTTTGAGTGAGCTCAAGACCGCGTTAAACCGTGCAAGGCGAGTCAATACTTTGATCATGTTGAACCTATATTTTCTGCAAATTTACTTTTGTTTAAATTATCAAATTGCATGATGTTATTTCATATGCAAATATATGTTTGTTGTAAGATTCTAGTTATATGCCTATTATTCAACTTGTTAGTATTACACCTCCTTTGGTACATTTGAACATTTGAGCCTTGTCACCCTAGGAAACTTATAATGATAACCTTTCAAAAATAAGTCTGCAATTATTCGCCATGCTTAGTACTGCTTAGATACTCGAGGGCACCAAAATGCCCTAAGCATCACTTTTAATCATGAGAATCTGATTTGGGAAGTCATGGTGGAAATAATTGGTATATTTTGACATGATTATTTTATGCTCCAAAAAAACTCCAACTTGTTTAAATATTTGGGCAGATGGTATGGAGGCTGGTATGTGGTGTAGTGGAAGCACGGTGTGTGGATTATGGTAGAACCGCTCAGATACCACTAAGGACTGAATCTTGTCATGACCTCCTGTGTAAAACATTACAACCACAAATCTGCAAATTGCAACTTGGCTAAGTAAATCTATCAAAACCCCTGGGCTCATCTCACCGGTAGTGGAAAAGGAGGGGGATATTGCAAGGGTAAGGGGAGGGCTAAATGGACACCGAGAGGAGGGTGAAGTAACCAACCGTGCTAGCATTGTGGAGAGTGGAATCCGAATGCGCTAGTAGCTGTGGTTACATCCCGTGCAACGTATGGGACCCACCGCAAGTGGGAGCAGCCCATAGGGTGAGATGACAAAAGGGGCTAGATACTTTGAAAAGTTACTGTGACGGTTTACTCAACCACATGACTAAGGAATCATGTGGGGCAACGAGCGGATTGTCTCTTGTGGGTTAAGTGTACAAACTCCGCAGAGTCAAAACTATTTGAATAACCGTGCCCACGGTCAAGGGCGGACATGGGAATTTAACCAGATATAGTTTTATTCCAAAAACATTGTGGGTGGAATTAGAAAAGTGTAGGGCAGTGGTAGCCCTGATTTGTGTTACCCTGGGTGTTACCCAGAGATAATGTAAGCGGTTATAATGCTGAAAGGTTAGCATATGGTGCAGAAATCATGTAACGGTGGATGAAATCTGGATCGTTATTATTAATACATTCTTTTACACATTATATTTTAAGTTCAAAATGCTAGGTCTCAGAAAATTTCTATGTATCATATTTTAAAAGCATTTTAAGGCAACTAAAATAACCTAAGCTTTTTCTTGATAAGCCATGCATGCTATATATTTGCATCCTGTGTATTGGCTCGTGGAGCACGGTGGTTTATGCTCACCCCTCGCTCACTCAATTAACTCAGAATCAGGAATCAGATCACTACGCTTCAGCAATACAACTAGACATGATGGCAAAGAAGATAAAGGTGTCAAGAACTAGGTCACGTACCCCCAGTTGGCTACATGTGGGCACGTCCTGAGGGTCCCACCTGTGTGATTCGTTTCCGCTGCTGCATTTTATTGATTTTGGCCTGCTCGGGCCATGAGTAAGTCTACTATTATATTTACGCTTCTGCATGATATGTATCTTGATGTTCTGTACTGTATCTATGAGCATTATCTACTGATCTAGGGAATAACGCGGTGGAATCACAGAGGATTCTGGATTGTAAAATCCGGGTCCGACACTAAGTAAGGTTTTTCACATATTAGATTTTGGTTTTACAAAATATGGTTTACGAAAAATGTGCAATCTTGTTAAAGATGGTTTGGGTGGGATATCTGTGGTTAGGTTAGTGTTAGGTTGGTACCTACACTAACGATATTATTTCAAGTATAAGTATTGTTTCTACATATTGAATTAAAATTAATCTTTTGTACCTACTTTACAGTCTTTACTTTAATATTGTCTTTCGCACAAATAACCTTATTATGCCTTTCTTTGACAATATCCCTGCATACATCATATTTGTTAATTTTTTTGGTGTGACTTGTCGAGTAGCTTATGTGCTCGCCTTACTTAAATCTGTTGCCAGAGCATGACTTTATCGACTATGGTGAGAAATGCAACGAATAGGCCACGTCTTACAGTCATTCACCTATGGACAAGTAGGATGGGCTACTGCTTTATTTATCTTCCGCTGGTTTTATGCTTATATTTGGCTTATGTGCTGTGATGATGTAATCTTGGCCATAAGGCCTGTACACTTTTGCTTTATAATAACGTTCATCATTATACGCGATATGTATCCCTGTTAAACTTGTGTGCACTAGCTTTTCCTAGACTAGTGTGATTTTGGGACCTGACAGTTGAAGGGGTGTCGGTTATCCACATGAGTAGGCACCTTGTTGAATCGTCCCATTCGATTGTGTGGGCAATTGTGTCAGCGAGAGAGATCTTACAACAACTGGTCTTCGATCATTGTCATTAGGAAAGAATCATGGAAACAACTATAGAATAGTTGTTGTCAGAGACATAAGGCCAAATCGTCATGCGACTAGGAGCAGATAAAGCACATGCTTTATCTGTCGCACGGGAGAGAATTGCCTGGAAGCAGGCCCTTATACCAGTTCATGAGATCTTCAAGTGGTTGCTGGTAGGGTAAAATATATAGTAGACCTCCGACTAGGGGTACTTAGATAAATGAGGGGGTCATTCTTGATAATACTACTCCCTCCAATCACAAATACATGCTGGTTTAGACATTGACACGGTCTCTAAAACACAACTTTGATCACTAATTTTATTATAATATAATTATAAAACTAATGAAATTATAATATTATAAATATATTTTAAAGACAAATCTACATATATGATTTTCATCTACCCGATCTAAATATTTAAAAACATATCGATAGTTCCAAAATTTTGACTGCACGTATTCTAAAATGATATCACCCCGTTCTTTTGGGCTTTTGGTTTCTCCGAGAGTCAAAACACACGAAGCGGATTCTCTAAATGGCTTCTAAAGCCCAAAACCGTGTACGCCATCCAGTCGTGTCTCCACCGTTAGCTGCCGTCTTAAAAAGCACAGCCATCAGTTATAGTCCAAAAGAACATGGAACATTGAAACTAAGGATGCAACTTTAATTTTTCATGTTTGATGTCTTTTATCTGTGCTTTTTAAGACGGCGGCAGATAGTGGAGATGTCGATTCGGACGGCACATACAGTTTTAGACCCGAAAACCGTTTAGAGAAACGGCTTTGAGAAGTAGTTCGGAGAAACTGTCCGATTTGTTTTAGCTTTCAAAGAGACCAAAGCTAAAAAGAACATGCACAGATATTTGTGATCGGAGGGAGTAATATCTCTACGAGTGCAACATTTTGGGTGCCAACAGGTAGTCACTAATATTGTTCAAAGCAGGAGATCACTACAACGGCCTAGTAATAAGGAACATCATCATCTCATCAATTTGTACCTTAGTTGGTACCCATCGCACTTGCCATGCAAGTCATGGCAACCAATCTCTATTGATTAATGGTAGACTTCGTAGAAATGAAAGAGCAAAGCAGTTTAACCTGGTCGTGCTACCCGTGTCGTCTCTGGGAGGTAAGCTTTTATGGTCAGCTTTTCACATCCAAGCTAGTCTTTCAGGCTAAGCGCGCGATGGACGATCGTCTTAGTTAGACTGGAGTACTTGATTTAGAGTTATATTCTATCCTACACTTTTGTTATGAGCAATTCTTAATTAACTAGCACAACACGTAAACCCCAAAACCAGGGCTCCGACGCTAGATTTGCCTTATAATGGATTATACATGAGCCTTGTATACCACCTAACTGCGGCAAAATTAGATTTAACATAGCCTATGTTTTAACCAAATCTAAGCTCTTACTGAGTTGCATGTGTTATACGACTGTAAGATCTCTAATATCTGTATCTAATTAATCAGTTTACAAAGTTACAGTCCCCCCCCCCCCCCAAAAAAAAGAAGTGGTACAGATCGATCATTCTCCTTTTCTTTTGATTAATGTGAGAATTTTCATATTTTATTTCCTTTTTATGAATTATTGTGGGAAATTCTAACTCTCACAAGGAAGGATGTGCCACTAATCTCATCGGTTGTTCATATTTTTTATTATTATATGTATTATCTAATTTTTTATTTGTTGTGAATTATTATTTATACTTAATTTTTATATCTACAATGATATTCAAAGTACCTTTTTCGCTTTAGATGTCTACAAAATCTTATAATAATCCTTAAATAAAAAAATCATTAATAATTATCTCATTAATCGAGGGGAAAAAGATATACACCACATATTTCAGCTAGGTTAGATTATAACGGTGTAGATTAATCATAAAGTGATACTACAAGTGTTATAATTATATAACAAATGCAACTATATTTTTTAAAGGTATTACAGTTATGTAACAAATGCAATCTGTTTTAATATTTAACCGTGCAATTGCGCCGGTGATTCCGCTAGTTGAATTATAATTTCATATGATGATGGTCGGAAAAAAATTAAATCATAACTTCAACTGGTTAAACGGAAGACCGTAAAAGGAACAAGTTTTTTCTTGTGTAATTTGCTGAAATGAAAGCGAAAGGTGCAAAACCGAAATGACATCCGTGCCACCTCTAGCCAGCGGCTTAAGCTACAGAGTAAGCTCTCGCATTCCTAGCTTGCCTTTCACTGTAACAACACCTCGCTATAATGTGACAACAGTCGTCTTGACTCGTGCGTGCCTCCGTGGCGTTTCAACTTAGGGCAAATGCTCTAATTTTTATAAGCCATTTCTAACTATTGCTATTTTGTATTTTCGCATGTTATCAACACGCTTTATATTTTATTATGTCATAATTTCATAAATTGTATAGCAGTACGAATGTTATAGTGTCTTTCATTGTATCATCGTTTATTCTCTTTTTTTGCATAATGCACTCAGCAAAAAGCCATATGCTATAAGCCAATATAAATGTCACAGTTTCTATAAGTTACTCAAAGGCCGCTCACCCGTACCATGTCATCTTTTATGCGAAAAACTCCCTGTATTTTTTGAAATCACATAAAGGCCCTCGGTTCTTGTAAAAAGATCCCTACCAGGTTTTTTTCGAAAACCCCCTCCACTTCATAGAAATTGCGTATCATTTGCAGGATAGCACCCCGCAGTTTTCTAAAATTACGTACGGGTCCTCATTAGGTCCTTACCGTCCTCGTTTTTTTTGCGAAAAAGGCCTTCGGTTTTCTCGAAATTATGCACATATCCTCGATTTTTTTTAAAGAAAACTTCTCCGCTAATTGCTGCCTCTTTTACTTCGGTCTACACGGTAGTTAGCGCGGCATGATTTCGCGCTTATGCTGCTAGTAATATTCATGTTAACTCTCCACCCGCAACGGTCGCCGCATTGCAGATTAATTATAAGGCGTATTTTGACTACGCATAGACATTTTCCACTAGCTTCGATTTCAAATAAAACTATGAAAAAGAGCTGATGCTTCAATACTAATGATTCTCCATACATTATGTTCTTCTTCATGCTGGCCAAAGTCGCCCTAGTAATTAAATGTGGCTGTACTTGGGGCTTACTCCATTTCGGCGAGGACAGAAGGCCTAAGGTGTCAGGAGCATGCTTTTGTGCAATCAGAACGAACTCTCACGTGTGGTGGCTCGTGATAACTACTCTCCTGCTGCCACCACTAAGTTGTTGTACCAACCAATAAAGTGCGCTCCTACCAAGCAACGAAAACAAGACAAAAACAACTCGACCCAATGAAAGCGAGCTCCAAAAGGAGCACAGAAGCATAATTTACAGCCCAAAAAATCACCGCATGTCCGACTTCGAATCCTCTTGGATTGGGAGTCACCGTGCAAAGGTACCACATTCTCGCGTGTGCTCACGGAGCTCCTGCATGCATCATGAGGTGAATCATGACGGTATCAGCTAATAATCGGCAGGCGCCGGCTTGATGTCCTTGAGCACACCCACTACCTGCTGCATCGTGGGCCTCTTCTCCGGCGGGTGCGCCGTGCAGAGGAACCCCACCTGCAGGCACTCCACCGCCTCCCGCTCCGCCTCCGGCCCGGCGGCCTCCTCCCTCAGCCTGGCGTCGACGATGTTGAGGCCCTTTCGGTTCCGTATCACCCCTCGCGCCCAGCTTATCGCTGCCTCGTCCCATTTCGCCTGGCCCGTCACAAGCTCCAAGATCAGAACGCCGAAGCTGTACACGTCACTCTCCGGCGTCTCGTCGCTGCTAGGGTGCACGAAGTCGGAGATCCTAGGCTCCATGTCGTCGCCGAGGAGGATGTTCGTTGGAACCAGATGGCCATGCACGATCGGTCGACCTGACCCTGCCCATCCTTGATGCAGGAACGCGAGCCCCCGAGCAACTCCTAGTATGATGCGATACCGAGTAGGCCAGTCGCCTACGGATTTCTTATCCTCCGTGGCGTCCCACGTGTCAACGCCCACTTCTTCTACGTCCACGCTACCTACCGGTAGCTCGTGGAGCCACCGATGAAGGTCACCCTTCTCCATGTACTCGTATAACACAAGCTTTTCCTTTCCTGTAATAGACGTAAGAGTGGCGTTTCAATTTCGATGATGCCTTGAGTTCATTCTTGTTCTACTCATAATACATGCGTGATATGAAAGGTGGTTGATTTTAACAAAATTTTGGCAACCAGATGGGCAATTGGTTTTTGCCACTGAGCTAGTTATCTGTTTTGTTTTTGCCACTGGATCATTCACTGAAAGGTGTGTTTTTGGCATACGTTCCAATGAAAGAACAAAACAGAATTATTGCAATGTGGCCTAATGGCAAAAACCAAAGTTTCCTAAAGTACTAATAAGCTGACCTGCAATGCAGTAGCCAAGGATTGGAAGAATGTTGGGGTGCCTGAGCCGTGCTAGCTCCCGGAACCCCGCGGCCGTGGCGGCTGCATCGTCATCCTCCCCGACGCCGGCTATGGCGTCCTCCAAGACGCGCACGACGACATGCAGGTCCCCGGGGAGCACGGCGCGGTACGCGGCGCCGCTGCGGCCGCCGATCTCGGCGAGCTGCGACTCGCGCCCGAACCCCGACGTGGCCGCGGCCAGGTCGCCCAGCATCAGCTCCATCAGCGGCCGCTCCAGCACCACCACTGGCGCGGTGGCATCCATTTTAACCGCACCCACCGCCACTTCCTCCTCCCACGCCACCGCCTTCCCGTCCTTGTCCTTCTTCCCCCTCTTCTTCCGGCGACGCTTCAAGCCGCACGCGGCGCACCCGGCCAAGAACACCAGCGCGGCCACGGTCACCACCGCGCAGACCACGACGACGACAATGAGAACCTCACGCCTGTGCTTCTTTCCTCTTCTCGCCGGCGGGGACTGCGCCGGCGGAATATCCTCAATCAGTAGCGACGCGTTGCCGGCTTGGAAAAAAGCGAAGCGGCCAAACTTCGTGACCAAGGTAAAGTTGACCACACCGGAGAAGTTGTTGTACGAGATATTCAAGAACTCGACGCCGTCAAGCTGCGGAAAGTCGTCGGGGAACCTCCCAGCCATCGAGTTCCGGGACAAGTCGAGCCGCCGCACCCGCGTCAGCATCCGCAAGCCCTCCGGCACCGCGCTGATCCTGTTCCAGGACACGTCAAGATCCTCCAGGCCAGGGAGCCTGTCCATGCCTTCGACGGAGGTGAAGCGGTTGCCGGACACATTCAACGACGCCAGACGCGTACTCGGTTCGAACTGGAGCGCGCCACCGAGTCGGTTGCCGGAGACATCGACGGCACGGAGCGACGGGGCTCGCCAGAACGCGCCGTGGACGTCGCCCTGGAGGGAGTTCCCGGAGAGGTTGACGGTGAGGAGGCTGGAGAGGTTACCCAGCGCCGCCCACCCCACGGCGCCGGTGAGGTTTCTCGACGGGGAGAGGAGCCTACGGACCGGGCGGCACGTGGGCCCACGCGGCAGGCGGAAGTTGGTGACGTTCCGGAACGCCTCGCGGACGATGTCGGCGTCCGGGAGCAGGGTGCAATTCGAGGAGCGGTTGTACGCGGACGCCGTCGTTGCCGAGGCGGTGACTATTACGTGGAGAAGCAGGAGTCGGAGGAGGAGGCGGACGTGGAAGCGGGGCGGCATCGGTGAAGCCCTGGCCGTCGTGCCAGCGCGGTTGTTTTCTTGCCTCTGCGTGGGGTTTAGGAGGTGTGTTGGAAGCAAAGGGGATGATGCTACAAACAGTGGAGGAAGACGGCCTATATGTGCGGAGGCTGGAGGGTGCAACGGGGCGAGCGGGTGATCTCGCCCACGAGTGTCTACGGCTGTAAATGAGTCAAGCTTATGCCAGTCTGAGTAGGGTTTGTGTCTTAGACTTAGGTTCAAGGCCGGTTCAATTCACACTTAAGCCCAACTCGAATAAGCTCAATAATATTTAAAATAATTTAATATATATTAATTTTTAACAATAAGAAAAGCTTAAGTACGGCTAGAATAAACTCGAAACAATTCAACGAATACTAATTTTCAATAATAAAAAGTTTGAGCTCAAGTTCGAATCGAGTAAGCTCGGTAAAAGTTAGTATGCATCAATGTTCAAGCTCAAATCGAGGCCTAACGAGTTATTCGAGCTTGGCTCGTTTAGAGTTCGAATCGAGCCTAGAACGAGGCGAGTTTGAGTAGCTCGTGAGCCTTAAAATTTTTTTAAAGCCCTACGAGGGTCGTCCTCTCCGCACTAGTAAATATAAAAAAGTAGTAATATACAACAACAATAACAAAACCTTTTGTCCCAAACAAGTTGGTGTAGGCTAGGAATGAAACCTTCTCAAAATCAAATAGATGAGAGTCTTGAAATAAAAGCTACAATGCTAAAACCCTAAGCCGTACAACCTGCTATCTAAGCCAAGAGCGTAAAACATTGTCCCTAACTTTCTTATGGTTCCGGTACGTGGATCGCTAACTTCCATGTACTCCTATCCAAAGCTAATTCTTTACATTCTAATCTCTCAAATCTCTTTTAACTGTTTCCTCCCACGTCAGTCTTGATCGACCTCTGCCTCTTTTTACGTTTTCAGTACGTCTTAAAATTCCACTACGTATCGGTGCCTCAAGATACCTTCGTTGGAGATGTCTAAACCATCTCAAGCGATGTTGGACAAGCTTCTATTCAATTGGTGCTACCCCTACCCTATCATGTATATCATCATTGTAGATGCGATCCCGTCTTGTATGACCACAGATCTACCAAAGCATCCTCATCTCCGCTACATTTATTTTCTGTATATATTGTCTTTTAGTCGCCCAACATTCTGCTCCATATAGCATCGCAGGTCTGATCGTCGTCTTACAGAATTTACCCTTTAACTTTTGAGAGACTTTTGTCACACAGGATTGAGAGACCATGTGGAGGTCATCCCGTGTGTGTGATGAGTAATTGATATTGGTTTAGGGAAGTCGAGTTTGATTTGGTTGGTTCGGTCCTTGACGTTGCATGGTGCAATCGGGCTCGGTCGGACTTGGTCAAACCTGGTCAAAGTGGTTACGATGCGTATTATGTCGACTTGTCAGGTTTGGACTATTTCATTAATGAATTTATGCTTAAATGTATCTAGCGGTGCTATTTGATGTGTTTCTTGCATATCATTCTGCATTGTAAAAATCTACATTGAGCCTTGATTATTATCCTTTCATGACATGTTTACATCGCTTTACATCCTGCCATGATTTATGCTTTATTGCTAGATTGATCATGACTTCATATGTGTTAGATCAGCTTTTGCCATGAGAAGTTCATTAAAAATTGCTCAACTTGAATTAAAACTTGTCATGGTAGCCTTCGAGACTAGTCTTTCTTGAGTTATCCTTTTATGATTCATGCCATATCAAATAGGCTGAGTTGAGCGTTGAATCTCTATTGAGCCTTAGATTGAGCTATTTTAGTCTCTTGATGCAGCATGAGTTAGTACAACATGTTAAAAAGCAAAAAGATCTCTTTTGTGCGAAAAAACTGATCTCACCAATTTTTTCTCATGAGACGGCTTGCCATTGCACAAGGCATGAACTCAGGGGGAGTTTTGGATGACCAAGATCATCTCCTTAAACTTCTTGCTTGGAATGGTCGCATAAGGCTTGAGATCTAGCACATGATAAAACCAAAATCTGGTTGGCAACAATAATGAGATTTCTAAATAAAAACTTATCATTTGTGCTCAATTTGCTAAAATTACAAAGATTACAAGTACTTAAACAAATGTTTCACTCGAGCTTGTAGCACTCTAATTAGGCTCAATACTAGCTTCTTGGTTCCGCTTAGCTTATTGATATAGTTTGCATCATCCTTGGATATCTCTAGCTAGACATTGATCATAGATGTTTTGACATGCTCTCAAATTGCTCTAAATTTCAGATTGTCATCTATTTTGTTTAGCTGGTTTTTTTATATATATATATATATATATATATATATATATATATATATATATATATATATATATATATATATATATATATATATATATATATATATATATATATATATATATATATATATATATATATATATATATATATATATATATATCTGTCATGATCTTGATAGTATTCTATTGAGTTATGACTTGATGTAATACTTGTTGGTCATCTTGGATAATTCTCATGGCTCTAAATGCTTAGAATAAATCAACCTCAGCCATTTCCATAACTTGTTCTCTTCATTACATCCTTGATGTGTTTATTGCCAAAAGGGGGAGAATAGTGGTAGAAAAAGCCATTTCGGGAGCTTTGAGGAAAACTTGTCCATTTCGGGAGCTTTGAGGAAAACTTGTTCTTTCTTTTGCTCCTTGTGTCGACATGGTCTTTAGCTTCATTTCCTTCCTTTGGACCATGTTTGACTTCTTGCATTTCAAACTCAACTTTGTGTGTGATGAGTAATTGACATCGGTTTAGGGAAGTCGAGTTTGATTTGGTAGGTTCGGTCCTTGACGTTGCATGGTGCAATTGGGCTCGGTCGGACTTGGTCAAAGTGGTTAGGATGCGTATTATGTCGACTTGTTAGGTTTGAGCTATTTCATTAATGAATTTATGCTTAAATGTATCGAGCGACGCTATTTGATGTGTTTCTTGTCTGTGTTGGCTGCAGGACGTCGAGGCGGAGTCGTGGCGAGACACGGTAGATCGGACTAGGTGTAGGTGGCGCTGAGGTCAGAACGGTCGGGAGGTGTCGAAGACGGCGAGGGCTCGAGGTGGCTGCGAGGTTTGCAAGGCAAGAAAGAAGGAAGCTTCCTAGAAGGTGCGCGAGGGGCGTTTCGGTAAAAACGCAAAGCTGCACTAAAGGAAGCGGGTTTGGATAAAGCATCGAGCGGTGGTGACCTAATGGGTAAAGCATGTGCAAACCCATTAGTGGGAGGCTATAAAAGGAGAGGAGAGGTTGTGCTGAATTTGAGAGAATGGGTGTAAGAGTTAGGGTTTTATTTGGTTTTCTCCATGTATGAAAAATGAGAGATGGATTAGGGTTTTGATTCTAATCTTTTTTTGAGAAAGAGAGAAAGAGAGAAGGTGAGAGTTTCTCTCTATGCTCTCCAGGCGTATGGGGACGCTGTGAGCTAGTTGTATCTCATATGTAATCGCGTATGTCTCGGTATCAATCTATGAGAGACTTTGCTTAAGTTTCTCTAGTGCTCTATTTACTTATCAGTTTTTGAATATCTCCTTTGGTTGTTTCTCCTGCGTTTCCTTTTTTTTCTTGTTTTGGTTGTTGCTTCCATTTCTGGCCAGCAAGCAAAGAAATAATTCTTCTCTTATGTCTGTGATTTCTTTGTCTTGCTATTGCCTGGTTCTTGGACAGCAACTAGTCCTATTCGGTTTGGGCTTATTTGTTTTCAGTCTGCAGCAGCCTGGTGTGATCTTGTTCAAGGTTTTTGGGGCTGCAGTTTTGTTCATTTTTTTATTTCATGCTGATTTCTTTTGGGTAGCAGCAGTCAATTGGTTTCAGCTGTAGCAAATTAGTGTGTTGTTGGCTGCAGCTCCTTTATTATCTTTCTTGTTTTTCCTGCCGTAGCCACCCCTTTTTCAGCTTTCTTTTGCTGTTTTCAGCCTTGCAGTCTGCTGTTTTCAGCAGCACTTTGAATCTTTTTGCTGCTGTTTTTAGTGTGTTTTCTTTCCTGTTTTTAGTCCTATTTCTTTGCAGTTTTTTTTGTATTTTTGGGTGGCTGTTTTCAGCCTTGCAGTCTGCTGTTTTCAGCAGCAATCTCAATCTTTTTGTTGCTGTTTTAAGTGTGTTTTAGGACAGCAGCTGTTTTCTCTTTGTTGTCTCTTTTGTTTGAGCTTGATTTTCAGTGTTTATTCTCTCCTTTGAGCAAGGTTGATTTCTTGGTTTCAAATCTTTCAAGTGTACTGTTTCTTCATAGCTGCTAATAGCTATCGGAGAAGAAGAAAAAAGTGAGAGTACTTTCGGGCGATTTTTTAAAGCAACATTCACCCCCCTGTTGCCATTTTCGATCCAACAAGGACACTAGATGCTTAGCACCATTTTACCCACCCCGCTCTTATCCTGTGGCTCACGTCTTCATCAATCTCACCGTCCCATTGTAGCATCGATCCCAATAATGAAACGTGTCCTTCTTAGGCACTATTTGCCTATCCAATCTAACATCTTCATCATCTGCCCTAGTACCACTGAAATCACACATCATATACTCAGTTTTTGTCATACTAAGTCTAAAACTCTTTAATTCCAATTTCTTTCCCCATAACTTGAGTTTCCTATCAGCACCTATTCTACTCTCATCAACCAGCACCACATCATCAGCAAAAAGTATACACCAAGGGATATCTCCTTGTATGTCCCATGTGACCTTGCCCATCACTAGCGCAAAAACGTATGGGCTCAACGCTGACCCTTGGTGTAGTCCTATCTTAATAGGAAAGTTATTACTAACACTACCATACGTTCTGACATTAGTCACAACATTTTCGTACATGTCCTTAATTAGGGTAATATATTTTGTTGGGAATCTTTTCTTTTGAAGCGCCCACCACATGACCTTTCTTGGCACTTTGTTCTGGCTTTTCTCCAAATCAATAAATATCATGTGAAGGTCCTTTTGTTCCCTATACCTCTCCGTCAACTATCATAGCAAGAAATTCACCTCTACGGTTGACCTCCTAGGCATAAAACCAAATTGGTTTGTCGTCATGCTAGTCACTTTTCTTAAACGGCGCTCAATCACTCGTTCCCAGAGCTTCATTGTGTGGCTCATGAGTTTAATTTCTCTATAATTAGTACAAATTTGAATGTCTTCTTTATTTTTGAAAATTGGTACTAATGTGCTCCTCCGCCACTCGTTTGGCATTTTGTTCAACCTAAAAAGGCTATTGAACAAATTAGTTAGCCAAACAATCACCACTTCTCCTAGGCATTTCCACACCTCAATAGGGATGTTATTAGGCCCCAATGCCTTACCCACTTCCTCACTTTTAAGGCCTCTCTTACTTTCGACTCCTAGATTCTTTGAACAAACCGCTTATCGGCGTTGTCAAAAACATTACCCAGTTCAATCATACTATCGTCATTTTCGTGATTGAACAACTTGTCGAAATAATCTCTCCACCTATTCTTGATCTCCTCGTTTTTCACCAAAAGTCTATTAGTGTCATTTTTGATGCATTTAACTTGGTTGAAATCTCTCGTCTTTCTTTCTCGAAGTTTAGCCATCTTGTGGATATCCTTTTCTCCCTCCTTTGTACTTAGTTTCTGATAAATTTCCTCATATGCCTTGTCTCGTGCCTCACTCATCACTTTCTTCGCATTCTTTTTTGCTGCTTTGTATTTTTGTACGTTGTCATCGCTCCTATTATGATGCATATGTTTGTATCATATTTTCTTGTCCTCAATAGCCTTTGCACCTTCTCGTTCCACCACCATGTGTCTTTTGGTTCTCCTTTTGTCCCTTAGGTCATTCCAAGCACCTCCGTAGCCACCTTCCTAATGCGAGTTGCCATCTCTGTTCGCTTTGCTATTCGCTTCTCCCACGTCCCACGTCCCTTCCGTGACCATCCTCTCCTTAAATGCCTGTGCGGTATCTCCTTTGAGTTTCCACCACTTTGTCCTCATGGCTCTGGCTACCTGTAGGACCAGACAGGAAACAGGGGGTGAATAGTGCCTTCAAATTCTCTCCATGTATTCATCTAACCATTTTCTTCGATAGTTACTAAGTTATGAAGATTAGAGTTGAAAGCTCACTCTAAAGATCAGAACAACAGAGGAAACACAGCAGAGAACTGACCATGGTTGAAGAGTAGCAATGTGGTCGAAATACAACAGCGTGGTCGTAAACATGACAACGTGATCGAAAGCAGACAACATGGTTGTAAACTCGATAACATGGTCGAGAATAGACAACATGGTCGCAAACTCGACAACATGGTCGGAAATCGACTACCGAACAGAAGTCACTATAGTTGATAACCACCGAGACTAGAAACAACAAGATCAAAAATGGTTGTGGTCGAGACTGACGTAGTCGTAGACAACGTGATCGAATGCCAGCAAGTGGTCAAACAATCATTGTTGTTGTAACCAGTGGTACCGTGGTCACAACACCGTGGTCATAAGCCAACGAGTGGTCAAACAACCAACGTGGTCGAAACCAATGAGTGGTCGAACAACCAACATGGTCGGAACCACTCTGCAACAAAAAAAATCAACGTGGTCGAAATCAGTGCAATGTAGTCTGGAACTTGACCATGGTCGAAACCAACGTAATCGTAAAGCCGATCGACATTCGAATAGTTTTGAGCTTGTACACTTTCACCACAAGAGACAATCAACTCGTTGCATTCCTTAGACGTGTGGTTGAGCAGACTATCACGTTGACTTTTCAAGGTATCTAGACCCTTTGTCATCTCACCTTTATGGGAAACGCCCACTTACGGTGGGTCCCAAGCAACGAAACTTCATCGCACCCCTTGCCATAGCATAACCCCTTCACACCCCTACCGGTGAGATGAGTCCAGTTTCGATAAATTTACTTAGCCAAGTTGTACTTTACAGACTTGTGGTTGTACTGCTTTACACAGGAGGTCATGACAAAGCTCACGATTACACCTACCTCAATTCAGATTCAACGGTGAAAAGCTTCGGAAGCAAAGGACCATTGACATCGGCGATTCGGAAGAAGGAGGGGGCGTGGTTGAATTCACATGGTCGCGTGGAGGAAGAAGAAGTGGGAAGGAAGAAGAACTTTCTTGCAGAAGAACAGAGGAAGGTCGGTGATCCTTTTGTATTTCTTTGATTTTCCTTTTGGGCACATAGGTATATATATATACTATATATTCACCGCAAGACCAAGATTGCAAATTACATATATTTGTAAATGTTTTGATTCAAAGATCAATTGGTCATGATACTTTGAACAAAGCAAGAATAAGATCTCAGGAGCCTATAGTGAACTTTAATTGAAAACTTATCAAGCAAATAGAGAACTTTATGTGAATTCACCGACCGCTAGAAATGCTTACATCGATTCGAAAGATAGTCGTTGTAATGGGGAGTGGACATGAATACAATCAAACCTTGCAATCAAACCTTGCTCATGGGAATAGAATAGTCAAGATGTCTTTGAGTATGATTCCCAACATGCAGCAAGTTAGATAGAAAACAAGAACATTCTCTCGGTCCAAGAAAGAAAAGAAATGATCATAGAACAGAAAAGAACCAAGGAAATAGATGAGCAAGACCAAGCCAACTCAATACCATTCAGACAATAATACTCAAAAGATAGATCTAGATAAGATGTATTGCTATGAGAATTGAGTCTACAGCCACTCCATCAGGAGGACTAGGAGCACAACTGCTCCACGCACAAAACCCTAACCCTAATCTAGAACGCACGCAAGAAAAACAAAAACTAGAGAGACATCAGGATGGGTTGCCCTCCATCCTCTTTTATAGGCTCTCCTAATTGGGGATAACCCATTAACCCCCTATCTACCATCGGATTTTCTCATGCACACTTCTCAAAGTAACTTACATCAACCCGTTATCTCATACAGGACAGAAACCCTTTAACCCAACAGAACCGCTTCCTTTCCTAGTCTTGTGCATTTTACCAAAATGCCCCTTTACCACTTTCCTAGAAGCTTCCTGTTTTCTTGTCGTCCAATCCTTGCAAGCCTCAGTCATCTTTGGCATCTCTCTAACCATTCTGGACCTCAACACCTCCCTGTATCTAGTCCCGGTTCTTCCACGCCATCATGACCTAGCTTCAAAGTCCTACAACCATCACCAACAAGCAAGCATCACATGTCACTGCACAATACACAAGAATCATCAATTTACATAATCAAAAAGTATTTTAGTGAACCATCTCAGCAAACCCACTGGTCTAAACAGACTTACGACCACTCTGATGAACAGGACACAAGTACTCGTAGCCCATGAAGTCCTACCAGCAGTATATGACCACTCAGCAAGTCGTTACGACCATCATACATGTCGCTACAACCATGAAACATCTGCTACGACCATGCAACAGTCGCTACAACCATTGCTCACAGTGGCTACAACTTTATCAACCTGGTCGCTACAACTTACGACTATGCTTAGAAGAAGCTACAACCAGCAGAAGCTACGACCATCGATCACGACCAGCAGCGCTACGACTATCGATCACACCTAAACAGACCTACGACTATAGACCAGCAGAAGCTACGACCACCAAGTCGTAGGAGTACCTATCGACCACCAAGTCGTAAAATCGACTACCAACCACAAAGTCGTAGAATCAACTGCCGACCACAAAGTTGTGAAATCGACTACCAACCACAAAGTCGTAGAATTGACTGCCAACCACAAAGTCGTAGAATTGACTGCCGATCACAAAGTCGTAGAATCGACAGCCGACCACCAAGTCGTAAAATCGACTATCGACCACTAAGTCATAAAATTGACTGTCGACCACAAAGTCGTAAAATCCACTACCGACCACAAAATCGTACACAGAGGTCGTAGACCCAGCAGACTTCTGTACTAACCTTAAAAACCAAACTCAGCCTTTACACAACTCTAATCCAAAGGTCAATTACTCATCACAATCATTGAGTGACCTCCACATGATCTCATAATCTTCCCCTTGATGAGTATATTGACAAACACAGAAAAGGCATGAAGATGAGTTTATTTTTGAAAAGAAGTTACAAAAGCCACACATAGTCTAAAAGAAGTGAAGAACAGACTCATGACTATGTTGACAAAGAGTGAACTGGAGTAATCAACAGGAAAGAGAAAGTTACAAAGAGTGAACTGGAGCAATCAACAAGAAAGAGCAAGTTTTCTTCAAAAAGCTCCGAAACATCCCCTTTTAATGCCTTTTTCTCTATCATTTCTTCCCCTTTCGCAATAGAGTCATCAAGATGCATGTAAGAAAATAGAGTATGAATGAAATGGAGTGATTGAAATTTATTCATTTTAAGCATTAGGAACTATGAATATTATCCAAAGTGACTTTATAGGTATTACATTAAGCTATAAAAGGTTAAAGTGCTATCTAGATCATGACAAACCATGTATTGCTGAGCTAAAATCAAATAAGTCATAATCTAAAATTAGATAGATTGATTAACATGTCAAGTTAGTCAAGATCATAGTCTTAAATAATTATATATTAATAAACAAAGTTATATTATTATTTTTAAATATTTAGTATACTTTTAATCCCACAGGCCTGAGGATGAGGGTATCTTTGTCCGGTACTTAGCGGGGCGAGGCGGAGCCGTGCTAATGGGTCGGGTGGAGCCACGTGGCCTCTCATGGACCCCGCACAGTTGCCATCCCAAACCTTATCACATGGGTTGGTAGTAGTAGCAGCAGGGTAGTGATCGAATTTGGCCAAGTCCTGGTGACTTGGATGGTCAATTAGCCCAAAATATGGGCCCATCTGGCTCGGCCAAATCTGGCCATGACATTTGATGGGAATCATTGGTTCCATCTTGTCAGGATGCAGATGCATTTAACCTGTCATTTGCCTCCTTTGGACATTTCGAAACACAAATTACAAGGAAACTAAAGCCACTGTTTCTGTTCCCAAACCCCAACACACACCGAAGCATCGAAATTCGAACCAAACCATCACCACCATCGTCAGTTCATCACTTAGCCGCCAAGGAGGAGTAAAATGGGCAAGGAATAGTGCGTGCACGGGGCTGGGTCCTGCGGCAGGAAAAGCTGAGCACGAGGTGCACAACCCGTTCCCCCTTCTGCTCTTAAGCATGCAAATTTTAGACAAACCATATTCCATAATAGCGACACACAAGTACATGTACACAGGAGCTTAATAGGAGCTAGACTCGTTTGGTTGGGCTGAAAAACTGTGACTTATGACTCTATAGCGGTTAAAATTTCACTGAATGAAGGTGATTTATTTGACGTACTTAAATTTTAAATTTAAAAATAGAAAAATGCTAGCTCATCACGGACAATACAAGCGAATACAGTATAAAAAAGAACCAGCCAAAAAAGCTAAAAAAACAAAAATTTAAAAAAAGATAAAATTTATAAATAGTAAAAAATAAGCCAGAAGTCAGAAGCTGAAACGAAACAAGCGGAACCCTAATGGTCACAGTACGCCGCAGCAGAATCATGCAGAGTAGACGCCATAGTCGCGTAGATCATAATGCAGAGAGGAGTGTACGGTTGAGTATACAGCAGACTACCCCATATAGTAGAGCGTAGAGTATTCGGGAAAAGGAACGGAAAACTTACCTGACCGGAGTCAGGGTATGAGCGGCGGCGCGCGCACGGGCGACGCGGAAAGCTGGAAAGCTCTCGGTTACTCGGCGGCCTCAAGTCAGTGTCGCGAACGGCGGATTTCACCGGCGGCGCGATGGACAAGTGGAGATGATAGAGAGCCACTACAAATCTACCAACCAGCCAAGGCCCAAGCGGAGACGCGGAAGCAGAAACAGAGCAACAGAAGAGCGAGAAAGCGCCTACTCGGGCTGGGCTTTCCGTCAGCGAGAGGACGCCAGAACGGGGATGAGGGCCCAGGTTGGGAGGCCTGGTATTCGGTAGCCCATCTCAAGGCTCGGCCCAACCAAAAAAGACAAAATTAGGAGGAGGGCAGCCCGAACGTCTCGGCCCAGTTAAAGCGATCTGGAGGATGGGCCGGCTTGTGGGAAATGAGAGATTAAAAGGTTTTCTCCATACAAGCCTCGTGCGCTTTTTCCAAGCAGTTTCCACAAATCACTTTCCAAATCTATAACCATGTATGTTATTTGTATTAGTGTCTTCACCATTCATCGTCATCTAAAACTCATAAACAAAAACCATTAATTGTAACCAAAAGTTATTAGCCACAACAAAAAAATATTACCATATTTTAGGCCAATTTGAGCCAAACTTATTTCGCAATTTCAGTAGTTTGACACACACATAATATCCTTTCATCATGACCGATGCAGCAGCTGGCCACCGTAATCGCAGTTCGCAGTGTTACTTGTTTGACGCGGCACACACAAACAGGCCAGTCTCCGGAAGAGTACAAACTACAATAACACACACATATAACCAAGAGTTTGACTGGGATGACAGGTGTTATGTGTGGATGATTGTGTAGGAATGAGAGCTAATCTGGTGGTCCAATGGTGCCTCAGAAAAAATGGCAAAACAATCTCAACCATGGATCAATCTGATCGGACGGTTATTATCCTAGATTGCCGGCGAATAAAATGGCAATTATACTACATCCGTTCAAGAGTATTTGACGTTTTGGATATCGACACAATTTTTAACGTGCAAATACTCATAAAAAAATAAAAATACTATATTATAAAAATATTTTTCATGACTATAATAATATCATTCGGACGATTTTTAACGTGCAAATACTCATAAAAAATATAAAAATACTATATTATAAAAATATTTTTCATGAATATAATAATATCATTCTCGTATGACTCTAAATAGGCCCTGTTTGTTTCCACTTAAGATTATTATAATCTAGCTTATAGGTGGGGATTATATAAGCTAGCTTATAATAAGTTGGTGGGAAATAAGTTGTCAGATGTTTGGCAGCCTGGATTATCAGAGTTATGGATTGTTGTATTAGAATGTTTAAAGACTACAATGCCATGGGAGAGAGGCACGGGAGTTAGGGGTTGGATGAATGGCAAAGGTGGGTAATATTCCTAAAGTTTTATGATCATTAAGATAAAAGGTGGATCTATAAGCTGAAATAAGCTCCTTTTTTGAGCTTATTAGATTACAATAATCTAGGCTATTAGATTATAATAAGTTACCTTATAATCTAAGCTGATCTTAAGTGGAAACAAACAGGGCCATAGTTTTTCTATAAATTAGTAGTTGAGTTGAAAGAAGTTTCACTATACATATGAAATTGCCACCTTAGTCCAAAACGAGATCATCATCTCATCAATTTGTAGCCTCGCTAGCACCATCGCACTTGATTGCCATGCAGGTCACGGCAACCAATCTATAGGTTACTGGTAGACGTGGAAATGAAAGTGCAAAGCGGTTTAACGAGGTCGTGCTCCCTATGTCATCACAAAGAGGTAATACTCTAGCTTTTACGGTCAGCTTTTCACACACAAGCTATTCTTTCAGAGTAACCGATGGGTGATCATCGTAGATTCGTAGGTAGTCAAGTAATGAAGTATTTAATTTAGAGGATAGCTCTGTTCTATCCTACATTTGTGACGAGCAATTCATAATTTCTCAAAATTTTGTTCACGGTGTATTGTTGCCGGCACAAAATAAAATTATAATTTCATATTGTCATGATCGAAAATTTCAAATTATAGTTTCAACTGACTAAAATAAAATTATAATTCCATATCCTCAGGGTGGATGCTATAGATGGACATCCACCTTGGAGTAAAAATGGCTTTCCATGCAAGTGATGCTACTTGTGCTTGGTCCATGCACCTCAACAAATCTTTGAAGCCGACATCTCTTCTATGTCTAATTGATGAGGAGTCAATGTAACTAGAAAGGGAAGCACGCTACGCCATGCCGTGCCGGTTAGGTTCGGTCATCGGAACCATGTGTGTACGCATACCATTGTATACGCACAGAACGCTTTGGAATTTTTGGCATATTTGGCATTGTTTACACCAGTATTTACAAATATAGTAGTATGCCTGCTGTATTGCTAAAAATGATATTTTTATCACTTGGTAGCTGGGTGGCAACGATAGAGGGTGGACACGTAAGCCCTGCTGTCCCGCTAGCGGATGGCAGACTACCTGTCGCTCCACCACCAGACGGCAGCTGCCTGCCGCTCCATGACCAGACAGCAGATGATTAACTCGACTAATTAGTTAGCTTAATTACTTGCTTTAAATTTTTTTGCACACTGTTTGCTTGAATTATTTTAACCTATCCGCGATTAACATCATCACGTTGTCTGGCACCACTTACAAGATGGTCACCATTGTGCCTTAGTCCTTGTCGCCGTTGTCATCTCTATTTTTGATTATTGACCATACCTCTAGTGAACACAAGATTATCTTCATCTTGCCAGCCTATATGCCATAATTCACTTTTACTCAACATCGGGTATTGGATCGGAATCGAGGCACTTCTTGTCGTTGGCCTGACAACCACACCTGACTTTGATGGATGAAGCTCATTGCTTGTGGTCTTGATAAGCATGCCTGACTTCCATGGATTGCCTGCATTGCCAGCCATCACTTCGCCCCCTTAGGCTTGTTGGGAAAACAGCGCAGGGCCTTAGCGACCGATGAACTCGATCTTTGAAATCATGCACGCAAACACAAGAGTAAAACATGCAAATTGGTCTTTGGTGACGTGATATGCTTGCATCATTTTCGTCTTTCTTATATAAAGAAACAAAATACAAGACTTTGTATCTAACATGCATCCCACATTAAGAGTCCTACACAAACACACATAGACTTTCCTTTACGACTGCTCTAAATCCTAGTTATATGCAAACTCTGAAACTTGACCTTTTACAACTGCTACAAAATTCTCCTCTCCTTACAACTACAACTCGTTAGCAATAGTACTCGATAGCTACAGTACTAGACTGCTATAGTACTCGTAAACTGCCACGGTCGTACATGCTATTCGTAAACTGCCACGGTCGTACACGCTATTGTGGTCATAAGTTTGGTTCAACCGATTATACAACTAGACATGAAGACAACTAAATTAACTCACCATTCCTCCTCTGGCCGGTGGGGACGGCACCAGTGGAATATCCTCGAGGCGACCAAACTTCGTGACCAAGGTACAGTTGACCACATCGGAGAAGTTGTATGCGATATTCAAGAACTCAACGCCGTCAAGCTGCAAAAAGTCATCGGGGAACCTCCTGGCCATCGAGTGCTTGTACAAGTCGAGCCGCCGCACCCGCGCCAGCATCCGCAAGCCCTCCGGCACCACGCTGATCCTGTTCCCAGACATGTCAAGATCCTCTAGGCCAGCGAGCCTGTCCATGCCTTCGACGGAGCTGATGGTTGCCGGATGTTACAAATGTGGGCAATATTTTAATTCCAAATTTTACGAAGAGACAAATACAATAAACTAGTGATACAAAATTTACTACTAACATCAGGCTATTCATCATACCTCAGAATATACTCAACAAAAATATAGTAACAAAGTCGTACGTGCGCGCGAACGACTTACTTGTTAGCCTGATGAAGAACAGGAAGCCGCATAGGCTTGATGTAGTGCAGATCGTAGATGTCGCAGTGCAGTGAGCGGTCGCGCAGATGCGTTGCCCAGAAACCTTATTGCCGTCCCGTGCAGGTACTCTCTACGGCAATGGTCCAGAGATAGCCGCTCTCTCTCCTTCCAGGTGCACGCCGGGAAGAAAGGTCGACGAGATTCAGACAGCACAGTAGTCGAGCACAAAATCGCAGAGAAGAAGAAAATGGAGGCAGTGAGATTATCTCTTTTTTTACACTCTGGACGTCTCCAGGCATATATAGACAGACTGGTAACTGACATGATTAAAATAGCCACTTACCCACTGGTAACTGACGCATTCAACCAGCCATTTATCCACTAGTAACTGTCTATCATCAAAACCCCAGTAAAGCCTCAAATTCAAACGTTTGAATCTCATTCAAACAGAGAGAGTGAGGTGCAGGGTTCAGCAAAATAAAGATGGACTTGGTCTGCCAAGTGGCGCGCCACGTCACGGCACGGTCGCGCGTCGCAAGTCACAGGTCATGCGATTTTCACACGAAAATACGCGAATACGCGCGTGTGTGACTAGACAGAACCTTACGCATACCATCTCTATCCATATTCAAGTAGTGGTGAGGACTTCACCTTATAAATCGGCCTTCCTCATCTTTCCTTAGCAATATGGTACTAAACTATGCATGCTTTGGAATTAAGGAAATGTGCCATAAATAAATGGGCCAATTTCTAACAATCTCCCACCAATTCCAAAGCAAGAAGTAAACAGATGACAAAGATATTGTGCTGAAGTACTGTTAATATACCAGTCTTTTCGTGTAAGTCCTGTACGGGTTGAACTTGCACATAGAATAACAAGATTCATCTTCTCACAGCTGATGAATGGACTATACCTTGAATTCACAGCTTTTCGTGATCAAATTTCACTTGAAATCTCAACTGGTAATAGGCTGCCAATGAACCACGCCTAAACGGAGCATTATATGGTCATGCTCCCTTATCTGCTCATGAGCTTTCTAGAGAATGTCCGTTCTTGTGAACTGCAACCATACAATTAAGCTCAAGTAGGTGTATTCTTTCTAGGTATCCTGCAGGCTAATACCTTTTTCTCATTTGGACACATTAAGGCTTTATGCCAACCTTCCATACAGTTAAAAGTACATTGTTGATTAGTACATGGGTACAATAAATATGTACTCTCTTGTTACAACATCAATTTGTTTTTCCCATTCCCTAAGCCACGGGATCTCCGATCAAGAAGGTATAGGTTACCATTGTGATGTAACTTAAATGGACCTCATTCCATGTCCATAGATGCAACAGAAATCGCTTTCTGGGCTAACCCCTTTGTAAAAGGGTTTGTTAGATTTTTCTCAGTGTTAATATAGGGCCTGTTCTTTTCGGCTGCGGCTTATGGCTTTTGGCTGAATTTTTTGAATTTTGGCTGTTTACGGTACAGATTACGGAGAGACAGATACTCACTTGTGATTTTGGCTGGTACAGATGTAGGGCTTTTAACGTGTAGATCGTTTAACTTGTAGACCCCGTCTTGAGAAAATACTCCGTTTGAAAGTTAGATACTGTAGCAAAAGCCAAAAGTCGCCGGCTTTTGACTTAAAGAATAGGCCTATAGTTCATAACAATCACTCCGGAGTTTCTCAATTTTCTGACAGATTTAAGCCTACGCTTCACATGTTTAGAGGATTTCATATTATCCTTTGTACTTGTGACTTTGGCCAACACTATTTGATTATCACAGTGCATCAGGATTGCAGGTATTGGTCTCTCAACCAATGGCAAGTCCAATAGAAGCTCTCTCAGCCATTCAGCCTCAACAGTGGCTGTGTCAAGTGCTACAAGTTCTGCTTCCATGGTTGACCTCGTCAATATGGCCTATTTACAAGACCTCCATGAAACTGCAGCACCAGTTAAAGTGAATACATAACCACTTGTAGCTTTGATCTCATCCGCATCAGAGATGCAATTAGAGTCACTATATCCTTCTAATACAGAAGGGTGTCCAGTATAATATATTCCAAAAGATGTTGTGCCTCTCAAGTAGCGCAATACTCTTTCAAGTGCCTCCCAGTGATCATCTCCTGGGTTAGAAGTAAATCGATTTAATTTGCTCATAGCAGATGAAATGTCAGGTCTTATGGCATCAGCTAAATACATAAGTGACCCAATAAGTTGTGAATATCTTAATTGATCTTTTCCTAACTCCTGGTTCTTTCTAAGCTTAATGCTCGCATCATAGGGTGTTGGTGATACTTTACAGTTTTCAAAACCAAACCGGCTCAATATTTTCTCAGCATAATGGGATTGATTCAAAGTGATCCCATCCTTGCTTTTAATCAATTTAATATTCAGAATGACATCTGCCCCTCCCAAGTCTTTCATGTCAAAACACCGAGATAAGAAATATTTGATCTCGTCCATTACGGCAGAGTTTGTTCCAAATATAAGTATGTCATCTACATACAGACATAAGATAACTCCTTAACCTCCACCATAAGTGATAGTACACACATTTATCAGCTTCATTCACAACAAGCTAGCAGATGTTAAAGTTTTGTCAAACTTCTCGTACCATTATTTAGGTGCTTGTTTTAGGCCATACAAAGATTTCAATAATCTGCATATTTTATTTTCTTGTCCAGAAATCACAAAACCATCCGGTTGATCCATATAGATTTCTTCCTCCAACTCTCAATTAAGGAAAGCTGTCTTCACGTCCATTTGATGAACATGTAGACCTTAGGAAGATGCTAACGCAAGGAGCACTCTGATGGTAGTTAGTCTGGCGATAGGAGAATAGGTATCAAAGAAATCTTCTCCCTTTCTTTGGGTGTAACCCTTGGCCACAAGTCTTGCCTTGTACTTCTTAATAGTTTCATCAGACCTTAGTTTCTTTTTAAAGATTCACTTACATCCTACAGGTTTACACCTGATAGAACGATCTGTGATCTCCCAAGTCCCATTAGCCATGATAGAGTCCATCTCGCCATGAACTGCCTCTTTCCAATACTCAGCATCAGAAGATGCATAAGCCTCCAAAAGAGTCTTTGACACATCATCCATGAGGTATACAATAAAGTCATCACCAAAGGTTTTCTCAACCATTTGTCTCTTGCTCCTACGAGGAGCTTCTGCGACTAGATTGTTATCCTCCTCAGGGATATCACATATTGGTTCAGAAATAGTGGGAAGTTTAGAAGTTTGATTATTCTCACTTTCAATATTATCAGATTGATCATTCTCTATTCGTGAAGCACTGCCTGCTGTTCTTATAGGAAAGATATTATCAAAGAATGAAGCATCTCTAGACTCCATTATTGTATTAACAATAATATCAGGAGTTTCTGATTTAACTACTAAAAATCTATAGGCCGTGCTATTTTGAGCATATCCTAGAAAATACAATCAACTATTTTTGGTCCAAGTTTTCTCTTTTCTGCAATGGTATATTGACTTTTGCCAAACACCCCTAAGTTCACAGAAAATTAGCATTAGTTTTTCTCCCCTTCTATCCCTCATACGGAGTAATCTCACTCTTTTTAGCGATTACTCTGTTTAGGACGAAAGTTGCTGTTAGAATAGCTTCCCCCCACCATGCCTTAGGCATATCGACACTCTCTAACATGGCATTAACTAAGTCTGTTAGTGTTCGGTTTTTCCTCTCAGCTACCCTGTTTGATTGGGGTGAATATGATGGTGTAAATTCATGTACTATTCCATGCTCAGAACAGAATTGGGAGAATTCATGAGAGACATACTCTCCTCCACGATTAGACCTCAATCTTTTTATTTTCTTTTCTAGTTGGTTATCAACCTCGGCCTTACAAGTTTTAAAGTAGTTTAAAGCTTCATCATTAGTTTTCAGCAAACACACGTAGCAGTAGCGTGTTGCATCGTCAATAAAAGTTAGAAAATATCTTTTGCCTCCTTTTGTTAGTAATCCATTTATTTCACACAAATATGAATGAATAAGATCTAAAGGTGCCAAGTTCTTTTCATCCTCTAATCCCTTAAAGGGTTTTCGAGGTTGCTTTGCTTGCACACATGACTGGCACTTTGATCATTTGACAATTTCACATTTTGGAATTAAATCTAATCTGGACATTCTAGCAAACTATCAAAACCAATATGACAGAAATGAGAATGCCAAATATTTGCCTCACATTTATTTAAACCAGTTGCAATATTCAGATTATAACAAGACTCTAAAATGCTTAGGCGGAACAAGCCTCCGCTCTCATAGCCTTTACCAACAAATTTTCTGAACTTAGACATTACAACTTTATTTGACTCAAAAATTAGCTTATAACCGTCCTTGCATATGAGAGAACCACTAGTGAGGTTCTTCTTTATTGTAGGAGCATGCTACATGTTCTTCAAGTAGACAATCTTCCCTGAAGTAAGCTTCAGATATACCATGCCAACACTAAGAACAGAAGCATGCGACCCGTTTCCAATTAGGACGGAGGAAGCCCCTGCTGCCTGATAAGAAGAAAATAAGGAAATATCAGAACATACGTGAACATTAGCTCCAGTATCAACCCACCAATCAGTGGATTGACAAGCTGAAAAGACAATAGGTGAATTACCAAACCCTCTTGAAGTCGAGGCCTCGCCTATGGTCACGTTAACAACCTTCTTCTTAAGCTGTTCACCATCTCTGATCTTGCGGAAACGACAGTCCTTCGCCATATGACCGTCTTTTTCACACACAAAGCAGGTGATATCCTTCAAACCCTTTTTCTCGGTTTTCTTCTTAAATCTAGTTGTCTTGTTCGGTTTGTTGGATTTGTACTTCTTAGCAACAGTTTTTTTCTGTGTCACATTTGCATTGTTCTGGCCAGATGTGCTAGGTGCATCTTTTGCTCTTACTTTTTCTTCCACATCGAGGGCTGTAATGAGATCCTCAACAGAAATATCTTTGGAGGCAAACTTTGGAGGCAATGCACAGCCCAAGTGCGCAATCTCACCGACTAGTAGCTGGAGGTCATGAGCTTGTCCAACTATGGACTTAGCCTCATCCATGCTAAAGTCGAAAAATTGCTCACATATGTAGATCCAGCGACCTACCTCTGCCTCTGCATATTTGTGCTCTAGTGCATCCCACAACTCTGTAGCGGACTTATAGTCCATGTACACATCATAGAGCTGATATGCCAGAACAGTCAGAATGCAGCCAAGAGCAGTATTGTTCGCAATTTCAAACTGCATGTACTGCTCAATCGTAAATGGATACTGCGGGTGGATAACCCACCACAACCCCAAAGACATGAGCCAAAACTTGACTCTAGTATGCCATCTACAAAAATTCTGACCAGAAAACCTCTCAGGTTTCATCGCATCAGAAGCACTAGCTATTGCTGTATTGCAACAGAATTCACAATAAGGTTTTTGGATTGTAACAAATGTAGGCAATATTTTAATTCCAAATTTTACGAGGAGACAAATACATTAAACTAGTGATGCAAAACTTACTACTAATAGTAGGCTACTCATCATACCTCATAATATACTCAACAAAAATATAGTAACAAAGTCGTACGTGCGCGCGAACGACTTACTTGTTAGCCTGATGAAGAATAGGAAGTCGTGCAGGCTTGATGCAGTGCAGATCGTAGATGTCGCAGTGCAGTGAGCGGTCGCGCAGATGCGTTGCCCAGAAAACTTATTGCCGCCCCGTGCAAGTACTCTCTGTGGCAACGGTCCGGAGATAGCCGCTCTCCCTCCTTTCAGGTGCACGCCGGGAAGAAAGGTCAACGAGGTTCAGACAGCACAGTACTCGAGCACAAAATCGCAGAGAAGCAGAAAATGCAGGCAGTGAGATTCTATCTTTTTTTACACTCTAGACGTCTCTAGGCATATATAGACAAACTGATAACTGGCATGATTAAAATAGCCATTTACCCACTGGTAACTGAAACATTCAACCAGCCATTTATCCACTAGTAATTGTTTATCATCGAAACCCCAGTAAAGCCTCAAATTCAAACGTTTGAATCTCATTCAAACAGAGAGAGTGAGGTGCAAGGTTCAGCAAAATAAAGATGAACTTGGTCTGCCAAGTGGCGCGCCACGTCACGGCACGGTCGTGCGTGTCACAAGTCACAAGTCACGTGATTTTCACGCGAAAATACGCGAATACGCGCGCGTGTGCGACTAGACAGAACCTTACGCATACCATCTCTATCCATATTCAAGGAGTGGTGAGGACTCCACCTTATAAATCGGTATTCCTCACCTTTCCTTAGCAATATGATACTAAACCATGCATACTTTGAAATTACAGAAATGGGCCAATTTGTAACACCGGACACATTCAACGACGCCAGACACGTACTCGTTCAAACTAGAGCACGCCATTGACAGTTACCGGAGACGTCGACGGCACCGAGCGATGGGGCTCGCTAGAATGCACCGTGGATGTTGCCCTGGAGGGAGTTCCCGGAGAGGTCAACGGTGAGGAGGCTGGAGAGGTTACCCAGTGCTGCCCACCTGAAATGCCCTAAAATTTTAAAAAAATTTTAAAATTTTCTTGAATCTTTGCTTGAATTCCTAAACCTTCCCAATTTAGCAACTTCCCTTGAAAGGCATTTGGCTCAGGGGAGGTTGGGGAAGGAGCTATGGTGAAGAAGAACTCAATTAGGTGGCTTTAGTGTGTACTTGGGAGTGATGCGGGGCTCTCAGCGAATGCAATTGGGCTATAGAGGCTAGGAGAGGTGGTGGGAGTAGTAAGGCGGTTCGGATAGTGTCGGCACGTTCAAGGGAGAGAGGGTGTGAAGCGCTACCAGCGGGGGAGATAGGCAGTGAGGTTGGCGGGGAGTACCATGGCCCTGATTGAGGTTGCAGAGGAGTGACGAAAGCATGTACAGGAGGGCACACACATCGGACGGGGAATCCGAAAACTATAGTGGGAGTGAAGGGAGTCAACTGGGTGTGTCGCACGAGACTGAGGTCAGCAGGAAGGAGCGAGCAAATGGAAGGTGGGACCTTGGCAGTAGTTCTGGCTTTGGCGGTTTGAACACCCGTAGCGAGCACAGCCGCAAAATGCAGCTCAGGCGAATGGCCACGAGGAAAGGGGAACAGAGAGGTGGCTGCGGTGCCGGATTCTTGAGAGGCGCCAAGGTGGGGAGACGGTGAGTTGGCCAGAAGGGGAAGGTGCATTCTCAAGGAAGTGCCAAATTTGGGAAGGTTAGGGAATTCAACCAAAATCCAAAAACAAAATTCAAACTTTGAATTTTTGAGGTTTCAATGCGCGAGTGAGACAGTTTTATGCATGCATGGAGTAACAAGCAGAGCTGCACAGGGTAGTGCATGGCCTGTGCATGTTTGGGGGTAGTGCTGCTGTGCAAGGAACAGAAGGGATGCAGACATGCGTTCTGAGCGTGGAGCTGGAGGCAACAGAGCTCATGAAATCAATCAAGTCGGTTCCATGCTGGTGCCAATCGGAATTGCAAGGCAGCTTGGTTAAGTCGGCTGCTATTTATTTTTGGGTGTCCGAAACATATTAGGAATTTGAATTCAGAGTTGTCTAGTTAGTTTTCCTTTGTGCTTTCTTTCTTTAAGGTCCCAAGATGTAAAAGGGGCATGTGTTTGGGTTTTAGCCGAGTCAGAGTCGAATTAGAGTTGTTTCCTAGTCGTGGTTGAGTTGTGCTTCGAGTCGGCCTGTTGGACTAGCTTGTAAAACCCAGGCTATGAACCCTGTAACCTCAGACGTATATTATTTTAGTTCAGAAAAAAAAATCAGAAAAAAGCTGTGTGGCGGCCAAGCTTTGTGCTGAGTTCTTATGATTTCCTTTTTAGGATTTCATTTTCGCGCGTGGGTTCCAAGCTGTGGTGCTGGAATTTGCGAGTTGGATCTTCAGTTTTTCTCTTTCGATTCGTGTATTGCGGTGTACACGGGTTGGAGAATTTTCATGTAGGGTTTGGCTACAACTACCTCAACTTTTGCTGCTGAACCATATACTTTTCCTGCTGATTGTTTCCTAGCAAGGAGAGTTGCTGATTTCATTGATCTATCATGTTGATCGTGGGGCTGGATCAGAGATTGGGCTGGAAATTTGGGCCAATTTGGCCCCCGAATGCCGTATTTCTGGAATTAGCCACTGGCGGCACAAAATACTGGAAGTGGACCCTTCGTGTGCTCGGGCGCCGCGCGACGTGGCTGGCATGGTCGGGCACCGCACAGGGTGGCCTAGCGTGGACGGGTGGCGTGGGAGGCCATGCTGGTGTGGCCCAAGAACGCGTGAGGTGGGTGGGCCCATGATGAAGCGACGTCGTGCGGTCCGTGAGCACGCGTGCAAGGTCACCACTCGCCTGCCCCACAGTCCAGCCCCTTCCGCGCGCGCCCCCGCCAGCTGTCGCCTCCTGCGCTGCCGAGCTCCCCCAGCGCTTGGTGATTGCACACGGCGGCTGTTGGCCCCTCCGACCCTCCCCTACGGATTTTGTTTTGCCGATGTCACCCTAAACGCACACGCTGGTAGGCCATAAAATGGCCCCAGGATCCCTATTAGTAAACAAAGGCCAACATTTTCATGTAGACATGAATGAGACGCTGAGAGAGGCATAGAAGGGAGCAACAAAAGCCGTGAACCCTAGGAAATTTGAGTCGTTCTTGAAGTTTGCGCAGTTATGAAAGTTGCATATCAACTTGCGAGCATCAAGAGGAGGTATTTTTCATTCACATGCGACAATATTTTTTTGGCACTGTGATTAGCATTTAATTAGGAAAGCGATGGGTTATCAGTAGAAAAATGTGGTGAATATCCTTGTGTAGTTGGCCATTGCCCTTAGATGGCATTGAAGAAGCAACACTGTTAGTGTCTCTAAATTGTTATTAGTCATGGTAATTATGTGAATGTCATTGCTTATGTGTAGGTAATGTTGTTTGCACGGGGGTATGTCAATATTATTGGGTAGGCCAATTTGCCCTGCGAAATTATTTAGGTTAGCTTCCATGGGGGGTACTCTTATATTCGAGTTGAAAATGTTAAAGTAAAAAATGGTTTACATTCTGGGGAATATAATTAATATTGAAATCACCATTTTTGCAATTGTGTGATTTCTAACGAATGTACAACATCTAATAAATGTTTTTCATATTTGATGAAATATGCGCTAAGATGATGAAGTACAATAGCACAAATCTCGCTTTACGTACGGCTATCAAATTATGACTAGACTGTGATCCGGGTGCCCGGTCCGAAGGACATGGGCCTCTCAGAGCTCAGGAGGTGTGTTCGTTTCACGTTTGATCGGGCCATTGCAAGGAACAAGTTGCACATTGAGGCATTGTACACCTCCATGGTGTGTGGTGCAAGGAAGACCATTTGGCAATTTACATACAGGTTGTGTGCCACCCTGTTGCTACAATATATGCCAGACCGACGATGTATGTTCAATTCGGGGAGCGGACGGAGTCATCCGGCATGCCTGGTTCTAGTGTAGGCACTACTGATGTAGTGCCTGGGTGGTCTCTAGAACTGATGTAGACGGTGGTACTGGTGTAGATGCGGGCAAGATGGTGGTGCTAGTGGTATGTTACTATAGGACGGAGAAGGTTCTTCTTTCTATGGTTGGCAGGTTGAGTGCTCCTACTTTCAGGGGGTGGGGCATGCATTTTATGGCCCACGAGGGGAGGCAGCGTGCTTTGTAATACAACGGGTCATGTGTTAGCTTGCAGAGCGGGATGTGACCTTCCTCTTGAAACGAGGCAGCTTTGCGCACTGATGTGACCTAACGAGGCAACTTTTCGCACCGACGTGACCCAACGAGCCAGATTTGCACACGACGTGACCTATTGAGCCAGCTTTGTGCAGGGACATGATGTGACTAAATGAGCCACCTTTGCACAAGACGTGACCCAACAAGGTGGCTTTGCACAGGATGTGACCCGACCAAGTAGCTTTGTGTTGCGACATGACTCAACGAGCCAGCTTTGCACAGGACATGACCGAATGACCCAATAGATCAGCCATACTACTCCAGAAGTACATACTATCTACATTACTAGAATAACCAAGCGCTCAATAACATATTATCCAGAATAACCAATAGATTAGTCATTATATCCAAGTACAACTTCCAGAATAACTAACAGACCAGTATTTTATAGAACTTGTAGGGAAGGCACTAGAAGATGTTGGAAAAGCTTGTCATAAGACAATGTAAGTATGTATCTATAAAGCATGACGTGACCCAACGAGGTAGCTTTGCGCTACGACATGACCTAAACGATGCAGCTTTGCACAATGATGCGACGCAAGGATGCAGTATGGTTCCTCACTAGGCCCGCTGCCTCATGGACGCCAAATTAGGTTCAACCGAATTATGCTCCAACCGCATCCGCTGATCTGCATTAGTATTTAAGTACTACCCCAACGGGGAACTCCTACATCACGACTACAACAATACCTCGCTCAAACAGAGAACCAGTGGGATGAGATCCGCAGGCTCACAAGGGCAGCTACAGCCCACGATGAACAAAGGGAGCCTACCAAAAGGTCACCTCCTCGCAACGACACCCCCTGTAGCAGCAACCCCTACCTCAAAATTTCAACCGAGCACTAGCCGCAAGAACCGCCCGAGGGGAGACGTCATCCCTCTGTTGGTGCAGGGATAGATGCAAGTTCTTTAAGTCCAAGCAGTGGCTTAGACTCAGAACTATGCATCAGAGTATCCCGATCCCTATCATTTTTCATACAAGGTCTCAACTCTACTCCCGTGGAGTGCCTATTGAATTAAGTCTTTCCCTACTCCCGTGAGATGCTTACCGAAGTAGGTTTTTCTCTACGCGGTCTCATGGGTCGTCCACGTAAAGTAGACTCTAAAGGGCCACAAATATCACCTCTTTGCAACAAGAATGCTTAATATGCAATGTAATGACTATATCATTATTAGTCAATTATCAGCAATAACCATTGGCATTATCACCATTTAAACCATATTCATCCTCAACATTTAACTGTAAGAATCTTTATCATCATTTGACCATAAGCATGTGAGTATTATAAGAAACAAATATAAACATATGAGTCATCATGGAAAGTATTTATTTGATATTAACAACAAGATCAAACCACTCATATACCCTTCCACAACGCACTTGCATTTTCTAAATATGAGGAACAATTGATTCGAAGATGACAACAACCCCAACGCTACTCCTACAGTAAACACACAATCTCAATAACAAGACATAGCAGTACAAAGAAAAACAATTCAACAATATCGCACTTATACATTTCCCAATTCCGCATTATTCCCCTTTCACCGTGACAGTCACCCTTGCTGTCCCGGTACTAAAAATAGCATAACTTTCAACTCCCAAGCCCTAACATTGCAAACCACACCAGTTCTAGAATATGCATGAAATTCCGTATGATTTCTTAGTTGGCCACAATTCTTGATTAAATTATTTAACACCTCATTTTAACCCAGAAGACAATCATGTCACCTTACTGGATAGCAGGCTTAACATTTTCATATCTATTAATTTACACATGTAAATATAGTAAATCATAGCATTTACAAAATCTACAGAAAGTTATCTACCTGCTTTTAGTTATTCCCAAAAAATAATTCTACCATCTATTAATTTTAATCTGGACCTTACCACAACACAGTCAATTGATGATGATTTACTGGACAGTAGGCTTACAACAGTCGTATCTTTTAATCTAATCAACTGAAATTCATGCTCTTAAACTCTATGGAATCCTCATATATTCATCTACACTTTTCATGTAGAGCAAAAACTGTAATTAATCCATAAAATAATTTTAATCTATGGTTTACCACGATACTGCCAAATGATGACAACTCTACAGACAACAGGCTTACAAAAATCATAACTCTTAATCTAACAAATCAATTGATGTGATTAAGCACTCTATACAAAGTTAACAATATTTTCTACAACTTTTGTAACAATGGTAACTCCATCCGAGGTCTTTTAACATCATCTTACATTAGTTTAATGTACATCACGCAAAGCTAGAACAACAAAAAAAGATCTTGACTTCACATTAATCCTGGTTACCGGGGAGATTAATGCTAAGCACCTAATCCAATCAAATCACAATGCCAGACCAGAGAAAATAGCGGGTTACCTAAGAAAAGAAACCTCTTCTTTGCTGCAGCAGCCTCTTCTTCTCCCTTGTCACAGCCTCCTCCTTCCCTGATTCCTTGCCGGAGCACCAGGCAGCAGAAGTCCACAACACTGGTCATGGTAGCAAGCAAAGCATATCACAATACACACACTGCATGCCACCCATGCACTTGCTAGCCACGGCTCAGCTAGCAAGGCACAACACCCAGCATGCAGTATGCATGCATGCGACAGGAAGAACAGCGGCAGTAGGACAGCAAGCGGGGGGCGCAAGGAGGAAGGCAGTGTCAGGGGTGATGGTGGCTAGGAGTGGGGGCAGATGGCGAACAGGAGAAGGATGAGGCTAGGGTTTGGTTTTGAGTCCAACTTCCTCCCACCCACGTTTGTTGGAAATAATCTAGTTTTAGAAGATGCATACAAAGTTTGGAAGTAATCGAAGTCAAGACGGAGGAGAAATTCAAAGTCGAAGTTAGAAAACGAGTCAAAGTCGTAGTTGGAATCCGAGTCGCGGTCGTAAAAGATCCTGGGAGGTCGTAAGACCTTACAACAGTTGGTATCAGAGCCTCGGTGAACCATGGCGGAGGCTTCAAAGGTAAAGGAAAGCGTGTCGCTGCAGTACCCGATCCTCAGTTCGGACAATTACCCGATCTGGGCGATGAAGATGAAGGTCAACATGATCACACAGGGAGTCTGGGGTCCAGTTGAACCGAAAGAGAAAGACAAGGTCGTTGATGAACGACTAGACAAGATGGCTATGGCGGCGATCTATCAAGCCGTTCCCGATTCAATGATGCGACAATTGATTGGGAAGGAGACTGCTCGAGATGTCTGGACTACTCTGAAAACTATGCATGAAGGAGTAGATCGAGTGAAGGAAGTTCGACTTCAAACCTTAAGAAGTGAGTTTGAAGCCATGAAGATGGGGAAAAGTCAGACCGTGGAAGAGTTCTCTAGTCGATTCAACGAAGTCGTGAACGAGATCTACTGTTGTAAGGTCTTACGACCTCTCAGGATCTTTTACGACCGCGACTCGGATTCCAACTACGACTTTGACTCGTTTTCTAACTTCGACTTTGAATTTCTCCTCCGTCTTGACTTCGATTACTTCCAAACTTTGTATGCGTCTTCTAAAACTAGATTATTTCCAACATTCTCTCCCTAATCTTGTTTTAGTAACTTCCATCATGTCGACCTTCTTCCTTGATCACTTTGACGTTCTCCTACTTCTGCTTCTTCCTTGACCGGTCTTTCGGGTGGAGCACGCCGCCACGACCTTTGCTCGCCGTTTTCTTCCGCAACTCGTTCGCGCTTCCTCCACCAAGCAACTTGTTTCAGCGATGTGTGGCCTTGCTTTCGACCATCGTCCTTCACGCTGTGCTTTCTCCCGCCACCTCGGGATCCAAACTCTAGGTTTTTGACTGCCTTCTTTTGGTCTCGTGGGAGCTCCTCCTGAGCTTTTGATTTTCATGATTATACTTGCATCATGTGGTTTGCCCCGATCACTCATGCTCTCATTGCTTTGACCTCCCTTTGCGCCAGTTGCGCCTGGTACGACTTCACCTTGCTTCCCTCCATCTGCATGCGAGTAAGCACCTCTGTCTCGCTTGCTACGACTTCTGCTTGTGTGTGGTCGATGTCGACCACCGGGCCACCCTTCTTTCTCGGCTGCGGTTGCTACATGTGGTCTGTGTCGACCACTCGGGCCGATGCTTCGACCGCTCAGGCCGATCCTGGGACCTGTTCGTGCAGGTAGTCGTTCGAAAACGACTACTCGCGCACCCCTGGTTTGATGTGGTCGTATGATTTCTCGACCACCTCCAGTCTTCATTTGCCATGGTCGTGACACTTCCGACCACGTTCAATCACCGCTTGTCGTAGTCGATTGTCCTCTCGACCACGCCCAATCACTTCACCGACTTGTTCGTTACGACTTGAGCTTTTTTCGCGTCCGCCACGACTTGCTTTTCTCCGACTTGCTTGTTATGACTTCAGGTTGGCCTTCGACTACGATGAGATGAAGTCGTTCACATTCTGGTTCCTCCAGAACCCTTTGCATGCCATCTGGTTTCCAGATTTTCAATGGTAGCTTGTACAACCGATTTGCTGACTTTTGCACCTTCATTAGCAGTCGCTCTCTGTTGTCGAAAACTCTCAGGTAAACATCTTTGAGTTCGATTCGACAACCATCTTGATCGATTGTCCAAGACTTATGACATTGCTGCAAAGACTTGGTATGTAATACACATCTGACAGTGGTCTTTGACTTCCATCCTTGTACTTCAATAGGATTGTGCCTCTCCCTTTTATCTGAACGGTTGAGTCATCTCCAAACTTCACCTTACCGACCACCTTTTCATCCAACTTATGAAACAACGCTGTGTGCTGTCATGTGATTACTTGCTCCGTTGTCAAGATACCAATTTGTTGACTGGTCCCGAGTCTCCTCTCCTTCTTCATCAAACTAGGGAACACCTTCCCTTCATTTAAAAATACCATTATTGGTTCTTCAACATTGCAATGGGATAGTAGCAAAGTTGGTTCTGTATATTCTGAGGTTTGAGCTATGTTGACTTCTTCGACTTTCTTCTTGCTCCTGCATTTTGCAGCATAGTGTCCATACCTTTGCAATTGTGGCATTGTATGTGACTTCGACAATCATGACATAATGACCATACTTCTTGCAGGTATGGCACTGGATGTGGCTTCTGCATTCAGCAGCGTCATGACCGAATTTTTCACATTCAGAGCATTGAATATGAGACTTATCTTGAGATCTTCCACCTCGACCAGTTCCACGACCTTGCTGGCCATATGAGTCTGTCTGGTCCGGCTTGTATTGGTTCCTCGTGTCTTCTCTCACAAGCAAGGCTTGTTGATTGTAAGATCCTTGCCCTTCGTTGTCGGCTTGGTAACTCTTCAGGAGCTGCTCGTGTGCTTTGAGCGCTCCGGTTACCTCCTCAATCTTCATCTTCGAGAGGTCTTGCGAGTAAATAAGCGTGGTTACGACCGGAAGAAACTTCTCTGGTAGCACTCTCAAATACTTCTTCACCGCTACCTCATCTTTCAAGTCGTCGCCGAGAGATTTGATCTCGTTCACGACTTCGTTGAATCGACTAGAGAACTCTTCCACGGTCTGACTTTTCCCCATCTTCATGGCTTCAAACTCACTTCTTAAGGTTTGAAGTCGAACTTCCTTCACTCGATCTACTCCTTCATGCATAGTTTTCAGAGTAGTCCAGACATCTCGAGCAGTCTCCTTCCCAATCAATTGTCGCATCATTGAATCGGGAACGGCTTGATAGATCGCCGCCATAGCCATCTTGTCTAGTCGTTCATCAACGACCTTGTCTTTCTCTTTCGGTTCAATTGACCCCCGACTCCCTGTGCGATCATGTTGACCTTCATCTTCATCGCCCCGATCGGGTAATTGTCCGAACCGAGGATCGGGTACTTCCAGCGACACGCTTTCCTTTACCTTTGAAGCCTCCGCCATGGTTCACCGAGGCTCGATACCAACTGTTGTAAGGTCTTACGACCTCCCGGGATCTTTACGGCCGGTTAGAGTCGTTTCGACCAAATAAATTGTTTACGACGATTACGGATACTTCTCGCCGTTCAACGCTTCAATCTCTTCGATCTTTTTTCAACGTGGTCGTAAAGTTCTTGTAGCAACTTACGACCACTCTGCGATATCGAGTCTTGTCTTCCTCGGCGCTCTCCTTAATACCGTGATCGTAAATCTTTACGAACACGCAGTGATCTTGGCGATCACCGTTCACGTAGTCGAACACCCTTTCGACTATGTTCACTTCCTTCAACGTGATCGGTCGCTTCGTTCACGTCACGATCTTCTCGGTGTAGTCGCTGCTCCTTCACGACCACCTTCACCGTGGTCGTAGTCTTCCTGCGTGAGTCGAAACTGCGCTGCGAGAACTTTGCCGTGGTCGTAACTCCTCCGATCACGCTTGCGGTGATCGTGAGTCCTTCCGACCACGTCTTGCACAACCACACAACAAAACAATGCTTTGTGTAATTCCCTCTTTTGGTATTTTCTCAATGGCTTGGTACATAATACATGGCTCTAAGCCTCTTTTTATACGGCTGTTCTACTTTAACACGGGTTCTCAACCTACTCGACTCCGAGTCTCAAGTCGATGAGACTCGGATTCGGAGTAGGTTGAGAACCCGTGTTAAAGTAGAACAGCCGGGTATAAAAAGAGGCTTAGAGCCATGTATTATGTACCAAGCCATTGAGAAAATACCAAAAGAGGGAATTACACAAAGCATTGTTTTGTTGTGTGGTTGTGCAAGACGTGGTCGGAAGGACTCACGTCACCGCAAGCGTGATCGGAGGAGTTACGACCACGGCAAAGTTCTCGCAGCAGTTTCGACCACGCAGGAAGACTACGACCACGTGAAGGTGGTCGAAGCGAGCAGCGACTACACCGAGAAGATCAAGACGTGAACGGAAGCGACCGATCACGTTGAAGGAAGTGAACATAGTCGAAAGGGTGTTCGACTACGTGAACGGTGATCGCCAAGATCACCGCGTGTTCGTGAAGATTTACGATCACGGTATTAAGGAGAGCGGCCGAGGAAGAAAGACTCGATATCGCAGAGTGGTCGTAAGTTGCTACAGAACTTTACGACCACGCTGAAAAAAGATCGAAGAGATTGAAGCGGTTGAATGGCGAAGTATCCGAACTGGTCGTAAACAATTCTATTCGGTCGTAAACGACTCTAACCGGTCGTAAAAGATCCTGGGAGGTCGTAAGACCTTACAACAACGTTCCCATATAACACTGCTAGGAGATGGAGTCGATCGCGAACTCCTCTGAACGAATCATTCCAGGAACTGGTCGATGTGAATATACATTTGACTTCCTAAATTATTTTAGTGATAAGATATGTTTGTTCATTCATTTATAGATCGTAGCAGCATTAACCTTCCCTACAACATGCTGTTCAGCTGTGGTCACCAATGATTTTAAGGAATGTGCGAATTATGTCCAAGGTTCAGATCCGTGAAGTAGTTGTATTTGCTAGCTGGATTTTCATAGTGTTGTATGATTTGATGAAACGATAAGATAAACACTTAGCCATCACTTCTTTTTGCAAAACTAATTATGATTCTCCCCTGTTCTATAATACGAGCAGTACTGCAATGAAACAAATTTTGTTGGATTAGCACATAGTGAAAATCGTCTACTTCAGGTTTCAGATCGGGTAATTAACATTTTTCCCTCGTCACTTTTGAATATAACCACCTTTAAAGTGGGTGGAATTGAGGAGCCCCAGGAGCTCCCACATCCCTGATTTTGCTAAAAGGCCCTAAAATTTTCAAAATTGCACCGACGCCTCGACCAAACCAGCAGCTGAGGGTTTACACACATCTTTTTGCTCATGATTTTTTAGAATTCCTCTTGGGTCCTGCAAGCTCTGGTCGTCCGATCTCTCCAAGAGGCACATCCGGCCGTCCGCACATGCATTCTAGGCCTGGTGCCCTAGTTGTGCCATTCTCCTCTCTTGATCCTCTTGCAGAGGATGTCGCCTCTTCTCTCCGCTCGCACCTCGCTCCCCACCTCCCTTTCTCTCACCCTCGCCCTCCTCCTCTCACCCTCGCCATCATCTCGCCTCCTCTCTTTTGATCTCACTAAACCTAGCATGCCCCCTTCTTCTGTGCCACATTGATTCGACAACAACGAAAGTGGGATCGGGCGAGGGCGACGCCGATTCGACAACAAAGGAGGTGAGGTCAACCGACAACAAGGTGGATTAGCTATGGGGGAGGAGGATTGAATGGCGGTGAGGTCGAGGCATCATTGTCATCTCCTTTGCTACAGATCTGGCCTCTGCAACCACCGCTGCCATCGGCACATCCCTGTGTCTCTATTGCCCCCTCTCTGTGCCCCCTTGTCACTATCGTTGCACCCTCTTTTTGATAACTTCTCCCCTCTGCTTCATCGCCACCCTGACCCGCAACTCCTTCGCTTCGGTGTGATGCCACTTCACCGCTCCCCTCCCTTTGCCAATGCCACCACCTCTGCTCCACAGCGCTGCTACCTCCCGTTCATCATGCCAACCCTTGGATAGTGGCCTCGCTGGAGATCACGCCACCACCACTCAGGGCTCGGTGAATTTTCTGCTTTCTAACTTCTAATCCTTTCTTCTTCCCACCCTAATTGCAATTCTATAATGTTTAAAGTTTTGACCATGCGTGTGCTTGGTGCGCCACAACGCAGTTGACGCTGTTCACCGCTCCAACGACTATTATACCCCATTTATCTCTATACCATTTTCATTGGTAAGTGCCTACTTCTGTACCCAGCTATTTCTTCTATTGTCCAAATCTTAACGGAAATTCTGTGACCAGTGTGGTTTAGTGGTCAGTTGAGTGGCGGTGCAATTCTTCTATTGCAAACCGCAAGTGTGTTGATACTTCATTTTTTCCAGTCTAAATGGTCAATTTCATTTTTTTTTCTTGATTTAGGGAGATGTAGACAGCCAAAATTAGTATCGTGTTGATCTAATTTTTGAGGCATGTTGTGTTAGATCTTTTTCCTATGATTGTAGCTAGTGAAATCATTTCCTTTTTCCTGCTCGATCCTTGTGTATGTTTTTGTATTTCGAATACAATGAAAAGCATGTTTATGACTACTACGAGTGAAACATGTAGCTTTCAATGCTTCTGAAATCATAAAAAATAGAAGCATGGTTTTGAAAATGTTTGGGATTCACTAAGTTAAATCAAAGCAAATATCTAACCAGCATCTAACTGATGGCAAGCAAAGGTAAAGCAAATTGTATTAAGTCTTTAAAAAAAGGCATCTGAACTAATTAGTTATAGAAAGAAATTTCTCTGGAAGCACAAAGAAAATCTAAGAAAATTGAAATGATCACCGCATGATAAATCATATATGTGATAGCTGTTTTGGTTGGTCTTTCCATGTGTTGGGATATGGGTACGCTACACTAGCACAGATTAAAATTTTCTACCGCATAAACCAGGAAGCTATGCTAGTAAGAGATCATATATCGTCACCACTAGAAGCGCAATGCAGCGGAAGTAGAGTTAAAGTAGCTGATTCAACGAAGAGTGTGTCGGTGTAGTGGTAGTAGTCGATCATCCTCTGGCCAACCGTCTCCTCCTCATGATCAGCGCCACAGTCATAGAAGTGCCTCTACCGAGGTCCACACGTCTAGGGATGCAACACCGTGTGTCGGTGTGCTAGCACCAGCGCGCACGGCAGAGGTTATGAGAGGTGGCGGCTAGGGTTTTGACGGGTGTGTTTCAGGATCCCTCCCTCAGCCCCCGTACCTCTCCTTATATAGCCTCCAACTAGATCATTATCCGATACGAGTAGAGATTGTATCCTACTCGAAGGCTATCATCTGAACCCTTATCATTTCACCCCATTAAATGTGTGATCATATAGGTTCATGTATATTTGACCATAGGTCGAAAACTACTTTCCAGTTAATAAGTCAGTAGCGGTCCCTAGCAGGACATAACGACTCTCAAACATACATAATGATTATATTGGACAAACCTATATAGTGCTTATGTACTGATCCCTTTGTCTTATGATACCAGATCAAACTCAATACGAGAAGCGTGCCACCCTATGATAGCTCAATTTCTCACTCGAACCTGTAGTAGATTACTCAGTTGTGATTAACTCCTCAATCACATTCGGCATGGCTATACACTTTCTTAATCTAACCACATCGAGGGGCCCAGAGATATCTCTCCTGTTATATAGGAGGGGCAAATTCCATCATGATCATTCATATTCCTTCACATATTTAATAGCAAACCCAAAAACTATCTTAATGACCACCCAATCATGGAGTAGTGTTTGGTAAGCTCTAAGTAAACTATTACACATGTAGGAAACAATGATGATCTCAGGTCTAAGGATCCTACATATTCTATGTATGAGACCAACTGATGACACATAAGAATATAACAATTCCCACAGTGTCTCATGGTGGGTCAATCCAATATCATGTTCTCTAACTATATCCACATTATTGATTTGATATCTCATATCCATGATCCGTGAAACATAATCATCAATCAATATATGTGCTGATCTATAAATCATAATTGTCCCACATAATGATATAAAATCAGGGATAATTTAGAATAACATTAAAATCTCTACTCCTTAAAAGGAGGAGTTTAAGGTGATGGTCAATTCTACACATGTGGACCCCACATGTGTCCCATCCCACCCCAAAACCCGTTCGCTATCGCTGCCCCCGGCCCCCCCATCCCCCATTCCCGTGCGGCTGCCTCCCCCCGCACACCTCCGCCCTGCGGTCCTCCCCTCCCTCCTCCGCCGTCACGCCGACCTCGCCTCCTCCCCTCCCTTCGTCGCCGCGCCGCCCTCGCCTCCTCCGCTCCCTCCTCCGCCACCGCGCCGCCCGCGCCTCCTCCGCTCCCTCCTCCGCCACCGCGCCGCCCTCACCTCCTCCGCTCCCTCCTCCACCGCCGCGCCCGCCTCCTCCTCCTCCGCCTCACCACGTCCCCCGCGCCGCCGCGCTCCTCCGCGCCCCACCCTCCTCGCCAGCCCGCGCCCCGCCTCGGCCCCGCCTCGCGCGCGCATCCTCCTCCCGAACCGCCTCCCCTCCCGCCGCCCTCGCCTCCTCCCTCCCTTCGCCTCACCACGCCCCCCGCGCGCCGCCGCTCCTCCGCGCCCCACCCTCCTCGCTAGCCCGCGCCCGCCCTCACCCCCCCCCGCGCCGCCGCATCCTCCTCCCCGAACCGCCTCCCCCTCCCGACGACGAGCGGATCTGTTGTTCGACGCCCTCCCTCTCGCCGGCGGCAATGGCGACTCCCAACTCCAGCGGCATCCCCATCAAGGTCAGCGACTGGATGGGATGATTACCTTAAGGAGTAGCCTCTTATCAGATTATGATGGTTGATTAGCCAAAACAACTGGTCTTTTTTTTTGCGAAATATCTTAAACAACATATGATTTTGATTGGGTAGAACATGCTGATTTATGGGTCAATTTGTGAGTTTGATGTATGATTTGCGGATTGATTCGGTTATTAGCTGGCACATGACCTCCTTGCAGTGGATTAATGATATGACGCGCGCCCGATATTTGAATTGGTGTTTGGTACTTCAAATTTTGCTGATTTTATTGGGGATGTTGCTATTAACAGAATGGAGTAACAGAATGCTAGCTGAGGTAGAATGGAGTAACAGAATGTTAGATTCAAGTAATTTGTTCAAAATGCGATATTTTCTTGTGGGTCAGAGCTGGATAACTGATAACATCGGGGGCTCCACTAATACCTTTTCTGTTTTTATACAATCTGCTAAACACTTAAGTTTACTAAAAAAATTTATCCATGTGTTAAGTTTACTAACACAATTTTTATTTGTATTGCAGCGTTGCACTAATAACCTCCAAGAAAGGAAATTGGTTCCACCATATTGGCATGAATAATAGTATAAAGTATAAACAAAAAGACCCAAAATCTGTATGGGAAGTTCTAGAACTTCTCAGCTTGCATCTGCAAATATGTTGCTTGGGCTGTGAGTTGGTTTTATATACTGATACAAAATGAAGCAGAGGTTGATTACCATTGCCTTTATACAGGATAACTTTGTTCATAAATAGCGAGATAGATAAATGGCAGAGGAAAACACAGGTGACAACTGGTGCTGCTGCACTGAAAGGGAAGTTACACGCATTTAATCAGGTTGCCTGAATGCCTATCTAACAATTTTTAGTAACTTATTACACTTTAACATTGCTAAACCTACAACTTTTTCTCCATTGTATGAGATCAGAACATAAGTGATCAAGTATCTGGTTATATGAGAGATCCAAGCAGGATGATTAACAGGATGTACTTGAGGAAATCTATTGTTGGTATATTTGGGGAGGTATGTTAGATGCATCTACCAATCATGTTTCAGCACCGAATTAATGATAAATATGTAACTCTGGCCATTCATTTGTAGGATGCAGGAGAGCCTGGAACTACCAAGGAGGTTTGAGCGATACTATATTCTTCCCTTGAAGTCATCTCAAGCCTAGCTGCTTCTCCTTTGAACTATTCAAATTTTACGATATGCTGTTTATTGTAGCTCATTTCTCCCATTGAGATGAAAGTTCTTGTATATTACCTTATAGCCTTAGTTATCTACCCCAATGATTAAGTAAAGTGATATCTGGAATTTTTTTTGGTTACATAAGAAGAGAATATATATGGACTGCACTTCCTGGTCTCATGTGTTCACCTTGCTGTAAACCTAGGAGCACAATATGGAAGGTGATCCTGAACTTATTGACGATCACAATATGGAAGGTGATCCTGAACTTATTGACGATTCTGAGTTTTATCATCAACTTCTCAAGGAGTTTCTCGAGTCATGTGGTACAGGGTCATCTGGTTAGTTCAAATTTTTTTACAACTGCACTTACTGTTGCAAAGTATCTCTTTACATAAGTTTGCATGCTCACCCACACACTGAAGTTGAGAAAACTGTGAGTAGCCTTGGGAGTCACAGGCCATCTCTTTTGGATGACTTTTCACAGAGTAGACTATATTTTGCTAACCTTTATAAGGAACCTATATCTTTGTTCTTCCAGCATTGGAGCATCTATCAAATATGATTCTTCTATTTTTGCAGAGTCGGCATTTTGTGCTCTAAGAAAGCAGCAGCATAAAAAGAGAAAACTGGTTGATCGCCGTGCTTCGAAGAGCAGAAAGATAAGGTACCTCTGTGTGTGTGTGTGTAGTAATTGTGTTGTTTGCTGTTTTTGTGGTTCAGGTACCATGCTCATGAGAAGATTGCTAATTTCATGGCCCCAACACCTATGGTTCTTCCCCCAATGTCTTCGATATTGTTTGAGAATCTATTTGGAAACGACAACCAGAAATCCACCATAGTTTGATGATGATACTTTAATTTTGACATTAGGACGTGTAGCCTTTTTGTTTGCTTGATGTTGCTAGCAATCTTAAGATGTGAATTGAACGTTTTCGATGGGTCTCAATGTTGCTTGCGTTTAGCCTGGAAAATGCATATGTCGGTTCAGACTCAAGCTATTTGACACTTTTCAGGGCATTTTCTTTGTGAATGCAAGACATCGACTCTTAATATCAATGTTCAGTACTGAGGAATGAATCATGGAGGTTGCAAAGGAAAGATGATACGATCAATGTTCATTCTGCTTGCTTGCTACGATTATTACTCATTTGAAGTCAAGCCAATTAGTAAGTACAAAACAAAAGGTGGGGATGATCAGTCGCGCATATTTGGGATTGGTAGCCTACCAGCTAGGATAAGGGTTGTGTGCCCTGATATCTCTACTCCTTAAAAGGAGGAGTGGATGAGTAGCTCAATGACTTGATAGTGTGCTACACTGAGCGAGAGATCTTTAAAAAGTATTGATGATGATAAAATCATAAACCGCTTCCAAGGCATGAAGTTGCGTATAATGCATTTTCCCCGTGATTCAAATTTATCTTATAATTCAAATTAGGTTATTTGTGATATGTTTTATATGGTCTAAATTTTTATTGTCTTTCACAAGTTTCTATTATATCACTAATTTTCATATGTTTCATACACATGTGACTTATCACTAATCTGCACTCATGGTAGAATAATTATATATTCTTGAGTATGCGTTCCGTATTATTGACTTTCGAGGTACCTACTTTATATTTCTTTATTTTGCATTATTTGTCTCTAATTGTGTGTTTCTATATGAATTTGAAATTCTGTAAAAAGTAAAACACTATATTTATGTCAATTTAGTTTAGTCCGACAAAAGATTCAGCCTAGCCTCAATTTTATTCCTAGCTTCGCCACTGATCTATAGTGTTCTTGTTTGATAGACTAATTTTAGAGTATTTCTTTTGCTCTCTATCATTTTGCAATCAAACTTTAAATGTTACGATTATGTTTTAATCCGTAGCAACGCACGGGCATCCAACTAGTATAAATAAAGAGTTTGACGAACAAGTCACATACTTGTTGATCAATATGAAAGACATTTATTCAAGGGACAAAATAATATGTTATTCAAAATATCATAAATATAGAAGTGATACAATCATCTCTATGATTGCCTCTAGGGCATATCACTAACACCATGCTCTCGCCTCGATGGCTAAATCCCGCCTCACATTTGGGCTGTTTTTTATTTATGTGCAGGGATTTAGGATAGAGAGACAAGTATAGAATAAACTAATTTCTGATGGCTTAGAAGAGTCACCACAAGATCAAGGTGCATGTTGTTCCGAATTCTCTCTTTGGGGTATGCCAAAAAAATTCATCCTGTAGGTTCAAAGAAGGATTTTGCTATGTTCTAAGTGGTATGCATTGTAGAAACTTTTTATCAGCTACATGGTTTCGCTTTTCTTCATGTCTTTTCTTCATGTGTTGCTTATTTTTAGCTTTAGCCAATGCAAGGGGATAGAAAGTGATGGAGATGGTGCAAATATTAAAATATAATTACCATTCGCAAGGGCAAGCAATGCTCCTTTGCAAATTATGTAGATATTCTCCTAAGCAAGAGTTTGTTGTAGGTAAAAAACATTTAGATAGTTATTAATGTTAGGTAAATACCTGCCTATTCCCTATTGCCTTCAATAAATTTAGTTGGTGCTTACATGGATATATCTAAATAAGGAACAGAGTCCGGTAGTGTGTGCCGATACATAGATAGATTCTCTATTTTGCTGGTCAATACAAAAATGTTTATTCTTTGTTAATCTGGATGATATTGATCAGAAATGAAAATTCTCAAAATATTGCAGTTCACAAATAGGTTTTTTTTTACATGTTATGGATTGTTAGGTCTTATGTGTACAGAGTAAAGTAAGATGGTTGCAGATTCTAAGAAAAAGTGAGTTGGTTATAGTGGCACTCTCGCACGAGAATTTTATGATTAATATACTCAACGGACGAGCCTATTAGTATCATCATGCCCTCCATATATATCATCTGGGCTATTCCTCCCGACGCAGCGTAGCGCGCTACTCTGTCTAGTTACCTTGAAACTTGATCAGCTGAGCCACGTCACAAAATTATCGGCATAGGATTTTAGATTGGATATGTAAGATATGTGTTGTCCTTTCACCTTTTCTCCTCTCTGACCTAAACTTCCCCTTTTCTCCTTATATTTCATTCAATCATAATAAGAAATTATTTGACAACCGATACACCGTATCTTGCAAATTAGAGTTATCCTACCAAGTTCTCGATTGCTTCATAGTTAGTCAAGCTCAAGCTCTCATATGCATTCTCATATTCTGGTTATTTGTCATTTTACTTTCTCTATAGTCTAATTCAGGTGTTAACTCTACACATTAAATGAACACAATCTAAAAGTCAGTGTTACGTGATGGTTTATTGCTCCACCTTTTTATTTATTTTATAAATAAATTAAGAAACAGACACACGCACAGCCGTTACACAACCCGCACGCCCCTCACGCCAAGTACTGCATGCATTCATCTCCATATCCATATGCAAGTTTTTGTTGCTTTGCCACACTGGGGCAGCAGGGTCAATCCACGGAACGCAGCTTCTCTGTTCTTTTCTCCCTATTTTTCTCGTGTTTCTGTCGATGTGGTAAAGATCCAGAGTATTCTTCCTGTCTCTCTCATATTTTTTTGGTGCTCTGAATTTTCGTCACGTCGATGGGAACACGAGGAGAACAGGGAGAAAAAAAACAGGAGAGCTGCGTTGCAATCCACGAGCTTGGAATTTTCTACAACACATCACAAGACATGAAGTCCCCAGAGCTAGCTGCTTGCGATCGATCCAAACTAAATATATTAACAGGAAGAGGCCATCACTACCTAATCCTGACATACTGTGGATGATTTCCCTGATCACAGTTGACCTTCTCTCCTCCCAATGCCCAGGGGCCAGGTCCCGATCCCATCCTTATCTTTTAACGATTAATCCAGATTAGCTCACCTAGAATACCATCACGCTACATGACTAATTATCTCCTTTTCTAATGCCTGCGTGGACATTAAAAAAAATAAGCTTGTGTTCCCGGGGTAGAAATGTTTCGTTCGTCACATGCCACGACATACTATCCCATATTCCCCTCGTCTTGGCTCGATCAGCTGGTCGCTCAAAGATTCCGGAAAAAGTAATATTTTGGACTGTGGGGGAGAGAGGTGCTTGCAGAAATGGAGACTTTCAGGAGCCTTTCCAGGGGAGCCTTGTCTTGTCTAAGGTAATGGATCTTCTATGGCAGCTCATCGTTCGGCCAATCCATGAACTCAGGTCGGGCTGGTCGAAGGTGGTGATTTGTTGGATGTCTCGCACGAGCCTAGGATGCAAAAGTGAGATTGTGAGTCTATTTGGGAGAAACATATAAATATTAAGTGTTAGAGTTTAATCTTGTTTTTTAGACGTATTTGAGTTGTACATGTGTACGCATGATTGCCGTATACGTAGAAGTCTAGTCCGTTTGCGAGTTGGTTTCCGAGTCGAGTTTGTGTTTTCATATACAAATCTGAGTCTGTACACGTATACGCATTGTTGCCTTGTACGTATACGAGTTAAGGTCGTATTCAAGTCCCTATGTCCGTGTTCGAGTATGATTTGTTAGGCCATGTGTGCAGGCTATTTAAAGCCATGCAGAGCTTTGTAACGTGAAAAAAAGTGTGGTTAAGAAAAAGAGAAAAAGAGAGAAGAGAAGATGTCTGCTTGCGACTAGAAAAGCGAACTCGATTGATTGCGTTTTGTGCTATTTCGTTTGGCTTGGTGTTATCTCTCCAACAAGTTCTCACGAAGACAAGGTGAAGAGTAGAGACGCTGCACAACGAGAAGAACAACAGAAGACAGAGCTGCATTGAGTGGTTTATCACGTGAAAATCAGCGAGGATCAAGCAGGACCAACGGGTAATACGTAGAACGGACAAGGCGAATACCAGAATACCATAGTCTGAAGGAGGACGTGTGTTTCAAACGACGAGGCAACAGAGAAGAAATTTGGGACAATTGTAACAGTAAGTTTGATCCATCCGGGCCATCCATTGCGTACCATCAAACAGCTCATTGGAATTTCGTATTCGCTAGCTCGATGTATTATCGTGTGAACTTAAGCTTTTATTTAACCACTGTGCATTTTGAAAGTACAAATGAGAAATGACGATTAATCGAGCAACGTGATTGACACGGGCAAACCCTGCAAACACTCAATTAAATCGGATTTGGAATGAGGCGGAGCTCACTTAGAGCAACTCCAGCAGTAGTTCTCAAAACAGGGTCTCTACTTTTTATTTGAGAACTTTTTCTACTTTTGAGGGCTCTGTTTTTTGGGCTACACTCCAGCAGGAGCTCTCAAAATAGGACCCTTAAATTCATTCTTAGAGGGGATGATACATAGGACCCACCCTCATCCTCATCCTACTTTTGAGGGCCGAGGGGCAAAAAACTCACTCGGCCCCTACTTTTTATTTGAGGGCTTTCCCTATTTTTGAGGGCTCTGTTTTTTGGACTACACTCCAGCAATAGCCCTCAAAAGTAGGAGCTCCCTCCAGACCCCAGGAATAAGGGCTCGAGGGGGAGATTTGAGGGCCCCCTACTTTTGAGGGCTCAAGTAGGGGCTCTGCTGGAGTGAGTTTTTTGCCCCTCGGCTCTCAAAAGTAGAATAAAGGCTCAAGTAGGGATAGTTGCTCTTAGATCCTCACGAGATTGTTCCAAGTTGCGCATCGCAACTAGCTAAACGGTGTTTCTCAAGTGAAGTACTATCAACATTTCACCTAGCTAACACCTCAAACTGTCCCCACGGTGATTCATTTACGTGATTCGAGGAGTAAGACATGCTAATTTTATTACTCGATCTGATGTTAGTTCAAAGATCGAGATCCATGAGTACAATTGGCCGGGATGCAGTTGCAGGGCTTGAACCAAAATCTAGAGGGCCGATCCAATGGAGCGTAAGGAGGTCATTATAACATTAGGTCTGTTCTTTTAGATTATGATTTTTTATTTTTAACTATCGCTATGGCTTTTAGTTGTTTCTAAAAGAGTACAGAAAGACACTCATATATAATTTTGGTCAATCTAGATGGAGTTGTTATAGTGTCTATTATAATTAACTTGTAGATCTACCTTAAAAAGATACTCCGTTTAAAAGTTATATATATAGAAAAGTCAAAAGCTAAAAAAATATGCTCATTTACTAAGTGGTAAAAACTAGGCCATATGGACGCTGTAAAAGTGTGGAGTTTGCTTGACGAGGACACGGAAAAATTATGCCTATTTGCCACAACGCACCACACATTAAAATGTTATTATTTTGAAATTTAGGAAAGATAAAGAGCATTTAAAGTCCTATTTTAAAAGAACTTATTTAAAAATTTGTCCACCCAAACTTGATAGATCGACCATCGGCCATCTAGACTTTGTTTAAAAAATTGTTGGAAATATAGGACTTTTCGCTTGCCTTATTTCTCCTAAATTTTCAGGTAATGTTATTCTAATGTGCAATGATGTGTTTTAGCAAATTACCATAAATTATTGATTTTTTGGTGTAGTTAAGCAAACTAAGCGAGTGTCGCGATTGCGCGGCTAGTCCTACAATGCTTTATTTGTATTTTTGTATCCATTATAATGCAGTTCATAATTTGGATTTTTTATAATTTGACATGTTTTATGTGAAAATAGATTATGGGCATGTTAATATTTAATTCTACTTCTAACTTCCGTTTGGAGAAGTTAGAAACCAATATGAATATCAGGCTTTTTAAAATAGCTTTCCTACTTCTCTCGCTCCCGCTAAAAAAGGGGATAAGACAGAGGGTTACGGATGTATCATGCATCCCACTCCTCTCGTTCTTGTCTTGCACACGTATCTCTCTCTCACTTTCCCATCACTCACTCCCTCATTCTAAAAGATATTTCTTTCAATCACTACTATTTATTTTTCGTCAAAAACCATCAACTGCAACCAAAAGTCATAGTCATAGCCAATATGTACATACCGTATGTATAGGCACAGTGTTTGAGGGATATTGTTATTCCTTGTGGTCACAAAAATTTTTATTTCTGCAGAAAGAGTAGGATTAATTTTAGCTTGTAACTAATACTTCCATATTCTTTTTTCTAATTATATTGTGGTAAAAATAACGGTTAAACTCTTAATCTTATATTGACTACAAAGAAAAACATTATACTACTTCATACGTGTTTTATTATAATCTTTTATAAATATATATTTTTAATACCTAGATTTTAATACGATCATTTGCCTGTAGCCCGAACATAAGATTAGTTATCGACTCATTTGCAGCCATAGTCCTCGAGTGCATGCGTGCTTTGAATGGTATGTCATAGCTCAGCTTTCTGTTTTGCGGCGAGTTCAAGTAGAAACAAAACAGGAATTCTTCTCGGAGCCGGCTTCAAGACGTTGTATCTACATCTTGTTGAAACTGAACTTGAGTTATAATTTCCTTCCATACCTATTTGTGCTTGCTTCGTTTTCTTGTAGATTAGTCCTTGTGCATGATGTGTACTACTCTAGTTGCATGGCTTTTGGACTTCTTTCTCATGTATGAATTTTGCATGCTCCGCTCAAGTTAGCTTTAGTTTTTAGCTTCTTAATTTTTCTCTTTTTTTAGCATTTTTGGGTTTTCTTTTCCTCTTTATTCCTTTGTATTGTTTGTAACGACGTGACCATTTTTTCTTTTTTAAAATTTAATTACGCTAAAAAAACTTATAGCATGTATAGTACCAAAATAAGCTCTAAACAGTGCCATTTGAGTGGGACCTTAATTAACTCCACTTGATTAGTGCGATAGCCAACTAATCATACACCATCTTCATATTTGGTCTTGCAATGTTGGAGTCAAGCATTATAATCTGTATCGATATATCTGACCTTAGGGTATCTAGGTGCATATTGATATTCGTCATCACCCTATGTGATCCTAGCTATGATAAATCTGCACACATGCCTCTTGTAGTTCTATTTGTTCCTCGTTATTACACACCGCTGGTTCAATGTGTCGGCACCGCGCATCTTCTTGCTATCTATTTGTGTTCCTTACCATCTCTAGCACTTACGTTAGATCCCTAGCTAAAATTCCGTGCGATTGCAGCTAGGTGCTACAATACATATATTAATATTCGAAAGTAGAGTTGCATTCATTGTACAAAGGTCCCACAAATAAACAATGTAGATTCTTTTTTCTCTAGATTAAATAAAAAAATTAGATCTTTTTTGTAATTATTGTGGGAATTTCTAACCGAAAATACCTTTAGCCTCGCAAGATTTTACTGTGAGACTTAGTAATCAACAATTTCATATAGCTCAATCATAGAATACCTACTGACAAAAAACAAAATAATTAAAAGATAAAGATAAAAGAGAAGAGCACCATGCATGTTCGTGGCTCATGCATGACACATGAGAAGGCTACGTTACTTTTGTTTTTCTATCCACTACAATAAGAAGCTTAATATTAGACGGTATATCATAGATGATTTTTTAAAACCATCAGTGTTAAATATAAGCACGAACGGTTTTAGTTTAGAAACATCTGTGTTGCTGCCAGCGTCAAAAATCATCTTTGAAGAAATAATATCACAAACGGTTCATGGTGAGAACCGTTTTTAAAAGTATCACAAATGATTCTTACTAAGAGCTGTCTGTATATTGCTGAATATACAAACCGTCTATGATACATCACAGACGGTTTTAAATACAAACTGTCTATGGTAATGAAGTTATCACAGACAGTTTGTATTAAAAACCATCTATGATAATTCCACTATATTACCTGCACGTAGACCCGTTTGACCCTATATCTTAAATTCTAGATCTAACTGTTGCTTTGAGCTGAAGGCAGGGGCTTTGAGGCAGTGATTTGGTAAAAGGAGACTATTTGGCAAGAGTAATTATAGATTCATGCATTTCTTGACTACCTATGGTTAGTAATTTGTTCCTAATTGCATTATAATTTAAATCTACAGCTTTTGGTGAAAGAAGAATTGAAGATGGTTTAAATCGAGCTAGCTTGATCTAGAGAGAAGTTTATTTCCATCTAAAGATAAGTTTATTAACCATAGGTTTAGATCTAGAGAGAAGTTTAGTTACATCTAGTATGGTTTAGGGTTTAGTCATTTCATAGTTTATTTCTACTTAATTTAATTTAATTAGTTATTCTTGCTAAACTGTTAATTATATGCGTAACGTAGGGCCGAAGTTGGATGTACACTGGAAACCGTGTGAGTGAAGAGTACATTAATGGCGTGTTTGCTTTCATAAGAGCTGCCGAGGAAGATATGTTGGATAAGATGGTGGAATATATGTACTGTCCATGCATTGCCTGCGATAATCTAAAGATGTTTAAGAATCGAGCGCAGATTGAAACACACTTGATTCGAAGGGGTTTCAAAAAAGGGATGCACGTTGGACCAGTCATGGTGAAGAGAAGACTACACAGGAAGGTAGTAATAATGATATCACCGGTGAAGTCAATGATATGCCACCGGATGATGTCGATTATGGTTCTGATTCGTATATGCTGCATGATAACAATTTGGATCATATGCTTTGCGATGTGGAAGGGAACTATGATGAAAGAGAATATGTTAAATTTCAAGGCTTGATGGAGGACTCAGAGAAACCTTTGTTCACATGCTGCAAGTCAAAATACACAAGGTTGTCAGCCATACTTGAACTGTTGAAATTGAAGGTATGCAACAGTTATTCCGACAAGAGTTTCACGGCACTATTATGTCTTTTAGTGGACATACTTCTGGAGGAAAATGAGTTGCCCATAACAATGTACAAAGCCAGAAGGTTCTTTGTCCATTGGGAATGGAAGTAGAAAGAATACATGTATGTCCGAACAACTGTATCCTCTACCGTAAAGAGTATGCAAACATGCATGCATGTTCAGTGTGCAATGCCTCCCGATACAAGCGTAAGAATCAATCAGATGACAGCGAGGAAATAGAGGTGATGAGAGGACCACCTGTTAAGGTGGTATGATATCTTCCTGTAATTCACTGTTTGAAACATTTTTTGCGAAACCAAAGGAGGCAAAACTGCTGCATTGTCACTCGGAGAAGCGTAAAAACATCTGAAGAAGAGATCAATATTTTGGGACTTACCTTATTAGGAGCACCTAAAAGTTCGCCACTGCATCGATGTCATGCATGTAGAGAAGAACGTATGTGATAGCTTGATTGGTCTCTTATTGAATATTCATGATAAAACAAAGGATGGTGTCAACGCACGACTTGACTTGGTTGATATGGACATCAGGCCAGAGTTAGCACCGACAAAAGACCGATAAAGGATGAACTTACCTTCCCCCTACTTGTTACACTCTATCTAAGGCTAAGAGAGCTGAACTATGTCAGTGCTTGCATGGTGTGAAAGTTCCATCTGGTTATTCAGTCAACATGAAGAAACTTGTTTTGACGGAAGATTTGAAGTTAGTTTGCATTAAGTCGCATGATTGTCATGTGCTGATGATATAGATGTTTTCTATTGCAATTAGAAATATTTTGCCGATCACGGTCCGAGTGACAATCATAAGGCTGTGTTATTTTTTTAAACACAATTGCTTAGAAGATCATTGATCTCGAAGGACTAGATACTCTATAGGATGAGGTGGTGATGACTCTATGTCATCTTGAGATGTATTTCCCTCCATTGCTTTTCGATGTCATGGTCCATCTCATTATTCACATTGTGCAGGAGATAAAAATGTGTGGGCCCGTACTCCTACGTAGCATGTACCCATTCGAGAGGTTCATGGGAATTTTCAAGTCCTATGTTTGGAATCGATATCGGCCGGAGGGCAGCATCATCGAAAGTTATGCAACTGAAGTGGTCATGTGTGTCGATTATATGGCATAGATTGAACTGATAGGTGTACCTCGATGTCTCCATGAGGGGAGGCTCAAGGGTATCAAGACTATCGGAAGGAAAGCAATCGCTCCATGTCGGGACCCCGGATTTCCGAACCCAGACCCTCTGTGTATTACAGCACTAGTCCCAGATTAAAGCTAGTGCACACAGTCAAACAGAAATGATTACATAACCAACAACGCTTTATTACAATAATAGAGAGTACTGACCGAAAGGTCTCATTATTACAAATGAGGTTTCAAGACCTCGCACACACGAAACACAGCGGAAGCAAAAATAAATCCAGCGGAGACCCATCAATACGCCACAGGTAATTGACTGGGGAAGCGCGACCTAGTACTCCGGGAATCCTTCGTCGAATCCACCCGCGAAGTAGTCGTAGTCTCCCTCTTGAGCTTCGTATTCCTCTGAGTATTATTTTTGAGTGCAGCATGTGAGTACATAATGTACTCCGCAAGTCTTGGGAAAAAATGCAATAGATGCAAGGCTTAACAAAGGAGGGTTATATGGTTATTTTGCACGAAGCAATATTTTAGTTTAAATACTATTAAGTAATTTCGAAGGCACTAATTTACTAAAGTAATTGTTTTAACAGAAACTACCATTAATTTTATAGCGAAGGTTCTATCCACCAACACCAGTTGACAAATTCTAACTGATCAAGACTTCGGGTTACGACCACCCACACTGGCTCCAACCGCCAGGGCAACATCCGAGAGTTCCCTCCACTCTCGGAATACCAAAACTTTGTTTTAAAATGAAAACCAAAGATCTACCATGTGAATGCATTCCTTGCCCTCCCTTGACCGTGGGCACGGCTATTCGAATAGTTTGACACTCTGCAGAGGTTGTACAACTTTACTCCCAAGAGATAAATTATCTTAATAGTCACCACGCTTCCTTTGGCATGAGAAACAGATAAAATATCACAAAGCCTTTTCCTCACTCTAGTCTAGCTAGACACCACCCGCTGAGGTTTCACCGCAGAAGGGTTCCATCCACCCAGTCCGAAGCCCCCTCTTGCGCCATATGAGTACAGTACATCCCTGTCCCTCACTGTGAATAACCAGTAAATCCCTGGCACCCACGTTCCATTGGTGGCACCTAAACTAGACTATTGTAAGTTAATCAGCTAGGTCGTACCCATATAGACTTGGGGTTGCACGATAATGCTCAGTCTGGACAATCACAAGCGTCGGTCCTTAATTGACTAGGACGGAACATACACTTTACAAGATCTCGTGCTTTCCGCACCAAACCAAACCAACCATCCGCCCCAGTCTAAACCAACATTTACATTTTATTTATTTTTAAAAGAACAGTGGCAACACCAGTCACCACTTACTTCTAAATACAACTATCAATTGAATGAAATATGATTTCCCATTCCCAAGTTAAATGGCATGACTAAGCATTTTACTACCGTTCTAGTATTACCAATGAATTATATAATTCTCATTATTGAGCCAAAGGTGATCCTAGGGTTACAAAGGTACATGGTATTCAATTTGAATTGAGGGCATAACAATGATTGGAGTAACTATCTTGCTAAAACAAAATTAAGATTCTATGCAAATAGCGATGCACATAACTTTAAAATAATTTAAAACATTTCACAAACATAGGTTCAAAATGATCAAAGGAGACTTTCCTTCCTGCACGCTCTCTGGGTCTTCTTGCTGCGGAGTGGAGAGATCTTCGACAACGGTGGAATCTACGCGCGAAAAGACGAAGCAAACAAAATAAATAAATACAAACAAAATCCAAATAAAATTCAAAAATTCAAATAGAGGGCATATTTGGATAGATTATGATTTTAGAGGAATTTAGAAATTTGAACGGCTCAATTCGGAGTTAAAATGAATAAGTTATGCTTATTTAAAGATCCCAATTTAAATAAATTCATAAATTGTTAAATTTCTGACAGGTGGGGCCCAATTGTAGAATTTATATTTTATTCTTTTTCTTTTATGGTTTTCTCTGAGTCTATGACAGGTGGGACCCACTTGACAGTGAGCCCACTGCGTTCGGTCTCTGACATGTGGGACCCTCCGCCGCTGACCGCATAAAGCCGCCGGTCACCGGCAGTGGGACCCATCAGGCTCTGGGCCCATATGTCAGTGGCCAGCGCAGACAGGTGGGGCCCAGACGCTAGTGGCCAGCGCAGACGGTGGCCGCTGACGAGTGGGGCCTGGCTGTCAGTGCGAGAATTAAAAGAAATGGCTCAACCTCAGCGTGCGGAGCCGGGGCTCGAATGCGCGCCGAGGGAGCCAAGGCAGGGGGGAAGAGTAACGGTGCTAGCCAACCGGTCGCTCGGGTGTTTCTTACCCTTATAGGGCAGTTATACCTTTTGAGGTATCTACCGGAGGGGTTCGGGCAGAAGCGGACGGAGGCTACGGCAAGGGGTGGCCGAAGGGGTTCGGGTGCTCCGGTGCGGTGGCATTCCGGTGGCGGGGAGGCTCGGCCGAGGGGTCGGGGGTGGTTGACGGCGCACGGGGAAGACGACGGTGGTGGCGGCGAGGCGAGGCGCTGCCCGAGGCGGCAGCGATTCCTCGCCGGGCTTGATGGCTGCGGCGGCGAGTAAGGCGCACGGCGCGAGAGCGAGGAGGGGCTCGGGAGAAGCGGGCGAGGGTGGAGGGAGGAGGTGCGGTGAGAGAGGAGGCTGAGGTGGCTTTTTATAGGGGCGGAGGACAGGCGCGGCAATTGCTCGCCAGTGATGGTGGCCGGAAAAAGGAAGGGAGAGGGGAGGGAAGGAAAGAGGGGGCGCGGAAGGAAAGGGGGCGCAACATTAGGGGGATTTGGTCGCGCGGGTTTCCAAACTGGAGAGGAGGCGGGGAAGGGCCGGATTGGGCGCGGATACGGTCGGCCGGAGCAAAGAAGGAAAGGGGGAGAGAGAAAAGGAAGGTGGTGTGAGGAAGGGAAAGGCCCTGACAGGCTGGGCCCAGGCGGCAGCGGGAGCGGGGTGCAGGCGACTGACGGGCGGGGCCCGTGGGGCAGTGAGAGGAGAGAGGAAGCGGGGTGCGGACGGCGGGATGGGTCGGCGCGGGCGGCGTGGCGCGCATCGGGCCAGCCAGGTGGCAGCCCGAGAGGAGGGGAAGGCGGGGTGAAGCGGGTGACGCGGCTGGCATCTAACCGTCCACGTGGGGGCCAGAGGGTGGAGGGGAGATTTAAATTTTTATTTCTGTTTTTAAGATTTTCAGAAATGCTCAGTTAATTAATTAAGCCTCAGAAAAATATGAAAATACCTCCAAAAATTCCAGAAAAATCCACAGAAGCTCCTGGAGATATTTTGTACTTAATAAAATTATTTTCAACTAATGTTAGTATTTAATTTTCATACTTTAAAATACTTTTTAAATTTTAAAAATAGATTTTAAACTCCAAAAAATTCAGAAAACCAAACAAAAGCCAAATAAAATCCAAATACTTTAAAATATTTAATTTGAAATTAAATTTTTTATAAATAGAATTTTTGGGATGTTACACTCCAGGTATGGATGCGTTTGGTCAAGCCCATTTCACAGTCTTGCAATACATGACTGAAGTATCCCCATATATCGACCAGCACAAGGATGTGCTTTGGCAACAGAATCCAGAGCGATTGGATGTTTGGATCACGAGACAACACAGCAGTCGATTCAACCAATGGTTGAAGGAGCGACTCGCTAGGAGCTCGTCAAGTGATATGCTAACATGGTTAGCAAAAGGGCCAATATTTATAGTTGTGATATGGCAAGTGTTGTGGTTACAGACCAAATAGAGAGAGAGTGTGGTAGTGGAGAGTTAGGTGAGTGAATGGCTTGGGGTTTCTCCCCATGGCCCGTGCCGTATATATATATCCACATGGGGAGTGCTTTTATAACTATACCCTTACATCTGAGTATTCCCCTCAGGGGGACTCATGTCATTGTACATGTCCCATTTCGGGCCTTACATTCCTCTAACAGGCCTACTGGGCTTAGGTGGGGGCCACCCCTATAACAGGAGCCTCTCATGGTGAAGGGCTTCACGGGTTGAAGCCATGTTGCCGAGCCCTTTGGCCCCCTCCGTCCCTGCGGCCTGTGAGCTTTCCCAACATCCGTCGAAGCCTTACTACTCGGTGTGGTGTCTGCCCCTTCCCCAGAAAAGCGGGGCACGCGGTGGGGGCTGTTGCGGCGTCTGCCCGCCTACCGGCGCGCGCCTCGCTGGCATTGAGCGGTTGTGCTTGTCTCTCATGGGCAGTTGGACCGCCGGGTACCCATCGACTGCGATTCCGTCGATTGGCATGCCGCCGGTTGACCTTCCGCCAGCCTGGTGACTCCTCACCGGGTGAGCACGGTGTAAATCTACGTGTCGCGCGGTTCCTTGCTCACCCCTGGTTACTCATCTTATACCTGCACGCGGTTATCTTCTCACATGCAGGCCAACTATTATTCATCCGCGTTTGATGATTGCGTCTACTGACGCTAATGTCAGCGAGCGCTAACGAATAATAGATGGCCAACTTATGGGAATACATCACAGCTTGCTGTAGAAATCTTGGACGTCCACAGGGTCCTGCTCGCGCACTGCGCTTTCGTATGGAAATGGCAAGGCTTGACCTGCTCTCGTAGACAGAAATGCTTGAGTGCCTCTACGTTATCTGATTGCACCCACCGGCGTTACCATCAGGGAATGTTGATGTACTGAAGCTTTTCTGTTTACAAGAACATGTCAAAACCGGCCACAAAGCTGGGACGTCGCGGGACCTCTGATTCGTGGGGGCTAGGGGCCGAAAGGCCGGCCTGTACCCCACGGCTCAAGGTTGGCGGTTGAGTGCCTTAGTCGAGGTAGACGCGCGAGCGCTCCGTCCCCTACCCTTCGAAGTGGTGGCGCGAGCCGCGCCTTAGTCGGCGAGACGGCGGCGCGCCCGTCCCTTAGGTCGACGCCAGGGCCGGAGCCCAAATTGGTGCAGGGGGCCAAGGTGGAGCCGGAGTCAGAGTTGGAGCGGGGCATACTCGCGCCCAAACCGCCCAGCGGTCCGGCAGTGTCTTCATTGTCGTTATTTCGCGCGCGATCACGTGGTGGGGTGGCATGTCTTGGGATCGGGGCGACTTCCGGCGTCTTCGCAGCGGTGTCCCTTCGCATGGGTGCGACCAGAGTTGGGGGCGGGCTCGCATCGGGCGAAACTCGTTTGGACTATTGCGGTTGATGGGCCGAAGAACCACGCCGACACGCGCCGGAAGCTGTGTCGGGTCATGCGACCTGCATTTATTCCCTACGCTAGCCGACACGCGGTGGGACGCGAGTGGCGCGTCGTGCGGTGACAGGACTCTGTACGACCACAGTCATGTGTTGGCTACGTGTGCCCACGCGACGCTTCAGCTTCGCACGTGGGGGGATGAGCGGTTGCCCTTCGCCGTTTGCGCTTACCGATGGTGGGAGGCGAGGGGTCTTTAAATACCCGGTGTGGTATTGCGTCTGTGCCTCCTCTACACGCTTTCTGGTTGTTCACGCCGCCTCCTGCATTTGCTTGTCCTGTTCCTGCGCTCCTTTTTGCCGTCGAGTTCCCTGTAGACGTCGATGGCGACTTGCGACGAGCGTGCTCAGTGGGCGGCTACGCCGTGCGCCGGCGGTCCTCGCTGCTTGAGGTGAAATACGCGCTCGAGGAGCGCGATCCGGCGGCGGCAGACAAGTGGTGGGCGGCGAAGAAGAGTCAGGGTCCGTACTCCGGCGAGTTGGGCCGCACGCTCGTGACGGAGGACACGATCCGGTCACTGTTGCGGGAGGGGAGGCTATCGGACCGCGAAGCGGTGCGGCTGCCCGCCGATGATGAGACGGAGCCGCGCCCTAAGAAGTCGGAGGCGATCGTCTTCGTCGCCTACTTCGAAGCCGAACTTCGCATCCCGTCCGCAGCAATTGTTGGGGACGTGCTGCGGACCTTCAAGCTGGAGTTGTCACAACTGACTACGAACGAGGTGGCTTGTCTTGCCGTGTATAGCTGGGCCCTGCGCTCGGAAGCGTGTTGGCCCAGCGCCTCGTTGTTCGCATATCTGCATGAAGCTCGGTGCCAACCGAAGGAGCGGAAGGGCGGGACGCTGTCGAAGTTTGGCAGTGTCAACTTCGTTCTGCGGGCGTCATGTGGAAGGCTCTTCCCTGCGAACTCAACCCGAGGGAAATGGGAGTCCAACTAGACGAGGCGGTGGTTCTATCACCGTGTGGCGAGTGGTAGCGGCCTTGAGTGCACCGACGGGCCGATTGCATTCAAGACCACGCCCGGCTTAACACTTGACCAGGAAGATAGGCGGAGGGCGCGAAGACTTGTGGGGGTCACCGCCCGCTTCAATATGCGCGACCTCGCCGAGGAGTACATAATGCACGGTGCGACGCCACTCGCCCGCGATTGGCACTTCACGGCCGGGGAACGTCGGGATGATAACGTTCACCCATCCGTTTGCTCGCTGCCCACGCCGACTGGTCTTGGTAAGCCTCGACCGTGCCCTCCCCTCCGTTCTTACGTTTTGCATGGCGTGTAACTGTGCTTTCTGCCCCGTGTAGGGACTCGCCTGGAGGATGCAGAGCGCGTCGCGCGCGTGTTCCTTGGGCCATACACTACCAGAGAGCACGGGCAGCGCGCAGCTGCAACTGCGAAGGCGGGATTGGGGCGGATAAACCGCGTGTGCGAGGCCTTAGGGCTTCCCGTGCCGGATCGCACCCCGCCGGACGCGCAACATCAGGACGAAAGCAACATCCCGCAAGAGGACCCGGACCCCTGCGACCACGCCCTGTACGGCGGTTGCCGCTGCTCTTGCCGGCGCGGCGAGCCCGGAATCGGATTCGGCAAAGTACGCCGACTCAAACTTGGAGGGCGCGGGTACTGAGGGCGAAGGCGCCAGGGGCGGGGTGCGCACCGCGGAGGTCTCGTCGCCTGCGACAGTCGCCGAGGCGGAGGTGGTGCTGGCTGGTGGCACCGGTGCGAAGTCCACGTCTGCGGCCATGGTCGTGGCGGGGCTGCCCTCCGCGGGAGCATGTGGAGCGCAGTCTTTGCCAACAGCGACGGCCGAGGCGGAGGTGCCCCCCACAGAGGTCGTGAGGCCGAAGCCCCCGGCCGCTGTCGTTGTAGCTGTGGAGACCCCTTCGGCGGATATTGTTGCCGTAGAGGCTCCTTTTGTAACGGTTACCGAGGTGGGACCTTCCCCTCAAGCGAAGCGGCCACGCCTGCAGTCCCCCCTTCAGTGGACTTCGCGAGGGTTCGCCGTGGCGACCGGTGTTGGGAGCTTGTGGGACTTCGCTTCGTGCACCGAGGTTCCTCTACCCCGCGCCCTCCCGGCCCCTCGGGCCATAGTGACCGTGGCGCAGGATCGGTTGGTGCTAGGTCCCGACTCGGAGGTCCCCCAGCCTCGCGAGTCAGCGCCGTCCGTTGGGGCCGAAGTCGTTGCAGCCCCGCCCGGGGCTAGGGAGGCGTCTCCGCGAAGTCCCCCATCCGCCATCGAGGGTAGGCTATGACGGCATTCCTTCAGCACAATTTTTTCGCGCCTTGTGACAAACGTATACTTCCTCTTGCAGCAGCACTTATCCCGGAGGAGGAGCCATTCCTTGAGCGCGGGGGTCCTGGCGCTGGCAACACAGATGTCGTGCGCTCGAGCCCGGCGGACTTCATCCCTCCGTCGGATGGGCTGAGGGCATGGCGCGGGATTGCGGACGACGTGGCTGTTAGCATCGGCCAACAGGCGTTGCAGACCTACGGGTCAGGGCGCCTTGGAGATGCATTGGAAGTGTCGGGAGTGAGGGTAAGTGTCTGTCCTTTGGACCACTTGCAGCCGTTTGGCGCTTGCTAACTCCTGCACCGCGCAGACACTCGTGTTGGCCCAAGCCCTACGAGCTGCTCACGTTCGCGAGGAAGGAGAGCTACAGAGTAGGCTGCAGGCCGCCGAAGGGGAGCTGCAGGGAGCTACCGGGGGGTGCTCTGCCCAGGATGCTCGTATACGCCGCCTGGAAGCGGAGTGCGCGGAGATGAAGACGTGCACCGAGGAGCTGCTGCGGAGCGGGACGGTCTACTGCAACAAGTCGCTGCGTTGGAGAGGGAAAACAGGGAGTTGCTGCCTCTCTGGCGGAGCGGGATCGGACCTTGGGCGACGCTTCGGTAGCAGCTTGGGACGCTATGTTGGCCCTGGAAGACACCCTCAAGGGGTTTATCGCCGAAGTGCCGGTGCGCTCCTTCGGGCCCGAGGACCTGTCGCGATCGCTTCGGTGGATCGGAGACGCGGCCGACATTGCACGCGGTGCCGCGACGACCTTTGACAACCACTGCGCCAACGTGGCGTCGTGCCTGGTATGCGCGCTCCTGCGACTCCGCGGCTGTGAGCATGTCGCCGGGCTAGCCGATCCTCGACTGGAGATGCCCGCCGGAGGCGGGGTAATGTTCGGTGCCGTGCGCGCCGCTCGCCGCGCCGTGAAGTTCTTCCATGAGCGGATATGGGAGTACTGCGGGGAGGCTGCGGCCATGGTCGAACTGCGGAATAACCTACATGGCGAGGGAAACCTTGGCCAGTTTCTGGACGAGGTCCCGCGGCGTGACGACGATGGCGCTGCGGCCCCGGACGACGCTGTGAACCCACAGGTGTGAAGGCAGGTTGTCGCGTGTTGGCGTGCATTGTAACCGATGGTGTTTCTTTTTTTTAATAAAGTATGAAGTTGCTTCGCTGCTGTGCTGATCCTTGCCGCCTTGTTGCGAGCAGTTACACGGCCAGGGCCGGCTGCTAATTTCCGACCTTGCGACCCGTCGGCGTCTTCGGCACTGGCGAAGGGCTGAGGAAGCGCTGGATTTTTGGGCGGGTCGGGCGTCTTCGAGCGAAGCCTCGGCACGGACGCGTGTTAAGGATGAGCCTGTCGATTAGCTGCCTCGTGCGCCGGGGGTGTTTGTACGCCTTTGTAATTCGCCTTTGCAAGCGTCGTTAACAAATGCAAAGAGTAATCTTGGTTGGAACTTGCGAAGTGCGTCTCCGCCCCTCTGGCTACGCTGTCCCATCGCGAACTCGGAGGGTTACCGCATTCGCCCGTACACGACGATTTGCGCCTCGTAGGGTAGGGTGGTCGAGAGGCGGCGGAGCTGGCGCCTTAGTGGAAGTAGTGGCGCGAGCGCTCCGTCCCCTACCCTTCGAAGTGGTGGCAGCGGAGCTGGCTCCTTAGTCAAAGAAGACGCGCGAGCGCTCCGTCCCCTACCCTTCGAAGTGGTGGCAGCGGAGCTGGCGCCTTAGTCGAAGTAGACGCGCGAGCGCTCCGTCCCCTACCCTTCGAAGTGGTGGCAGCGGAGCTGGCGCCTTAGTCGAAGTAGACGCGCGAGCGCTCCGTCCCCTACTCTTCGAAGTGGTGGCAGCGGAGCTGGCACCTTAGTTGAAGTAGACGCGCGGGCGCTTCATCCCCTAGGATTGCGCAAGGATAGTCTCTGGTGCCTTCCGCCCGCAGGTGCGCTCGCGCGGGAGCTAGCCGCTGGTGCGTCACCTTGGTACTTCACGGGATGCGCATGGGAGTGGGCTCCCATGGTGCACTTTGCACTCCATAGAGTACGCTGGGATAGCCTCCGCGTCTCTTTTATACCCCACGCCCTATTTATACTCGGGAGAGTACGCACAGGAGCAACGCCCATGCGTGCGCAGGGTTTGCGTCTTGTTTATACTCCGTAGAGTGCGCAGCGATAGCATCCGCGTCTTTTTTGTACTCCGGAGAGTGCGCGGGATCGACATCCGCGTCTTACTTATACTCCGGAGAGTGCGCGGGATAGCATCCGCGTCTTTTTTGTACTCCGGAGAGTGCGCGGGATCAACATCCGCGTCTTATTTGTACTCCAAAGAGTGTGCAAGATCGACATCCATGTCTTATTTATACTTTGAAGAGTACGCACAGGAGCAACGCCCATGCGTGTGCGGGGTTCGCGTCTTGTTTATACTCCGTAGAGTGCGCAGGGATAGCATCCGCGTCTTTTTTATACTCCAGAGAGTGCGTGCGGAGGCAAACCTCAACGCTACGTCTTATTTAGAGTCCGTGGACTGCGCACGGAGGCAAGCCTCTGCGTGTTGCGGGCGGTGAGGTGCGTGCGGAGGCGGACCTCAACGCTACGTCTTATTTATACTCCGTAGAGTGCGTGCGGAGGTGTCCCTCCACTCGTCTTTGTTTATACTCATACCCGTGTCTTTGACGGAGAGTGCGTGCGCGGACGCGTGTCTTTGTTTATACTCATGCCCATGTCTTTGAGAGAGAGTGCGCGCGCGGACGCGTGTCTTTGTTTATACTCATGCCCGTGTCTTTGACAGAGAGTGCGCGCGCGGACGCGTGTCTTTGTTTATACACATGCCCGTGTCTTTGACGGAGAGTGCGCGCGCGGACGCGTGTCTTTGTTTATACTCATACTCGTGTCTTTGACGGAGAGTGCGCGCGCGAACGCGTATCTTTGTTGCAAGAAACAAGGAGAATTTGTGCAAACAGTGAACTTTATTAAATTCCCGTTTGCGCAGGTGAGCAATTACAAAAAAGGGGAGATATCGACCACTAACCGCTATTAGGGACGGGCGACACGACGAGCGCTGTTGCCGGGCAACTTTGTGCACGAGGAGCGCGAGACGCTCTCCGGGGGCGCCCGGGGGCTCCGCATCTGCACACCCGGCCTAGGTGCCTTGGCGAGCTGCGTGACATGGACCCCTGGCGCCAAGCTCTATGCGCCGAGCCATGTCCTGGTCGCCATGGGCGATGATGATGGCCCGCGGTCCGGGAAGCTTCATGCAAAGGAAGCCGTAGTGCGGAACTGCCCCGAGAGTATTTAGGAGCGGCCGCCCCAATATGGCGTTGTAGGGGTATGCAATGTCGACCACGTCGAAGATGGCACTTTCGCTCCTCACGTTGTCGTTTTGGCTGGAGGAGACTTGGAGGCATATCTGGCCCAAAGCGCGCAAAGGTTGCCCTCCAAAGCCTTGCAACGGGATGCCTGAAGGGCCCAACCGACTCCGAGGGATCCCCATCTGGTCGAAGGCGCGGCGAACAGGATATTCGCGGAGCTTCCACCATCGACCAGGACGCGCCTGACCTCGCATCCTGCTACGAGGAACCGAACGACCAGAGGGTCTTGGTGGGGAAACTCCACGCCCTCAGCGTCAGCGGGCGTGAATGTGACTTCGTATTGTGCCCACTTCGGCGGTGCCTGCGTTGGGTATGCTGCGACGTGGTGCAGCCTCCTCACGTAGGCCTTCCGTTGCCGCGCCAAGGCGAACTCGAACGAGAAGCCTCCGGAAATGACGTTTATGATCCTGCGCTGTGCTCCTTCCGGGGCTTGTAACTGCAGGAGGCCCTCCCGAGGTTGTTGCACATGTGCCTGAATTCATAGGAGGCCTTCCTGGGGCTGCATTCCTTGGTCCTAGGGGTGTTGGACGTGGGCCATGACGGGCGCACGTGCCTCCGGGTTTTTGTCCCTGGCGACGCTCTGCCGGAGTGCTGTGATAGTGGCGCAAGCACGCGTGTCATGGTTGCCTCGGCCATGGATTTTGCACCACTGCCCGTGGTGTTGATCGCTGTACTCTTCGCGGGTTCTGTCGTCGCGACCCCGGCCACGCCCCCGGCCCCGGCCTCGGTGCCCTCTGCCTCCGCGACCTGCGGAGGCATTATCTTCGGAGCCGCCCTCGATGTCAAAGACGTAACGAGGTTTCCTGGACTTGCGTTGGTCGCACTTGGGCCTATTGCCTGACGAGTCATTGTGTTGGGGGTCTTTGCGTTCGGAGGCACCCTTCGGCTGCTCCTGCTTGTGTTTACCTTTCGAGGAGCCCTACTTCGGTGAGCCTTCGCTCTCTGCCGAGCCTTCCGCCTTGTTGGTGTCGGAGTCATCGTCGTGTCGCCACCGCGCGTCCTCTTTCGCCCTGGCGTACTCTTCCATCTTGTCGAAGAGCTTCGCGACCGTCTTAATGGGCTTGCACGCGTTGTACTCAGCCATCGGTCCCGGTTGAAGGCCTTGTATTGCTGCGTTGATGACGGTTGTTTCGTTGACATCCTTGACCTGGCAACGTACTTTCGCGAAGCGCTTGAAGTAATCCCGGAGCCTCTCCTCAGGTTTTTGCTTGACTGCGAAGAGCTGGTCCGCATCGACACGCTCAACGTAGTTTCCTTGGAAGTTGTTGTAGAGTCGATCGCGGATCTGTTCCCACACGTAGATGGACTGTGGTTCAATGGTGAAGAACCAAGACAGCGCCACCCCTTGTAACGCGAGAGGGAGTCCTTTTGCCTTCGTGGTGTCGTCTCCGCCAGCGGCTTCGATAGCGGTCTCATACACGCGCATGAATTCTCGAAGGTCGGAGTCGCCCTTGTACGCCTCGATGATGCTCGGGAACATGAAGTCCTCAGGCCATGCCACCTACTGTAGGCCCGCGGAGAGCGGGACTACGGGTCTACGCGCCGTAATGGGACGCGACTAGACGTAGGGGCGTCGCGGCTATCCGCCCTCTCCGGAGCGGGTTCGGATGCCACCGCTCAGGGGCGTGTTGGCTCCGAGCCTCTTGCATGTCTTGCACAGCTCTGCGGAGGTCTGTTAGTTCCCGCTGAAACGCGCTGAGGTCCGCCAGCAGGGCAGCCTCCACCGCGGACGTGGCTGGGGCCGTCGGTGCGCCCGGCGGTACGACTGGCACAGCGGTGACCATGGCCTACGCGCCCAGGCTGCCCGCCGGTTGTCCTGGAGGACCCTAGAGCCGGTGACGAGGTCCGCGTCACCGCTGGGACCATTCACCGCTTCTGCGCCGGGTGGGAAAGTGGATGCGCCTGCGTTGCGATCGCCGGGGTTGGTCGTCGGGGCGGTGTTGGCGGGGTCTGGCGGCGTGGTGACGTTGGCGAGGTCGGGCGTTGTGTCGCTAGTGGTGGGGTTATTCGTCGCGGCGGTGGCGGGGTTGGGCGTTGCGGCGGTGGCGGGGTTGGGCGTCACGTCGGTGGCGAGGTTGGGCGTCGCGTCGTGAACGTCGGTGTTTACGGTCGTCACACCTGCACCGCCACCCGTACCTGCAGCTGCTAAAGCCGAAGCCCTAGTGTTGACGCGAGACTTCGCCGCTTCCGCCTTCTTCTTCTTCGCCGCCGACGGTGAAGCTTTCTTTGGTGCCATCCTCCTTCGGATCTGGAAGCTTGCTCTTGTCCTCCCCACGGACGGCGCCAACTGTTGTGGTTACAGACCAAACAGAGAGAGAGTGTGTGGTAGTGGAGAGTTAGGTGAGTGAATGGCTTGGGGTTTCTCCCTATGGCCTGTGCCGTATGTATATATCCACATGGGGAGTGCTTTTACAACTATACCCTTACATCTGAGTATTCCCCTCAGGGGGACTCATGTCATTGTACATGTCCCATTTCGGGCCTTACATTCCTCTAACAGGCCTGCTGGGCTTAGGTGGGGGCCACCCCTACAATAGCGAGGATATGACATAAATGGGTATACATTCTATATATAGGCTCAGGATATAAAGAGCACTAACCAAAATAGCGGTGTCCGCATAGATGCGTTCAGTACCGATGGGTTGAGGAACTCCTACTATGGGTTCATAGAGGAGATTTGGGAGCTCGACTACATACTTTTCAACATCCCCTTGTTTCGGTGCTTTGGGTCCATCTCCCACAAGTGAAGGTCGATAGGTACGTGTCACTACCGTTGACCTAAAACGTGTCGGATACAAAGACGAACCATTCGTACTAGCTAACTAAGTTGTTCAAGTTTTCTATGTAACCAACTAGGCAAATAAGGAGCACTACATAGTTATTTATGGAAAAAAAAGGATTGTCGGAGTTGAGAATGTAGTGGACGAGAAAGAATATATACAATCAATTTGATGAGTTGCCTCCTTTCAGAAACAGCATAAGGGTAGAGGAAGAGCGTGACGAAAGTGGCTACATACGTATCAATCATCATGAAGGGCTAATTTTTAAAGAAAGTAAGAAAGTGGAATAATGAATGAAATGTTTATGTGTCATACGTTCTATATTTGCATTTGTATATGTGTATGAGAATGTGTGATGTATGTGTGAATTTGCATATATGTGTGTAATAATGTGTGATATATTTGTGAATTTGCATTTATGTATATAATAATGTGTGATATATATATATATATATATATATATATATATATATATATATATATATATATATATATATATATATATATATATATATATATATATATATATATATATATATATATATATATATGAATTTTCATTTATGTATATGAGAATGTGTGATGGCTGTGAGGATCATCACAGACGGTTTTTATTTAGAACCGTCTGTGACAATTACTATCAAAGATATTTCTATTTCAGAACCATCTGTGATACTTAATTATCACAGATGGTTTTTATTTAGAACCGTCTGTGATTATTCCCCTATATATTGCGCTCTAGGGTTTTCACCACTGTACTAACGCTACACCCGAGCTCTCCTCCACCGAGCGCGTCGCCTCCCCCAAGCATGCCGCCTCCCCGAGCACGCCGCTTCCTCGAGGGCGCCTCCTCCCTTGAGCGCACCACCTGCCCGAGCACGCGGCCTCCTGAAGGGCGCATCCTCCCCCGAGTGCGCCACCTCCCCAAGCACGCCGCCTCCTCGAGCGCGCTGCCTTTCCCGAGCCCGCTGCCTCCCTGAGCACTCCTCCTCCCCCCGAGATCTCCTCCTCCCCCGAGCACACCGCCTCCCCGAGTGCACCGCCTCCCCTGAGCACTCCTCCTTCCTTTAGCTCTCCTCCTCCCCCGAGCACGCCACCTCCCTGAGCTGCACAGTGAGCCTTACTTTATATTCTTGATTGTCAACTGGCAATGAGAGAACTATTGCATGATAGATTGTGGCTTTTTGATTGCTCAATGAGGACATTTATCAAGATTGAAATCTCAGTGACAATCTAGGATTATTCCGCTAGTTTGAATTCACATTTGCTAGTTGTATATATACTTCTGTGTAGTTGGTAGCTTTGTCAATAGCTAGTCCTTACTCTCCTGCTCAGTATTGCTTACTGCTGTCCTTCGGCTTTGTCGAATATATGTTGGTTCTGCATGCTCTTAACATTCATACTACACTAAGGTAATATTCAATTGGATAATCTAGTAGATTTTTTGAGGAATTGTCACTGTGATCATTGAAATATTGACAAGAGTGGAAGAAGGCCAAGTTTAGAACTTGTGCAACTCCTCACCTGAGAGCAAAAACACACTTGTTAATCTTTGTATTATACAGATTTTTTATGCCTACTTTTATATAATATTCATCATATTGTCGTATGTTAATGACCTGAATAGTTTATATGTTTCGAGAGGTAATACATACATATTCATGTCATTTTCACATTGCTCAATTCTATTATCTTTAATTTGAAGATGCCATCCACTCATTCTTCAACATCGTCACCGGATGCGTGTGATGCACTGTCCTCTGGAAAATCCCAAAAAGAAAGAGGACTATCGAAAAAGCCCAGGGGCCAATTTACCATCATGGAGGTCGATCCATCTGAGACCCCTCTCAATCCTCACAGTGCAGTGTCCGCATTCTAGAGAATAGTTGGAATAGTTGCACAGGAATGGATTGAGATCACGTTCGATACGCGGAAGAAGGTGACCGAAGCTCGAAAAAGTGAGCTACTGAAGGAGGTTTTTCGATCATTCGAGATCCCGGAAGAACACCAGGCCTCCATGCGATGACATATATTGCTAGCGGTGTGCAAAGCATGGAAGAACTTCAAGAGCCTGCTTGTCAAGCAACATGTGGAGAAGGATCTGACACCCTTCCACAAGTATCCATTCCTGGAACCACAATGGGAAGAGTTTGTGCAGATAAAGACGCAGATAATTTTAGGAGTGGAAGTGCGGCGCACAAGGCCCTTTAGGCAAAAAACATGCACCCACACAGACTCAGCACCGCTGGGTATGCAGGTAAAATCCGCAGGCAATCCTTCGAGACACTGCCCCGCCATTCGCTGGGATCCCTAATGAACGCACTCGAAAGTGGATAAGAGCAAGGTCATCTACCGTGTCATCTAGGGCCATCTCTTTTCGAAACCTCATAGATGAGGAAGTGTCCCACCGCTTGGTAAGATATCGAACTATTTAGTTTGTAATTACTCCATAACTTCATAGGAAGTGAAATGATATGCCAGGCTCTTGCAGGAAGTGCTGAGTATAGAATCTTTCGAAGGCTCATTCCAGGCAGTCAAGGAGAGAGATATACTCTCCACGGCCCTAGAAAACAAAGAGTACCAGGGTCGCATGAGAGGCCTTGGTCTTTATGTTCCTTGAAAACATGGTTTCTCAGAGGACTTCGAAGCGTACTGGAGTAGGAAGAGAGCTAAAGCCGAGCGCGAGGCACGGCTATGAGAGGACTTTACAGCATCCCTTAGAGATGAGATGCAAAGGTATTTCAAAGATCAGATGAAAAGATACGACATCTTAGAAAATGTTGTATCGGAAGCCCCCACCGCTCCTGTGGTAAGCAGCCTCTCCAATCGTCGGAGTAGCTACGCATCCAATCCTACCTCGGAGAGCAACCACTGATTTCCTATTGATAACATCCTAGTAATAATTATTATCTCTAAAATTCTCGATCCACTGATAGACCTGTTGGAGTAGCTAATTTTGTATCATTATGTAGGTGGATACGAAGTGCAAGCTCCAAGTAAGATATGTCTCTGTTGTCCTGTGGGCTGCTTGGAGCCAGGCGTATCCATCCGGGCCTGGGGCCTTCGTGCACGTGTATCTCTAGCGCCAGGTTTTGCAAAAGTGAATGTGGACAGATTTCATGCCAATTGCGACGTCGTCCCACTGCAGATACCTCCAAACGATGAGGTCGTGACTCTTGGGCAAGCCATTGAAACATTCATCCAGTGGCCCAAGGGGGACATCTACCTGGAGGCTCCTGCACCGGTGCTAAGTCCACTCGAGCTATCTGCACCAGTGCCAAGTCCATAAGAGCTATCTGCATTGGTGCCAATTCCACAAGAGCGATCCGCACCAAAGCTACCTGCATTGGGGCTAAGTCCACTGGGTCTATCCACACCAGAACTACCTATACAGACGTAGCAAGGGCAATGTGCAACTACATCTCATGCCCGATTGACTACTGTGAAGTTGATCTACAGCCAAGGCGGTAAGGGCAAACTGAAGAAGACTGATCATAAGATGCCCTATTTGTTGTTGGCCCAAAAATTCGTGCTAGGCAAGCCATTGTTTATCCTGAAAGAGTGTGTCCTAACCTTAGAATTGGCTTGCCAGAGATTGCATGCATGGTACATGGAACATGCCAACAAGCCGGAGGAACAACGACGCTTGGGTTTCACTATCAAGTTCATGCCGGATCATATTCAGCATAGTATTCACGACTGTGTCTTCACAGTGACTTTCGAGAACTTATTCAATTTTTACACACTCAACGCCCTCGACGCTTCACTCATTTGATGCTGGACACTGTAAGTGTGTACAATCACGATCTACGTTCATGTAATATCGATAAATGTCATATATAACTCATTGCTTGTGTGTATATATATATAGATACATGGTGACTAAAGCTAGAATAAATAAATCATCGATTGGTTTTCTCAACCCACACTTGGTCACCATGGATACCATCAACGAGGATGCATCATTCGTCGAGAATTACATCGCGAATGCATTGGAGGCTTACCACAACAAGGATTTCATACTTATGCCCTACAATCAAGTGTAAGTGCTGCACTAGTGGCTATACTTGTTAATTTGTACTTATAAGCAACACTAACTTAGGTTTAATGACTATGACATACCTGTGGAGGTTCCACTAGATTTTAATTATAATTATACCAAAACGGAACAAGGTAATATACCTTGATTCCCTAAAGAGGACCAAAACCGTCTTTACAGTTATCCAATAATTAATCGACAGATAAACACATTTCCTCTACGGATAACTCTATTGTAGCCTTTCATTCCCAATGACTAAGGCTATGTTCTTGGAATCACGTAGGTCGTTTGCTACGTACATTGCAAAGGTGTGGAAATCCAAAAGGATGAACGCCCTGTGACACGGTCTACATTTCTTAGTATTCACATGTACACATTAATTCTACATAACACTTCATAGTAATGCCTGTCCAATTAACAAATTCTATTTTTGCAGTGCCACCAGCAGTTGCTGGGCAACACCTGTGGCTTCTATGTTTTCCACAACATTCAACTGCTCGTCAATTCTGCGAAGATCAATATTGATCCTCAGGTTAATTTATCAATCTTGCGATAATTATTTCATACTTATCAATTTACATATGTATACACGACATTGATCTTCTTACGGACAGGTTCTATCCATCCCTACAACTCTGTTGGAACAGCGCGACCTCTCAAAGATTCAAGGACATAAAAGAAGATGGAGAATTTCACAATATATAACAAATTTCACTGGGTGATTGAGCTTAATTGTTCATGTGTATATTTGTTTATGCATGGATAATTTATTTTATTTCTGTTAATTGATTTGTGGAATGGGTGTTCTTGTTTCCGAAATGAATGAATGTGAATTAGATGTATTATACTGTTTTTATCTGCTAGTTTGTTTCAGAGGGCATGGCTAGCATTTCCTGAGGCTAGCCAGCAAATAGAAATAGATTTAGGAATAAAAAAGATTATCACAGACGGTTATTAACTCGTAACCGTCTGTGATTGTTGACTATCACAGACAGTTTTTAATAGAAACCATTTGTGATATATTGATATTAATATATCACAGAGGTTTGTAGTTGAAACCATCTATGATAATTAATATTTCACAGATAGTTTCTATTAAAAACCGTCTATGATAGTCTTCATCACAGACGGTTCGAAAGACGTCTGTTATGACCTCGTATTATTACTGACCCATAAACTCAGGCGGCTCTCGAAATCGTCTGTGATGGCGTTTTTGAACCGTCTGTGATGACCTTTTGTGTAGTAGTGGTCCATGGTTTGGACATAGGTGGCCCATCGATCTAATTCCTTATTCTTCTCTATTATTAGTTTTTAAATTTCAAAGTAATATATCTAAAAGTAAAAACAGCCGATGGTTGTTGTAGTTATGCTTTAATTAGGTCCACATGATAAAGGTCAAAATATTTTGCTTTTTTGTGATAATTTTTCTTTTAGCTAGCATCTATCGGTTATGATTTGCTAAATATAATTATGGTCTACCAAATTAAAGGTCTGATACTTTTCTTTTCCTTATAATTTTTTAATTTCTATTGTTTTTTATTAAAGCTTTCGAGCATGAATCATTAGTTTTTAATATATATTAGATAACACACTTTTACGATGTCCTATAAACAATTTAATGTGCCTAAAAACTAGGTTGTTCTCAATTAGGAAACTGTTCAGGGAAGAGAGACCCATGCAAGAGCACGACCCTTGGCCCTAAAGAGGCTCTGCCTCTGCTGAGATGTGAGGTATATGACATTTTGTAAAAGATAAATCATAATATTTTTCTTTTTTAGTGGATGATATAATATGCAGTTCCCCTGTATTTTCTAGACAAAAAAGACCATAAATTGGTTGACCTATGTGGCCATCAAGCAATTTGTTCATCATTGTTGCCCGAGTTGTGCTTCCTCCTGTCCAATTTGCTTGTCGTTTCTTTGCACATATAACAAGAAAAGGGTTAATGCTTTAATTAGTTTTTTTCAGGTTGCCCCTATTGATTACATACTCGTATATCTCTTACACAAATATAGATAAGCACACTACTACAGAAAGGCTAATAGTAGACGCCAAATCACAGACAGTTTTGTGAAACCGTCTGTAATGTAAACTATTACAGACAGTTTTAATTTGAAGGCCGTCTGTGGTATTTGTGGCGGGAAAAAGGAGTATCACAGACGGTTATTACTGCTGAACCGTCTGTGATACTGGAATATCACAGACGGTTTTTATTAAAAACCGTCTGTGATATTCTGGGATTATCACAGACGGTTTATTATTAAACACCGTCTGTGTTGTGTTGACTATCACAGACGGTTGTTGTTAAGAACCGTCTGAGAATGTTCACAGACGATTTTTAACAAGAACCGTCTGTGATGTCCCTTTGTCTGTCATATTCTAGATCAGAGGTTAATATATAAGTACACATTGCTTCTAATAACTTAACTAAAGAACTACTGAGACAAGAGATCACAAATTAAAGGCAAATTTATTAATTTCAATTAGAGGCAAATTTATTACAAAAGTCGCATTGTAAAGAGTTTCCCAGTTGTATTCTTTTGGGCTTGTGCGCTTCTTCTTCGACTTGGGGACTTGGAGGATCACCGCTAAATTCTCGAACGCCGTTAAGATTGCCCTTGTCCTCGGCACTTCCTCCTCGGCTGGGCAAATGATCAGCGACATCCATAATGTCGTAGAGGATAGCATGATAAGATTCCTCGAAATGCCGTATTTGCTTGATTGGCAAGGCTATCCATCGATCTCTGTGCAGCGTGCGAGCTTTTCCACTTTGTGCACATTGTGGAGAAGAACCGGGGTGAGGGCTGTTTCCCTTTCTTGCGCGGCGAGGCGCCTTCGTCGACGGTGGAGGATCGAGTCAAGGCGACGGATGCAAGAAAGTCGGGAAGGAGAGCGGGGGGTGCGGAGAAGCTGCTCTAGATGCAAATTGCTGGCCGCCTGTGTAAAGTTCCGGCCGAACAATTCTTGATGAACAGATGAGAGGAAGGAGATGATCACAAGAACAGTAGAAGCCATGTTGTATTGTATATTGTATTGTACGTACGTAGAAGAGATCTGGATTAGGAGCGCATATTTAACCTTTAGCATAGACGGTTCATATACCCCAACATTAATGATATAGACGCTTCGTATAACGATCGAGAGATGTTAATTAGACGATCGAAACACAAAGCGTTCTGGCATCGAAACACGCGCGAAGCGTTCTGGTGTGAAGCTTATGACAGACGGTTTTTTTATAAAAAACCGTCTGTGATAATATTTATCACAGACGGTTTTAATAAAAAAACCGTCTATGATAAGCTGGTTTTGTCAAACCATCTCTGATGAGCACTATTACAGACGGTTGTAATTTGGAGGCCGTCAGTGGTATTTGTGGCGGGAAAATGGATTATCACAGACGGTTATTATTGATGAACCGTCTGTGATACTTTTGTATCACTGATGGTCTGTATAAAAACCGTCTGTGATAATGGCTAAGGCATTTATTGCGCTGTTCAGACTGCATCTGTCTTCATTTCGATCCAGATCTAGTCACTGCTGCGCACTTTTTCACTCGGGAGGAAGCTAGGCGATTTGAGGCCAGTTAATTTGGTGGGAAGAGGCAGAGATTGAGCTTTGAAAGATTCAGACTTTCCTGGTTGCTCTACATATGGTTAGTAATGAAATTTATTTTTTCTTTAATTGCATTACAATTTAGGTCTAAGTAATCCATGAGTGGTTATTGAAGATGGTTAATTTGCAAAATTGTTGGTTATATAATAGCTGTTGTGTTTGTAATATGAATTGAGCTAGCAAATTAAGTCTCAATATAATAAATGTGGCCGGTATATATGTAGTTATAATTAGTTAATCTAGATTTTAATACTAAGTTGTTATATATATACGACCGTAGGACCGAAAATTTGGATGTATGCATGAGCCGTGTGAGTGAAGAGTACATTAATGGCGTTTACGCTTTTATAAGAGCTGCCGAGGAGGATATGTTGAATAAGGGGTGGAATATATGTCTGTCCATGCATCGATTGCGAGAATTTGAAGATGTTTAGAACCGAGGGCAAATTGAATCGCACTTGATTGGAGGGTTTCAAAAAGGATTATACGTGTTGGACCAGTCATGGCGAAGTGAATGATCATATGCCGCGGATGACATCGCGGTGAAGTGAATGATATGCCCCGGATGACATCGCCGATGAACCGAATGACATGCGCCGGTGATGTCGATTGTGGCTCGGATTCGGATAGGTTGCACGATGATAATCTGGAGCAGATGCTTCGCGATGTAGAAGAGAACTATGATGAGAGAGAGTATGTTAAATTCCATGGCTTGATGGAGGACTCAGAGAAACATTTGTACACGGGCTGCAAGTACACGAGGTTGTCGGCCGTGCTTGAACTGTTGAAATTGAAGGCAAGCAACGGTTGGTCCGACAAGAGTTTCACGGCGCTGCTAGGTCTTTTCGCGGACATGCTTCCGGAGGGAAATGAGTTGCCTAAAACCACGTATAAAGCCAAGAAGGTTCTTTGTCCATTGGGAATTGAAGTAGAAAGAATACATGCATGCCCGAACGACTGTATCCTCTACCGTAAAGAGTATGCAAACTGCATGTATGTTTGGTGTGCAACGCATCCCGATACAAACGTAACAATCAATCAGATGATGGCGAGGGAACAGAGGCGAAGAAAGGACCTCCTGCTAAGGTGACATGGTATTTCCCTATAATTCTCCGTTTGAAAAGGTTTTTTGCAAATCCAAAGGAGGCAAAACTGCTGCGTTGGCACTCGGAGGAGCGCAAGAAGGATGGAATGATAAGACACCTTGCTGATTCCGCGCAGTGGAGAAACATCGATAGGAGTTTTGCGAGTTCGGTGCAGAACCAAGGAATATAAGATTTGGGTGATGCGGATGGAATGAATCCTTTGATAGCATGAGCGGCCGACATAGCACATGGCCCGTGACTCTCTGCATCTATAATCTTCCTCCTTGGTTGTGTATGAAGCGAAAGTACATTTTGCTGTCGATACTTATCCAAGGGCCAAAACAACCTGAGAATGATATTGATGTGTTCCTAGCACCGTTGGTGGAAGATCTAAAAGTACTATGGAACGAAGGGGTACAGGTATAGGATGCAACAAACGAGAGAATTTCACTCTGCGCTCCTTATTGTTCTGCACCATAAATGATTATCCTGCCCTTGGTAACCTATCGGGCCATAGTACAAAAGGTGTCAAAGCTTGTATTCACTGTTTAGATGGTACCGAGAGTGTGTGGCTAAGACACTCACGCAAAACCGTCTACATGCGTCACCGCCGGTTCCTTCGGAGGGCTCACCCATACCGCAAGATGAAGAAACAATTTGACGGAGAGAAGGAAGACGGTTCAGCTCCAAGGCATTTAAGGGGGCACGAGGTTTATGATATGGTTAAGGATTTAGATGTTGTTCTCGGAAAGGGACGTAAATTGAGGGCTCATGAGAAGAACACACGGAAGAAGAGATCAATATTTTGGGACTTACCTTATTGGGAGTACCTAGATGTTAAACCTTTGCATCGGCGATGCACGTAGAAAAGAATGTGTGCGGCGGCTTGATTGGTCTCTTCTCGAGCATCCGTGATAAAACAAGGGCGGTGTCAACGCGCGGCTTGACTTGGTGACATGGACATCGGGTAGGAGTTAGCACCGACAAGCAGCGATAATGGGCGAAAGTACCTTCCCCTGCGTGTTACACTCTGTCCAAGGTGAGAAAACAGAAGCGTGCGGTGCTTGCATGGTGTCAAAGTTCCGTCGGTTACTCCGACAACGTGAAGAAACTTGTTTCGATGCAAGATTTGAAGTTAAATGGCATGAAGTCTCATGATTGTCATGTCTTGATGACCGGATGCTCCCTATTGCAATTAGAAATATTTTGCGATCAAAGTCAGAGACAATCATGAGGCTATGTTATTTCTTTAACACAATTGCTCAGAAGGTCATCGATCCCAAAGGACTAGATGCTCTGCAGGACGAGGTGGTGACGACTCTATGTCACCTTGAAATGTATTTCCTTCCTTCGTTTTTCGATATCATGGTCCATCTCATTGTTCACGTTGTGTGGGAGATAAAAATGTATGGGCCCGTATTCCTACGTAGCATGTACCCATTTGAGAGGTTCATGGGAATTCTCAAGTCCTACGTACGGAATCGTTCTCGGCCGGAGGGCAGCATCGTCGAAGGTTATGCAAGCGAAGAGATCATTGAGTTTTGTGTCGATTATATGGCTCAGATTCAACCGATAGGTGTCCCTCAATCTCGTCATGAGGGGAGGTTGAAGGGTCTCGGAACTATCGGAAGGAAAGCAATCACTCCAGATATGGACACATATACTCAAGCCCATTTCACGGTGTTGCAACACATGACTGAAGTGGCGCCTTATGTGGACCAGCACAAGGGTGTGCTTGACAATGAATCCGGAGCGGCCGGATGTTTGGATCATGAAGCAACACAACCGTCGGTTCAACCAATGGTTGAAGGAGCAAATCGCTAGGAGCTCGCCGAGTGAGACGCTCACATGGTTGGCAAAAGGGCCGACATTTACAGTTGTGACATGGCAAGGATATGACATAAATGGGTACACATTCTATACGCGATCTCGGGATGTCAAGAGCACTAACGAGCAGCGGTGTCGCATAGATGCATTCGATACCGATGGGTTGAGAAACTTCGTACTATGGCTTCATAGAAGAGATTTGGGAGCTCGACTATGTGGTTTTCAAGATCCCCTTATTTCGCTGCCGTTGGGTGCATCTCCGCGGTGAAGGTTGACAAATGCGGTGTCACGACCGTGGACCTCCAACGTGTCGGGTACAAACACGAACCATTCGTACTCGCCAATCAAGTTGTTCAAGTTTTCTATGTAACCGACCGGCAAATAAGAAACACCATGTAGTTCTTCATGGAAAAAGGAGAATTGTCGGAGTGGAGAATGTAGTGGGCGAGGAGGAATACAATTAATTTGACGAGTTACCTCCTTTTGGAAATGGCATAAGGTCGACGATGAACAACGTGTGAAACTAGTTACGCACGCATTGATCATGATGAAGGGCTAATTTTTAAAGGAAATAAGCAAGTACAATAAGAATGTATATGTGAAAATGTGTGACAATTTTGAGATGTATATGTGAAAATGTGTGATGTAGTCAATTTTGAGATGTATATGTGAAAATGTGTGACAATTTTGAGATGTATATGTGAAAATGTGTGATGTAGTCAATTTTTAGCTGTATATGTGAAAATGTGTGATGTAGTCAATTTTAAGATGTATATGTTCCAATGTATATGTGTGATGTATTTGAGAATGACAAAATGTATCAAGAAATACACTGTGTGAATGCAGCTGGTTGGTGTTGTATATGAATGCAGCTGTTTGGTGGTTGATATGAATGCAGCTGTGTAGTTATTGGTGTTGTCTTAATTGCAACAGCCGGCAAAGGCTTATCACAGACGGTTCTAAACTTAGAACCGTGCGTGATAATAAACTATCACGAGCGGTTCTAAGTTTAGAACCGTCGTGATAATAAACTATCCTGAGCGGTTCTAAGTTTAGAACCGTCTGTGATAACCTGACGGTTCTAAGTTTAGAACCGGCTGTGATAACCTCTATCTGAGCGGTTCTAAGTTTAGAACCGTCAGCGATAGTTATCCTGAGCGGTTGTAAGTTTAGAACCGTGCGTGATAATCTCCTACATATACCCTCTCGCTAGGGTTTTCCGTGTGCGCTGCAGTTATTCGATTAGATCTAAATCTCGAGCCCGTCGTCGCCGCCGCCTCCCCGAGCCTGTCGCCTCCTCCTCCTCCGTCGCCGCCTCCTCCTCCTCCGTCGTCGTGGCCGCCTCCTCATCCTCCGTCGCCGCCTTCTCCTCCTGCGTCGCCGCCTCCTCCTCCTCCTCCGCCGTCCCTAAGGTCACCAAAACCCTAAGGTCATCAAATCCCTCCCCGAGCTTCATGCTTACTGTTAGTGTTTAGGGTTGATGCTTGATGCTTCATACTGTTATGGTTAGTTGCTTAGTACATATTTAGGGTTGATGCTTCATGCTTACTGTTAGTGTTTAGGGTTGATGCTTGATGCTTCATACTGTTATGGTTAGTTGCTTAGTACATATTTAGGGTTGATGCTTCATGCTTACTGTTAGTGTTTAGGGTTGATGGTTGATGCTTCATACTGTTATGGTTAGTTGCTTAGTACATATTTAGGGTTGATGCTTCATGCTTACTGTTAGTGTTTAGGGTTGATGCTTGATGCTTGGTACATATTACATTGGTACATTGTTTACTGCAGTAGCTTAGTTTAATTTGCTATTTGGTACATACTACATTGGTACATTGTTTACTGCAGTTGCTTAGTTTACATTGGTACATATTACATTGCTTGTTGTGTTAGTATATAGTATATAGTACATAGTATATAGTATAGGCACATAACCCCTCTCTGTCTACATCACCCCTCCCTTCTCCCCCTTCCCTCTACTCCTCTCCTCTCTTCCTAACATTGAGCATCATGTTTCACTTTTCTTGCTTCTTCATCTTATCTTCCTAACACATTCTAGTGTATCCGGATAAAGAAATCTAGCGATTATTGCAAAAGATACATTGACCATTTGGGTGGAAAGAAATACATTGTGTCGTCAGGCTCATGACTGCCAATTCGAAGCATAGCATAGCATCCGAGGCACATCAGAGGCTGCGGTGTGTCTTGAAGAATGCCAAGAGCTGGTCTTCAGATGTGGCATTCCTCAAACTACAAATTATGAATCTTATTCTCATAACCCATCTGAAGACCAGCTCTTGGCATTCCTCAAGACACAGCAGCAGGCCTCGGATGTGCCTCGGATGCTATGCTATGCTTGAATTGGCGATCATGCTTTGACAAACAGTTGATCTTTCCACCCAAATGCTCCATGTATCTAGACAAAAAACAGCAAATGAAGCAAGTCACATACTATAGTGTTCCCGTTCAATGAACCGGATATACTAGTTTGTATCATTTGCTTCATAGACCTTTGTTTAGGGACTTTGCTATTTGGTTTATAGTATTAGCAACTGAAGTAGGTGCTAGGATAGGCAACATGTCACCCGCGCATTCTTCATAGAACTTTGTTTAGAGACCTTGTAGTAATAGTATTACAAAATGCAAGGCAATTTTAGTATAAAAGTTCAAAAAAAAAGAAATTCACAGATTCTTCGGTGAGCAGCCAACATAGCCGACTTCTTTGGTGAGCGACTATCTATCTGCTTCTTCCCACTCCTTCCTCAAAAAGCAGTTAACGCATTCCGAACCATGGTCGGAGTAGTTGCACGAGAACGAATTGAGATCACATACAATTCGTGGAAGAACGTGCCTAACACTCGGAAACGTGAGCTGTGGACCGAAATTTTGGTATCGTTCGAGTTCCCAGAAGAACACCTGGATGCTGTGCAACAACAAACCTACAAAGCGGTGTGCAAAGCATGGAAGAACTTCAAGAGCACACTTGTCAGGAAATACGTGGAGACGGACGAAACGCCTGTTCATAAATACCCATTCCTGGAACCACAATGGGAAGAGTTCAAGGCGATGAAAATGACCGAAGATTTCAAAAGTACAAGTGTGGCGCACAAGGCCCTCCAGGCAAAAAATACACACCCTCACAGACTTAGCACAGCTGGGTATGCGGGTAAAATCCGCGATGGAGGAAGGAGGATGGTGGCGGTGCGCGGGACATCGCCCGCCGTTTTCCAATATCCCGGATGACCGCGCTCGAAATTGGATTAGAGCAAGGTCATCTACAACTTTATCGAGGGCGTCACGTTTGAAACCCTGCGGACCAGCAAGTGACCGAGCGCTTTGGTAAGATATCGATCGAACTACGTATCTTGTAATTACTCCACAACCGTGCAATTGAAATGACATGTCGTGCTCTTGCGGAAGAGCTGAGTTTTCAATCTACCTTGGGATCATTCCAGGAACAAGGAGAATGATATGCTCTCCGTGGTACAGGAAACAAGGAGCACCGGGCGCACGAGAGGCCTTGGGCTTTACGTTCCTTGGAAACATGGTTTTCAAGATGACTCCGACATGTATCGCGCGGGAAGAGAAACAAAGTCGGCGTGATGCACAGCTACGAGAAGAGATCAAGGCATCTCTTAGAGAGGAGATCTTTGGATTACTGGCTGATGTAATTAGAGATGAGGTGTGGAAGCAGACGAGAAAGTCGCGAGCCGCTACGCGCTCTGTGCTAGCCAGCCCGCCCAACCGTCCGAGTAGCTGCGCGTCGAATCCGACGCAATCCCGTGCCAAATTTCTGTGGGCGACATCCGGTAATAATTATTACGTCTCGAATGCTTGCTCCATTGGTAGGCCTATTCGAGTAGCTAATTTTGTATCGTTATGTAGGAGCCTACGAAGTGCAAGCTACAAGTGAGATATGGCTCCATTCCCTTGTACTGTTGCTTGGGGGCCGCATATTAAATGCAGTATCGGGGCCATGGTGCGGTCAAACTTTAGCGCCGAGCCGCAAAAGTTAATGTGGATGGTGTGTATGTCAATTTTGAGGTGGTCCCGCATCAAGCCCCCAACGACGAGATCGTGACTCTAGGACAGGCCATTGGAACATTCATCCGGTGGCCCAAAAGCGACATCTCCTGGAGGCTTCTTCACGGTGGCGGGACCGAGCAACTTGCACCGGTGCCATCTCCATTATAAGACCGATCGGTTCCACCACGGATACTACACCGGTGCTATCTCCACGGGCCCTATTCTCGCAGAGCAACTTGCACCGCTGCTACCTTCAAAGTCGACTTCCGTGAAGTCGACCTATAGCCGAGGCAGCAAGGCCAGCAAGAGCAAAGCAAAGAAGACCAATGATGATATTCCGTACCACCCTTTGGCCCGCAAATTCGTGCTTGGCGAGCTGTTGCTCGAGCAAAAAAAACCTCCAAAAGCTACCACATAGTTGCGTGCAATTGCACACATGGTATATGCAGCAGTCCAATAAGCTAGAGGGAGAACGGACTTCAAGTATCACTGTCAAATTCACCGACGAAGATTTACACCACAATCTTCAAGAGTGTATGTTCGTGGTCACCTTTGAGGATTTATTCGATCTGTTCACGCTCAACGCTCTTGACGTCTCAATCATTCGATGCTGGACGCTGTAAGTGTGTACAATCACAGTCTCCGTTAATGTCATACCGATAAATGTCATATCTAATTTTTTGCTTTCGTGTGTATATATATAGACACATGCTGATTAAAGCTAGATTATCCAACTCATCAGCTGGTTTCTTGGACCCACAATTGGTCGCCAAGGATACCATCGACCAGGAGACACCCCTCGTCGAGAGGTACATTGCATCAGGACAGCTGGGTTGCCGCAATAAGGACTATGTACTTATGCCCTTCAATCAGAACTTTCATTGGATTTTAATAGTAATTGTACCAAAATGGAACAAGGTATATTACCTTGATTCCCTAAGTAAGAATAAAATAGACTTCACAGTGGTCAGCCAAGTAATCGATAGGTAAGCACATATTCCCCATACATATCTACATTGTACTCTTTCTTTCCTTCCGAATGACTAAGGTTAACTTTTTCGAATTACGTAGGGCGTTCGCGATGTACATTGAAAAGGGAGGTGACTCGAAGCGCGGGGCCAAAGGCCTGCTGACACATGTTCGAGATTTTAAGGTATTCGCTATTTCACATTAATTAATCCTATGCAACAGTTGGTACTAATGCCTCTTGAACTAACACATTCCATTTTTGCAAGTGTGCAGAAGAATGGGCAACACATGTGGATACTACGTTTGCCAACATATGGAACTACTCCTCGATTCCTCGAGGCTCACCAATCGCAAGGTTTGTCACTCTTCCCATAATTACTTCATACTTATCACGTTACATATATATGCACATTGATATTCCTATCGACAGGCTGTGTCCATCCCGTCAACTGCATTGAAACAGTCTGATTTTGGAGGGATTCAAGGAGAGTTGGCGTACTTTTTGCTGACTCAAGTCATAAAGCCAGGAGGACGGTTCCACTGCGCACCATGATTTCTTATTGGTCTTATCACTAAGTGTAAATGCAGTGTAGATCTTTTGTAACTGTGCATTTGTTAATGGATATTTCATTTCAATTCAATTAATCGATTTGCGAAATGGATGCATGCTTTATGTTTGTGAAATGAAGTGCGATGTCAATTGGATGTTTTATGTCTGTGAAATGTATCTGAAAGCAAATGAGATGTGTGAATTGTATGTTTTTTGTCTGTGATTATCTGCTTGTTTCAGAGGGCATGGCTAGCATTCCTGAGGCTAGCCAATAAGAGAAATATATGTAGGGGTCGAAGGGAATATCACAGACGGTTTTTACTCAAAAACCGTTTGTGATAGCTGATAATCACACACGGTTTTTACTCAAAAACCGTCTGTGATAATCATTATCACAGACGGTTGTTAACTAAAAGCTATGCGTGATTATCGCTATCACGAGCGGTTTTTAGTAAAACCCGCTCGTGATTATGGGCTATCACGAGCGGTTTTAACTTAAAACCGTCGTGATTATCAGCTATCACGAGCGGTTTTGAGTAAAAACCGTCTGTGATAGCCCATAATCACAGACGGTTCGAAAACCGTCTGTGATGACATTCGATTATCACTGACCCATAAATACATACGGCTCACAAAACCGTCTGAGATGATGTTTTCGAACCGTCTGTGATGATCTTTTCTGTAGTAGTGGCAATTCCTAGGGCGTTAGTGAAAAATATTGCATCGAAAAACCAAAATGACAAGTATGTACATGATGCAAGTGTATAGCATGCATGATCCTAGGGAGTACAAGACTTGCAGGGACATCATGCGTGTCCATCAACTGCTCTGGAATATGCTGCATGCAGCTAAGCAAAAACTAGATGAAAAATGGTCAGCTTTGTCAGCAAAAACCCATCAACGCGTGTACTTGATCTATGTTATATAATATATATAAATCAGAATTCATGCGAGTTTTCATTCAAGGAAATTTTCCCCATCCGGCCAGTACATAGGCAGTAATCACGATACATTTCAACTACACTTCCACAAATGGTTATTTAAGGCAGAAGTGCATCAAGTTTGCGTACAAGTAGATGTTAAATATGTTCTATTAATTTTGCACGACATTTCTTTAGAATATTCTTTAGAATATTCAGTATCATTCCATTTACATAATAATTAAACTTGGGTTAATTTTCCACTGGAAAATCCTTGATTTTGCACATTTTTTGCGAGGATTTTGCAAATATTTTCACCATACAGTATAACACTAGTCACGCATTGGCTATTTTTAATTTCCTATCTTTAAGGTACTTGTCCGGTGTCCAACAGTTTCTCCGCGTCATGAAAAAGAGGAAATGGGACAACCCAATCATAGCAATCAACACTGTTCCAAGGAACGCAAACTTTTACACGGTTGCATCACATGAGTCCAGGGCGCATGCATCCGTTGATGATCTAGCTCGTCATTGTCAAACGGGTGAGTTCATTCCTTTTTCCCAACTTTGCATGCCTTTCTTGGCTTTCCACCTATGTGCTAGGGCAGCTCTCGATCGATCATCCCATGAATGCCGTGACAACGCAACCACATTCCGCCCGTTCGTGTGATCGCCTCCCTTTTCGGAGGCACTCATGAGGCCCGGCCGGCCCCCCGATGCCTACATATCTTTCTACGTATCCTTTTGCATCCCCAAACCGGCCAAACCATAAACAACCAACCAAAAGGGCTAATTTTCGTATCTTGAAAACATGATTAGGTTTTGTTCTAATATTTTTTGGAAATTTTTATGTGAAGTTTATACTGAGATGGGGTTAGCACCCAATATTTCTCCACCGATGCATGTATATGTGTGGTAATGCTTAATATGCATTTTTTTTTGTTTATGTTATGTTTGCATCCATGTACAATGTAATTATGTAAACAACCTATATATATTAGAGTGAAACCCTAGCTATGTAACCAGAAGACACCTGAGCTAGGACACTCATTAGATCGAAGGGCTAGCGGCCCAGTAGAGTAGATGTGTGCATTTGGAATGTAACAAATACATGGCCATGCAAGCCATGAAGTGACCAAAACCAACTCATCGTGTATTTGTCCCTTTTATTAGCTAGTTGTTTAAACAGGCCTGTCAAAGGGCAGGCAGAGGTCAACCACTAAAGCTTTGTTTAATTTTATGTCACGGAGTGGCAGCTCAGATCCACACGACAAGGGGGTCAGTGTCACAAATAAAAAAAATTAGGGCAAGAAATGCTTTTGGAATCGAGCCAGATTGGCAGATTGGGTCACATGAGCTACTAGCTACCTCGCTCGTGCATGCAGCTAGCCCAAGAGGAAAGATAAAGAAACAAAACTAAAAAAGATCTCACTGCTACTATGTAAAGTATGTTTGCTTCATTTAACCCATGAACTGTACCAAAAGCTCTTGTCCTTAGCAACTAAGTTTGTAGCTTTTGTTGTTGTAATCTACTTTAACTTCTGCAGTTTCTGTGTATATATATGTGAGATCCTTCGCCTAGCTACCAACCAAACGCAAGGAAAGGGTCCAGAATTGCACACATCATTCCTGCTACACTGTTTCAAAACCAGTCAATGTAGAAGGAGAATGCTTGTCCAATTCCCCCTTATTTTATTCCCACATCATTAGCTTGCTTATGCTTCTTCCCCTCCCCAGTACTCAATATCGTTGTTGTCCTCATCCCTCTTCCTCCTTCCCCTTTCCTACTCCTCCCTGCGCATACGATTCCGATCTAGTCATGGCAGTGTAGGGAGAGACAGAAAGTAGAAAGAAGCTAAGATCGACGGTAGCTAGAGAGGAGGAAGAGATGAGAGAGGTGAATAAGGAGAAGGAAGTGCTAGTTGAGAATCTTGAGGATGTTGAGAAGAGATCGATGGATAGCAAGCCGTTGGACCTCAACGAGGGTGTCGATGTGGAGAGCGAGGAAGGAGAAGTTGGCGACGATGAAGACGATGACGGCGATAAGGATGATGGTGGTGGTAGCACCACAGATGTTGCCGGAAGCAGGAGCTCGAGCAACAACAGCAGCAGCACTAACAATATTTCCGAGAGCAAAAAAGGAGACAAGAACGATGGCAGCAAGTCCGAGGGGAGGGGCGAGCAGAAGGTGCCATTGGTGCGGCAGTACAACCGGTCGAAGCTGCCTCGGCTCCGGTGGACGCCCGACCTCCATATGGCCTTCGTCCACGCCGTCGAGAGGCTCGGTGGCCAAGAGAGTAAGTACTTGAACCTGATCATATGGCACATATACAACTATATATACAAGCTGCCACCACCTCTTGCGATTTTGGGTTGTTTTCTTTTGCAACTTTCCAATTTCTTGATTTGATTTGTAACATTTTGTTACTTTTGCATGTTGGTTTATAGGAGCAACCCCTAAGCTGGTGCTTCAGATGATGAATGTTAGGGGGCTAAGCATTGCTCATGTAAAAAGCCACTTGCAGGTAAATGATACTATTAGTAGAATTAATTGGCCTACTTCTGAATGACCTAGATTCTTTGTGGCCTCAGTAATTTCTCAATTTCATTCACATCGATCTCAGATGCTGAACTAACATATTCTTTCTGATCCATTTCTGTTTTCAGATGTACAGAAGCAAGAAGTTAGACCACGATGGTCGCCAGATCAGGGGAGGCATCTCCTCGGGTTTTCATCACACACAATTCTCTATATCGGTATATTCCATCCGATCTCCTCTACGAACTTGTGTTCATTGAGTACTTTTGATGTGGTGCAGTGTTTTCTCGAATGGATTTCCACTTGATGAGAGGCGATCGACGCTTCCACGACATGCTCCTCCAAAGAGCTGCCGCAGTCTCCTCCAGGGCGGAGCAAGGAGGCTTCTTCGCATCGAGGAATGGCGGCAGCCCGGACGGTAGCCGGCTCTACGGGCTTCTCCAACACCAGTCATCTCCGATGCAAACATTCGACTTCAAGAACTGCAGATTCAGGTAATATTTCCTTACCAAACCTAGCTAGCAATCTAGCATATATGTAACATCTGAGCTCCTAGCTATAAGGGCATCTACAGATGAAACCCTAATTCCTGCTAGCTGTTCATCTGTAGGAATCAAGAGTGGGCGTTCAACCAGCACGATATGGCCTCCAGGAAGTGTTTGAAGCCGTCGTCGTCGTCCACGCCGCACTTGTTCGCATCATCGTCGTTGAGGCGGTGGCCTTTAGCCTCCGTGACCGCCGGCGCCTGTGAGCAAAGGCTAGAGGCAAGCTATAGTGCCGGGAGCGGCTGTCGGCGGCTCTCGAGGGCCATGGCATCGGCGATGTTGGCCGTGTCAGGACGTGATCATCGTCTTCCGTTTAGATGGCCCGGCGGCGATGGCGGCAACGGCTGTTACCCAGCCAGCAGCCGCAGCGCTAAGAGCAGATCGTCAGATCCCGTGGTGATCGATGAAGCCCTAGATTCCCTGCTCGAGGTCCGTATCCGTTACTCTCTATGTACAGTATAGGCAGTACACGCTAACACCAGATCGAGTCCTTTCTGACACGTTAAATGGATTGATGGATGTTCACAACATTGTATGTGTGGTTCAGCAGCAGAAGCATCTAGAACAAAGTGCTCCGGCCACACCGGCCGACGAGGTGCGCGGGAAGCGGCCACCGCCGCAGGTGAAGGACTGGACGCCAGACTTGCAGCTCAGCTTGTCCGCCACGGCAGACACTACTACAGATGGGATCAAGAAGAGGAAGAAGAGCACTGCATCAAGTGAGCATGAGATGGACTGTAGCAACCAGTTCTCAATCTCTCTCTCACTCTCACCTCCCACAGCTTCCATGTCCATGCAGCAGCAAGAAAAGACAAGAGGAAGCAGCAACAGCAGGGAGGAGGCCGCTATGGGGCAGAGTACTTTGGATCTGACCATGTCGATCAGGGCATTGGAGTGAGATCTTTCAAAGTTCTTTTGTCTCAAGGCCTTCCAAAAATTGCACACTGCACCATGAGACCAATAAGATTGTTAATTTAACCTTGTCTCCACCGGTATATAGATATATGTCATGCTTGGTTATTGTTTCTAGGGAGACTGCCTCTCTGTATATGACCACATGATCCACCACTTGTTCTTTTGTGACAACATCTTTGGGAAACTAAATCATCAACAGATAAGTATCCACAGCATGCAGTTTTAATCAGTTATTCTTGCATTGTATGTTTGAACATGCATGGTCATATGGACCACAGTATTTCTGAAAAGATGGTATACATTCACCTCCTTAAAATTTAAAATTTGTGCAATTAAGTTTTGGGAGAGACTTCTCTAAAACAAGGGGAGCGCATAGAAATAATACTACACTTTTACTCTCTCTTTTTTAGAATCCACCTTTACTTCTAACTAACTCGCCGTTGATGTATGCACAAAATTACTCAAGGCGAACTTCATTTCTAATAGAACATCTTCTATCATACATGTCTTTGTATTTTATGCACTTTACATACAGTTTTTCAACCATCCACTACTCATCCAACAAGTAGAAGCGTGAATGGAGTGGGAAAACTGTAGGAGAACGAAAAGGATAACAAAATTTTCTAGCCAAAAGTTGTTATGTACCATAGTCCCTCATTTACTAAAATTTTAGATATAGATAATTTAATAACAGAACAAACTAGGTTAGATATATCCAGGGTAAAGTATTAGCAAGTTTTGGCCAACCCTTTGTTAGCAATGCTATGGTTTCTGTGGCTATTGAGTGACACAAGTGCACTAACATTTATATTGCTAAATGTAATTATGTTGTTGTGGCAAGGGTTAAATTTTAGTATCCTTTCAAAAAATCATTGGATTTTAGTACTCGTCACTAAATATAGGTCACCGTAGGATCCATAGAGTCAAACATTTCAAACTTTAACTATTAGTACGTGGATTGTCCACATTAGATTTGTCTTAGAAAATAATTCTATAATATATACTTTTTTACAATTTTACTATCATATCATAATGCAAAACTACAGTCAAAGTCTTGCATTGAAGACTATTAATGACAGTTGCAAAATTATCCACTAGCAGATTAATTGTTGTGACTTAGGAGTACATCATAGCTAAAAACGAGAAAAAATTAAAAAGGTTAATAAAAATTGCATGTCTGATTTTTCTATAAGATATAGAGCATCTTCAATGCTTGATTATGGATAAACACCTTAGCCATGTAGAAGAGAGATGATATCTCAGCAAACATAGCTTCAGAAAAAAGCCACGGTTACTAGCTTCAATTAACACTACTATAGAGAAGACTATCATAGACGGTTCCTACAATCTATTATTGTTGTAATTATCATAAACAATTTTATAAACGTGACCGTCTATGTTATTAGCAATGGCTATTATCACAGACGATTTTGTTAAGAACTGTCTGTGAATTATCATAGATGGTTCGGATTAAAAACCTTTTGTGATAATTACAGATGTCACAGATAGTTTTTAATCTGAGCCATTTATGATAATTCATATACAGTTCTTAACAAGAAATCATCTGTGATAATATTCTTCTATGTCTATAGGGGCAAAAACCTAACTCATTGTACTCCTACGCACACTTAGATTTTTCAACACACCCGCGTGCCTTCTTAGCTCCCACTTTCTCCACCTTTGGCGCCGCCGCGTTCTCCTTAGCTCCCTATCGCCGTCACCTCCTCCCCGGCTCCTCGTCGGGCGGCTCTTCCTCTTGGCTCCTCATCACCACGCCTCCTCCTTGTCTCGTCGTCGCCATCACATCCTCCTTGGCTTCCTGTCGTGCGGCAATCTGTGTAGCTCATTGTATGCATTTAGGATCTACAGCCAACACTAATACTTAAGATATTGCTGTAGTTTGGAAGTGTTGATTGGGAATAATATTGCGAAGCAAAGAAACCCAAGTTTCACTTTTGCCAATCAGCCAAGCTCGAGGTGTGCATCATATGCATGTCCACATTGATTTCTATTGCATTTCCATACTTACGTGAGTGCCAGACAAGTATGAATTGTTCATATGTGTATGAATGTGATACTACATTTTCATAGGTGATCCAATTTAATAAATTGCCATGTGATGATTCATTTGGGATTCTTATGCTAATAAAAGGCAAGTAAAAATATAATATTTGACATGTATAGAGAATATAACTTGGAAAATAAAATGCTACATGAATGTTACTACTGTTCATAAACTAGAATCATAGGATTGGACCAAACATTAGTATGAATAGGGTTTTCTTTATGTCAAGCATGTGCTTCAAGTTATAACATTTCTAATATCCACTTGAATATAATCCTAAATGATTATCATTCTATAATCCAGGTTTCATAAATATGATTGATTAATCAATTCTAAGTATAGAAACATACTAGTGTGCTTTAATTTGCTATGCTCAGATTGTAGTTTAGTGTTGTGTTTCAGTTTACGCAAATAGAGTGCAATCGATACTTGAGATGGTGTCCACACAGTCTTCGCCGAATGTGTCTTATGACCAAACCAAAGGAGCAACAAAGCAAGAGAGCCGAGGCATATCGAAAATGCCTAGGAGTTGAATGAACATTATGGAGGACATTCGAGATCGGATAACGGCTTCTCTTTTGACACTGAGAAAGAAAACTACACAATATGAAGTCACAACTCATAACTTACTTATTCTTGATTTAATGAATGATGCCCACATATTTCATGGTAACACAAACATAGTCTTGCATACCGCATAATTTAAATGAGTTAGAGACAAAGTCAGATCTCATATCACAGTTGACCGCTAAATTATATCAGTCGGAGTAGTAGTTGTTTCAAAATACCCTTCCAATGAGATCTTATAGCAATAATTGTAGGATCGGAAATGGCAACAGAGGGGGGGTGAATGGTGCCTCTTTCAAAAATTAGCCCCTCAAAAGTATCCACTCGAAAAAACTCTTCTCCGATAGCTATGAATAGCTATGAAGATGATTCATGTGCCCACTGGAAATACAAACTAACCAAACACTAGAGCAATCAACGAGAAGCAAAATACAATGCCCACTACCCCACCTCACACACTGTAACATCCTGATTTTCAGAGTGTTTTTGAAGCTTTTAAAATAAAATTCACCATTTGAATTTTTCTGGAATTAATTAAAAGCTTAAATGAATTTTTATGAATTAAAAGGATTTAATATGATTAATCTGAACATGAACATTTGCCAAAGTTATTTTATTTGAGTTCCTTGTGTCTCAAGGAATTTATTGGAATTTTCCTGGATTTTTTCTGGATTTATTTGCTATTTTCTAGAGCTCAAATTAATTTATTTGAATTTCTGAAAAGAAAAGAAAAGAAAAGAAAAGCCAAACCGGCGGTGGGCGAAGTCCACCGAACCGGCTGGCCCACCGACCGCCCGCCCGCCACCTGGCCAGTGCGCCTCGCCGCGCCACGCGCGCATCCATCCGCGCACCGCGCCGCTTGAGCGCCCGATGGCGACACGTGTCGACCATCGGTCGCGCTTCTCGCCCGCGCGCCATCGCTGCCGCCCGCGCTCCCGTGACGCTGACAGGTGGGACCCACCTGTCAGGTGTCGTCTCCGCCCGGGACTCCGTCTCCGTCTCCGTTCCGAACTCCGCCGCGCCGCCGCCGCTTTCCTTATCCGTCTCGGCGTCCGTGTCCAGCCCGTCTCCGCCGCCCGGGTATAAATACGGAGCCCCCGCCCCCTCGGCTTCCTCGTCCCGAGCCGCCGCCTCCGCCGCCGCTCACCGCCGTCGACGCTCGTGCGCCGCCGTTCGCCGACGTCGCCCAAGAGCGCAGCCGTTGCTCGCCGTCGCCGCCGTGCTCCGCCGTCCGCCGCCGGTTCGTCGCCGGTGAGTCGCCGACGTCCGTCGCCCGTCCGGACCGTCGGCCGACCCGCCGCCGCACGCGCCGCCGCCCGATCCGCCGCACCCCGCCGCGGCCGCCGCGGGGCCGCGCCGCACCGCGACGCCTCGATCCCGCGCCCGCGCGCGTATCGCCGACGCCGACCGCCGCCGCCTTCCGTGGATCGAGTCCACCGTGGCGCCGAGCCAGCGACAAGCCGGGCCCATCCGTCGACCAACCGTATACCGCGGCGCCATGAGCCACGTCACCGCCGATCGGCAAGATGCCACGCAAGCCCGCCCGTCGCCCTAGATCCGGCGTGGTATGCCACGTCGGTGCCACGTGGGTGCCACGTCGCCAGCCGAGCCGTTCGGTGCCACGTCGACCTACCACGTCGACTTGCCACGTCGGCGACCATGTCGGCCGCCACGTCGGCCGGGCGCGCGACGTGTCTGCCACGTAGCCGCCACGTCGACCCTCACCGCTTGCGCCAAAGCAGCTTGATCAACCGTCTTGTTCCGTGAGCTAAGCCCACCGTGAGACCCAGCTTCCGTGCGCCGGTCCACAAAGACTGATGCACTTTTCCAATTTTCCTGATTTTCAGAAAATCCAATTTTCCAAGAGCCCGTTCTCCCTCGTCCTAGCTCCGATTGACCCCGTTCTTTTTCCTAAATTCATCTAAATTTGAGCTCTACCTTTTGGTTCAGGTTTGAAAGTTTTTGGAGTTCATTTGAATTTTATTTGAATTTATTTTGTCTTTTCGTCTCGTTTTCTCTCTCGTTAGATCGCGTATTCGAGGGAGCGGAAGTTGGATTTGAAGACCAAGAGCCCTCATCTGAGCAAGGCCAAGGCAAGTCGTATTCTTTGATCATGTTGAACCTAATTTTTCAATCTATTATGTATTATTTTGATTTAAATTTATCATGCATGGTTATTTATTATTAAAACCTTGTATTGGTAGTTATACTCCTAATTGGTTATTTCCTCCATGATAATTTGATTACCATGATTCCATTGGCACCTTAGGATTGGGAATTACTTAGTGATAAAATAATAATTGTCACATGGGGTTACGTTTAGTTGCTTAGCCACGCTTATTAATAGTTATTGGGATCTATCATCGCATGTGATTAATTAATTTGACCTAATGAGATATTGAATCGTGGTTGGTGCCACTGTCATAAAATTTGTGCCGTGGCGTTGGTGCGTCATTGGCGGTGGTTATACAAACTTGGCTTTCACTTGGGCGAATGATCGTGCGAAAAGGGTGCGAGGTTGCACATTGGGATGTGGATGTTTCGCCTGGGTAATTCTTAAGGACTTAACTTTGTGCGCCATTGATCTGAGCTAAATCGTGCAAACCACATGTCTAGTATGGGATAGACCTGGCATAATAATTTGTGAAGTCTCCACTTTGGTTTTACTCACGATGTTGTTGTGGCGCAAGAGGGGGCAATTATCGACTAGGGGGGTACCCTACTCGACGGCGAATCCTTAGCGAGTGGGATCGGGTGGAGATGGATCATTGTAAAAGCCTTGTTGTGATTTTCTTTAACGTGAGGATTATCACATCGTGTGGGTACAGTTGTGCAACCTCTGCAGAGTGTAAAACTATTCGAATAGCCGTGTCCTCGGTCATGGACAATGCTCGGTGATTTCACACGAGGGGTAGAGTCTTTATGAAATCTGGTTTGGTTTGAGCTGGGAAGTGAATGGTTAGTTCACCTGTGGTTTTATTCAATTCCTTTGGATATCTACTTAGTGTCTGTTGTTAAATTCGCTTTACAATCTATTTATTGTATTTTACTTCAAATTGTCGCTTTATGCAAAATTAACCTTTCAGCCATCCATTGTTAAGCCTTGCATATTATATTGCATTCATTTGTTACAAACGACTTGCTGAGTACCAATGTACTCACGGCTTTATGCCCATGTTGCTCGATTGAGGAGGAAGGACCGGATCGCAGGAGTTGTTAGAAGGAGGCTACTACGAGGACTTCACGGATTAGGACTTCGCTCCCGATCGATTGCTGTGGGCATGTCGAGTGGCTTTACGCTTAAATTTTGGATTTCATTGCTAGTTTCTTTAAAGCCCTTCAGGCTAATAATTGTAAGCTTGGCCATAAGGTCGTACTCTGATGGTTATTGATATAATTTGGATTTCCTTTAGAATATCGTGATGTGGATGATAATTGTCTTTGTTTGCACTGTGTGCACTAGCGTGATCCTGGACTAGTGCAGAATACGCAGTAGAGTCCGGATTTGCATATTCGGGTCTCGACAGAGATGGTATCAGAGCTATATCGACTGTAGGACGAAGCCCTAGTTAGAATGGTCGAATTAGAAAGTATTCAAAATTTGTTTTCTAAATCAAATCAGCCAAACGATTATTTAGAAATTCTTGATTCTTACCTCATTCTTAGGATTCTTACTCCTTGCCTCCTCTGAAATATTATTTTCAAAACTAAATTTGACTTCTTATCCCTATAATGTCTATAGATGTCTCGAGTGTCCCTCCATCAAGATGAAAGTTGGCATGGAATCCTTCAAGCTGTGCTGGGAAGTCGAGATCAAGAGAGCACCCAATATGTCAAGTCAAGATTGGAGATTTCCGTGAAGATTAGGAGCCATTAGATTTGAACCCTGTTATAGTTTCAGCATCGTGTAGACCGTTTTGCTTTTTCTTGCAGTTGCGTGTGATGTGAGCTGCAAATGTTGCCCTTAAAAGCATTATATTGCAATCATGTCAATCTTTTATTGGTGTTATTTCCCCGGTTTTGCTGTTAGCCTATTTCGGCTAAGTGAGTGTTTAGTTTAGGATTTGCCATTAGAATATCCCCCTTAGACGAACTTACCACTTATCTTTGCTTTTCCCTCTTACCTAGTAAGCCCTATGAAGCCAGTTCTCAAGCAGGTGAATTTTCTTTTCAGATGGTTGATACCCGGAGCTCCGCAGGGCGTGGTCAGATGAGTCGAGACCACGAGGCGATCAGCAACTCCGGAGCAGCATGCAAACCCAGCTGGACTGGATCCAACCTTGAGTCAGTTCATGGTCGCCCAGACCCAGTTGATGAACACCATGATGCAGAACATGAACGCCATGATGAATCGACAGAATCAAGACATGGCCATGCCTCCACTAGTTCGCCAGCAGTCCAAATTTGCAGAATTTATGAGGACAAGGCCTCCTACCTATTCACGGTCTTCTGAGCCATTAGAAGCCGATGACTGGATGCGTTCAGTGGAAAAGAAGCTTAACCTCGCCCGATGTCGATCGCGAGAAGGTGTTGTATGCAGCCCATCAACTTGAGGGTGCCGCAGCCGAGTGGTGGGAAAATTATTGTGCCGCTCATGAGGATCCAGAGAGCATCACTTGGGCTGAGTTCGCAGAAGCTTTTCGTCATGCCCATATCCTGGATGGGGTGATCGAAATGAAGAAGGAAGAATTTCGGGAGTTGCAGCAAAAGAACATGTCCGTGAATGAATATCTCAACAAGTTCACTCAGTTGGCCCGTTATGCTCCAGAAGATGTTGCCACAGATGATGCACACCAAAAGAGGTTCAAGAGAGGATTGAACCCAGGGTTGAAAGTTCAGGTAGTGGGACATGATTATGCCAGTTTTCAAAATATGGTGGACAAAGCAATGCTCATGGAGGAAAGTCGTCGCGAGTTGGAAGAATCTCGCAAGAGGAGAATGATGCAGCAAGGATCACAGATGCACCAAGCTCAGAGAGCCCGCTTCAGTAATTTTCAGCCAGCTCGAGTCCCTCAGCAGACGGGATTCAAGACTCCTGCACCAGCTCCCCGTCAATTTTCTTCAGCGCCAAAACCAAATCCAGTGGGAAACCAACAGCAGAGGATTACCAAGCCCATGTCAGCAGTCACTTGTTTCAAATGCCATGAGACAGGACACTACGCCAGCAAATGCCCGCAGAATACAGCTTTGACACCAGTTCGTTTCAACTTGGGAGCCACACCAGACCGTACCCCTGCAGCAGGGTCAGGACGCGGAGCACCTCAAGGATCAAATCAACCCAACAAAGGATCGCAGACCGTGATACGTGGCCAGGTGAACCGCGTCACCATGGAGGAAGCTCAAACACCGCCAGATGTGGTGATCGGTAAGTTTCCAGTAAATTCAGTACCTGCCACAGTTTTATTTGATTCTGGAGCTTCACATTCGTTTGTTTCCCGGAGTTTTGCTCTAAAGCATAAGTTGGAAGTCGTTGCACTTGGTTCCATTTTATTGGTTCAATCCCCAGGCTCTGAGATGAGTACAAACCTAGGATGCCCCAAAGTTAAGATATCCATCCAAGGAGTAGAGTTCTCCGCAGATTTGGTTGTGCTGAATATCCAGTCTTTGGACGTAATTTTGGGTATGGATTGGCTCAAGAAGCATCAAGCAGTGTTGGAATGTGGGAGCCGAGCAGTCACCTTGGACGGACCCGATGGAAGTAAAGTTAGATTTGAAGCCAACACAAAGCAGCCAGAAAAAGTGATGGTATGCCAAAGTAAAGGGATTGCCCTAAGTGAAGTGTCAGTTGCCCGGGAATATCCAGATGTTTTTCCTGATGATCTCCCTGGGATGCCACCAAAAAGAGAAGTGGAGTTCGCAATTGAGTTAGCACCAGGCACTTCGCCAATTTCCAAGAGACCTTACCGGATGCCCGCCAATGAGTTAGCAGAATTGAAGAAGCAGATACAAGAGTTATTGGATAAAGGCTATGTCAGACCCAGTACCTCTCCGTGGGGAGCACCAGTATTGTTTGTCAAGAAGAAGGATGGTAGCCAGCGTATGTGTGTGGATTACCGAGCTCTCAATGAAGTTACCATCAAGAACAAGTACCCGTTGCCCAGAATTGATGACCTGTTTGATCAATTAAAAGGAGCTGGAGTGTTCTCCAAGATCGATTTGAGATCAGGGTATCACCAAATGAGGATTCGACCGGAGGACATACCCAAGACAGCCTTCTCAACACGTTATGGATTGTATGAGTTCACCGTGATGTCCTTTGGCTTAACCAATGCCCCAGCCTACTTTATGTATCTGATGAACAAAGTGTTCATGGATTACTAATTGGACAAGTTTGTCGTTGTGTTTATCGATGACATTCTGATCTACTCCAAGAATGAGGAGGAGCATGAGGAACATTTAAGGTTGGTACTGCAGAGATTGCGGGAACATAAGTTATATGCCAAGTTCAGCAAGTGTGAATTTTGGATGAAGGAAGTTGCCTTTTTGGGTCATGTGTTGACGGCAGAGGGAGTGTCCGTTGACTCAGGGAAAGTACAAGATGTGCTCACATGGAAGGCACCCACGTCAGTGACCCAGGTCAGAAGCTTCCTAGGAATGGCAGGTTACTATCGTAGATTTATTGAAGGATTCTCCAGTGTAGCCCGACCTCTCACCCAGCTATTAAAGAAAGAAAAGAAGTTTGAATGGACGCCAGAGTGCGAGAAGAGTTTTCGGAAGCTAAAGGAAAGTCTGACAACAGCACCAGTCCTAATTTTGCCAGACATTAAGAAAGACTTTGAGATTTATTGTGACGCATCCTGCAAAGGTTTAGGGTGCGTATTAATGCAAGACAAGAGAGTGGTAGCTTATGCATCGCGCCAGCTAAGGCCACATGAGGAGAACTACCCTACGCACGATTTGGAGTTAGCAGCAGTTGTGCATGCCCTGAAAATATGGCGGCATTACCTGATGGGTAACAGGAGTGAGATCTACACGGATCACAAGAGCTTGAAGTATATCTTCACCCAAACCGACCTCAACCTAAGACAAAGAAGATGGTTAGAGTTGATAAAGGACTATGACATCGGAATCCACTATCACCCAGGAAAAGCCAACGTAGTGGCAGATGCATTGAGCAGAAGGTATATTGCAACACAGTTATGGTCAAAGAGAGTCAACCACAGCATTGCACGAGGAATTTCAAAAGCTCAGTTTGGAGTTAGTTGGAGAAGGGATGTTAGCGCTTTGGACTTGCGGCCGACCTTGGATAGTCAGATTCGTCAAGCACAACCAGAGGATGAAAATATCCAGCGGATCAAGGTTGGATTGAAGGAAGGAAAAGCGATAGGATTTGTGGAAGATGATCAGGGTATCGTATGGTACAAGAAGCGATTGTGCGTGCCGAATAAGGAAGAGTTGAAGCAATTATTGCTTAAGGAGGCACACGAGTCATTATATTCAATTCATCCAGGCAGTACAAAGATGTATCAAGACATCAAGGATAAGTACTGGTGGCCAGGTATGAAGCGAGAGATAGCAGAGTATGTGGCACTTTGTGATGTTTGTCAGCGAGTGAAAGCCGAGCATCAAAGACCCGCAGGTTTGCTGCAACCATTGAAAATTCCCGAGTGGAAGTGGGAAGATGTGGGGATGGACTTCATCACAGGTCTACCCAAGACCAAGGAAGGATACGACTCGATATGGGTAATTGTGGATCGATTGACAAAGGTAGCCCATTTCCTTCCAGTCAAGACCACATATTCTGGAGATAAGTTGGCAGAATTGTATATGTCCAGAATTGTGAGTCTCCATGGAGTTCCTAAGAGGATCGTGTCAGATCGTGGATCGCAGTTCACTTCACGATTTTGGAGTAGTTTCCACGAAGCAATGGGTACTCATCTGAATTTCAGCACAGCTTATCACCCGCAGACCGATGGTCAGACAGAACGTGTGAATCAAATCCTAGAGGTTATGCTGAGGGCATGTGTTTTGGATCACGGAGCCAAGTGGGACAACTGCCTACCTTTTGCCGAATTTTCCTACAACAACAGTTACCAAGCCAGTTTGCAGATGTCACCGTTTGAGGCTTTGTATGGTCGGAAGTGTAGGACCCCACTTAATTGGAAATAAACAGGAGAAAGGCAAATATTTGGGCCAGAGTGTTTGCAGGAAGCTGAAGAAAAAGTGCGCTTGATTCACCGGTTCTCTAGTCGTCCCCCGTCGTGTCCGTCACCGGTAGCGTTAGCTCCGATTCCTCGTCTCCCGACTCGCAACCACCTCACCAGCCTCGATGATCATCTTCGGTATCACTGACCGTCTGGACCTCAACACCTCCTGTGCCTAGTCCCGGTCCTCCTCGCCTCACCATGACCTAGCTCCGAAGTCCTGCAGTCACACAGACAAGCAAACCGTCACATAGCACCACACGAAACACATAATCGATAATAGCTCAAGTAAAGGTACTCAACCCTAGAATACCCGAAACAAACTCAAACTCACTAAACCAACCGTCAATTACTCATCACCAACATGGGGATCGCTCAACATGGTCTCTCAATCTCCCCCTTGATGAGTATATTGACAAACACCGAAAAAGCATAGAATTGAGTTTGTTGGAAGTCAAACATGGTCCAAGAGAAAAAAGAATGATGCTAATGACTATGTTGACACAAGGAGCAAAAGAAATGTGGTTTTTTCTCTAACTATTCTCCCCCTTTTGGCAATAAAGTCATCAAGGTTCTTTGGAGGAAAATAATGCATGGTGGTTGAAATTTATTCAATGCTAAGAAATTAGAGCCATGAGGATTATCCAAAATGACCATTAAGTATTACACCAAGCCATAATGCATATGAATGCTATCAAGATCATGACAAAATATGCATAATCAAGCCAAGCCACATAAGTATAAATCTGAATATTAGATGAAATTTTGAGCATGTCAAGCCATTCAAGATCAAAGTCTAGCTAGAGGTATCCAAAGATGATGCAAGCCATGTCAATAATCTAAGCAGAACCAAGAAGCTAGAATTGAGTCAATTTAGAATGCTACAAGTTCAAGAATGAATCATTGGTTAAAGCACTTGAGTCTTTTTGTAATTAAGCAAATTGAGCACAATTGACAAGTTTTACTTTGAAACTCAAGGTTGTTTCCAACCAAAATTTTAGTCATATGCTAGATCTCAAGCCTTATGCGATCATTCCAAGCAAGAAGCTTAAGGAGATGATCTTGGTCATCCATAACTCCCCCTGAATTCATGCCTAGTGCAATGGCAAGCAGTCTCATGAGAAAAAAATTGGTGAGATCAGTTTTTTCGCACATAAAAAGAGATCTTTTTGCTTTAAACAGTTGTACTAACTCATGATTTATCAAGAAGCTATCATAGCTCATTCTAAAGCTCAATTAAAGATTCAAAGCTCAACTTAGTCTATTTGACATGGCATGAATCATAAGAGGATAACTAAAGACAGACTAGTCTCAAGAGCTAACATGACATATCTTAATTCAAGTTGTGCAATTTTAATTAACTTATAAGTGGCAAAGGGTTGACAACACATATAAAGTAATGATCAAGCTAGCAATTAAGCATAAATCATGGCAAGATGTAAGGCATTGTAAACATGTCAACTAAGGATAATAGTCAAGGCTCCATGCAGCCATATTACAATGTAGAATGCTGAAAATGCAACAAAATCCAACTCCCCCTCAACATGAGATGCACTTTTCAGTTCAAATTGAGTTATGTCAATATTAAGCTCCAGAAGTTCCCAAATGAACTCCCCCTGAACCAAAGCTATAAACTGAGAAGCTGGGAAAGAAATCAGAAAAGGCAGTCCTTAAAGCATAGACAAGATATAGAGGATACTATGGCTCAGACTGACTCTCATCTACCTCAAATGACACTAGGACTATCAACTGCTCTACTAACCCACTAAAGAGCAAACACGTTCCCTGTCTACCCAAGGGTAGTCCAACCCTTGCTAGAACCTATAAGAAGTGAGTGAACTCGACCTACTGAGAAGAGGAACAGCTAATAAGCAACATCCTAGATCACAAGATAAGAGAAAGAAATCTAAGCAGCTAGACAAGAGAAACACTCTAATCTATGCTAAGAGGACTAACCCAATGCATCCCGATGCAAATGCAGCAAAATGAGAACAGGAGCATAATATACATGATAAAGCAGTAAAGCCCAAAGCTCCCCATCACTACAGTCCATAAGGACAAACCACCCCAAGCTCTCCCCGCAAGGTTGAAAACCTAGAGCTATCCAAAGGTTTGGTAAAGATATCAGCCAACTGGTGGTCACTCTCCACAAATTGGAGCACTATGTCACCCTTCTCCACATGGTCTCGAAGGAAGTGATAACGAATATCAATGTGATTGGTCCGGGAATGTTGCACTGGGTTCTTGGCAATGTTAATAGCAGAAGTGTTATCACAAAAGAGTGGAACACTGTCTATAACTAACCCAAAGTCCCGCAGGGTCGAAGCCATCCAAAGTACCTGGCTGCAGCAACGTACTCGACCTCTGCAATGGACTGTGCAACACCGGACTGCTTCCTAGAAGACCAAGAGACAAGAGAAGTGCCAATAAATTGGTAGGTGCCAGAAGTGCTCTTCCTATCTATCCTACAGCCAGCAAAGTCTGCGTCCGAGTAGGTTCTGAGGGAAAGACAAGAAGAGGAAGAGTACCAGATACCATAGTCAATGGTAGCTCGAAGGTACCGAAGGATGCGCTTCACCGCCTGGCGGTGAGATACGCGAGGAGAAGCCTGAAACCGAGCACAAAGACACACAGAAAAATGTATGTCCGGTCTTGAGGCAGTGAGGTACACGAGGGAGCCAATCATGCTTCTGTACTCTTTTTGATCAACTGGTTCGCCATCCTCATCTGGGTCAAGTGAAGCTGTGGATGCCATGGGAGTTGACACAGGTTTACCATCACTCATGTCAAAGCGTCTCAGGAGGTCACGAGTGTACTTGCCCTGATGCAAGAAAATACCCTCCCGAGTCTGCTTGATCTGGAAGCCAAGGAAAAAGGTCAACTCACCCATCATGCTCATCTCAAACTTGGTGCTCATGACATCCGAGAACTGTGAAACGAGAGCATGAGAAGAGCCGCCAAAGATGATGTCATCCACATAAATCTGGACGAGCAGAAGGTCAGTGCCATACCTACGAATGAACAAGGTCTTATCTACTTTACCCATCTCAAAACCATGACTCAACAAATAGGACTTAAGCCTCTCATACCAAGCTCTGGGGGCCTACTTAAGTCCATACAAGGCTTTGGAAAGCTTGTAGACATGATTGGGTATTTGGGGTTCTCGAAACTAGGAGGCTGTCTCACATAGACTTCTTCCTCAATAAAGCCATTGAGGAAGGCACTCTTAACATCCATCTAGTAGAGCTTGAAACCCTTAGAAGCTACGAAAGCAAGCAGGATTCTAATGGCCTCAAGCCTAGCTACAGGGGCAAAGGTCTTCTCAAAATCTAGACCCTCAACCTGGGAGAAGCTTTGAGCTACTAGCTAGCCTTGTTTTGAATGACTACCCCATCCTCACTCTGTTTGTTCTTGAACACCTACTTAGTCCCAATGACATTGTGACCTCGAGGGGTCTCAACAAGCGACCAGACCTTGTTTCTCTCGAAATTCTCTAATTCCTCATGAATGGCATTGACCCAAGACTCATCAGAAAGGGCATGACAAATATCCTTGGGCTCAAATAAGGCAATGAAGGCAGAATGGAGACAGAATTGAGACAATCCAGACTTTGAGCGTGTGACATGCTCAAAAAGGTCTCCAATAATCTGCTTAGAAGGATGGTCTTTTTGGATGTTTCGGGGAGGTCCTGGATGAGATGAAGAAGTGGCCTCTACCTCATGAGCTGATGAGGTAGGAACAGAGCCACTAGCTCCAGAAGAAGCAGAAGGCATGGGCTGATCTCCTCGAGGTGCAGTGGAAGAAGGCACCTCAAGGGGAGGATGAGGAACTGGATCAGGTAGACAACCCTCATCTCCATCGTCCTCATCATCCACAAAGATGGTCTCGGACTGCTCTAAAGAACCTGAGATATCAGGCCTAGTCCCTGGACTAGCCTCGTCGAAGGTCACCTCGCAGGTCTCTACCATTTTACTAGTTTCGCAGTTCCAGACCCTATAAGCCCGCAAAGAAGGCGAGTAGCCTAGAAAGATCCCATCACAAGAACGTGACTCGAACTTGTCTAGGTTCCCGGACTTCAAAATAAAGCACTTGCATCCAAACACACGAAAATGAGATACACTGGGCTTTCGCCCATATCTCAACTCATAAGAAAATGAGATACACTGGGCTTTCTCCCATATCTCAACTCATAAGAGGTGCGATGCAAGTGTGCCCTGAAAAAAAACTCGATTTGAAATATGGCACGCGGTGGCTATAGCCTCAGTCCAAACTTCCTCGGTGTAGAGTACTCATCAAGCATCGTCCTGGCCATCTCGACTAAGGTACAGTTCTGCCTCTCCACAACGCCATTCTGCTGAGGGACGTATGGAGAAGAGAACTGGTGCTCTACACCGGTCTCATCGCAAAACCTCTCAAAGTAAAAATTCTTGAACTCCGTGCCATTGTTACTGCGGATCGCGCGTAAGGCACCCGGGAGCTCAATAGAAAGCTTACTAAACAAACCCCGAAAATGGGTAAATGTCTCATCCTTCGAGGCTAAGAAAAACACCCAAGAATACCTCGAGAAGTCATCGACCACGATAAGGACATACCACTTCCCTCCTGCTGACTGCACTCGAGCTGGTCCAACTGTGTCCATATGGAGCAGCTGTCCTGGTGCATAGGTCATAGTCACTATGACCGGAGGGTGAGAAGCGGCAACCATCTTGTCGTGCCGGCATGGAGCACAAACTAGATCTTTGACCATCTTGAGTTTCGGCAGACCACGAATGAGATCATAGTCACTAACTCGGGTCAAATGGTTAAATCTGATATGACGAAGTCTCCTATGCCAGAAAGTGAGGTCACGGGACTCCGAAGCAACTAAACATCAGAGAGGATCACCAGAAGACTCAACAAAATAAGCACGAAAGATCCTCCCATAACGAGAAATCCCGTAACCAGACTAACCGAAGAATCAAGAATTTTGCAATTATTTTTCTTGAAGCTCACTAAGGCAACATCTTTTAAAATAAAAGAATCATTAATGCACAAAGTACCTTTAGCGATGACGCGCCCAGACGAAGCGTCTCCAAAGGTGATAGTCTCATCACTTGGAGCACGGGCTACGGAAGAGAACCAACGGGAGTCTCCGGTCATATGACGAGAACAACCGGAGTCTACAAGCCAAACCTCTCCCTTCCCAGCCCGGCAAACCTGAGTCAAACAGAGAATAAAGGCTCGGTACTGGGATAAATCAAAAAAGATTTTAGCACCCAATACTAAGTCACACGCCGAACAGAAGAAGTAGCCACACACGACTGACCTCTATCTACCCTACGTTCTCTGTCGCTCAAAGAAGCAGAAGGTCTATGTGCGCACTGAAGGCATTCATCGGGTCCGATCGCACGGAGAGCGAGTCGAGCACCAGAAGATGTCGATCATGCCGCGGGTAGCCATCTCGACGGGGGAAACGAGATCTACCCTCAGAACGACGGAAGTCACAACCAGGGGCATATCGAGGACGAAAATCAGAAAACTCAGTAAAACCAAGTTCTCAATGCTGCCCAAACCCATCAAGCTGAACAGTCCTAGACCTCGTGTTGGTCTTAGGTGCACTCAAAGTCTAGGGCTGATACTGAATATGCCTAAGTGTCTCAACACGGTCTCTGATAGAAGGTACAATGATACTTCACCTTCTGAGAGGTAGAAGTAACATGATGAGGCTTCGCCTTCTGATAAGTCGAAGCAACAGGTGGAACCACCTTACTGTCAGAGATCCCTTGGACAAAACCCGCTGATTTGAATTTGACTTTATCAATTCTGGGTTCAATCTCGATCACACCTGCTGCTATGGGTCTAAGAACAGCAGGTGGATGCTTCCTCATATCCTCAGAAAAATCATATCCTAGACCTTGATTGAATTTGCAAATCTTAGATTGGTCTAGAATAAGATTTAGCTTCTTCTTGCCTCCTACAAACCTCTCGAGAGTGTTCATAAGATACTAACACTCCCGAAAGAGAGAGGTGCAAGAAGAGCAGGGGAAAAAGAGACAGCAGAAGGTAAGGGAGTAGAAGAAGAACCAATAGCAGAGGAACGAATGGCTTGTGCACGCACAGCCGACTCAGAAGGGACAGTCCTACTGCTAGCCAATTGGTTCACGTTGCTAGGCGTCTCTACCAAACCCTCATGCTTCTTCCCAACAGCAAATACATTAGAGCAGATGGTTACTTCTCTAGAAGGTCCTTAGTTAGCTTAACACATTTTTCATCCAAAGCAATCAAATCAGATTTTAGTTTGTCACAATTATTGCATGGTGAGCTAATAGGGTCCTTAGAAGCATATTGAGCCAATTTATTATTGTGATCAACTAATTCTTGAAACTGTTTAGAAACAGATTCAAGCTCAGCATTCAGCTTAGGACAATTCACACATGAAGCAATAGGCTCAAGTAGAAAAGCTTGTAACTCATCAATTTTATGATCTGCCCTTTTTAGATTCATCTTCAAATTATTACAACTTTCACAAGTCTCGGGCAGATCGAGAAGCATGGTATAAAGACCTCTAAATGCATTGTCCTTATCCTCACATGAGGTGCAAGATGTAGTCTCAACAACAGTAGATGAAAGAGCAACAGTCCTACTCATTTCTAGTTCAGCTAAAAAACTAACATTCTCCACTTTAAGCATGTCAAGCTTAGAAGACAGACTATCACGAGAGGTCCTTAATTTCTCCATGTCACCAAGCAAAGCATAGCATGTATCACATTCGTCACGGGACAGAGCAGATATAAGTGAAGTAAGCTCCTGTGATAATCTATCTACTTCCTTCTCCAACTCACTACACCTAGCTCTAGATCTAGCATAAAATTTACCTAGCTTAAGAAAAGCATCATTAAGCTGGTCGTATGAGGGGTATACCTCGTCGGAGTCGGAGTAAAGCTCGTTGTCGCTCACTTCTCCCTCAAGGACCATGAAGCACATGCCGGAGAAGTCATCGCCACCCTTGGGGTCTTGCTCGTCCTTCCCATCGTCGTCGCTCCACCCCTCCACCTTGCTGAGGTCGAGGTCGTCGAAGGCGGTGAGGACGCGATGAAAGAGCTTCTTGGCTTTGCCAAGGTTGCCGAACTTCTTGTCTTTGCTTGGCGGCTTCTTGTTGCGGTTCTTGTCGGTGTAGACGTTCTTGCTTGAACCGCCGAAGTCATTTTTGCCCTCCAGCTTGGGACAGTTTGCCCGAATGTGGTTGGGGCCACCACACTCGAAGCAAATCACACATCCTTCTCCTCTCTTTCTCTCTCTAACCCTCTTATAAGCATGGGAGAATTTTCTGGCTAAGAGGGCTAGCTGGTTTTCTGGAAGTTGTTCTAGTAGGTCATCACTCATCTCACAAACAGCCGCAAGAGAAAAACCAGAAACACCATTGGAGGAAAACTCAAAAGTTAAACTGGGATCAGTGACTAAGGCCATCGATTGTGACTTCGACTTGCGAGAGACAATGTCAATCTCGTGAGTCTTGAGGCGTGAGTACAACACATCAACAGTGAAAGTCGAGATGTCTGTGGTGTCCTTGATGGTGGTCACCTTCATCTCCCACACACACAAGTCCCAAAGCCGCAAGCATCTGACGAGCGTTGTCCGAGTCGGGGTATGTGAGACCGACCACTCGGAGGTTGCTCAAGATCTTGTGGATTCTCGCAAAGCATTCATCCAAGGACTCTCCAGCGAGCATTTCAAACTTGTTGTAATCTCGCTTGAATTGGTCCTGTCGAACCGTCTTAATTTGGGTGGTGCCCTCATGGTAAGCATCGAGGGTCTCCCAAATGTCGAAGGCCGACGAAAGATGAGAAATGCGATCAAACTTGCTTCGGCTCAAGTCTTGGATAATGATGTTCCTTGCCTTAGCACTCGAAAAAACTCTTCTCCGATAGCTATGAACAGCTATGAAGATGATTCATGTGCCCACTGGAAATACAAACTGACCAAACACTAGAGCAATCAACAAGAAGCAAAATAAATCAGAGAGTAGCACTGAAAAATGCTGAAGGCCGGTCTGACCGGATGTATGTGGGCGGTCTGACCACTGTTACAAGTCCGGTCAGACCGCCGAGCTAACCCCGGTTGAACCGCCGAGTGGGGACCGGTCGGACCGCCATTACCCGAGCGGTCAGACCAGCATGTACCGAGCGGTCAAGTGTGATGTAGGATTTGACTTTGTCTCTATCTTATTTAAATTGTGGGTTGTGCAAGACTATATTAGTGTTACTATGAAATATGTGGGCCTCATTTATATAAAGCAAGAACAAGTTATGACTTTTGTTTAGTTTACGACTTTACTCCTCCTATCGATAGGGCATGATAATCAAATCAAGTACATTCAATCTTAACGATTTCTCCGACGTTCGATGACGGCTCTCCTCCTTCTTGATGATGGAGGTCATTGACTTGAAGGAAGAGTTCAACTCCGATGACAACAATTAATAGATGATCAAATATTTTATTCAATTGTAATTCATTCAATTGCAACTCATTCAGTTGTAATTCATTTCTGAGATTTGCATAATAATTATCGTGTGCTATAAGATCTGTAAGTATATGTGATTTACTTGCTTATTTTTAGAAGGCATGGCTAGTATTTCCTGAGGCTAGCCAAAAAAATAAAAAAATTAGCTATACAAAGAACCATCACATATGGTTTTTTGTATTAGCCATCTGTGATAAGTCACAACACATATGGTTATTTTCCAAAATCGTATGTGATATATGACATATCATAGATGGTTATTTTTAAAAACTATTTGTGTTGTGACTTATCACAGACGGTTTAGGAGCCATCTGCGATAACTACATAATATCACAGACACGATAAATCAGACGGTTCAGAAACTATCTTTGATGAGGGTTATGAACTATCTGTGATAACCCCATGTGTGGTATTGTAAAAAAAAAGTCAGCCTAACCTAAGGCAACCTATTGAATGAGAGTTTTTGAGTTATGGTAGCTTGAATTAAAAATGGGTTGGGATCATGTAGAGCTACCTTTGATTGGAGTGGGAGTTTGGGTGGTAGCTTCGGCGATGTGACTCAATTTTTCTTACAAAGTATTGTATGTATATTGCAATAATTAAATGTAGATTTCCCCCTTGTTATTCAAAAATGTTGCAACATAGAAAGTTGCAAACAAAGTCCCTCTTTTTGAGAGGAAATAAAGAGTGTCGATATCCATGCATTGCAATTTTTTTCAAGGCCTATCCATGCATTGAAGACAAGCAGAACTACTCATAGTGGGCCCTTGTACTTGAACAAGCAAGCAGTTGCCACACGCTTTTACATTGCCTCATGAGCCAAGTTGCAATCCCCTGGCCTGCTCTATCCTTTGCACATGGGCCTGGCTAACCCCGGTAACCACCCAACCCAAGGACCTCCTATGTGCCGCTCACGTGGCAACTAACAACATGCCGCCAACCCCAACCCATCTCCTAGCCCACGGCCACTTGTCGGCCCATGGCTCATGAAGGCAAGCCTTCCATGCAGCAAAAATGAAAATGGCCGCACGCACCCTGCACCTCTCAGCTAGTCTTTGATGCATTCTTTTCGGCTATGGCTTATGATTTATAGCTACAGCTTATGGTTTTTGACCCTAGTATGAGCGCTCATGGGAACGAACTGAAAGCTGATAAGCCACTTCTAAGGCTATCCTAATAAGCTGCTTCGAAACAGTGGTGAAGAAGTTATTCCATTTGTTTATTCGAGGAAAGCCATAAGCCATAAGCTAAAAAGAGTTTTTGCAAAATAAAAATTCAAATGCTCATTAGTTTTAATCCAAGTGTCCAATTCAAAATCTGTTTGAAGCATCATGTTCTTTATGATGAAATCTTCAAAACAAGATGTCACTTACATATATTTAAATTTAGTAATAAAAAATCATACGCCATATGTTCACATAACAATGAATTCTTACATCTTTTACAAATATAATCACTGTATTATGGTTGATTATGATTAGTTATGCAAATAAAGTGTGTCAACGATCAAGTTGCTGATCTTACAAAATAATATGAGAAAGATGGCTGAAATCCTTAGAAGAGAATAGATATGCTCTTTATCACTATAAACGTGTTACAAGATGCGTTTACCAAAGCCTGAAGCTAGCCCTAATCTTTATATTCTTCCCACTAGATGGAAGACTATGATTCACATGATCTACTTGCCTCTGAATTGTCTTCAATCTCGTTGAATGTGATTGAATATTTATTTTTCTATCTTCTATTGTCACCCCTTAAATACTATTGAAGGGTCATCAATTATCTACCTGGGGAACATGCCTTATGAAATCAGCATGTCCGATTGGAGAGGTTGTTATTGTTAGGGAGAGGATGTCTGATCATCGGTTGTTGTTAGTAAGAGACGAACTTGGGGAACAACTGCTTGGTGGTTGTTTGTCAGAGACTTAGGACTAAAATGTCATGCTGTTTTAGGTGGATAAGACACGAATTCTATCTACCACATGGGAGAAATTATTTGGGAGCGAAGCTAGTACCAGTTTATAGATTCCTTGAGTAGTCATCCTGTTGGCCAAGATGCATAGTACTTCTCCGACTAGGGCACTTGGGGAGCAGCCTTTGGAGGCTTATGACCATGGGGTTCTTTGGTCCTAATTAAATATTAAAACCATTTTTAAGGATTTATTCAATCCTAATTAGCCAGCCCTCAAACTTTTAAGTGAATTTATAATATGAAAGTGGCTTTAATTCATTTTAAAGTTGAGAAACTAACTAGGAAACTGAAATGTTTTTTGTCCATTAGGCTTTAGGTCATATAACCATTATTTGCAGATGGACAAAAATGCTCATAAAACCCTTAGCATGTTACCTGTTGGCTTCACACTTTCAGAAAAACATTTCATCTTCTTTCTCTACCCTAGCGCTCTTTAGCTGTAGCTTTGAATCCTTTCGATCCCTTTTGATTTTATGCCACTTAGCCAAATGTCGAATCTGATCACTGATTGGCCAGCGTCTGAGCTTGGATCAAAGAAGCTAAAGGACATGGTAGCGGAAGGGTTGCTTCCCAATAGGGTTTTGATCCCGTGGAGGTTAGTGGTCGGAGAGAATTTTCTAAGCAGGAACGAAGGTGAAATCCCAATTTTTTAGGCATACATTGAGTGTTGATTTAAATTATCGATGTATCCATTCCTCTCGGAAGTCTTGGAGTTCTATGGAATTGAATTGGTAAATCTAGCTCCCAATTTGGGGATTCTGCCAAGTTTGGAGCTCCTCAAATACTTCTACATGATGACGAGGAAATCAGCAGTGTCACCCAGGGTTGCGCTCTATGGCTCCACAATGGGAAGGCAGGAGAATACAATCAGATGTATTCTAGATGTATTATAAGTTCTCATGGTCATTATGGAAGAAGCATTGGTTCTACATGACACTTAGCAAGGAAGATAGTCTCTCCTTTGTCGGTCGAGTTGTAGTGAAGAATCTAAGGTGGAGGTCATTCTCGAAGAACGAGGGAAAGATAGGGCGATGGGTCGATACCATGGTCTGTCTCAAGGATAGAGTACTAAATAGATGGTATGTGGTAAAGGATTTTTCCATGTGCTATATAAGTCCTCTAAAGTCACGTGACCACATCATGCTCTGGTATGAGGGTGTAGCATACTCGACTAGGAATTTTTCAGAAGGTAAGCATAGAAAATTCCAACGAGTCAATTCTTGTTTTTGTTTGGTTAAGTTTTCCTGACCTTAAGGTTTTTCTTCTTCCTTGATGTCATAGCCCTTTCTCCTACTGAGGTGAGAGAAAGGGTCAAGATAATCTGTGCAAGAGAGCCCGACCAGAAGGAAGAAGTGCCTTTAATCCTGGCCATCAGCTCTCTACAGGACAAGATTAAAATATTTAAGATAAAATAATCACTCATATCACCAATTATATATTTTTTTAATCGGTGTGTGGTAATACTCTTATGGTGTGTAGATGGTCAGTTCAGAGAGTGGTGAGTTGACTTAGAGCTTGGAGAATGCTCCTCCAAGTCCTAAGAGGCATCGAAGTGTGAGGAAGTCGTACAGAGCATCGGGATCGCATCATGCTCCATCGACCACTACTCCGATAGTTCCTCCGAGTGCCTCTCCGACCACTCCTGCGACCGCGCAAGCTTGTAAGAGCAATATTCCCTCGGAGGTAGGCTTCTACTACCACTTTGAGAGTTTTTCTTATAAGCCTACACCTTCTCTTATAAGGATAACAAAGAAAACACACCAATGGGAGTATATTTCTTGGATGAAAGTGATGAGGACATGCTTGTTGTCCTAATTACAAGAGATCATACGCATCACTTAAATTATAAGGTGAGCTCGTTTCAAAGAGGTTTTACTTTGCTTGATAAAGAACTTATGATATTACATAATGAGGGTTTGTTGCGTTTGTTATCATATACCGAGATTTACAATCAAGATCATGCAATACGTGAGGCTACACATACGTTAAAACTGATGACGGTTTTCTATCAAGAAGGGGAGGATGATGTGACCACGCCACAAACACATACGACAATAGCGTCCAATATCAAGATTGAACTAAAGGTGAATTCGTTTCTTGAGCCTCAACATATTTTAAATGAGAATATGATGTACCTAATAATGAAAAAATATATTTTTACAGCACCACGTCACTTTTATACCAATTCAAAAGAGTCCTTGTTGGACCCGTACTGGAATCAGATTCGGACTGCTGCAATGGTGCAAATTTAAACGGACGTAACTTTCTCATATGGACTCCGTTTGGGACGTTCTTAGACTTGATGGAAAGCTTATCAAGTCTACTTTCTAAAGGATTCAACCCCATCTTCAAATTCTATCTGAGACAGCCGCAATCATCAAAAGAGTCTGTGTTGGTCATGTACTGGAATCAGATTCGGACTGCTGCAATGGTGCAAGTTGAAACGAACGTAACTTTCTCATACGGACTCCGTTTGGGATGTTCTTGTACTTCATGGAAAGCTTATGAAGTATACTTTCCAACGGATCCAACCTCATCTTCAAATTCCATCCGAGCCGGCTGCAATCATCAAAACAATCCACATTGATTTTTGAGTCCGAGTCAAAAGGGTGTTGCGCCACCACCAATTGGGCCCATGGGCCATGTAACCCTAGAGCATGCACTTTGGACGCCCCTCCTGGTTGTTCTCCCTATAAAGGAGCCGCCGCCTCCCTTGTTAGGACTTAGGTTTGGTTTAGATCAGTTTAGCCCCATGTGCAAACTCCACGTTGTCTCTTGTGTCGGCTAGACCAACAGATTCGTGTTACAGAACCTCAACTATCCTTGTGCGACTTTTATATCTAGCAAGTTTCAGGTTGCTCACTATCCTTGTTTTTGTGTGTTCTTCGGTTGCATGCTGGAATAGACCTTCGTGGTCAGGTCAACCGCGTTCTTGGTACGGTTGATAACGACTTGGAGTGTGGTTCAGCGATTGCTAAGGCGTAAGCGACGTCGTACGGTTGTAGTCGGATCGTAAGAGTCACCTCCACCGAAATCGATAATTATCATCCTATCGGAAGATCGGGACCCCATCGCCTCATCAGTTGGTATCAGAGCTTCAGTTGACCGGTAGGAATTTTTTGTATCCCTAGTTAGTAGATTGGTTTTTATTTCCTATAGTCCAGAAAAATTGCCCCACAAAAAGAGTTAATTTCCGCAGTCCAAACCCGTTGTGCTTTTCAATCAGTTAGTTTTGGTTTGCCAAATTGAATTTGTGTCCGTCTTAGCATTGTCTAGTTGCTGGTCATATCTTTGTTCCTATAAAAATCCAAACAAAAAAAATTCCCCACTCCAAACCCTAATTCCAATTTCGGCTGATTTTTCCTTTCTCTGCAGCCGCCACCAAAAAAAGCCATAACTTTTGATTCCGAGATTATATTTGAGTGAGCGCACATCCATTAGATTCAAAACTTCATTGCCCATCTATTTGTAAAATTTCACGTAATTCCAGCAAGGCAGTTAAGAGATATCTGCGGTGGAAGTTGACCTAAAATTGCAGATTGAATCTGCAACAGTCAGCACTTGTGAATTTTGTGCGAATTTTTCGGTCGGTTTCAAGAACTTGGCCCCAATACAAAAGTTGTAGAAAAAGCCGTCAGAAACGGAGAAAAAAAGAATCATTGAAAAAAAGGCAACTGACAAAAAGTTACGGTCGAAATACCGATGTGCTGTCCAGTGGACAGAAATCTTCAGTTTTGGATCAATCCTTGTGTTCTTCAATTCCAGATTGCATTCAATTGAATTATCTTGCATTTACCACTCCTATACATTACCATACACATATTTTAGCCTTCTTCCATCCTTGGTTGATATCCAAGCTCCACTTTTCTACTAATCGAACAGGTCTCGTTGTACCTTGCAATCGCTTTACTCATCACTTGAGTCAGATTTATCACGAACCAGCCACCGGTTGCACCACCTGTTTGCTTTGGTAAGAACTTGTAAGAATTTGGTAAGAGCTTGAGAGATGTGTGACTTGATATGAGCCTCCATATCCTAGTAGTTGATAGGAATATTTACTTGTGATTTGTTTCCTTGTTTTCTACTAACAATGACAGGCTTGAGAAAATTGGTAGATTATGATGTCATCGCGGGCAGATTTGAACTCGAAGGGAAACAATTACCGATATATATCTTACCACTCACCGCTGAGAGTACGTCGTCGGACTACTTCTTGTGGGTTACTATGATGGATAGCTACTTTGAAAGACAAGATCTTGATCCTTATGAGAATATGAGCATGGCAAGGACGGCGCTGATTGGTGATGTTCAACATTGGTGGTCGAATCTTGAGTTCCACTACATCTACACATGGGAGGAGATGAAGAAGAAATTGCAATATCGTTTTGTACCTCCACCACCCACGGTCACAAGCGAGGTGCAATCTGAGGTAACTGAAAATGTTGATATTGTTTTGGCTCCTACTCCATCTACAGATATCACCGAGATACTTGAAGAGGTGAAGGATGATCTGATGCATCTTATGCCATTAGAGGAGAAGTTTGAGGTACCTACAGTATCTGATGAGGACGATAATGACAAAGGTACTGATTTGGTGCTACAACAAGACATAGAGCAACCTTGTGAGTATATACCTGCTGTAGTGCAATCGTTTGATATTCCTTGTGTTTACTTGAATGAACCATGTGCTGATCTAAATTCTCATAATTTTGCACATGTCGAATTAATTACACATAAGGAAGTTTTTGATAGAATATCCCCTGCTGATGCATTGTGTTATATCATGCTTAATGAGGCCGCTAGTGTGGAATGTGCTATGAAGAAAGTTTCTGAACTTGCATGTTCGAAATTCTTGTTTAGTGCCTACACCCTTGGGTATAAGTTTAATTTGATTGGAGATTATGGTGTAGAAAATCAATTTCTTGTATATCGAATATGCATAACCTGTGATCACATGGATGAATTGAAGCTTGTTGTTTTGAACAACTCTTGTATGCTCAATCTTGTTCATTATGAAAGAAAAATAAAATTTAGTGATCATTCAAAGCCTATATGTTCTTCTCTTGTTGAACTATCTAACATTGACAATCTGAATAATGAAATTGATATATGGAAGAACTTGCAAATCTTTTCACCCTTACTAGATGAATTTGCTATTGCTCAATTGAAATCTGATTATATAGATAAACTTTGTTTGATTCCAAAAGTTGTAGCTTTGCCCATATGTGCCTCCACTACAAGTTTACAACTTCAAAGATTTGAATTGCATAAATGCTTCACTTACATTTGCAAAACAAGTTGCAATAATTACTGTGTGAGAAATTTTGATTTGCTCATTAACATATATGATTACATTTGGGTTAATAATACAATGAGCTTTTATGATTGCTGTTGTGTTATAGCATTAATTGTGCAACAACGAAGAACCGTTAAAACGGATGACATATACATATACCATGCATACACCTTGGCTTTTTTGTCACCATACTTTCAGTTTATCAAAAGCCGAGGACGGCTTTGCTTTTCAAGAAGGGGAGGATGATGAGGACATGCTTGTTGTCCTAATTACAAGAGCTCATACACATCACTTAAATTATAAGGTGAGCTCGTTTCAAAGAGGTTTTACTTTGCTTGATAAAGAACTTATGATATTACATAATGAGGGTTTGTTGCGTTTGTTATCATATACCGAGATTTACAATCAAGATCATGCAATACGTGAGGCTACACATACGTTAAAACCGATGACGGTTTTCTGTCAAGAAGGGGAGGATGATGTGACCACGCCACAAACACATACGACAATAGCGTCCAATATCAAGATTGAACTAAAGGTGAATTCGTTTCTTGAGCCTCAACATATTTTAAATGAGAATATGATGCTACCTAATAATGAAAATATATATTTTTACAGCACCACGTCACTTTTACACCAATTCAAAAGAGTCCTTGTTGGACCCGTACTGGAATCAGATTCGGACTGCTGCAATGGTGCAAATTTAAACGGACGTAACTTTCTCATATGGACTCCGTTTGGGACGTTCTTAGACTTGATGGAAAGCTTATCAAGTTTACTTTCTAAAGGATTCAACCCCATCTTCAAATTCTATCCGAGACAGCTGCAATCATCAAAAGAGTCCGTGTTGGTCACGTACTGGAATCAGATTCAGACTGCTGCAATGGTGCAAGTTGAAACGAACGTAACTTTCTCATACGGACTCCGTTTGGGATGTTCTTGTACTTCATGGAAAGCTTATGAAGTATACTTTCCAACGGATCCAACCTCATCTTCAAATTCCATCCGATCCGGCTGCAATCATCAAAACAATCCACATTGATTTTTGAGTCCGAGTCAAAAGGGTGCTGCGCCACCACCAATTGGGCCCATGGGCCATGTAACCCTAGAGCATGCACTTTGGACACCCCTCCTGGTTGTTCTCCCTATAAAGGAGCCACCGCCTCCCTTGTTAGGACTTAGGTTTTGTTTAGATCAGTTTAGCCCCATGTGCAAACTCCACGTTGTCTCTTGTGTCGGCTAGACCAACAAATTCGTGTTACAGAACCTCAACTATCCTTGTGCGACTTTTATATCTAGCAAGTTTCAGGTTGCTCACTATCCTTGTTCTTGTGTGTTCTTCGGTTGCATGCAGGAATAGACCTTCGTGGTCAGGTCAACCGCGTTCTTGGCACGGTTGATAACGACTTGGAGTGTGGTTCAGCGATTGCTAAGGCGCAAGCGACGTCGTACGGTTGTAGTCGGATCGTAAGAGTCACCTCCACCGAAATTGATAATTATCATCCAATCGGAAGATCGGGACCCCATCGCCTCATCAGAAAGACTTCGTCGCCAAGCTCACTTCGGTTAGTCACAAGGCAAAAGAGAAGAAAGAACCGTTGATCGAAGCCACTATGACCGTAGAATCAATGGTGATACCAAGTTCACCAGTCATGGGCTCTGAGGTGGTTGTGACTGACCAGATGTGGCCATCCCTCAAGTTTCAAGTGCACTGGAGGAAATGATTTCTCCGGTAGTTGAAGGAGTTCTAGCCTCCAAGCAAGTGGTCGGAGAAGTTGCTTTTGACCACCCCATGAAGGGGTTGACTAAGGATAAGTATATCCAGTCGGAGGACTCAAAGGGTCCAACTAGCCCTACCAGTGCAGTACTAGTAAAGTTAGTTCACAAGAAGAAAAGGAAGACAAGCGCTCTAGACTATGCTCCAGGGCGTTTCAACTTCAAAACGAAAAGAACCAGGTGTGTACCAGTAAAAATTCATGTAAATTTATACCTTTGATTTTTTTTTTGATGTTTTGAATCTCGTATTTCTTACGTTTTGTTCTTCTTTCTTTGTAGAACCTTTAGTACTTCAATCAGTCTTGATACAAGTACTCCTCATGAGAAGGCTCCTAAAGAGGGAGTGGTCGAGGCATTCCTTGAGTGGATTGAGGAATCGACAATAATTGCTGCTACTCGGGAGCCTTTGGTGACTTTGACCCTATCAAAGGATGTAGAGGTGGTTGAGAAGTCTCAGTAGGATCTAGGGCTGGAAACGAGCCGAGCCCTATATTTTGGGAGTGTTTCAAATATCTCAAGATTCTTTTTACGGCATTTAAATGACACTCTTTTGGTGAAGCTTGAAAGCGAGCACACATGCATACACTAAACATGATATCGGGCCTAGATGCGGTAAGATAAAGCAAGCTACCAATCATAGATCTATAAAGCTTTGAATCTACCGACTTACCTTCTTTGTCGAGGTCTAGATGCGCGTTGGTTGCCATTGGTGTCTTGATGGGTTTTACATCTTCCATGCCAAACTTCTTAAAGAGGTCTTTAGTATACTTCGTTTGGCTCACAAATGTCCTATCCTTGTTTTGTTTGATTTGGAGTCCAAAAAAATAGCTCAATTCTCCTATCATGGACATCTCAAACTCCCTAGACATCATATCACCGAATTCTTTGCAAAAATCTTAGTTAGTAGAACCAAATATAATGTCATCAACATAAATTTGGCAAACAAAGAAATCATCACCAATGATTTTTGTGAATAAGGTTGTATCTACCTTACCAATTTTAAATCCTTTTGACACTAGAAAGTTTCTAAGGCCTTCATACCATGCTCTAGGAGCTTGTTTTAATCCATATAGCGCCTTTGAAAGTTTATAAACATGATTAGGGTATTTAGGATCTTCGAACCCCGGAGGTTGTTCAACAAATACAAGTTCGGAGATGGTTCCATTTAAGAATGCACTTTTAACATCCATTTGAAATAACTTGATATCAAAGCTAGATGCAAAAGCAAGCAAAATTCTAATTGACTCAAGTCTAGCAACGGGTGCAAAAGTTTCATCATAATCTAAACCTTCGACTTGAGTATAACCTTGAGCAACTAACCTTGCTTTGTTTCTTACCACTATTCCGTTTTCATCTTGTTTGTTCCGGAAGACCCATTTGGTGCCAATCACATTATGTTCTTCGGGTCTTTCCACCAAGGTCCACACTTTATTTTATGTGAAGTTGTTCAATTCTTCGTGCATGGCATTTACTCAATCTGGGTCATCTAAAGCTTCATCTACAAGCTTGGGCTCAAGAGAAGACATAAAAGAGTAATGTTCACAAAAACAAGCTACTCTAGAGCGAGTTTGGACACCCTTACTAACGTCACCCAATATTTGATCTATTGGATGATCCTTGGCAATTGCATTGTGAATCTTATAATTGATTTGTTGTTGATCCTTTTGTTCATCTTCTTTGTCTTGAGCATTGCTTGATGTAGACGAGGTAGGTGGCTCTACTTGTCTTGATGAGCTTGGTGAGGATGGATCTTTCTTTGGCTTGATGTCTCCAATTTGCATGTTTTCCATAGCTTTGCGCAATCCTTCATCCCCTACATCATCAAGATTTTCTTGCTCTTCTTGAGAGCCATTAGTTTCATCAAATTGTACATCACAAGATTCTTCTACTAAACCCGAATTTTTATTATAAACTCTATAAGCTTTGCTATTTGAAGAATAACCTAATAAGAAACCTTCATCACAGCGACTTTGAAATTTAGAGAGCCGAACACCCTTTCTTAGAATGTAGCATTTGCAGGCAAATACCCTAAAGTAGGAAATGTTGGGTTTTCTTCCAATGAGAAGCTCATAAGAAGTCTTTTTCAAAAGTCGGTGTAAGTAAAGGCGATTTATGGCATGACAAGCGGTGTTAATAGCTTCCGCCCAAAACTTGTCGGAAGTATTATATTCATCAAGTATTGTCCTAGCCATTTCAATTAATGTGCGATTTTTCCTTTTACAACTCCATTTTGCTCCGGAGTGTAGGTTGTGGAAAGTTCGTGCTTTATTCGAAGTTCATCACAAAAATCTTCAACTTTTGTATTTTTGAACTCGGAACCATTGTCACTTCTAATTTTCTTTATTTTAAAATCAAATTCATTTTGGGCCCTTTTTGAAAAACTTTTGAAAATCCCGGAGGTTTCACTTTTGTCATTTAGGAAGAAGACCCATGTGTATCTAGAGTAATCATCCATAATGACTAAACAATAGCTATTTCCTCCAATGCTCTTATAGGTAGTTGGCCCAAACAAATCCATATGTAAGAGCTCTAATGACCTAGAAGTTGACATGATACTTTTGGAAGGATAAGAATTAGCGACTTGCTTCCCGGCTTGACAAGCACTACAAAGTCGATTTTTCTCAAACTTCACATCTTTCAAGCCAACAACTAAGTCATTTTTGAAAAGTTTTTTTGAGTTGAACCATACCTACATGACCTAGTCTCCTATGCCACAACCAACCCAAAGAAGTTTTTGCCATTAAACAAGTTTTTAAACAAGACTCATTTAAGGAAAAATCTACCAAATAGAGATTTCCAAATCTAAAGCCTTTGCATACAAGTTCATTATTATTTTCTTTTGAGATAACAACATTTTCTTTTAAGAAAGAGCATGTTACACCTAGATCACATAATTGAGCAACGGAAAGCAAATTGAAATTCAACGTTTCAACTAAGGATACATTAGAAATGGAAAGGTCATTAGATATTGCAATTTTACCCAAACCGAGTACTTTCCCTTTGCTATTGTCTCCAAAGGTGATTCTTTCCTTGCTTCCACTCTCAAAAGTTGTAAACATTTTCTGGTCTCCGGTCATGTGTTGAGTGCATCCACTATCCAACACCCAATGCCTTCCACCGGTTTTGTAATTTACCTACAAAAGAAAATCAAGCCTTTTTAGGTACCCAAATTTGTTTGGGTCCTTGGAGGTTAGTAACCAAGGCTTTGGGCACCCAAATGGATTTGTTTTTAGCACCCAAAATTGAGATGCCAATAAAATGAGCAATTACATTTCCATTCTTAGATTTTTTTAAGCATATAGCAAGAATCATATAAGCCAATGGAATGCATGTTATTTTTAAAACAATCATTTGGCATATGTCCTACATTCCGGCATTTAGTACAATACTTACCATTCTCTTTTACAAACCTTGGAGGTTTGTATGCCGGCTTCTTACCTTTCTTGGGAACATACCCAAGCCTTTCCTTGTTAAATGAGCACCTTTGCCCACTTAGCAACTTATCAAGGGCATCTTTTCCCTTGTAAGATCTCTCTAAGCTTTTGTTCAATTTTAGCACTTGGTCTTTTAAATTCTTGTTTTCATTTACTAGCACATTATCATGCACATGAGATAAAGCATCATTTGAATCAACATTAGATGAGCATGGCATAGAAAGTAAATCATCACAAGAGGTTGACATGCTAGATGTTGATTTTTCTATACTCGTCATCTCATTCAAAAGATTACATGATATACCAATGCTAGTACTAATTTTTCTTTGATTTTCATGGATAAGCATATCATGAGATTCTTTGAGCTCATTATAGGATTCTTGGAGAGATAAATGTTCTTTCTTCAAGATTTTAAATTTTGACTTTTCCTTTCCAAGAAATTCATTCAATTCTACTAACATATCCATTAAATCATCATAAGAGGGCTCATCGTCATCAAGAATTTTTACCTTCTCCCCTTTTGCCATAAGACATGTGGGAGTGGAGAATAGCGATGGAGCCTCTTTGATAGCAATGCCGACAAGTCCCTTCTTCTTAGGCGATTCCTCCTCACTTGAGTCGGAGTCGGAGTACTCCGCTTCGGAATCCCACTCACCAATGTGGGCTTCGTTCTTGCCGTCTTTGTGAAGCTTCTTGAAAAACTTCTTCTTGTCTTGATAGCTTTTCTTTTTGAATGACTTCTCCTTGTCATCCTTCTTTGTGGGACATTGGGAGGCAATATGCCCCTTCTCGTCACACTCATAGCAACGGATGTTGCTATACTTCTTGTTGGAAGAGTATCGCCACTTCTTGGTCTTTTCATTGCTTGCGCTTCGATTTGAGCGCCTTCTCATGAACTTGTTCATCCTCCTAACTAGAAGGGCAAATTCTTCTTCGGAATCTTCTTCTTCATCTTTGGATTCTTCACTTGATACCGCTTTGGCCTTAAAAGCAGTAATCTTCTTTCCTTTGGAGGTTGATTGTTCCAACATCTCCTCCTTATCCTTCTTATACAACTCATTGGTAATTAGATTACCTAAGAGCTGTGTTGGAGTCATCCTTGGCAACTCGGGAGAGTTGAGAAATAGAGTTACCAACATCTCATACTTCTCCGGCAACGCCCGAAGCATTTTCCTTACAATGTCAACATCGGAAAGGTTAGTACCAAGACCTTTGAGTTCATTTATGATGTTGTTTAGCCTTGAGTACATCTCATTGATATCCTCATGGGGCAACATCGTAAATGTCTCATATTTGATCCTTAGCCGATGCAATTTGGCCTCCTTGACCGTGGATGTCCCTTCGTGTATTTCCGAAAGGGTGGTCCAAATAGCGTGAGCCGTTTCGAGATTGCTCACCCTATTGAATTCATCCGCGTTCAAGGCTCCAATAAAGCATTCATAGCTTGGGCATCTAAATGAGCGTTATGCCTGTCTTGTTCCGTTGGGTGTTTCGGATCAAGAGCCATAACGTAAGCCTCATTTACGACCTTCCAAATATGAGGACTCATGGCCTTTAAATAAATTGACATCCTAATTTTCCAATAAGAATAATTAGTGCCATCAAATAGTGGTGCCTTGCCGCTGATCGAACCGCTGATCAAAGCCACTATGAACATAGAATCAATGGTGATACCAAGTTCACTAGTCATGGGCTCTGAGGTGGTTGTGACTGACCAGATGTGGCCATCCCTCAAGTTTCAAGTGCACTGGAGGAAACGATTTCTCCGATAGTTGAAGGAGTTCTAGCCTCCAAGCAAGTGGTCGGAGAAGTTGCTTTTGACCACCCCATGAAGGGGTTGACTAAGGATAAGTATATCCAGTCGGAGGACTCAAAGGGTCCAACTAGCCCTACCAGTGCAGTACTAGTAAAGTTAGTTCACAAGAAGAAAAGGAAGACAAGCGCTCTAGACTATGCTCCAGGGCGTTTCAACTTCAAAACGAAAAGAACCAGGTGTGTACCAGTAAAAATTCATGTAAATTTATACCTTTGATTTTTTTTTTGATGTTTTGAAGCTCTTATTTCTTACGTTTTGTTCTTCTTTCTTTGTAGAACCTTTAGTACTTCAATCAGTCTTGATACAAGTACTCCTCATGAGAAGGCTCCTAAAGAGGGAGTGGTCGAGGCATTCCTTGAGTGGATTGAGGAATCGACAATAGTTGCTGCTACTCGGGAGCCTTTGGTGACTCTGACCCTATCAAAGGATGTAGAGGTGGTTGAGAAGTCTCAGTAGGATCTAGGGCTGGAAACGAGCTCGCTCAAAGCTGCAGCTCGGCTCGGCTCGGCTCGTTTGCGAAACGAGCTACACGAGAGGCTCGGCTCGGCTCGACTGGCGGCTCGAGCCAGCTCGCTAGTGTAGGATCAAGGATACCGACTAGAGGGGGGTGAATAGGAGGTTTTTAAACTTTTCTTGTTCACTTAATTAATTCTTCACAATTTTGACTAGCAAGAATGAAGAGCAAATAAGCCTATGCAATTCTAGTTATCAATACAGCAAGCCTAGCTCTAAACAAGCAAATGATCACAATGATATAAATACGTAAGAGCTAAGAACAAGTGAACACAACCGATGTTTTATCGTGGTGTTCGGAAACTTGCCGGTTCCCCCTAATCCACGTTGAGGTAAGCTCGAACGAATCGAACCGGCTCCACGAATTGAGCCTAATCACCTCGATCACTATTGGTAGCCCTTTCCCTCTCCGGGTAGGCGAGCTCCAAGCCTTCACAATTTGCCGGGCCTTCTCACAACCTTCTTGAGAAGATCACCGAGCCAATCTCCGCCCAATCGTCCAAGTACCGGCAAGCACTAAGAGTAATGAATCCCGGGCTTCACTTGAATGCAATTCTTGTGCTAAGTGGATCAACAAATGAATTTCTTGCACTAATTGTAATACCACCCCAATTTAATGCTCAATGAGAGAAGGAGGGTGGAAAGAATGCTCTAGGGCTCAACAAATATGCAATGAGTCTCTAACCACTGCCCTTGTGCAGTGGTGGGGGTATTTATAGCCTCCACCAACCAAAATTAGCCGTTTGACACAAATTCCTGAAAAATTCAGGATGAGCGGTACTACCGCCCCCAGGGGCCGGTACTACCGCTACCAAATCTTCGCGCCAGAATGGCTATGTCAGAGCTCTGCAGTGACCATTGGATTTGGCGGCGCGGTACTACCGCCATTGTAACTTGCGGTATTACCGCTCTCCGATAGTTCCGCAAAGTCGGCGCGGTACTACTGCTCTGGCCCAAATCCGAAAGGTCCCAAAATTTGGCACTCTCTGGAAAAAGACGTCCGCTCTGAAACCGGATCTTCCGGACTCCGGAAGTACCGTTCTGAGTAACGGAACTACCGCCGCAGCGGTAGTTCCGGCGTTGAAATCGCTGGTACTTCCGGTCCAGAAAAATCCAAACTTTATCCGGTGGTGCTCTCTGGAAATAACATTCCGCTCATCCTCTAGATCTTCCGGGCTCCGGAAGTACCGCTCCATAATGCGGTACTACCGCTTGGTGCGGTAGTTCCGGCGTTCAAGTGGCCGGTACTTCCATTCCCGCAAGAGCTCGGGTGCATCCGCGGTTGCTCTCTGGAAAAAATGATCCGCTCGAAAAATGGATCTTCCGCTTGCCGGTACTACCACATCTGGGTGCGGAACTACTGCTTTCCGGTAGTTCCGACGTTCAAAACCACGGTACTACCGCCCTTCCAGACAGAGCACAGATTTTTGATTTAAAACGAATTTTTGATGAATGCAAGTTTCTAATGTTGATCCAAATGGCACAAAATTTGTATTCAAGCTACTAGCCACGATCCCTCTTGATGGTACGATTATCTACCCTATAATCCGGTCTTCCACCATTCACCTAAAGACCGGTAAAAACAAAAAGAGGAACCTATGCTAAGTAAACCTTTGTCTTGAGCCAATTTGAGTCTTCATATATATCCTTTGTCTTGCATCTTGTTCCACATATGTGGACTAACCCTTTGCATGCTTATAAGACACGTTAGTCCCATATTCACATAATTTCATTAATTACCAAAACTATTTTTAGGGGCCTAGATGCTTTCAGCGAGCCCGAAAGAGCCAAAACGGCTCGCCGCTGCCGAACGATCGAAAGCTAAATTGATAAAGCCCTCGGAGCTCCATCGAAGTTGCCAACCACCCCACACGCGCAAGGGCTGACACGAGATCAAATCCACACAGATCCGCCACGGAAGCACAAATCGCACACCGAACGACCGGCGGGGCCTAAGAGAGCAAAGACAGCACGCGCTTACGCCAATGCAGCCGCGCTCACGCGGCGCGGTAAGGCGGCGAGGTTAGATCGGACCTTGCGGGTGGAGGTGGTGGGGAGCTGGGCGCGGCGCGACTTGGCGGGTCCTCGGTCGACCGCCTCCACCGCTGGCCGAGCGAGATCGACGTCGACTCCCGCCGCCGCCATGGCCCCCTTCTAGAAGCTTCTCTCGCCGGATGGAAGTGCTGCGGAGACGCGGGAGGGGAGGTGGGCGTCTGGCCGGCCGCCGTTGGTCGGCGCGCGATCGCGCAAGCGGTTGGTGGGGAGGTCGCGCCGAGAGACGGAGAGGAGACGCCAAACGTGGCGTGGCGGAGTCACCAAGTCCAAGCCGGGCCGACTCACTACAAGAAATCCTTCTTTCTATGACAAAAATCCTCATGACGGGCACATTTTTGTCATATAATATATCATAATATGACGCAAAGTCAGAGCGCCATAAAATCGTGACAGCCGTAACTATTTATGACGGCTATTTTGTTTGTCACATAAAGGTACCAAGTGTCGCCACAAAATGCAAGTCGCCAGAGCTGGTTGACGGTGGCGTTTTATGACGATATGTGTTGTTTTATGTGACGGCCGTGGAGCATCACCGCTTGTTATTTCAAACATGACGGCCCCAACGCCAATATACCCCAATAGGAGGTGGACCCTTGACCCTCTCTCTGACCGCCATTCCCATTTCCCTAATCAAGACGGCGGCGAAGCGGCGGCAGCCTCAGGCGGAGCCAGCTCCCATCTCCCCAATCGACGCGCGGCGGCCTGGGCGAGCAGCCCTATCTCCCAATCGACGGCACGGCGGCGCCGGGCGGAGCAGCGCAGATCCGCTGCAAGCCCGCCCGCGGCGCGGATATCCGGTGACCGTGGTGACTCCATCTCGTTGGTCGGCGGCGTGCTCCTAGTCCCTAGGTGCGCCATTGTGGCGATGCGCCTCATCCCCTCCCGCTCCCGCCTCCGTTGCCTTTCCCGTCGCCACCTTTCCCTTTCCGCTTGATGTGTGAGGCCTAATCAATCCCGCTCTCTCAAGTTCTCATGTTGCGCGTCGTCATCCGCCGCCGCACTCGGCGGTCAAGCGCAGCTAGGGTTTCTCGCAACCCGCACTTTGCCGTTGTTGCCGCAGCGCCCGCCCATCGCCGCCGAGCCGCAGCGCCGATTGATGATGTGGTGGGTTGCCGTTGATAATGTGCCCGAATTGCAAGGACGTGAGGGTGTTTGCCGCCACTACCACGCAGCCGAGTATAACGTTGGAAGGAGATTTTTCAAGTGCCCCGGAAGAACTATCAAAATGTCGTTGTTATAATCATTTTGCATTGCCCAAATTTCATTCTTGTTTGAATGGGCATGCCCGAGAATGGTAGTGTTTTTAGCATTCGATGGCTGCACTATTGATGTTAATTTGCTCGTTGTTTTAATTTGGATGCAGGGACATGTACTAGGTATTGGTTGGATGAAGAATATGTGGTGTTCCTTCATGATAATGGTTATCTATTGTCACTTCCTCGACCATTGCAGCAGCCTTCGACAATGAAGTTCTTGAGTGGTGGAAAAATTGATAGCTTAGAGCAGAATCTGAACAAGGTGAAGGAAATGGTTGGCAAGAACAGGAAGGCATGGGAAGCTGCATTTGTCTTATGTGTGGTGTGTCGAATGTAACATTCCCGGTGTTGGCCATCCTTTGGTTGTAAATCAGTAGTGTTGAAGTAGGCAATGATGATGAAGTAGGACATGTTGTGAAGTAGGTTGGATATGTTGGCCACATTTGATATGCTTTTGGCTATGATGATGAAGTAGGCTAGACATGTTGTATTGAACTGTTATCCGGATGTATTTGCAGTTGGTATGAAATATGTGCCTTTGTCTTCGTTGGACATGTCTTGTGTACATGGATATGTAACTGTCTCTGTGATGAAATATGCGCCTTTTCGATGTATGTTGGAATTAAACATCCCTTTTGCTTTGATGTGTAACCTGTGTGTGATGAAATTTTGGCAGCATGTATGTAACTTCCAGCATATATATATCATGACAGATCTGTAATTTCCATGACATGTCAGTTGTCATAAAAACCTGAATTTTTGTAGTATATATCATCTCAATGAATTCGGGCAGCATATAACATATCTATGATATTTTGGCAGATATAGCCTATATGTAACTTCCAATAGGTTACATGTGCATAGAATAGAATTCATAAATCAAGTTTAACATTGAAACAGTAATCATTGCATACAAGGTCTTACAATTTCATAATTCAGATACAAATTTCAATAGCATAATTCAGATACAACAGAATCGCTAATAGAAGTTCATGGTTTACAAATAGCTCCGAAATGCAAAGGTTAGTCATCATCACCGTCTTCTTCGATATACTCGCCGTCTTGACTATGGTACTCAAGGAAGGATTCATCTTCATCTTCGTCGTCTGTTTCATCACCTTGAGGTGTTTGTTGATGTCGACGGATGCTCTCGACAAGGTCTGCACTAATAGGGCTGCCTGGTTGATTATCCATGTGCAACAAATCCATATTAGGATAAATGTCTCCCACTGTACAATCTCCTGACGAAGTATTGTCCTCTTGGTATGCCTCCTGACATCTCATCTGTACTTGTTCATGGATTGGTTGTTTTCCGTCGGACTCTTCAACATCAAATATATGTTGGTGGCCAAATTCTTGTATCACTCGCCAACATGGACCTAACTTTGTATCTTCCAAGAAAAATACTTGTGAAGCTTCTATGGCTAGAATGAAAGGATCATTCTTATACCATCGGCCTTCGATGTTAATGCTCTTGAAGTAACCATCATCTTTCATCTAGTATGTCCTTCCCTCAAGATTGTACCATTCACACCGTAATAAGATAACAGATCTATCTCCTTTGTTGTTCTTAGTGTAATTCAACTCAATAATGTCTGTGATTGTCCCATAGAAGTCAATAGTGTCATCATTATGAGTACCTGCAGTCTTGATGGTGGAGTTTTGTGTTTTCCTGTGTGCCTCACGAGCCATAGTGTGGTACCGCACCCATTGATTATAAAGGGCGTGTATGATCGCACACGCCTATCCGCCGACATGCGAGTGAGTACAGGTCTTCATCAACATTTGTTGTGCCTTCGTATTTCAACTGTAATCTGCAGGAAAACACAGAGAATTGGTGAGTTTGAAAATTTATTGTATCATAAATGATTCATCAGTTGTAAAGTTGCACGCACATGTTTCTCGAACCATGCAAATGAATTGTGTTGACATCATTTTTCAATATTGTTGACTGTTGTTGTTCCAATTCTGCCCTATACATGCTGCAAAGGAAGAAGTTAATTAGTTTATTGTGACACTAATATTGAATAAAGTTGGCGAAATGAAATGACAAAGAATTACTCACTCTTTGTATTCATCAACCTCTTTGCAATTATTTAGAACAAACCAAACCATGGAGTCATAGTCATTATCTTGGTAATGAAGTTTTGAAGCACCCAACAAAGTTAATACCATGACCAAAAATAAAGTAATCATTGGGTGAGATGTTCTGTGCTCCATCTAAGTTTCTTTCAGGCCTAGTGAACTTAGTAATAATTTCACTGAAATATGTTGAGCATTGGGTCGTACACTCATAGGCAGTGTATGCCCTCGCAATGCATCCTTCAGGTCTTGCTTTATTGCGGATGAAACGCTTAAAGGTGCCCAATCTTCTCTCAATGGGATACATCCATCCATACTGAACCGGTCCCCTAAGGAGTGCCTCGTCATGTAAGTGTACTGCTAGGTGAACCATAACATCGAAGAATGCAGGAGGATAAATTTTCTCTAGTTTGCAAAGGATAATTACAATATTTTTCTTTAGCTGGTGTAGTGCATGAACCTTTAGAGTTTTCGAGCAAAGTTGTCTAAAAAACCTACCCAATTCAGCAATTACTTCACATACATCTTTGCGCACTAAACCGCGAAGGCCACTGGTAAAATACGTTGCAGAAGAAGATATGACATCATGTGTTTTCAGCCCATGCATTGTTCCTCCTCCATATTGACACATCTTGATATATTAGAGGCATAGCCATCTGGAAATTTAACATTGCTAACAAACTGCAAGAACTTCTTCTTTGCTTCTAGCGTTAGAACGTAACAAGCTTTGGGCTTTGTGGACGAATTACCACTTCTTCCAAGCAAATGAAGCTCTTTTCTTATACCTCTGTCTTCCAAATCTAGTCTAGCAATGATCGTGTCCTTTGTCTTCTTGAATACTAAGTAGAGTTGACAAAATGTTTTCACATATGTTTTTCTCTATGTGCATAACATCTAGGTTGTATCAGTAGCTTCAATTTTCACCAAGATGGCAAATCATACAAGCTAACCTTGAGATGTCATACTGGTTCTCCATTACTGGCGTCGTTTTCTTGTTTTCGCTTATCGATTCTTGCCGGAACATAGGAAACTTCATCCAACCTTGCCATAACCTCATCTCGCACTAAATTTCCTTGGCTGCTCTCTATTTTCATGGTGGCCACCGAAAGATCTGTTTTCCTCCAGGATGGTCATTTGGGAGGAAACGTCTATGGCCTATGAACCCAATTTTGTTTCTCGGACATTCGAGCATGGATTCTCATCACAGTGCACACATGCGAAGTAACCCCTAGTGGTTCTCGCTCGACATGGTGCCTAATGCGGGGTAGTCATTGATTCCCACAGAATCGCCGCACGCAGATCGAAATCTTTGCCTTCATATGCATCATAAGTAGAGACACCCTCCCAAAGGGTAAGCATGTCCGCTATCAAAGGCTGCATGAACACATGGAAATCTTTGCTCGGTGATTTTTGCCCGAATAATTAAAGCAAGCATATAATTGGATTGGTCCATACACATCCATGGTGGAAAATTGTATGGAACCACTATCACGGCCGATGCTATATGAATTGGTCATCGACCAAATGGGTTAAATCCATCAAGAGCAATGGCTAACCTCAAATGCGGGGATCATCTGCAAAAGACTTGAAAGTATCATCAAATTCTTTCCAAGCTTCTCCATCGCCAGGATGTCTCATTTCATTTTCAACTGGTACCCTCTTATCCTTGTGCCATCTTGCATCTCGTGCCCGCCGCTTTGAGATAAAAAGCCTTTGAAGGCGTGGAATTATTGGAAAGTAACGCAGTACCTTGTGAGGAACTTTCTTTCTGCCCTCCTTATTCACTTTCCATCTTGATTCGCCACAAACTGGGCAATGATCATCATTGGCATGGTCCTTCCAAAATAAGGAACAATCATACTTGCACACATGAATAGAAACATAACCAAAAGCAAGCTTCCGAAGTAGAGCTTTAGTTTCGTTATAGGACTTAGGGAGACCGGTAACAATCTTCAACGATGTTGAAAGCAACTCAAGGAATGCATTGAACCCAGAATTTGTTATCCGATTGTACACTTTTATATGCAGCAGTTTAATAATGAAAGTTAGCCTAGACTCCTCGGTGCAACCTGGATAAAGTTCACGCTTTGCCTCTTCCATGATTTGTTGATATAAGTTACCACCGAAGCCATGGCTTGCTGCGGTGTACAAATCTTGAATCAACCCCTGAACTCCCCGTGAACTATCTTCTATGACATCTTCAGCTTGTCCTTCATCATCAAGTGGAGCCTGGTCATTTCCATCCCATGATATATCTTCAGTACCAACAGCGAGTGTGCCATCATCTTGTTGAACATCATTATCTCCCTCTCCATGGTGAATCCACCTTATATAGCACCTAGAAATACCATTGATGTGGATATCCTCCTCTACCTTATCTTGACTTTTTTGTATTTGGTTCAGGCATCGACGGCATGGGCACTTGATTTCCTCATCTGCACTAAATCTACTTCTGACATGTTCCATGAATTGTTCAACACCAGACATATAGGGATCACTAAATGGTGCACTGTTATAAATCCAGCTTTTATCCATCTCGACCTGGATAAACTTAGGTGCCAAAATGTTACAAATCGAGCTTCTATCCTTCAATTCAATTAAAGGCACTGCAATAACAAATCTAAAGGGGAAGAGCTATGGTTGACTCACTCACCTTGTACAATGGTTACGAGGCAAAGAATGCCACCGGGTGGCGGCGAGGTCAGCTGGTGGGGGAGGGGCGAGGCGAGTGGGGCGGCGAGGCAGCAGCTGGGGTGGTTGGCGAGGCACCAGCTGGTCTGGCCGGCGTGGCTCCAGCAGGGGTGGTGGATGTCGAGGATGCAGGTGCCTAGGCCGGCGAGGCTGCTTTGGTGGGGCGGCGAGGAGCGGTGGGTCACCGGCGAGGAGCACTGGGTCGTCGGCGAGGAGCACTGGGTCGCCAGAGCGCGCGTGGCCGACCTGTGCCTTCTGCTTCTTAGCCACAGCATGCTAAGTACCCCCCTTTAATGACATGTGGGCCCTACATGCTAATTAGCCTTGACTGCCATGTGGGTCCAACGTTTGAATGACATGTGGGCCCTGCATACTAATTAGCCTCTCTTGTAATGAATTCATTGTGCAAACATCATTTCTCTTTTTAATCTATGGCAAAAACTTGTAACTAGTATTTCTCCGACATACTAACTCCAAATGTGATGCTTTTTTTCTAAAATTTTCTAAAATCATGATCTATCAATTTATTGCGTTGATTTTGGTCATCTTTTCATGTGACAAAGTTTGAACAATTCAAAATTTGAATTTCAAAAAAATGACAACTTTAAACCAGATTTTGAAACTCCAAATGATTTCAACTAAAAAGTCATGAAAATAAAAGTTGTAGAACTCATCAGATCTACAACTTTTATTTTGGTCATTTGTTTATCCGACAAAGTTATAGTAACCTTATTCACAAATTTACGTATCTCTCTTATAGTTTATGAAACTATAAGAGAGAGATGTAAAATTTGTGAACTATATTACTATCACTTTGTCGGATGAGCAAATGACCAAAATAAAAGTTGTAGATATTGATGAGTTGTGCAACTTTTATGTTCATGACTTTTCATTTGAAATTACTTAGTACCCCAAAATTTTGTTCAAGTTCTAATATTTTGAAATTCAAAATTCAAACAATCCAAACAAAGTCATATGAAAATTGACCAAAATCAAAGTGGTAGATCTCGATCGTTATACAACTTTGTTTTGACATTTTTCCAGTTGAAATCATTTATTACCACAAAAATCTATTTGAATTCCTAATACTACTAATACGGTCACTGACATAGCGGACCCACCGCGCCAGGACCAAAAATTGGCCAGCGCAGGCTCTGCCACCGACATAGCGGACCCACCGCGCCAGGCCAAAATTTAGCAGCTACACCTTGCAGCTCCCCCGCGCTGAGTCGCTCACCGACACATGGGACCCACCACGCCTCCCGCTCAAGAAGGCCAAAATTTCTCGCGCCGCAGCCTTGCCTTATCCTCTTGGCTGGTCGGACAAAGGAAAAATCTCCACTCCCGCAGACCATGGCCTCCTCCTCCTCCCCTCAACCTAGTGCCGCCACTCGCCCATCCCGCCGCCACACCTCCGCCGGTGCCCGGATCCGCCCATCCCGCCGCCACACCAACGCCGAGGCCGGAGCGCCCATCCCGCCGCCACACCACGCCGAGGCCGGAGGCGCCATCCGCCCATCCCGCCGCCACACCAACGCCGAGGCCGAGCGCCCATCCCGCCGCTCGTAGCCGCTCGCCCCGCCAACCGCGTCACGCGTGATCTCCTATCCACAAAGTTAATGACTTTGAATGCATAGATTCGAACATGATGAATTTTGCCGAGATTACGATTCTTTTCTTTCTAGTTTCTTATTTTGCCTTGTAGCTATGGCAATTAGCAATTTGTAAATAGTATGTTCCATATGAATCTGCTGAAACAAAATGAATGCATTGCAATGTTCTCGTTGTCTCACTTATGAGGAGTGGTAGTTCTTGATCAAGAGTGTAGTGAGCATAAGTATTGTATTGTTCAAGATTTTCTTTTGGTGTGGTGTGTAGAGATATTGCCTTTATGAATAATACTTATGTATTGCCTCTTCTTCTTGTTGTAGAAGAGTACCGATGTTAGCTTTGTCTCTAGCATGTTGGTTTGCTTCTAGCATTTAGTAGAATAAGTTGCATTATCAAGTTCATCATTTGAAAGTGCTTTTGGTGACTATTAGACTACTCCTTTATTTCGTTTACAATTTCTCTCTGATCTGTTAGTTCTTTCTTCAACTTTTTATAGAAATCGAATCCAGTTTCCGCGCTCTTTCTGCGTTTCATCGTAATAAGTATTAGAAGAAATGCCAAAAACAAGTATGCGCAGGAGAGGGACGAGAACGTTAAGAAGGTTCGGGATGTTTTTAAGTCTTTGGGTATTCGGTGTTAGCACGCATCGTTAGGGATGTTTTTCAAAAGGGAAAGAGGGCAAAGGAAGAGACTAGTGTCCGACAAACCGAATCGACATTGAATATGATCCATCCTCTGACATTGATAACCAATCTGACAGTGATGATGATGACCTCAATACTGAGGTCAATACTGAGGTGAGATGGATTACTAGGCCAATTTACAAGTTTACATATCCGTCTATTTGAAACATATACTTCATTGTAGTTATTTAATCTATTGCTGTCTTCTTAATTTATAAGATGCATGTTTCTCTTGCCAGGTAAGACCGATGGTTCCAGGAACTCGCCCTCAACAGAAGAAGCAAAAGGCAGCTACAATGGCGGCTGCCAAGCAGCAGCCACCGCGCACGCCAACCAGATTCACCAGGGCCAGTGCAGCCATGTCTTTGCCTGGTGCAAACACTAGGACCACTGCAGGCCGTCCGCCACCTAGGCCAAGAGAGAACTTGCCTACTAGGAACAATTTGAAAGCCAACCCTAATACAAATGCCATTTGCAGTAGCAGCCATTTGCAAGGCCACCTAACTACAAGCGCCAGGCAGACCACAGAAACTACAAACACAGTGCCTAGTTCTCCTAGATTCACCAGGACCAGTGCAGCCATGTCTTCACCTGGTCCAAACACAGTGCTTAGTCCTCCTAGATTCACCAGGGCCAGTGCAGCCATGTCTTCGCCTAGTGCAAACACAATGCCTATTCCTACCGGGACCATCGCTAACTGTCTCAAAGAACCTACTCCCATAAACATTGTGAACCCAAAAGTTTCATGACAACTCGCCAGTGGACAAAGCTCTAGGCAAAGCAATGACATCAATGAGTCGGTGAGCAATTTGATCTTTGCTAATTCAGAGGGTCATACAACTGAAGGAGAACCAGTCCATGACTCAGTTCTAGGTAAACAATATGTGTTTCCAAGCATTAGTTTCTCCATTCAATATCTACAATTGGTATTGCTATAATAAAACATTTCTATTATTATTTGCCAATGCAGCGCCCCCAAAGAATGTCCGCAAGAAAACTATGGGTCATGGCTTAGAGAAGATGATTAATAGAGGAAAGAAGCTGGCTATTGAGGTGGCTGAAGGGAAGAAAAGACCTGAGGTCCCACTTCAAGCCGCGAAGCTGGCATCAGAATGTGGTGTTGCCCTTAGAGACAACCTGCCTATCTACACATCTGGGAAAGAATATGATAATGAGCAGGGGCAGGTAGAAGTATCAAAAGTGCTTAGGAAAGTGGCGGTGAGACAGCTATTTCATTCTTCCAAATATTTTCATGCATTACAATACTCCCATGTGAGAATTGTGTCTAATAATTCATTTGTGTGGCTTCAGTCAAGGTTGGATGTGGATGTTAGGAATGAGGGACCAAGCAAGGCTGCATGCACTGATATCATTAAGAGGGGAGTAAGGCAGCAGAGGTATCACCTTAAAAGGAAGTACTTCGACGACTCATTGACAAGAGAACAGCTAGTGGCCAAAGAACCTCCACCTAAAATGAAGAAAGAGGAATGGATTCAACTGGTTGAGTACTGGTGTGACCCAAAGAATCAGGTCCATGCCTGCATTATCTGCATTTGTTAATATGCAATGCAAACTGTGCATGTGAATGAAACCTCTGTATTGCATTTGTGGTGCAGGAGAAATGTGCTAAGAATAAGGTAAAACGAGGCCAAGTGCAGCTTCACCAAAGGACTGGATCTAGGTCCTATATTGCCCATCGATACAGCCTGGTACGGATACTATTACTTTTTGTGTATTCCAATTATAAGGAACTATGTGCCATTAATTAGTTCTTGCACTGAAATGTGAAATGTTATGGAGACAAACCTGATTGCCTGATGTTTGTTTGGATCCAATATGTGTGCCATTAATTACTTAGGCTTGTGAAGCTCGACAAATCTTGAAGAACAAAGATGTGGACATTGATGGTGTTCAGCCATATAAACTGTCAGTAGATGTGTGCTTCATAGTTCAGTACAACCTGTTAGTATGTCTTTTGTATAATTAGCAGGAAAGATGGGAGATTTGTAGCATAGTAATTAGCATGTCAGTACATTCATAGTTCAGTACAACCTGTTGCATTGATGCACAATTTTTTTTTATGTTGATGGCCAACTGGGAATCAAATACATGTGAATGTTGATTGGCAAATCATAGTAGTAATTAGTTGATATGCCAGTGATTGCATTTGTTGTTGGCATAAAAAATCTGGAGGCAGATACTTGTATGATCTGTAGTGCATACATATTTTGGCATCTTGCTGTTGACATGTAAAAATAATTTATGGCTAATCTTATATCCCATGTTTGTCCAGCCCTCTCTTTACCTTCACGGATATCATTGTAATCCAAATTTTTTGCATGCTACAGAGGCCTAAGTACAACAACATGGATCCAGATCCTATTGATTTCTTTGGGGAATGTATGAATAGTCCGCAAAATGGTCGTACTCCTCTTGCAAATGAGATATATGTAAGTTACATAATTATTGGATACATGTACTGTACTCAAGTAAATGCCTGGTTGAACACTGTTGTATGGCCTTGTTAAGTGGATTCATTCTATGTAGGAACATATGGTTGCAGAGAAGGAAAGAGAACCAGAAGAAGGAGAAGCACAAAATTCTCCCTCCAAGATTGTTGCCGACGACCGAGCGGATCACCGCTCATCCACCTTCCTTCCAAACATTGGTGTCGCTCGAGTGTCGAAGACTGCCCGGTCTACATCGATAGCCGCAGAAGCACGCCTGCAAGCTCAGTTTGAGGCAACACTCCAAGTAGAAAGAGAGGAAGTTGCTAGGAAGCAGGAACAGTTGGAAGCACAGCTTCTTGCTCAGCAGTCCTCACTTGAAGCCAACCAAGCAGCACTTGAAGAAAATCAAAATTTGTTGCGCCAGACCCAAGAAGAAGTGAAGGGGATGCATACCAAGTTTGAAGAGACTAATGCACTGCTGCGAGCTATGCTGAAACTTCAGAAAGATTGAGGTAGGTCTGAATGCAGTGTGTTGTCAGAACCTATGTCGAACTTATTTGCGTCTGTGTGTATGTTTGAACCTGTGTAATGGAACCATTTGAACCTGTGTGATGGAACCTGGAACTAGTGTGATGTGTTTGAACCTGCAAGCACTGTGTCTTATGCTCTGGAATGTATGTGGATGATGGCTTGGCTGAAATGTGTATGCTTTATGAGCTCTGATAAGAATGCCGAAAGATACATCGACATTGGTCATTGAATTGATACATATATTTGAGCCACGTTCGTCATCGAATGAAAGGAAAATTTATGACGACCTAGAGTCGTCTCAAGATGTCTCTAACTACCTTACATAACAAGACAAAATGAAAATGTCACAAAATCTGCATAATTATATATGACGCTACCGTATCGTCACAATAAGTTGTCTAAATCAGGGTTCCCAGGACACAATTTATGACGGTTGGCGTATTAGGTGACGAGTTCACCAACCAATATGTGACAGTCACAGCCGTCATTAAATAACAACAATATATGACAACACAACAAACCCGTCGCAAAAGGTCATCACATTTTGTGACGGTTTTCCATATTTTCGTCACAAGGTACATTTTGTGACGGTCGTTATATGACGACCTTCATGACGGTGGTTTTTTGTCATACCATTCATTTTGTGACAAATTCTATACTTTCCATGACACTTTCATTTTGTTATAAAAGCCCAGATTTTTTGTAGTGACTGCACTGCGGCATCTGGACTAGACTGGGCTGACTGGGACCTGACCGAGCTCGCACGAGCCAACGAGCGGCTCGCGAGCGGCTCGAGCTCAGCTCGTTTTTCTCATGAGCTGAACGCTGGGATCGGCTTGCCTTGAATCAATCACGTGCCCGAGCCGAGCCGGCTCGAGCTCGTCATGAGCCGAGCCGGCTCGCAAGCCTCAAGCCAAATGTCTAGCCCTAGTAGGATCTGATTGCTGCTGGGGAAAAGGTGGTCGAAGAGGAGGAAGTAGGTATGTTTTCTCCTTTCTTTGGAGGGTCTGAAGTGAAAAGCTCTTCCTTGATCAGGAAGTCTCCACACCTAAGGGACATCCTTAATTGGCTTCAAATTTTTGACAACCAAAGGCTTGATCAGGATCTCGGATTGTCAAGTGTGGACAAGTCCCGAGGTGCTATATTCTGCATATGCTGATAAAGCAGTCCAGGTAAGTTCTTAGGACCATTCTAAGATGCATTTTTGGACCTTTTTTGAAACTTTTCCAAGTTTCTACTTCTTTTCTTTTCTAGCACATGGTGGAGAGTGCCACTTTGGTCAGAGAGATGACCAGGCAAACATTAGCCTTGGAGAAAGAAAGGGCTACTCTCCATTGAGAGGCTAACAATTGGTGACATTTCTTCTCATTACATTCTGGTTGTGAATTTTTATATTTAGCTTTTCTCATATGTCAACAAGTCGGGGAGCACTATTAAGGTGCTTGAAGAAACTCTCAAGAAGGAGAGGAAGTTGTTCGGGTTAACTATGATAGAGAACGAGTAGCTCCTTAAAACTCTTGAGAAAAAACCTTCAACTGAGAAGTAAGTATTTTTCTTCTCATTCTTGTTGCTTCTTTTACTACTATAAAAAGGGTCATCACAGACGGCTCAAAATTATTATCATAAATGGTTTCTGAACCGTTTGAATTTATGTGTCTGTAATAATAGGTGGTTATCACAGATGGCTCTGAACCGTCTGTCATAAGATACAACACAGATGGTTTTAGTTAAGAACCGTCTATGATAGTCTAATATCATAGACAGTTCTAGTTAATGACCGTCTGTGATAGTCTATTATCATGAATGGTTCTAGTTAAGAACCGTCTGTGATTGTGTTCAGCGTCCTCATAAATAGGCCTTCTTCAGTTCATCAGTATTCTCTAATTGCTATACAAAATAGCGCAATCAAAGAATGCAGATGAACCAAAGCAGGCCTATTTATGAGAACAAGATTATCATGTAATAAACTTTGTTGCCATGTCTTCATCCTGCAATAAAACATGAGTTTCAACAAGGGCCGAAACCCTAGCCATCTGTCAATCATCACAAGAACTAAGGCATCAATAATTAATTTTCACTTGCATGAGCATCAAGATTTACATGGCCGAAACCATAGCCATCCAAAAAATTTGGATGGGGGATTTATCACCGATGATGAAGGAGAGACGGCGGTAGCATCACTGTTGTGTGTGACCGTGACACTGCACAAGACACTCTTACGACACTTAGGTCAAAAGTGTCTTGTGTAGTGAACTGTGGCGTCACAACTGGAGGCGGTGGAGCTCACGGCAGTAGTCAGCGTCGTCGAGGGGATGAGGCACTTCAGTTTGGAGGAGGAAGCAGGAATAAGGAGTGGATGAACTAGGAGCAGTAGGAAATGTTGGTTCTTAGAGTGAAATTGAGGGAATGGAAGAGGGAAGTAATAAGGGGCGAGAGGTAGGAGGAGACTGGTGCGTACCGTTCGATGCGGAGAGAATGGATGGGTGAGATCGAAATCTTCGGAGATGCCACGGATCAGTGATATGGTATTATCATAGATGGTTCGAATTAAAATCCGTCTGTAATGTATGATGACATCACAGACGGTTTTTAATCCTAACCATCTGTGATAATATCACAGACGGCTCAAAAAAATCGTCTGCGATAAGTATAGACATCACAGATAGTTTTTGTTTTGAATCATCTGTGATATATCATAGACGGTTCGGAATAAAAACCGTCTATGATAAGTAGCTCATCACAGACAATTCTTTTTATCGTGGTGAACTTCAACGGTTCATCTTGTAAAACCGTCTGTGGTAACTTTATCATTAACGATTTATATTGAACCGTCTGTGATGAGGCATCCAGGATGACCCTTTTGTAGTAGTGCTTATCTTTGCTTCTTCTCACTTCTATCCTTTTTGTCATGGTCGATAGAACTAGAAGGCTATGAAGAGAGGCAAAGGCGAAGGGTGTTGTCATTCTCAAGCTTGAGGAGATGCTCAAGGCCAAGGATCGATCAATCGAAGACTGGTCAACAAAGTTTAATGACAACATTCTTCAATATAAAGAAGCAACTAAAGCATTTGAGAAGAAGAACCAAGATAATTGATCATAAATCCGACCAGTCTTGCTTTGTTTGTAAATAATTTTTAGGCTAACTTTGAATTACTCTTGTAGAGCAAACTTTGAAGGTTGAAGAATTGGAGGAATCTCTTAGCTCCGAGGAGGAGAAGAGGAAGGAGATTAAGGGATCTCTTCGAGACAAAATTGCCCTCTTCAATAGCATGCTTGCCGAGATGGGCTCAGAAGCAATTGCGCCCTCCTTAGAAGAAATGACCAAGAACACCTTCAAGGTCGACAACTCGAGCACCTTCAAGGTCAGCTAGCCACTTCTTGGAGCAACCACGAGCAGACTATGAGAGATGTCATGGCTGATGTCGTAAGCTTGACTTTAGCAAAGCTTAAAGTTGTCAAGCCCACTCTTTATCTTCAAGCACTCAGAGCGGAGTTTGACTGCTTAGAGGAAAAAGCTACTAAGTTGTTCAAAGAGATGAAACCCTTTGGGAACCAGGTTGTAGAGGAGATGAAGGTTGGGTCCCCATTGCATAGCGACTGGTCTGGTGGCTTTGAGTAGTGGTTAGTATAAATGTAATAGGAAGTACTCGTATATAAAACTTACCTATGTTATCAATAAAATTTATGTCATTTTCTCAACTTAATGAGTACTCGTATCTTTCTTAGCCTTCGATGGTTTGTTTAGTAGTAGAACTTACTAAGGAAGCAGTAGACCAAGATAAGATGTACCTTTTCTAATCAGTGAACTTACTAGGAAATCATATTGAGCAAGACCAATGAATGATTTCAACTAGTCTTAGATATTATTTCCAAAATCAAGAATTTGATCAGATAAAACTATGACATAAACATATGAAGAATAAGAAAAACTTATGCATGGATGTTTGCAAGAAATATAAGTGTTTTTATTTGTATACTTTATCCAAACTAGTTATAAGATAACTGAGAACTGAAGACATGAACAATACTTTCTAAAACATATTCACACTCGAGTTCTGACTGGTAGCAAAGATCATAGAAAAAAGATTGTCACTAAAAAACTCCTAGTTAACATGACCATGTGCAGAGAGGAGTGATTTTGACTAGGAGATCTTCTGTATCTCGACTTGGTTTTAAACAAGAGAGGAATATAATGTAGAAGTAAGAAAGAAAGCCTTTAAGCCCCTAAGCATTTAAGTAACTATATTAGTTGTCTTTGTGATTATTCTTTTACTTGTTTTTCTTTAGAAAATGATACAAATTATCGTAAGAACCATATCTATGAAGGGCACGATAGAAATACGTATGGCATTTAATGAAAATACGAAAGCCAATAAAGTAAAAGGCATCCCTTAGAAGGGGTTTGAAGGAAAATAGATCTCTCTGAGTAGCTTAGACAACAATAGTATGTGACCAAATTTGTGATATTGAAGTAAAACTAAAAATACTCATCAGAAAAGAAAGAATATAATGCAACTTTATTGAAATATTGAAATACAAAGTACATTACACATAGAACTTACATAATTGATCAAAGTTCCAAGAATTAGACATAACACATCCAACTGACATAGCTCATTGTATCGACCCTGGTCAGGTGACTTCGACTATAGTTTGTTGTAATTTGTCTGGCTCTGAATTTTCCTAAGAACTAGACACCTCCAGCTAGGCTATGAGGCTGCACTTTGAGACTATGGTACCTTCACATGGCTTGTTGGTAAATTGCCGATCATATTAAGGTCGCGTTTTGTCATTCTTCAAGGGAATTGATGTCCTCAATCCTTTGTTCTGCTTGGTCATTATCATTATAATGATATGTCTAAGTAGAGCCAGTCTCTAGTTTCAGAGGAAGCATAGCTTCTACACCATAAACTAAAAAAAGGGTGTTTCACCAATTACACGACTGGACATGGTCCGAACAGCCAATAATACAAAGGGTATTTCTTGAATACAAGATCCTGATCATTGTATTAACTGGTCGAACACTCGGCATATCTTTGATCCCTTGTATTAGTTTGTCATTGGCTCTTTCTACTGCTCCATTGCTCTTTGGATAAGCCACTGAGACATAACTATCTTGACACCTAGATCTTCGTAGAATTGTTAATAATTTTTGCTCAAAAATTGGGTATCATTGTCTATTATTATATGACTGGGAACACAAAATCATGTAATCACATTTTTATGATGAATTTCTTGGCGGCTTCAGTTGTTATTTTAACAATTGGCATAGTTTCTATCCATTTTGTAAATGTACCTGTCGGTGTTCTAATACCGATCTTACGTATAATTATTTGAATTTGGGGGATCTCTCAAAGACCTAGAGAAAGACGCATAGATTTTATACAGGTTCGGACCTTCTCCAAAGAGAATAATAACCCTACTCCTATGTGACTATATTGAGTCTACTGATTACAATGTTGAATGTCTTGCACTCCTTTCTCTATCACCTCTCACTTTGCCACCTATGTGTGCGATGAGGTAGCAGTTGCTCCATGTCAAGAGCCATTTCATCATTTCAAATGTGGAACCATCTTGTGGAGGTTATTGTCAACGACTTGATTCCTCCTCACCACCAGGCAGTTATTGCTAAAGGTAGGAAGAAGTTACGAGCAGTTATTCCAGAGAATAAATGTATGTGCTAACTGCCTTGTTAGACATACCCGTAATGTAATAGGTTGCTGTAGACAAGGTGGTCGAAGTCAGCCTAGTTGTAGAAGTGGTCATAGAACGGCTTATGACTATGTAATACTTGTAGAACAGCTTACAACCATGTTATGTTCATAGAAAAGCTTATGACTCTAGAGTGGTCATGGAAAGGCTCATGACCATGGAGTGCTCATATCAAGGCTTACGACCATATGGTTAGGTCTCTCCCTCATGAATATAAAAGGTACACTTAAGGAATAGAATGACGTAATAATACTATTCACAGATAAATAGTAAATTGAGGATTATTATATCCTTGTCATCTAGTCCCCCAACTTCAAGTGAATTATTATATCCTTGTCATCTAGTCCCCCAACTTCAAGTGAAAATAACTTAATTGAGAAAATGTGGTCGTAGACTAGTGAAGATCGAAAGCAAGGCCTTTTCAATTTCATTTGACCAAAAATAGATTTGGTCAAGAAGGTAATTTCACTTGAGTTGTAAAGACACACTAGACTCGAGCAGATGAATTTAAGAATTCGAATCGACTCTCACAAATTTGTCCGTTGGAACGGTTCCCGAAAAGGTGGAACCGTTGAGTTTCCCACGATCCTTAATTCAAACATGCAACTATAAAAACTTACTACAGGGTAACGTTTAGGGCTCTTACTTTCCCCTTCAGCTCTACTGTTCTTTGAGTTTTTCGCCACCAACCAAGTCATCTCCTTCCTCTGATGTCTTCCAAATCCAAACCAACCTCCTAGAGAAAATAGCCAGAACCTCTTCTATTTGGATGACATCGAAGATGGATGCTGCGAAGATGAAGGCCTTGGTCACTGCTGAAAAGATTCCTTCAAGGAAATTTGTGAAGTGGATCGAAGTCGTCGGATAGCATTGGCCATCAGGGGAATCAAGCAAATTCCTGTATTTCAAGTTTACTGTGAGTGTGGCCTCCGATTACCTACTCATCCCTTTCTCACACTAGCACTTGAATACTTTGGAGTGGAATTGGTGAACCTTGTTCCTAATTCCATCACAATGTTAAGTGTGTTCGTGTACCTGTATGAAGCTTATATGGGGATTCCTGCAGATCTAGAACTCTTTTAATATTACTATGAAATGAGTAGATAGTCTGGGATTGCTGGGAGCTGTGGTCTAAAGCTCCATGATGGCAAGATGAAGGAATACATCGAAATGTTTACTCGGTCATCATGGTGTTATGGAAGAAGAGGTGGTTCTACTAGAAAATGACTAGTGAAGATAGCCTTTCTTTTGTGGGGAAGGCTGCAACGAAGAATCCTTCTTGGGATTCAGTTCCGAAAGACCTCACTCGGTTAGCCCCTACATTCAAGCCATAAAAGATTAAAAGGATAAGGGGCTTACCAGTTGACATGTGGTGATAGATTTCATCACGTGTCACATTAACCCCTGAAGAGATGAGCACATCCCATGTGGATGTACTCAGGGGCTAAGATATGACCAGGACTACGAGGAAGGTAAATAACAACTAAACCCTATTTTGGTTAATTATGAGTTTTGATTGTTGATTGCTTTATCTATCCATGCAAATCTTCCACTAGTGGAGATTGACGCCCGAATCAAGCTCGTTTGTGAGAAAGCTCCGCCACTCAATGTAGTGGCTCATTGTATCTTGGTGGATGCATCCGCCAAAAAGAAGGAAGAACGCCTAAAGGTAAGCAAAAATCAAGTTCACCTTTACGATCCCATAGTCATAGGAAATGACTAAGTAGTATTCTTTCTTCATGCAGAAAGTAGGCATGTTGAACCGTTAGGATGACCAGGTAGTTGAACTAATGATGCCAAAAAAAGGGCAGAGGAAGTTAAGGCTCCTCCGGCCAAAAGGCGTCCGCTAGTAAAGACTATCGACAAGAAAGACGATAATTTGAGTCCTACTCCTTAGTCATCTAGCCCCATTAAGTAGTTCTTTACAGACATAATTGCTGTAGAAGAAAGAGGGCCAATCAAGTTGAAGCAAAAGACCCAAGATCAAAGTACCTTACTATTATGATGATAAAACTTTTTCAGTCGGCGCTTCTCACAGCTTTGTCACAGCTTTACTGAAACATGGCTGAATTAGAGCATTGGAACTCTTTTTTGACTTGATTCATGACTAGTTGAGAGTCTCCTCTCACGAGTAGTTGTCGAATCCCAAGCGCTTTTTCTCCTTGTATGGCAGCCAACAAACCTTGGTATTTGGCCATGTTATTAGTGGCTAAAAAGTTTAATTGAATGTCATACTTTAAGGTCTCTCCCGTAGGAGATTATAGGACACCCTAGCCCTCGAGCCACTAAGTGTAAGTGACCCATCAAAGTAAATTGTGCACTGCTCGTGGGAATTGTACTGGGGATCCTGAATAGGTTCAGGATTTATCCATTCAGCGACAAAGTCTGCCAAGATCTATGATTTAATGGCTATTTGAGACACGAAATGGAGGTCAAACTCCCCAAGTTTAACCGACCATTTTGCCATACGTCCTGCTGCTTCCCTGTTCTAAAGAACCTCTCCTAAGGGAAACTTAGATGGCACGATAATTTTGTGCGCCTGAAAATAATGCCTCATTTTCCTTGAAGACATGAGGAGTGCATATAAAAGTTTTTGAACTTGAGGGTAGCGCTCCTCATGCCGGTGTAAAACTTCGCTTATGTAGTAAACTGGTCGTTGAACACCTTCACATTCTGTGACTAGTACTGCATTGATTGCCTATGGCATGGCAGCTAGATATATTAGGAGTGTCTCTTCTTGTTTTAGAGAAGCTAGAATAGGAGCACTCGTAAGATACCTCTTGACATCCTTAAAGGCATCGTTGGCCTCCTTCGACTACTCGAAACCCTCGTGTTTCCTCAGAAGTTTAAAAAAAGGAGTCCTTCTCCCAGTCATGCGATGAAACAACTTAAAGCTACCATTCACCTTGTGAGTCTCTAGACTTCTTTCTTAGAGGTTGGAGGGCACATTTGCTCAATGGCCTTTATCTTTTCAGGATTTGCTTCGATACCTCTTGCAGAAATAAGAAATCTAAGTAATTTTCCTGAAGATACTCCAAACACACTTCTTAGGATTGAGTTTCAAATGGTGTTTTCTAAGGTTGTCAAATCTTTCTTGCAGGTCAGAAATATGATCAAGTTGTTTGATGCTTTTTATGAGTAGCTCGTCAACACATGCTCCAAATTTTGACCTAGTTGAGGTGAAAAATTCAATTGCATCAAATGTTGAAAAGGAGGACCAGCATTTTTTTAAATCAAATGGCACTTTGACATAGCAAAATATCCCAAATGTTGTAATAAATGTGGTCTTCTCTTCATCTTCTAGACACATACTAATATGATGATAACCAGAATATGCATCTAGAAAACTTAATACTTCATAACCAGTAGTAGAATCAACTAATTAATCAATACGAAAAGAGGGAAATCATATTTGGGACAAGCTTTATTAGCAGTTTGTCCAATTATGACCTAATAGTATCCTGTCGATCAGGTGCAAATCTATATAACTTTTGTTTTATAGGTTTCTTGTCAGGTTGTAAAACTAGCCTATGCTAGATCACCTTCCTGGGGACTTTGGGCATGTCGGATGGTTGCGACACGAAGACATCTACGTCTGCTTAGAGGAAGATCCCAATGCGAACGGTCTTCGAAGGCTCCTCTAGATCTAGTAGAGCTTCATTGACTTATTCATTCGGCTTTAGTATAGCTTTAGGCTTTGAGTGCTAGGTCAAAGACTGCGCCTTACATGTTTCTCGAGTTGGTAACTGGTCTACCATCTCGAAGGACTTGCGATTGCATGAAAGCACCATCTTTTTGTCACAGTGAACTGTGATTACTCCTTTGGGACCTGGTATCTTAAAACATTGATAACCATAATGAGAAACAATTAAGAATCATTCCAAAGTTGGTCGTCCAAGTATGGCATTATATGCCATGTCAAAATCGAGGCCAACTGGCTTGGCCAAAGATCCTGGTATGATGCCATGGAATGAATATTGTATGGGTTTTATTCTAGTCTAGGGAACTTGCATCTCGTCCAAGGCACTGATAAATAAAATACTTTATGAACTACCACCATCAATCAACACTCGATTTACTCGACAGTTATTGATGGTGGACTCAACCACTATCGGAAATAGACCTGGTCAAGTTGAAAGGATCAGACAGGCACTCTTCTCAAAGGAGATAGTGACTTCTGACCACTTAGGAAAATTATTGACAAGAGGAGGGTCAATGGAATTTACCTCTCATTCAACAGCTTTATACTGTCATTTTGACTCGTATTCCAAAGATCCTCTGTAGATGTGCTCGATGGTGTGCTTCGGATCTTGGAATGGCATCTCCTCATCATTGTCCAACTAATTCCAATCACTTGTTTGTCCTAACTCCTCGAGTGTAGAAAGTGGTCCTTTGCCGGAGTAGTGGTCCTGAAGTTTTCATTGAAAAACTCAGTAGTTACGCAGGTTGTGTCCTTCCCTTTTATGGTGAGGACAACACCTAGGCTTATTATCCTTCTGTACAGGGAATTTGCCCTTGCCCTAGTTGAAGTTCTACTTGGAACTTCGTGGCTCTTTATCGCTTATAGCAAAGACCTCCTTGGATCTGTTGGTTTGAGGCTTTTGGCCTTTTGTCTTGTTCTTGGATTTTTGGGCCTTCTTCTCTGTTTTTTTGCTATCTTCGCCCGCCTCATGGCTCCATTGTTAGAATCTTTAAGAGAGTCTTCCACCAGTTGTTGGATTGTTATCGACCCAACCACATTTGCTTCTGCTAAGGGAGGAGTGCTCGGATGAAGTTAGTGTATGACTCTATGAGTACCTTTGCTCCCTATACATCTTTGTGCGCCACATGATCTACTGAAGGATTTCTGACACTTAACCTACAATTTAAGCATATCCCAGAGTTTCTGCTAGAGCAGGATCTAGGTGGTTTAAGATATCATGGACTTATTGCAAGTTCTGAATAGTTACTGAGGGCCTCAAAGGATTCTTATGGCGAAAGGGGTACAATGACTTGAGTTTCTCTTTGAGCCTCCTTATCCTGTTTGACAAGTCAAGCGTGGTGGGGTAGAAGCAGGTGGATTAGCCGATCGATGTCCACAAGCTCTTTTATCTCCGTACCTTCGAGGGTGATGCAGAAGTGTTTGTACCATTCCAACCATCGGGTCATGGGGGATCCTGTTGTGAAGAATCATTCATGGCATCCAGATCGGTATCACCGATTGCATTTACTTCATGACTCTAGCAGGAATCTTTTGATGAACTCTTGTCCAAAGTAAAAGAGAGCCTTCCACCGCTTCAGCAAGTAGCCTCCATGATGGGGAACTATACGTAACCACCACCTCTAGAGGGCTTTGCGGTAGACTCAACTTGATCCGATGGATTGCTAATTAGATGCTAAGTGTTATCATCTTTACTTGGCTTTCTACCGAAGGTAACTTCATCGACACTACGACTAGGTGTTGATCGGCTCCCAGAATACATACAAGCCGTTGGTGAATAGTGGTCACCCAAGACTACATTGAGAATACCCTGACTCTCGGATCGTGGCATCGCGCTTTTATCGTTGAGTTCGCCGGTCGGCAGTACTGGACTTGTAGAGGCGTTGGGCATTCCGATCTAGTAGAAATGATCAATTCCTTTAGGAGTGGTAATGATAGGGGCAGCGAATCTTCTTCCATGCGGTCGATCTGGCTGGTCTCAACGAGTGGCGAGCCTGGAATGGAAGAGGATGATGAGGAGGCATCATGTTCCATGGTGCGGATGTATGCGTCCATGTCGAGGTCGATATAGTCTGCCAAGTCGAACCAGTTCTCCTTGTCCTAGGTTTCTGCCATGATCGCATGAGCGATTACGATGGAAATAGGGGAGGATGATGATTGTTGAATGGAGAAAACTTCAAGGATTCAACGCCTTCTTCCCCACGGATGGCGCTAGCTATCGACGATCGAGTCACCGATCTTAAAAAATAATATGATAGATTGATGGAATCCTTGGGAGAGAATATAGATACTCTTTATTACGATGAACTGGTTACCAGATACCTTTACAAAGCTTTGAAACTAGCCCTAATCTCTATGTTTTTCCCACTAGATGGAAGACCATTTACTTGGCTCTAAATTGTCTTCAATCTCCTTGAATGTGATTGAATGTTCCTTTTTCTATCTTCTCTCGTCACCCCTTAAATACTATTAAAGGGCCGTCAATTATCCACCGGGGAAGACGCCTTATGGAACCAGCAAGTCCGATCGTAGAGGTAATTATTGTCATAGAGAGGACGCCTAATCATCGGTTGTTATTAGTGGGAGACAAACATGATGAACAACTACTTGGCAGTTGTTTGTTAGAGAGTCAGGACCGAAACATCATGCTGTTTTAGGTGGAAAAGACAAAGATTCTATCCACTACACGGGAGAAATTATCTGGGAGCGGGTCCAAATGCCATTTCATAGATTCCCTACCCAATCGAGTAAGATACACAGTGCTTCTCCAACCAGGGTACTCTAGGAGCAGCCTCTGGAGGCTTACGACCACATGGTCTTCTAGCCCTAATTAAATATTAAGGCTATATTTAATGATTTATTCAATCCTCATCAAAATGGTTACTGGTTACCGGGGGACAGGGCCCAATCAGATCCCTATTCCCACCGAGGCCTAGGAATGGGAGGAATTACTCCCCAATCATGAATCGGGCTCGAGGATTAGGGAATAAACAGGGACGTGGATGTTCTAGGGGTCCTCGCAAGGGATGCCATCCCTAGTTCCAACATCTCATCAACGATGTTCCATACACTTGGTTTCCATGTTAACAATGTTCCAATGGTTCATCGGCGTCGGGAGAAATAATAAATATTAGCGCAATAAATCAAACGTGCTTGTGCAACAATTCAAGACTAAGCGTGAAACAAATAAAAATTATTTTTTTGAGCAAACCAAAAATATTAATAGAAAAATCGTGAAACAAATAAATGAATATTTTTTATGAAGTAAATGCACTTAGGAAAAAAGCTACTGCAACATTCGAAAAAGCTGCAAACTAAATAAAAAATAACAGAAAGAAAAGGGGGGGGGGAGAATAGACATGCCATGCGGTTGCGGTTGCTTCCACCGACGAGCCCATGAGAGCGAGAATTTTTTGTACGGATAATCCATTTTTTATTCGAAATTACAGAAATATACCGCGGAAAATTTTTATAGAATAGGCTCCAATCGCCTAATGGTTGGGCGATCGAGCCTTTCGCCAACCATTGGGCGACTTTAATCTAGTCGCTCTACCGTTGGGCTTGCATCGATCGCTCAACCATTGGCGACTGAAATGCGATCGCCAATGGTTGGGCGATCGCACTCAGACCGTGAATGTTTTAAATTTTGTCAATTTTATAGTTTTAAACTGGTAAAAAATTTGCTGAAGTTGTAATAAAAGTTTATGTTCATTGTATATTGTAGGAGTGTAAAAAATTTTGGGAAACTTCTTTTAGGAACAAATGACAATAGAACAATTGGTACATACGATGGTAAGTAATATTTTGATTTAGTGAGAATTTGGAAAGTGCATCAAACCTTCGCCAAAAAAAGTGAAAATTGGTGGAGCTGTTCTTCATACATCCAACAGCCTCTAGAAAAATTTGAGCAATTTCGGCTACAGGATCAAAAGTTATAGCAGTTTCCGTCTGTTTCGACACACCTTCAAGAAACGGGCATAACTTTTGCATACGGTGTCCGTTTTGACGTTCTTGTACTCGTTGGAAAGCTAACGACGAGCCCGATCCAATAAAACGACCGCTTGCGCCAGTCGCCTCAAGACCCCGAAAATCGGTCATCTTTGGACCTAAACATGCGTCATAAGTTTTTAGTTTCTGTTTTGCCCTTTTTCTTGGTCTTTCTTTCGAATTTGGATTTTGCTTCAACTGAAAAGTTGTAGATCTCGTCGAAACCTTTGAAATGAGTATATATAAGCCATATACAACTTTGCTATTTTATCTTTTCAGACTAGTTATTTATATTGCATCGGTATATAAAACTTGTGATAAAGAGTATTACAGACGGTTTGTATGTAGAAAATCGTGATAATCGACCACTGGGCCCGTCTATCCTCCTAAACCCAATCCTAACCTGAGACACGAATTCTCAATAATATTAAAATATCACTTACCATCGTATATACCGATCGTTCTACTGTTAATCGTTCTAAAAAAATTTCCCAAAATTTTTACACACCTATAATATACAATGAACATAAACTTTATTACAACTCAGCAGATTTTTACCGTTTAAAACTACAAAATTGAAAAAATTTAAAACATTCATGAGGACTTGAGTGCGATGCCAATGGTTGGCGGCGATTTAAGTCGCCAATGGTTGAGCGATCGATGCACGATCGCCAACAGAGAAGCGACTAGATTAAAGTCGCCTAATGGTTAGGCGAAGGCTCCGATCGCCCAACCATTAAGCGATGGAGCCTATTTCGTAAAAAATTTTCCACGGGTATATTTCGTAATTTCGAATAAAAATAGATTATCCGTACAAAAAATTCTGAGAGCGAGGCATTACAACCCTTGCCCGGCGGGCCCCACCAGCCAGCCTCTCACTCGGATCACCCATTCGCTCGTTCCAATCCCCAGCCGGCAGCCGGTCGCTCTCGCATCTCGCGCGCCTCGTGAACAAATCCCCCTAATTAAAAGCAACCAAAGTAAACAACTATCACCACTGTTCCTTCTCTCCCCCACCTGTACTAATTAATCGCATCACGAGATCCCCCTTCTCCTCCGGCTCCCGCTCCCCCCTCCTCTTCACCCCCACCCCCACCACCCAACCACCTATCCCGCGCGCGCCTCACTCTGCGCGAGACTGGGCTCGCGCGGCCGCCGGAATCCCGCGGCGAGCCTGTCCTCTCCGCGCCGCGCCTCGCCACAGGTCAGCCTCCCTCCTCCCCTCTCGTCCTATCGAATGCGTCTGTTGTTTTGCGTTGGGGGGGGGGGGGGGGATCTGGGACGGATGCGACGGCGCGGGATTCGGGGGGGTTGCATCGGCGTGAGGCTGTCGCGGGGCGGTCGGGGATGCGGGGGGTTGGGGAGTGGTGGTAATGCTGTGCTCGCTGCCTTGGTCAACGCTGCGAGGGTTTGACCTTGCGTGCCTCGGACGATGGGTCAGCCGGATGAGAGAGAGGTCGGCTGCGCTGGTTGGTTTATGGATTAGGTCACACGATGGCGGTGATGCGTGCAAGGCTACGAACGCTCGTTGGTCAACCGATGTGGTGATTTGATCGAGTTTGGGGTTTTGGCTGCGACCTGCGAGTGGCCGGCTCCAGTTTATGAACTAGGGGTTTCGTTGGTATGGTCGGGTGTTATACTATGCGTAGCCTCTGTCGCCGGTATAACTGTTCCATTTGAAATTGGTGGGTTTTTTGGTCTGTTCTAAAAGAACCGTGCTTGCCCTTGACCTATGATATGGTATAGTGTCTCATCCTGTACTAGCGTGGCTACTGCAATTACTGGCTGGAAATTGGTTTTGGGCTTTTGGCAGTAAGCGGCATGTACTGGTTTTCAAACCTTGGATGAGTGTACATGTTAGTCAAACATGGGACTGTTGAGTTGATGTGATCACACATTCACATCTGGCTACCTGTGGCGGTGCCATCACCTTTTGTCTCTCTCTTTCCTTTTGAAATGTAAGTTAGTTGTGGAGTTCGACGGCGACTGGAGTCTGAAGTTTGATAGTGACTGCCTTTATAATCTGGGGTGGAAGGGAGACTGGAAACTTTGAAATTCAGCATGGTGGATTTGCTTTGTCCGTGGTGGGCGTGAAACTGCTGTAGATATGAGATCTTGTTGTGTGTGTTGAGTTGGTGAAACCGAAAAATTCAACAACTTTATATTATTTTGTTTGAAGGTTTGATTTAAGTTAGAACTCGAATTGCTGAGATGGTGATAGATAGTGTGCTTACTGTATGCACTGTTAGTTGGATCCTACGACTCACGCTGTTGGCCTGTCATGCTGCATAAACTAGACTGCTTTTGGTGAGATGACTGTTCGATTCAATTCTGTTCTCAATTAATCTTTGTGTACTTGAGTACACCAGAAGTCTGAAGCTCTGAGCAACTTGTTTCTAGTTCTGCTCCTACGTAGCAAGAAAGTTAAAATAATACAAGCTATGGTATTATCTGTTCTTATTGTACTGACAAAGATGAGAACCAGCATTCTGTAGCAAGAAAATAATTTCCATTAACACGATATTTACATAAATTTGAATAAGGATGTATCTATACAATATACCTGTTGATGTAATGTTTCAAAAAAAGTGATGGAAATGGGGTATAAGCGATGCACACTGTTCAACCAACAAATTAAGTGCATTAACTTTTTTGACAGAAAGACTGTTGGTTGGTTCTGAACCTAAGTGTTGTGAGTCCCATGAGGATGCATATGTTGATTTGATGGAAAGACTATGACTGTATTGACAAGATCAGATTAATGTGTTGGGGATTTGATAATTAGTTCAAAATATGTTCACATGATATGCTCGTTATACTGAAATTGATTAGCATGAATAAAAGGATCATTCATATTTCATGGTGACCCCCTTATGTATGATGTGTTGGCCAACAATTTATACACATCGTAATGAAATTAGCATCCGAGCAATAGCATGCTGAAGAAAATTGCATCTATATAATGGAATTTGTAAGTTGAATAAGATATATGCTAATCCACAAGACATGTATTTGAATTAATCCATGTATCAGCTTTCTAGTATAAATCAGATCGCCTCAATTGTAAACCATTTACTGGATCCACACTCAAGTTGATAAGAGTTGAACTCACTACATTGAGTTGAAACTTTGTAAACCATTATATCCTCAATCTGTAGGATAATGCAATCTGAAGTTGTGAATTCGTAATCTCAATTTTGAATATATAGTAAAAACACAGAGCTTCTGTTTGGTGTGTTCTAAGTTTAGATCCCCAATATTACAGAAGCAACTACCCCTATAAACATGTCTACACCCATACAAAGTGTTGCAAAGCTACATACAATAAAAAAGGGTTCTTCTCTGTTTAAGAGATATATCTTTGCATTGTTGGTGTAGTTGCATGGAGCTGTGGAGTCGGTTTTTGGTTTGATAATTTGCACTTAGTAAGTCAGGAAAAAATGTTCAACATGTATATTGAATTCTGTCCTGGTCAGTGAGAGCGGGGTTATATTCATGTGCCGGACCCATGCTCCTTGTATTATCAATGACACTCCAATTCAGCTAGTTGATTAGGACCTAACGTGCGATTGGCATTTGACTGAAGTCTATTTTCAGTTTTGCTGCTGAATATCTACTGCACTTTTGGTATGACCACATGAATGCAGAAGTGTTTTTTTGTTCCATTACTTGCTCTAGTTCTAGGAAAGGAGCTTATGCACACCTAATAGTCAGACCACATGTTTACTTTAACCAATTTGTTTTGCTCCTTCATTTATGCATATGTTGACCTTGTAGGATGAAAGACATAAAATGATTCTATATTTAAAGATATTCTGGAGATGGATGATCTGCCAGATGATCAAGGGCAATCCGAGACACACTCATCAGATCCAAATTGGTGGCCCACACGCATGGAACACAAATTCCAATCCATTTCCCTGACTCAACAGGAAAAGAATTTGGATCCTGCAGATTCATCCCTTGATTGTAGGGAAGTTGACCATTCATTACGGGCTGCTCAGACATTATGGTCTACTGGATCTCTATCAAGTCCAATACCTAATGGTTTCTATTCAATTATTCCAGTAAGTGGACCTTATTTGATACATGGAGTAGTTAAAAATGTGAGTAGCTTATTTGTACAATTTATTTCATCTCCTCATTTTGAACTTTGCAGAATAAGAAACTCAAGGAGTGTTTTGACACTATTCCTTCTCCAGCTGACCTTTTTACCCTTGGAATAGAGGGATTCAAAGCTGAGATCATTCTTGTAGACTTAGAGAAGGATAAAAAGCTATCTGCAATAAAGCAGCTATGTGCAGCACTGGTTAAAGGATTGAATTCTAACCCCGCTGCAATGATAAAAAAGGTCGCAGGTTTGGTAAGTTCTCTCTGAGATTCCTTATGCAATGGAGGACAGTGGATATATATTGTTTTCTTCATTCATAACACTGCATGCTGCAATATTTTCATGGTCAATTGCTTTTTAAATGGTTTACAAAAACTTTTCCTACTTGGAACTGTTCCATTTTGTTGTTCTGCAACTTTTTGCACCCTTTGATTCTGGTGTGTGGTGGACTATACTTGCTGCTCGAAGTATCAATAATGCTTTTTCTAAAGCATAGATTGTTTTTAGTTACTTTTTTTCCAGCCTGTACTGGTGTCATCTTAATTACACATTTTCTTACGAATTCAATGGCCATTGTAGGTTTCTGACTTCTATAAGCGATCAAACCCGCAGCTCAGTCCTGCAAGAACTTCATCTGAAGAAATTTCTCATTTCATGGAAAACCGGGGAGTTCAATTGCTGGGGCAGATAAGACATGGATCTTGTAGGCCCAGAGCAATATTGTTTAAAGTTCTTGCCGACTCTGTCGGTATAGATTGTAAGCTGCTGGTGGTACGTTTTCTTACCTTCTCATTAGCATGTTTGAAATTTGAAATGGGATTATTAGCCACCTGTGAAATTCCTGAACCCTACATTAGTATGCTTTTTTAACATGTGCAGGGCATTCCAAATGAAGAATTTAATGAATACTATGACTCATCCAAACATATGTCTGTTGTGGTTATGGTGAAGTCTGCGGAGTTTCTAGTTGATCTAATGCGTTTTCCAGGACAACTAGTTCCATTGTCATCCAAGGCTATCATCACGTCCCATATATCTGCAGCTGGAGAGAGTGACTCAGCTGACTATGATTCTTGTGATTCTCCTCTTGAACCTAATAGTCCTCTGTGTTCTCAACGGTATGCTTGTGTACATTTTTTCATGATATCTGTTCCTGGTGATGTTTCTGTTTGGGGAGGGGGTGTTGGGGGGGGGGGGGCATCCCTTCCAATTGCAGCATCTGCTACTTAAATGTACAATTTTCAAAACAGACATTTTATTTCATGATTTTGTTGGGGTTCACCTTTTATTTAGGCCTACCTCCACCACAATATTTTCTCTCTTTTTTGGTCTACAATAGCATTTGGAACATATGCTGCTCGAAAATGTTGAATGTTGCAGCAGTTGGGTACAGATTTGTAGCATATGGGAATTTTAGTTTGTCAACTATTCCCTGCATCTCGCACAGACCAAGGTGGCAGTGTGGCACTATATCTAAGAAAAAGTTAATGTTATTGGACCATGCATACTTGTATTAAATGGCATACTACAACTACTCATTCACTTTGTTAGCATCAAAGGAGGGGTATATGGTAGAAATATTGCAATAACTATACATTTGATCTTCGTAATGGACTTATATTGTAGGACAACGCTTTCCAAAAATAGTGACTTATATTGCGGGATGGAGGGAGCATGTTCATTTTATAGAATTTAATGCTGTTGTTATTAAATGTAGACAAATTGTTGAGAACTTTGTGATGTCTTCAACTTATCTTCTTCAAAGTACGATCAGTTTGTTTATGAAAAAAGTTAATCGGTACTTGTTCACTGCTTTGTTGATGTCAGCTTTGGGGGCATTTGTATGCTTCAAACGCCGGTGGAAACTTAAAACCATGGTTTGGTTGCCAGCTTATATTTGGGAATATATAGTCTCAAAATTTTTAAGACAAACTTCTGAGGGTGGAACTAAATAAATATAACGTTCAAGTTCTTTGATTTGGTCTGTGATAAGCACTATTTACACTTTGTGTGTCTTTTTCAGGCTAGAGCAAGATGATAACAATAGATCCTTCAAAGTCCCATCTCTAAGAAACACCATGCTTAGATTGACAAACTCTATGGAGGGTAAATTGAGATGGTAAGCCATATAAGATACACCCGAGCTTGCTCATCAATTTCATCCTTTTTTTTTGCAATGTCCACTTAACTGATTAACTCCAGAATAACTCATCTAGTTTTTTTTTATTTAATGCTTTACCAGTTTATCACATAGTGAACCAAATGTGGCCAATGCCTTCTGTGGTCGCAGCCAGAGGAAAGTTGTGAATGAACATCAAAGAACTGCTAGTTCAAGGTATTAATGCAGTCAACTGCTGCAACTTTGACCACCAGTATGCATAATATCAAAGCATGGCTGCGGGTGGCTTGACTTTTACAAATACATGGGCTGTGCAACTAATTTACAATTATGTTGGGATTTGTGCAATTTATTCTACTTAAAATGATGGGTGTATTAGGCAACATTTGGATTGTTGGAACTTAGTTTGAACCAAAAATCTTGGTTACCATCTCAATCTTGTACCTGGATGTGCATTACATATGGAAGAGAACTAAGGTCCGTATTGCAAAGACAGTTTAGTCTTTAGGAATTACGATATTCTAATCATACTGTATCAAATGAAGCTTCTTAATACTAGCCTGCCAATGACATGACATGGACTACAAAAGTTTTTAATAGTTGCTAGCTACATTATCTAGATGACTAGTGATAAATGCACTTTCAATCCTTTGCTTTTGGGCTTATTTTAGTCCTGCTTTCTGATTAGCGAAATCAGTCCCTCTACTTCCAAATTGGGCTTGGTTAGATCCCTTACTCCTTAGCATGCTTTTGGATGGAAACACCAGCATGATGAGGCATGTCATGGCGTGAAGCTGAGTTAGCACTACATTGAGCTTAGTCAGCACCAGGGTTCAAAATCCCGGCGGTTACCGGCTGGTAATTGCCAGTTACCGTTTTTACCGGTCGAGACCGGTAACTGAAAAAACCTGCCGGTATCATTTTTTGATTTTCAAATTTTGGCCGGTTTTTTCTGGTTTTTCTGGTTACCGGCCGGTTTTTCCGGTTACCGGTTTCAAAACATCTCAAAATTTAAATTTTGATTTTCAAATTGTGACCGGTTTTTCCGGTAACTGGTCGGTAACCGCCCGGTTACCGTTACCGGCCGCCAACCGGGATTTCTTCCGGTTCTGGTTTTTGGAACCTTGGTCAGCACCATTTGTCCTCTTGCTCTCTTTGATGGTTAGCTCCACATGGCATTGGCAGCTTCACACTGTGCCCTGTCATCTACACTAGCAATTTTTTTGTCTAAAACATAAAAAGGGACCAAAGTAAGGCTGATTTAGAAGTAGGTGACTAGAATGAGTTGGAGAGACGTAAAGGGACCTTAATTATCTGCATTTGTCCCTATTTATATATCTCATTCTATGCTTTGTTTGCTGCTTGTTTTACCTTTCTATTCTACATTGTTAATTTGTTATATTGATCCTTCTTTGCCATATATGTGTTGTACATGTGGTCTAAAATTTTCTACCTTCTTTGAAGATTCAAATTGATATAGTTTAATTTGCATTTCTTTGTCCCTGTAGTCCAGAGCATCCACTGTCCAGAGCTCGCGGGCGCTCTATGCTGGGTGATAGACAGTATGGAGATGGTGTAGCTGTATCAAGGTACCTCAGTAAGTTTCTCTTTTGTTCATTTGTTTAAAATCTGAATCAGCAAAAAAGCAAATTCTGAGTTCTTATTCCCATGATTTGAAATAAATGCCCCAACAAGCATCCATAGCAACATCTATGATGCTTCAAATATGCCAAGTAATGTGAAAATTATAATAAAAAAGTGAAGAATCCTTGTTTCTGCTTGTAATTGTTTACTATATTTTCTTAGAACCGTTAACATAAACATATCTACTACCCTCTAGGTATCAAGTTGAACCCATCTGAACGGAGTTGTTCTTTAGGGTATCAAAAATATATTTACACTTACAGTGTACACTAATCTAATCAGTACACTTATACTGTGATTATCTGTGCTCGGCTATGGGAGCCAGCTTTCCTCTGGAAGTTATAAAGGATTAAAGTCATTTGACAATATTGCTGTCAACAATGTTGTTAATCCTGCAGTACTGCTTGCTTGATGATAGGTCAGATGGCGCATCAACATCAAATGCACATAGATCGCGGCGAAGAAGTATAAGTATTACCCCTGAAATTGGTGATGATATTGTGAGGTTGGTAAACATGACTTTTTTACTCTCTGAACAGCAGGACTTGTCAAAATAAGGAGTAAGAGTCAGTTTTGTGCAAAGTCAAAATTTCTTCTTGTTTCAATTATCTTTTTGAACTTGCTTAAATGATGTAAGTACTTGTTTACAAGATTTCGTTACTGAAACATTAGTACTGAAAATATGTATTGCAAGTACTAAAATCACTGAAATCACTGGAACAAGCACTGAAATCACCGAAAAAGTACTGAAATCATTGAAACAAGTATAAAAAATGCTGAAAACCATAAGAATTAGCGTTAACATAGGTATTTTGGACTATCCATGTTCAATTTATGGCGTCTGCTTTTTAGCTTCTGCTTCTAGAAGCAGAAGCCAGTATGAATGCCCCAACTTCTATAAGTTGCTTCTATTCATCAGCTATTACTTTTCGTTTTCACATATTGTAACGCATTTTGTATTTTATTATATTATAATTCCGTAAGTCGCATGGCGATCCGAATTTTATTTCTTAAATAAAGCACTACTATTTATTAGCTACTACTATTCATCAATCGCTTCTATCAGCCACTATTATTCATCAGCACAGTCAAAAGCCATTAGCAAAAGCCAATACGAACAGGCCCATGTTTCACTCCAATCATTAATTTTTCTATTTCACTAATTTAGATCTACACAACCATTTTACTCTGTGCCTGTCAAGGTTTTAAATCTCCGGCTATAGCTGTCGCTATAGCCCGCTATAGCTGTTTTAGACTGATCGAGCTATTTGAGTTCTATGTACAATTTAGCCACTATAGCCCGCTATAGCCTCATTTAGCTCTGCTATTAGCTGTTTGAGAGGTCATCCGCTAAACGTCATAGCTGGAGATTTAAAACACTGGTGCCTGTGCATTTAAGCAGTATGGTTCAGATTTTTATAAATTTTACTGAGATTTTCTTCTTTTCTAGTTCCAAATTACTGGCATGTAACCCACTTTGCTTTTCTATTCTAATTACTACATGGAATGATGGAACCAATTATTTGTGTTTGCTAGTTTAATAATGATGTAAAATTTAAATTGTTATGTTTTAAACTTTAGGCCATTTAATGATTTAATATTGCTTTAAATCACAAATTCACAATTGACAATACTGCTATATGCATAATATTGCTTTGGCTATTTAGACACAAGCAACATCAGACTTCAGGCACAGCATTTTCTGTTTTGGTATTTATTTTATTTTTTGGAAAATATCTGTTTTGGCTGAAATTGGATTATGTTTTGCTTGTCTTCAGGTTAGTTCGAGCAATGGGTGAAAGCATGAGACAAAACCGCCCTTCAAGGGGACATAATGATGGCAGTCCAGGACACTCAAATGATTCACACAAAAATGTATGCTATTGCCTTTTTATGTGTTGACAAATTTCGGTATTCAATTTTTGGAAATCTCTGCATAACCTTCTTATGAAGAACATGTTCTCTATTCATCATCCAGTACACTTAAAAGTTTGTTGGAAGGGCTCTAGCTTACTTAGTTTGCTGGTTCACATATTGTGATTGATTCCATATAATATGTAGGAATCAATAGGTGATTTCAATGGTAATGAAGTATCTGCAAGAGGACCGAATGTGCAGGAGGGTTCAAGAAGGCAAATTAGTTCTCAGAAGGCGATATCATTACCTTCATCACCTCATCGGTTAGGAAGCCATGGTTCCGACCTCAGAGGGCCAGCTGACTTTCTTACAGCAGCAGATCTGATGTCCACTTGGAATAAGGTGTTGCAATCTTCACCATTTCTGAACAAGCCTTTATTGCCATTTGAGGAGTGGCATATTGAGTTCTCAGAGATAACTGTTGGCACTCGTGTTGGAATAGGCAAGTATAATCTCTCATTGATATATTTTGTGCTATATTCTGGAAGTCCTGTATCAGAAGTTATGCTTTTGTTGCCCTAAAAAAGTTATGCTTCCGACCTTCCGTTGTTATCATATTTTGAACTTTTTTAGAAAATCAGAATTTGTCTAAAGTAACAAATGTTTTACATTGACCTTTTAGAGTCTTGGAACTGAATTTTGCTTTACAGAGCATCCTGTTAAAGCTAATAGCTCATATAAATGTTTTTTTCAGGGTTCTTTGGAGAGGTTTTCCGTGGCATCTGGAATGGAACAGATGTAGCTATAAAAGTATTCTTGGAGCAAGATTTGACAACAGAGAACATGGAAGATTTCTGCAATGAGATCTCCATACTTAGGTTTTACACATAGCTTCTGTAACTATTTTTTATGAATTGTCTACAAATTCAGTTCTCTTATTGTTTCCCTTTTTTTTTCAGCCGTCTTCGACATCCCAATGGTATTACCTCCACATTCAATTTTCATTGCAGTAGTTTCAATTTAATGGTTTTGAATATTGATTTATCTTTCTGCGATGATCTTATTGGTCGTACAATTTGAAAATATTACCCCCTCTGTCCTCAAATGTAGGTCAGTTTTTACTTTTTCATGGTCTCCAATGCAAGTATGTTTTTTTATTATAGTTTTTAACAAAAATAATATACATTATGAAATTATTTTGCAAGACAAATCTAATGCCATTGTTTTTATATAGTCGATCTATATACTTCAATATATATTAATGATCAAAGTTTCAAATGCTTGGCCACACAAAACCCACAATGACCTACATTTGTGGACAGAGGGAGTATTTCCTATTGCTACAAGAAAAAGACTTTTGATGTAATTAGAAAAGCTTCCTATCAATGTATATTTTGCTTTGCACTGCAGTTATATTATTCCTTGGTGCATGTATGAAGCCTCCTCACTTGTCCCTGGTTACTGAATATATGGAAATGGGTTCTTTGTACTATTTAATTCACACAAGTGGCCAGAAAGGTAAGCTCAATTGGCGAAGGAGGCTAAAAATGCTCCGTGACATCTGTAGGTGAGCAGATGACACTTGTTTTTGGTGATTGTAGTTTATAGACGGTCTAGTGCCACATATGTCAGAGTTTTTGTTGTCATGTCTAACACCTTGATTTGATTATTTGTTTGTACTAGGGGACTCATGTGTATGCACCGTTTGAAGATAGTTCACCGTGATCTAAAGAGTGCAAACTGCCTTGTTAACAAGCACTGGACAGTCAAGATATGTGATTTTGGGCTCTCCCGAGTAATGTCCAATGCTGCAATGAGTGATAACTCTGCAGGAACTCCAGAGTGGATGGCTCCTGAGCTTATTCGCAATGAACCATTTACAGAAAAGTGTGATATCTTCAGCCTTGGAGTTATCATGTGGGAACTTTGCACTCTAAGTAGGCCTTGGGAAGGAATACCATCAGTTCAGGTAAACACTATACTTGTTCATCCCTTGTATTTTGTCATGTGAAGTAAACGACTCATGTGAAATGCTGTGTGTTAATGTATATTATGTAAGGTTGTTTACTCCGTTGCGAATGAAGGGGCAAGATTGGAAATACCCGATGGACCTCTGGGCAGCTTGATAGCAGGTATGATCTGTGTAATTTTTATGAAAGAGTGATTGGTTGCTATACTCTCGCATCAATTAAGGTTACTGTTGTTTGCCTAGATTTCAAGGAATTTGCAAATTGGTTGATCAACGTTGAAAAGGACAAATGGGTTCAAATTTACTACTTTTTGCTACGACTAATTCCCTTTTCTCCATGCATGGAAATCATTTCCTTACAAAATATAGAAGAAACTGATTGGACTTTGTGAAATACTGTCGAGTAAATAGTATGGATTAGACTTGCTGTGAAACTATTCGCAGAAATGGTATGAATTTGCAATCTGCAGACATCTATTGCCAAATCTGCCACATTTTAAAATTTATTAAAACACAAAAGTTTAATTGATTTTCCTACGCTCTAGTAAAGTACCTAATGTTGACCCTGTCTAAAACATGCTGCAATTTTGCTTGATAGATTGCTGGGCAGAACCGGAGAAGCGTCCAGGCTGCCAGGAGATCCTGACCCGTTTGCTTGATTGCGAATACACCTTATGTTGAGCTATTTTGCCTCTAGTCTGTATAGCGGTTTTAGAGGCAGCAAATTGGTCCGGCTTATATGTCATTTGTTTTCCCATTTCCCATCATGTTGGCATCTTCAATGTTACAGCATCGATTTGTGTAAGCTTATTTAGTCAAATTTTGGTAATTTACCATGGATTAGGTTGTCTCTACAAGCCGGTTACCGGTTTTGAACCGTCTAAATTTCATCAAACAAAATTTGAATGTTTGACCTGTTACCGGCCAAAATTGACCAGTTAGCGGTGAATAGGGAAACAGGTTTGACACAAAATTTTCATGTTGATAAGAAATGAAAGCTTGCATGTTGATGCTTCATTTAATACATTTTAACTACCTTAGCTCTAATATTTTCAATAGCTTGCAAACAAGCATAGTAACAATTTTGCTATCATTTTAAAATTGAAATTCAAATGTAAAATTTAAAACTTTTAGACCGGTTTTCTTACTGATCTGAACCGGTACAATTGGTACCGGTTGCTGGTTACCGCCCATTTTTTATCCTTGTGCAATGCACGGCGTTGTGGCGCACCGTTTTCTTCTCATTGTTATGAGGACACTACTCTTTTTCTGATTATGACCGTTCGATCCGTTGTGTTATCTCATTCAATTCAACTAAACCCACCGGTTTGATTCCACGTTAACAAATAAATATGAGAAATTCCTATTTCCTCGCATGCGCGTGTTAGTGTGTTCTCCTGTGTAGTCTTGCAAGCCGTCCCATTAGAGAGAAGCTAATCCAATTCTTGTGAGCCATCCCATTGGAGAGAAGCTAATCCAATTCTTCCATACGGGTCATGTGGGTAGCAATTTTTATCCTATATGAATGCTCACGGGAGGCGAGGACATTATAAAATTGACCATATGGCGTATCACTGAAGTGTGGACCAATGGGTTAGTTGTACTCGATATCAGGAAGCGAAACACACGAAGCTTCTCTCTCTAGAAGCACTTGTTTCCTTTTTAAATTTCGAGAATCGCATGTTTCATAAAATGATTCATAGCTCTCTCCTAGTTTACCCCCGAAACATGTTGCTTTCGTTGTTCATCACCTATGATTTCCTAGGAAGCATTATAGCATAATATGCTCAGCAACTTGATTTGGTTAACAAGAACAATTCATGTGTTACTTTGGTCAACATGTTGCAACTTTAACCAGAAAGCAAGTTATTGTAGTATACTAGGCAACTTAAATATTCAAACTAGACTAAAACCAATACAGTAACGGACAAATTAATTTGGTTGAGCAAGTTATAATTGTCCCAGGGAGAAAACCAATAAGAGAGCAAGTTATGATACTATTGTAAACAAATCGACTCAAGTTAGGAGCATTTCACATAAATACGAAAAGCAAATCACAGTGCATCCAAAAAAAATTATGTTACAGCGATAGGTAAATTAATTTGGATATTACGAGCAAAACTAATATATCATAGAAATCATGCTAAATCAATACAAAAAGCAAATCATGATACATCCCAAAAGTAAGATACAAGTCAATCACACTTGAATTAGTCTGTTATAGAAATCTAGGAATCTAATAGGTGGGTCTTGATGGACTTTAGGCGTGCATGTAGTCCGCATAAGAAACGTGTGTGATTTGGGTGGTGATCGGTTCGGTTGAAAAGCTCGTGGCTTATGGCTGAAAACATCTTGAGTTGGTGAAAAAAGCATGTGTGGTATCGGAGGCTTATTTAGCATAATTAAATTTAAAAAAATTTAAAAATAAAAAAATATGTTAGCCCATTACGTATAATACAAATAAATACGGGAAAAAAAGAACCGGCAAAAAAGCTCAACAAAAAGCCAAAAGTTCAGAAAAAGACGAAACTTATGAATAGTGAAAAATAAGCCAGAAGTTAGAAGCCGAAGCCGAGTTGATCAGGGCCTTGGATGAGTGCTTCGAACTCACAAGAAACACTTGATTGAGACGCGGGGGACAAAACAAGTAAGGCTCGAAGCGTGTTTTTGGTACGTAGCTAAATATGGGTGTGTCTGCAGAGCTGCTAGGAACCCACGGTCAGACTGTAGCTACATCCAATAAATATTCTGAGCCTTCTTTATTTCTGACAACTACTAGTATACTACCGGTGGCTCTCTCTGTTTGCACGAATTTTCTTCTCGGGGTGTAATTTCGCTTAAAACACATGCATCTTCCTACCATTTCAGCAGCAGCAACACGCGCCGAACTCCAAAGCTACAGAAGTTAGAAAACCCACCAATATCGTGCTAGTATAGACACAAAAATCACAAAAACTCCATCATGGACGTGACGACCACCCGCACGAGTGATGCATCACGGACGCCGGCGGGGGCTGCACCGCCACCACATGTCGTCGTGACGGCCGGCCCGGGCGCAAGCCACCTCATCCCGATGGCCGAGCTGGCGCGCCGGCTCACCGCGGACCACGGCTTCGCTGTCACGCTCGTCACGTACACCAACCTCTCCAACCCGGTCGCCGACTCGGCCGTCCTCTCCTCGCTGCCCGCCTTCGTTGCCACCGCCGCCCTCCCAGCCATCTCCCTCGACGACCTCCCGGCAGGCGTCGGCTTTGCGGTCGTCTGCTGTGAGCTCATGCTCCGTACCGTCCCGCACCTCCGCCACCTCATCCACCTCATGATCAGTTCCATGTGAGCAATAAGCACTGACTTGGCTGTTTCGGTCTCAGTCGAACGGCTGTTCTGTTTTTCTGTCACATGTGTGCCATGACTGAGTAATAGCATGCAGCAGTTAGTGAGTGCGTGTAAGTAGGGTCACGTAAGTAGTACGGCTCCAATCGTGTGGAGTGTGATAATTTTCTGCAAGTTCAGCAAGTAGTAGTATAGCAGTTCTCGGTTCCAGTTGAGAATTTTTCAGTGAAGTTCAGAGTTAAGTCTTTTGTGTTGGGAAATCTAAACCTAAGCTTGCAAACCCAGTTCATTGGTAGACACTCTCCACTTATTCTATAAATAAAGAGTCTCAATTTCTATAAATAGAGAGTCTTAATTGTTATCACTTGTACCTTTGGAAAGAAAAAGCAATAAAGAAGGAGGCCCTCATCTCTCTATGTTCAATATTTTATTATTTGCATATTATCTGTGTTTGATCCATCTCTATTGCATAGGAGGAATTGCTCGGACTGGACTCGTTAGCGACGGTTTCTCAACATGTTATCTGTACAAATTGCTCCGGTGGATCGCAAGGTAATCATTCGCAAATTGCATTACCTATCTAGAACGTTTTTATTCCGCAAATTTTGCTTTCTAGATTATTTTCTACGTGCAAAACAGCTCTAATCTACTGCGAGCAGACTTGAAGTCATCGGCCAAGCTGATCGATATATTTGCACAAAGAGTAGATGTTGAACGCACCGTACATACAGCCGTTGAGCCGCCCGCACGCGGCTGCACCGCCGGGCCACCGGGCCTCACCGCCTGGATGCGGCCAAGCCACATCGTGCCGCTTGCATGTAGGCACGACCACCGCGCCGTGTTATCGCACCTCCCGCATGAGGCTGCATAGCCGGGCCATGGCGACCCTCGCTGCCTGAACATCGCTGAACACTGTGTCGCGCTCCGGCTGAAGCCGCACCACTTGCACGTGACTGCGACCGAGTGCGCCATCCGTACACGCCATTGCGCCACACCGCCAAAATACGGCCGTGCAACCGACATGTGCCACACCACCCGTACATGGTTGCGCTACCGCCACTACCGCACGGCTCCTAGGCGATGCGTCGCCGTCTACCTCTCGTATGAGGCACTGTCGCTGCATTGCGCGTCGTCACTGGCACACCGGCCCTCTATCGTGCTACCCGCAGCTGCATTGGCCTACCACCGCGCCAGCTCACAGCCCTATAGGAACACCACTACACCAGCCAGCAATCGCATCGGGCCACCGCCGTCGCTGTCCCATGTGAGCACCGCCTCTCGGCCCTGCATGGCCGTCGCTGCCGCTCGGCCCTACACGAGCCGCCGGTCGCCTGAGCCTCCCACGTCACCCCGTCGCTGGCCCAAACGCCACCTCAGTCACATGTTCAAACGTGTCACCGCCACGTGTGTGAACAGGGGTAGGGAAACCCTACCCCTTTCCCCCTATTTTTGTCGGCCAGCCATGGGCCTCGATTGGATTGGGCCGGAAAAGAAAGTAAAAAAAAGGGGGCCCAACCAGAAAGAGGAAAGAAAAAAAGAGAAAAGGGATTGCCAGCAGCCAAATTTGCAAAAGGACCTTCGAAAAATTGGAAAATTGCGCAAAAATTTTCTCAAAATTGAAAATTTACAGATAACCCCTTGGAATTTGCAGAATTCATTGGAAATTCATATTCCAACACAAAGAGCCTTGGAAATTCAAATTTTGAATTGTTTTAACATTTGAAGCATGTTTAGCACTGTTATTATTACTTTCTATGCCTTCCTGTATTTACTTACTGTTTTTATTAATTATAATTATTTAAATTTCCTTTAATAGCAGAAATTAACAGTAAAATTACAAAAAAAAAATGCAAAGAAAATTTCGGAACATTACCTGAACCTTTTGTACCATTGTCCAATTTATTGCATGCATGTTTACTTGCAGTGAACTTATATATTCCTTTTATACACATGTAGATGAGAGGTATCACGAACCAGGAGTTCGAAGAGCTGGCCCAACATAGCCAAAACTACTTGACTTGAGCTTCTGATATCGAGATTGTATTTGGAGCTAAGAAGCTCCGCACTGCCATTGGAATTGGTGCATCGGAAGATGCCAAACACACACATGAGGAAAATGATCAGGAGCTTCTCTTCCTCAGGCACCACCCCTATCTCACTCTCAAGAATGAGTACATGGCAGAGAAGAGCACGCTAGCATTATGGACTTCACTAAAGAAGCGATTCGAGAAGCTAAAGTACATCATTCTTCCTCAGGCAGAGCAGGGATGGATCAAGGAAGAAGGGTGGCAAAGGGCAACATGAAACCCACTTTGCCTTCGTTGAGGGAGAGACTTCTGAGCAGCTGCCTGCACCAATTGAGATTGATTCCACTCTTGCAGTAGCACCCTCCCTTGACATTGTAGCTGCCGCCGCTATGATCTCACAGGAAGAGCATCTTACCCCTGAGAAGATAGTAATGAAGTCTCTGGTTTCTTAGTAGATTCAGTCTAATGCACAGAATGGATTTAGACCTTAATTGTCATTTTATTTTAATATGTGGAAGGAATAAGTTAGACTTTGCATTGATGGCACTCAAACAATTTTCCGTGATGGTTGGATGATATTAATTAATTCATTCATTTTTTCAGTCAATAATAGCATGATATGATCTCATATTTGAAGTATTTTTATTTATGTGTTGATTGTCTCCTACCACATATTAATAAAGTACTTTATATTAGAACACGTATGGCGCCTTATGGAGGAAGTGTGCTTAACTGATAGTGGCACAATGAATACCATTTTGAGAGAGACGAAATTATTTTAGTCGATCAGCAAGAATATTGGTAGTCTTATAACAATCGTCGGTAGCGATGCTTGCATAATAGTCTCAAGAAGAGGCACAATTATACTTCCAATAGGTACAACTTTGGTCATTCAAGAAGCCTTATTGTACCCAGAATTGATTAGAACTCTCTTAAATTTCAAGGATATTCGCGCTAACTGTTTTCATGTTCAAACTGAAGAAGAGTATGGTAAGAAAAACATGCTCATTAGAAAGAGTGAAGCAAGTGGAAATAGAATATTAGAAAGACTTCCTTCATTGGAATCTGAGCTATATTATACTAATATTAAGGCACTCGCAGCCTATACTATCCTGAAAACTATACTTAGAAGCTCTGAACTCTTCTATCTCTAGCATGATAGATTAGGCCACCCAGGTCTTAGCATGATGAGCAATATAATTAATAATTCATAGTGACATAATATCAATGTAAAGAATTTTTTGAATAAGAAAGATTTTGTATGCCCCGCATGTACCACTAGAAAATTAATTACTAGACCTTCTGCTCTGAAAATGAAGGATGAAGTCCTTGCATTCCTGGAACGCACCTAAGGAGACATTTGCGGTCCTATACAACCACTATTATGGCCATTTAAATATTTTATGGTGCTCATCGATGCTTCTTCAAAATGGTCGCATGTATGTTTATTATCTATGAGAAACCACGCTTTTTGCAAAACTGATCTTGTAGATAATTCAAATTAAAAATAATTTCCCTAGTCATCATATAAAGTCTATCAGAATGGACAACGCTGGATAATTCACTTCAAAGGCATTTGATGATTATTGTATAGCAATGGGGATTAAAGTTAAGCATTTTAACCGCATGTCCACACCTAGAATGGACTAGTAGAAGCATTAATTAAGAGAGTTAAATTTATTGCCCAACCACTTTTACATAATTGTAATTTACCAACTACATATTGGGGACACGTAGTCCTACATGCTGCAACTCTCATCAACTTTAGACCATCGACATATAACATCTATTCACCAATGCAACTAGCTCAAGGGTCAGCACCAAAAACTTCTCAACTCCATAGGTTTGGTTCTAGGTTTATGTACCTATACCCCCTCCATGACATACTGCAATGGGCCCTCTCTGAAAGTCTGCGATATACGTTGGTTATGAGACATCATCAATAATCAGGTATTTGGACCCTATGACAGGAGATTTGCATACTGCCCGTTTCATTAATAATATATTTATGAGGATAGTTTCCTAGCATTAGAGGAGGAAATCAACCATATGATGAAAAATGCTACGAAATTACGTGGCAAGCCACGGGAATAAACACACATGACCCACACACTAATGAAGTAAATAAAAAAGTCCAGAAGATCATTGACTTACAAGCATTAGCAAATCAACTGCCTGACCACTTTAGTGATTTAAAGAGTATGACCAAGTCGCATGTGCTGCACGCAATGCGTCGGAGAGGGTTGAAATACCAAAGAAAGTTGAAGGTATTCCTAATCCCGTCCAGAGGCCTCAGAACACATCAGCAAGCGATATAGAGGAAGAAGAATCTGACCACGAGGACCAATAGAACATTTTAGGGTCTGATTTAGAAGAGATCACGTATAATACAAACCATGCAAACCTCGTCGTTTTTCGTGTTCTTAGCTCACAGATGGAAAAGGTAGAGAGAGGACAGCATCACAATTTATTCCAATCAAAATTTGTGATCAAAGAGCACTCATGCAAGGTGATAATTGATGGCGGAAGCTATAACAACATTGCAAGTTCAGAGACGGTTGAGAAGCATGGCTTGACTACACATGCTCACCCGTAGCCATACTACATCCAGTGGCTTAACTCATGTGGGAAACTGAAGATAACTGCTATGGTGAGAGTGCCCTTTGCTGTTGGTAGCTATTCTGACTTTGTGGATTGTGATGTGGTACCGATGAAAGCATGTGCATTACTTCTTGGGAGGCCATGGCAATATGACAAAGACACAGTTCACTATGGACATTCCAACAAGTACTCATTTATGCACAAGGAGAAAAATGTTTCATTAGTTCCAATGACACCAGAAGAAATACTTAAGGATGATTTAGATAAAGCTGAGCGTAAGAGAAAAGAAAGAGAGATAAGCGACACCCACAACAAGGAGAACGAGAGCCACAAACCCAAATTGAGAAAAAAAAAGGAAAGAGTGAAAAGAAAGGAGAGATACAACTTAAGGAACATGTTCTTCTAGCCACAAAGAGAGAGATCCGGGAGTTAGAAACCCATCCTCAAGAGTGCTTTACACTTGTGTGCAAAGATACTCTCCTTACTACTAATGGTTTACCCTCTACTTTGCCCGTTTTGGTTGTTTCTTCGCTGTAGGAGTTCGCAGACGTGCTACCAGACGAGATACCAGTGGGGCTGCCACCATTGCGAGGGATAGAGCATCAAATCGACTTCATTTCGGGGGTATCTTTGCCTAACCATCCTTCGTATCGCACCAATTCTGAGGAGACAAAAGAAATTCAATGCTAAGTGCAAGAGCTTCTTGACAAAGGGTACATGCGTGAAAGTTTAAGCCCGTGTGGTGTTCCTATTTTATTAGTGCCTAAGAAAGATGGGTCATGGAGAATGTGTGTTAATTGTAGAGCTATTAACAATATTACTGTTAAATATTGTCATCCTATCCCTAGGTTCGATGATATGCTTGATGAATTGAGCGGCTCTACTATATTTTCAAAAGTTGACTTACGAAGTGATTACCACCAAATTATAATGAAACTAGGTGATGAATGGAAAATTGCGTTTAAGACTAAGTTTGGCTTGTATGAGTGGTTGGTTATGCCTTTTAGTCGTACTAATGCACCTAGTACTTTATGTGTTTAATGAACGAAGTGTTGAGAGCATTTATCGGGAAATTTGTTGTGGTATACTTTGATGATATATTAATATACAACAAGTCATTGGAACGACATTTATACCATTTGCTCAAGTTTTTACTGCTTTACGAGAGGCGCGCTTGTTTGGTGACCTCGAGAAGTGCACCTTTTGCACGAATCGAGTTGTGTTTCTTGGTTTTGTTGCGACTGCACAGGGAATTGAAATGGATGAACAGAAGGTAGAAGCTATACGAGCATGGCCTACACCTACAATAGTCACACAAATGCAGAGTTTTTATGGACTCGCTGGTTTCTACCACCGATTTGTGAAGGATTTCAGCACACTCACTGCCCACTCAATGAGTTGACCGAGAAGAATGTGCCATTCAAGTGGGGAAAGCACAAGAGGATGCACTCAACATGTTGAAAGATAAGTTAACTAAAGCACCACTTCTACAACTTCTTGATTTTGATAAGGCTTTTGAGATAGAATGTGATGCTAGTGGTATTGGGATTGGAGGTGTTCTCATGCAACATAGAATGCCCATTGCTTATTTTAGTGAAAAGCTTAGTGGTCCAACTTTAAACTACTCAACATATGACAAAGAATTATATGCCTTGGTTAGAGTATTAGAAACATAGCAACACTATCTCTGGCTAAAAGAATTTGTCATTCATTCGGATCATGAATCACTAAAACATATTCATAGCCAAAGTAAGTTGAATCATAGACATGCTAAGTGGATAGAATTTATTGAGACTTTTCCATACATTGTGAAACATAAGAAAGGAAAAGAGAATATAGTGGCTGACGCATTGTCTAGATGGTACACGCTGTTGTCCCAATTTGATTGTAAAATTTTCAGTTTGCAAAGTTTAAAAGAACTATATGCTACTGATTTGGATTTTAGAGACATTTATGCTAATTGCAAGGAAGGGAGATGTTGGAATAAATATGTGCTAAATGATGGCTATTTATTTAAAGCTAACAGACTTTGTGTTCACACGAGTTCCATTCGTCTTTTGTTGTTGCAGGAGGTGCATGCAGGTGGTTTGATGGGACATTTTGGTATTCACAAGACCGAGGACATGCTGGCCACGCACTTCTATTGGCCAAAGATGAGGCGCGACGTTGAGCACAACTAAGCCTTGCTTAAACCCATATGGTTTATATACGCCACTTCCTATTCTGAAAGTATCTTGGGAGGATATTTCTATGGATTTTGTGCTAGAATTACCAAGGACTAAGAGGGGAAGGGACAGTATATTCGTTGTCATTGATAGGTTTTCTAAAATGGCTCATTTATACCTTGTCACAAGAGCGATGATACTACCCATGTTGCTGATTTGTTTTTTGGGGAGATCATTCGTTTGCATGGAGTACCAATGACAATTGTTTTAGACCGTGATGTCAAGTTTTTAAGCCACTTTTGGAAGATGATTTGGGGAAAGCTTTGAACAAAGTTACTATTTTCAACTACTTGTCATCCTCAAACCGACGGGCAAACTGAAGTCATCAACCGCGCACTTGGTACCATGCTACGGGCTATACTCAAAAAGAATTTGAAGCTTTGGGAGGAATTTTTGCCACACATTGAATTTTCCTACAACCGAGTTGTGCATTCTACTATGTAGTTTTGTCCATTTGAGATCGTCTATGGATTCAAGCCTACCGCCTTAATTGATTTGCTACCTTTGCCACATTCGGAAAGAGGTAATCTTGAAGCTGAGAAGTGTGCCGAGATGATTCATAAGCTACATGAGACAACCAAAGTGAATATTGAGAAGATGCAAGCCCAATACAAGAAGCACACAGATAAGGGCAAGAAGGAGATGGTATTCGAAGAAGGCAACCTAGTTTGGTTGCATTGTGCAAGGATCATTTTCCAGAAAAGCGCAAGTCCAAAATAATGCCACGAGGTGATGGACCACTTAAAGTGCTTACAAAGTTCAACGACAATGCCTATAAGTTCGAGCTACCCGAGGAATATGGAGTAGTAATACATTCAACATTGATGATTTATCTCCATATTTGGGAGATGAAGATGAGCCAGAGTCGAGGTCAACTCCTTCTCAAGAAGGGGAGTATGATGAGGACATCACTGACACACATACACTTTCAGTGGCACACACAGCTGTAGTTGAGTCTACTAAAATTCAAGAGTCGGCTAGTATGCAAGGTCCAATAACACGAGCGGGTGCACATCACCTTGGACAATAGGTGAATTCGTTTCTTGGAAAAATTAATTATTTAATAACAGAATAAATGATATTACCTAATAAATATTGTTTACTTGTTACTACATGTGAAGGAATTTTCAGAGAAGTTGTTGATCAAGATTTAGCCAAGGCCCGGCTCCAATTATGAGTGACTAAGTTTATCGATTGCTGACAAATACATCTAATTCCCAGCATCATGAAGGCCAACATATAATGTTTCAGCATGAATAATACATATGGATGGAAAGATAATTAAGTCTACTATCACCTCCAACAAACAGCTCATCATTTAGACTTCCCAATAAGGAGTTATGATTGTTTTAGCAGGGACTGCGTAGAAGACAAAAGGACACGCGAACAGGCTATTGGATGACCTTTGGGCTAGCTTATCTTTAAGTCTTTTCTTAAGAACTTTCATACCTAGCTAGGAGGATTGTTCCTAGTATAAAAACCCCTGATGTTTCTACTGTGGGGGAGACTTGATTCTTGTTTGTATGATTGCTACTAGCTATTGTAAAACAATTGGGTCTCATTAATATTTCATCTTCGAATGAATTTCTTCCACTGTTGCTCTTGCGTCCTCTCTTGGATTTGCTGGAGGTGTCCTTCGTGAATAGGCTAATTGTGTTTGACACAGTTGGTAACCAATCGAGGAGCGGGGTAGCGATTGCGAGGTTGATGGTCACGATCAGATCCTGGTTTGCCTCCCCTTCATCAATGTCGTAACTCAAGTTATCAGATTTCTCCTACGACGAAAGATCGGGCCAACTCGCATGGACACATCTTAAATCGAGGCGTGTGCATATCACGTAGCCTTTGATCCAACTTAATCTTCCTAGCTTCTACTTGACCTAAGCCATTTTTCCATGTGTCACTTGAGTGCTACGATTTTGATCCAATGTAGTTTCTGGTATTTTGGTCAACTTACCAAAATACCCTTGTTGACCCAGTCTTCATCTTCCCTTGTAAGAAATCGCCATACTTTCCATGTGTAGGTGTACCACTGCCTTGCCTGCGTCGACAAATCTCTCCTGTTCTAGTTTTATTAGACCATGCCTCACTTAGAGTAACCAAACCACATGGTGCAACCCGTCGCTCAAACTTTCCTTCCACATTTCCGCCTTCCTTGTACCATGATCAAGTTCAACCATCTCACCCAGCATCTTTAATCACTCTTGGCCTTAGCTCCTCCATGAGCGTAGCCCTGACCTTCGTTGTTGACCATGGTTGACTGAAAGCCTCCATGCACATCTAAAGACAAAAAAATCATTTTTGGGAATAAGTTTTACACAACTTGATCCACGTTGGCTGAAACATGCATCATGCAATATATATGCACGGACCTAGGTCAAAACAAATCAACCTACCAAAAAAACCAAAAATAGTGACTAACCCCATGCAGGCTACTTCGTCAAGTACATTGTCTAGTGTTTCCTTGTCTACTTTGACATGTTTTCAGAGGAACAGTTTGAACAGCTACTTGAAGAGGATCTAGTGCTGATCTCCTCATGGGCATACAAGGCACTCAACAACGTGAGGATGAGGAAGCGAAGTGGAGGTTCAGGTTTGATCAGGTGCTTTGAGTGTGGCAAACCAGGCCACATTAAGAGCAACTCCAAGAGAAGAGCTAAATCATTTTCTAAAGGTAAATTTGGCTATTATTGGAGAAAAAACGTCTCCAATAGACTCTGTAAATGACTCTCCAAATTTAGTAGCTCTCCATCCCTCCTCCTTCGCTCTCTATTTTTGGATAGCCTATCTTGCTCACCATCCAGCCTCTTGGCGCGGTCGGCGTTTCCTTCCCGCACGCTGCGCCCATTCCAGCAGCGTCTGCGACCCACCGCGCCCTCTAGTTTAGATAGCCTGTTGGAGTAGTCTTGTTTTTTTGGGTGAGATTCATTTTAGAGAATAGCTAAATCACTAAATTTAGATACTTTTTTTGGCTAATCTCTTGGAGTTGCTCTAAGATGGATTGTCCTAAGTTCAAATGGAAGGTGGTCAAGGAAGACCAGAATTATCGTCGTCGACCACCCAAGAATAACACCAAGAGTGAAAATTTTTATTGCAAGGTTGCTGAAAAAGTTTTATCAGCTATCGAGTGCCTTGATCTAAGTGATGGTGATTTTGAGAGCTACGACGATGACAACCGCGATGAAGATGATGTTAAAGGCAAGAAGAAGAATACTAACGACTTCACGTGCATGTGCTTCATGTCAAGCAACAATAGTAAAGATGAAGAGGAAGGATAATATATGGTTTATTGACTCTGGTTGCTCTCGCCACATGAACAGACACTCACAATGGTTCTCCCTCACTCGTGCCCCTGGTGATGAGATGATCACTTTTAGGTACAACTCTTAAGGATGAATTCTTGCTTAAGGCACCGTGTGTATCAACGACAAGTTCATCTTAAGGGACGTCGCTCTCACCAGTAAGTTGAGGTATAACTTACTTTCAGTTTTACAGTTGGTAGATAATAATCTTGGGGTGAACTTTAAAAAGTATTCATGCTGTATTTTGGATTCATCTAGTGATCTTGTATGCAAAATTAATCAAGTTGATCGCTTGTTTAAGGGTGACTTTTCATATTAAGCTTTTTCTGATCTTAGGTGTCTTATTTCTTTAGACTCTAAAGATTTGTTCTTTTGGCATTGTAGATTAGGTCATATTGGCTTTGATCATCTTACTCAGCTTAGTAATATGAATATGGTTAGAGAAATCCTAGTCTTAAGATTGAAAAGTCAATGGATCTAATTTGTTCACCTATCAACATCGTAAGATGGTCTCATCATCTCATCCTCCGCTAACTCTTGTCATGACTGATTCTCTGGGTTCAGTAGGTCCTGCTAGGGTTCAGTCGGTTGGAGATAAAAGGTATATTCTTGTTATTATTGATGACTCTAGATACTCTTGGGTGTATTTTATGGCCTCTAAGGACAAAACTTTTGGTCAGTTTCGAGAGCTAGCTCTTAGACTTCCTAATGAATTTTCAGGATCACTTAGAGCAATTAGAAGTGATAATGGAACTGAATTCAAGAATACATCATTTACTTCTTTTATGCTGAAAAGGGTTTAGACCATCAATTTTTGTCAGCTCGAGTGCGTCAATGGAATGGTGTGGTCGAACGCGAGAACAGAACTTTGGTTGAGATGTCTAGAACAATGTTAAATGAATATGCTACTCCTAGAAAATATTGGACTGAAACTATTTTGACTGCCTGTTACATTTCGAACAGAGTATTCTTGCAAGCTAAATTGCATAAGACCTCCTATGAGCTTCGGTTTTGTCATTTTTCTAATGTCTCCCACCTGAGGGTGCTTGGTTGTTGATGCTTCATACTTAAATATGGCAATCTTGATAAATTTGCAGTTATGCAGTTCACACTCGAGACTATCGTGTACTCAATTAGAGACTAACAAAATCGTTGAGATCTACGAGGTCACTTTTGATGAGTCTAGTCTTGGTACTAGATCCCAACAATGCAGGTATACGGGTCTCAATTGCACTCGAGGACATCTTCTATGACTCCGACGATGACAATAGGGAATTTCTAGGCCACTCTACGATACCTACGACCACCTCTATGCCCATTTCTTCAAGTGGTATTCCTACTACCACTAATGAGGTAAAGGTCGCTATGACCACTACGACCTCTTTGAGTACATCTACAACTACTCCTATGACCATTTCACAGGCTTCTCTACATATTCAACGAAGTCATCCGCTGAACAAGTGATCAGTGAGTTAAATAAGAGACTTCTTCGCAGCAGGTCTAACTCTAATGCCTCATATGCTCATTCTACCTTCGTCTCCTCTTTCGAACCTTGAGATGTAAGTCACACTTTATCTAATGAGTCTTGTATTAATGCCATGCATGAATAATTAGAAAACTTTGAGCGTAATAAAGTCTGGTCGTTGCTTTCACCTCCTCATGGACATAATGTTATTGGAACTAAATGGGTCTTTAAGAACAAACAAAGTGAGGATAGTGTTGTTGTTCGAAATAAGACTAGACTTGTAGCTTAAGGATTCACCTAGGTAGAAGGTCTTGACTTTGGTGAAACATTTGCTCCTGTTGCTCGATTAGAAGCTATTAGAATTTTGTTAGCATTTGATGTATCAAAGGGTTTTAGACTATATCAAATTGATGTGAAAAGTGCTTTTCATAATAGCTATATTGAGGAGGAGGTGTATGTTAGACAACAACCTGGTTTTAAGAATCCTAAGTTTCCTGATCATATCTTCAAATTATCTAAACCTTTATATGGTCTAAAACAAGCACCCAGAGCATGGTGTGATAGGGTTAAACCATATTTGCTTAAAAATGACTTTCAAATGGACAAGGTAGATAAGAATTTGTTTACTCTCAAGTATGGCAATGATCTTTTACTAGTTCAAATTTATGTGGGTGATATCATTTTTAGTGGTTCCTCTCGTGCTCCTGTTTCCAAGTTTTCAGATACTATGAACAGGGAATTCGAGATGAGCATGATGAGAGAGCTCACATTTTTCCTAGGCTTTTAGATTAAGCAATCAAAGTTGGGTACTTTTGTTCATCAAACTAAGTACACCAAGGATCTACTTCGTCACTTTGACATTAGGACAGTCAAACCAATTTCCACACCTATGGGATCTATGACTATGTTGGATCCTGACGAACATGGAGAATCTGTTGATCAAAAGGAATACAGAAGCATAATTGGCTCTCTTTTTATCTTATCACTTCAAGGCTAGACATTCACTTTGCTGTGTGTTTGTGTGCTCACTTTCAAGCTTCCCCACGTGGTTCACATCATCAAGCTGTAAAGCGAATTTTTAGGTATTTTCAGTCAACTTTAGAATTTGGCTTATGGTACTCTTCTTCCTCATATTTTACTCTTAGAACTTTTTTAGATGCAGATTTTAGGGGTTGTCAAATTGATAGGAAGAGTACTTCTGCACATATCACTTTTTAGGCATATCTGTTGTTTCATAGGCTTCTAGGAAATAGGTGTTTATTACACTTTCCACTGCTGAGGCTGAATATGTAGCTGCTGCTTCTTGTTGTTCTCAATTGCTTTGAATGACAGCTACTCTTAAGGATTTTGGCTTAAAATTGGATAGTGTTCCACTATTCTGTGATAACACTAGTACGATTAGTATTGCTAAAAATCCCGTGCATTATTCAAGAACTAAACACATTAATATTCGCTATCATTTTCTTAGAGACCATGTGGAAAAGGGAGATGTCATCTTTCATTTCATTGTTTCTGATTCTCAAGTTGCTGATATTTCACTAAACCACTTGATACTTCTCATTTTGCTCGTTTGCGGAGTGAGTTAGGAGTGTTGCATCCTATGGGATTATTTTGATGGGGAGCTTGGTATTTAAATATTACATAAGCTTTATTTATTATACTTGTTAAACAATATATCAAGTCCAAGTCTTTGAAATCAAATGATGTGTAGTAGAGTTGTCTTTACCATATTTACTCATTTACTTTTTAGTCATAGTCAAAACAAGTTGTGATCAATCTGCAATACTTGAACTAAAATATGACATGACTAAAATACTTTGACTAGATTCATTGTAGATAGTACTTTGTGATATTCATCGAAAAGGATTAGCTTAATTGTGTGTTCTGTTTTTAATCTTGGTCATGAGGCTCGTATGTTTCATATTGTAATCTTTTTATATTCACTCATGTTGGCATGTTATGATAAAAATAACAAAATAAGAAAAAGAGGATTGAAAAGATATATGCTTCAAGCATGACATGGTTAAATAAAAGAAAAAGTACAAAACATGCTCGATCAATAAGAAGTATGTTCCAAGCATGCCACCATTTAAAAGATGTGTACTACAAAAATGGCATCATAAAAAGAAGTATGCTACAAGTATGACACATGCTTAAAAAATGTGGAGCAATAAGTTGCTATACGAGCCTACTAGTTTGACTAGATTTAAATCTTGCTTCACTTTTAGGCTTACTCTTTTTGGTGTGATATCTCTTGGTGCTCTTTATAGAATGGTTTAGTCATGGTCGTAATGCCTATCAGTAATCCAATTTGCTTAATCATGCTAAAGACCTGTTTAGACTTGCTTTATGCTATATGATTTAATGTGATCTAGGGAGATCTACCCAAAACAGATGACTTGAACACATTCTTAGTTCAATACAAAGTGACTTGGATAATTTACAAAGCTTCTGGATGTTTTCTCTCTTTGCTCCTTTTTAGAATTATCCTCTTTATGGAGCTCTTGATGATTTCATTGCCAAAAAAGGAGAAAATAGGGGGAGAATTTTCTGAGGTGTTGTGGTCTGTGCTCTTTTGGCTGTGGTCAGTTCCTTTCGCAAATTCTCTCGATTCTCTCATTTAAGAGTTTTTGAGGTGTTGTCAACGTATTCATGAAGGGAGAGATTGTTAGACCACGTGATGGTCATATATTTTGTTGATGATGAATAATTGGCATTTAGTTTTATTGGAATTTGCATTTGTGAAAGTTCTAACCGATGTGCTTCTGTGCTTGAGCTTTCAAGATGGCAAAACGACCACATCTGGTTTCAACCACTTACGGTAGTCCGATCGGCCTTGTGATACCTGGTTTGATCGGCTTTGTGATGGATGATCCGATCGGCAGGTCTGAATGATACGCATCGACCACGGTAAATCAACCATGGTATTTCGACCACGTCAAGCTTCGACCACGGTATTTCGAATGTGGCATTTCGACCACGTCATGCTTCAACCATGGTATTTCGACCACAACAGGCTTCGACCACAGCATTTTGACCATGGCATTTCGACCACAGTAGTGTCGGCCACAGCAGCACTTGACTACGACATTTTGACCATAGCAAAATGAAAATGACAGGTAATCAGTAGGCTTCAACCTCGAACTATGAACCGATTATAAGAAGTAGTGAACCGGTCATAGGTGCAGTACTTTTCGATGATCACAGCTACAGTGCTTTATCATAGTCATAGACTTTACTGATCGATAGTTGTAGACTTGACTGGTTGGTACTCGATAGTCGTAGACTTTACTGGTCAGTACTCAATAGTTGTAGACTTTGCAGTCGGCTGTCGTTGTCTTAGGCTTTTCGATTGGTTGTCATAAATCTCACGATTGGTAGTCTTAGGCTTTTGCGATCGGTTGCCGTAGGTTTCATGATCGGTATGAGTGCTTCAACTCTTGTGATTTTTGAGTACCTCGTGTACTTGTGTCTGATGGGTCAGTGGTCGACTAATCTGTACATGGTGGTCGATGATATATGGTCGGTGCTACAGTACCAAGTGGGTACTCGATGGTGGTGATCAGTAGTCATAGACTTAGTGGTTTGATATTTTAGTTGTAGCGATCGGTACTCGGTGGTCGGTACTCGATGGTTCTATGGTCGGTAGCGATGCTTGTTATTACTCGATGGTTCTATGGTCGGTAGCGATGCTTGTTATTCTTGAGTAATTTGATAGATGGTATTTTCAGAGTACTTGTGTTCGAGTACTCGATGAGCTAGCGACTAGTCTTGCATAGATATTGTAACCAGTCATAATGAGTGATGTGAAGTTGGTGATTTCTAGAGAGTATGGAAATTGTGGTTGTGGATGACCTGGTTGGTATTCGTTGATGGTTTGGTTCTTGTCTATGAATAGACGAGGGTGTGTTATATGTGTGTGTGTTGATGATGGCATGTTGTGAAGAATGGTGCCGGTGAAAAACATTCTTTGGTCTTTGCATGTGTAGGTGGACGTGAAAACGATTATGGTTGATGACGAGGAGCAGGGGCGGAGCCAGGAATTGAATATGGGGGGGGACAACATGGACAACAAGTAGAGACGGAGGCGGAGGCGGGCCGCAGCGGCGGCGCTGGCGGCGGCCGCGGCGCGGACAGCAGAGCAAGCGCCGCAGCGATGGAGCCCATTGTAAACAGAGACCACCAGAATGTGCCTGAATTCAGCGAACGAGCACGCCCAAAAAAACAGAACCGAGCAGCACTTTTTCTTGTTACGGCAAAGTAATGAAATGCAATTCAATCTTCGAAACTGAATTGTGTATTGCATAACTCAATGTCTCAACAAAACTTTCGAATATCATCGAATACTTACTAGAATACACTCCAATCGAATGCTAATGCTATTTATTCTAGCACCTAAATCGGATCACGATCCACATTAAACAAAGAAATCGACTTCATGCAACCGCACGCTTATTAACTCACATACATACCCAGTGCGCATACTGCGGCACTTCCTGCATGCTAACTAAAACAGCCAAACTGCTGATACTTCTTCAGACGCCAAACTGCTGATACTTCTTCAGACTTTGCTTCAGTGGCTCACAACAGAAATAAGTCCAACATCCATCAGCGCCAGCACGACGCTGGTCAAGTTCACCTACGACGAGGTCAAGGAGGCCACGGGGGGCTTCGCCAGGGAGAGCATCATCGGCCGCGGCTAGTTTGGGAATGCCTACAAGGGTGTGCTGCCCGACGACGCGAAGGTCGCGGTGAAGCGCTTCAAGAACTGCTCGGCGGCCGGGGACGCCGCGTTCGCGCACGAAGTGGAGGTGGTGGCCAGCGTGCGCCACATCAACCTGGTCGCCCTCCGCGGGTACTGCATCGCCACCACGCAGAGGGAGGGGCACCAGCCACCAGCGGATGATTGTGTGCGACCTCATGCACAATGGCAGCCTCCACGACCACCTCTTCGGCGCCGGGGAGTGCCTGATGGCATGGCCGGTGAGGCAGAGGGTTGCTATCGAGATGGCACGGGGGCTGGCCATTTAGTAGAAGGTGGGAGGTGCCAGGCCCCCCCCCTCTCTCCGCCACTGACGAGGAGGACTGGGACTAGGATGGGAAAATCTGAAGTCCAGGTAGTCGAGGATGTTATGCGAGGTGGTCGGGCTCACGCTAGAGCACGTAGAGATCACAGGTGGTGATTTGTGGAGAAGTTACGGGCGGTGTAGTCTAGGAGGCTTCGACACGAAAGGTGATGGTGCATAATGAAGATACAAGAGGTGTTTTCCTGGAGTCTTTATCACGTGTTGAGTTAGGAGATGCGAATGGAGTCCATAACTTAGAAGAGGTAGAGTTTGGTTAAAACCCGCGTTCGGAAGGGTTTCGGATCCCTTGGTTTTCGGCACAGATAATGTTTTGAGTCCGTATTTGAGGTAGACATGGTTTGTGATGTTAACCTATAAAAGCAGGGAGAGGTTATGGGTTAACACACGATGGTGTTTATAGGGCTATCATCGAGCAGGCTTTTAGGGTGCTTGTGAGGGCACTTTTTAAATCCATAAAATTACAACAATAAAGATAGTCTAGAATCAATCTGGTTCTTGATTTGCTTGAAGTGTGCTGGTGGTTTGGATCACATGACAACGAGCAAAGGGATTGAGCGAAGTGGTCAAACAAATCGGTCGATTGAGCGGGTGATCGAGCGGAATGGTTGATCAAGCGGTCGTATGTTGGGCATTTGATCAGGCAATTGATCATCAAGCAGTCGAAAGCATCATCGATCATCAGAAGACTCCAAAAAGCGGCGACAATCTTTCACCCTCCTCTGATTGCAGTAGTCGATCATACAGTTTCCATGAGACATCTCCATCAACCTAACCCTAGAATAGTTGACTTTTATAAGGAAAGGTAGGGTGGCTGAATGGTTAACTAGCAAGTCTCTACCCCAACCTATTAAAAAGATAGGCAACTAGGATCTATCTAACCATAATGGATACTATCCACTAGCACATATGGTGAACCTCGTTAACCCCACACAACACGAGTTTTACTCACACACAAAGTGCTTAGCCTTTGATCCAACTTATTCTTCCCAGCTTCTTCTTGACCAAAACTATTTTTCCTAGTGTCGCTCGAGCGCTGCGGTTTTGATCTAAGGTAGTTTACGGTATTTTTGTCAACTTACCAAAATACCTTTGTTGATCCATGTAACATCCTAACTTTCAAGTGTTCAAAAATACGGAACTTTTAAAACTTTTTCTTGCATTTTGCTGGCATTCAAATTTCTTCTGAAGGTTTATTTGAAATCTTTTGAGTTTTGTGCAAATAAATATGTTGAGAAATAGTATCCAAGTAAATAACTGGGAATAATTTCAAAATGCAAGTAATGAGCCTAACAAAAAAATAAAATAATAATAAAATAATGGAAAGGAAATTTGAAATTCAAATTACAAAAGAAAAGCAGTGGCCAAAAGAATAGTAAAATCTCGCATTTAAATAACTAGACTGAGAATTCAAAATTCTGAACATCATGCAAAATTAGAGATTAGTAAATCCTAGTGAGAATTAAAATCTAAACTAAAAATCCAAATTCCAAAATTATGCCTAAGCCTTTCTCTTTTTCCTCTCTTTCTTTTCCTTCATTTACTTTCTTCTCTCTATTACATGTGGGCCCTCATCTATTTTTCTCTCTTCCTCCCTCTCTCTCCTTTCCTCTGCCGCTGGGACCGAACGTCCCCGCCTCTTTTCTTTTCTTCTCCCACCTCACGCTATCTTCTTCCTCCCTTTGCTCGTGTCACCTGACCGCCTGGCCCAGCGCTCCCTGATCCTCTGCCACCTCGTGAACTCAGCCGGTCGCCGCCTGCCCGCACCCATACTGCTGATGACTGCCAAAGTGCCGCCGCACAGTGACTACCATCACGTCGCCCCGGTCAGCACCCCCGGTTGAACCACCGTCGCCCACAGTTTCCCTGACCCATCACATCCACCTCGTCTCGCGCGCTCCTGACGTTGTTACTGTGCGGGCATCACCAGTCAATCATGCCCATGCCCTGAGCGTCGCCTTGTTGCCTCTATAGCCACACCGCCGTCGAGACCAATCAACCACCCCCACGCCGTCCGAGCTTTTCCCAGCTATAAAGCCTCACCCGATACTCCCGTCAGCACCGCACCGCTCCGCTCTACCTTCAACCCCAAACAATCGACCTTTCCATGCCTCTAGCTTCACCGGCAGCCCCTTCTTCCCCAATCCCGGCCGACGAGGGATCCGCTGCTCGGAGCTATGCCAAGTCGATTCCACCGAGCCAGAGCCTCCTTGGAGCAATGTAAAGCCATCCCCATCCTCGGCCAGACCTCTCATCGCCTCTACTTCGCCCTCACCGTGCACCACCTCCGACCCTTGCCGTCGCATGCCGCCAGCTCGCCATCGTTGTTTCCGAGCCGCGCCGACCCCTGAGGTAGACTTTTGAACCCGCCTAGACGCTCCTCTCTTGCTTAATTGAGCTCCGGTGCCGTGCGCCGCTGTAAGCACCACTCCCATGTTCCGCCACCGCCCACGGTCGGTGCCGGTAAATGCCCCGTCAAATTAGCCAGTGAGACTCCATCTTTGGGTAAGCGCGGGTGTGAGCAACCCATTTTGGGGATGCTCGGCTTTGGCCGCTATCTCCTTCGCCGGCGGCGAGCCCGCCGAGCGTTAACCGGAGGAAGATGATGCAACCTGTTGAAGCCCAGTCCCACGACTACGAGTACCTGGTACTCGTTATGACCACGTAGTCAAACTTACAACTATGAAGTCATTTACGACCACTCATAGTCGTTTACAACCACTCAAAGTCATTTACGACCACGCATCGTCGTTATGACCACCCATAGTCGTTTACGACCACGCATAGTCGTTTACGACCAGCCATAGTCATTTACGACCACTGCATAGTTGTTTGTGACCACGCATAGTCGTTTATGACCACGTTGAGGTTTACGACCACTCAACGTCTTCCGAATTCGACTGTTCAGCGCTCAGAAGTCTTCGACCACTCCATGCCGTCTAAGCCACTTTCGACCACTCAGTAGACCATGCTATTCCTGACCACTCACTTCTGCTCCCAACTTTGACCGCCCTCTCCGGCTTCTCATTCAACCACGTACAGAATTCCTACCATGTTCAGCCACCTGATCATGGCTGTTCGAGCACTGACCATGATGTTTGACCACCGACCATGTTGTAATCTTGACCCCTCTAACCACACACAAATTACTGTATCTTTCAACCATGTTCAAATTATTGTAGTTTCTGACTGCCACCATAGCTTTTTTACTACACTATAGAGCTTCCGACCTCTCCTGTCTCCGACCACTCTTGCCTTGTGATCACTGCAGGGCATCCGACCGCATTGGATCTTCCGACTATGTATAGCTTTTGACCACGGTTCGTTCTATTAGATTCAAACTTCTAGAAGCCCGTCCTTCTTCATTCTAACTCTGATTGAGCCCATTCAAATTCCTAAATTCATTAAAAATTCCAATCTATCCATTTTCTACTTTTTTTTAATATTGGAGTTTATTTGAATTTATTTGGATTCAGTTATTTAGCACGTAATTAGAATCGGAGTCCTGAAGAATCAATGAATAAAGTGAGACCAAGATTCGAATGAAGAAGAAGACTAGAAGATCAAGACCATTGAATGAGAAAGATCAAGACCATTGAATGAGAAAGTTTTGAGTGAGCTCAAGACCGCGGTAAACCGCACAAGGCGAGTCAATACTTTGATCATATTGAACCTATATTTTTGCAAATTTACTTTTTTAAAAACAATTATCAAATTTCATGTTGTTTTTTCATATGCAAATATATGTTTGTTTTAAGATTCTAGTTATATGCCCATTATTCGACTTGTTAGTATTACACCTCCTTTGAAACATTTGAATATTTGAGCCTTGTCACCCTAGCAAAATTATAATAGTAAAACTTTCCAAAAAAAAAGGTCTATAATTATACGTCATTATTAGCACTGCTTAGATACTCAGGGCACCAAAATGCCCCAATCATCACTTTTAATCATGAGAAACTGATTTGGGAAGACATGGTGGAAATGACTAGTATATTTTGACATGATTATTTTATGCTCCCAAAAACCCCCAACTTGCTTAAATATCTAGGCAGATGGTATGGGGGCTGGTATGTGGTGCAGTAAAAGCACGGTGTGTGGATTATGGTAGAACCACCCAGATACACCAAGGACTGAATCTTGTCATGACCTCCTATGTAAAACAGTACAATCACAAGTCTACAAATTGCAACTTGGCTAAGTAAATCTATCGAAACCCTCGGACTCATCTCACCGGTAGTGGAAAGGAGTGAAATATTGCAAGGGCAAGGGGAGGCCTAAAGGGACACCGAGAGGAGGGTGAAGTAGCCAGCCGTGCTAGCGTTGTGGAGAGTGGAGTCCGAATGTGCTAGTAGCCGTGGTTACATCCCGCGCAACGTATGGAACCCACTGCAAGTGGGAATAGCCCATAGGGTGAGATAACAAAAGGGGCTAGATATTTTAAAAAGTTACTGTGATGGTCTACCCAACTACATAACTAAGGAATCGTGTGGAGTAACGAGCGGATTGTCTCTTGTGGGAAAAGTGTACAAACTATGTAGAATCAAAACTATTCGAATAGCCGTGCCCACGGTCAAGGGCAGACATGGAAACTTAACGCGATATAGTTCTATTTCAAAAACTTTGTGGGTGGAATTGGAAAAGTGGTGGACAGTGAAAGCCCTGATTTGTGTTGCCCTGGGTGTCGCCCCAGTAATAATGTAAGCGGTTATAATGCTGAAAGGTTAGCATATGGTGCAGAAGCCATGTAATGGTGGATGGAATCTGGATCGCTATTATTATTGCATTCTTTCACACGTTATTTTTTAGTTCAAACTGCTAGGTCTTAAGAAATTTCTATATATTATATTTTAAATGCATTTTATGGCAAGCTTTGTATGTTATCTATTTGCATCCTGTGTATTGGCTCGTGGAGCACGGTGGATTTGTGCTCACCCTCGCTCTCACAATTAATCCAGAATCAGGAGTTAGATCGCTACAGCAATACACCAGGTCATGATGGTGAAGAAGAAGAGATTAAGAACTAGGTCGCGAACCCCCAGTTGGCTACCTGTGGGCACGTCCTGAGGGTCCCACCTGTGTGCTTCGTTTCTGCTGCTGTATGTTATTGATTTCGGCCTGACCGGCCCATGAGTAAGTCTGCTATTATACTCGTCACTCAAACTTTCCTTCAACATTCTCGCCTTCCTTATGCCATGCTCAAGCTCAACCATCTCACCCGACATCTTTAATCATTCTGGGCCTTAGCTGCTCCATGAGCATAGCTCTGACCCTCGTTGTTGACCATGGTTGACTGAAAGCCTTCGTGCACATCTAAAGATAAAAAAATTATTTTCGGGCATAAGTTCTACACAACTTGATCCAAGTTGGTTGAAACATGCGTCATGCAACATATATGCACTAGCCTAGGTCAAAACAAATCAACCTACAACAAAAAAATAGAAACTCCAATTTTCAGCCAAAGTACCCTGCCCTACTGATTAGACCACCAGAAACCAAGCCAAATCAATAAATCAAGACTTGAGCACATGCAAGTGCTCTCATCTCTCTCAAGATATTTCACTCAATCACTCTCTCTTCCCTCCTATACCTCTATCTCCATCTCTCAAACCCTAACTCCTCCTTATATAGTGAAGGCTCATATGAAACCCTAGAACCAACCTCTTAATGGATATTATCCACTAAGCCATTGGAAAAACCCACAAACCCAACAACATAACGAGTTTTTCAACTTAACACACTCATGAACATATTTCAGAGCATTGTCTTCGTCTTTAGCTCCATTAGTCCTGATACATCATGCCTTGCCATCCATGGAGTATCCTTGACCTAATTCATTTAAGCCACTGCCATGGTTTCACAAACCGCCACTTTCTAGTATTCGATAATTTACCAAAATACATCTCTACCAACCTTTTCTCATTCCTTCGCCTTGAAGTATTGTATATGCTTCAGTATCTTCCATGTAGCCCTAATGACTTATTGCCAAGCTTCTTACGCATCCAGATCCCACCTAATTATCCTCGCTTGCAAGCATATCTAAGTCACTTGGCAAACTACATGCCTTATCATCCACTATGATGTACCCAGTTTCCCTGACCATTCTGAACCTTAGCTCCTCCCTAAGCTTAGTCCTGGTCTACCTTGTCGTTACTCATCATGTCTACCACTCCACAAGCTTTGGTCATATTCTGGCGGCACCTTGATCATTCAGGACATCAGCTCCCCTAGCTTAGTCCTGATCCCTTGACTGCTCTGGACTAAGCTCTCCTAGCTTAGTCCCTATCACGTCCACCTCACCATGACGTGGCTTTGGAGTCCTACAACAAATAACAATAAGAAAACTAAGAAAACTATCATGTAGCACTGCACGACACACAAAATCATCAATTAATACAATTCATGAGTCAAGAACACATAACTTCAAAAGCTTCACTCCTAGAAGCATCACCAAGTCATATAGCCATCACATGGCTCACAATGCACCAAATGTACCTCTTTACCTCAAAGGTCTCTACTTAAACTTTATCATCTATGGTTCTTGTCCATCTTGCACCTTGCTTGAGTGCAACCATCTCACCTGACATCTATGACCATTCTAGATCTTGGTTCTCTTAACTAAGTCCTGGTCCCCTTCATCATTGACCATAGTTGACTCCAAGCCACCTAGAAAATAGTGGACCAAGAAATTATTTTTGGATACAAGTTCTTCATAACTTAACTCATATTAGTCTAAAAATGCAATATGCAATCCATATGCACCAAGTCCAAGCTTCTAGAACCAATCCTCAAATATCAACTCAAAACCACATCTCACTACACCTTGGAATATCACATCCAGTTAGACCATCTTCCCCATGCCGATCAGACCAATCTGACCGGTTCGACCACTAGCACCTTGCTGGTTTGACAGCTATGGTGTGGCCGGTCAGACTGCTTAACACATATGAAAACACTATCTCTAGAAATTCAGTTAAATTCTATCTAGTTTCAACACTAGTTTTCATTTTCAATGGCACTAAGTGCAAACACATCCCCAAATATGCCTACATAAGTGTTTGGTGCCCATTCTCCAAAAATCCATAGAATTGGTCTGACCACTAGCACCATGTCGGTCAAACCGCCTTACACAGCCCCTCATCCCAAGGGCTGGTCTGACTGGCCTTGTAGGGCGATCAGACCGCCCATGCCCAACGGTCAGACTAGCCTTGCAAATCGGTCAGACCGGTTGCACACTGATAGCAACTCCTAACATGCAAAACTCCCAAAACCAAACTCAAATATCGACCACAGATGCAAACCACAGTCAATTACTCATCACAAATCATAGGTTGATCTTCACATGGTCTCATACTTGTATGTCCTGGAAATCACATCAATTAATTAAGTTCCATTAGCCTCTCCAAATAGCTATGTCAGCTACAATCTTCCTTAACTTTCTATCTATTTTTGTGCCATTCTACTGTGCCATGTATTTATGGCCCAAATATTGACTCCGAGCATAAACCCATGGCAAAACCCTAGACAAGGAGGTCTCATCTGATAGGCTACAAGCATTTTAGCCACTTGGGAAAGTGAGGTTATAAGTTGGGGTTATCGAGTCCTTTGACGAGAAGAATGAACAATTCTAGTGCGTTGATGTACTAAGTGAGGTTATAAGTTGGGGTTGTCGAGCAACACTTTGGGCAAACATATTCAATGGGTTCAGCATTGAGGTACTAAGTGAGGCCTTAGGCATCAACATAGGGGCGGCTAGGAGGCTACAGAGTCAAAATGACCAAAGGGGAGAGATCATTTGGGTAAAGAATGATCTTCAATTGCTAAAACCCACTACGATACAACAGTAGGAACAAGCGTAAGAGCAGCACCAAGTCCAGTATCGTGAAGAACCACAGACAACTAGCAAATGCAATGGTTTGGAGGAGAACTTCCATAAAATTAGGGCAAGGGTAAACATAAAAAGTCCTAATTGTGATGATACTACAACCCACATGTTGGAAGGATCACACGTCTCAATAGCTAGAAATTCCCTATTCTTAACAACATTCAAATTAAAATGAGTGATACAAGAGTAAATCTATACCAGGTATTTATAACAGTGATATTGTCATAGATATTTCTTATAATTTGTTTTTGCATATTCTTTGATTCATACACTACTACAGAAAGCCTAATACTAGACGGCCAATCACAGACAAAACTGTCTGTGACCAACACTAACACAGATGGTTTTAATTTGGACATCGTCTGTGTTGGCGGCGTCGGAGAAAACGAGTATCACAAACAGTTCTTACCGATGAACCGTCTGTGATACTGAAGTATCACAGACGGTCTGTATTAAAACCGCTCGTGATAATCTCAGATTATCACGCACGCTTTTAATAAAAACCGCTCGTGATTAGTCGGTTATCACGATGGTTTTAATAAAAACCGTCTGTGATAATTCACTGACGGTTTTTAGTTAAAAATCGTCAGTGATTTATAAATATCACAGACGGTTTTTAGTTAAGAACCGTCTGTGATACTTATATATCACAGACGGTTTTTAGTTAAAAACCGTCTGTGATATTTGCACCACAGACGGTTTGAAAACCGTCTGTGATGACCTCGTATTATTACTGACCCATAAATTCAGATGGTTCACAAAACCGTCTGTGATGACGTTTTTGAACCGTCTGTGATGATCTTTTCTGTAGTAGTGATAACATAAGTACAATAATATGACTTTGTTCTTTTCTTCGCATTGCAGAATACTATTCTCTCACCGTTATGGAACATTAATGCTCATAGTGTGGTGTATATGATTCAAGGGTGTGCAAGAGTTCAGGTTGTTAGTAAACATGGAAAGATAATGTTCAACGACGTTCCTCACCCATGACAACTATTAATCATACCACAAAACTATGCTATTTTGAAGAAAGCAGAGCTTAAAGGATGGCAATACATTGTATGCAAGACAAACTCAAACCCTATGGTAAGTGCTTGAAGGATGGCAATGCATTGTATGCAAGACAAACTTAAACTCTATGGTATGGCATATTGCAGGAAAGAACTCTTATCTTTTGTGCCATGCCGATCGATGTGATCCCACACCTGTCAAAATAAATGAACAATTATCTCGGCAGTGCTCTGAACATGAAGAAAAAACCCCAACCAATCAGAATCTTCCAACACATGGGACCACCAAAAACACAGTCAAGTGGCGTGAAAAGAATGCATGCAAGGCAGGACAATTCTGTCACTGTAGCAGACAAAACGGGACAAAATACTTTTTTGTTTGATGATCGATGACACCGATGTAAGTTGGTCAATGTTGCCGTCTGTTGCGTACGCAACGTACAGTCTGGCAAGAGTATCATGAGAATATACAACAATAGAGTTGTGCAAACGTAAGACCAGCAGGCGGATTTACCCAAGATGCAATTCAGGTCTATATGTAAACTGTCAATTCATACAAAGTGATTTTTTTAGATAAAGGATATAAAATCCGGCCTCTATATCCACGAAGGATATACACAGTCAAAAGTTACACGAGCCCTTAGCTCAAAGCCTCAAAACTGAGGTACATAAAACAACATAAAAGATAGCTTAAGGACTACGAAAAGAACTAGAAAGGCTAAGTTTCAGCACTTTTACTCCGTCCTTGCTTACAACCAAGCCCTTAACCTCATCCGACCGAGTCACCCAAACTTCGGTCTGCTTTGCGTGAAGATGGACCTCCGAGGCGACGTCTCCAAGAAGGCAACGAGAGTCGCCGACGCCGCTCGCCTCACCGAGGCAAGGCTTTCACCTGGAGATCAGTACACATAAGAGCTATGTAGTGCCACGACACACCTCCAGGAAGGATAATGGCGCCCGAAGGCGTCATTGATGTCGAGACCGGTAAGATCACCGGCAAGGCTTTCGCCAGCACCTCCACAGCACCCCATGTACTACCCCCACACAAAATAGACCGCCACCAACACTCCGGGGCCCTACACGCCTCAAGGCCATGGCATAGCCACCCTTGAACTCCACGACGAGCCGCTTCTTGCAACATCCGCCACTGTAGAGACCACTAAGCGACGTCTAAGCGCCACCACTGAGCAGATCCAGGACATGAGCCACAGATCAAACCTACAGCAATACAACGGAAGGGCCTGTCACAAATCTTCCTGAACGCCTTACGAGCTCGAGCGGCACGTGGATCACCACCGCCTTCTTGCTCCCTACGCAACCAACTAGAACTCTGAGTCGATGAAGAGGACCTTGAGGTCGTTCTTGAGCTCCTGGTTGCCATTCTCCATGTCGAAGAACGCCTGCACGACGGAGTCCACAAACTCCGAGGGCTCGAGGCCCTAGTCCTTCTGCATCTTCCTCCTCGCCGTGACGGCGCCGGCGAGGCGGCTTCGCGCGCTCTCCTGTCTCTCTCTGCTGGCGGAGAAAGAAGCCGACGCGGGCGGGCGTGGCACGGCGGGCGGAGCCGGGAGATGGCGGCGCGGGCGTGGAGGCGCAGGCAAGTACGTCGTTCTGGTACCCTAGTTAGGTCGGAGAAGGGAAATGCATCCTCTTGACTTTCCATGGCTGACAGAGAAGCACGGTGCACTGAGCTGTGAGGGAGAATGACAGAGGACTATAACGCATAGCAGAATCATTGCAGCAAGGTACTAAATGCCGAAAATCACTGTAGAAAAATACTGTTTTGCAACGTCGATCTGTACTGTTTATCTGAAATCCAACGGTTGATAATCGCCAATGGCAACAAAGACATTGTAATCCCAGGCGAAGGACTATACGGGTGGCATGGGCCGTTGATGGTGTAGTTGTAGTGACTTCGACCGTGTAGCGTGTATCGTGCCGTGCGCTCGCAACAATTGACCAGTAGGTTGGCAGGAGGGACGCTCGTGCAGGCAGCGATAGGCGATGGCGGCGGCTGCCAGCAGGGTGGTAGATCCAAATCAAGATTCCCCTCAGATCTTCCCAGCTCGAGGCCTGGCCGCCCACAGGAACGTCAAGCTCTGACCAAGGGAATTTTTTAAAATAATTCTTTTTTATTTAAAACTACAAAATTATACATGTGTTTTTATTTTTTACAAAATTAACTCTTTGTCATCTAACCGTTCGGTGACTGGATCCTGTCACCCAACGACCGAGCGGCACGCAGGCAGTCGCCCAACCGTTGGGCCACATAAATGCTGTCGTCCAACGGTTGGACGATAGGTGCTGTCGACCAACCGTTCGGCGACAGCACCTCCAGCCATAGAACCGTTCAGCGATTGGATGCCCTTATAAGTCGTGCGCGCGGCGAGTGCCCAAGCATCGCAATGAGAAGAGGAGAGGAGAGGAAAGAAAAGAAAGAGAAGAGAGGAGAGGAGAGGAAAGAAAAAAGAGGAGAGGGAGAAGGAGAAGAGGAGAGGGAGAAAGAGAGGATGAGGTTCAACTACTTCTGCGATGAGAGATTCATCCATAAAGTAAATTTTTTATGTTTTAGTTTATGTTTTTATAGTAAGTAAATAGTTTGTTTAGTATAAAAAAATAGTATAATTAGTATCCGTAGAAAATTATAGCTAGAGAAAAATAGCATATCTTCAGTTAGATGGCTGGAAAGAAAAGCAATACGAGAGGAGAAAGAAAAGAAAAGGGACAAGAAGTTGCCTATAATTAATTTATTTCATTACGAATACTTAACTGTGAGGATCCCGTCGCATGTTAGAGTGTTCTGAAAAATTTTGGCAATCACGTTAAAATGCAAAATATTAGTAGACAATATTTATGAGAAATTAGGAATGTTGTAAGTATATTAAAAATTCATGTGTACTAGTAAAACTGGTATATTGTCATTTAAATCACTGTGTCGCACACTTAATTACTTAATTAATTTTGTCAGTGTCATGTAAATTCTCCAAAGCTATTAGGAATTATTTAGAGTAGAAGAAAGATTGAGTAGAGAGAAAAGAGCAGCATCAGTTTGCGTGGGAGCGGATAGGGAGTCGATGCGTATTGGGGGAGAGGAAAAGGAGTGGTGTAAGTACGAATGGAGCTGAGATAGATAAAAGGGAAGAGAGAAAGTGGGCCAGTAGTGGGCTAAGACCAATGAGCCAGCGCTGGGGGGAGACAAAATCAATATGTTATATATTTATAAATATATGCACACATACATGAAATTATATAGGGATATATGTAAATATATTGATATAAATGCATGTATATAGATGGATGAATAAACAGTACCTAGACGAGAACAACAAAATGTATAATACACTGAATTGATAAGGCCACATATTGTAACATCAGTAAAATAAAAACAAACGATTGGTATAGTAGAAAATCCAAATTGAAATGTAGTAACTAGCTTTAATTGATGGGAGATTTATCAGTAAGCCACCCTAGTATAGCATATTATATGTCCCCGTAAATTAAAATGGTATCTTTTAATTTGATGAAATAAAGGAAAAAAACAATATAAGGATGTTTCCACATGCAATGAAAGGGTTACAATATGAGGGAAAATTATCTGATATGAAGAGGCCTAGACGTTTATTGTACAACCAAGTAGCTTTCTACTACGACGTAACCCAACGAGCCAGCTTTACGCAGGACGTGACCGAATGACCCAATAGATTAGTCATACTACTCCAGAAGTACATACTATCCAGATTAGTATAGTAACCAAGTGCTCAATAACACACTATCCAGAATAACAAATAGATTAGTTATTATATCCAAGTACAACTTCTAGAATAACCAACACACCAGTATTTCATGGAGCTTGTAGGAAAGGGCCTACAAGATGTTGGAAAAGCTCATCATAAGACTACTGATTACCTGAAAGATTAGTTTCAAATGTCATGAATACACCATGTGTAAGTACTTCCTAGATGAATAGAGACAGTGTAAGTAAGCATCTGTAAAGCATGATGTAACCCAATTAGTCAGCTTTACGCCTCGACGTGACCTAACGACGTAGCTTTGCATAGCGACGTGATGCAAGGCTGTAGTATGGTTCCTTACCGGGCTCGGTGTATCATAGATGCCAAATTTGCTTCAACCGCATTATGCTCCAACCACGTTTGCCAATCCGTATCACTACTTAAGTACTACCCCAACGAGGGTACTCCTGCATCGTGACTACAACAATACCTCGATCAAATGGAGAACCAGTAGGATGAGATCTGCAGGCTCGCAAGGGCTGCTGCAGCCCACGACGAACAAAGGGAGCGTGCTAGAAGGACACCTCCCCGCAACAACACCCCTGTAGCGGCAACCCCTAGCTCAACATTCCAACCGAGCACTCACCGCAACAACTACCCGAGGGGGAGACACCGCTCCTCTACTAGTGTAGGGATAGATGCAAGTTCTTCAAGTCGAAGCATCGACTCAGTCTCGGCATGCGCTACTGGGGTTGCACAAACTATGCATGGGAGTATCCCGATCGCCGTTGGCACATGAGACGTTACCAACAACCAGTAAGGACCTGCTACAACTTAATCCCATAACATTTCTCTCCACAACTATGCACTAACATCCTCTCCCATCTACTCTAGTCTCCGGATCCGCTATGTGCCTACTGCACATGGATCGACTGAGAGATCCACTCACACAACCAGTGACGTCTTGACTGTGATGAATGGGATGCCAAGACCCAACGAGAGAATCGAGGAGCGCCACTATGACGAAAAGTGCAGTGACCGTATCCGGTGGGAGATGCAGGCTCATCTCGAGGCATGCAGGCATAAGAAGCGCGAGGCTCACGAGAAAGAGCGTGAGAGAAAACGCGAACTAGCGGCCAAGGCGAAGGCGGCAGGCAAGGAGTACAATGCCGACCTCGCAAGGAAGGGTAAATGGCCGCGATCCACGCAGTAGTTTGAGGCATTCTGTAGTAACCCCATGCCAGTTATATTGTTCCTTTATGCACATACATGTATTTTGGCATTAGTCGGATGCTCCATCATAGTGTACCATAGTAGTATCGATGTTTACTTAAGCAATTATCGAAAGCACTATGCAATATATCCACATCGTATGGGCATTGGTTCAGGAACTCCAATATATTACATGTTCCTTGTCTCGTAACTTATCTTCGGTCGGAGCATTTCATCATTCTTATACCTTTTGGTGTATTCACACTACACAGCAGGATTTGTATGCATTATATTTTTCCATCCGACAATTCCAACCTTGACAACGAAATTGATACTTAAACTCTACTATATTTATTTACAAATTAAGATCTCAAACGCTAACTTTATTGCCATATGACATACAATGGACTACCTAAAATATTTTGAACTATCACATAGCACTATTTTATAGTCTGACAACACCATCAACAGATGTTGTTTAATCTCACATCTGAATAAAAATAGATTATTTACTCTGGACTGCAGTCGCCGAGTTGTTGAGCGACAGGAGGTGCTGTGGCCCAACCGTTTGGCAACAGCTCCTGTCATTCGACTGTTGGGTGATTGAATCCCTGTCGCCTAACGACCGTCGCTCGGCCGTTGGGCTACAGGTTTTACTTTTGTAAAAAAAAAAGCACAGGTATACTTTTGTATTTCCGAATATAAAAGGGATATTTAAAAAAATTCTTGACCAAGGCCACTTTCTGTAATTGGTATGATCCCCTCAAGTTATTATCGCATAATTCTTGTACAGTTTATACCAGTTATAAAGCAGCTTTAGCCTTTTTAGGTGCTCCATATAACTGCTTGCTTGAGAAAGAAATTCACCGGAGATGATGATGACTGATTGTTGAATGCAGAATGCTGTGTTGGGACGCACCAACTTGAACAGGTTAGTAAAGTATGGGAGATTGGGAGCAGTAGTAGTTGAGTTGAACTTGGTTCCAAGTGCGTTTTAGAAAAGCCTCTCTTATGTCACCTAAATTAGCGATGGCTCGGCGCGCGTGACATCTGACGTCATCTCGTCTTCATGGTCCACTAGAGGCGGAAATTAGAGGCCGTGGAAAAAGAAATTTAAGGGGGAAAGAACGATCAAATAATCGCACGTCACGTTGTGATGTAGGCTCCATTTGAAAATTAAGAACATGACACCATTTTATTCAATGTATCTGGCTCTCTGGATGTACAACGTTACAAAATGCGAGCAAAGAGTTGAATTTAACCGCAGTTCAACTGGTCTAGGTTACAAATTTTACACCCGAATTTCAAGTATTGTTACGACTAATATTCTAGGTTAATTGGTGACTTGCCAAATTCGATTTCATGACTTCAAATTAGTTAAGTCAGGCGATAATCACAACTTGTACACCATTTGGTCAAAACTAGCCCCTTTTCTAGATCATCATTTAACACACGGTTGGTAATGCAGTCTCAATCTGCAAATTAAACTTGCGTGGCACGTAGGTTCCACGCATTAACAAGAGATCTCATTATGTGATAGTTAACCAATTAAGATTACTCATTAATATGGAAGAGGTCCAAGTAAGGTGTTTTGTCTTAGTACAAAGAATTTTCATACGATGGACTGGATCAATGGGAAAAGGGAATATCCAATGCTAATCACATCGCCGTGCAACCTTTTGTGAACTTAATTTGTGTACATGTTTCCAAAACCTCTCAAAAGATTACTAGACACAGTGGGAGAGATGTTCTATGAAATTTCAAGATCATATTTGTTCACTTCTGCAAGATAGAAAAAAAAAAGACAAAGTCCAACATGAATGATGATTTCCCCCATTATTATCATTATTCTTATTCGCCCCTTGTCAAGTTTAGTTTTGAAATTTTGTAGAACTATAAAACATCTCAACCTATAAGTACAATTAGTGATTTTTTTGTAACTCTTAAAAATCATACCCAACGTCACATAAAAACTTAAGTCATGAACAAATTTGCGACCACACGCTTCACACTCATAGGTGCGGACGGGGATAACACATCTGCACTGCCCGACCCTGCCAACCTGGGAAACCTAGGGCTCCAAGCGAGTTTTTGTCACTTTTTGGTGATCTTTGAACCCACAATTACAAGAATAGCAATCATCACACCAAATTAACAAAAATAACGCTTCTGATGCATGGTGTCTATACGGCAGCCCTAGGGGAGATAACACGTGGCCTTTGACGCACGGTGGGCGTGCGGCAGCCCGGAGGGAGGGGGCAACACGTGGCCTATGCCGCACAGCCACCATGCGGCTGCCTTTATGCCGCACGGCCACCATGTAGCTGCTAATTAAGTTAGCTAATTAGTCGGCTTAATTAGCAGCCTTAATTACTAATTTATATGTACTGTTTGTTTAAAATTTTAAATGTAGCAAATGAGTTCAAAAATATGCAATCTCTTGATATAGTGTACTTGATTGTCTAATTTTCTGTAATTTTATCCATTTTGAATGTTTCTCAAAAATTCATACGAATGAACCATTTGTAGGATTTTTTAATGCAAAAAATGAGGTGCAAACATTACAATTTTTGTGAAGGCGCTGTATATAGTGTACTTGATTGTTTAATTTTTCTAGGATTTTATATGTACAAAAAATAGATAATCAAATACGCTGTGTCGGGAGACTACACATCAAATGTTGTAATTTTTTGATCTCATTTGCTATATTTAAAAATTTTAAAAATAGTACATGTAAACCAATAATTAATCTGACTAATTAGTCAACTTAATTAGCAGCCGCATGGTGGCTATAGGGAAGTCCCTCTGCCACACGGTGGCCGTGCAGCCTTTGCGCTGCCGCACGATGGCCATATGGTAGAGGCCACGTGTCGTCCCTATGGAGCTGCCGTATGACCATCGTGCGTCAAAGGCCATGTGTCGACTCTTTGGGGCTATCGTATGGGCACCGTGCGTAAAAAATGACATTTTTTCTAATTCAACATGATGGTTGTCATTCTTATAATTGCGGGTACAGATACCATTAAAAGTAACAAAAACTCGGCTCGAAGCCTCACGGTGATATGAACCTTAAGGTGTGTTTAGTTGTTTGGATCGGAGATGAATGGGTTGGCCTGATTTCTGAATTTCTCTATTCTCTTATTTGCTTCCCCTTTTCTTTGCTTTTCTTCTTTTTTTTTCTTACAAAACTGGCTACAAACCTCTTAATATATAGGCTAATACTCTCCTACTCTCATGCGTATTCGGATTTCAATTTGGACACAACTTCAACTTAAGTTACACACGGAAACGGACTCTACTACGTCTTAAACTCTAAGTCAAGATTATTTCTAACATAGATTAACTGTATTTGGTATGTACAGTGTCTATCAAGCATCTGCCAAGTATGTTGGGTCTAAACATTTTGTATTTGTTAGCTAGGCTAATTACATGGCTGATGTTGTTGCTATATTCATTTTTTTAGCCCGAAGGGTGCTGTTGAAGTTAAAAAGCCTTACATTAGAGTTGTGATTCATCCACAGCACCAATTGCAGTTTATACATCTTACTACTATGCGTATTTGTGTGAGCATGGTCCAGCAAGAGAGGCTCTTGAGTTGTTTGAGAGAATGGAGTCAAGTAATGTGAATCATGTAATTTCATCTATAGGATGCAAATAAAACCAACTGACTTGGTGTGAGTAGTGCTGAGCTGAACAAAAGGAAAACAAATCAAAACATGTCGGCTCAATTCGCCTTTGATGTAAGACTGGCCTTCTTTTTCTTGAGTTGAATTATGAGGTCTGTGTACCAATTACATTCGTCATACTTCCTGTACGGCTGTACGCGCTTTACCTTTGACCACTGAAGCAGGCCCAAATTTTCTGAAAATTTGAGGTGGGGGTGAGTTTTTTGGGTTTATGATTTAAATATTTAAATTTTGGATGTTTGCGTGAGGTAGTATGTATAGAAAAATAGTTGCATATTGTTGTAGGGGTGGCCCCCACCTAAGCCCAGCTGGTCTGTTAGGAGGCTATAAGGCCCAAAGTGAAACATGTATAACGGTATAAATGCCCTTGAGAAGATACTAAAATGTAAAGGTACCACTGTAAAAACACTCCTCATGTGAATATATATAGATACAGGCCATAGGGGAAACCCTACGTATTGCTCACCTAACTCTCCACTATTATACCTCTCTCTCTGTTTGGTCTGTAACCACAACACATATGATTTTGACCGATACAGCTGAACTTAATACACTTTTTACTATAATCTTTCTATTTACCTCGCCTTAAACAAACACACCGTATAAAAGCTAGATAGTACAAATATAAACCAGTTTTAAACTGAAAAAAACCCAACCGTAATCTCACCATGGTTACCCTAATCTATCTCATCCATTTTTATCTATCCAATCAAACAAAAATTTGGTTTATCCCATCCACCCTCATTCCACCAATCAAACAAAAATATGTATCATTTTATCTAATCAAACAGACTTTTGGATCCCACCAAATCTTAAATATCCCATCTCATCTATCTTCATTCACCCAACCAAACACATCCTTAAACGTCACAAATTCTAAATTCTACAGATACCAGATCGCAAAACCGCTCACTTTTTACTCGGTTTTTATTTTAACTCGTATTAACCATACTATTTATCGTACTATCAGCCATAGCCCATAGCTTTGTCAACCACGGCCCAAAAAAAAGGTGGCGCTCCAGACGGGAACTAATCCCCGATTCCCCACGTCACCGTCACCCTCCTCACATACAAATACAGATACACTCCCAACTTCTTCGCCTCCCATCTTATTCTCCGCACTATACCCCATCTCCTCCTCTCGCCGACGAGCCATCGCCACCACCACACTTAGCTTCCACCGCGCCCGCGCCGCGCCCGCGCATCCGCGAGGGCGTTGCCGGCGGCGCTGAGATCCCCCTTTCTGGTGGGGGGGATTCGGCTGGATTTCGCGGTTCCGCGCGCACGCAGCTAGCGATGGCCGCGTCCGCGGGGAAGGCGGCGATGGAGCGGCACCAGTCGATCGACGCGCAGCTGCGGCTTCTCGCCCCCGGCAAGGTCTCCGAGGATGACAAGCTCGTCGAGTACGACGCCCTCCTCGTCGACCGCTTCCTCGACATCCTCCAGGACCTGCACGGCCCCCACCTCCGCGAATTCGTACGCCCCTTGCGCGCGCCGCTCCCTTCCCCTCCCCTACTCTCTGGTTTCCAGATCTGTCCACCATCTGTTCGACGCTATGCCCACACGGTTGGTTTGGTTCTCTTCGGCTCTGCAGGTGCAGGAATGCTACGAGCTCTCGGCGGAGTACGAGAACGACCGGGACGAGACGCGGCTCGACGAGCTGGGGAGCAAGCTCACCAGCCTGCCCCCTGGCGACTCCATCGTCGTCTCCAGCTCCTTCTCGCACATGCTCAACCTCGCCAACCTCGCCGAGGAGGTCCAGATCGCGCACCGCCGCCGGATCAAGCTCAAGCGGGGGGACTTGGCCGACGAGGCATCCGCGCCCACCGAGTCCGACATCGAGGAGACGCTCAAGCGGCTCGTCTCCCAGCTCGGCAAGTCCCGGGAGGAGGTGTTCGACGCTCTCAAGAACCAGACGGTCGACCTCGTGTTCACCGCGCACCCCACGCAGTCCATCCGGAGGTCCCTGCTCCAGAAGCACGCGAGGTGCGGCGATGGATAATGAATCTCTTCTCCATTGCTTTCTTGCTCATGGAAATGCTGAATTTTTGTGATGTTGGTTTGTGCAGGATCCGGAATTGCCTGAGGCAATTGTATGCAAAAGACATCACTGCGGATGACAAGCAGGAGCTTGATGAGGCGCTCCAGAGAGAGGTAAATTAAAAGAATGCCAATTTGAGATGAGAATATTATAAAACCAATCATGACGTTTCAGTATAGCAAGTGTTCACCACAACCTTTTGATTATTTAACTGATTGTCATCTCTACTACTTTGTTTTCTCTCATGACTTATGGGGGGCTCTGGGCTTAACGAGTGGCTTCTGCAAATACTCTCATGCCATAGCTTAGTCATCTCCATATTATGTTTTTATTAGAATTAAGTCTTGCTCTTGAGGTCATTTAGCTGAAGCGGAATATAATGGGTGGATTCTTTTGGGTCGTGGCTTTTAACTTAAATTTTTAAATTTGGTTGTTCACGAAAGAGTATGGAGAGAGAGATACTCGCTTATGATTTTGGCCGATATAAATGAAGTCAGGACAGTTTCTACTACAATCGACTTGTAGACCCAGTCTTAAAAACACAATCTGTTTAAGCTAATTACTGTAGAAAACCAAACCTTAAGTCCAAAAGAACTTGCCCATTATTTTTGTGCCTCTTTATCCGTGTTGCCTTGCATACTCTAAGCCAAATAATTTAAGTAGGACTCTATCTCCATGGTCTATACGCCATTCTTTTATAGCCATTCTTTTATATTATTAGTTTATTGGACACGTAAGACTCTGAACAAGACAAGGTGATTGGACGGAAAGCGATCAAATATGTACAACTAGCCGAATTTTCCATGCATCTGCCCGGTTAGATATAATATGTATGTTTATATTTGAAAATAGAGTTGTATTTCTTATATAGTTATGCTTATGATTGAAAATATAGTTGTATTTCTTATACAACTGTAATATATAACTGTTCAATCTGCAACATTATAATTTGACCAATCAAAATAAATGGTGTAGATCTTTCTCGTTTTCTGATTAATTTGAGAATTTCTAGCCTCTCAGAGCAAATGTGGTGCTTCTTTTTCTATCGTTTTAATAATATAATAATAGATAGATGGAGGTATAGTTTTTTTATTAAAAAGGAATAGAGATATGTCCAATAAATATTAGTTGATGATACCACCAACAAAAGTTTGGGATTTTACAAAAGTTGGAAGCTTTTGAACTATAGTTCTGTGCCTCTACCGGCTTTTTGTATGTAGAATTGCATACATGATTGTTGTACATACTCTCATCTCCAGATTATTGTTATCAGAATTTGTTCTGAAACCTGTAACATCAATTTGTTGAAACAACATATATTATTTTGCTCTAACTTAGTTGCTAGGTGCCCAATGCTGTACTCTATGATTTCACTGAATATTTTGAATGAAAACTGTTGTGGCTATGCGCCAAACAATAAATAGTGGAGCTATAGAAAGGCCACAGATGGGCTACCCGAACCCTGAGACTCAAAGTAGAGAGCGGTATAGAGGGTATGTACCACGCCTTTCTTATTACTTAAGACCTTTTTCTTGCACAAAATGGATCCTCTCCCCTCCCATTGTGCTCTATAGGCCATATTTATAGCCATAAGGAGGTTGTTTACACAAATGTCCCTTTTAGGGTTTGCAATAGTAAGTGTAGAGAGATGAAGTTGGGGCAATTGGCCACACTCTCAATGGGAGAGGGGCGCCTATATTTATAGGGCATTCTTCTTGCCGCTATATATGGTGATTTACAAATACAAGGACAGAATAAATCTCGATCCTAATTGATCGCATCGCCTAATATACAATATACATTCCTATTGCCTAATACCCGCATGGCAAGGCGGGAGGCTCATGACGCACAGTGGTTCTCAAATCAGAACATGATGGCGTTGGGAGCCCTTTCGTCATAATGTTAGCGAATCGATGAGACGAAGGAACATGAAGGACCGAGTGCGCCAAGGCCACCTTCTCGCGCACAAAGTGAATGTCAATCTCAATATGCTTCGTGCGCCTATGGTGGACCGGATTGGCCGTCATGTAGACGGCGCGACGTTGTCGCAGAAGACCACCATAGCACGGGCGGTGAATATGGAGCTCTCAAGGAGTTGCCGCGACCAACAAAGACTCGGCCACAACGTGAGCCACAAAGACGATTCGCCTCAAGACTAGGCGGGAGACCATTGCTTGGCGTTTGGAGGACCAGGAGACCAGGTTGTCGCCGAGATAGACGCAGAAGCCAGAAGTGGACCGCCAGAGTCGTGGCGACCACCCGGTCGGCATCGAGTATGCGATCGGTGTCTTGATGGAGCCGTCGCCAATGTGAAGACCGGAGGATAGCGTGCCCTTCACATAGCGCAGAATGCGCTTGATCAGCGCACGGTGGGGCTCCCTCGGGGCGTGCATGAAGAGACACACCTGTTGAACTGCATAAGCCGATCGGGGCGCGTCGTAGTCGGTATTGAAGAGCCCCCGCTATGCTCTCAGTACTCACGAGCCGTCCTTGTCGACGATTTGTCGCCTTCATGGGGAGAGCTTGGCCCGAGTGTCAACGGGGGTTGCCGAGGATGACACTCGGCCATGCCCGCTTCACGGAGAGATCAACGGCGTCTATCGTCGCGTGGCAGAGCAGCCTTGGAGGGCGGGTGACGGCGATGCCGAGGAAGTGGTGAAGAGCACCAAGTCGGTCATGGCAAACTCGCATCGAGTCGGGCCATGAGGCGCCGCAGAAGAGCGAGTCGAGGCGGTGAGGATGATGTCGTCGACGAGAGTAGCAAGTGGCGAGACTCGTCCCCGGTGAGAACAAAGAGGACGTGTCGGAGGCGGAGGCGACGAAACCGAGCCGTCGAAGGAAGGCGCGAACCGCGGTACCAAGCTCGCGGGGCTCGCCGGTCCGTCTGAGGACTGCGCAGAGAGACAGGCGTGATCTGCGGCGGGTCGACGAGCACGGCGGGCTGCGGCAATAGACCGTCTCGTCGAGGTGACCGTGAAGAAAGGCATTCTTCACGTCCAGTTGGTGGATCGGCCAAGCGCGGGAGGCGGCAATGCTGAGAACGGTCCGAATGGTGGCATGTTTGACCACCGGACTGAAGGTTTCGTCGTAGTCAATGCCTTCTCGTTGAGAAAAACCGCGGACCACCCAACGGGCCTTGTGACGAGCGAGGGACCCATCGGCATGGAATTTGTGCCGGAAAATCCACTTGCCCGTCACGACGTTCGCGCCAGGAGGGCACGGAACAAGACGCCAGGTGGTGTTGTTGACGAGGGCCTGGTACTCATCCATCATCGCAGCCCGCCAGTTGGCATCGGCCAGCGGCGCGCGGTAGTTCGCCGGTAGGCGATGGTGGCGAGGTGGCGGCAAGCCCTCGTAGCTCACACGCGGCGAAGCGCGGCCCCGGTGCGCGTGGAGCGGAGATGGGTTGCGCGCAAGGGCCAGTGCTGCAGGGGCGCCGATGGCGCAGCACCGGTGGGTCGTCGATCGAGGTCCGTGGGAACGAGCCACGGGAGAGGCAGCGGCGGGCACGTGACCACACCCGCGGGGTTGGAGAAGCCGGCGGGGCTGGGGACACAGGCCGCGCCCGTGCAAGAGAAGAGCCGGATCCACTCATCATCGGAGGCGGCGGCCACGGCGCCCAAGGTGGACGAGCAATTGCGCGATCGTCGAGGAGGGACCTCCACCTGCAGGAACAGTAGAGCAAGGCACCGAAACGAATCGTTGTCTAGAAGGAAATCCAGGGAGCGAGGGAATGGGATGACGCTGGTGGTGGAAAAGGGAAAAACAAGCTCATCGAACACAACATGACGAGAAATAATGATGCGTTGAGTTGTCAGGTTAAGACACCGATAACCCTTATGAGAGGATGGATAACCAAGGAAAACGCATGCCGCGGAGCGAGGTGCGAGCTTATGTGGGGAGGTGGCCTGTAGGTTTGGGTAGCATAGGCACCCAAAAACGCGAAGGTGGCTGTAGGTGGGTGGCTGTCCATGGAGGCGAGTGAAGGGAACCTCATGGGCTATGGAGGAGGAAGGGCGCCTGTTGAGTAAGTAGCAGGCGGCAGCAAGAGCCTCAGCCCAGTATGCAGGCGGCATGGAAGCGTGGAGCAGCATGGAGCGAATTGAGTTGTTGAGGGTGCGGATGGTGCGTTCCGCCTTGCCATTTTGAGAAGAAGTGTTCCCTGAGCAGCGAAGAAAGTGGTGGTGGCTGTGTTGACGAATTCGGTGCCATTGTCGGTTTGGAAGCATTTTACAGGGAGGTTAAATTGGGTTTGTGCAAGAGCTGTGAGTTCAACTAAGTGTTGGCGTACCTCGGATTTGCGTCGGAGAGGAAAAACCCAACAATAGTGACTGTAATCATCCAGGCAGACTAAATAGTATGAAAAACCAGATATACTAGGGATGGGAGAGGTCCAAACATCACAATGAAGTAGTTCAAACGGTGCATGAGTACAAGACTGAGAGGCACTGAAGGGTAGACGCGTATGCTTGCCTAGGCGGCGAGGAATGGCAGAGGAGCGGTCTACTTTATTACAGAAACAGCATGTGTTTTATTTAATCGGTCTAATGCAGCAGGGCTGGATGGCGAGACGCTGGTGCCACGTGGTTGATGAAACACCAGAGAGCATGTGAGGAGGTGCCACGGTCGGAGGGATAGCGGTATGGTGTAGGTCGCGGGACTATTGCGGCGATGAATCACGCGTCCGTCTGTGTATCCTTAACGAAAAGCCAAGAGCATCAAATTCAAGAGAGCGGCGATTGTCACGGGTGAATTGTGAACGGATAAAAGATTACGAACGAGGGGCGGGCGGCGAGAATGTTGTTGAGGAGAAGTTTCTTGTGGCGGTGGGTAGGATGGAGTGACCTCTAGACGTGACCAGGAATGCTAGTGCCATTGCCTCTTGTTATAGAGGAGGTGGAGGGAAGGCGCTGGAGGAGCATACCATCGGAAGACGTCATGTGGGACGGTTACCGAGTCAACAACCCACGAGGCCGCTCGACAGCCAGTCTTTGCAGGCGGCAATGAGGCCGGCCGAGTCCCATGTCGGTGCACCGGTGTTGGTGGAGGAGACGACGGGCGAACGCCGCGCGTGTGCGCTGAGGAGCACCAAGCACCCCGTTGGCGTGGGGCTGCCATGAGTGGTCGCCAGGGCGCCGAACGGCTCGTCGCGCTCGAGGAGGTATGACGCGCGCCGGGGTTGACACGCGCGCCGACCCAGGATCAAAACCCGAGTGGCGCTTGTTGTCGCGCCGAGTGTTGTCGCGGCCGCCGTTGCTGCTGGCTGCGGCCGCTTCGCTGGCTGCTGGCTGGCCGCTGCTTGCGCGCATTCTCGCTTGTACTCGGCCGTGGGACGCCAAGCAGGGCGCCGTTGAAGGCAACGGAAAAGGTGGCGGCGCGGACCTTGTCCTCGTTCGAGACGCAGCCTCGAGGAGGAGTTGGTTCTGGCGGCGGCAAATGTGAGAGGTTCTGGCGGCGATGTTGTCGGCGACGGATTGGTACTTCGTTGAGGCGCGGGCGAGTTGAGGACGAGGTTGGGCTCGGTGATGGTCCGCGACGTCGCGAAGATTGTCGGCGGCCTCCTTCATGCGCACGCAGACTCGCCGATGGAGGAGCGCCACGGGTCATCGAGTGGAACTCGTGACTCGGGAAGACGGCGCGGCGCCTTGTTAGCTTGGTACAGTCGGCGATGGCCGCCCGTAGCGGCCGGCGGTTTCTCGGGCGCCGGTCATAGCGAGGTTGAGGATGGAGTCGGAGACGGCGCGAAGATCCAGTGCGGATGCAAAAGTCAGCCGCACCCATGCATCATCGGTGGGCGCAGGGAGATGACAAGCAAGGTGCGAGCAGCCCAAATTTGCCACACATGGCGTGGAAGGCGTGGACCACTTGGTGTAGTTGGAGGTCGCGGCTCGAGGGTCATGGGGATGTGGGTCTTCACGTTTACGAGCAGCATAGGGCAAACGGTGAGTTGATGGCGCGACCATGGTGGAGAGGTGACGGCGGTGGTGGAGGATTCTGAGACATGTTGGCTTGGGCGATGGGCGGCGCGGCAAGGTTGGGGGGCGCTCGGAGAGAGCGGCGCAGGTTTGGGAAGAGAGGAGGGCCAAGATCAGATTGCTCGATACCATGTAGAGAGATGAAGTTGGGGCAATTGGCCACACTCTCCTATATTTACAGAATCGCTGCTATATCTACAAATACAAGGACAGAATAAAGATCCTAATTGATCGCCTAATATATTTATAGGGCATTGTTAAGAAGAAGGTCTTCTCACAGATCGAGCAGAAAACCCGAACCCCTGCTCCACCCTGCTTGTGAGATATGGCGATCCTTTGGATCAATACTTAGACTGTGCTTTGGTGTGGTAGCGGCGAGGATTTTTCCCAAGCTCAAATTCGAATAAACTGAGGGTGCGTGCCTCTAACCATTAGAGATTCGCATTGCCTAATATACAATATACATTCCTATTGCCTAATAGTAAGATTAAACATGTCTTTTCCTTGCATAGTTATTTTGTGCTTGCCACATAATTACACATATAATGGGCCTTTGGCGCCGTGAGCCAATTGGACCAAGGTGGGGGCCACTCCCCAACAAAAACCTTCCTTCATTGTCTACATTTTCTTCGAAAGTAGTTTGTTGGAGTCTTCCATGTTTGTATAAGACAAGGTGAATGGACAGAAAATGATCAAATATGTATGCTGGAGGATGTTTCGATGACAAAGGGCAGGCCTTTGCAAAAATTGGAAGGTTATGTTGTCTGTTCAAATGTGGCTCTATATTACTGTGGACTGTTTGTATATTGGCAGTGTGGCATTCATTGTTTGACCTACTAGCCTTTCTTACTGAAAAGCTGAATTAAATGCTTTAAAAGAAACTGTACAACTGCATATTTATATGTTCAGAACTATTTAATATTACCGTAGCCAGATTTGTCTTTGGCTGGAACTGCCCATTCTCTAGTTTGCACTTTGTACCCCCCTCTTAACTGTTACGAAGCCCACCTTTGATAGTTTTTTATGATACATTCGAAATAAGAGCTTATCATTGTATATGGTCTGAACAATATGGTCATGAATTCATCTTCAGTCAAACAAAGAAAATGCAATAAAAATATCAAATTCAACATGGTAGCTTATCGTCCATATGCCCAAAGTTAAATGCATGTGGAAGTGACCCCGTTATTTTCTACTGCTCTGTTCTCATCATGCTTTTTCTGATTTATGGTTTAACGCATTTCACAGATCCAAGCTGCTTTCAGAACTGATGAAATCCGCAGGACACCTCCCACTCCTCAGGATGAAATGCGTGCTGGGATGAGTTATTTCCATGAAACTATATGGAAGGGTGTACCAAAATTCTTGCGCCGTATTGACACTGCTCTGAAAAATATTGGGATTAATGAGCGTCTTCCTTACAATGCTCCTCTCATTCAGTTCTCTTCCTGGATGGGTGGTGACCGTGATGGTATCTTCTCTATGCCACTTTATATGTCAGTGTTTGTTTGGAAAGGAAACTAATACTTTGGTGAAGAGTTTTTGTAACATGTTACAAGACTTGTAGTGGTACCTATGACAGAAAACGATTTGTGGGTCCTCTGAATGACATTATGATATCAGTTCTCCTAGCAATTGGCTATCTGTTATCCATTTTTAAGTCAACTAAGATTCCTCTTTTGTTCTCATAAACTATATTGTATATTCTTCACGTGTCTTAATATTTTAGGTAGAACTGCAGCTTGTTTTTGCTTCCCTACGTGTTGATAAAAGTTATAACTTCTCTAAAAATATCTTGTTTTCTAGGAAATCCAAGAGTTACACCGGAGGTCACACGGGATGTATGCTTGTTGGCGCGAATGATGGCTGCTAACTTGTACTTCTCTCAGATAGAAGATCTGATGTTTGAGGTATTGTAACAGCAGAATACTTCTTTTACATACTTAAAAGTACTCGTGCAATATTGATTTCCCAGTGCTAACAACATAACATGTTTTCCTAGCTCTCTATGTGGCGCTGCAGTGATGAACTTCGGCTCCGTGCGGATGAATTACATCGCTCCTCCAGAAAAGCTGCAAAGCACTATATAGGTAACAGGAATATAATTTTGGTAATAAAGGAATTTGGATCAGTTTGCGTATCTTTTTACTAGCTTATTGTTCTAAAGGAGAACTAACGTTGGCTGCTTTGCCTGACACATGAAATAATCACTTCAACAAGAGAGCTCTGATACAAAGCATGTGCGAAGAATAATTATTTTGCAAATAGCTACCCTTTTTATTTTTTTAGTTCTGTTTTGTCAGTTTAACCACCTCATAAGCTTATCTCTAAGAGCATCTTAACTGTGTTTTCCTTTTGGATTTATTAGACTTCACCTAGTGCTTTTGCACTTAAAAAATGTGCATGCAAATTACCAGCTGTAGTCTAGCATATGTTGTGGATACTATCATTGAATTCTAGTTCGTTGGATAATTTGAAAAGTGCTTCTGCTAGTTCAAAATCTGCTAATACAAGCAGATGATTTCTATTTAATACAATGTGATAAAGCTACGTGAGATGAAGTGTTGATATTCATTTAAGAGGCTGTGAAATTCTTGTTAAAAACATCAATCGATCTTTATTGGCTTGTCGTGGATGCATCACTTTTGAGCATCACCACATTGACTAATTCTATCTCACCGTTCTTGCCCTCAATTTGTTCACTCCTTTTTTCTGTCGCTGAGCAGATTGATACTGAAAATCATGCATTGTTGTGTAAATTCCTTGATTTCACACCCCTTTTTTGTGAAGAATGATTTGCTTAGTGAATTTGCCTATTACTGAGAGAATGTTATTGCTGCAGAATTCTGGAAGCAAATTCCTGCAAATGAACCTTATCGTGTAATACTTGGTGATGTCAGGGATAAATTGTACCATACACGTGAACGTTCTCGCCATCTATTGACAACTGGAATTTCTGAGATTCCAGAGGAGGCAACTTTTAATAATGTTGAACAGGTTAGCTCCTTTTATGAGATAGACACCTTCTTGAATGCTACTGCCATACTTATATTTGTCTAATTATCATCCTCCTATCTTGCAGTTTCTGGAGCCTCTTGAGCTGTGTTACAGATCATTATGTGCTTGTGGTGACAAACCTATAGCTGATGGAAGCCTTCTTGATTTCTTGCGTCAAGTATCAACTTTCGGGCTTGCTCTTGTGAAGCTTGATATCAGGCAGGAGTCTGATCGACACACTGATGTCCTTGATGCTATAACTACACATCTTGGGATCGGATCCTACTCAGAATGGTCTGAGGAGAAACGCCAGGATTGGCTGTTGTCCGAACTAAGGGGCAAACGCCCATTGTTCAGTCCAGATCTTCCTCAGACTGAAGAAATTGCTGATGTTTTAGGCACATTTCATGTCCTTGCAGAGCTCCCAGCAGATTGTTTTGGCGCTTATATCATCTCAATGGCAACTGCCCCATCTGATGTGCTTGCTGTTGAGCTTTTACAGCGGGAGTGCCATATAAAACAGCCATTGAGAGTTGTTCCACTATTTGAGAAACTTGCAGATCTTGAAGCAGCTCCAGCAGCTGTAGCACGACTCTTTTCAATAGACTGGTACATGAATAGGATTAATGGCAAGCAAGAGGTCATGCTTGGATACTCAGACTCTGGCAAGGATGCTGGGCGTCTCTCTGCAGCGTGGCAACTGTATAAAGCACAAGAGGAGCTCATCAAGGTGGCAAAGCATTACGGAGTAAAGTTGACAATGTTTCACGGAAGAGGTGGAACAGTTGGCAGAGGTGGTGGCCCCAGTCACCTTGCCATATTATCTCAGCCACCAGACACGGTACATGGATCACTCCGCGTAACAGTTCAAGGCGAGGTTATCGAGCACTCATTTGGAGAGGAACACTTGTGCTTTAGAACTCTGCAACGCTTCACTGCAGCTACCCTTGAGCATGGAATGCGTCCTCCGATTTCCCCCAAGCCCGAATGGCGTGCTCTAATGGATGAGATGGCTGTTGCGTCAACAAAAGAATATCGATCAATCGTCTTTAAAGAACCACGCTTTGTTGAATACTTCCGATCAGTAAGTTCACCTGTATCCATTATTTTTACTCATAAAATACTTTGCACTTAGCATGAGCATGAAGTTGTGCTTTGTTTCTAGGAAGCTTGACAACACAATTCTCTATCTAATTAGCTATCCTCGAGATTTCTTTGCCCATAGCATAAAGTTGTGGTTTGTTTCAAAGCTTCATGGCAATATTTGTAGGCCATGATTTTTGTAAGCTTCATGTCCATGGTTTTCTGCAATGTTGTTTAACTACCAACGCAGAGACATGCTCCTTTTCCATTTCTAGGTAGACTATTTCGCATTGAAGGGCAAGCCTGGCGCATTGGTGGAGTCTCTCCATTGTGCGCTGGAGGTCGCGAGTTCGAATCAGCCTCTCTGCAAAGCAGCAGGAGAAAGGCTTCCTAAAAAAATCCCCTTCCCCAGACCCCACACAGGGTGGGAGCTTTGGCATTGGGTACGCCCTTTTTTGAAGGGCGGGCCTCGCGTATTGGTGGAGTCTCTCCATTGTACGCTGGAGGTTGCGGGTTCGAATTAGTCTCTCTGCAAAGCAGGGGAAAGACTACCTAGAAAATCCCTTTCTCCAGACCCCACACAGGGTGGGAGCTTTGGCACTGGGTACGCCCTTTTTTTTGTTAGACAAGTGCATTCTCTGAAATGTGATCATTGACTTGTTGAGGACCTCCATATGGAAGGACACATTTTGTTTCTCTTATCAACAATGTATATCTCACTGAGGGGTAAATGTTAGTGCTTTCTGTTAAGCTGGGTTAGAAGTTGGAAAACGTGAACTGATATGCACTTAACTTGGCCATCTGCTGTTTCAGGCAACACCTGAGACTGAATATGGTAGGATGAATATTGGTAGCCGGCCATCGAAGAGAAAGCCTAGTGGAGGCATAGAATCGCTCCGTGCGATTCCATGGATCTTTGCCTGGACACAGACAAGGTTTCATCTTCCTGTATGGCTTGGATTTGGTGCAGCATTCAAACATATCATGCAGAAGGACATCAGGAACATTCATACTCTGAAAGAAATGTACAATGAGTGGCCATTCTTCAGGGTCACCCTGGACTTACTTGAGATGGTTTTTGCCAAGGGAGATCCAGGAATTGCTTCTTTGTATGACAAATTGCTTGTGGCTGATGATCTGCAATCCTTTGGGGAGCAGCTGAGAAACAACTTTGAAGTGACAAAACAGCTACTCCTTCAGGTAAAGTGCTCTAAATCTAAATAAGTATGTTTAGTTTTGCTTGCATTTCAGATACTTTAGTATTTTAGCACTAAATATTGGCATTAAGACATTTACATGATTTGTTGAATTCCTTCCTGAATCCTGATGATATATAATGCGATCAATTACTCCCACTGGTGGTGTTTCCAGAATTCAGTTCATGTCACTTTCAGATTTAGATAAAATGGGCATGAAGAAATCGTTGAAATATTTTAGTTTCAAAATGTTTCTAAAAGATTCCGGAAATAAAATTAGGTGCTCTGAATCATGGAAAATACTACTGTTTGACGTTTTTGCCCCCGAACATAAGAGAGCACAGAACACATCAGGAATACATAACTACCAGTGTCTTTTTACTATCGATGAATCTGCCCATGGTTTACAATTGTCACAACTGAGAAGTGAATGCCCCTTAACGTATCAAACTCACTATTGTCGATTCTCTGCAGGTTGCCGGTCACAAGGATGTTCTTGAAGGAGATCCTTACCTGAAGCAGCGGCTGCGGTTGCGTGAGTCCTACATCACAACCTTGAATGTTTGCCAAGCCTACACCCTGAAGCGGATAAGAGACCCTAGCTTCGAGGTGAAGCCGCAGCCGCCCTTGTCTAAGGAGTTCACCGATGAACAGCCTGCTGAGCTGGTGCAGCTCAACGCCGGGAGTGAGTATGCGCCGGGCCTGGAGGACACCCTCATCCTGACCATGAAGGGCATTGCTGCCGGCATGCAGAACACAGGCTAGTGTGTCTAGGTTGCTTCCCGGTCTATAAATAACTTCTTCCATCAGATGGTGAAGAATGTCTAGCTAGTTCGCCGATGCTAGTGAACTCTGGAGGATTTTTCTCACGTCCGACTCGGACGGTCCGAGTCTTTTGGTTATGTACTTGATGTAAATGTCAAGGGGAGCTTAGTTGGCTGTTCAAGCCTGATCCGAATAAAATATGGAACATTGATTTTCTGCTGTGTCTAATAATAAGCTTGTCTCCTTTATAATTGTATTTGTAGATTATTCAAAGCACGGGTTAGTAAGTTTTGAACTATATCCTTGCATGCCACTTGATTATAGCATTGGCACTCAGCAAGCACGTTTCAAGTGCCCTATAGTTGAGCATATTGCAGAATAGCAGTGCTTAGTTAAGTGCTAATTCCATTCAGGAGGGGGAACCAATACCAGATGTGAGCAATCGGTTTCTACTTTCGTATTGGCACTCATAGCAGAACTGATTCAGAATCGATAAGCGGATTCTAAACTGTTGAAGTAGTTTGAGACAAGTGTTTGCAACAGAACTTCTGATTCTCATTAACTGATGATGTTACAAATATATAGAGATGATAAGGTGCTTAGAAAAGGTGCCTAATGGAAAAGGCATCTGTACATTTAGGGTAACTGCACATTGGGCAGTTGTTAGTGTAACTGGTTTGTAACACTCCCCCTTGACCAATGTGTCTTTATATGATCACCTTGATTCATCATCTTGGGAAAACACCTCCAAAACCCTGTAGGGAAAAATATGAGGAGAACCGAGAGAATAGATATACCATGAAAAACTCCTTTAAAACCCGGTGGGTAAATTTAAGGAGAAAATTGATATGGCATATATTTGATTATATCTCCTAAAAACCCCTGTGGGGAAAAGAGAGATATATTTATGATTACGTTGTCATATTGCCTCATTAAAAACCTTGATGAGAAATCTTAGAGGGAAAACTCATAAAGGGAAAAAGAGTACAATATTTGTATTGAACGGGTTAAGTCTTAGGAGATTTCTCCCCCTGACATCTGCAAATCACGTAGTCTTCGCATACCAATTCCATGAACATATTTTTGGAATGTGGAGGTTGGTAATGACTTGGTGAATAAGTCTGCGAGATTATCACAAGATTTAGTTTGCAGAATATTTATTTCCCCACTCTCTTGCAATTCATGTGGGTAAAATAATTTAGGTGCAATATGTTTTGTGATATTGCTCTTTATGTAACCCGTTTGCATTTGAACAACGCAAGCAGCATTATCTTCCTAGATAATGGTAGGTGATGCAATAGCATCTATACTACATGATTGTTGTATGTGGTTAATCATTCTGCGAAGCCATACACACTCACGTGATGCTTCATATAATGCAATTATTTCAGAATGATTAGTGGATGTAGCCACTAGAGTCATTTCAAGACTTCCAAGAGATGGTTGTTCCACGTGTAAAAATACAAAGCTGCTTGAGATCCGCATTATGGGGATCGATAAATAGCCAAAGATCTGTATATCCTATTAAATCCATATTTTTATTCTTCTGAAAGAATAGACCGAGATCTTTAGTGCCTTGAAGATATCTAAAGATGTTCTTCACTCCTATCCAATGTCTTTTGGTTGGAGCAGCGCTATATCTAGCAAGTAGATTTACCGCAAATGCAATATCCGGCTGGGTGCAGTTTGCAAGGTACATAAGCGTTCCGATGGCACTGAGGTATGGAACCTAGGGTCCCAATAACTCTTCATTGTCATCTCGGGGTCTAAATGGATCTTTGTCCCTGTCGAGAGATCGAACAACCATGGGGGTTTTCGATGGATATGCTTTGTCCATATTGAATTTTTCCAATATTTTGTGGACATAGGCTGATTGATGCACTAGAATGCCTGAATGAAGGTGCTCAAGTTGCATACCTAAGCAAAATTTGGTTTTACCCAAATCCTTCATTTCAAATTCCGTCATAAGATGATTACGTGCTTCATCTATATCTTGTGTGTTACCAATGATATTAAGATTATCAACATACACAGATATAATGCAAAACCCTGTTGAGGATCTTTTGATGAACACGCATGGGCAATCATCATTGTTGGAATATCCCTTTTTAGTTAGGAACTCACTTAGTCGGTTGTACCACATTCTACCCGACTGTTTCAAGCCATATAATGACTTGTTTAATTTTACACAATACATATTGCGATTTGCGTTCGGATTCGGAATTGAAATTCCATCGGGAACTTTCATGTATATGTCCGAATCAAGTGACCCATAAAGATATGCAGTCACTACATCCATCAACTGAAAAGATAGATGATTTTTAACTGCCAATGAAATTAAGTATCGGAATGTTATTCCACTCATTACTGGAGAATAAGTTTCATTGTAATCAATGCCGGGTCTCTGCGTGAACCCTTGTGCTACAAGCCTTGCTTTGTATCTCACCACCTCATTGTTTTCATTCCGTTTGCGGACGAAAACCCATTTGAAACCGACAGGGAATACTTTGGGAGGTGTATGTATCACATTGGTGAATACATTTCTTTTCTTGAGCGAGGCTAACTCCGCTTGAATTGCATCATTCCATTGATTCCAGTCCGAGCGCTGTTTGCACTCTGCCATGGTCTTGGGATCTGGATCATTTTGAAGATTGTTTGCAATTGTTGTGGAGAAATAAATGTCGACAATTGTAGTCTTACGATCGTATGATTCTCCAGAATCAGTATAGTTAGTGGAAATTTCTTGGACCCCTGATGACTCAATGTTATACCCCGAAACATTTGAGTCGGGTTATTCCGATGTCCCAGGATCAGTAATTGAGTGCACTGTTGATCTGGGTTCAATGATCCTTTGGTGTCTATCAACTTGAGGTTGATCTGCATTTACATTCTTTTGTTTCCTTTGTCGCTTGTTAGAAGCTGAATCCGCCATTTGTACCGTACTTCTCCCCCTCTTATTTTGAATTGGGAGTTGAGTGGTATTTTGCGGTACCTCCACTCTTTCAGGTACATTTCTGGCAGGATTATAGGATTTTGTGACACCCTTATAATCGATAAATGCATCGCGGAGTTATTTGCAATGTTTTGCAAATGAATGAGTTTCGAACTTGAAGTTCGGTCTCTCGTACGTGGAGTGAGGCAGAATGCCTTGAACATTCCAATTAATTTCTCGGCATTCAGTTTGGTACTTGTTGTCTCCCCTAATGCCGGAAATGTTCCTCATTGAATATGCAATCAGCGTCGAGCAGAAATGGTCCCCGTTAGGGGCTCGAGGTATTTTATGATTGACGGAGATTTATACCCAACATAGATCCCAAGTTTCTGTGCGGTCCCATTGAGGTACGCTGCGGTGGTGAGATCGCACGTATGTAGCGCAACCGAACTTTCGCAGATGGGAAATATCTGGTGGATTGCCACGTACTAATTGTAGTGGGGAAGTGCTATGATAAGCAGTTGGACGCAATTGTATTAAGTCAGCAGCGTGTAAAACTGCATGACCCCAACATGATGTTGGTAAGTTGCAATTCTGTAGTAATGGTCTTGCAATGAGCTTGATTCTCTTAATAAGAGATTCTGCTAAACCATTTTGTGTATGGACATATGGAACAGAATGTTGAACTTGTATCCCAAGAGCCATACAATAATCATTAAAGGCGTGGGATGAAAATTCAGCAGCATTGTCCATTCGAATTGATTGAATTCGATATTCAGGGTAATGTGCTCGTAATTGGATAATTTGACCAATTAACTTAGCAAATGCATGGTTTCGTGTAGATAATAGCCACACATGTGACCATCTAGTAGATGCGTCAATAAGAACCATGAAATATCTGAACGGTCCACACAATGGTTGTATAGGACCACATATATCTCCTTGAATGCGTTCAAGGAATTTAAGTGGTTCAGCTCTGATTTTAAGATAAGAGGGTCTTAAAATTAATTTTCCGGTGGCACATGAAGTGCACACAAAATCTGAGGATTCCGAAAATTTTGTTTTGAGGTATGTATGACCAATTGAATTGCTAATAATTTTCCTCATCATTCCAATGCCTGGATGGCCAAGGCGATCATGCCATATTTGGAATGTGTTAGTGTTTTGGAAAATTACTTTGTACGCAATATGTTGAACGGGTTTGATGTATGTATAGTACAATCCGGAGTTTAAAGATGGAATTTTTTCTAGTACTTGTTTGCCATATCCGTTGTTTTTGGTTAAGAGGAGATATTCCTCTTTGTTGTCATTTCGGGTTTCAACATGGAAACCATTCTGACGGATATCTCTCTAACTAAGTAGGGTACGTGTTGAATCGGGATACAAGAGTGCATCCTCAATTTCCAATTGTGTACCCATAGGGAGAGTGATAGAGGCGCGACCAGAGCCTACTATCGTTGCATCGCGTCCAGCAATGATTAAAACATTTCCTTTCCTCCTAATAAGAGTTAGGAAATATTTTGTGTCCCTAAGTATAGAGTTTGTGGTACCACTATCCACAAGGCATAATTCCTCCTCCATTGGATCGACTCCAAAAATCTATATACACAAAAGAAGAATTTAATGAAATTCTTATAGTATATATAGAATACATACAAACTTTATTTATAATACCGAATGTGTTCGATATATGATTGTAGCATACAAGCTTACAATATAGATGACAACATTATTTATATTACAACACCATAGTACTTAGCTATGGAACTAGGAGTCTAATTTAGATCTCCAAACATGTCTTGAGAATGAAATTCTTCAAGTGTGTCCTCAACGCACATAAGATCATCCTTCTTTGGAGAAGCACATGTGTCTTTGAGTTCTTGAATGAACTTTTGAGAGCATCCGACTTCATCATTGTTGGATGTGAGATTGAAGTGTGCTTCATATCTCTTCTCTTGAGTCTTCTTGCCTTGAGCCAAAGACTGGAGGTAGAGGTTTACAAGGTGCTTCGGTGTGCGGCATTTCTTGGTAGGATGGTTGTAGCAACCACACTTTTGACAAATTTCAGTTTTGTCAACTTTCTTTCCAGAATTGCCTTTACCTTTCTTGAATTCACTTGGTTTTTGCTTCTTGTTGCGTTTGATTTTACCTTTGAAGTTCTTTGAGTAGTCTTTTGAACCACCGAACTTGGTGTTATTTTGATTAGCATGTATTTCAGGAAGTGGAGCAGCCCCAATGGGACGTTGCTGATTGTTCTTTAAAAGAAGTTCAGCATGCTTTTCTGCCTGAAGCATAGTATGCATAAGATCAAAATAAGTTTAGTAATTTACACACGCCATTCTTCTTTGTAGGACCCCTGTCGGATGGGAGCATAGTTGAGAGAGTCTTCTCTATTTTGTCTGCATCTATTGGTTCCTTTTCACAAAATCGCAACTTAGAGCAAATAGCATGAAGGGCATGATTATAGTCTCCAACAGATTTGAAATCTTGGAGTCTAAGATGTGCCCATTCATGATTAGCCTCAGGTAAGATAACGGCTTTCTGCTGTTCATATCTATTTTTGAGGGCTAACCATAGATTAAATGGATTTTCCTCATACAGATATTCCGCCTTTAAATCTGGATGTATGTGATTCCGAATTATGCTTAAAACGGAATATTTCACAATATCCGGAGGAATTTGATTTTCTGGAGGATTAAATATCACCATTTGCAACCCACGTGTGGTTAGGTTGATTTTGAGGTCCATAGCCCATGTAGGGTAATTGGCACCATCGAGAGCGAGTGGCTCAAAATCTTTGGTAGCCATGAAAACCTACATGAAAGTACAACATAAATTATTAATTTACATGAGGTAAATTAATGTGTAGGGTAATGTTGTAATGAAATGCAAAATATGTGGAAAACAATATGAGTATTGTGATCCAAAAGAATATATACCCAAATTAAATATAACATGAAGTTATATTTATAATACCGTTGAACACAATATTGGTGGTGAACACCAATTTATTGTATGGCATATTGTACATATAAATGTATCAAAGTGCCATAAATTGTTATTTTGTGGTATTTATTGTAGGTATGTATTCATAATATTTTGCAAAAAATTCCAAATGAATAAGTACAATGGTACTTACTAAATAGGAATTTTTAAATTTGAAATTTAAGAAAGATAGCAAATTTAAATATGGTCGCAATTCCTATTGTAAATAAATTGCAATAAAGTAGTAGTCCGACATATGTAAAATTAAATATTTACATATTTTTCAGATCCTGTAGGGACTGAAATGCGAATTTATAATTGTAAAAATTAACATATACAACTATAAACAAGCAAAAAGGACTAAACTGTGAATATTACAATAGGAATTTATTTAAACATAAAATGCTACATTTGCCATAAAAGGGAGGGGGTTTTTTGTCAATTTTCGGCAACTTGGGCTGCAGCCCGATCGGCCTTGTGGCCCATTAGGAGAGGCGGGGGTAAATGGGCCAAAACCCATATGGGGGGCAGCATATAAATACAAGGAGGTGGGGTGGTTAGGGTTTCCAACCCTAACCCCATAGCCAGCTGCCACATGAGGCTCCTCCATGGGGAGCCGCCGCCGCCTGCCCCTTGGTGCGCCGCCGCCGCCGGGCGCCTCCACCGCTCGCGTCCGGCTACGCCGCATCGCCTCGGGAGCCGCCTCGCCACCGGCCGGGCCCCACCGCGTAGCGCCGCCGCGGGCGCCGCCTCCTCGCCGGGCTTCGCCGGCCGTGTGCCGCGCCGACCGCGCCGGGCTGCGCCGCGTGGGGGACGTCGCCGCTGTCGGCCCATGGGCACCGCACCTGCGGGCGCCGGCCATGGGCGCCGCCTCCGGCCTCGTCGGCCACGCCCATGGGGCCGCTGCGTGCCGCCGGCCGCGCCATGTGAGCGCCGCCGGGCTCGGGCGTCTCCCCGGCCTCGTCGACCTCCGCCGCGCGCCATGGTAGCCTCCGGCCATTTGGGCCGCCGGCCACCGCCGGTCTTGGCGACGCCTCGGGTAGGCCGCGCTGTGGCGCGCCTCCTCTGGCCGCCGCGGGAAGCCGTCGTCCGCGGGGTCGCCATGCGGCGCCGCGCTTCCGTGTCGGACGGGCCGCGCCTCCTCCCCGCCGAGCGCCGTGCTGCGCCGGCTGCTACGGGGTCGTCGGCCGGGCTGTGCCACCCTCGGGTGCTGCCGCTCACCACCGTGCTTTGGGCCGCGCCTGCTGCAAGCCGCCTCGGGCATCGTCGGCCGCACCGGTTGCGCGCCATCTCGCCGCACCACCACGTCTCGCCGTCCGCGCCATGCCGGCCTCCCTCCCCCTCCCCTCTCATCTTTGATTCATGTAGAGGAGAAGGCATCCTCTGCGGAGGAGGCCGGTGGAGGGGTACGGATCCGGAGGCCGGGACGGCGGTTAGCCGCCACGGAGGCGTGCGCCGGTCACCGGAGCGGTCCATAGCGTGGAGCTTTCGCCGGAGGGAAGACGCCGTGTGCCTCCCATGGACGACGACGACGCGGTACAGAACCATGGCCGGTGGCGATGACAGTGGTGATCTCCGGTGGTGGTGATGATGGAGACTCCGCATGGAGAGGAGCAAGAATGGCGTGCAGGTATTCGTGCAGAGTATCCACTAATGCCAGAACTTCCAGTAATGTGTGTCTGTGATTGTCACAAAGGGCCAGCGCCATTACCTTTTTCCTGTTGTCGCTGTTGTATTTTGTTTGTGTGTGCGCGGATGGATTGAGCGGGTGCTGATAACGTGTTGAAGTAGTTTGAGACAAGTGTTTGCAACAGAACTTCTGATTCTCATTAACTGATGATGTTACAAATATATAGAGATGATAAGGTGCTTAGAAAAGGTGCCTAATGGAAAAGGCATCTGTACATTTAGGGTAACTGCACATTGGGCAGTTGTTAGTGTAACTGGTTTGTAACATAAACATCTAGTGAAGAAATCTATTTATTTAGTAGAGGGATTTGCTATATCTCAAATCACATGTTATTATTTATTCGGAGCTTGAACAACTGCCCCTGTCCCTTGCAACTGCTTGACTTTGATAGAATTGCTAGCGCTGACAATGTGTGAAACATGTACGAGAAAATTTTCACATACCCACAATTTGCAGTAGGGCAAAACAAATTTATTCTTTAAGGTTCAAATAGAAAGATAGTATGGCCTCGTAAGAAAATAAGACATTGCTTCAAACCCATTAGGCATGACCAATTGGCCATTTGTAGCCTGGACCAATAGGCATGTTACATAGTAAATTTGGAATGGTGGATTATATTGTACCAGTTGTCCAAGTATGGTCTAGACCAAAGGCCAGTGTACAAGTTGCTTAAGTAATATGTAATAAAAACAATTTTATATGATTTCGCTTGGCAACCAAGGAAAGTAACACTAAATTATTTCAAGTTATCCTATGGTTTGTGCCACTTCCTTGAACTATTAGATTTAGACCATATAAGTAATAGATCGACACAACAAATCATAAATTCATGGTTAGTTATGCAACAAAAGAGCTAACAAGGTGCTATAGAATAGCCAAGAAGTAAACAAAAATGAAAAGGGGTATTAAGTGCCGCCAACTATATAGCAAAACTACAAATATTCATACATTTCATCGACAAAGTTACTTCATGTGGAGTAAGAGGAGTGTGTGCTGGGCAAAAATGACAATAAACTTGCACATTTTTTGTTGTTGTAAAGGAGCACAAAACTTGTCCATCATAGTACATAGCAAAACTACAAATATTTATACATTTTATCAACTACATTACTTTACATGGAGTAAAAGCAGAGTGTACAAGACAAAAATGACAACAAACCTACATTTTGTTGTTGCAAAGGGGCACCTAACTTATCCAGCATAGTACACAGCAAAACTACAAATATCTATACATTTCATCAACTATATTACTTTACGTGGTGTAAAAAGAGAGTGTTGGACAAAAATGACAACAAACTTATAATTTTGTTGATGTAAAGGATCACCAAACTTATCCAGCATAGAAACTTTATTACAGTACGAACAAATAAACAGCCACAGGCAAAGACCTCAAGTGTTTGGATAGGCATTCCTTAACGAATACCATTTGTATTTTATCCAAAAGCACAATGCATACCTGGCATGATTCTTGATATGCACAGCTTAATCTTGTCTTACATCCATATACTTCTTTGGACAACAAATCACGCATCATAGGGTGTTCATTGTCTATATGTAAACAAACTCCATCACCACCATAGATGCTGAGCCACCATTATTGGCTATAAAAACGACCTTGTATTTCCTGGAAATCACATCAATCAAGTTGAGCCTCTCCAAATAGCTATGGCAGCTACAGCCTTCTCTCGGTTCTCTATCTATTTTTGTATCGTTCTCCTATGCCATGGCTCCACGGCCTAGCTATTTAGTCCGAGCATAAACCCATGGCAAAAGCCTCGAAAAGGTGGTCTCAGGGAGTGTACATTTGATAAGCTGCAAGCAATTGAGCCACTAAGGAAAGTGAGGTCAGAAGCCGGGGTTACCGAGTACTTTGATGAGAAGAATGAACAGTTTTGGTGCACAGGTGTATATGTCATTCGACACGTTATCGAGCCTTAGGGCCATCTAGTACCTCGATACACCAACACTCCTGGCCTAGTCTACATCATCTAAGGTTCGTATAACGATGAGTTTAGTAGAAACTTTATTTGTGTAGCTAGTAATTTAGGCCTTTTATGAGTTAAAGAAAAAAATGCATATTTGAATTTTACAAATCTACATCCTCATTTGCAGGGAGAGGTTTTCTAGGATTGTCTTTTCCAGGTTGCCTAGCAACCTACCAACAATAATTCCAACAATTTGGAGTCGAAGGTCAAAGCAAGAGCCAAAAGTTTACAGATGACCACCAAGAGATCCACCAATTTAGACAAGGAGATGTTGTTGCACTCCCAGCTGGTATTGCACATTGGTTCTACAATGATGGTGATGCACCTGTTGTCGCTGTGTACGTTTTTGACATAAACAACAATGCTAATCAGCTTGAACCAAGGCAAAAGGTAACTACCTTTTTAACCAATGATCTTGCTAGTAATTGTTGTGCATTTGTCGTACATGTATTCAGCTTGCAATTATATTGTAACACCCCTTCCACTCACTGAGCCAAGATGCTACGACCTGTACATTCTCTTACCAATTCATCAGCAACTAGAAGAATTTAAGCCAACATTAACTTTATTTATTTTACTGCGTTTAGATACATCATAGCATTTCTAGTGTTTACTCTAGCCTAACAAAGCTAAAGTATACTGACAAAAGGTGATACAAAAGTGCTGCTAGTTCGTGCCATTATTTCATGTGCTACTCCCGCCCGTGCTTGACCTCCTCAATGGTCACCTAAAAACATCAACAAAGCAAGGGTGAGTCCACCGACTCAGCAAGTACAAAGCAAAACAGCAAATAACAGGTTCATTCATTAGACCAAATTCATTCCAGTTTCATTAACCACTTCTCCATTTAATCACTTTACGTCCCGATCAACTATTCAACATGCACATGTACATACACTTCTTTCTCAACTCTTTAGCCTATACCATTTAGCGGTTATCCCTTCCCATCTCTGTGGACTGCACCTCACTATCTCTATAACTATTCTACCGCCATCACTTCCCCTTTCTGTGTGCTACTCCTCACTAGCTCTGTAATGTTCCACAATCATCACTTCCCATTTCGGTGAGCTATTCCTCACTATCTCTGTACTGTTCTACTAACATCACTCCCCATTTCTGTGAGCTATACCCCACTATTACTGTAATTATTTTACTGTTATCACCTTCTATTTCTGTGAACTACACATCACTATCTCTGTATCTGTTTCATTATTGACTCTTTCATGCAATATAGTGCATATGTAACTGTATCACTGTTCAGTTCTATTTCCATGCAATGCAATGCATCTGTAACTGTAGCTTATACCGGTAAAGCGGAGTGTTCACCCGTCGATGATCCACTCAATCCCCGTCCTCTTTCATACGGGGTTCCAAGCTCCACTCCCGTGGAGTACCTACCGAAGTAGGTCCTGTTGTCTGTGTATGAGTGCAATGCATTATGCAACATGCGATCACTGTTGGCACTTAATCATAAGCAACTCTCATCACAGTATGATTAGCACGAAATCATAAGTACTGTAGAACATGGCACAGAAGACATGAAAAACCAATCATCCACCACCATCCACTGTTCTACCATGTACTTGCAAGTTCATTTATGCATTTCAAAATATTAAACTTACCCCTCAACATGTTAAGCAGTGCATCATTATTCAATTTAACCGAAATCACTACCCAAATTCACCGCTTTACAATACACTTGCCTGGTTAGCCGGGGGATGACGCGTGGACGGCTCCGACCCTGGGACCTCCACCTGCGCACACATCAACCTGACTCAACGACAAAAAAAAAAAAATCAGGAGCTTAAACGAAGAACAACGTCCCTAAGCTCGTCCCCCGCCCTCGGGCAAAATCGCACGGATTTTAAGGGACCTATCTCGCAAGTGCCGAACCCCTCTTTTTTTTCTCCTCTCTCTTTCTTTTTCTCCTCTTTTCTCTTCTTCTCTTTTTTTTCTTCCCTTCTTTTCCTTTTCTTTTCTTCCTTCTCTCTCTCCTCCTTATCTCTTTTGGCCGAACCGGCCTCTTCTTCCCCAAACCTCCTCTCTCTCTTCCCCATTCTGGCCGAATGGGCCTCCACCTCCTCCTCACACGCCTCAGGCGGTGCGGCGGCGCAGGGGTGCGCTGGCCTCCCCTCCCCTCGCCGGCCATTGGGGGCGCCGCCGGCCTCCACGGCTCCCCCTCCCCCTCGCGCGCAGCCGCACGGTTGGCCCCCCTTCCCCAGGCGGCGCACGGGCGCGCCGGCCGCTGGGCCGCCGGCCGCAGGCCACCACCGACTCCTCCGCCTCCGCAACATCCCCCCCCCCCCCCATTCTCACTCTCCTCCTTCCTCTTTCTCTCACGCACGGGGCCCCAGCCATGCGCTACCACGCCCGGGGCCCCAGCCATGCGCTACCACGCCGGCCAGGCGTCTCGCGGCGGCTCGGCCCGCCGACCCTTGGGCTCGCCGCCGGCCGCCGCCCCCCTTACCCGCCTCCCCTGCGCGCGCAGTGGGGTGCTGGGGCGCCTCCGCCCGGCCGGCGCGGCCAATGGCCGCCGGCCATCTCCGCCGCCCACGGCCGCCTGCCCACCTCGCCTCCCTCGGTTCCCCTACCTTCACTCTCTCTGTGTGTGCGTGTGGAGCGCGCAGTGGGGTGCTTGGGTCTTTGGGGTGGCTCTCGGCTGGCTTACTCTTGGGTTGGCAGTGAGAAGGAAATGGGGTGGCTTGCTATCCTTGCTATGCACTTACCCTTTGCCGTGAGAATGGGATGAGAAAAATGTGCTTGGCTGCAAGGTAATAGAATATGTGGGCACGGTTGGGGGCTTGCCCTTGCATTTGTGGAATGACCGAAACACCCTCGCTTTATGCCTAAGCCCCTCACACACTTGGCTGCCCAAGGGCATTTTGGTCCACAGCTGAGCTGGCTTTGGGGTTCTACTGCAGTGGTAAGTCGGTAATAAAGGTAAGGATTTGCTGGATGATGAACACCCGAAACGCGAGATGGTGCCGACTGTCCCTAGACGGTCTGGGAACATCTGAGAGCGCTAATTATGCAGCTCTCTCGACGGTGCCGACAGTCCTGGGATGGTCTGGGAACCTATGCGCGCGATACTAAATCGACACTCCAACAAGTCGATGGGTCTGACGGCAAACTACGCTCTTTAATTGCTATAATTTTTCCCTTATGCATAATTGGGGTATTACATATATGGTGACACATTATTTTTTTCCTTTGGTATCAATATATAGGAGTTCTTATTGGCCGGTAACAATAGGAGAGAGCAACAAGTGATCGAACATTCAGTCGAGCAACACTCTGGGCAAAACATATTCAATGGGTTTAACATTGAGCTACTAAGTGAGGCCTTAGGAATCAACAGAGAGGCAGCTAGGAGGCTACAGAGTCAAAATGACGAAAGGGGAGAAATCATTTGGGTAAAGAATAGCCTTCAATTGCTAAAACCCACTATGACACAACAGCAAGAACAAGCACAAGAGCAACACCAACAAGTACAATATCATGAAGAACCACAGACAATTGGCAAATACAATGGTTTAGAGGAGAACTGCGCAATCAAGGCAAGGCTAAACATCGAAAATCCCAATCATGCTGATACCTACAACCCTCGTGCTGGAAGGATCACAAGTCTCAACAGCCAGAAGTTCCCCATCCTTAACCTCATTCAAATGAGCGCTACAAGAGTAAACCTATACCAGGTTTTTATAACAGTATTTAACAATCTATACACAACTATTGCTACATGTGCTGAAGCTGCTTTCTTAGTTTAGCTAAGGAGAATACATTCATCCATAATCTTGCTTAGATCCATTACTTAGAGATTCTACCATTCGGGCTTCATCTTGTGCTATTACTATTTTTTGACTGATTGATTGAGAACATCATAAATTGGTTATAGTTAAAATAAAGATACAACTATCTTTCACCACAACATTTTCTTAGTTGTATATTTCTTTCATTCTTTGTTACTAGGCTATGTTTTTTATATGCAATCTGATAGTTGTTATTTTCCTTTAATTTCTTTGGTGCAAATTCTTTTAGTCACAACATAATTATGACAATATGGCTTTGTTCTTTGCTTCGCATTACAGAATGCTATTCTCTCACCGTTATGGAACATCAATGCTCATAGTGTGGTGTATATGATTCAAGGGCATGCGCGAGTTCAGGTTGTTAATAACCTTGGAAAGGCAGTGTTCAACAGTGTTCTTCGCCCAGGACAACCATTAATCATACCACAAAACTATATTGTTTTGAAGAAAGCAAAGCATGAAGGATGCCAATACATTGCATTTAAGACAAACTCAAACTCCATGGTGAGTCACATTGCAGGAAAGAACTCCATCCTTCGTGCCATGCCAGTGGATGTGATTGCCAATGCATATCGCATCTCCAAAGAGGAAGCCAGAAGCCTTAAGAATAATAGGGGAGATGAGCTTGGTGCCTTAACTCCTCAATTTCAACAACAGAGCTATCAAAGATTGTCGGATGCAGGAGAGTTGTATTCAGCTAGTGAGACTTCAGTCTAAGACATAGAAATTCAAAATAAACCAATACAAGCATGTTTCTTTGTGGTGTCTCCATGTTTTACCTTTGAAGAGTATAAATAAAATTATAGAACTGTCTCTCTCTCTCTTTGTTTTTTCCATTTGCAATCATTGTTCCTCATTGTTTCCAATATATCTTCTGATTGATTAGTAACTGCTAAACCATGTGGATGGTCGTGGGTTTAGTGATGATGAATAAGTGACATTTGGTTTGTTTTAGAATTTGCGTTTGTGAAAGATTTGGTCGATCACAGTTGAAGGTTTCGAGTCCGAGTGGTTTTGGCCTGCTTCGAGTAGTTGGACCAGTCCGATTAGGTTTGAGTGCCATCAGGTGGCTGTCGAGTAGCAACCGAGTATCGGGCAATGCTTGAGTGGAATTGGAGTATCGGACGATGTCCGAGTAGTATCGAAAGATCAAACGACTTTGTGCTGGGAGGTCTGAACGGCTTTGTCCGATCAGCAGATTTCGACCACGTCCAGCTTCAACCACATTAACTTCGATCATGTCCGATTACGACCACGTCCAGCTTTGACTATGGCCTTTTCGACCATGCCAGGTAATTGGTAAGCTTCGATCTCGACCAGCGAGTTGGTCGTAGCTACAATACTTTTCTATTGTTGTAGCCACAGTTCCTTGTCTCTAGTCGTAGGTATAGTAACCGGCCAATAGTCATCGACTTTATTAGTTGTACTCGATAGTCATAGATTTTACTGGTCGGTAGTCATAGAATTTACTAGTCAGTGGTCTTAGACTTTGTGATCGGTAGTCGTAGACTTTGCGATCGGAACCCGAAGACTTTGTGTTTGATTGTCATAGGCTTTATAGTAGATACTCGTAGACTTCACTGTTGGTACAAGTGCTTCAACTCTTGTGGTCTTCGAGTATTTTGAGTACTTGTGTTAGGCCAGCGGTATGACTGGTTGGTGGTGATCGGTGAACAGTACTCGAAGGATTTGGTAGTCGAAAGGACTCAGTACTCGATGGTCGTGGTTTTTGCAATCATGGTTAGCAGAGGTGTTGCAATCGATAGTCGTAGTCATAACGATTGGTACTCAATGGCTCTATAGTTAGTAGCGATGCGGATGTTATTCACGAGTGTTTTGAGCAGAGTGATGATATTTCCTGAGTACTTGTTGGTTTCGAGTACCCATTGAGCTAGTGATCGTAATGTGTGGTCTAAGTTTGAGTTTTGGATAGCAATAGAAATTGTGATCGTGGATGACCTGGTTGGTGGTCGTGGATGGTTTGGTTTTTGTCCCTAGATAGATGAGGATGTGGTTTGAGTGTGTGTGTGCTGATGTCGATCAAGTTGTGTAGAACTTGTGCTGGGAAAATGTTATTTGATCTTTGCATGTGCAGGTGGCTGTGGAGACAATCATGGTCGGTGACGAGGAGAACCGAGACTGGGATGAGAAAGTCTGAGGTTCAGGCGGTTGAGGATGTCATGCGAGGTGGTCGGGCTCATGCTAGAGCACATGGAGATCAAAAGGTGATAATTCGTGAAGAAGCTACGAGCGGTGCGGTCCAGGAGACTTTAACATGGACATTGATGATGGTGTGATGAAGATGCAGGAAGTGTGTTCCTAGAGCCTTCATCACGTGGTAAGATTGGAAACGTTAAGGAAGGAATTCGCAATGGGAAGGATTAGAGATTGGTTAAAACCTGTGTTTGGAAGGATTTTGGCTCTCTTGATTTTTGGAAGAGATAGAGTTTGGTGTTCGTGTTTGAGGTAGACACGGTTTGGGTATTAGCCTATGAAAGTAAGGGAGGCTAAGGGCTAATGTGTGACTAGTGCGGTTCTGAGAGGGCTTTCGTTGAGAAGCTTTTCAAGGGTACTTGTGAGGGTACTTTGTAAATCCACAAAATTCCAGCGATATAAGTTAGTCATGAATCTGTAACATCCCAAAAATTTAAATTTGGAAAATGGAAGCTTTTGAATTATTTGTGCAAAAATGTTCTCTTGAAATTTGGATTTTTAAGGTGCTTCTTAAATATTGGGTTGAGGATTTCAGAAAAAAATAGAACTAAAATACCATAAAAGAAAATACGGAAGCACAAGAAATTTATAATTTTGAATTCACCACTGAAAAGACAATCCAAAGTAAGGAGGGAGAAATTTAAATTAAAGTATATATATATATATATATATTTTATTATAAATAGTACTATAAAGGCAACAAAGTTAAACCCTAAAATATATGCAAGTATGTATACAAAATGGCCTAGCTTGATTGACCAAAGATGTATAAATGAAAGTATACAAAAAGAGAGAGAGAAAGGATATATATATATATATATATATATATATATGAACATGAGCAATATATATATATATATATATATATATATATATATATATATATATATATATATATAAAATAATTGGAGGCCATGAGCAATAGATATGTAAATGGAAATGCCCAACCTCCCTTCCTCCCCGCTGGCTCTCTGCACGCGGGCCCAGCGCGCCGCACATGCCTCCCTCCTCTGCCGCGTGGCTCGCGCCCGCCCGCACCCTTTCCTCTCTCTCACCCCGCGCCGCCTCTTTCCCCCTTTCCTTCCTCCTTCTCGCGCGTGCTCGCCATCCTCTGCGCGCGATCTTTTCCCGGATCTCCTCGCGCGCCGCGTGCCAGCGCGCTCGTCCGTCCCCTCCGCGCGCCTGCTGTTCCCTTGCTCTGCGCCGCGCCGGACATGCGTCGAGCCCCGCGCCCTGTACGCCTTCGCGCACTGAGCCATGTGCCCGGTCCTTGCCCGGCAGCTTCCGCCGCCTCCGTCCGGTCCCCTGCCACCGTTTCCCCGCCTGCCTCTGCCGCTATAAAGCCTCCGGCCTCCCTCATAGCCTCGCGCCTTTCTCCTCTCCTTCCCCACCTCCTATTCCTCCTCCGTCGTGCGCAACCCGCCGCCGCCATTACCGCCGCCAACACCTCCCTCGACGCTTCTCCGGTCAATTCTGCGCGCCGGGAGCACCGCACGGCCACCCCGAAGCTAGCCCCCACCTCGCCGGAGCTTCCCCTCCACCATAGCCCGCCGGCAACACAAGCCCTTCCGCACTGTCGCCGGTCCACGCCACCCGCCCGCCGTAGACCCTCCCCGGCCCGACCGGCAGCGCGGTAAGCTTCACCCGGACTTCCTCTAGCTGCTGTGCACGTTATCCCTTTCCCCCTCCTTCCCGGTCCCCGGCGCCCCGATCCGTCCTCGCCTCCGGCCATTCAAGCCGCCGCCAACCGCTGCCAACACCACCACCACCGCGTAGACAGTGCCAGGTGCCTCCTCATTCTTGTGGGGACCCATTTTGATGGTCACCGAAGTCTTTCTGGTCACCCTCGCCGGCGATGCCACCGCCTGCCGCAAGCCGCACACCCCCCGTGCCATTCCCTCCTTCTCCTGTGTGGCCGAGAGCAAGGCAGCCTTCTTCCTCCCCAATTGTCTTCTTCCCTCAATGTCATGTGGGCCCAAGGCTACTCAAGGTAATTAGAATCAGCTTTTGCTAGCTAGTTAAGGAAATTCAAAAGAATCAAAATGTAATGGCATATGCATATACAATGGTTGCCAATGCAAAGCAAGATTAATAAAGAACACAAGGAAGGGTTAAGCTAGGAAATAATCTCAGGAAGCTAAGAAAACTAATTTAGGTTCAAATAAAATTTGCCTAAACCTCGAATATAGAGTGATGAGCATATGGGCAATTAGGTGATTCAGAAAAAGGATGAACTGGTCTAGGAAAGTTAACAAACCTTATTAGGATATAAGTAAAAATTTCTTTAAGATTTACTATTTGGTTACTTACCATATGTGCATAGTTAAGGTACCTTTATTATTAATCTAATTATTAAATAAAGGCATTAATAAAGAGGGCTACGGTTGAATGTCTGAATATAATAGGAATCCTAATTAAGATATATATGGTATATATACACACACACACATATGTCCAAGTTGAGTTTAAGGAGAACAAAATTTATGACTAGTAAAAGTAAGGTTTAAAAAGATTGCCCTGGATTATAATGATATACATACCCTAGCATTTAACATGTTGCCATCAAAGAAATCTCTATGGCAGATTTAAATTAAAGCAGCTATGTTAATATATGAACCCGTATGACAAGCTTAGACAAATAAATTTGACTAAGAATAACGCTAAGCCTAATAATAGCTAAAGTATAGGCAATATAATAGGGAGGCCAGTAATTAAATATTAACGTTGGATTTAATAAATAATATTGATCATAATTGTATATGGCTATATAGGACCCGAGTAAATGGGTACTAATTCAAAATAAGTTACGCCTGGTTCTAAGGGAGCATGAAATATCGTACTACAAAGCATTATAAACTTGGACTCTAAAGAATAATTCAATAAGCTCAAAAAAAATTGTAAATACTGCGCATACAGTCGATGACATAACATGCAACTAAACTCGTCCATCAAATCATAGATCTAATCTAACTCATGGAATTTCCTTGATAAATAACAAAATAATAAAAAGAGATTATTAATAAAAGATCAAGTTATCGTATTCCATTACCACCCTTGCCTCAAATCACCCATTAACACATAATAAAACTAAAATTTAGTTCATTCGGATTTATTTGGATCTTTTGAGTTATTTGCTTTTATTTGGATTCAGTCGTTTGTCGCGTAATTAGAAATTGGAGTCCTGAAGAATCAAGGGATCAAGCGAGGCAAAGATCGATGAAGACCAGGAATTAAAGATCATCGCATGCAACAACATTGTGTGAGCTCAAGACCGTGGTAAACCGCGCCAGGCGAGTCAATACTTTGATCATGTTGAACCTACATTTTCTGCAAATTACTTTATTGTGATAACACTAGTGCGATTAGTATTGATAAAAATCCTGTGCAACATTCAAGAACCAAACACATTGATATTCGCTATCATTTTCTTAGAGATCATGTAAAAAAAGGGAGATGTTATCTTGCACTTCATTGATTCCGATTCTCAAGTTACTAATATTTTCACCAAACCACTCGATTCTTCTTATTTTGCTCGTTTGCAGAGTGAGTTAGGTGTTTTGCATCCTATGGGATTATTCTAAAGGGGAGCTTGGTGTTTAAATGTTTCGAAAGCTTTGTTTATTATACTTATCAAACAATACATCAAGTCCAAATCCTTAAAATCAAATAATGTGTAGTACAGTTATCTTTATCATATTCATTCATATGCTTTGTAGCTTTGGTCATGACTGGTTCTAATAAATATGCTACATTTGAATTAAAGTATGATATGGCATAATACTTTGATTAGATTAATTATAGATAGTACTTTGCGATGTTCATCTAAAAGGATTAGCTTGATTGTGTGTCTTCTTTTAAATCTTGGCTATGAGGCTCGCAAATTTCATACTACAATCTTTTATGTTCACTCAATTTGTCATGTTATAAAACTATTGAGAAAGAGATTGTTGAAAACTTGTATACTTCAAGCATATCATGGTTAAACAAAAGAAAAAGTAGAAAAGTGCACAAATGAAAAGAAATATACTTCAAGCATGCCACCATTTAATAAAAAAATTGCTACAAAGATGGCATTACAAAAAGAAGTATTCTACAAGCATGCCACATGCTAAAAGGTTTGAGTATGGAACAATAGGTTGATATACGAGACTGCTAGCTTATCTAGATTTAAGGTTTGCTTCATTTTTAGGTTTTAACTTTTTGTTGTGATATCTCATTGTGCTCTCTATAACTGGTTTGGTCAATGTTGAGATTCCTGTTTTTAATCTAATTTGCTTAACCATGTTAAAACTAGTTTTGACAATGCTATATGATATATGAGTTTATATAATCTAGGGAGCTCTACACAAAAAGACACCTTGCTTAAATTCTTAAATAAATGCAAAGTGACTTGATAACCCTCAAAGCTTCTAGATGTTTACTCTCCTTGCTCCTTTTTAAAATTATTCTCTTTCTGGAGCCCGTGATGATTTCATTGCCAAATGGGCAGAAATTAGAGAAAGGGGAAGAATTGGAGCGTTTCTAGAGCTTTTCTGTGCACTTTTGGCTATGGTCGGTTTCTCTCACAAATTCTCTCATTCAAATAGTTTTTGAGATGTTGTCAATGTATTCATCAAGGGGGAGATTGTTAGACCATGTGGTGGTCATGGATTCATTGATGATGAATAATTGACATTTGGTTTTATTGGAATTTGCATTTGTGAATGTTCGGTCGATGCATCTGTGCTTGAGTTTTTAGGTTGGCTTTTCGTCTATGACTAGCTTCAACTATGTTTGGTAGTTGGTAGTCCGAACGGCCTTGTATCGGTAGTCCAAACGGCCTTGTATCGTTGGTCTGAACTACTCTGTGTTAGGTGGCCCGAACGACAAATTTCGACCGCGGCTAGTTTTGACCACGGTAAAGCAACCACTGCAGATTTTGATCACGTTCGAATTTGACCAAGTTAGACTTCAATTATGTTTGACTTTGACCACATCAGACTTCAACCTCGACTGACTTTGACCACGTTCGGCTTCGACCACAGCAAATAATCGTAGATTTCAATCTTGAACAGTGAACCAGTCATAAGCAACATTTAATCGGTCATAAGCGATAGTGAACCAGTCTTACCTATAGTGAACCGATCGTGTGTCGTAAGGTCATATGCTACAGTAATCGGTCGATGGTCGTAGCTACAGTATTTTATCATGGTCGTGGCTACAATACCTGGTCAGTATTTGATAGTCATGAACTTTACTGGTCGTACTCGATAGTCGTAGATTTTTCTGGTCGGTAGTCATAAACTTTACTGGTCGGGTGTCTTAGATTTTGTGATCAGTAGTCGTAGACTTTGCGGTCGAAAGTTGAAGACTTTGTGATCGGTTATCATAGGCTTTACGGTCTATACTCATAGACTTCATGATTGGTACGAGTGCTTTGACTCTTGCTATCTTCGAGTACTTCGACTACTTGTGTTAGGTTGGCGGTAGGACTGGCTGGCGGTGATCGGTGAACAGTGTTCAGAACAACGGTACTCATAGTCAGAAGGACTTGGTACTCAGTAGCGGTTGTCGATGATTTTTGGAACTTGGTGATCGATAATGCAGTAATTGGTTGGTAGTCGTAATCGTAGCGATCGGTACTCAGTAGTCGGTACTCGATGGTTCTGGTCAGTAGCGATGCTTGTTATGTCCGAGTGTTTTGAGTAAAGTGATGGTAATTTTCGAGTACTTGTTGTTTTCGAATACTCGTTGAGTTAGCGGTTGTATTGAGTGATCTAAGGCTAAATTCTAGATAGCGACGAGATTTGTGGTCGTGTATGACCTGGTTATACTAAGCAACAGAACATGGTATTAACCCATACTTCCTGCTTAGCTCCTGCGAGCCGAGAGGAGCGGGCATCTTAGGGTGTGTTTGGTTGTTGGGATGAGGTGAGATAGAATGGGATGGTTCCTTTGACCAAGCCTATCCATGTGTTTGGTTTGAGGGATGGGGTGGGATGGAATGTGTCGGGACCCGGATTTCCGAACCTGGACCCTCTATGTATTACTGCACTAGTCCCAGATCAAAGCTAGTGCACACAGTTAAACAGAAATGAATACATAACCAGCAACGCTTTATTACAATATTAAATAGTATAGACCGAAAGGTCTCATTATTACAATAGAGGTTTCAAGACCTCGCACACACGAAACACAATGAAGCAAAGATAAACTTCGGTGAAGACCCATCAATACGCCACAGGCAATTGACTTGGGAAGCGCGACCTAGAACTCCTGGAATCCTCCGTCGAATCCACCCGCGAAGAAGTCGTAGTCGCCTTCTTGAGCTTCGTACTCCTCTGGTGATTATTTTTGAGTGTAGCATGTGAGTACATAAAGTACTCCGCAAGTCTTGGGAAAAATGCATAGATGCAAGGCTTGACAAAGGAAGGCTATATGGTTCTTTTGCACAAAGCAATATTTTAAAATTCCAATTACTACTAATTATTTTCGAAGGCATCAATTTAATAAAGTAAATGTTTTAGCAGAAAATATCAACAACTTTCTAGTGAAGGTTCCATCTACCAACACTAGCTTCAACAACTTGAACAAGTTTAATATTGCGGGTTACATCCACCCTCTCTGGCTCCAACTGCCAGGATACCCTTCCAAGAGTTCTCTCCACTCTCGGAATACAAAAACTTTTGATTTTAAAACAAAACCAGAAATCTACCATGTGAATGCATTCCTTGCCCGCCCTTGACTGTGGGCACGGCTATTCGAATAGTTTTACACTCTGCAGAGGTTGTACAACTTTACCCACAAGAGATAAATTATCCTAAAGGTCAACACGCTTCCTTTGGCATGAGACCCAGATAAAATATCACAAAGCCTTTACCTTACTCTAATCTAGCTAGATACCACCCGCTGAGGTTTCACCGCAGGTAGGCTAACCGCCCGAACCGAAGCCCCCTCTTGCGCCATATGAGTACAGTAAATCCCTGTCCCTCACTGTGAATAACCAGTCCATCCACGGCACCCACTTTCCACTTGGTGGCACCTAAACTAGACTATCATAAGTTAGTCACTAGGTCGCACCCATATAGACTTGTGGTTGTACGGTTAATGCTCGACCGGACAAACACAAGCGTCGGTCCTTAAATGACTAGGGTGGAACATACACTTTACAAGATCTCGTGCTTCCTGCACCAAACCAAACCAACCATCCACCCTAATCTAAACCAACTTTCACATTTTAGTTTATTTTAAAAGAACAGCGGTAACTCCAATTACCACTAAATTTGTAAACACAAGGGTATTACAATAATTCATAATTTCCCATTTGCAAGATTTGTGAGGTATTCAATAGCATGGCTAAGCATTGTTCTACCATTCTAATACCAACAATTTAATATATTACTCTCATTAGTGAGTCAAAGGAATTTCTAGGGTTGCAAAGGTACATGGCATTCGAATTCAAATGAGGGCATAACAAGGTTGGATATAACTAATGCCTTAAGATTTGAACTAATATTTTATATAAATAGTAATGCACATAATTTAAAATAATTAAAACATTTCGAAATCATAGGTTCAAGATGATCAAAGGAGACTTGCCTTGCTCGGAGACTTGATGTTGCGAATCGTTAAAATCGAACTCTTCGGATTAGTCGTAGTCTACACGCGAAGAACCAAACAAAATAAATTCAAATAAAACCCAATTAAAATCCAAAAATTATAAAATATATATTGACGGATAGATTATGATTTTAGATGAATTTAGGAGAAAGAATCAACAGATTCGGAGTTCGTATGAGGGAGATCCAATATCTGGAAGTTTTGGACATCACATGAAATGATAACAAAATACGATAATTACTTTTTGAACAGTACGGTGTCGGTTGGCTACAAAATGGCTGGCGAATGGGCAAAATTGAATGCTGGCAATGAGGTGAAGGTGGTGACATAGGTATGGCGGCGAGTAACGGCGGCAATCACCGGCGGTGAGGAAAAAGCAGCGATGTGGCGTGGTAGCGACAACGGCAGGTCGGAGACCGGGTATGGAACGTTGAGATGTAAGGTGAGCGTGGGGTAGTACATGGCATGGTGAAGTTAGGAAAAATTATTGGCTAAGCTGAAAATTAATCGGAGACGATACAATTGACGTTTGAATGACGACAGTGGAGAAACAGAAAACTTGATATCTTAGTGCTCGGTGGAGCGAATCCAAAACCATTTGAAAGGTAGCTACCGGGATGGTTTGGCACGATATGACGCGAACGGATTGGGGAAAACACCAACGGATAGATGGGGACACGAGATGCCATTGGCGGCCATGGCGAGGTGTCGGAGGCGAAAATTTGTGGACGCTTTTTGGGGAAAAGGAAGGGAGCATGGTGTAGAACGCAGAGAGGCAAGTCTAAAAAAAATTATGGCATGGGCTAAAGCTCAACAGAGACGAGGAATCGACGCCAGGAGTCAAAAACGGCCATTTTCGCGGAAAGCTCAATTCCTGACAATTGGCTCCACGAAAAATTAAACAAAATGGTAGAAAAATTTCTTAGAGTCTAGGACACAACATGACGCGACCAAAAATTGAAGCGCTTACCAAAAAGGGGTGTACGCGCGAAGTACAGTTTTAGTGTCTGGGCCTGACAAGGTCGACGAGGACTCGGGGATCTTCGGTGATGGCGATGGAAGCACGATGTAGAACGTGTCGAGGCAAACTCAACGGTACAAACGGCTCGCCAAAGGACATCGGATGGTGGCGGAACACGGTGGAGAAGACATTTTGCGACCGTCGGGTTGACATCGGCGTTCGGGCAAACGGAGAGGAGTTAGCATGTGGGGTTTGCGGCGAAACGAAGAGTAGAGCGTGGGAACGTGATGCTCACCTTGGTTTTGGTCGGGCATGCACGGACGGCGGTGGCGATGCGAGGAACGACGACGCGCTATGGCCCATCGTGTGGCGGCGGTGCTCCGGCAAAGTTCTAGCGAAGGCGAGGTGAGCACCGCGTAGAACGCGACGAGGCGAATCCGAGGTTGTGCTCAAAAGTGGCGGGGCTCCACCGGACGAGGCGCAATAAGCTGAAGAACGCCGCTTGGAACACAAAAGAAAACTCCGATTGCGCCAGAGAAGAGGAGTGGGGACTTATATTTTCGGGGTTGAGTGAGGATGAGGAGGGGCTCCTGGTGCTTCCTTTTACAGGGGTGGAGGTGGACGAGAGAGGGAGATCAAACGACGATGTCTTTTAGAGCAACGGTTTCATTTTCGTGTGAATGCACATGAAGGAGGAGAGAAACGGTTGGGAATGAAGGAGTCATGAAGAGAGCAAGTGAATGCACTTGATTGCACGAAAAACGGTGGAGAAATTCATTAGGAATGAAGAGCTCAAGGAAACGGCCATGGCGGCCACGTTGCGAAGGCTTCGTGAAGAAGATGAAAGGAGGAGAGAGAAAACGGGAATAAAAAAATAATATATTTTTCTCCCAAAAAAATAAAATAAAATAAATTCGACAAAAATTCAAGAAAATTCTACAAAAATCCTTGGAAAACGAAAAGACTAAATAAAATAAATTTGGATTTATTTGAGGTATATTTTAGCCATTTAAAATATTTTTTTACTTTCTAAGCTTTAATTTAATTCAAATAAATTCAAAAATTCCAAAAAAATTGAAAAGAGGATAGAAATGGATAGACTGGAATTTTTGATGAGTTTAGAAATTTGAATGGGCTCAAACGGAATTAAAATGAAGAAATACGAACTTTTGGAAGTTCGAAAGGAGGGAAAAAGAATAAACCGATTTTCTGGAATTATTTTTGAACTGAAAAACCATATTATGACGTCATCAAGGGAAATGATTTTCAGAGGAATTATTTTTCTATGGTAAAGGGGATTTATATGTCAGGGTGATGTCAGCAAGGATTTCGATTTTCTGGCCGAATTATTTTTCAACAGAACAAGGGTTTATTCAGCACAGTGGGACCGGCTTTTGTGGGTGGGTTCATGGACCAAAGAGAAAGCTGAGGTGGCACACTTGGTGGCGTAGCGCTTGTGTGGCTCATGGTTGCCGAGGTGGCGATCTGGGGCTAAGGGCATCGGCGGATGGCGGCCGCTAGGGTCGGTGAGGGTGCGTGAGAGGAGGAAAGGCACGGGAGTTAAGTGCACCTTGGCACGACACTCGGAAATTCTCGATGGTAGCCGCGGCGAGGATGCGGGGTGGCGAAGTGAGGCGTTAGCGGCAGGCTCTTGGCTACAGTGGATTCACTCGGTGGAGGCGACGAACGGTTATCGGTTACACCAAAGTTAAGGACGACGCAAAGACGAGTAAAGAGGGAGATAAGCGGGGTTTAAAGCGGGGAAATGGTGGCGGTGGAAGGTTGAAGAAGGCAAGAAGAAAGAAGAAGCTGACTGGCGGGGTTGGGCTGTCAGCGAGAGGGAAGAGAGAGGAGGAAGGAGTGGACGGTCGGATGAATGCCACGAGGCGAAAGAGAAATCAGGGCCATCGGATTAAAACGAAGGGGCAAGTGAAGGCAGGTGGCTGAGATTAAACCGGGCGAGGATGGATTGAATCAGGGAGCGACACGTGATGGCCGAGTAGAGAGGTTGAGGATTAAATTCGATTTAGATTTTGAAATAAAATTCAGATAAAACCAAATAAAGTTCAAATACTTTAAAATAATTATTTTGCAATTAGTTTTAAAGAAAGCAAAATTTTGGGATGTTACAGAATGGTCCAAAGTGGGATAAACCTGTGCAAATTTAGAAAATATTCTTCTTAGATACTGGACCATGTGGTTTCATTTTTTTTTGTGGAACCATGTTATACCATCCCTATCCCTATCCCATCCCATCCCAAACGAACGTCACTGGCGCCAGCAAGTCACGTGGCTGCGGAGGGTGAGCGGCGCAACTGTGGTACAGGCGCGTGCAAGGGCGGGAGCGATAAAGCTTTGGGGATGATTGGTGAAGAAATAATTCCAGCCAGGCAAATAGACAGATCCATTTGTTTACTCCGTAGTCCGTACACTTGGATTTCTTTTTTCATTCTTCTACTTGTTTTTTCTTGGTGTGCATGCATACCTTGTAATCTCAGGAGGATTGGAATCTCAAGAGAGGGGGAGAGAACCAGATACTATTTAAAAGTTGAATTTTTGTTTTTATAATCGAATCTGACCCAAAGGGGGGAAAACCCCAGGAGAGAGAAAACTGCATCTGCGCCAGCCAAAGCGCTAACAGCGGCCGGCCGACTGATAGAAGGCCCCCGAAGAAAAAAATTGCAAACAATTATAGATAGTAGCTAGTATAGAATTATAGCCCTGCTATGTCGTATATTGTGCACCTTTAACCATGCGAAGATCTACGCTGAAAAATGTGCGGCCACATGTAGTAGAAAAAAAAATCTGAAACTAGCCACTTATCCGTTGTATTTTATGCACAAGTCCTTTTATTGAAAGACAACGACAAAACGCATGTCAAAAATGACGACTAACGTACAAATCACCAACAAACAGGTCGTAGGCAAAATGCATGCTCCCTGTATTAACATCAGCGAGATCATGTCACGCCAAAACGGAAAAAGTCTCAGAGCAAATCAGCAATGCACCATGGAAGATTATGAACATCGGTAAGAGAGGAGCTCTCAGTCACAGAGAATAAACAAAAAGCCAGACATTCTTCCAATGCCTGCAAAGGCTGTTATAAAATCCATCCATAATTAACAGAAGGATATCGAACGAAAGAAACGAAGATGGTGCCTCCCCCAACATACAGATGGGTCTCTGACGGACGAACATTAGCATTTAGCAACTTGGCCTCCTACTAGACTAGATACTGGACTACTCCCGGAACGACGGTTACTGATCCACGAAGCCACAGTTCTAAGGCCTTGACAAGAAGCTCTGCCTGGGATACCTGCCATTGATGACAGCCGAAAAAGGACGAACAGCTTGGAACAAGACGGACTCAGTTTGACATCACGCGAGGTGACCGTGGACGCACTGGTGTCTTGGAAGGGCTCACCCTGTGCAATTGACGATAGGATTAAGCACATGATGATCCATGATGCTCTTACAGGAACTCTAAACATGGACTGATCCACGCTTTACCTGATAGGAAGCGAGCCAAGGACCATGCCACTATAGTTCAGGGCTAGAATTGCACTTTCCGCCTGCAAAGAATATATTAAAAAAGGTGAGTCAAAAATGCTGAATTAAGTACAAAGTCATGGGTTGGAATGGCCTTGATTATGTGCCAATAAGATCGCGAGCAGTGTTTCGATGCTTTTCACTTTAACAACAATGACACTACTCTCAAAGTATATGAAGGGGTAAGCAATCGTTATCCACCATTCAGTTCTGTTTTTTAAAGTTGTGTAAATCATTTTGAGGAACGCATTGAAACACCTCCCTAAGATCGTTTGTATACATCAATTTTAATAAAAGGAGTTAAGTCTACTTGCAAAGCCTTTTTTATATATAATGGCAAGGTTACATCATGGGTTTCCAACAAAATTCACCCTGGATCCATGCTTACAATATATCATATCCAGTAAAAGTGAGGACAAAATGTAATCAAATTTTCAGTATTTAAAACATTTCCAGAACACAATCAGGTGTCAAATGAAATGCAGCTGGAGCAGAAAGAAGGGAAGGTGCCTAGATAAAGCTCTGGCGGAAAGGGGAATAAGTTGTGCACAAGCACAAAACATAAGGGCATCTCCAATGGTTATAGCTAGCAACTAACTATAAGACTTCCATATCATTTATATAGTACACACTAAAGCTAGCATTCTAAAGAACTATCTATAAGGATAGTTATTTGATGCTTACATGCACACACAGAATTTATAGAGGCTGTCTCGTTTGACGTTATAGACTAGTGCTTAAGGAAGAGCTGGCTCGGTTTTTTTGGCATACTCTCTATCCTTCACATAGGATATATGCTGATGTGTACATGCATATAGCTAGATGACTCAGACCATTGGAGATGCCCTAAAGCAAATAGAATCGAGTATTCTTTTAATTTGATCAGTTAGCAGGCATTATTAGCATATATTTCCACCAAAGTTGAAATTTTTAAAAGCTACCTGGTTCGGACATCAATACTCTTCGACCTACTCAAGTCCCAAACAAAACACTAATAGTATGATTCTTCTAATTTGCAGACATATATGCTATGAATGAATTTTCTACATCCAAACTAAACAGAAAACCAAGAAAAACTAAACTCAGGGCCTGTTCTTTTTGGCTGCGGCTTGTGGCTTTTGGTTGCGACTTGTGGCTTTTGGGCTGTTTGCACGAGAGATTACAGAGTAACAGAAACTCACGTGCGGTTTTTGCCGATATAAATGAAATTAGTAAAGTATGTACTACAATTAACTAGTATACCCTATCTTAAAAAAATACTCCATTTAAAAACTAGTTACTGTAGAAAAACCGAAAAACAGCTTTTAGAAGCTAAAAAGAACAGGATTTGAATATCAAGTTTGCACTGAACACAAAATTATCAAATTTTTAGAAACAAATCAGAATTGTTCAACTTGAGTATGCTCAAACATTTGAGATTTTTTTAACCTTGTGTGGGTAAGAGTCATTGTGCTCATACAATCTATTTCTTTTTGTTTGGTTTTTTCATTTGATATTGTTTATGAACAACTTTTCCAGATATCCCTCAAACAAGGAATCAAATTAGTTCACACAATTCTCGCTCCTACGTACCAGTAGCACTTTGAACATTAAATAATTAAATTTTGATTATTTCAAAAATATAATGCTGAAAAAACTTTGTTCTACTTACTTGAGCAAACTCAACAAACACAATGCATGTGGAGTGTACATAATCACCAAGGAGCCTCAGTCGAGAAACCTGAAAAAAAGTAAAGGCACAACAGTTTTAGAAAAAGGACTAAATGAATTAAAAACAAGCCACAGTACTTATATGGTGCACCTTCCCACAGAGCTGCTGAAAGAAAATCTTTACATCACCTTCTGAAATCTGCACAATTAAGAAGACAATTAAGCAAAGCAGCTTGAACATCAAAGAATAGAGCATGAACACATAAATTCTTTGTTGTCGACAAATTCATTTCTGAATCTCAGTTCAACATTAACCACAGCAAGAAATGAGAGCTATAATATAGACAAAGGAAATTTTTCAACAGAAATGTTGGAAGAATAATAACCACCAAAACTCTATGATCAGTGCAAACTCCAAGACCAATATTATTGTAAGATCTGTCAGTTAACCACCAAATGGGGAAAATATTATCAGACTAATCCTTTTAACATATCTTTTCACTTATGTATATCTGCCTTGAAGGCACTTGGTAGCACCTCAAAATGTATATATCCAGTAGCCACTCATAAAGTCTTAGGTAAAAAAACGGATGAGTGTGGAGCAATGTCAACGGATGAGTGTGGAGCAATGTCATCTAAGATACTTCAAATACACCCTTGAGGTGGTAGAGTTTTAGTTGTGCACTGAAGCATGGTCCATTGCTTGTGTTTCCATGGCTTAGCAATGGTGCAAATGCTCAGCTTATGCATAATGGAGATTGTTCATGAATCAAAATAATTGAATTTCAAGGAAAATCTAGCACACAAATTTTAGCTGCGAAAAATCTAAGTATTATTTCTTAATCACATAAAATCAACCACTAGTATAGTATGTTTTGATTCACTTATATCTCAGCCTCCCTTTTTCAGTACTTTTAAACAGATCTTGCTTAAGTAGGCTTTGAACAACTTTGTGATATCCTTTAAAATGTTCGTTCCATTCAACTAAAATGACCGAGATTACAAAACCTATTGAACAGGCAGTGCAACATAATACAATACTTCAAATTTCAAGAATAAGATGTTAAGTATGATTTAAGAATTACGACTGCAACCACATGCACAACCAAAAGATTATACTCGCATACCTTCTTATCTATGTTAGTACAATATACAGTCCTTGAGACCATTTCTTTCTCATCTTCCGTCTGTACAGAAAAGAGCATTACAACTGACATTGGTAGAAAACTTTGACATGAAAAGAAAAAACTGGCATTATAAGCTCCATGTAGATTGAAGTATGCAATCTAATCATCTACTTACTCGAGGAAGAAATTTAGGGTTCACAGGTAGAATCGCTGTTTTAGAAGGTAAAACTCTAACAGGATAGAAACCAAGCATGGTTCCCCCAAGTGTAAGTGCTGCCCTTGCACCAGCTGCACATAAAGGAGAACTTCACCATTGCTGTTTGTCCATACACAAGACTATAAAAGAAAAGGTAGTCTTGAAGGTGCTACCATCATCAGCAAACTCGATGAAGGCAAAACGCAAGACTGAATGTGGGTCACCACAGATACGGCAATCTACCACCTACATGTAAAAAAGATAGTGTAAGAACATGATAGTTGCATTACCAAGAGCTAAGCTAGCTATATTCATCCAACATAACCCATAGACAAAAATTAGTAAAAAACACCCAATATCGTTAACAACCAACATACATGTATAACTGAATGAATGATACTCCAAAACATTACAAAAATTTCAAACTCCAAAATTATTGTCTGTTCAGTCGTATAGCCTTATATGGCTATAATTTAGTTGTTTAAGGTGCTATTTTGGTTCAGGCAAGTTCTTATTTGAAAGGGCAGCCCACCCAATTAAACTACATATTTAGCTGAGCTTCATTGCAGCCAAGAAAAAGTTAACAAAAAAAGGTTTGCCCTTTTGGGATTAGATGGAATGCTACTTGGATGTCAGATAACTTGTCATTTAAGTGAGTTTTTATCTTAATTCTAAAGCAAGTAGCAGTCACCTAAACAAAAATGACAAAAACATAAAGGAAAACTGTTCTATAATATCCTTGTAGTAATATTTTTCTTCTTTTGATCTACAGGTAAGACAAAGGCAGTAACTAGCAGAAACCTAACCTTTCTTCTTGTAAGTTAGAATTTTGTAATAACAAAGGTCACTTGCACATTTCCTCCATTAGTTGTTAACTTCTTTGACACAAGAGAACGTTTTATCTGAGAGCCCAAACTGGCTAACTTTTTATATGGTGAAATATGCCTATCCTTCCTCTTTACACACTAAACAAAGTGTGCACCAGGGATAAATATCTCCGCAAACCAACAAATAGTTACTAGTTAGCTGGTCACAGAAAAAAAACTACAGAAAAAAAAACTCAACAGTTAAGCTTCAGCTTCCTTACTAGTAGCTGCAGAGCATACATGCTGTTATGAATTAAGATTGTAGAGTAAAAATATTATCAATTATTATTTATTCAATGTACTAAAGAAATTCAACGAAACAAACTAATGTTCCTGTACTTTGTATTTGACCTCTACAGTTTCTTGTTCTATTTTCTTGCATAAGAATATAAGACGATGCCTCTTACTCAGCTCTCGTATTTCCAGCAACTTATTTGGAGGCAAAATTAAAAAAAACACACACAATCTTCACTTTGTTATTTCCTACACCTGCTGCTCATCTTACTCTCCCCGCCTATTCAAAATAACAAATCTGGTCATTACCAAATGCCGTGCACCACAAGCTTTGGAAGTAGATGCCTTCGCATTTAAAAAAGTCTCATATAATACTACTGAAACAAAAGCCATAGCACAGAATAACAATTATCTTAGTGATTGCATCAATTCACACTGCAGAAGAGAGGATGCGTAGGCATTTATTTATATTTCACAACAATGCTACTTTAAAATGAGCTCATTTCTCACTTTTCAGGATGGTCAACTATTTTAAGAATTAAGACCATGCCAACATCCAAACCATAACAAATATCTTCCAATAAAATCTGAAACCCAGAAGGGCTGCTAATCTTGTTATCTATTATGTTTAACAAGACAATGAAAGACATTTAGTTACTACCATCAGCCATCACATTCTTAAGAGAGGAAAGATAAGCTACCACATTTCCTCAAAAAAAAATCTTAGAACTTACTTGTCCACAGGTAGAAAACACTTCGGCAAGCTTCTGTTCAGTCACCTACAGAGAAGCAGGAAGATAATTTAACAACAAGATACAAAAAGAACAAATTCAAATAGCACTACTCTATTTAGTATGCTCACTTGCTGATCAATGTCAGAGACATAGACAGTCCGCCGCACACTATCCTCCCTATCAGCTCGCAGCGTCCGGCCTCCCATCCTCCTCCTCCCGTGGTTGAAGCTATTCCTTCTCTGATATTATCAGGAAAGCATGGCCAATTCACCATGATTCCACCAAAGTCAATCAATGTACGCACAATTATCACTATCATTAGCATAGCATTTGTTCTGAGAAATTAAAACCGAAATGGAGGTCCGCCAAAATTAATTGTTAACATCAAGCACAGTACGCCTATCACATCAAATAAATTCACGAATCAAATACTCGGCAATCCGCGTACCACTACCACAGATCATTGAACACTCTTCCAATTAGCACATTTCTAACTAAACAAAAACGATCAGATTATTGATCCTTAAAATGTTCATCTCTGGGAAATGATTTTTCATTTGACTGCCTAATAAGATGATTCAGAAATATAAATATCTAACTAAATTAAAAAAAAACCCCTCCCTACTCAAGACTTCAATTTTAACAAGATTATAAACAAGGCAAAAGGACAAAAACAAAATCTTGCACCAAGAAAAAACGATCACCGCCGCCTAAAACACCATCATTTGAGGCGATCGCAAGATGTAAATCACCAAATCCTCCGGCGATTATGAACGCAAAAAGTTCAAACCAAAGCCCATCAAATCAAACCGCGTAGTAACACAAAACCCAATAACCCGCAACCCCACAAAAAAAAATCACAATTCACAGCTCACCGACCCGGCGATTCTGCGGCTCTCCGCCGCCGTTGCTGGATCCGTCGCTGCTGGAGTCCCTCCCGCCGCCCCCGCCCACCTGCAGCTGGCCGGCGCCGGCATCAAAGTACTCGGCGGTGGAGACAAACACCGGCGCGTCGGCGGAGAGCCCTCCTCCCGGCGCCGGCACCGCGCGGCGCGACGACGGCACGAACTCCTGGGCGCAGGGGTTCAGCTTCGACATGAGCTCCTCCAGCTTCCTCATGTCGCTCTTGTACTCCCTCTCCTCCTCGGTCTCCACCTCCGCCGCCGCCGCCACATCACCCTTCACTTCCACCTCCGCCTCCGCCCGGATCGGGCTCTCCGCCACGACCGCTGCAGCCGCCGCCGCCTCCACGGCCACCATTATTGCTTCGTTCACGCTAGCTTAATCTACCTCGCACAGAGTCGAAGAAGGAGAGATCAAGTCAACGAATATTATTCTATTGCAAGCGAATTCTTCTCTCTCTCTCTCTCTCTCTCGATTCGGTGTTTAGTTTTTGCGTTAGTGTTGTTCTTTCTTTCTTTCTTTCCCTCTCGCGTGGGGGCGAAATGTGAGCATCGATCGCATTCGGGGAGGCTGCTTATAAATAGCAGCACAAAATAGAGTTTTTTTCCTCTCTTTATTTCACATATTAATTTTTTATTTTGTGGGATATTTTTGGGTTTTAAAAAGGTTCTCTACGAGAAAAAAAGTGCACATAGAGGAATAGGAAAACAGAGTGGGAGAGAGATTTTTATTTTTGTGTTGTTTCATTTTTGAATGAAAATAATTATTTTCTCATAGGAAAAAGAATAAACATTGTGGAATTAAAAGAAGAGAATAAAAATTACGAAGTGTGGGTAGTTGGGGGAGGGAGAATCGGGAGGCGCGAGCCTCGGTCAGAGGATGGTGGGATTCATCGCGATGGGAGGCACGTCACTGGGCCGCGGGGCCCACTCCCAGGTGGGCATGCACAGTACAGTCCACGGCTCAGACCGGATCTTCTGCGGCTATATTTAGGCTGATACAAGTCCTGATATTTTTATTTTCCACGGCTTTGTAATCTGAGCTGCGGGAATAAGCCATAACACTAGTTATGCCTTTGTTTATTTACGCTTAGAATTTTTAACTTATAGTTTAAAATTAGCTTTTTAGCTTAAGGAGTTTAAAAGCAGTCTACTTTTAAGCCAAGTCATGCTGTTTGACATTCTAGCTTTTTTGCTTTTGAGCGATGGTTTATTGTTGAAATGTATAAAATACCTTGTTCTAATGTCAGAAATAAATTCCATTACTACTCAATAATTCTAAAATTCATCATGGCCTCATGAGATTTGATCAACAACGGCATGAATCATTCAAGAAAAATAAGTCAAATAACAACAATTATTGGTAGAACACACTTGATGGAGATCACACTCAATGATCTATGTCACCGGTGCACAACCTTCTTCGCCACCACCGATTCAGCCTCCTCCCAAGCAGTCTACTTCTGCACCTCCTGTAGCAGATGAGGCTGCCAAGAAGAAGGCAAAGGCTGCTGCTAATGAGGCTTTTCAGTATGTCATTGACACTTTCAAGCGCTAATGAGCTGATGAGACCCATGTTCGTGCCACCCTAATGGTCAGCGTCGATGACTCCATCTAGCCAGACATTGTTGATCTGCGGTCTACTCGACAGATCTATGAGTACTTGCGTGAGCGATACAAGTAGAGCAATGATGTTTAGTTCTTTTTCGCTTCAGTGCAAGTTGGAGACACTTTGCTAAGGAGATTCTTCCATTGACGACTTCTTCCGGGCCCTGGTCAGTCTCTAGCGCTAGTTGGACGAGCTGGCCTCTCCACTTTGCCAAGAGTGTCATAAAGTGCAGAAGGCGGATCATGGTTGCCTTCGCCTTTATGGATTAGTCTGCCACCTTCGCCCAGAGTTTGAGCCTGTTAGGGCTCAACTTCTGAGCCGCTCTCCACAGCTGACTGTTACGGAGGCCCTTTCAATGCTTCGGGCTGAGGAGTTTTGCCTCTAGTTAGCAGCACAGTTTGTTTTGACTGTGATTGCTGCTCCTTCTTCGACTACACCGCTGGTTTCGGCTTCAACTACAGTTCCTCCCCAGGTGCCTGTTACCGCTCCTATTTTTGCACCAACTGGAGTGCAGTGCAAATACTATAAAGAACTTTGGGCATGACAACCAGAGTTGTGCGGTGCGCAAAAAGCGGAACAAGGCACGTGGGGTGGACGATCCAAGAAGAGCAGGGAGGCCCTTCACTGGTGGACATACCAGCTCGTCAGGTTCTCAGCGAAGTGACCCTATTCAGCAGCTCTACTAGGTTTTACTTCAGCTCTCTCTCACACAACTCAGTGGGTTCTGCCAATCTAGCTCAGACATCTCTAGGTATCTCTTGGGTTCTAGATTCATGTGCCTCTTTCCACATGACACCGGACTCCACATCACTTAATTCAGTAGGACCTCCTATTTTTTCTATCTCTGCTCAGATAGCTAGCGGTACTTCCTTGCCTGTCAGCTATCAGGGCACTCTTTTGTCCACTGATTTTTTTGTTCCAGCTATTTCCCATATTCCCCAGCTTACCATGTAGCTTCTTTCAGTGGGACAGCTCACTGATCTTGGTTGTAGAGTTGGTTTCGACTCTCACACTTGTTTCGTCCAGGATTGACAGGCAAAGACAATACTTGGGACTGGCTGGCATCGTAAGGATCATCAGGGCCTCACATTCTCAACCACCTTCACTTTCCGTCCACTTCAGTTGCTCCTACCACATCTACCTCCATCGCCACTACTGCCACCACCTCTGGAACTTTTGCGCAGTGGCATCACCGTTTAGGTCATTTGTGTGGGTCCTATCTTTCTTCATTAGTTCATTAGGGTGTTCTTGGATGTGTCACTGTTAACACGTCCATGTTTTGTCAGGATTATAATCTGGGTAAGCAGCTACAACTTCCTTATCATTCTAGTGAGTCCCTGTCATCTCGTCCGTTTGATTTAGTTCATTCAGATGTATGGGGACCAGTGCCTATTATCTCCAAAGGTGGGGATAAATTCTATGTAATTTTTATTAATGATTATTCCCGTGCTACTTGGATTTTCCCTATGTCTAATCGTGGTCAGTTTCTTGTGATCTATCGTAGCTTTACCACGATGGTTCATACTTAGTTTGAGTTCTCCATTCATATTTTTCACTGTGATTTTGCTGGCGAGTATTATTCTAGCGCTTTCAGACAATTTATTTCTAAGTATGGCACTCTTTACCAGTTTTCTTGTCCTAGTGCCTATACTCAGAATAGGGTTGCTGAGCACAAGCATCATCTGATTGAGACTGCCCGCACTCTTTTCCTTGCTTCTCACATTCCACTACAGTTCTGGGCTGAGGTTGTTTCTACGGCTACATATCTCATCAATATTCAACCTTCCACTACTCTTAAGAATATCAATCTTATAGAGCATCTCCACTTTAGAGCCTCCCAGTACACTCACATTTGTGTTTTGGCTGTGCTTCTTTTGTCTTGCTGCAGCCTCGTGAGCGTACCAAATTGTCAGCCCAGTCAGTTAAGTGTATGTTTCTTAGTTACAGTTCTGAGCATAAGGGTTATCGCTGCTATGATCCTTCTGCTTGACGGATCATGATCTCACGAGACATTGTCTTTGACAAATCTTGACATTTCTTCTATCGAGATTCGGCTCCTCGTTCTATTTCCACCATCGAGACAATCTCCTGATTGTCTCTCTTTGACTCTTCACCTATTTCTCCCCTTTCACAACCTTTCTTTAGTCTGTCTCTAGTGGTTCTTTCTGTGCCTACACCTCCTATGCTGCCTCTTGCAGCACCGCACTCTTGTTCCTGTAGCTCCACCGTCTCGTTTCTCTAGGGTGCATTACTCCAGGTGTCCCCATCCTTCACCAGACTCATTTTTTAGTATCTTGCTGACATTGACGTCTAATTCATGTAATGATGCTCTCGTTACTCCCTTCGTGACCGGACATCCCTTCAGCCTCCTGATTGTCTTGGGTTTACTTCGACAGCTCATGCTCTCTCTGTTATTGATCCTAGTTCTTATCATGAGGCTGCTTCTCATTCTGAGTGGCAGCTTGCCATGGCAGAGGAACTTGATGCTCTTCGACGTATGGAGACTTGTGATATTGTACAGACACATGTGCATGCTTGTTCTATCACGTGCAAATGGGTGTATAAGATTAATATCAGGTCTGATGGTACTATTGAATGCTACAAGGCTCGTCTTGTAGCTCACGGCTTCCAGTAGGAGTACGATCATGATTACAATGAAACATTTGCCCCTGTTGCCCATATGACCTCTGTTCGCACTTTTTGTTGCGGTTGCTTCTGTTCGCCGATGTTCTATCTCTCAGCTGGATGTTAAGAATACCTTTAATGATGGTGTCTTGCATAAGGAGATTTACATGCAGCCACCACCTAAGTATTCTATTCTAGATGGCCATGTTTGTCATCTTCGTTATGCTCTTTATGGCCTCAAGCAGGCCCCTCGTACCTAATTTGCATGTTTTACCTCAATAATTACCACTGTCGATTTCACTGTCAATGCCCATGATCTTGTTCTATTTGTCCATGTCTCACCTCGAGGAAGGAACACTGCTTCTTCTATATGTGGATGGTATGCTCATCACTGGTGACGATTCCTTATTCATCACATATGTGAAGAAGCATCTCAGTAAGCAATTTTTGATGACTGGTCTTAGTTTACTTAGTAATTCCTAAGGATTGAGGTTTCTTCCATGTCCGAGGGCTACTACCTCTCCCAGCAGAAGTATGTTTAGGATCTACTTGATCAGTCTGGTCTGACTGATACTCGCACTGCTGCGACTCCTATGGAGCTTTCTCTTCAACTTCACACTACTGATGGTGATCTTCTTGAGGACCATACCCGATATCGCCATCTTGTTGGAAGTTTGGTATACCTTGTGAGCACCCCTCCTGACATTGCTTATGTTGTCTATATCTTGAGTCACTTTATGGCTCATCCTACTCATTTTCACTATAGCCACCTTCTTCATGTTCTTCGCTATTTGCATGGAATCATTTCTTGACATTTGTTTTTCCCTAGCTCCACTTCACTACAGCTTCAGGCGTACTCTGATGCGACCTAGGCTAGTGATCCTTCTGATCGTCGTTCTCTTTTTGCTTACTGTGTTTTTCTTGGCTCCTCCATGCACAACCTGTATAATTGTTGCTTCAGCACCCACCGTTTTGTCAGCGATTTTGCTATATGCAATCCTTCTAAGTCATCTCAAAAATTTTCAGTGAATTCTCTTTGATCACCAAGTATTTTACCTCATCGGGGAGATATAGACGCATTGAACTGATAGCCTTCCTCTACATCACCTTCTAGTTTTAATCAGATGTCTTTTCCAGTTTATCTCTTTCAAGAGTATCGATTAGCTCTTACTAGACAATGACATCCTTCACCATATATTGCCACACGCTGAAATTTTCTTTGTCATCAAATTTCTCTATTTGATTCTACATCATCGATATCGATCTTGATTTTATGCCACCTGATGCTTTACCGACCTTCTCACAAATCAGATTAATCTGACATTAGCTTAATACACTCTGATATCCCTTCTTATACGTAACAACCCTCGGATTGGATCAGAATTTCTGAGATACGGTACGAGCATGTACAGTATCAAGAAAATCTTCTAGAGAGCCAAAATAATGAAGTTGAAGCAACTACAATGAGAGAGAAAAGATTTGGTTAAACTGGCCATAAATTTTTTAAGCACAACATAAAAAAGTATAAGATATTATCGTTCTCTCACGACTCTCTTGAATCTTTTCGGACCATTAGATCCTTATTTTAAACAAGAATCAAATGTTAAAGAATAACTTAGTCTCTACTACTCTCGTGTGCCTCTACCTTTGAATATGTGGATTCTTTGCTTTATCGCTTATTTGCTTGAATTCTCCATGATCACACTTTATAGTTTTATATAGTCTCTTAGCCCTCCTCCAGAGTGGGGTAGGAATCTTATTTCAAAAGAAAGTAAGAATATTAATCCTAGGATTCATCTAGAACTCTTTATAACACACTTTTTTAAATTCTAAAAGACTAAGATACGAGTCACCATACTCAACACATTAGAATACAAAGAAGATATGGTCTGATCCACCTGTATTATTTCAAAACCCTGCATTACGAGTTATAAAGATTATGGTTGCAGGAAATCTGGACACGTCCAATTGGCGCACGTGAGCGAAAAGGCAACATCAAGAAATTACAAACGAAGATAAAGTTTACACTCTTTTGTACTAATATCATTTTTCTTGAGATAAAAGGACAAAGTTTTTGTTTTCAAAACAATGTGCTACACAAAAACGTGAACAAGTTTTTCTTGAGATAAAAGGACGAAGTTTTTGTTTTCAGAATAATGTGCTACACAAAAACGTGAACAAGATGGGAATGTACTAGAAAAATCAAACCTCAACCATTGATATCCCGATCGATGCAGAAATAGGTACAGTAACTTGGAGTTCTTCTATATTAATTGCATTGATGCGGAGTATAATTCTATTGTTATAATCTAGACCTGAGCAAATCCGCTTTCAATTCCCGGACAAAAATTCTGGATTTGCTTGATTTTGGACGAGGCTAGGCCGGACTTGCGAGAGTTTACTGAGGTTACTCTTAGTTACCAAGTTTTTTTGTTCATCTATTTTTCAAATAAATAAATTATTTCGAAATGTTTTATCGAGACAATTATTTTAAAATGGCTTATCGATATTTAATTTATTTACACAAGTATTTATATTAGTATAAAAAACTATAAATTATAACTGAAAAAGAATCCAACCAAGCTTCGGTGCAACGGTTGGATAATTACATAAGGCATATGCAGGGAACAGGACAAGAGGACAATGAAGGGGAGGTTGACGTGGCGCGCCGTGAGATGCGTGAGAACAAAACGGAGAACAATTACAGGAGCCGTCCTTGTCTTGCAATTGGAGAAGATTGGCCATGGACGAAAGCTAAACTAAACCCCTTTTGATGATCCAAATAATCGCACGAGTCAAGATCATCGTGATATAGATCATCAGATGGAGAACATCTGCGTGAAACATGCCACACCGAAACAACTCAGATGAAAGACGTCGAATGCGTGAAAAATACCACACCGAAACCTCCGAAGAAAGATCCAGTGATATTTCGAGGTGTTTTGAATTTTGCGATAACTGAAGTTTCCCTTTCATCGTTGTCGTAGCCATCCAAAATCTTATTCAGCGACTTTAAAAAGGACAAAACAATCGAGCATGCTGCGTGTGTGAATGTGTTCATAGTTTTGGGTCTAAAACTCTTAACCCCTCCGTGAATGTCAAACCATTATAGCTTTTTTTTCCAAACATATCAACGTGAATAATTAGACTGAATATATGAAAGGAATATGAGTAAGTTTGTCATTTGAAATACTTGTCATGCCATTATTCTGTCATAATTTTTTCAAAATGTATGTCGGTAAATTATTTTGTCAAAACTTGCATCCTAAGACCATGCGAAATCGAAAAATGTCATTTTTCTTTCTTTTCTTTAACTACATGTGGTGTATCGTGTGTTAAACACAGAGAACACAGTTGTATACTGTATAAACTAGCACTTCACCTTATATACTGTGTAAAGACAGTAAAGTGACACTTCAACTTAATTGTTTATGTAGGACCGGCAACGATAACAAAGGAGAGAAATAAAACCTAAGTATTCATAAATTTTTCACTCCAATAGCTAAAAAGCTACGAAGATCAAATTTAATAGCCAAAGTACAAACAACAACTCAAAAAAGTGAAGACTTACAAATTCAGCACTTAACTAGTCTGACCGCCATTGAAGGTGCGGTCTGACCGGCCAAACTACCAATCTAACCGATGGTCGGTCTGATCGGGCCTAGGAGCAATTTGACCGCTCTTCTATTCACAGAATAGAAAATTAGTTCACACCAAAACTAAATTTGGTGCGACTTCAAAATCCATGTGCAAATGATGTGAAACTTTGCACACACCTTACTGAGGGTCTTAGAAACCTATTTTATCCACAAATCACATTGATCTTGGCCAAAGTTCCAATATTTTCTTAAAATATGTGAGGCTACACCAAAATCGGGCAAATATAAAAAACTTAAGAAACAACTTGTTTGTGGGTTAAGAACAGTTAAGATGACTCTATATGAGTTTTTACATATCACAGCAAGTAAAACCACCTAATATTCGAAGCTAAGACCCTAAGATCAAGATTCCTCAAGAAAGGCTCCAAATCAAGTGAGAATATGGCAACTTCAAAATCTTATAAACCACAAAGCCTAGATAGATGGGATTTAATCTATATGAATCATCTCTATCACTTACACATATTTGGCATGTAGCAAGATCAAAGAGAGAGAAGAGGTAAAGAACCAACAAAAACAAGAACAAATCAACCAAGACAAGAATACTTCATAAGAGGTAAACAAAATTAATCTATAGCTATTTAAAGATGAAGGTTTCACAGTCACTCTATAAGGAGAATAAAAGAGCATAGCACAGTACTCACTCCTCTCTCTCAAACCCTAACCCTAGAACTTAAGAATAAAATGGTTAGTATAGTTGACTTACAAGCTTCCGTCCCCAACCCATTAAATAGATGGGGGTAACCAGCCTATATCTACCATAATGGATACTATTTACTAGCATAATTATGAAAAATCTATTAAACTTACACAATACGGGTTTTACACTCAGATTTAACTTATGTATGTTTTTCAAAGCACATAAGTCCAAACCTACTAAGTCATTAGGCTTTGATCCACTTGATCTTCTCAACATCTCCTTGACCTAAACCATTTTCCCAAATGCCACTTAAGCACCGTGATTTTGATTCAATGAAATTTCTAGTATTTTGCCAGCTACCAAAATATTATTGTCTTGACCTGATCTTTTTCTTTTTTTCAAGCAATCGTCATGCTTGCTACGTGTAGGTGCACCAATGGCTTGGTATGCATTGGTCAGTATCTCTTACTCTAGTTCCCACTGGACCACGACTTATTTAGGCCAATCAAGCTACTTGGTGCAACCCATTGCTCGAATATTACTTGCCTTCCTTATGCCATACTTGAACTTAATTATTTCACCTAGTATTCTTGACCATTCTGGATCTCAATTTCTCCATGAGCGTAGTCCTGGTCTCTACCATTAACCATGTTGACTCTAAACTTCCTAGAACATCTAAAGACCAATAAATCATTTTCAGATACAAATTCTTCATAACATGACCCACATTAGCGTAAATATACTTTATACAACATGAATGCACTGACCTAGAACAAATTGACTCGATCTACGATCAATTTTCTAAAATTTAGAACTCTCAGCGACATTCAGACTAGCTGGTCTGACTGCTATGTACGGTTAGTCTGATAGCTCGACAAGGCCAATTTGACCATTAGAGGCTAAAGCTACCAGACTGAAAATCTAAATATTTCACAAATTGGAATTTCAATTCAACATACATTGATAATGGTTTATCACAAGTATTTCTGGACCTTCATATGGTTAAAGATGGCAATGGTCCGATGGGTAATTCCCCATTAGGGTACATATATGGGTTAAAATGTCTACCCATGGGTCTACTAATGGAGAAAAATAGGGCCCAATGTTGTTATGGTTTGCTACCCATTTACCCAATGGATACTGAAATGGGCCATCTATTTGTAGCCCACCCACACAACAAATAATTATATTTGGCCCACCAATAGATGTAAACTAAAACCCTAACCCTATTCCCCAAACGGCCCGGACCCCAATTCCCATTTCACGGCCTCAAGCCGACGCCGCCGCCTCCAAGCCATTGGCGCCGCCGCCTCAAGCCATCCTTGCCACCCTCGCTAAGCCGCCGTCACCCATCTATTAGCTTTTTCTATGGTATTCAAGTAAAGAAAAATAAAGAAAATAAATATAAAAATAAATAAAAATATCATTATATATTCATGGATAATGCAAAGGACTCTGTTCCAAAGTGTTGTTATGGAAGGAAAAAATAGCACTATGGTATTCAAGTAAAGTCAACACATTTAAAAATATCATTATATATTCATGGATAATGCAAAGGAAAAAAGAAGGAAAAAAATCACGTTAAGAAGTCAACACATTTCAAATAGCTTTTGGCTTCTGTAAACCAGAAGCCAGTGGTGAACCTAACAGGGGGTCAAGGGGGCTGGCGCCCCTACCTCCAACCGAAGAGTAGGTTTCCCCTTTAGCCCCCCAGTTTCGGCCAAGGTGCCACCATGCCTTCCTGACCCAACTAAAGAACTGAAGAACAGAAGAAGACAAGAAGAAGTGAAGAACTGGAGTCTAAAGAAGACAGTAAGTTTTGTAGAGAGTTGGGTAGCACTTGGGCTTGGAATTGGATTACCTGAATCATGGGTCAACCACGCAACACACCCCAGCAAAGCCCAGTTGCCCACAAAATAACAAAGCTCACATGTGGCCATCCAAATGAACCAAATTGGTAGCAACAATAGCCAATCCCCATTCCCCAATCGAATCGATTCAATCATCCATTCCATTCTTGATCCTTCCAGTCTTCCTAGCTCCTGTGCGGCAGTGTTGGAGAGGGATTGACCAACTGAGAGAGAGCTCCGTGACTCCGTCGAGAGGGGATCTGCATGGCTGCGCTGATCTGGAGCTCCACCACACTTAGGGAGCCAGGGAGGGCCGAAGGGTCACTGGACTGCCCGAGGAAGGTCCGACTGTCGAAATAACTGAGGAAGCCGGAAGGGAGACATTAGCCATCAACATCAAAGGAGGGAAGGGAACCATACCATTTGATTTGAGGAAGCACTGAAGGAGGAACCGAGAAAGAACTGAACTTGGCATTTAGGAAGAACCGATCTGTTGGCTTGTTGGGGTTGGCCCTTGGCCAGTTGAGTGGAGAGTGAGTGGAGCTGTGGAGACAGGAGACGTGGTCTGTGGTCAAGTGGAGTGGTGTGGTACTGTGGAGGTCATCTTAATACTCATCTACTGACTACTAATACTCTCATCTAGTGATCAGACATTCAGACTCATCACTGATAAGACATCAGAGGGCTGAGGCCGTAAGGTAATAAAACACAAATGTAGTTTTCAATTGACATAATTATGATTGATTTAATATTATAGTATTTTAGTTTTATCTATTGTTATTTATCATTTCGTAGAGTTGCAAGAAATAGAGCAATGAACATTGCATAAATATTTGGCAAGCAATACAAGTAATACTCCTTATACTAATGAGAGTTAAGTAAAGAAGGCTTGGATTGGATTTTAACCCCGATGAAATCATTGCAGATCCGGCGAATCGCATACCTATTAATGAGTTCGACTTATGTTTCGCATGTTTATCTTTTATTGGTCATGTCCCACTAGCTCTTTCTAAAATTTGGTTCTAAGTCCGCCACTGCCAGAAGCCATTGTTGCTTGTAAAAGGGCCTACGCACCAATGATGGACGATGATAAAGCAGAGAGCAGAAAGCAATCTGCATTTGTTCCAGCCATCAATCTTTGCAGAGCATACATGCCGGAATCACTTCCATTTCCATCCTGCCTTCGCTACTGCAAACCAGAAACCTTTTTTTAGCTGTGCAGCTGGAGCAAGCGATGGTCCTCAAAATTGCCCATCCCAAAATGATCTACCACAGCAAAGGCATTTTATGTGTCCCCAGAAAATCATTCCAGGGGCGGGTTGGTACTTGATCAGCAACCCCACGTTCGGCTTCAAGTTGACGTCGTGGGGGCAATCAGGGATGGGCCTGCCTGGGCAAAGGCTAGAGCATGTGTAAAAGCAAGGGTGGTACTGGTCCACCCTGACACTGGAGGTGGTCCCTCGAGCTGAAACCAAATGTCGAAGCCATTCGGTGATGTTGAAGCCCCAACAGCAGCATGCTCGGTGAGATATCTTTGGTATTTGTGGAACTACTAGACAATGGGGGTTTGTTGATACTAAAAAATGGGGGTTTGTTGATACTTAAGCTAGATCAGCCACCCTTATGGTTTTCTGTTGTGTTTAGGTTGACAACATGAAGTTGGGTGCTTGCGAACATCACTGAAAAAGGATGGCAGTACATGAAATTGCTCCCAACAGTAACCGATAAGGCAATAACAAAAGCCATGCTGAACAACGAAGGCAACAAAGAAGCACAAACATTAATTTATAACCAATATAGGATATGAGACAACGAGTGCCTTCCTAACAGCACTTTCTGAGTACTTACACTACCAACCAAGGCCGGCCCTGGGCCTGGGCAGCAGGGGCACCCGCCTAGGGCCCATGAAAACTAGGGGCCCCTAGTTCAAACCCATGTATATATATCATATATGGTATTCTGGTCCTGCCGTTCAGCTTCATCTTTGACTGGAATTTGTGATTGGGCCAACCGCCAACCGGCCAGCTGAAAGACAACGGCCCAATGCGGCAATGCCAAGAGATCGCTTCCATCCGGGCCTCAGACGCATCGCCGCTGAGTCGCTGACTCGCTGAGCCTCAGACGCATCGCTCGGTTGGCGTCGGTCCATCTCAGGCTCTCGGCGCTGAGAGGAGAAACCAGAGCCGAGACGCATTCCCCAATCTCAGCGATTCCATTCCCCAATCCACTCGTCGCCTCCGATACGAGCAGATCCCCAGCCCCCAATCCTATTCCTCTCCGCCTGCTGCCCTGCTCGTGACCCAGATCCGCCAAGGCGCCAAATCCCCATTCCCCAATCCGATCTCGCCGTTAATGGAGGAGAAGAGGAAGAGCCCGATTTCTTCGATTCCCAACCAAATCGTCGTTGATTTCTTTGCAACGGCTCTACTCGAAATCCAGGCATATAGCCATACCCATAAGCCATTGCATCAGCGAACAGCGATCCCCTATCGGCATGCTAATTGCTATTCCCCTATTCTATTCGGCTGCAATCTGCATTCTGCAATCTGCTTATCTGCATTCAACTGGACGCCATCATTCCATCAAGGCCAAGTTCAGGTAGGACGCCTCCAGGCTCCAGCTCCGTCCGTCTGCAACGCTGCGTTCATTTCTTGAATAGTTGAACAAATCATCTGTTGACTGTTGATTACTGAATAATGTGCCCCAAGTGATCTACTGATCTGTATTGTGCAGTGCCAGTGCATTTCATTTCTTCTGCAATCTGCATTCAACGAGCTCAAGGTGATTAGGTGAGTACTGAGTAGTGACACACTTTCGATTCAGTCATTCTGCAAGACTGCAATCTGCATTCTAAATTTCTAATGTTTTGCTGGAATATGCATTCTCATGGTAGAAATCAGACTTGGAGACTTGGATAAGCTGAGAAGGGCACTAGGGCAGAACTGAGAATTACCAGGGCCGGCCCTGGCCGAAGGTCAAAGGGCAATTGGCAAACTGGCAAGTCGGCAACGCAGTCATCTACAGGCCTGGTGTGGTAAGATACTAAGATGTCATCTAGAAAATATTTGTCTGGGAGTGAAAAAAAGGAAAAAAAGAAAACAGGTAGATGAGTTGATAGAATCCCAAAAAGGATCCATTGACAAATTCTTTAGGATTAATACTGGTTCTTCTAGGAATGATGAGGAATTGGCCTTAGTTACTGTTGAAGAACAAGCTAATGAAAATTTAGGTCAGAGTGGCGATATCGAAGAGGATGATAATAATTTGAATGGACATGAAAACTTAGCTGATTCCACTAATGTAGAAATTGCATGTGATGATGAAGAACCAAATTGCTTTATATGACTTTGTATTTTGTTATGTACTAAGCAATTGAACCAAACACTTGCATTCTTGTTTGTTCTGCGAATAATAGATGATGGCTCATTGGCTCTCCTTATTGTACTTACTATGTAGTATTGAACATTAGCTTAATAGTTGATATAAAAACATGTTTGTATTTGAGTAAAGGGCCTCGACTTCTATCTCGCCCCAGGGCCCCCTAAATGTCAGGACCGGCCCTGCTACCAACCACACGCACGCGCACACACAAAAGAACATAAGTCTGTCTTACAAGTGCCCTGAGGCCTGAAGGGTAAAAGCTAGGGGCAATACATGGTTTCCTGAAGTCAGACAAACTGAGTTTTATGTCATTGATCGTAATAATAGCAGAAGAAGTAACTGTGACAAAAAGTATTATAAGCTATGTACCGAATAGACTACACTATGAACCATAATCAACTGTTAGATTAACCATAAATGGTGCTCTGTCGATCATTAACCCGTAGCATTTTATATGTAATTCTTGGAGATGGGCAACACTTTTTTTAGTCATACATGCTAGAAATTAAGAAGCTTCTGAGAGCTTTCATTTCCTACATCTGAACCATCTGAAAGAATTTAAAGTCTAACTTGCCAGGGTTGAATGCTTGACATTTCTCAGCAGGAAGCAGCCAGAGGTAGATGTATCTTCTTCAGATCATACTCAGTCTTGTCTTCTTCAGATCATATTCCGTCTTGTCGAATAAACTGAATATGGGACACAACAAAACAAATTAGGCTACAGACATCAGCAAGAGAAAGCATGGTGTAACTCCATGCGCTGTTACCACATCACCATGCACTTGGCAGTTGCCACAGATATTGTATATTTTGCATAAAGCTGAGACTGAAACATCAGGTATCAAAATCAGCATGATATCATCACTGATGTCACAGAGAGATCCGTAGGGTAAATTCAGAGACATGAGCAGAAGAGGTTCCCTGACTTCCTGGGAGCTGAATACATGAGCATTGGAAATGTTTCTACAAGGTTTACCAGCCAAATTCCATGAGATGTTTTGAGTGCTGGATACATTTGGTCAAGCTTATATATTGATTCACCAATTCCTGTTTAGTCGAGAGTACGTACTTGCCCAAAAGAATAATGCCTGAAATGCCTCTAAGATGGAAGATGTCATGGCTATCATGGCACAAGCATACAGCAATACGGACTCACAACTTCTAAGACAACAACCACTATAATCCTCAAGGATCATTACTAAGGCTCCGTTTGGTATAGCTCAGCTTCACTAGTGAAGTTGTTTTTTTTGTTTCAGCTTCACGAGCTGCTTCACCGATGAAGCTAAATCTGTTTTGGAAAACTGTTTGACAAAACAACTTCCAAATGATTTCATGCATGGCTGAGAGAGGGCAATTGTCCAAGATGCCCTTGTCTACCTGACTTGTTCTAACATTTGGAGTTGTATGTTTGTATATGGTCATATGAATTAAAAAATAATATATTTGAATGAGTATGAATTAAAAAATTAAAATCATTAGGAAACAATATTAGTGCCTTGTTTATGTTTCGTAGTCAAATCATTAGGAGCAGTGAAATTTTGGTGAATGGGATGGACTAGTGGTAAATGCGTGTAATTTTGGTGAACCAGAGGGGCAGTGGGTTCCTAGGACTGCGGGCCTGAGGGAGAGAGCTGTGAAAAGCTACTTTTTTCAGCTTCACCTCTCCCCATTCCTTTGTGAGAGCAGAAAAAAAGGAGCTTCACCTATGAAGCTGTTTGCAAAAAGGGTGTTTGGCAAAAAAACAGCTCACAACAGCTCATGAAGCTGTTGGTGAAGCTGTGCCAAACAGGGCCTAATAGTCCAAGAAGAGAGAGAGAGAGAGAGAGAGAGAGAGAGAGAGAAGAGGGTATATATGTGGTGGATGATTGCACAAGTGATTGAACTAGTTCATCACCTCACCCTTGCCCTACTGCCTGACCCTGTCAATATGAAGAGAGAACTGTATATGTCTCTAAGATGCCCCGATACGCGATACAGGTACGATGATACCGCGATATGATATTTTTCAAAAATAAAGATACAGTGATACGACAAGTATATATGTATCTGAAAATAAAAAATTATAAATAGGCTACGAGAGAGGGAGAAAATAAAAAACTTACCAATTGATAGCATTAGAATAGAGATGCTAAACATGGCTGTATGAAATGCAAAGCATATTCTCCTTCAAAGGACTTCTCTCAAATCTTGAGTCCACACTAGCAGTATTGCGGGTCTGCAGCTACTGCTCTCTCCCCAGAGTAGAATATAACGAATGCATTTTTGGCAATCTACATTATCATATAACAAGCGGCAAATAAGTGTGTGCTTGAAGTAAATATTAAGCATAACTTCAGATCTAAATGTTGGATTTTTGATCTAGGCTAAACGATTGAAAGAGGGAGACGTGGGGTGATGCCCACGTTCACCCGTTTCTCACGCGCCCTGATCGGGGTGCCTAACCAACTTTGGTTACGGTCCTGTTGCGCAGCACAAGATAAAAGGGGGCTCCGGCCTCTCACGTTAGGGTTCGTCATTCGGTTCCCGTGAGAGTCAAAACCCCGCACAAACCCTAAGTGATCCGATCTACTGCGCGCTGCCAGCAACAGGAAGACCACCGCCACTTCAGGACATCGCCGGTGATCTTCCAAACTGCGAGGCCTCCCCGACCTTCACCGACTCGCGCCTCACGCCTACATCACGCAGGCACGTGGACTTCATCTCAATGGCCTTCATCGCCGACCGTAAGTCTCCTCGATCTAATGAAATCCTAGGTGTTCTTGTGCTAGGCTAGCAGTTTATGTGATGTGCATGATTATTAAGGTTTCACATTTGGTATCAGAGCCTCTGCTAGTTTTTCCTAGAACCCTAATTAGTCACACTGAACTCGGATCTAGAGTTTTGGTTTAAGGTTAATGATTAAGGCTCGGCTAAGAAATTAGAAGGAGGTGATTTCATTTCTTTTGCTAATCCTGTTGAAAAGTCCCAAGATCCCGAACCATAAATCCCCAAATCAAACGATCAAAGTTTTGGATCGGCGATGGGAAGAACCAAAAAAGGAAAGGGGAGGGCTTACGGGAGCACCGCCGTCGCCGGCATGCTGCTCCGCCTCGCGAGTGCTACGCCGTTGCCGCCGCATCGCCTTTCGCCGCGCCGCGCGCGCCGCCGCGCAGCGTCCGCAGTCGCCCGAGTCCGCCACCTTCCTCATGACGCGCCGCGCGCCGAAGCTGCGCTCGCCGCCGCTGTGGCAGCCGCTTGCACCCCCGCCCCGCCTCTTCTCGCGCGCCTTTTGCTCCCGCATTTTTCGGTGGAATCGGCCGAAATGGCTGTTAGGGTTAGATTTTGGGTGCCTTTGTTGCGACTGCGCGCGTGCTCGGCCGTTGATGAAGATCCGACGGTGTCGCGTGTGGGCGGGTTTTTGGGCCGCACCAGGGGAATTTTTTCCCACCGTGAAGCGCATAAAGTTTTTGGGCTGGGATATTTGGAAGCCCATGCGGGGAAGTTTTGGGCTGCGCCGTGGCTTGGGCCGCCGTGTGCCCGTGCTTGAGTTGGGCCACGTGGGGGTTTTTAGGCCACACATTTTTTGGGCTGCGTATTTTCTTAGGCCGAATTTTGGATATCTCTTGTATAATTGATGATTATTTGATGTCTCTCATAAAAAATTACTGGATAATGTCTTTAAGCTGCTGAAAATATTATGCTATCATATCCGCTGCCTGATGTTCAGTCTCTAATTGAATGAAACCAATGAGAAATTCAATTGGAGAGTTATGTTTATTTTTACATGCTATTACTTTTGGACCAACGTTAATTGTAATTGCATGCTATCAATTATGTTTATTTTTGTTGTGTTTAAATTTCCCATGCTATTACTCTTTGACCAACGTTAATTGTAATTGCATGTTATGAACTATGTTAAATTTTTCATTTCTGCCCAACGGTGATGCGAAAAATTCTTATGAGCATGTTGTTAATCATACCAACGTAAGATTAACTTTCATGCAAATTAATTATGCGTTTTTCTAATGAAAATTTTAAATTTTTCAGCTGCTATTGTTTCCGCTCAAGTTAATGCGATTGAGCCACTTAACGATAGCAACTTCCAGAAATGGAAGTTTGCACTTATGACGACCTTCCAGCTCATGGATCTGGACTACGCATTCAAGTTCGATGAGCCTGTTGCTCCTAATGAAGGGGATGACAAATTTGATGACAAAATGAAGGAGTACAAAACTAATGCTGAGAAGTGGGAGCGGTCTAACCGCATTTCACTTGTTGTAATGAAGAACTCCATCAGTGAAGCCATTAGGGGAGCAATCCCTGAAAAGGAAAAGGTGAAGGAGTACTTGTCCTCCATCGAGGATCACTTTAAGGGGTCCTCTAAGGTTTATGCTACCACACTGATGCACAGGCTCATGAACACTAAGTACAATGGTACTAGAAATGTTCGTGAGCACATTATGACCATAATTAACATTGCTGCCAGACTTAAGACAATGGACATGGAAATTTCTGATGGTTTTGTTGTTCATTACATTATGATGTCTCTTCCTAAGAAATTGGAAGCTTTTAAGGTGAACTATAACACCATTAAGGACAAGTGGACCATGAGTGAGTTGATCGCTAATGTTTCTCAGGAAGAAGAGAGGCTCAAAGCTGAGGGAGCTAATGATTTTGTAAATCAAGTCGACTCCTCAAATAAAGCTGGTCCCTCTAGAAATAGAGGTGGCTATAAAGGAAAGGGAAAGAAGGAGCAAGCCTACTCCCCTTATAAGAAGCCACAGAAGCCACAGCATCCACAGCATCCTAAGGCGCCTAAAAACGCTTTAGGTCCTGGAAGCTCAAATGGACAGAAGAAAAGTGATGAGTGCTACTTTTATCAGTCAAAGTACCACTTCCAAGATGATTGTCCTGGATGGCTAAAATGGCTTGTTGAAAAAGGTACTTATGACATTACTTTTGTTGATGAAGCATTTTATGCTGATTTTCCTATAAACTCTTGGTGGATTGATTCGGTGCCATTTGTGCACGTTTAATTCCTTACAGGGATTCCATATGTTGAGAAGTCTCAGAGGGGAAAGAAGCCTAAGAGTGGCTAATGGGATGGAAGCCAAAATATTGGATCAGTTTCTTTAGTTTTGAATAATGGTTTTGTAATGAAACTTAATGATGTTCTTTATGTTCCCTCGATGAGAAGAAACTTAATTTCTGTTTCATTATTAGATAATGATGGATATTCTTGTAATTTTGGACACGGAAAGTGTTTGGTTTATTTTAATTATGATAATGTTGGTCGTGCCATCCGACACGACAAGCTTTATATGTTATCCCTGCAAGATTCTCCTATATCCATGAATGTATGTGATGTGAATAAAAAGCGCAAGCGAATTGATGAGACTTCGTCGAAATTGTGGCACTATCATTTGGGCCACATTTCGAGGGGGAGAATTGAACGTCTCATTAAAGAAGAAATTCTCCACCCTTTAGACTTTAGTGATTCGGATGATCATTGCCTTGATTGTATCAAAGGCAAGTATGTAAAGAAAATAAAGAAAGGTGATACTCGAAGCACAGGGCTTTTAGAAATAATTCATACTGACATATGTGGTCCTTTCCCTGTGACATCAGTGGATGGTTATTATTATTTTATTACGTTCACCGATGATTACTCACGTTATGGCTATATCTATCCTATTAAAGAGAGATCGGAAGCGCTTGATAAATTTAAAATATCTAAGGCTGAAGTTGAAAATCAGCACAGTCTAAAGATTAAAGTAGTGCGCTCGGATCGTGGGGGAGAGTATTATGGGCGACACACAACTTATGGGCAGGTTCCTGAACCTTTTGCCAGGTTCCTACAAGAAAATGGTATAGTCGCCTAGTACTCAATGCCCGGTGATCCCCAGCAAAATGGAGTAGCGGAAAGAAGAAACCGCACACTTATGTACATGGTTCGAAGTATGTTGAGCTACTCCACTTTGCTTGTAAAGTTATGGATGGAAGCATTAAAGACCACTGCACACATACTCAATTGGGTTTCCAGTAAATCAGTGTCTAAAACACCTTATGAATTATGGACTGGGAGAAAACCAAGTTTGAACTACCTCCATGTGTGGGGTTGTATAGCTGAAACTAAAGTGTTTAACCCACAAATTGGGAAATTAGATCCCAAGACTGTGAGTTGCCATTTTATTGGCTACCCTGACAGGTCTAAAGGGTACCGATTTTATTGTCCAGATCGTACCACAAAATTTGTAGAAACAAGGCACGCTGTGTTCTTAGAAAATGATGGCATCAATGGCGACTTGAAGCCTAGGAAAATTGATCTTGAGGAGAAGTGGATTTATGTTGCTTCACCGTTAATCCAACAGACTGATTTTCCTATGCCCCAAGTGGTTGTGCCCACAGTTGATCCTGTAGTTGCAACTCTTGTTGCGTCTCCAGTTAATTCTGTGGCTACTCCTTCTGTTGAGTGCTCTGAAAATACAAGTGCGACACCTAATGACGAGCCTTCACAGCCCTCTGTGACAATTAATGAACAGCCTAATGAACCTGTCAGGAGATCAGAACGAGTGAGGAGATCTGCTATCCCAAGTGATTATGATGTTTACTTGAATGAAGATGATCTTGGGAAGGTGGATGATCCTAGCTCTTATAAGGAAGCTATGAAGAGTAAGGATTTATCTAAGTGGCTAGATGCTATGAAAGATGAAATTAAGTCTATGGGCGATAATGGTGTATGGGACTTAGTAGAAATTCCTAATGGAGCCAAAACAGTAGGCTGCAAATGGGTCTACAAAACCAAACGTGACTCCAAAGGGAATATCGAAAGGTTTAAGGCGAGACTTGTAGCGAAAGGGTTTACACAAAGAGAAGGCATTGACTATAATGAAACATTTTCTCCTGTCTCATCTAAAAATTCATTTAGAATCATAATGGCGCTCAGAGCACATTTTGATTTAGAGTTGCACCAAATGAATGTTAAGACTGCATTCCTAAATAGAGACTTGTATGAGGACGTTTACATGACACAACCGGAAGGTTTTGTTGTGGAAGACGAGAAACATTTGGGATGCAAGCTAAAGAAATCCATATATGGCCTGAAGCAAGCTTCTAGGCAATGGTATCCAAGCTTCTAGGCAATGGTATCTTAAGTTCGATGAAGTCATAAGGAATTTTGGATTTAAGGAGAATGATGTTGATAATTGTACATATGTTAAGTTCAGGGGGAGTAATTACACATTTTTAATCCTTTATGTGGACGATATATTATTGGCCAGCAGCAGTGTGGATATGCTGTGGGAAACTAAAAGATTTCTCTCGTCCAACTTTGACATGAAGGATCTCGGTGAAGCATCTTATGTTCTTGGTATTGAAATTCACTGAGATAGGTCCAAAGGATCATTGGGTTTATCACAAAAGGCATACATTGACAAAGTACTAAAGAGATACAATATGCATAAATGCTCGCCTCGCTTTGCTCCTATTGTTAAGGGCGATAAGTTTGGGAAATTTCAATGCCCAAAGAATGACTATGAATCGATCGATGAAGGTGTACTTTACGCTTCTTGCCGGAAGTATTATGTATGCTCAAGTATGTACACGCCCGATTTAGCTTTTGTTACCGGATGCTTGGCGGATATCAGTCAAATCCAGACCGACCACCGAAAGCCGTTAAGAAAGTCCTACGCTATATTCAAGGCACTAAAGGTCACATGCTCACATATAGAAAAAGCGATAACCTTGATGTTGTCGGTTATTCGATGCTGATTTTGCGGGTGTAAAGACACTAAGAAGTCCACATCAAGTTATATTTTCACCCTCGTAGGAGCAGCAATTTCATGGAAAAGTGTAAAGTAAACACTTATCGCATCGTCGACAATGCAGCTGAATTTGTGGCATGTTATGAGGCTACCGGCAGGTCAGTATGGGTTAAGAACTTTATCCGGGATTGAGAGTGGTAGACAGCATTTCTAGACCACTCATTCTGTATTGCGATAATCAACCCGCAGTTTTCTATTTGAGTAACAACAAGTCGAGTGCGGCTGCCAAGCACATTGACATAAAGTATCATGTTGTGAAAGATAGAGTCCAGGATCAAACAATTAAGGTTGAGCATATTGGAACTAAATTAATGCTTGCGGATCCGCTCACAAAAGGCTTACCACCCAATATTTTTCGTGATCATGTTGCCGGCATGGGTTTATTGGAGAGCCTGTGATCCTGGAATAAGAGGACCATATAAAGTAACCAACTCCCATGAAGTATTGTGTTATCCGATCGATATAGAATGGAGCACTATAAGTATTGATGTCCAGCGGTACTTAATTGACTGTTGTGACGCATTACTTTGGTGTGAACTTTTATTGAGAGAGGGCTTATGATGTTTAGCCTTACGATCAAGGGGAGAATGTTGGATTTTTGATCAAGGCTAAACGGTTGAAAGAGGGAGACGTGGGGTGATGCCCACGTTCACCCGTTTCTCATGCACCCTGATCGGGGGTGCCTAACCAACTTTGGTTACGGTCCCCCGTTGCGCAGCGCAAGATAAAAGGAGGCTCCGGCCTCTCACGTTAGGGTTCATCGTTCGGTTCCCGTAAGAGTCAAAACCCCGCACAAACCCTAAGTGATCCGATCTACTGCGCGCTACCAGCAACGGGAAGACCGCCGCCACTATAGGACATCGCCGGCGATCCTCCAAACTGCGAGGCCTCCCCGACCTTCACCGACTCGCGCCTCACGCTTGCATCACGCAGGCATGTGGACTTCAGCTCAATGGCCTTCATCGCCGACCGTAAGTCTCCCCGATCTAATGAAATCCTAGGTGTTCTAGTGCTAGGCTAGCAGTTTATGTGATGTGCATGATTATTAAGGTTTCACACTAAATAGCCATTGAAAAGAAATCAAAGAATCTAGAAATTTTCTCAAGAATATATAAACAGCTATAGTCTAAGACTTTAAGTAAGTAAGTAACAACCATCAGTCCATCAAGGCAGTAGGCACTAAATCAATAGTATGCTGAAAAGTGAAACTGAAAAATATAATGGAGCATTTGGTTGTGTAGATCTAGATTATAAATTGAAAAGATTGATTTGGAGCAAACATCGTACAGTGCATAAACTTTTCAATTCCAAAGGCTAATTCCTTCATATACATAGTCATCAATCATCATTTCCAGTATATGTTCAGCAAAGGCATGGAGAAAATATTGCATTATCATGTCATTGACATAACAGGCTGATTCTTGTATGCAAAGAAAATCATGAATCTAAATATGTACATAGGAAAATTTGTACAGAGGCAAATTTGTCAGCAATTAATTGATTTGAGCTAGAAATATAGTTGATAAGTTCACAAGACAAACATTAAATATTAGTACGTAAGGTAAACATTAACAATAGTACAACATAATTAGCAACCATCAAAACTAAATGAAGAGCATGATAGACTATGTTGCACAAATACGACATGAAAACAGCAAGAGACTCCTAGTTTTCTTCTTCAGCCTCATCAACTTCACTCTGAAGCTGCTGAAGGATAGCCATTGTCATTTTTGGACACATTCTGATCTTGACATTCGATATTTTAAGCAAGTGTGCTTTAACTCTATAGTAGTTTTTACAGTATTCCCATGCACAATACTTGCATCTGAAGCGCACATTTCCTCCATCACCTGTAAATCTCTCCAGAATATCAACATGCTTCCACAATGGCTTGGTGTTTAGATCAATTGGATCAATCTCCTAAAATCAACTACAACTCTGTAAGTCTGTAATCTTCAACAATCAACATTATACACAAGCCATATCTATTTATGAAGTAACATCATACACAATCAACACGACGGGAGTAGGGAGAGCGGCGGGGAAGCGGGGGGAGCAGGGGAGCGGATGGAGCCAGGGAGTAAGGAGAGCTATAGGGGAGCAGTGGGAGCAGGGAGCAGGGGGAGAGGTGGCGGGAGTAGCGGGGGAGCGGCGGGAGTAGCGGCGGAGCGGTGGGAGCAACAGCGAGAATGGTGGATCTCAAGGCGGCGAGAGTGGCGGACCTCCGGGCGGTGGGAGCGGTGGTTGGCCAGTCACCTCTAGGCAGCGGCGATGGCGAGCTGGGAGCAGCTTTGGTGCGATGCGAATGAGTTCGGCGGTGACGGCGAGCTCGTTCCGCTGGTGGGGGAGGGGTGATGCAAACGAGTGGGGTGTGACTGCATCAGTGTTAGGGTTAGGGATCGATTAGTAGCGGGGCATGACAAGTGGGCTGAGGAGTGGCCGCCAGCTTGGATCTGTTGGACCGTAATAGGCCGAAACATATCCATCAAGTACCACTATATATCGGAGATGTATTGGGATATTGACTATTTATTTTTAACTGAAATTCACTGATACTTCGTTAATACCGTATCACCACATATGGATACGTATCGCCATATCGAGCATTGGTACGGCGGTGATGTATCGGTGCTTCGATTGATAGCTGAGAACAGAGCAAAAACATTTGTTGCAACTAAAAGTAGATGCTAAGCTCCCAATAATATAAATTAATTATCCAAGCACAACTCTTAAAAAAACTTAGCACAATACGTATCGCCATATCGAGCATTGGTACAACGGTGACGTATCGGTGCTTTGATTCATAGCTGAGAATAGAATAAAAATGTCTGTGTAATACCACCAAAATGTAAAGGATAAGAAAAGCGAGGAATGAATCAATCCAAAGGAGAATAAAGGAAAGAAAGTAGAGTTTTGCCGTCAGACCCATCGGCTTTTGGAAAGCTGAATAAAAGTAGCACTCTCAGAGGTTCCCAAACCGTCCAAGGACGGTCGGCACCATCTCGCGTTTGGGTTCTCATCATCCTACAGAAATTCTAATCTTACCTTTTTATCGACTTACCTTCCACAGTAGAAAAGCCAACCGTACAAAGCCCACTTGGGGACCAAAAGACCCTTAAAGCCCTCAGACTTAAGAGGGAGTGAGATGATGAGAGAGGGGCAACCTGATCATTGCATAAAGGCAAGAGAGTCTCATGACCATGCCCCATAAGCAATGCCAGCAAGCCCACATGCTCTCATCTGTTTCTGCATTTCCCTCTCCTCTCACAGCCAAGACAAAAGCCGAGCAAAGCACCATTTCATTTCCTCAGTCGAGAGCAGCTAGAGTACAAGCCAGTAAGAGGGCTCTATCTATTTATTGCTTGGCCAAACCAAGCCTCAACTTGCTTCTCCTAGTTCAACATTTCCCACTGAGAGTCAATCCAATCGAAGCAACATAGAGAGAAGCAGTCAGGAAGATGAAGCTAGACAAGAGCTAGGGAAGGAGGAGAAGACGAAGAAGAGGAGCCAGAACTGCAACAACAAGCCAACATTATCGGCAATGACAAGGGGAGGCTGTTGCACATGCCATCCACACCCCCACAACCTTCGTCAACGACTGCCTTCACTTCTAGCCATCATCAAGTAGGCCCCCAACTCTTACCCTTCCTACTCATGGCACGAGACAAGCGGCGAGCCCAAAGGGGGCGCCGTGAGCCCTGGTTGGGGTGCATGCTCCCGGCACATGTCCCCGACAAGTCTCGTCGCGATGGCCACTCATAGGTTTCCCCAAACCATGTGTGTGTGTGTGCCTAAGTATAGAGGCAAGCAAAATGAAGAAGCTAAAACAAAATGAGAGTAGAAAGAGGGAAGAGGACTATCCTGGTAGTAGGGGGTGGCCAGTCAGCTGCAAGCCATGGCCGGTGATATCAAACCCGCAGGGAGCGGCCGAAGCTTGGGGCGACGGCTGACGGTGACAGGCGGTGGCGCAGGCGACCAAGCCTTAAGGGTGGTAGCGGTGCCTAGCGCCCCACCACCGTGCGCGCACAGGGGAGGTGGCGAATATGATCCTGGTTGGCCGGATCCGAGGCGAAGAGTGAGGGGGGAGGTGGAGTGGCCAGAGGGAAGGCAACCGTTGGTAGGGTGTCGACCGGATCTGGCCCTGGCCGATCGGACTGGGAGGAGTCGCCGGCGGTGCACTTCAGGTCGATGAGTCGAGATCCCCTCGCGCCGTGAAATGCTAGGAGAGAGAGAGGGAAGGCAGGGGCAGAGGAGAAGCCATCGGCGGCGAGCTCCGGGCCAGCGACGCCTGAGTCCGGTCGCGCACCGCCACATCGCCTGGGATTCGCCCGGGCTATTCGGCCGAGGAAAAATGAGGAGAAATGAGGGCTCGGGTGAAAGAAGGAAAAAAGAAAAGAAAGGAAGAAAAAAAAAGAGAAGAAAAGGAAGGAAAAAGGGAAAAAAGAGAGCAAGAAAAGAAAAGAGGGGAAAAAGAAAAAAAAAAGGAGATTTGGTACCTGCGCGTTGGGTCCTTAACCTAAGGCATTTTATATTAGAATCGGGATATGCACGTAGAGTTATCGTTGCTTGCTTAAGCTCTGGTTTCGATATGATGTGTTGAGTCGGATTAACTGCTTGTTCACGTGGAGGTCCTGAGTTGACGCCGTCCGCACACCACTTCGCTCCGCTTGGTTAATAGGCAAGTGCATAGTAGAGTGGTAGACCGTAAAGTTTATGAAATATGCGATGTTTACATGATATGATGATGCTTATATAGAATTGCAATGTTTACATGACATGATGATGTTTATCTAATGATGACAATGGTAATAGAACGGGATGAGCAGCGATGCCACCCTCCCAATGATAATACTGATGAGAATGACAATAACAATGGGTATATGCATTCACATCATGTGCATTCATGAAATGAGAACTTGGATCTGCCTGGGTGGATCCCGCAAGACCTACTTCATTAGGCCTCCACGGGAGTGGAGAGACTCGTGTCGATTTGGGCGGGCCTAAGATTTTGGGTGAACATCGACAGGTGTTCACTCGGCAATCCCGGTATATGCAATGAGATGAGCAAATTAGCATATAGAGTAGTGTTGCATCGCACTACGGGCAAAACAATGTTGGAATATGTCAATGGAAGTATGAACTTGATAATGCATGCGGAATATGTTATGGCTGGTAAAATTGTTTATATGATTGGGCAGTGTTTATCTTTCTATTGTGTACTTGCTAAATTTTTGGACTCATCCTTGATTTGTTGTTGTTTTTTAGGTGACCGTTGAGAACGTCATGCACGGGCGGGAGTAGCGCATGAATAACTTCACGTATTTGCAGCACTTCACATATCAGCTTTTGTTAGTATATTTAATTCCACTAGTAAGTTAGAATAGTTGCTTAAAAATGGTATGGTGTAAGTGGTCGTTGCTTTATGAATAAAGTAGAGTTTGCTTAAAAAGACTAGCAGTTGTTCAAAAATGTTATTATTATGCAATGATGATAGCACTCTAGGCTCAGAGGATAGGCGGGGTGTTACAGTTGGTATCAGAGCGGACATTTGGTCCGTGGTAAAGAAATTTGACAACTTAGCTTAATTATTCAATTAAAATTTGACTTAGGCCTAATAATAAAATTTGACACACTTTGGTGCACAATAGGATGGGGTTTGGGTCCTGCATTGCATTTACGCTTTCGTTAGCTTTGTTGCTGATTTGTACTGTTGAGATGGATATTTTTGGGCTAGTTGAGTGATTGGCTATCTATCATGAACAGAGATGCCGAGAGCTAGAGGACGTGGATGTGGCCATGGAGGTCGCGGCCGGGGCGTGGCCGTGGCCATGCCCAAGTGGAGCCACCGCTTGAGGTTTAGTAGGAGGCACTTGGCGTAGAGGTTGCTTTTGCTGAACAGTCCATAGCTAGAGATCTGGCAAGCTCTTCAACCTTACTGCAGGAGTTCATAGAGGAGGTCTGTGCGCTTCGCTGTCAAGCGTCAACAGCCATTGCTGCGGCCATGCCTGTTGCTGCCCCTACTACCGTTGCTTAAAAATGGTATAGTGTAAGTGGTCATTGCTTTATGAATAAAGTAGAGTTTGCTTAAAAAGACTAGCAGTTGTTCAAAAATGTTATTATTATGCAATGATGGTAGCACTCTAGGCCCAGAGGATGATCAGGGTGTTACAGCCTGTTGCAACTAAAAGCAGATGCTAAGCCCCCAATAACTTCAATTAATTATCCAAGCACAACTCCTCTTAAAAAACTTAGTACAATCACATGTTCTTGTTGTCATTTTCCCATTACAGAAACTATAAAGAGCCGCAGAACGACAGAGCTTTAATTTTTTTTCCCCACAGAGACAGTGTTTGCTGCACTTAATTTATCAGTGGGCAATAACAAATTAAAGACTCAAGTAGCTAGCATTGCTGAGTAAAACAACAATTGGTACGAGTAGTTTAGGCAGGTGACGACATGGAGATGGAGTGCTGCATGCATGCACAAAAAGAAATGCACATGCACTGTGTAATTGGTACGTCTCGTTCATGTGCAGTTCTTGTCATTCGCTGTGCCGTGCAGCTGTGCTGCAGATGCAGACGCTACCTCAGGCCCATCCATCCCGTCATGCCTCCCATGCCGGATAACTCAAGTTGCAGAGAGAGGCTAAGTACCTCGTAGATGAAGCTAGATAAGCCAGTTTAAACTGTATGAGCACGAGCTGTTACAGGTGCGGCGAAATCTCAGGCCCACACAAAAAATTTTAGTGTTGCTTCGCGTAAAAGAGTTAAGCCAGTTTTGTACGTAGATCTGGCGCTACTGCCAGCGTGAACTAGTTAGGTGGACTAATCCCACCACTGCAGGCCTATGGGCCAATTTGAGACTACTAAGTACTGGCGTGGACTTTCGGCCCACGTTTTGCTCCCCCGGCGCGCTTCGCCCATCCTAGTATAGCCGATTGGCCTTGCAATTCATTCAAAATAATATCAAAGTTTGAAAAAAAAATGTGCCACTATAGCCATCTAACCATGTATAATTCCCTGATGAACTAGAACAAAAACACATGATTTATGAGGAAAGATAAAAAATCTATTACAATAATATTGCAAGATAACTCTCAACAGAAACTCTTTTTACTACCTTGCAAGTTCTTACTTATGACTTCCCTTGAACAAATAAATTGGACGGTTTTTTCATCGTCGTTTCGAAGCATCTTATTGAGATAACCTTTTAGAAGTGGCCTATCAACTTTTGGTTCATTCACACAAGTTTTCGCATTAGAACTATAAGCTATAATTCATAACCTAAAAGTATAGGCCAAAATGGCTTCACTGCCTCAGCACAACATATTTTGCACAGCAAGAAATGATATAAAGCAGTAGGACATGCAGCTTTACGCAGCCCCACTTGTCATCCTCACGCTGGATGGTATTTACCAATTTATACATCTTTTACGATGGTAATGAGCTAGTTTTCTATTAATTGAAATATTCAATCATGAACAAAATTAATGGCTTTACTGAATAGCAAATAGTGGCTATCTTTGGACTAGTGTACATGCATGCATGTCTACTGAACAATTATGAGTACAGACAACAAACTCAACCATGTAATAAAGTTTCAAACTTGCAAGATATATCACTAGCCAGCTAGTATAGCTACAGAATCATATCAATCAGAGCATAGCATGAGAATTCGATTACATCGATTTTTGCCTCAGTTTTGAGGTACTAGCTTGATCCTGTTTGCACATGAACAAATTATATTTGCACTTGAGAGAGCAAGATCGAGCAGGTTAATAATAGGAGCAATAGATGGCAGGCACGCATGAACTCACGCATTAATTACGATCAACAGCAATGCAACCGCCAGAATATTTTGGTACTGAACTCCCAACAAATAATCATATGCATGCGAGATCAAGAACAAGTTTCAGAACCCGTTAGATCCTTCGTGTTTGCTCCGTGTGCATTACAAGCCACGCGCGCACGTCAAGGCACCGCGCCGCCGCCGCAGGCGAAGAACCGGACGTCGTCGCCGACGAGGCAGACGGCGGCACGAACCCCCTCGGCAGCATCGCCGAGGACTCCCGCTCGCCGAAGCCGCGCGCCACCGCCCTTCTTCTCTCTGCCTGTCCTACTCCACGCTGCCGTTGGCCGCTTGCTACCGCCGTTGTTGGCCGTTGGACCACCGGAGTCGGGCGTTCTTGGCAACGCTGCGACATGGAAGCCTCATAGGCGAGCGGCAACGGCCGGCGAGTGGATGGCTTGTGACCGGCGGCTGGTTGCCGGGTGGGACCGTGGGAGCGAGAGGAGGCGAGGAGAGCGAAGGAAATGAGGAGGAGGAGAGAGAGTCGCACACGGGTGAAAGAAGCCATGAGAGAGATGTTGGAAATCAAGCCAAGGATTCGCTCACACCTCACTCGGGTTTTGGTTCTCAGACGAGCTACAGTGTTTTCAGAGAAAACTGAAGAACTGAACACAGTGGGATTTTTGGGGCAATTTTTCTTCTATCTTGCGAATGCAAATCGATCGCTGATTACGACGCATTCCATCTACTCTCTCCCGTTCGCAGGCAGCTCTGCCCGCCGTTCCGTCCTTCCCATGCATGCTCGTGCGCGCGTCACCCTGAGCATGCCTTTGCCCAATTCGTCTCGCGTCGTTTTGTTTTGCGGACGGGCTAGGGGGGCCAGCCCATGTGAGGGCCGTTGTCCATGCGCTTGGAGCCCTTCGTAATGGGTTCCAATCGGCGCCAGTCTTATGTGAGGCTTTCAGCAGCTGCAACCAGGGGTGTGTTTGGTCCATCCTTGTCCAACCTTTGCTTTTGAGCAACCGTAAGGATGAGCAAATGAACCAAACAAGCCGATTGCCGAGGCTTCCTTCAAGAAGCGCCTTTTATCAAGATCGTGGCTCGAAATAGTGTGCTACGATGCAGTCGATGAGAGAGATCTCCTGGACGAGATAAGCACACTATTGACCTTTGCGCCACAGCAAAAAGGTCTAATTTTATAGTATTGCTGATAATTTTTAACTTCGGTTTATGAATAGTAAATTTATAAAGAGATATTTACGTGTAATTTTAGACAATATAAATAAAATTACTATAGTATATTATAATCGACTAATAAATCTCATCTTAAAAACATTCTATTTAAAAGTTGTATACTGTAAAAAAATTATTTACTATATAAAACGGTTTATAGGAACAAAAGCGAATCCATCGTGGGCCGGCGCCGTACTGCCGTCAGGGGATCAGCCACGTCGTTTCGGTTCGTTTGCCTTCTCCGCAGCTTTTGTGTCGCGGCGTTTGTTGAGTCGTCTCGCTCCCCGCTGTTCTTTCCTCCTATGTCCTCCGCTGCTGCTCGTCTCTACTTTCTTCTTCCCAATGCCCAGTCGAGATGAATAGACAGCTCTCCCCCCTACATGTTTCTCAGGACACCAGCACAAGACTACAAGAGTAGTGTTCCTATTTTAATCACTACAGGACTGGGTTACTTCGGTAGCTACTAGAAACAATCGATCTTTGGCAAGTTCTGTTGTGACTGACTGGTATTGTTTCCTATCTTTCAGGGGAAAATTTTTCAAAAATAAAACAGTAGTGAAAATATCGAAAGATCAGGTATAAATCGAAATAACTCTGGAAAGAAGCCTAATCTGCAGTGCATAAATGAAGTCAGAAACACGAGATTTCTCCATCGGCTGCTGCATCCAACTTCCACAAGAATGACGACCCAAAAACGTGTCATCAGGCACATCACCTCCCTCGGCTGTGCGTGGCCTACATGAATATTTTATATGCTCTCTCAATGCGAAAACACACCGCATCCCACTAGCAAAAGAACTGTGACCCATTTTCTTTCCTATTTCCTCATATTCCATTTTACATACATATAAGCAATAACAATGGAGAGCTATAGCAGGAACTATATCAAACCATACATGCGAAAAGAGAAACAAAAAGGCCAAAAGCGGGTGGCAAAAAGAAGCAGAAGCTGGGGAGAACTACAGCAGCGCAAGGGAAAGGGCAGCAAGGTGTCAAAATCACTGTTACAACCATGTCAACCCTTGCGCGTGCGTTCTACCATGAGCTTCTGCTAAGGAAACAGCCATGGTAAACATCATCTGTTCTTCAATGCTCGCCGGACGAAAGTGGCTTGGAGCCATGGTGAAATTTTCAGCAAAAGGCAACTGTGGTATGGTCCCCGCATCCGCCACGATATCTGAGCCAGCATAGCTTGTTCCGGCCTCTGCACCCTCCGACCAGTGGTCGGTTGAGCACTCTCCTTCCTCTCTTACCACTTCCCTGCTGCAACTTGGTGCTATCCCGCTCCAGCTATCCGGTGAACTCTCCACAGCACACATGCTTCCACCAGTAATGCTGCATGGCCGGCGGAGCATGTCGAAGACTGGGAACGCACTACCGCCAGCCATGTAAGAGAAATCCATGATTGGTGGCTGGTGCTCAGCCAAAGCGGCAACGGCACAAGAAAATCCACCAGGATGAGGTATTTCTAAAGGAGCAGCTGGAACAAACACCTGTCGTTCACGCGAGGGTGGCTCAATTACAGGCATAAAGCTGCCACAAACAGGATTTCCTATACTTCCCTGCTCCTGCTCAAAGAGAAACGTGAACACATTAGAAGCAGATATGCATGCAAACTTTCCTGGGCTATAAGATAAGCCATGAATTTTCCCAATCCAGCCTATTGTTTATAATGTAGAGTATAAAATTCAAGGTAGAAGCAGTACTTAAAAGAATTTGACACGACTTTTAGTTGTGCATTTGGGCTACACCCAGTTTAAAGAATAACTTCCATCTCAAAAGGAGTTCTAGAAGAAACTAAGCATGCGTGTCATTCTTTCCTGCAACAAAAACTTAGTTTCTTTATCAATTCAAAGAAATTTAAAACAAAATTATCATGTTGACCCAACTACTTACGAAACATATGTTTAATTGAAAACAATCAAAAGCAATGCAATGTGAAGTCTAAGATCGCATGAAAATTTAGATAAAATAGATGTTTCTCGTTGATTCTAGATCTAAACCCTGCTAAGATCAGCTTGTTCCTCAGCTGAGCTCAGTCTCAATTATACTTGTAGTGCTTATGCATTGGTCGTTGCTTAAGTAGCTCAGTCTCAATAATATTTGTAGTGCTCATGCATTGGTCGTTGCTTAAGTACCATCAATGTTACTTATTCTTGACCTAGGGTGTTCTATGTAATCATATTAATGGTTGGTTGAAACTTGCAACCATTGACAAATAACAGGCACACGGTTGGGAACTATGCAAGTTTCAGCGGGAACTATCAGCTTTATACAACGGAATAATTATACATCATATTCATTAAATTTTGTTTAGTTACTCTTAACTTTAAATATACTGTACGACTGCAACAAGCTATTCAGGTTGAAAAAAATCGACCTTATTAATCCTATAATGTACATTAGTAACATGACTACGCTTTCTGCAAATTAATTGCCTATTTATCATAATAAGTAATGCAAATTTTGCAGACTAAGTCATGCATTTATCAAAGCATGTAAAATGAATATATTCTATTTTTTTTAAAAAAAGGCATTTTCAACATGCTTTTTTAGATACAAATGCTGTGAATTCAGCAAAGTTTCGTATTCTTGCAAATGACAGTCTATTTCTGTGCAGCTCATTAGAAAACCATTGCCTGCATAACAATTCATCATTCATAATGACAATGTTATTCACATCACACACTGTACATATTCTTATTAATGTTCATTTAAGGAACATGTGAAAAAGTTTCCACTTCACCTGAATGGAACGCCAAATCGCTTCCATAACCATCATGTCCTCTATATTCTTGTCAATGTTATCATCACTGTAAGCAAAAAACAATTTCCATAATTGTTAAGCCTGGTTGATCTCAACAGCATGAATGATCACCTTGACCGCCATGCAATAGATGTTTTGTACAAGAAAATCTTTACATGGTAACCTATAAAACTGAACAGAGATTAGGGCCTATTTTGTGTTAGGTTTTTAATACAAGAGGGGTTTAATTTTATTCGAGAAATCTCTCCAGTTGTACCCGTACCCTGTTTGGTAGAGTTTTAGCTTCTGCAGCTTTAAGCTGAATTTGAAACCCTCCCAAACAGGGTCTGACTAGAAGGATAAATTAACTAGCAGTACAGCATACCAATCTTCTGAACAAGGACTACAAGAGGCACCATGATAACATTAACCAGCTTCTCTAGAAATAATATGAAAACCAAGATTCTCAGACTGACTGAGATATTTTATTTAGGTAGATACTCTTTTGGAACCTCAACTTCATTCTGGATCGCGCATCCCTGTACCATATAGTTTTTGCACTAGCACTACATTGTACCATCATCGAAAAGCCTCCTCAGTTAGCAAAGGTGTGTTATGTGTGAACTGAAGAGATGTTGTTTACTATTGTGTAACATCAAGAAAAACTTCCCCTATGTACCTTTTAAAAAAATTCACCGGATGAAGTACACAGGCTACTATTACACTATATGTCACAATCAAGCACACCAGGAGGTAATCTCAAGATAGGCTTGACTCATTGGCCAAGTAGTTTAATATTTTTATATTTTGGACCGAGGAGACATATCCACTACAAACCACCAGGTGACTGTCAGTTTGGACGATCACTATAAAAATTTCCCCCAAAAATACTAGTCAGCCTATGTAACGACCTGTCAATATTTAAAAGTTAAGTCCAAACTCTGTCAGTGTTGTAAGTTGTAAGAAGCGTAAAAAAAGGAGATTTTTTTGTCACAGAGCCAACTACAGGACATTCAATTTCAACAACAAATGACTGTATAAAAATCTAATCCCTTCTCAAGATTTTTACTTAGTGTTTCCCTCAAACCAAATTTTATCTATTTGTTTAGGTGCCTTTCTGCAGTTCCTCTAGACAAACAAAACTTACTAATGTAATTATCACACCATAAAGCACAGATCGGATAACATGCTCTCTCAATAGACATTTATATCAAATTAAACATTAAATATGTGTCATTTGGAACAGGTCATGGTATCTGGTAGGAACCAACCTTAAAAATAGAAGAATGATAACTACAATCACGGCTGTTGTATCAACTTGAGTGGTGCAGATTAGGGTGGATTGCCCATATCACTAGAATACAGAAGGGCAAATGTAAAGTGGAATAATTCAGGATCTTTTCGGAAATGTCAGTGGCTTTTAATTGTTGGTCCCCACCATCTACATTTAATCCAATGGTTGGTCTTTGCCATCTAGATTTGATCTAATGGCTGATATTGCTAGTTCTCACTTTCCTGTTTTATTTTTTTTAAAAAAAAGTTCTCATTCAATGTGTTCCATTCAAAACAGTTGGTATAATGGCGTATGGATATTTTCTTGTCAGAATTAAGACAGAACTCCAGTGAGGTTTGATGTTCAACATAAGACATCAAAGACAAAACATAATAACATACCGACTATGGCTAGAATGAAAAGGCCGCATGCTAGCCTGGGTAGAGCATGAAGGTTCAGATGAACAGCACTCAGCTCCTTGCTCAGTACGTCGGTATGATGGCACTGTAATGGTAATAATATACTGTAACTGATCAGATTAAGCTGCAGAGAAGTTGACTTTATTAAATGTGTATGTTAGTCGCATCTAGTGAAGACCTGAAAAGGATGTGCTGCAAATATCTCGATACTCCACTTCTGTTGTTGGAATGATTGTTCTACTAGAAGAACACCTGTTTTGCTTCCTTTTCATCTTATCCTCTTCGTCTTGAAGTGCTTGCTGGCGCATCCTCATTTGTGCTTCTATGACTTTTTGTTCTTCCTGTAACATGTTTTACACAAGATAACGAAAATGCATTTGGCTTTGTAAATACTAAACAGACACTGGGAATAATATGAAAAAAAACTTGAACGCATTACAACATAAGACTTACAAATTGTTCTATGCTCCTTTCCTCCTTTGTCTTCACACCACGATACTCCACAGCATAATTGGGAGTTTTGCAGAATGGGCATCTTTATTAGTTAAGTATTTTTCATAAGAAGGCCCATAGTTCACCGAGAATATGAAACAAAACTAGAGATGGAAAAAAGGATACTGTGTAGGCCTAGCAGTATGAGTTGGTTTCATTTGAAGAAAGCACTCTGCAAAAATACCAAACAACATATGTAAGGATAAATGCACCTAACGAGTAACACGCAATCGTTGGTAATTGATAAATGTATTACCTGTACATATCCCTTTCGAGCAACATTTTGATCGGTTAAGGCTTGGGTAGTACTGCAATGAACAAAACATGCATTTAAATATTTTATGACAGGAGAAATCACAGAGTGCTTGCCCAAATTAGCTGGGTATTCTTTCTAATAAGTTAAAACTCAGAAAAACTAGCAGTGCTAAATAATGCTATTAGCACCAGTGCAAACATATAAGAAACTTCTATAATACAAAGTCCATCTTAAACCAGATTCATCAAGTGATTTTGAGGGCTTGAGGTTAATGATCAAATGCACAAGAATTGCAGTAAATTTACAACTATAGTAAAATTAAAAACATCTACTTAGTGGCGCGTAAGTGCAATCAAAATCAATACCATTTACAGCTATTTTACAAACTAGATCAGAACCATGCAAAGTATCCTGGAACAACAGCTAGTCCATTCACCAGAACCAGGCATGATCCTTTAGGCAACCAAATCAAGCGCACTACAATGGCAGTAACATTCTCGATCCCAAATCCCAAGAGCACTAACACATTCACCTTGATCATACACACAATATACACATACCACCATGGCATCTTTCTAGAGCCTAGACGATTTTCAGAAAGGCACACGATATCTCATAACAATTTAGCCAATTAATTGCTTCTAGATTAGTCAAATTTCTTTTAAGGTCCGTAATACTCCCATCCCATGAGCACTGAAAAGCATTACATTTCATGCAATGCATAAATGCATCACAACACCACCACCAGATAGGCCTATAGAATATAGAATATAATCAATATATGCAATGTTTCTCCAGGACTTCGACATCAATGATGAATGACACCCAAAAAACTCCTACGATAGCAATTATCCGGACACAAAAAACAGATTGGCAGAATTCTCCAGACAACATGACGATGTGGTGAAATAACAACCTCAGGACCAGTTAGAAGCACGTTTTGGACAATGTACATGCGCACTATGATGTTACTACCAGAGAGGCAGATACCAGCGCAGGCACATAGAACAAAAACGATGCAGCTGGCACTACATTTTGCAACATTTGTTCACAAATTGCACTAATTATCCTAGAAAAATAGAGGCGAGTCATCAAATGTGCCAAAGTTGACTAAAATTATGCTCCTAAGAGTTTCCAAAGCACCAATTAGAACCACGTGTAAACTCGTCGACCTCCCAGGCGGACTCACACCAACGGCACTCCACAATCGAACAAAAGCGGCCACTAATCGACCCAATCCATATGCAGTAACGCAAAAAAAAAAGTTCCATCCAGCACCACACTCGGCACACACAAACACCAACGGCGAGAAAATTTGCGGGTGGGGAGGAATCGGGGGGAGAGATCTCCGCCCCTTTTGTTACCAGGAAGCAGATGGGGCACTCCTCGAGGTCGCCCCCCGCGGCGTCGTCCGCCCCCGGGTAGCAGGGCGCGAGCTTGGCCTCGAGGATCAGCTTGCGCAGCTTCTTCTGGTCGATGTCCCTGTGCTCGTACAGCCCCTGCGGCCTCGTGTACCGCTCCTCCACCCCCGCCTTCCTCCTCCCCCCAATCTTGTTCCCCATCCCTCCCTCCCAGATCTACCGCCGCCGCCGGAGACGAAACCCTTGCCCCGCGCCACCTCACCGTAGATACATACCGTATACGCACGCGTACAAGGTGTTGCGGGTTTGGAGCGAGGAGGCGAGGTGGGATTACTCTTTTTTAAAAAAATGTTTCTTTTTCTTCGGGTGGGAGGAAAGGAAGCAAAAAAAAAAAAGAAGGGCACACCGCACCGCACACAAGTTACGCACTAGGCTGCCGCTGCTGCTGCTGCCACTGCGAGAGAGACTGCGGCTCTGCAACTGCTGCTGCGGTTGCTATGGGACCGTCTAAAAGTGCGGTGGTTTTTTTTTCTTTTTTCTCTGAAAATGACAAGTGGCTTACTTTTTTCTAAAGCATTTACCTAAAGAAAAATAAATGAAAATAAAAATAGTATTATACCTCTATGAATAATACAAAAGAAAAAAGATAAACAAAAGGAAAAACATTAAAAAACGTGTTAAAAAAGCTAACATGCTTTCATATAACTTTTAGCTTCTGAAATCTGAAGTTAGAAGCTGTTTAGAGCAAACCTAATAATCTCGGTGGCAAAACCGCTGTTTGCAAGGGAGGAGGCGGCTGCTTACGCTTTGTCGTACTGTGTAGTGTGGTGTGAGTGAGTAGAACCTGGTTTTATGCTATGTGGAGCCTAGGTTGATTTTTCGTGTTTGCTCAACTTCTTTTATCGAGAATGGCTATGTTTTTTTAGCTTATAGTCTCTTTTATGGGATGGTTTCTCTTTCGTTGTCTCGAAGCAGTTTTTTCGAACAATTTTTTCAAAGCGACTTATTAGTATTCAATTTATTCATATAAACGATCACGTTAGAATCAAAAGCCATTAGTCGCAGCCATATAATATCAAACATAGCTAAAAAGAACGCACCTAAAATCGATGATTTACACTTTACAGAAATGAGATCCATGATTTATCGCTCAAAACAATTTTCTTCGTGATAAGCGCCGCCGCCGGTCTTCCTCTTCCCTAGAAACAGCGCCGCGCGCCTCCTCCTCCTCCCTCTCTCTCCCCTTCCGCCGCCCGAGCTCGCCGGCGGGTGTCCGCGAGGCGATGACGGTGGCGGAGGGGCCCTAAACCATACACTCTGTTGAGATGGCGCACGTCCTCTAGCCCCACCATCGCGGCGGCGGCGGCGAGGCCACCTCCTCCTCCGCGGCGCCCCGCCGCCGCCCTCGTCTCCGGCGCGCTGCGTCGCGTCCCTCTCCTCCGAGGCCTGCGCGTCTACAACCTCTTGCTCACGCGCGCGTGCGCCAGACGACCGCACCTTCCCCGCCGCCCTCCATGCCGCCGCGCGCCGCCGAGGCGCACTCGCCAAAGGCCTCGAGCTCCACGCCGCCGCGCTCGAGCGCCTCTCGCCGACGTCTTCGCGGCATCACGCTCGTCGCATTTACGCTACTGCGGTCGCGCGCGCGACGCGCAGGTGTTTGAAGAAATGCCCGTCCGAGACGTCGTCTCGTGGAACTCCTTCGTCTCGGCATTCTTGGCCAACGGGATGTTCGACGACGCAGCGAGCATTGGTAAGTATTATGAAGGACTAGGGTCTCGAGCCATCGGAGTTTGTGAACTCCGTCGCGTTAGCGTTCTTCGGCATGGAGAATGGCAACCAGAGCTCAAGAACGACCTCAAGGTCCTCTTCATCGCCTCCGAGTTCCGCTTGGTTGCGCCGGAAGCAAGAAGGCGGTGGTGATCCACGTGCCGTTCGAGCTCGTAAGGCGTTCGGGAAGATTTGTGCCGGACCCTTCCGTTGTATTGCTGTAGGTTTGATCTGTGGCTCATGTCCCCGGATCCGCTCGGTGGTGGCGCTAGACGCCGCTAGTGGTCTCTGCATGGCGGGCGTTGCGAAGCGGCTCGTCGTAGAGTTCAAGGGTGGCTATGCCATGGCCTTGAGGCGGGTAGGGCCCCGAGTGTTGGTGGCGGTCTTTTTGTGTGTGGGTAGTACGTGGGGTCTTGTGGAGGTCTTTGGCGAAAGCCTTGCCGGTGTTCTTACGGTCTCGACATCAATGACGCCGCGCCATTTTCCTTCCGGAGGTGTGTCGTGGCACTACATAGCTCTCATGTGTACCGATCTCCGGTGAAAGCCTTGCCTCGGTGAGGCGGGCGGCGTCGTGTGACTCGTCGCCTTCTTGGAGACGTCGCCTCGGAGGTCCATCTTCACGCAGCGCATCAAGTTTGAGTGGCTCGGGCGGATGAGGTTAAGGGCTTGGTTGTAAGCAAGGACAGAGCAAAAGTGCTGAAGTTTAGCCTTTTTAGTTCTTTTCGTAGTCCTTAAGTTATCTTTCATGTTGTTTTATGTACCTCAGTTTTGAGGCTTTGAGCCTAAGAGCTCGTGTAACTTTTGGCTGTGTAACTTTTGGCTGTGTATATCCTTCGTGGATATAGAGGCCGGATTTTATATCCTTTATCTAAAAAAAACGTCGTTCCGAAGATTGAAATATCTCTACCTGGCCACTCGTGCCGTATTCATTGATTTCTTAATTGTTTTTGCCCAAAATTACACATGAAATTCCCTTTCTGCCCCCATCCCCTAACTAGCTGCATGCGACTCGGGTTAGCCACACTTGGCTCCCCTCTGTTCAAGCCAGGCATCCATTCCAATTAGAGATGGCAATTGGTACCCAAAACCCGATACCCGGTGGGTTTTACTCTATTAGGGCATAGATCTGAGTTAATTTCTTAACCCATGGGTCTCTTAATGGGCAAAAAGCTCAACCCATCGGGTCTGCCGGGTTCGGGTACGTTCCTATAGTACCTAAACCCGTAAACCCATGGGTAATATAAACCCGATCCATAGAAGTTATAAACCCAGGCTCCCAGCCTCCTGCGGAATAAGTCAAGTACAAGGAGCAGTTGAGGTCTCTCCTTTTGGTTTTAACTGAGTTGTGAATTGTGAACTTGTAATGATATGTTATGGCAGTGAACTATGAACTGAGAATTGATGGAGTGAACTAGTGATGTGCATTGTGGATTGTCATTGCTTGTTTCATGCATAGTAGCATATAAATTGAATTTATTGTTGACTTGCTAAGTACTGCACTATCTGCAATCTACACAGCTGTTGTCAGGCACGGGCAACCCGTGGGTACCCGTTACTTGAGCGGGCATGGGTCTGGACAAAAATCTGCACCCGTCATGGGCATGGATTTTTTAGCGGGCATATCCGACTTTCATGAGTACGGATTTGGGATAGCAAAACCAACGGATTTGTGCTCGTTGCCATCCCTAATTCCAATTCCCCGTCCCCTGTTCTTTCCCTATCCCCAATCCTAAGCGGCGACGCGGCGAGTGTCGGCTTCAGTCTACACGGCTCCTCGCCGGGCGGATTCCTCGTCAAGCGTTAGTACTAGGTCTAAATGCAAGAAACTTTGAACAAAAGAGCACCTCACCAGTGGAGGTGGCATGGTAACAATGGACCCAGAAATTTCAGAATAAACATTTAAAGTTACAAAAATATTATTCACTAGAAAATATAAAGATTTATAATAGTAAAAATTAAAATACACTTGTTTATACTAAACACAAGATTATATCTTAGAAGTTACTAAACCTAAGAAGCAATAGGATAAAAAGAACTGTCATGTCATGTCAGATGTTCCTATCCTTAATTAATCCCCCCATTGCAGGAGCAGTTAGCAACATCATTATTACCAGGATGCAACTGCAACAAGATGCATTGTTTTCACTTTTTTTCTTTTCAGTTTTCAGCCATTCAGATTGAGGTTGTTTTCTCAGAGAAAGTCACCAACCAATATGTGCCTCATTTATCTCTAGTTAGTGCAAAGCAGCCACCATGAAGAACAGGAGCATCATCACACCAGATTCTTGCTGGTTCCTTTTACTCACTGCTTCTATCCATGATCTTATTCCAGATCTAACTAAGATTTGCCCTTTAAGGATTGTAATTATATCCATAGAGCATTGTCCACATTAACGTGACCCTACCAAGATCAGGAAACAGGTATAATGATATTTTTTTTGCCAAACCATGAAAATCATACTCCTTTGTTCTTGCTACTGTCATCATACTAAAATACTATGCAGTAACTAAATAGCAGCTTCTATTGGGCTAAAAGGAATGCAATTTCCCCACAACCATAAACAAACATCCCCCAATTTACATATACAAATATCAAAACTAAACCAAAAAAATTAGAAAATGTAAACAACCAAACCAAATTAATATTTCCCACGAAAAGCACAAAAAATTCAGTTCTTGGCTTCTTGCCACTACGATGTCACCATCACAAACACTGAACAAAAGAACTCCATGAAGAGCAACAAGGAGCATCAGAAAGAACACCATTTTCTTCGGTAGTCCACACTTACGTCACCATAAAATTACTACAAAAGAGATCAAACAACCCATTAATCCCTTTTCGATACCAAAAAAGATTAAAAAAATTTCAGTTCATGACTTCTTGCCACTACAGAACTTACTAGTAGTTACTACTGCTAAACACTAAGCTAATCCACAAGTAGTAGAACTCCAAGAAGAGTAGTACAAGGTGTGAGGAGAGGAGAGTCCATGGAGGTGGCGATGGTGGTCAGGGTGTCATGACCTAGACTCGGCGGCGACGAGGCCGTGCATGGCACCATAGCCACGGGAGTTGAGCACGAGGCAACCGAGATCATCCACCATCCACTTTGCTCGGAATAACTACAAACCCTAGGGGCACACAAACAGAGCAGATCTACTGTCTGCGCATTTATATTCTAGAGTATAGGGGTTGCCGGGTCGGAGAGGACAAACCTACCCTAATACCGCAGGCCTGTAATGCAACAGTACCCACTTGGCCGATGGTAGCTCCAACCTCTAGCACTCTTACCGCTTGCACAGCCTCCAGAAGACCAGAACCAAGGGCACGGGCACCCACTGCCACCAGGCACCAGCAGAACGCCGAGAGATGGAGAGACGGTCAGACGCCAGATGAAGAGAGGAGAGACTAGGTGAGACACAGTCTCACAACTAGGTATTAATAGGATGACAATGGGCATGGACCAATGTTGACGGGAGGGGAGATGGGCCAAAATGATCTGGCACCAATTTGGGCTAACTAGGTATGAATAGAACAAATTTGACCTAATTACTAGTATACATATATATTATACCTTGCATATAGTAAATTTTTTGCTAAAACTTTAAGTATTCAGTTAAATCAAAATTAGGTCAAAATCACTTAAAGCTGCAGTCGTTAGTGTCATACAAGAGTGAGCAGAGTGTTTCTTCCGCTCGTTTAGTTGTCATTTAAGAATGCTGCAATCTAGCCTTAATTTGTTTCTCTAGTTTCAGTGGTCGCCTAGCACTGGCTTGACCGAGCCTTAGCATTGTTTATATTGACCTTTTGTTTTTGATTTATACTAAGAGAAACTAAAAGCTAATATAAATATCTCATTTTTAGAGTGGTTTTTTCACTCCTATCGCTCTGAGGATAAGTCGGAGGGTCACGGCCGCATCGCGTACCACATTCCTCTCACTCCCGTCTTACACACTTATCTCTTTCTCGCTTTGTGCACTACTCATTCTCTCTTTCCAAAGGCCACTTATTTCGACCACTACTATTCATGTTCAGCTAAAAATCATCAGCTATAATCAAAAGACATCAATATAAGTCAATACAAATGCTCCTTTAATCCTCGTAAACTTTTTCAATCATCTTTTTAATATTAATGATTTGGCTCGCAGTCCTCCTACGGCCACTTCGAAAATTACTAGTAGTTTGATGGTCTTAGCACTGGTAGTTGCTATTGTGAATAAGTAGTTGCAACTTGGCAGCATTTTGGAGATGATCATCTTTTGGATGTAACCTGTTTAATGGGATCAAAAGCAATCAATCAAAACAGGTAAATTTCCAACTCACCTCACTCTTCCCGCAGTCTCCCACCTCGTCGGATTTGCTGCCACCGCTGTCGAAGCCGCCTCGTCGCGTGAATCCGGGACGGTCGAACAGGAGAGTCGGGAGTCCGGTCTGGTCGGGCTAAACCGAGGTCATGTTTTTTCAGCTTCTAAAAGCTACTTTTTGACTTTTCTACAATAACTAGTTTTTAAATAGAGTATTTTTTCAAGATAAGGTTTACTAGTTAATTGTAGTACATACTTTACTAACTTCATTTATATTGGCAAAAACCACACGTGAATTTCTGTTACTCTGTAATTTCTCGTATAAATAACCCAAAAGTCACAAGCGGCAGCCAAAAAGAACAGGCCCCAGTCGCATGGAGCCAGTTTGGGGATGGGGCAAAAAGGAAATTTCATGTAATTTTGGGCCAAAAAAATTAAGAAATAAGGGCTACGACAGGAGTGGCAAAGTACAGGTATTTCAAGCTTCGTAGTGGCAAATCAAGAAAATTGTTTTGAATGGCAAATCATGATTCTCGGTTCTTTAGAGTGACAAATCCTTAATTTTTCCTTTTGTTATTGTGTGTGTGGGAGCGAATTGTAGAAAGGTTAAACAGTTTATTGGTGATGGTGTATACGACGGATCGTGTGGATGGTTGTACGCGCGTTGTGAGGTAGAGAAGAGGGTGGGATATGTGGATTTTGCGTGTAACTTCGCTTGCCTCTCGGTGTGTAGGATGGGTCATCCATATGATCTTTTGTTCATGTTGCCGGTGAGAAAAGAGTGTTTGAGATGTGTTGTGGGGGGTTTTCACATTTTTGCAGTTGCATGTTACTTCGCTCAATTGGAGTTACTAGCCTCATAGGCGCGGCGACACGCCGCGTCAGCCACCATGTGTACCGAAGTAAAAGAGACGATAATTCGTGATGAGTTTTTTTAAAAAAATCGAGGGCACATGCGTATTTTCGAGAAAGCTAAAGGGCTTTTTCGTAAAAATTCAAGGACCTACATGTAACTAAACGAGGATCTGTACGTAATTTTAAAAACCGCGGGGCGCTATCCTGCAAAGTGGAGGGGTGTTTTAAAAAAGTGTTTTAAAAAACTGACAAGGACCTTTTCGCGAGGAAAAAGAACCTTTACGTAATTTCAAGAAAATACAAGGAAATCACCTCCCCTGACCGTACAAAAAAACCGGCGGCCACGCGCCGGCGCGAGCGCGCGCAAGGGCGACGTGGCCGCCCTCCCCTCGCGGCAATCCCCCCGGTCATAAGAAGGGGAGTATGTAGGATAGGCTATATGCATAGTCATATATGCATGCTAGATTTTTAACGTTTAGTGGTTGTATGTTACTTTGCTCGGTTGGAGGTGTATATAGGGATGGAAATAGATCGGATATAATTGAATAGTCTCAAATATGAATACGAATTCGAATATTTTTGAATACGAATACGAATCGAATGTCGTAACGAATATGAATTCGAATTGAATATGTACTTCATTCGGTCGAATACGAATATCCTTCTACAACTTCTGTAACAAATCTCGGTAGAATAAATTTCTAGCGCTAGGAAACTCACTGGTTTTTTACTGGTTACCGACGATATGCATATGAACAGATTGAATACGAATACGAATATGAATATTCTCGAATACGAATACGAACGTGAATATTCTCAAATACAGATATGAATATTCTCGAATACGAATATGAACATTTTTAATACGAATTTTGCTTATCATATTTGCGTTTTCTTGGATATGAATATCAGATAAAATGGATTATCCGTTACCGTTTCCCACCCCTACGTGTGTAGGATGGGTTATATGCATGGTCATATGTGCATGTTGCTGATGAGAAAGTCTTCGAGATGTGTTAAGTTTTCACGTTTCGCATGTGTGTGTTACTTTGCTCTGCTGGAGGAGTATAGGATGGGTTATCTTCACGGTCTTATGTGCATGTCACTTTTGAAAAGAGTGTCCAAGATGTGTGGGGTTTTAGCATTTTGTTTTTGCATGTTACTTTGCTCGGTTGGAGTTGTGTAGGATGAGTCATTTAAGTGGACATATACGAACGAATGCTGGTGAAAAGTGTGTTCAAAATGTGAGGGACTTGTACGTTTTATGTATACATATTGTTTTGCTATGCCGGAGGTGTGTAAGATGGGTTATATGCATGATGGCATGTGCATGTTACTGGTGAAAGTGTTCAATATGTGTGGGGTTTTAGCATTTTGCAATTGTATGTTACCTTCTTTGGCCGAAGGGGTGTAGGATGGGCCATTTAAATGGACTTATGTGCATGTTGCTAGTGAAAGAGTGTTTGAAAAATGTAGGATTTAAACATTAGTGTTATTGTGTTAATTTGTTCTGCTGGAGATGTATAGATGGGTCACTAAATGAACATCGTGAAAGTGTTAAAAATGCGTGAGGTCTATTGTTTTTGCGCGTATGCATTAGTTTGCTTTATTTGCTCACCTAGATATGTATAGAATTGTTTATCAAATGGTCGTATGGATGCATTGTCTGTGAAAGAGTGTTTTGAGATTCGTGAGGTTTTGTTGTTTTGTATCGATGCTTTCGTTTGTTTGGGTGGGCGATGAGGAGAAACATGAAGAGTTTGGTATTCTTTTCGCTTTTATTTTTATGCCTTTCTAGGTATTTTCAATGCCTACTTTTTTTTTTTTGCGTCGAAGACAGACTCAATCTTAAACACATTTGCATATCCATAATGCATCAAGTGTGCGATGTATCTATGTACTTGGCAATAGACAAGATCTTTATTTGCCGAAATTTATGAAATACAGCTGCATTTCATTGTGGGCTATCTACGTATTAATTTGTACCTGTCATTACAAGAAAGGTTCTCATGTGCAGCATGTAACCAAATGGTACAAATGCATGAGTAGTTGCGAGTAGTTGGAAGGGAGGTACCAACCCTAAATCGTCCACTCTGGGAAGCATATAATGGGAAGACTAGGCCTACACATTGATGATAGGAGTACACTGCACACTTTGCAGCGTCAGTACCAAACCATTAGGAGAGGAAGCAAAACGAAAAGCTTACAAAGATCTTGTTGCATTAGTGGTTTTTTCCCACAGCGGTCGATAGATTCTAGTCCTAATTTAAGCATTTGTACCAATAAACCGAATACCAATAAATAGCTTCAAAAAAACTATCCCGATAAATCGTTTAGAAAAAACGATGAAGAATCATTTCGAGGAAAGCCATAAACTATAAACTAAAAAAAATGGTTAATATTTAATACTCGTACTTCCATGGCTTATTAGGCATAAGCCTTCTGATCAATAGTACTAATTTTCATTCTGTAATGCCGTGAAAACTTTGAAGTCCAATACGGTTGTAGACAAAACAAATGTCCTTGGGTGCACAACTGAAAATAAAAAGTCTGTATCTACCAGTATACGTTCAAATTTCTTTCACCTGTACAGCCGATGCACGAAAGGAAAAGGAGCAACCCAACCAGCTGATGCAGGTGTCCTCGTTTAGCTGGTAGCATACCATTCTACCTGAAGTTCAGATGGTGGTTTTATGCAGCCGTTTGATCCCCAACCTGTGATGCGAAAGCTTTCTGGAGCTGCTGCTGCAGCAGTCCTCTGAACTGGCGGGCTGAAGCCAGGCTCTCGTCCAGCTTTGCCTTCTTAGCCATGAGATCAGACTTCCTGGCTTCTGCCGCAGCGATCTCAGCGTTGTTTGAGTACATTCCACTGCCATGCAGCTCATGCAGGGTTGATTTCAGCTGCACCAATAAAGTTGCCGTCCGTCAATCATATATGAATAGATATGAATCCACAACATCAGCAGATAGTAGTTTAATCATATATGAATTCACATCAGCCATGGTTTCCTATTGGTTGGTTCAGATCAGCAGATCCTGAACTATATATTATTTGGGACAGTTTCTTGCTGCTGGTGTATGTTATTGTATTGCAAACCTTACAAAATGGACCAATTAATAATGTCGTATAAAAAGGGGACATTCCTACCAACAAGAACAGGTTGTCTTTTAAAAAATCAGATTAATGTTATTTGGATGCTTGCGAAATTAATGGTTATGTGCAGATCGTGGTCCATGACTCCTCATGTTATCATTTTCTTAACATGGGCCAGTAAAACGACCGTTACTTGATACGAGAGAGAATTGACCAAGATGCAAAAAGAAAAAAAAAATCTACACAGCTTCCATGAACAGCCATTTCCTGCTACCGTGGCCCAATTCAACAAAGTGGTTCAAAACTATAAAGCAGCAACAATTCTTTTACAAATATAGTATTTTGAACTTTCGAACAAAATACAATCTTAGCTAATGGCCTGTACTTATCCAATTTGAGCATAGTTTGTACGTGACACGCATTAAAACAAGATTGGGAACATCGACTATTTTGACGCCATACCACATTTCTTGTTTAATGTTGATATAAACTAGCAAGCGACAGGCCAAATCGCAAACAGACTAACCTTTATCAATGTTACTAGTCATATTCATAACCAGTCATTTTCACTCATTGAAGTAAAGTCACAACTGTCGGGGCAGATCAAGGAACGCGGGCTTGAAATTCAAATCTACTCAGGAGGCAACCATAACCAAAATTGCTTCGATCTAGGCCATCCCAATTACAATCAAATGGTCAAGACAAGGCAAACATGTTGACTTTATGGCAGAAGATAGCTTCCAGCTTGGACTGTGGTCCATTGGGCAGGCCAACAAAAGCGCAATTTCTACACTACAAGCTGTTAGCTAGTGACCAAGACCTATTAAACCCCCCCTGCTCTGTTGCCATAATGCCATATGAACATGGCACAGCGAACAGAGCTAATAATTCATCAGGTTGATCACCCAAATGCCTTGCCATTGGTACAAATAACAATTAGGCTAAACAAGCTAGATACTTGAGATACTACAATAAGCTCATAGTTTATCAGTAAAAGGACTGGGGCCTTACTTGAGAAACCAAATCCCTGAACCTCTGCACTTCCTTGCGAGCCTCCGCCTCGAACCTCTGCGACATTGCCTGGAACTCCTCCATCTCCTTCCTCTTGGCCTCGTAGAAGCGGTCCCACTCTTCCTCCCTCGGCTCCGCCTCCTCGATCTCGCTCCTCACCGAGCTGCGTGCGCCGCGTCAACAATTCAAACACCGAAACACGCCGAAGTGGAATTTTAACTTGATGAAATGGGGGAGAGAGGGAGGGATGGGCCTGCTTGCCTGAGGTCGCGGGCGACGGCGAGGCGGCGCGCGCGGGTGGCGTCGATGTCGGCGCGCGCAGCGAGGGCGCGGGAGGCGAGGTCGGCGGCGCGGCGCTCGAGGAGGAGGCGGCGGCGCTCGAGGTGGCGGGCGGCGGCGATCTTAGCGCCGAGGAGGCGGGACTTGGCGGTCTGGAGCTCCTTCTCGGCCTGCGCGGCAAGGGGAGGCGCGGCGTGGTGAGGTAGGGGTGTTAGGGTTTGGGGTTTCGGGGATGGAAGGAGAGGGAGAGGAGAGCGGGGGAGAGACGTGGAGGAGGGAGAGGCGGTGGTTGCGGGCGTCCTCCATCTGCCGGACGCGCTCCTCGAAGGCGGCCGAGAGGTCCATCGCGCGCCGCCGCCGTCGGTAAGGAGTTGCCAAGGTGATGGAGGGTTTTGATTGGGCGGGAAAGATTTTCCCCGTAACTGCTGGTCGGCTCCCGATGCAGACGGAGCAAATGTGGCACAATTGGTTCGTGTATCGACCCACGCCTCCGCCACATTAGTGTCACCAAAGCAAATTGTTGTTGACCTGATTATAATTGAAATATTTGATCATTTGCTTCATCTTTTATATGTATTTGATAAAATACCATGTAATATCTCACTTACATGTGGGTTTAATATCCACATGTAAGTGAGACATTACAGGCATTTTATCAAATGACCTGATTATAATTGAAATATTTGATCATTTGCCCTATCTTTTATGTGCATTTGATAAAATGCCCTGTGATATCTCACTCTTGGACCCGCATGTAAGTGATACATCGCAGGGCATTTTATCAAATGCAATGTAAGACGGGGCAAATGATCAGGCTCTATTCTTAACCTCAAGAAGATCACGGAGTACTGCTCGTATAAACAATATCTCTTAAAGTAGACTGTACTTGCAAGTAACCATATTCAGTCAAGACACATGGCTATGCTCCATGAGACTTTAGGTTGTGTTTGGTTTAGGGACAAGGTGAGATGGGATGGTTCTGTCCCTGGTTTTAGGATGGGATGATCCCATTTTTTGTTTGGTGGGTTGGAAGGATAAAATGGGATGGAATGATCCCATCCTTTGTTTGGATGGAAGGATGAAGGTGGGACATGTGTATATGATTACTCTCCTATCAAGCAAGGTGAGGTGGGATGACTCTGTCCCTTGAAAAAAAGAGGATTGCTTGGTCCCAGATCTACAAGGAATATTCCTAGTGGGATGTCCTTGACTCTGCTTGTCTCCCATCCAAACACCTACAAAAACAGGTCCATCCCATCCCACCTTGTCCTTGCAACCAAACACAACCTTAAGGTCTTTACTCAGTCTTAGCGTATGCATTAGATGCATCTACATGGGTGTGTGAGTGCGAGTGTGTATGATGTTATGTATGTGCATGAGTGTGTTCTTATTGTACTCATAAATAAAAAGAAGATCCCAAGGCTGGTGGCTTAGTGGTGGTAGCTAGAAGGTGTTACTGGAGTTCGATCACCAGGATCAACATGATGTGTTATTTATTTAAAGCACATACGTATTCAGTGGGAATAAACGCGTGCCATACAGTTTGCAAAATTTCTAGCATGCGCAATGGTACATACACGCGTGTGGTATGAGTAAGATGTGGCTGCCATAGAGCCTTCGCAAAACTTCTAGCATGCACAATGGTACATACGCTTGTGTGGTATGAGTAAGGTGTGGCTGCCGTAGAGCCTTCGTAAAATTTCTAGCATGCACAATGGTACATACGCTTGTGTGGTATGAGTAAGATTTGTGTCTAGCGTCCTCTGTGTACTCTCTCTCTCTCTCTTCTCTTAAGATTTTATGGCTCAAAAGACCTGTATAACAGGTAAATCCTAAAATATCATAACAAAAATTCATGTAAATAACCCATCCATTTCAATGTTGGTAGGAATCTCACTTTACTAATCAACTAGAGAATCAACACACCATACCAGTTGGCTATGCAACGGTCAGTCTTAACCACAATTTTGATCTGAAATGGTCGTCTAGTTTCTTGTTGTCTTATAGTGTGGGACCATGTGGAGGTCACCCAATTGTGTATAATGAGTATTTGATTTTGATTTGTAAGTTTTGTTGAAGTTTGAGTTTGGTTTTAAAGCTTTTCAGTTTTCAAAGTTGCTATAAGGTTATAACCGGTTTGACCTGCCTAGCAACGACGGTTAAACTGGCCTTGGGCATTTCTTCAAACCTTTGTGAAGAGTGTTGTGACCGGAGGCTATGGAGCGGTCCAGCTGGTCTGTGGAGGATGGTTTGACTGGCAGCTATAGAGTGGTCAGACTAGTGGGCTGAGGGCAGACATGTCTGGGGTACTCTGGACATGTATGAGGTGTCCAGAGAGGTTCTGGAGAGGCTAAATATGTCTAAGGTTGGTGGTGAGATTGGAGTTGAGTATGTTTGAGGAGTGTGTTGTCAAAAGGTTTGTGCCTACATGCTATGAGGTATTTGTGGAGGTTTTGTGTGAGATGTTTGGGCAAACCATGGTCGCGGGCAGTCTGACATGTGTTAGCCAGTGGTCAGACCAGCCGCTATTACCGGGGTGAGTTGAGGGTTGTTGTGTAGTCTAACCAGCTTGTGGTTGGCGGTCAGACCAACCCTGTAAGTTCAAAGCATGTTTTGGGTTGAACCGAGTTGGTTGTGTGTGCGTGTGCATAGCATGGGAATCGTTGGATGGTCGTGTTGTGTTGCATGATGCATAATTTGGCTAATATAAGTCAAGTGCATAGAACTTGTGTTCATAATTGGATTATTTTGACTTTGGATGTGCAAGTGGCTTGGAGAGTAGTGGTAGTTAATAGCAATAGACTGGGGTGAGGCTACGTGGCTCAAGTGGGAAGCACATAAGAGACAAGGATCACAATGAGGCGAGTTCGTGCATGTGGTGTGCCAAGTGATGATGCACGTAGAGACAGTTTAGGAGAGTCTGAATGTGTGAAGACGTAATAGCTAGTCATTGGGCATTATGGGCTGCGTGTCAAAGTGTGCGGAGATGCTTTGATGGATTGAATTGGTGTTTCAGGCTATCAGAGCATTTGGGTGAGTCGCATTGAAAAGTGTGAGCATGTGTGTAAAACCCGGTATGGTGTTAGGTTAATGGGTTAGCCCATGTAAGTAGATGAAACTTAATTAGAGGTGTTGGTTATAGTTTTGTGGTGTGAGCCTCCATATATAAGGAGGGAGAGGAGTTGGTTGTGGAGAGTCTTAGAGAGGCTTTTGGGAGAGTTAAGGTTTCTAAGAGGGAAGCTTTGTGTGTGTGTGCTCCATAGAGAGGGAGCTTTGTCCTCCACGAGTAGAGTGATTTTAAACATTCATCTCCAAGTGAAATAAAAATCTAAATTTCATCCAAGTGAGTTTTGCCATAGATTTCTCCTTATGTTTTTTATTTGCTTGGTTTTCTTATTTGGATTTTCTCCTTTCTTGATCTTGCTGGTTTCCAAGGATATGTGGATGATGGAAGAACCTCCTAGAGGCAAGTTCTTGGTGTTTGCCTTGTTTACCCAGTTTTGATGTAATCTATCTTGTTTTTGGCAAAGGTCAAAAGTTTGGTGAGTAGCTTGTCGATCTATTGATGGAATAAGTTCATAGGACCTTAATGAAGCTACGTTTCAAGTTTCAAGTCATTTGGTTAAGCAAATTAGAAGTTAGGCTATTTTGAGTTCTAGACGGCAGGCTGCTTTCTATTCTGGAACGTCGAGCAGTCATATAGTTGTGACTCGAACGATCAAATCACCTAGGCCCGGTTAGACTGGTGCTACCTATGGTTAGATTGGCCACCTGATGTTTTAGTCCATTTGTTACTTCCTTTGTTTCCTTGGCTTGTTGACCTCTGTTTTGTACTTGTTTCCACTATGCATATGATATTATTAGCCCCTTGTAGCTAATTAAGTGAAGAAGTCAAATGGAGTTGATTTTGTATAAGTTAAAAAAGAGCTAAAGATCATTCACCTCGCTCCAATCTTTGCCATCAGTTCTACAAGTGGTATCAGTGCCCAGTGACTTCTTTATCTATAAGATCTTCACCAGTCTTTGAAGTATGGCGTCAGAGAAGTTTTCAGCTAAGCCTCTTATCTTCGATGGTGTCGACTATCCCTATTGGAAGAATAGGATGGCATGCCATATTTAGCACCAACGTCAAGTAATTTAGAAAATAGTTTGAGATCGGTTCAAAGAGGCTGAGGACATTGTAAGGTCGAAGAGGCCGATTAGAGGGGGGGGGGTGAATAGGCACTTTTTAAGTTTTTTTTGGTTAAAATCAAGTTTATATGCAGAAGTGTAAATCAATTCAGTTTTACACAACTAAGATCTAAATCATCTAGTTTCACCTAAGTACACTAACACCCTAAATCTATATCAAGATTTACAATCCTATGGAGACAAGCAATCGACTCAATTCTATGAATGTAAATTATAAGAATGTAGATAAACACAAAGAAGCAAACAACAATTGGCATACAATATTTTACCATGGTATTCAGAAATTTACCGGTTTCTCCTAATCCGCATGAGGTAAGCCCAAACTTATTGTGCTGGCTCTATGAATTAAGCCAAGTACCTCAATACCATTATGGTTGCTCTTCCTTCACTCTGGATATGGTGAGTACCATGTAGAACACACCAAACCCTAATTCTAATTTTCGGCCAGAAAACTCTCTTTTCTGCCACTATCACAAAAAATGACATAACTTTTGATTCTGTAATCCTTTTTGAGTGAGACCACTGCCATTAGATTCATAACTTCATTATACATCTACTTATAAAATTTCACATCATTCTACTAAGGAAGTTAAAAGATATCCATGGTGAAATTTGACCCAAACTTCTAGATTGAATCTGCAACAGTCAGCACTTGTGATTTTTGTACGATTTTTTGTTTACTTTTCAGAACTTGGCCCAAAACAAAAGTTGTGTAAAAAGCCATCAGGAAAAAAAAAGAATTATTAAAAAAAGTCAATTGACAAGAAGTTACGACCAAAATACTAACGTATTGTCTAGAGGACAGATATCTTCAGTTTCCATCTTTAGGTCAATCCTTGTGGTTTTCAATTCTAGATTGCATTCTTTTCAATTATCTTGTGTCAATCACTCCTATACATTATTATACACTTGATTTAGCCTTCATCAATCTTTGTCTGATCAGCAACATAGGCTACATGCTAGATATAAACTATAATTCAATTATGTGCAATTTCTGAAATTAACCGGTTGTTTTCCTTTCCTACTAAATACCTAGCCTATCCAAGCTCTACTTTTCTACTAACTGAATAGGTCTCACTATATCGGCAATCGCTATGCTCATCACCCAAGTCAGGTTTATCACAAACCAGCCATTGGTTGCACTGCCTATTTGCTCTGGTAAGAACTTGTAAGAATTTGGTAAGAGCTTGAGATATGTGTGACTTGTCAACCTCCACCTCATAGTTGTTGATAGGGATTTACATAATTCTTGTGTATCATCTTATTTTTTTTACTAATCATGGCAGGTTCAAGATCACATAGGAGGAACATTTGTGATATTGACAACACTATTGACTCATCTCCTGTGCTTGGACGAGGTAAATTTATGTATACATTTCCATCCTTTGTTGGTAAATTTGATCCTGATGTCTATATTGACTGGGAGATAGCATTAGATAAGGAATTTAAATATTATAATTGGTCTGATAGGTAAAAGATTAGAGCTACCATTAGTGTTTTTATTGATGATGCAATACTTTGGTGGAAGTATCTTGGTAGATATGGGAAAGTACCTCAAACTTGGAACGCATTGAAAAAACTTTTAAGAGATAATTTTGTTTCTAAATATCATTTTTATTATTTTCTAACTAGATGCAACATTAAAACAACAAAGTAGAACTATAAGGAAATACTATCATGAATTAAAAACTCGTTTGTTGCATTGTGGCTTAAAGGAACATGCTGAAGCTATAGAGAATAAATTCTTAAGTGGACTTAATAAAGAAATTCAGGACATTGTTATTCACAAAGAATATAATTTTCTTCCTTATTTGTTTATACTTGCTTGTAAGGTTGAAAGCCAGATTGAGGAGAAATAAAAAGTGCTTGATGATAAGAAACATGAGAATAAACCCATGTTTATGCTTTTTTTATGACTAACAACTTACAGGAAGCTGAGAACCATGCTGAAGAGGAGAATGAGCTGAATGGGCCACCGACTCCATTGCTTGAGAAGGAAGATGAGATGGATACACCTACACCATCTGAGGAGAGCCAAAAAGGTAAGGATAATGGTGCTATCATCACTCAAGGTGAGTTTGCTTGTGAAGAACTACAATTGTCCACTGTTCATGCTACTTTAGAGCATAACTTTGTGGAAAACAATTATGATATGCACATGTTTCAAGTAGAGAATTTAGACTGCGTTGATTTGAGTGTTGAGAATGAGTTGTGTGCTAAGTCCTTTGCATAACTCTTTGACACAACTAGAAATTAAACTTGATTCTCTTAATTTAATTCCAAATCCATGTGCTTTTGATTCTATCAATATGCAATTGATCCATGCTATAGATGAGCCAAATGAGATTTCTTTTTCGAACACTTTATGTTATATTGAGATTGATCACCCTTTTGAACTGAGTTATTCAGAGAAGATGTTATTGAGATTTTCAATTTGATTTCATTGTTTCATTATAAATTTAATCTAAAAGGTGAGTATGATGAAAAAGAAAATTACATGGTTCATAGAATTGGCATAACTTCAGAACTAAAATGTTCAACTTTAGAGAAGGAACACTATCTTGTAGAGGAAACTAATGTTTTAGAGAAGGAACACTGTCTTGTAGAGGAAACTAATGGCATTAACCTTAATATTTCTAGTTCATCTAGTATTCTTTATGAGCTTCAGGAAAGCTTTTTGGAAGGGAAGCGTTGTGGGTTGCTTCCATACACCACAACTATTGCTCTATTTACATCGGAAAAGAATTTGCCTCCCATTGAGATAATCAATATCAGGTCACAATCCAATACCCTCTTTTCAAAAGAAGGGAAGCTAGACGAGACACATACAGACATAGTTCCAACACCATCTAGTGAGAATATTTCCAATCAGGTACACTCATTTCAAAAAGATTTTACTTTCTTTGATAAAGAACTTATGATATTACATAATGAGAGTTTGTTGCATACTTTGTCATGTACTGAGATTTATGATCAAGATCATACAATACGTAAGACCACACATATGTTAAAACCGAGGATGGTTTTCTGTCAAGAAGGGGAGGATGATGTGACCATACCATAAACGCATACGACGATAGCTCCCAAGATTAAACAAAAGGTGAATTCATTTTTGTGGCTTCAATTTGTTTTAAATGAGAATGTGATGCTACCTAATGATGAAAATATGTACTTGTGAAGCTATATAAGGAGGATTGCATCAATACTACGTGCTCGTGGTTGGGGTCCACCTAAAGGGAAGTCAACCAGCATATCAAGACCAAGTCAACGTCTTCTCCAACTCTTCCTTAAGGTCACCACATCATTTTTGGACCAATTCATGCAAAGTTCAAGCTGAACATGTTTTGGAATCCAATTCGGCCTCTAGATCAATTCGGATTCAGCCCGACAGGTCTAACTTCAAACGTGCAAAGCTCTCACATACGGAGACTGTTTGAGGTCCATGAGTACTTGATGGAAAGCTTATCTTATCCTCTTTCTAACAGATTTAGCCTCACCTCCAAATTCCTTCCATGTGCACCACAATTACTAAAATAATATGTTGTATCACCTATTTGGCCCAAGTTGGGTCTTGTAATGCTTGGGCTCAAAGGGAAGTCGCCCCCTCTAGGCCCATACTATTCATGACTGTACTGTTCATGTGAACAGTACCATGAATAGTACCACCCCTTATTTCTTAGTTATGTGCGGCTTCCCTTCCCCTATTTAAGTAGGCTGCACCACTCTAGTTTCCTTTAATTTCATTTATGTTTAGTTTGTCTTCGTTGCAACTTGTATCTTCTTCGTATGTCAACTAGACCACCTATCGGACCTGAATTTTTCAACCCAGAATTCTCTGTGATTCCATTGCACTATTCCCTAGATCAGTAGATAGTGCTCACAGGTACAGTACTGAATATCAAAATACATATCATGCGGAAGCGTAAATATAATAGTAGACTTACTCATGGGCCGATCAGGCCGAAATCAATAAAATGCAGTAGCGAAAATGAAGCACACATGTGGGACCCTCAGGGCATGCCCACAGGCAGCCAACTGGGGTACACAACCTAGTTCTTGACCTCCTTATCTTCTTCACCATCATGACCAAGTGTATTGCTGAAGCGTAGCGATTTGACTTCTGATTCTGGATTAATTGAGTGAGCGAGGGTGAGCACAAACCACTGTGTTATGCGAGCCAATACATAGAATGCAAATAGATAACATGCATAGCTTATCAAGGGAAAGCTCGGGTTGTTTTATTTGCCATAAATTATTTTTAAAATACGGTATATAGAAATTTCTTGAGACCTAGCAGTTTTTAACTAAAATAGATTTTGTCAATGTATAAAAAAGTGCAATAATAATAATAGCGATCCAGATTCCATCTGTTGTTACATGGTTTCTGCACCATATGCTAACCTTTCAGCGTTATAATCGCTTACCTTATTACTGGGGCGACACCTAGAGCAACACAAATTAAGGACTTCTCTACCCACCACTTTTCCAATTCCACCCACAAAGTTTTTGAAATAGAACTATATTTGGTTAAGTTCTCATGTCCACTCTTGACCGTGGGCACGATTATTCGACTAGTTTTCACTCTACAGTGTTTGTACACTTTAACTACAAGAGACGATCCGCTTGTTGCTCCACACGATTGCTTAGTCATGCGGTTGAGTAGATCATCACAGTAATTTTTCAAAATACCTCTCCCCTTCCATCACCTCACCCATATGGGCTTCTCCCACTTGCGGCAGGTCTCATAAGTTGTGTGGGATGTTCTACCCATAGCGACTAGCAGCTGGACTACCCACACTGATTAGCCCGTCGTGGTAAACTTCACTCTCAACGAGTGTCCCATTCAAGTTGTCACACAGATAGCCACTTGCACTACCTCACTCCCCCATCGATGAGATGGCTTTCAAGGTCCAGTGAATCTACTAAGTCAAGTTGTACTTTACAGACTTGTGGTTGTACTTGTCTTACACAGGATGTCTTGACAAGATTCAGTTCTTAGAGTTATCTGGGCAGTTCTAACACTAACCACACTCTTGTGCGCCACCGCACCAGCCCCAGTACCATTCGCCTACATATTTAAGCAAATTGGGGGGTTTTGGGAGCATAAAATAATCATATCAAAATATACCAGTTATTTCCACCATGACTTCCCAAATCAATTTCTCATGATTAAAAGTGATGCTTGGGCATTTTTATGCCTCCGAGTATCTAAGCAGTTCTAAGCATGGCGTATAATTATGGACTTATTTTTGAAATTTTTACCATTATAATTTTGCTAGAGTGACAAAGCTCAAATACTCAAATGTTCTAAAGGAGGTGTAGTACTAACAAGTTAAGTAATGGGCATATAACTAGAATATTAAAACAAATATATATTTGCATATGAAATAACAACATGCAAATTGATAATTTGAACAAAAGTAATTTGCAGAAAATGTAGGTTCAACATGATCAAAGATTGACTCGCCTTGCACAGTTTGCCGTGGTCTTGAGGTCACTCAAAGCTTTCTCATTTGAGGGTCCTGAGCTTCAGGTCTTCATCTTCATCTGGATTGTGATCTCGCTTGATGCAATGAATCTTCAGGACTCCAATTTCTAATTACGCGATAAGCAACTGAATTCAAATAAATGCAAATAACTCAAAAGGTCCAAATAAATCTGAATAAATTCAATTTAGATTTATTATAAATTAATGGGTGATTTGAGGCAAGGTTAATTGGTGTGGGTTACTTTTGGAGTCAAATGAGGTTTTAGCGAAGGGAAGAATGAAGGAGAGAAATCTGTCGAGACAAATGTCAACGAGCCTTCTTGACAAGAGAAATATTCACAAGAATATTGCGCTTTGGATTTGAGGATGGCTAGGCATAGCCGACTTTAGAATACCATGGATTGATCTTTTATTTAATAACTTCTTTTATATTTATTTAGGAAGTTCCATGAATTAGGTTAGACTTACGGGTAATTGTAAGAATTTGGTTTATTAGATTAATCTTTAGAGTATGTATTCCTGGCAACTTGAGTTGTGGTATTTTATAGGGTTCTATTTATCAATTATTCGAAGTATTCACCGAACGATTAGTTTAATAATTCATTGAGGCACGTAAGTATTTAATTATCTCAATAATGTTTAATAGTAAATTTTAGTATATTTGTTTACTACTCATCCGCGACTATTGGTCATAATATGGGCGGTCTGACTGACCTATGGATGGCAGTAAGATTGGCCCTATAGGTTTAGAGTGTGTTTTTAGGTTGAATTGAGTTGGTTTATGTGTGTGTGTATAGCATGGGAATCGTTGGATGGTTGTATTGTGTTGAATGCTGCCGTTTTGGCTAACATGAGTCAAATGCATAGAACTTGTGCTAGAAATCAGATTGCCTTGTCTTTGGATGTGCAGGTGGCTTAGAGAGTGGTGGCTGTCAATGGCAATGGACTAGAACTAGGCAGAAGAGCTGAGATCTGTATGATCGGATAAGTCCGGTTGAGGTTACGTGGTTCAAGCAGGAAGCACGGAAGAGACAAGCATCGCAATGAGGCAAATTGGTGCATGTGATGCGCCAAGTGACGAGGCTAATGCACGGAAAGACAGTTCGGGGGAATCTGAATGCATTAAGATATGACAGTTAATCATTGGGCATTACAGGTTTTATGTCAAAGCATGTGGAGATGCATTGATGGATTGGATTGGCTATCGAAGCCCATTGGATGAGCCGCTTTGAAAATGTGCATGTATGTAAAACCTGTTATGATGTTGTGTTAACAGGTTAGCTCATGTAAGTGGATGAAATCCATCCAAAGGTGCTAGTTTGGGTTTTATGGTGTGAGCCTCTGTATAAGGAGGGAGAGGAGTTGGTTGTGGAGAGTCTTTTAGAGAGGCTTTTGGGAGAGTTAAGGTTAGGGTTTACTTTGTGTGTGTGTAGAAGTTGAAAAAACCAAAGAGAATTAACTTTGTAGAAGTTGAAAAAGAGGTAAAGAGCTTTCACGCCCTCAGATCTCTCTGGTCGGTCAGAAACGCAAATATGATGTTTCTAATGTCGCTAGTACTCCTGCGAAACTGACCAGACAACCGCGAGTCCTGCTAGAGAACATGGACTTAACACCAAAACCAACATGATGATAGTAAGAAACACAAACGATGATGCCCGCATCTTATCGTCCATTTTCGCAGGTTCAATTTCTCCTTGCACATCGAGCATGGAGCTAGCTTACACAAACCAGCCCGAAAAAAAGGGGCATCTGACGGAGAGAGCATTTATATCGTACTCGTCTCCGTATGCATCGATGCGAACACCTACAGCAGTAGAAATATTTTTGTGAGTTTGATCCCCCAAACGCACAAACAGTGCGGTCCCCAACGGAACAGAGACCGGGCAAGAGACTCATTGATGTGTGTTAAGAAGCAGCGAGTGATGCCCAACTGCTGCCTGTCTCGCGAACTAGCAAAACATCTCTGCTGCGCCCATGGCCCACGCCTATAATTTCCGATCTATGGCTAGCATGTACCAGCTCCCAAGCGACGTAACTGCTACTGGTTATGTAGTAGGACTGATGATCATGCCAGATTTCTGATAGATCCAGCTTTCACTTGACTTCCGGATCTAGCTCGGATTTGGTTAGGGTTGCTGGTTGCTAGTCCTACTTGTCTCTTTATCTCTTCTGAGCAGGTTAGCTGATGATTTTGCTGAAGGTTTCTTCTTCTTCTGAAGATAGGTACATAAAGTCCGCCAGTTTTGGGCCGTGGGGTACTGGGGTCTGCCCTGAGACTTCTTTTTCCAGTTACTGAACACCGGTAGTGATATTTTTTTGAGTTTGATCCTCCAAACGCGCAAACAGTGCGGTCCCCAACAGAGCAGAGACCGGGCAAGAGGCTCATTGATGCGCGTTAAGAAGCAGCGAGTGATGCCAACTGCTCCCTGTCTCGCCGACAAGCAAAACATCTCTACTGTGTCTATGGTCATGTTCTAAAGTACTATAGCTTTGAGTTTTAGGCAAATTTGCTTGGCACCATCGAAAAGTTTGTCATGTTAAAAAATACCATAACGAACCGAACGCTGGGCTAGTATTCATCACGAAGTCTGAAATGGTTCGAAATACCATTGCCGTGAGGGTTCCGTCCCTCGACGATGTTAGGGCTACGTCTAAAACACAGAAGCAATGGCATTTTTCTACATGGCCACCTTTGGAATGGCACTGAGCAAATTTAATAAGTGACTACTGGGAATCAGCACACAAATAGAGATACCATATTTGCAACCGGAACTGGCAATCAAGAGCGGTTACAACTTACAAACAACAAAACAAATCATGCTGTTTGACATAAATACTAACACTAATATTTCGTTAAAAAAACAGAACACTAAGGACACTCTCAATGCAGAAACTGTGTAGTAATATTTATAACTTGCCACCTCATATAGACATAAGACTATAAATAATCTTTTTAATGCATGATATATAGCAACCACTCTAATTCTCTCTCTCTCTCCCCTTTTATCAATCCCCACCATCTAGTTGTCTTGGTTCTCTCAAATATAGAATGTCTTGTATGAGATACTAATATCATCTCTCCCTTAATTACTATTCAACATTATCATTTTGTTTATTTGATATGCTATAGACACTGCTTATATCACTTCATTAGAAGTGCCATAATGCATGGTGCCGATGGTTTCACATTTTCTTTCAAGGTATGCATTTCAAAATAACACAAACAAACAGGAGCACAGCTTCACCTATCACCAGCGTCCACCACATAAATAACCGGGGGCAAAATTTGCTACTCCCTCTGTTGATTTATATAGAACGTATTTTACTTTAGAACTTGATTTATATAGGGTGCACACGTATACCAAAGTATTATGTTTGATTTTATTCCTCATATACCCCTAGTAATTTTGCTCAATGCCCACCGTCGTGCTTCGTTCCAATGCAAATGTTATTTATGGATGCATGCAGGCTAACGAAAGTGCAGGCCTTCATGGAGAATCGTTGTCAGGTCAGTCTCAGTGGGAGTTTCATCTGCATTTAATAGGCTGCCACATAGGTATTTTTGATGATATGGCAACATTTTTAAGAAGAGAGAGAAGTGAGTTTCATCTAGATGAAACTCTCTTGGCACGATTACCAACTCTATATGAGTCATGAAATTAAATGTCTATGAAACAATAGAATGAAACTATACATTGAGGATGGATGTTTCATCCATGTTTCATTTCATTTTATATGATGTGGCAGTCTTGGAAAATAACACCATGAAACTCTCCACTGAGAATGGCCTGCAAGCATGAGATGAGAATCGTTTGACAGCCATGCATGCACTCAATGAAAGGAAGGGTATGCAGAGAATGCTGAGCATTTTTGGAGGAAAAAATTCTCTCGGAGACTGTGTCATCTGGAATAAATCACCAATCCGTTCCGCTTATTTTGGTTTAAACTTCTGACTTCTAGCTTATTTTTTACAATTCATAAATTTTGTTTTTTCTAAACTTTTGGCTTTTTTTAAACTTTTTTACCGGTTCTTTTTTCCGTATTTGTTTAAATTGTCCGTGATGAGCTAACATATTTTTTTATTTTTAATTTTTTAAAATTTAATTACGTCAAATAAGTCACCTTCAGCTACAGTATAATTTCAGCTATAAACCACTATTTTTCAGCTCAACCGAGTGGGCTTAAAAGCAATCCAAGTAAAGGAGTACATGTTCCGTCCCCACCACCTCCTCTTTTGAGTCTTGCCCAACCTGGTCACGGGCTCACCGCACAGCCACAAGTTCGCCGGTGTTCTGTGGCAGCCAGACCGGCGGGCACGCGGTGGCGGCAGCGTCAAGCGAGCGCGCGCAGGCTGCGGCGTCGCGGCGAGCGAGCCACGGAGGCGGCGGCGTCGAGCGAGCGAGCGCACGGTGGCCTCTGCGGCGTGCGGCGAGTGAGCAAATTTGATCTGAATATAGCAAATTTGGTAGTGCCATTCCAAAGATTGTTGTGCAGGAAAATGACATTGCTTATGTGATTTGGACGCAGTCCTACGGTGCTGAGAGATGGAACCCTTATGGCAATGGTATTTCGAAGCATTTTGGTCTCTTTGGTATTGGCCTATGTGTCTATCCATGATAGTATTTTTTAGGGTATTGATAAATATCATCTGGAATTTTTTTAATGATACTATAGCGGGTGTTAGTTTTTCTAAGATATTTAATTAAAAAAAGAGAAACACACTTTTTCTCTCCACATGTAATCCAATAAAAAAAGAAAAATAAAGCCAACGAATTTTAAAAGACTTTTGGAACTCGCCAATTTCCAAACTGTGGCTAGCGTGTACCAGCTCCAAGTAACGTAACCACTACTGGTTATGGAGTAGCATGTAAGTTAGCACTGATGTTCATGCGAGATCTCTGACGGATCGAGCTTTCACATGACTTCCGGATCTAGCCCAACTTAGAACTTGTTTGTCTCTCTCATCTGGTGCTGGCAGACATGGAGTTAGAACAAAAATGATCAGGATTTATTATTTTATCATACATATAATTACATGTATAATTTTGTCGTCAATTGCAATGAAGTAGTGAGCATTCTAATTTTCAAAAACCCAAAATAAAACCTTAATTCTGAACCCTACAATTTAACAAAAAAAATAACCAACAAATAATCATAATATTCAAACCATAACTTATAAATTCAGTTTTTTTACTTAAAGAAATAAAAAGGAGAAATCTAGCAATAACATACATCAATTCATGGCATAATCCATACCGCCAAGTGCTCGGCGAGACAATCGACAGGTGATGACAACTAGGAAACGCGACAGTCGGCAGGCTACAGTCTAGGCCTCCAGGCTCTACCAACTAGCGGTTGTGAGTTTGCGACCAAGCGAGAGGGTGAATTTTGTTTTCGCACAAGGCGGGGAAAAGAGAGGGAGGGAATAAGACGCGAGTGACTGGAACAATGCGATGTGCGTGCGGTGCGGTCTTTGCCTGCTATCTTTTATTCGTAGAGTGGCTTGGCTGGCCGAGCTCCTTAGGCTATACTTATGTCAACTGGGTTGTATTTACGTATACTAGGTTCGTATCCTAGGCCTTGATTGGTGTTGTCTTGCGTCTAGTTGCGGGAGCACCGAGTGGAATAGCGGGAGCCGAGAGGCTGAGAGCTTCAATCTTTAGACTAATCAGGTGTCCTTTGATTTTGGCTGAGGGGTTCACACCTAACTTTATATGGATTATACAATAGAAAAATGAAATTAGATCTGAGGTCTTGTGCACCCTGTGCTTCTCTTTGGATCCACCCATGGGTGCTGGTTAGGATGGTTTTATTTGTTTTACTACGGAACCTCGTATAAAGATCACAGCGGGAATCGAACTGTTTAATTTTCTTGCAAAATTCCTGTAAACCCCCCCCCTCTCAAACTGGCTTAAGGACGATTCTGGCGAGAAGTAGGTACGTGAACGAGCTAGGATAACTTCAATACGACTAGTATAGTGCCCGTGCTAACGCTACGGTAAAATATAAAACAAGATAAAATTTGTAAAAAATAAAACGAACAATCATATTCATTAAGATTCACGTCTCATATATTGTATAGTGTGCCCGTGCTAACGCTACGGTAAATACAAAACAAGATAAAATTTGTAAAAAATAAAACGAACAATCAGAGTACATATTTGCACCATCAAAGACACGCTTATTGCGGTGATTCCACGAAGTCCAAGCGCCCAAGATCACGAGGGAATTGAGCCCCTTCCGCATAACATCAACAACCTCCTTGGAAATCCTATCCCACCAGCCATCAAAAGACTCCTCATTTTGCTGCGGACAAAGATGCTGCAACCCAACATTTCGCAGAAGAGAGAACCAGAATTCCCGGGCAAAGACACAGGACAGCAGCAGGTGGTTAATGCTTTCAGCAACTTGATCACAATGTGGGCAGCTTGGAGGATGGGGGAGACCACGCCTTGCAAGCCGATCCGCCGTCCAACACCTGTCCCGAGCGACTAACCACATAAAGAAACGACACTTCCCAGGAGATCAATTCAAAGATATAACGTATTGGCCTTCGAGAAGAAACAAGCGAAAATAATCCACACAAAAGAGGGAAAGACCCTAAAGTAGTAGAGACCAATGGTAGTCGCTTGGCATAAATCAATATAATGAGATCAGATTCACACCCTAATCATACATGCAAGGAACTGTCAGGGTAGTGATCCATGGAGAGCAAGATTAGTAAAACAACGAATTTCACATGCATTGATCATACTCTAGTTAGAATTTTCAAAAGAAAAACAGATAGATATTGTGGATGACCCAGATATACAATTTGGATGAACAACAAAACGAGAGAAAAAAAACGAAGGGACTACTCGCTTCGTAATCATATCGGCAATAGTCTTTTCGCAAAGAATTTCATACCAGAGAGTGTTTTGTCAAATATAATGGACTCAATGAACCTAGCATCCATATCTGATGTAAGATCCGGGCTGTTGTTCGATTCACTCTTATCTTGTGGCAGCATCTTCTGCTTCAAAGCCTGCAATTGTTTATTTATCTCTTTTAGTAAAGAAATTAAGGTGCACATATAATAAATAGAACCCCATACTGGTCTTTGGCCAAAGTATGTAAATTTAAAAAATGCCACATAAATACATGCAAACAACAGATCCTGTCAATTTGTAGATATTTAGCAAAAAATCAGTTTCTACACATTTAGTAAAAACCAACCACTACAACTCCAGTAAAAATAAATCGCTGCACATCCAGTCTACCCTACTCTATAATACACCAAAATTTTCTTTACTAAATCCACCCCCTCAACCACCCTCACAGTCATGCCAAATCTAAGTCCACCCAGATTTGTGTACCAAAGTAATCCAACTTCATACAAATGAATGGTCTGGATCTCTCCTCAAGCCTTCTTCTCTTACTCATTGAAGATCCTAAGGTCAAAATCATTCGGATCATGCACATCATTGAACAGCAAACTGCCGTCCGCTCTGCTCGATTCCTCCGCAGACCTCACTCCGCCCTCAATTCCTCCGCACCCCTCAATTCCTCCCTCCGCCCTCGCGCTGCCGCTGCCTCCCGCTCCTCCGCTCTGCCGACGCCTCCTCCTCCCCACCCCGTGCTGCCGACGCCGCCTCTCGCTCCTCCGCTCCGCCGACGCCTCCCCTCCCCACCCCGCGCTGTCGTCGCCTCCCGCTCATCCGCTCGCCTCGCCTCCCCCCTCCTCTCCTCGCTGCTGCCGCCGCCGCCGCGCCCCGCTCCTCCGCTCGCCTCGCCTCCCCTCCCCCCCCGCGCCGCCGCCTCCCCTTGGTCCCTATCGCCTTCTCTCACGGGCGGCTTCACCGTTGCCCCCTCTCGCCGGCGGGGCGCGATCTCTGGTTAGCCGGCCCCGCGCGTAGCCGATCCGATCCGGCGGCGGCGCGGCGCCGGCGCGGCGGCCGCCGCGGGCTTCGATCGCGGCGGCATCCCGACGAGGCGCGCACCTCGTCATGGGCTACATCGACGACCGCGCGGCCGGGAGGCGCGTCGCTCGTGCCGCAGATTGGCACCGCATCGACGCGCTCACCCGCAAGCACGCCACCGTCGCCTTCGCTACGCCGCCGACCGTCGCGCGCGCGCGCGCTTCCGCGCCTCGAGTGCCTCAAGGCGCTCCACCTCCGCCGCATGACCGTCACCGACGCCGACCTCGCCGCCCTCGTCGCGCGCGCGCCACATGCTGCGGAGCTCAAGCTCGACAAGTGCTCCGCTTCTCCACTAACGCCCTCGCCTCGTCGCGCGCTCCTGCAGTACTCCAGAGCTCTTCGCCCGTGCCTTTTTTTCCTACTTGCGTTCTCGTGTCTTTGTTGTAGTGGCACGAGAGCGACAATTGAGTAGTTGATCTTTTGGGCCTTTCCCCATAGAGCAATTAGGATTGATCTCGTGAAGATGCTAATTTTAATTTCTTTGTTAGTTGATTTTGCTAAATGAAGTAATGGATAACGTGTCAGTTTTTCTAAATAGATATATCTCTTCTAGCATGGGCAAAGTTGAGCCAAGACGCAGTTCACTCACTTTCTGGATTCACAAGTAGTACACAATTACACGAGCTTGTCAAATGTAAACGGTTCTCCTTTTTATCATGAAGCATTGTCAAATTTTGAGCAATGGTAAGTACATACTTGAGCTACCAAAATTATCAAGGTGATATCAAGCAACATTTTTATCAGTCAAGATGCCATAAACCGAGTATTGCCCAAACAAACACAGACTTCAATTTCAAGCCACTTCTTCGGTCCAAAGCTCAAAGGTTTCAATAAAAAGAATAAAGCTAAGCATGCTTGCTGACTTCAATCTTGCCATATAACGATGAATTAAACTACTCTTCATCTGTTAAATAAAATCATCGGAAGTTGTTTACCGCATGGAAAAGAATATGAATACAATGTTTGATTTGATACACCGTGTATGATCATTAGACATACAAATCTGCATTGTCATTGTACAGCCAGCTTGGATTAACTATAAAAAAATTGGTTGGATCAAGCAAATAAGATTCAGACAAGAGCTCTCTTGGTTGAGGAAAGTGAAAAAAAACTTCAATGGTAATATGCTATTGCCCAAATAAGCTAGAAGAAGCCGCCAGATATCCAGCTAGCTGCAGGAATAGAGAAACACAAGATCGCATATTAGTAGTGTAGAACTATTATCAACGTTCTGGTAATTAGGTAAGTATGGTATTTTCAAGTAGATATCACGTTATTTGTTGAAAACTTTCTCAGCAGAAAACCGTTATCGGTTCGATTACTATTGTCTACTATGAGGTGATTTCCTTTTTATAACTTAAGTACTGTCCCAAGATACCCTTCCTGTCGACCTTCCACTACCAATCCTGCAGTCAATCCTATCATTGCCAATGGGCCATTAATAGCTTCTGCTTTGACGTGGCGTCTCGCATAACAAACAACTTTGATTTGGCAAAAATATGAAAAGGATATAAGAAAGCATATATATTGATTGTGCAATTCAAAGGGGTATACAACAGATGGGTCCTCCAGGAGGAACATGGACTAATTCATGGTAATAAAATGAGGAAACGGCCAATTGTTCAATGACAGGAAGTAGTACATCTTGGGGGGGACCCTATACGTAAACCAGGGATGATGTATCGCATAAGGATTTTCAGATTATTCCTTGATGTGTTTTCGGAATAATCTTGAAATCCTCTATGAGCTACTACATATATATATTTGAAAATAAAATTTGTATCTATGCAGCACTCAAGCATTGCAACTTGCAAGAATAGTTTTGGTTCATGTGAACATAACTGCAGTGGACACTTTCTTTGCAATTAGGTTAGGTTTGTTGATTTCGCAACACACCATCACATTTCGGTCGACAGAGAGGTGTAGATAAGGAATTGGCAAATTGAACAACAATAAAGCTAAGAGCCTTATATGTAGGGAAAAGCCAAGCCCTGTTTACAACTATAAGAAAGAATTAACCAATAAGTGTAGAAAAAATTCTCATTTCAGTACAATTTATATTGTTTTAGGAAAAAACATTTTATTTCATTATCAAGAAAATTTTGCCCTTTAGAGGAGACATGATTTAGTGGAAGTACAAGACAGCAACACTATCAATAGAAAAAAAACCTAGATGTAGTTCTCGTTCCATTACCTAAAACGAAAGATGTTTATCTTGATAAGCATTTACAAATTTCATTTTTGTTCATCTGATCTTAAGCCCATAGTGATTAAATTAGAAATTAACTTGCTACAATCAAGAAGGGGACAAATTCCAGGAACACTATCAATCTGTGTCCAAAAAACACATTTCAGATTTATTCATCCACTTTTGCAATCCACGGTATATGGTAACAATACTTGTCATACAAGCAAAAAAAATGGCAATACAACACATGGTAAGAAATTAAATAAAGTAAATGTTTAATGGAGATACCTGAATAGGCTCAATAACAAGAGCAAGTGCTGTCAGGTAACAACTACCCTTATCTCAAATATCAGCTTATGTTCTATGTGCATTTTCGTCTTCATATTGGACCACTTTCAAATTGTCATATGCAATTGCCCTGCACTCTTCCAGTAAACCCTGAATATATAGAGAAAAATATTGATGTCTCAACAAGCTAAAATATTTTAAGATTAGAAATATATGTGCAAGGATCATGCCTGTATGGCTATATAGGTGTGCTTCTGTGTCATCTTAAACAATAACATGTATGATTTTTAGAGCAACTTTGATTAGGTGAAAGCTGAGATTATACAAAAATTGCTTGGATTTTATGTAATTATATAAGGTGCATGCCCTCTTTTCTTGAGGTAGCATATAAAGGTGCATAAGTACTAAAAGTTGGGTCTAGAAATTACCATATACTCATCTTAATCATGAGAAACAAGACATGATACACATAAATTATTTAGAGTCCACCAAAATTTCCCCTGGATATTTTGTATTTGGTAGATGGATTCATATAACGATCAGATTACGTAGATTGATATCCTACAATATCATACGTCGATATGAGTTGGTCAAGGTTTGCACCAGATACCTCCCATAGTTGTAGTACTTCTATATAAGGATTACAGCTTTGCAAGTGCATGGTCTCATGGTCTGATATAGCTAATTCAGAGAAACAACAGGTAAGTCCTCGCCCAAAAAAATAGCAAGTAAGATTTACAATTAATTCATGGCTTTCTTGTTCAAAACACAAGGTGAAGAGCAGGATATCAAACAATAGTTAGTAGCAAAGCCTTGTAAAGACTGACGAGGTAGCTACTTAATTCTGTATTTTAGTAAAAGTGTGAAACCATATTCCCTTAAACATTCTTAGCTATCCATAAACATGAGAAGTACATAGATGAGAGCTTTTCACTAAATAGCAGCTCCATTTAATACACAATATGCCAGGACATAACATTTTGAATTGCATTTATGCTCACCTCAAGAAAAGAAAGACAGAATAAATGAAAATCCATTCAAGTGAAATAATTTAAGTATAAAAGGTAGTAAAAATAAGCATAATAATTACCTTCTGAGTATTGTTAGGTTCTTCGTAAGAAATTTATATACCATTAAATTCTGCACCAACAATGTTATAAAGAGAGCTGAAGAAAATGGTAGCATCCATCGCCGGAATGCAGTACGAATAAAATCCATGTCCTGGATTACAACTCAGAGCAATGTCCAACAATGATGTTGCAATCACAATTTGGGATACTTCCACAAACCTATACAAGATGATAGTATACATGTTTTGTCAGATACCTATTAATATCAGAACATGTTAGATGAGAACATAAGCAAATTAGCAGATAATAGAACTTATTCTCATACTTCACACAGTTTGTTCTTATCCTTATTGTACAACCATACAAAATCCTGCACCATTTTGATACCCTTCTGCTCTAGTAGCTTCTACCTATCACCATTCAGCGCAATTTTCTTCAGTTTATACACGGGGTCACTCAAAGATGGATGAGGATCCTTCTTTGTCGTTGTAAGAAGCAGGACACCAAGATAGCAAAAGGAGGTTTGTAAAAGAGTTTGACGGAATATATATAAAATGGTATGTCTTTGCTTTGTTTGGCCTTTAATTAATGATATGCCATCGGCCATCCCCTGGTGCACCTACAATTGTATAATGACAATGAGATGTAACATTTGAGAAGAAACAATACCCAATGGAGTGACAGTGCCAGACACCAACAATGTTATCAACGCATCTGACAAGTACTACATGAACTCGTGTAAATCCTAACCTCCAAGAAATATCCAAGGTCTAGAGAGACATACATAGAGATTATTGTATTTACATCATGGTAGCGATCCAGAACCTAGCGTTGGTACTTTTCCTATGGTGGAGATGGGGTAGGCTGCTAGCTAGAGTTGGGGTTTGATGATTGAACTGCTTGAGAGTTTATATTCAGGCATGTTTAGGAATTCAGATACACGGGCAGCATCGTACTAAATGAAAACTTAGCAATGTGGGAAACTTACATTGCTATTAAGTAATCAAGATGTGGGAAACTTACATTGCTATTAAGCTTAACATCACCGATTATTCCAGAGAATCTATTATAGCTGAAGTTCCTGCAACAAAGATTTCAGATCAATCAGTTGATTCTGCAACCAAAATTTTTAGTAGGAGCCTTCATCCAGTCAGAGTTGCAGTCGATTAGCTAACCCTTCTAAATATCATTGTCAGAAAGTGCAGCTGCAGAAATATCTGCTTCAACACTTATCGATCAGCTGGGCCAATCGTGCAAATCTAAGTTGAACCTTGACCTGATTATTCAAGGGCTCTGTTTCATTTAGATCAAATTCGAAAAACTATCTGACAACCTATCTTGATGAGAATTGGTGTTGAGTATAATAAACAACAACGACAAGAACAACACAACCTAAGTAACAAGACTGGTTAAATATACACGAATTGGCAACAATGGAGGACTAATCTAAACAATGGCCCTTGTCATTACTGGCACTTCAATCGACCCAAAACTCACTCACGGGAAATCTGCAAGTCCCCAAATGAATTACCATCGGGACAAAGGCGTGGTCGCGCCACTGCACCGCCGCCACGCGCGCGAGTGCGCGGTGACGCGATCGGCGACCTCCCGTTGGCGGCGGCGGTCGTCGTTCCCCTCCTTCTCGCGAACGCGCCCTTGGCGCCCACCCGAGCTCCATCTCCGCAGATGGCGTGGCGAAGAACGGCACGAACACGACATCGGCCTCCCTCCGATCCGCGGCGACCACCAGCGGAAGAGTTGGCGGATGCGGAATCCGCCGAGGAGGCGAGGAGCGATGCACTCGGCGCTGCATCGCTTGATGAGGGGTTGTTGGGGTAGGGCGGGCGGGCGCGCGCCGGTGGTGGGGGTCGGAGGAGGCCGGGATGCGGAGTCGGCGGTGGGGAGCGACCAGAGAGGTCGAGGAGGCCGTAGTTGGCGCGCGGGAGGTCGGAGAGGAAGACACCGAGGCGGCGGTCGGAGTTGGAGTCGCGCGGGTGGGGATCGCCGCGCCCGCCTCGGGAGGAGTCGCGCGCGGGGAGAGGGAGTCGCGCGCGGGTGGGGATCGCCGCGCCCTGCCCTGGGAGGAGTCGCGCGCGGGGGAGAGGGGGAGTCACGCGCGGGGTGGGGATCGCCGCGCCCTGCCCTGGGAGGAGTCGCGCGCGGGGTGGGGAGGATCGCCGCCGCCGCCCTGCCCTGACCTGCCCTGCCGTGCGGGAGAGGAAAGGAGGCGCGTGTGGAGATGGGGCGTCGAGAAAGAGGGGAGTCGCGCGCGGGGTGGGCGCGGGATGGGATGACCGATGAGTGATGAGGTATGATCCAAACAACCTCGGCCGTTGGATTTGAGTAAGAGAAAGGAGAGGCTACAGTGGATATCGTCCCTTCGTTTGAAAGGTTTGTTGGTTCTGGGTGCAGTTGGTTTGGTGCATCTAGGAGAGGTCTTGACTGCGAGGGACATTTGTTGGGGTAGCTGTAGGAAAGATATAACTGGTGGTTTATTAGTGGTGTAGAAGAAGAGCAACTTTTGTCTTTTTAGAAGAAAAAAATCCTTTAAACTTATACAGTGCTTATTTAGGTTTTTAAGCCTGAACTTATGATTTATTTCATACTGTAGCCTTTTTTATATACTATAGCTACTGGTAGTTTTTTTAGTATAATTAAATTTTAAAAATAAAAAAGTGTATTATCACAGATAATGCAAAGAAATAAAGGAGAAAAAGGAAATACAAAAAACCCAAAAAATCCAAAATGCCAGAAAATGATAAAATTTAAAGATGGGAGTTAGGACTTAGAAGCTGAAGTTCTAATGAGCAAGATAGTGTGTCGGAGATTTCTCTCTCTTTTTTCTCCCAACATAAATTGAATTTTAATTTAAAATTTTAAATAGATGTTGTCTAAATCAAGAGCAACCTTCAAAATTTTCAGGTTGATTTGGTGCTTAAACTAAGAAGGATTTCAAGTTAAACGATATTGTTTTTCATCAGATATGCCCCCAATATCCAATTCTTGATTGAAGGATTTAACAATATTTTTTATCTTTCTTTGATTGAATGATTCAGAAAAATTTAACAATCTATACGGCACAATTTTATCCTAAAACCCACAGCCGAAAACAGCCAGCGAAAGCCAAATTTAGCTAGCCCGCTTGTTTTATCTATACTTTGGCCAAACTTTGCCGCGGTTCTGGTGATCAACTTCTTCACCATCATGTATGATTTGCCACAGTTTGTAAAAGAAAAATAGGGTAGCAAAATGTGTCTATCAATTCTTGTAAAAAAAAGTGTTAATCAATCTAAAAGGGGCTTGTTTGGATGGGATATGACCACCTGTTGGACTCGAGAAGCTGGATTCACAAGAAGCCTACTTTAAGGTGGTGATTAAAAGAGCTTCAGCTTCTGGCTTCTGGCTTATTTTTTACTATTCATAAATTTCGTCTTTTTCTGAACTTTTGGCTTTTTGTTGAGGTTTTTTGCCGGTTTTTTTCCCGTATTTGTTTGTATTATACGTAATAGGCTAACATATTTTTTATATTTTTTAAATTTAATTATGCTAAATAAGCCTCTGTCAGCTGCAGTGTTTTTCAGCCAGCTACAATGTTTTTCAGCCATAAGCCACCAAAAAAGCTCAAATGATCGCCCTTGGCCCGGCCTGTTCTTTTCGGCTGCGGCTTTTGGCTTTTGGCCGAAATTTTTCAATTTTGGCTGTTTACGGTACAGATTACGGAGAGACAGATTCTCACTTGCGATTTTGGCTAGTACAGATGTTGGGCTTTTAACGTGTAGATCGTTTAATTTGTTGACCCCGTCTTGAGAAAATACTCCGTTTGAAAGTTAGGTACTATAACAAAAGCCAAAAGCCACCAGCTTTTGATTTAAAGAACAGGCCTCCATTTCAACTGTCTATGGCTTCTGGTTGTTGGCTTTTAGCTGAAATTACAATGTAACTGCTGTTAATTTTTTCTGAACCATTCAATTAAAGAAAAATCACTCTAGCTTATTTTTTACTCTTACGCTCCGCTTATTTTGGCTTATACTTCTGACTTCTAGCTTATTTTTTACTATTCATCAATTTCGTCTTTTTCTGAACTTTTGACTTTTTAAACTTTTTACCGGTTCTTTTTTCCGTTTTTGTTTGAATTGTCGGTGATGAGCTAACATATTTTTTCTATTTTTAATTTTTTTAAAATTTAATTACGCCAAATAAATCACCTTCAGCTATAATGTAATTTCATCTAACTACAGTATAATTTCAGTTATAAGCCACTATTTTTTAGTCCAACCAAGTGGAGCCTAATAAAGCAATCCAAAGAAAGGAGTACATGTTCCGTCGGAGAAATTTCGATATTTGGCACTGAATACGTGCGCCTCTCAACTTTTAACCCCCTGTCGTAGGGGTGGCCCCCCACCTAGGCCCAGCAGGCCTGTAGGAGGTTATAAGAACCAGAGTAACATGTGTAATGACATAAGTGCCCCTAATGGGGAGGCACGGAAGTAGGGGCATAACTGTAAAAGCATACTCCATGTGAATATATGTATCAGGATGAGGGGGAGGCTGAGGCAGAACTCTCCCACCTCTCCACTACCATCTCTCTCTGTTTGGCCTGTAGCCACAACGGTTGGCGCCCGTCGTGGGGAGGACAATGACAAGCTCAAGACCGAAGAAGAAGGATGGCACCGAAAAAGCTTCATCGGCAGCGCGAAGGAAAGAAGACGGCTGGGTCGGGCGGCGCGGGAACACGGGGCCGGCATCGGCCCGAAGAAGTGGCGGCGGCGTGGCGCCGTGGTCGCGGCGTCGGCGCTTGCGCTACAACGGCCGACCCGCCCGGCGCCGCTACTGCGACATCTAACCCGTTCTGCGGCATCGCGCAGCGGCCCCGCCGCCCTCGTCTGCGCAGCGCGATCCGACGGCGGGGTAGCCGCAACGGCATCCGGCGGATCCGAGATCGTCGCGGCGAGGGTCCCCGCACCGACCCGTCCGCTGGGTGTTCGGAGGCCCGGCGGCACTGCGGTGGAAGGCGCCTACTAGCAGCCCTCAGCGCGTTCGGCGGGAACTAGGGGACCTTCGCGGAGCCGTTCGAGATATACAAGAGGCTCGGACCCAGCAGCGCGCGCCCGAGCGCGCCGAGCCCACGCCGGAGAGGACGACGATCGCGAATCCCGCGTCTAGCCGCGTGCCGCCAAACGCGTGATCCGAGTCCCGCTTTGGCGGGCTGCAGCAGCGGCGTGGCGAAGACTTCAAGTTCCCTAGCGTCACCGACCGTACAAAGGCGACACGGATCCTCATGAGTTCGTGCGCGTGTACGCAACCGCGATCGAGGCCGCGGGCGGAGACGACACCACGAAGGCGAAGGGACTCCCCCTCGCGCTGCAAGGAGTGGCGCTCTCTTGGTTTTTTGCCATAGAGCCCGGCTCCATCTACGCGTGGGAGCAGCTCCGCGACCGCCTTCACAACAACTTCCAAGGACACTACGTCGAGCGAGTCGATGCGGACCAACTCTTCGCCGTGAAGCAAAGACCCTCGGAGAAGCTCCGGGACTACTTCAAGCGCTTTGCCAAGACCCGATGCCAAGTAAAAGACGTTAATGAAACCACCGTCGTTAATGCAGCCATACAGGGCCTTCATCCGGGCCCAATGGCCGAGTACAACGCGCGGAGGCCAATCAAGATAGTCGCCAAGCTCTTCGATAAAATGGACGAGTATGCGCGGGCGGAGGAAGATGCGCGAAGATGCAGCATTACCGCCCTCGGCCTCGCCCATGAGGAGCGCCCCCCGTGCGAAGGGGGGCGGGTGCTCCTCCTCGGCGAGGCGCGGCCGAGAGCCCGGGAGGCCCTTCCCGAGGCAGCGCTACGGGAGTACAGAAGGCTCTTCAAGGAGCGGGCATAAGCCTCGGCGCGCCGGCCGCAGTCACTGGTGGCCCATTACGTCCTCGACACCGAGAGCACACGCCAGGACCCGACCCGCCTCATGGAGGGGGACCGGGATCGGAAGGCGGACTTGATTGCGGCGGCCAACCCCACGCGAGAACAAGAGCTCCTACACTATGGCAAGTGGTGCGAGGTACACGGCTACGGTGATCACTACACAAGGGCATGCGCCGCGATTATGGAGCTGCGGAGGTGATGGCGGGTCTCGGGCTCCGCCCCAACGGAGGGCGCGACATCGCACCGTCGGCGTCATCACGAGGCTCCTCCTCAAAAGCCCCGGGAGCGGCCGCAACTATGGATGCCGCCCGCAACATCACCTTCGACTTGAGCGAGCGCCCGGTGTGGAGTACCCTCACCAAGACCCTCTAGTCATCCAGGCCCACATAGCACGTTGTGACGTCAGGCGCGTCCTTGTTGACGGGGGAAGCTCCGCGAATATCTTGTTCGCAGAGGCCCTCGACCGTTTGGGGGGTCCCCCGAAGCCGGCTAGAGCAGCCAGGAGCTTCACTTCAAGGCTTTGGGGGTCAACCGCTGCAGCCTTGGGGCACGTGTCCCTCCGGTCACTTTACATCGGGAGGGCAACAAGGGTAACATCCGGACCGAGCATGTCATCTTCGACGTCGTAGATATCCCACATCCCTACAACGCCATACTGGGCCAACCCGCCATCAACTCTTTCGAGGTGATCCCACACTACGCGTTTTTGTGTGTGAAGCTCCCGGGCCCGAGAGGGTGTTATCACCGTTTCGGCGACGGGACACGGCGAGGCGTGCGAGTCGGCGGCCGCGTTCGCATCGCCGGTGCATGCCCTCTCCGGCACGCTCGGCGAGGCCCTCCGCCCACAGGTGGGCGCCACGCCTCGGCCGGCGAGTCAAGAAGGTTCCGCTCGAGCGGAGGCGATTGTGTCCATCGGCGAGGGGCTCCCACCGGGGTCGAGCGGGATCCGCTCCGAGTGCTTGAACAACATTGACATTTCGCATGGTCCCGGAGGACATCAAGGCGTGACCGAGCGATGTCGAGCATCGCTTGGCGGTCGCCCCGGCGTAAGCGGTCAAGCAAAGGCTTCGGCGTATGTCGATGGATCGGCAGCAGTGGCCAAAACAGGTGGCGAAGCTTCTTGGCGCGGGGTCATCGCGAGTCCACCATCGAGTGGCTCGCTAACTCGGTGCTAGTCAAAAGGCGGCGGGGCACGGTGTATGTGCATCGACTTCACGGCACTCAACAAGGCGTGCGAGGACAATTACCCCTTGCCGCGCATCGATCGGTGGTCGACGCCACTCTCGGGTGCGAACTCATGAGTTTCTGGGCGCCTATTCCGGCTACCACGGTATACATGGCGAAGACGGCGAGGAGAAGACCGGTTTCATCACACCACTTGGGGCGTTTCGCCGTCGAGAATGCCCTTTGGCTTGAAGAACGCGGCGCTACCTTCACCCGCCTCGTCGCTATTGCCCTAGCCGCCCGGCTCGGGAGGAGCGTCGAAGCTTATGTCGATGGCGTGGTGGTCAAAACTCGGCGACTTGCTCGCATGGCGAGACCTCGAGAGACCCGACAACCTCGGAAGGCGGGCATCAAGCTCAACCCGACAAATGTGTCTTGAGTGCGGCGGGCAAGCTCACGGGTTTCCTCATGTCGGACGGGGCATCCAGCGAACCCGACAAAGTAGATGCCATCACAGGTATGGAGCGCCCAAGACAATGAGGAGGTCCAGAGGTGGCAGCCGCATGGCGACACTAAGCCGCTTCTGTCTGAGCGGCGGAGGCGGGGCGCCATTTTCAAGGCGGCGATGGATTTCGTTGGGCGGGCTTGCCATTTTCAAGGCGCTCACCGATTTTTTGGTGCGATGGATTTCGTTGGGATGGAGATTGCGCGAAGGCCTTCAACGAGCTCAAGGAGTACGGTGCGGCCCGGCAGGTGGGGCCCACTGTCGAGCCGTCTCCGCCGGGACTCCATCCGTGTCCGGGGCGAACTCGCCGCCGCCTTCCATCTCCGCCGTCCGTCCCAGCCGGACTCGCGCGTCGCCGCCGTCTCGCCTACCACGCTGGTTGCCCAAAGCACGAGGCTCGCCCCTCCGCTCACGCGTGCCGCTTCGCTCGCCGCCGCGCCTCGGTTCCGCGCGCCGCGTCCCGGCTGATGCGGCCGTCGCCGCGCCGCGCGTCGACCACGCGGTCGGCGCCGTCCTCGTCTTAGAGGAAGGCGCCATGCAGCCCGTTCTCCCTCGGCAACCCGTCTACTTTATCTCTGAAGCCCTCCAGTTTGCGCAGGCGCCAAGACAAGATACACGGCGCCGCGTCGCCGTCGCCGCCTCGCCTTGAGAAGCTCGCCTACGCCTTTTCCAATTTCCCGGTCATGGCCTCCGATTGGAAGCTTTTGGTTCAGGTTTGAAAGTTTTGGAGTTCATTTGTATTTATTTATTTTGTCTTTTCGTCTCGTTTTCTCTCGTTAGATCGCCGAGGAGGAGTAAGTTTGATTTGAAGACCCGATGAGCAACAAGGCAAGTCGTGCCTTCCTCATTTGTTTTAAATTATCTTGCATCGCTATTTTTATTCAAACCCTTGTATTGGTAGCGTCCCAAGATGCTACACAACAAAGTCAGTCACTTGGCGAATGATCGTGCGGTAAAGGGGTGCCACATTGATCCGAGCTTAATCATTGCAAACCACATGTCTAGTATGGGATAGACCGGCATAATAATTTGTGAAGTCTCCACTTTGGCGGGTGGAGATGGCATTGTAAAAGCCTTGTTGTGATTATCTTTAACGTGAGGATTATCGGCATGGACAATGCTCGGTGATTTCACACGAGGGTAGAGTTTTCCTAAAAACAGGTTGGGTTAAGTTGGGAAGTGAATGGTTAGTTCACGGGTGTTCATTTCATGGATCTTGGTTCGATTCCTTGGGTGAATGGTCGGTTCCTCTCTCCTTGGTTACTTACTTATTATCATTTACAAAGCGCTTTTCAATCTACTTATGCTTTAAATTGTTTCGCGAATGGCAATTAAATCCCAAGTCCTTGTGAGATTTTCGAACTTGGGAGTGCACTGCCAAGACCTTTTCTCGGAGCAAGCCGTGGAACATCGTCAAGTCGAGAGCGGATACCTCGAGCGTTGCAAGGAAGCTTGAACCACGTCGTCTCCAAGTCGCACTGTAACCTATTCTTTTAGTCGGCTGAATCTCGGGTGAGATTCCGTTTAGGGGGAGGTTTGTAACATCCTGATTTTGAGCCTTTTGAAGCTTTTAAAATAAAATTCACCATTTGGATTTTTTGGAATTAATTAAAGCTTAAATGGAATTTTTATGAATTAAAAGGATTTAATATGATTAAGTTAAACATTAACATTTGCCAAAGTTATTTTCTTTGAGTTCCTTGTGTATCGTGGAATTTATTGGAATTTTTATGGATTTTTAGAGTTATTTGCTATTTTCTAGAGCTCAAAATAGTTTATTTGAATTTCTGGAAAAGAAAAAGAAAAGAAAAAAACCAAACGGCCGATGGCGAAAGCCCACCAGTGGCCCGCTTCCCTCCGCCACGCGTCGGCCTACCAGTGGCGGCTGCCGCCCGCACCCATATAGCCACGCGCGCATCATCCGCGCGCGCGCGCCGCCGCCGATGCCCGCCAAGTGTCGGCCGCCGGAGGCTCGACCGCGCCGCGCCCCGCATCCGGCCCTCGCCGTCGGTGCGGCCCGGCGAGTGGGGCCCACTGTCGAGCCGTCTCGCCGGACTCCATCCGTGTCGGGGCGAACTCCGCCGCGCCTTCCATCTCCGCCGTCCCGCCCCGAGCCGGGACTCGCCGTCGCTCGCCGTCTCGTCTAGGACTCCCCTCGCCTCGTGTATAAAGGGCCGGAACCCTCGGCTTCGCACCTCTCGAGCCGCCGCGCTTGCCGCTGCGCGCGTCGCCGTCGCCGCGACGCCGCGATTGCCGTCGCCGTCGGCGAGCTTCGCGGAGTTCCTCGTTCGCCGTCGCTGGCGCTCCTCGTCGCCGACCGCCGCCGGTGAGCCCGCCGCCGTCCCCGTCCTCGCCAGCCAGTCATTGCCGCCGCCGCCGCCGCCGCCATGGACGCCGTCGCCGCTTCGATCGCCGCCATGACGCCTCGGTTCCAACGCCGCCGCGTCGTGTGATGCGGCCGTCGCGCGCCGCCGCCTTCTTGTGCGCCAGTCTACATCGCCAGTCTCACGGTGGGACCTTGCGTCGGCCGTAGATCCGTGGACTGCCGCGTCGGCCGAGCTGGTCGGCCGCCCGTCGGCGTCCACGTCGACCCTAGGGCTTGCGTGTCGACCGCCGCCGCCACCTCGACCCTAGCCGCGCGTCGGCCGTCGCCGCCTCCGCCTTTGCTCCGCGCGCGCATCCACCGTGAGACCTAGCTTCCCGGCACCGGCCTGACAAAGATGCCTTTTCCAATTTCCTGATTTTCTTTAGATCCAATTTTCCAAGAGCCCGTTCTCCTCGTCCTAGCTCCGATTGACCCGTTCTTTTCCTAAATTCATCTAAAATTGAGCTCTACCTTTTGGTTCAGGTTTGAAAGTTTTTGGAGTTCATTTGAATTTTATTTGAATTTATTTTGTCTTTTCGTCTCGTTTTCTCTCTCGTTAGATCGCGTGTTCGAGGGAGCAGAAGTTTGATTTGAAGATCAAGAGCCCTCTCAGTGAGCAAGGCCAAGGCAAGTCGTGTCCTTTGATCATGTTGAACCCAGTTTGCAATCTATTATTTAATTATTTTGTTTTAAATTATCTTGCATCGCTATTTTTATTCAAACCCTTGTATTGGTAGTTATCGTCCCAATTGGTTATTTCCCTCCTTGATATTTTGGAATACCTTGATGCCATTGTCACCTTAGGTTGGGGGTTTAATTAGTGATGCTATGTTATTTGTCACATTGGGTGGTACGCTTATTTTGCTTAGCCATGCTTATTATTAGTACGTTGGGTCTATCATCACATGTGTAAATTAATCTTGACTTAATGATATACTTGAACGTGGTGGTCAACCACAGTTATAAAATTTGTGTGCCATGACATGGGTAGTGTCATTGGTGTTGGTTATACAAACTTGGTTTTCACTTGGGCGAATGATCGTGCAGTAAAGGGGGTGCAAGTTGCACATTGGGATGTGGAGGCTTCGCCTGGGTAATACCTAAGGACTTAACTTTGTGCGCCATTGATCTGAGCTTAATCGTGCAAACCACATGTCTAGTATGGGATAGACCTGGCATAATAATTTGTGAAGTCTCCACTTTGGTTTTACTACTGATGTTGTGTGGCGCAAGAGGGGGCAATTATCGACTAGGGGGTTACCCTACTCGACGGCGAATCCTTAGCGAGTGGGATCGGGTGGAGATGGATCATTGTAAAAGCCTTGTTGTGATTATCTTTAACGTGAGGATTATCACATCGTGTGGGTACTGATTGTGCAACCTCTGCAGAGTGTAAAACTATTCGAATAGCCGTGTCCTCGGTCATGGACAATGCTCGGTGATTTCACACGAGGGGTAGAGTTTTCCTAAAAACCTGGTTGGGTTAAGTTGGGAAGTGAATGGTTAGTTCACGGGTGTTCATTTCATGGATCTTGGTTCATGGTGGATTCCTTGGGTGAATGGTCAGTTCACTTGTGGTTGGTCTCAATTCCTTTGGTTACTTACTTATTATCATTTACAAAGCTTGCTTTTCAATCTACTTATTGTATTTACTTTAAATTGTTGCTTCGAAAATTAACTTTTCAGCCATCCATTGGTAAGCCTTGCATACTATATTGCATCTTTGTTACAAGCGACTTGCCGAGTACTCTATGTACTCACGGCTTTATCTTGTTGCTCGATTGAGGAGGAGGAGAATCACCACAGAAGGTGCCGTAGGAGAGTACTTCGGCGTCTTCGCGAATTAGGCCGTTCTCCACTCGATAGCTTTGTGGGTGTGTCGATTGGTTCTCGCGCTTTCTTTTGGATTTCATTGCTAGTTTCTTTTAAGCCTTTTAGGCTATTAATTGTAAGCTTGACCATAAGGTCGTACTCGATGATTATTAATAATATTTGAGTCTTTTCTTAGTAAATCGTGATATGTTCGATATTTCATCTTTGTTTATCTTGTGTGCACTAGCGTGATCACGGACTAGTGCAGAATACCTGGAGAGTCGGATTTGTATATTCGGGTCTCGACAATGGAGATTGCGTGAAGGCCTTCAACGAGCTCAAGGAGTACTCGGCGACCTACCCACGCTGGTTGCCCGGCACCGAGGCTCCCCTCCGCTTATCGGCGAGGACCACCGCGGCGCCATCGTCTTAGAGGAAGGCGCCATGCGCCCGTCTACTTTATCTCTGAAGCCCTCCAAGACGCCAAGACAAGATACACGGAGCTTGAGAAGCTCGCCACGCACCGTCATGGCCTCCGTGAAGCTTGGTATTATTTTCTCGCCCACCCGATCATAGTGCCTTCCTCATTTCCCTGGCAGATGCTACACAACAAAGAGTCCACAGGCGCACGGCAAGGGCCGCCGAGCTCGCCCCTTCTCCTTGACGTATGCTTCGCGAACGGCAATTAAATCCCAAGTCCTTGTGGATTTTCTCGCCGAATGGACCCCGCCGGCCCAACCCGTCCAGACGCACGATGACCCCGTCTGGACACTCACAATCGACGGAGCTTACGGCGTCGCCGGCGCGGTCATAGGTGCGGTGATCGTCACGCCCGAAGGACAGCGTTTGCTATACTCGGCGCGCCTTACCTTCCCCGCCACCAACAACACGGCTGAATACGAGGCACTGCTCTTTGGCCTAGCGAAGCTCAAGGCAGTCGGCGCAAGACGAGTGCTAGTCCGCACCGACTCACGCATGGTGGCTGGTCATGTGGACAAGTCATATCAAGCCAAGGACCCTGAGTTGGCCAAGTACCTGTGGCGGTGAGGGCGAGGAAAGGCACTTTGGGCGCCATGTCAAGGCTATCCTCGCGGAGAACGAGCGGCCGACGCCCTCGCTAAAGCGGCCAGCCAAGAATCGCTTCGACGGGGCGTTTACGAGGTATTAGTGCAGCGGCCATCGCGCAGACAACCGGGACGCGGCACTCGTCCACCGCATTGACCGGCTAGGTGATTGGCGAGAGCCCATCTTCAATTTCTTGCAAGGCATCGCCGAGCCCGAGGACCCCGCCGAGCTTCGGCGCTTGCAGCACCGCGCAAGGTCCTTCCAGTGTTGAAGGATACTCTACAGAGAGGGGTTTGCGCACCGCTCTGCGCGCCTCTCGATCGAGGGGAAAAAGGCTCCTTGCGGAGATCCACGCGGCGCAGCGGATCCCACCGCACCGAGGTCATTAGTCGGCAAGGCGTTCGTGCAAGGCTTTCATCGCCAATCGCCATCACCGACGCCCAGGACCTCGTCCGTCGGTGCCAAGGGTGCCAGTGGATGGTGCGCATCATCCGCAGGCCCCCGACGAGCCTGAACCCCATTCCCCCGGTGTGGCCACTTGCACGCTGGGGCCTCGACATAGTAGGACCACTTGCCCGAGCTCGTGGGACCTCCGGTTCGTGGTAGTCGCTACTGAGTATTTCTCCGGATGGCGGAAGCGATCGCCACGGCCAAAGTAACTTGCGCCATACGGCGCTTCCTGCGGCAAAACATCATATGTCGCCGGCGTGCCGGGAGCTCACGGTTGACAATGGCTGCGATTCGACACCACCCTCTTCAAAGACTATTGTGACAAAGATGGGCATCACCCTCCGATTCGCCTCGGTAGGGCATCCCGATCCAGGCGATCGAGAAGGCGAATGGCGTCATCTCCGCGCCATCAAAAAGCGCTGGTCGGATTGCGAAGGGCAAGTGGCCAGCGAGCTTCACTGGCGTTCTTTGGTCGCCGCGACAACGGTAACGCGCCCGACGGGATTCACGCCGCTCAAGCTCCTTTTCGATGACGGCGGTGACGCCCGAGGAAATCAAGGCGGCTCACGGAGGGTCCTCGCCCAAGCACCCAAGAGGAGCGCCGTGTGTCCTGGACCTCTCGACGGATACGGCGGATGCAGCCCACCATGTCGAGAAGTATGCGTGGCGCATAATGCGTACTCGGGACCGCTCTATATGCCCGGGGTTCAAGCACGGGATCTCGTTCTCGAGTGGCGCTCAGCGGAGACCGTTGGCAAGCTGGAATCAAGTGGGAAGGCCCGTACATCGTGATGGAGGCATTGCCGGCGGGCGTACCGCCTCACCACGCTCGAAGGACAAGCCCTCGGCACACATGGAACGCGGACAAAGTTGCGGCGATACTACGCCTAGAAGCGGGGCAGCAAGCGTGAAGCGCCGACCCTTTGTCGCACGATGCTCGCGCCCAAACGGAGTTCAATAAAGATTGCTGTTCCCGAGCATTGTCCGTCCGCTGAGCGTAACAAAGTCTACGGACTTTAAATAAGGCGAAGCGTCGAGCTCTGTCTCCGCACGCGCGAGTCTCCGGACTATAAAGGAAGTCGTAGCGTCGAGGTCCGCCTCCGCACGCACCGTCGCCACGGACTTTAAATAAGACGAAGCGTCGAGCTCGTCTCCGCACGCGCGAGTCTCGGACTATAAAGGAAGTCGAAGCGCCGAGGTCCGCCTCGCACGCACGATCACGGACTTTAAATAAGACGAGCGCCGAGGTCCGCCTCGCGACGCGCACGCCTACGGACTTTAAATAAGACGCAGCGGGACGCCCTCCGCGCGCGATCTCGGACTATAAACAAAGTCATAGCGTCGAGGTCCGCCTCCTCACGCGCTAGTCCACGGACTCTAAATAAGACGTAGCGTCGAGGTTTGCCTCGCACGCCGCGAGTCCCGGACTATAAAGAAAGTCGTAGCGCCGAGGTCCGCCTCACGCACCGATCCACGGACTTTAAATAAGACGAAGCGTCGAGGTTTGCCTCCGCACGCCGCGAGTCTCCGGACTATAAAGAAAGTCGAGGCGTCGAGGTCCGCCTCGCGCGCACTGATCCACGGACTTTAAATAAGACGAGCGCCGAGGTTTGCCACCGCACGCGTGAGTCTCCGGACTATAAAGAAAGTCGAAGCGCCGAGGTCCGCCTCGCACGCACGCGATCCACGGACTTTAAATAAGACGTGGCGCCGAGGTTTACCTCACACGCGCGAGTCTCGGACTATAAAGAAAGTCGAGCGCCGAGGTCCGCTGCACAAGCACGCATCATCCACGGACTTTAAATAAGACGTAGCGTCGAGGTTCACCTCCGCACGCGCGAGTCCCCCGGACTATATAAAAAAAAGTCGTAGCATCAAGGTTCGCCTCCGCACGCCCCAGTCCACGGACTCCAAATAAGACGCGGATGCCCTACTGCGCGCTACGGAGTATAAACAAGATGCGAGGTCTTCTTCCCTTCACGTTCGGCGAGTAACACCAAGGATAAGGTACTACTTGGTTTCATTGTAAAAGCAAAGCGTTACATGGCTACAAGCATAAGAACCGGTACATCATCCCCCGCCGCACCCGACCAACCTCGGCCTTGGCGCGGTGCGGACGAACCGCGCCGCCGTCGCCGTGGCGGAAGGACTCTTCGAGCGGTGGAGGAGGTCCCCTCCCCATGCAGCATCTGCGCACGGCGACCCTCGCGCATCTTCCCGGCGGCCCGCATCCGTTGATGGAAGTTACGCAGCTAGGCCCGATGGAGCGGATGGCGCCCGACATGACCCCGGTCGGCCAAGAAGATCCAGATTGAGGATTCGCCACTCATGGGTCTGTCTACACCCACGAGTGTGAAGCGTGGCGGCGAGGCACGCACCAAGATAGCCGCAGATGCTCGCCGAACGCTCGGCGCCACGAAGAGCAACGCTGCCCCTCTCGATCAGCCCGGCGTCTCGGCAGGCCTCCGGCCGCGCGTAGCGCCCGGCACCGACGCACGATCTCGGAGGGCCTGGTTGAGAGACTCCATAGCCCGCCACGCCAACATGGATGCATTTTCCAAGACGAGACTATTCCTGCAGCGAACTCGCCGGTGGCGTTCTCCCCTAGGGCGGCGACTGCTGCAGAAGGCGGTGCGCTCCTCACCGCGGCGCACTTCCGTGGCCTCGAAGTTGTGCGGCCACCATCGCGCCTCCAGCGCGAAGTTCTTCATCCTTCACCGCAAGAGCATTGTTCGCTTCACGGGCGCTTCTGAGCCCTCCGCTCCGAATGCGGGCCTCGTCAAAAGACCGGCCGAGGCAAGCGTCCGCAAAACAACAAGTCAAGCAGCGCCCGTAGTACCGACAAGTGAAGGCACATACTTACCCTCATCTCGGAGGCCTGCAGCGCGAGCGCTAGGAGTTCCCCCTCGCATGACGACAACATCTCTCGGTCAAGGCCGTTGTCGGCACGCTCTGTAGCTGCGGTGAGGACGCAAAGTGTCTCCAGGCGAGGGAGGAAGTCTGAGCGAGCGAACCCCGGCCCCAACGCGCCAGGATTTACCGAGGCCGCAGCCACGTCAACAAAGAACACTGCGGACACTGCAAGGCTTTGATTTCGCGCTCCGTTGCTCGATCCTTCGCCATGTCAGGAGACTTCGTCTCGATGTTGGCGTAATGAGCGAGCAATCGAGAGAGTCTCGCAAGTCACGAAGAAAGGGACTCACGCCTACCTCCTGCGCTCGTGGCGGTAGGAAGTGGCGCCGTTCGATCGCCAAGGGGGCGGGCGCCTCGGTGGTCGGCGAGGAGGTCTTCGGCGCGCGCGACGCCGTAATCCCGCGGCAAGGCCCCGCAACGGCGTATCGACCCCTCGCTGGCGGCGGGGACTGCGTCCGAGGGCGTTTCACCTGCGGCGGCACGAGCGATTCTTTCCGGGCAACACCGGCCACGGTTCCGATCGCCCCATGGTTTCTCCGTAGGCGCGCCCTCGCCGGCCGCTGCGATTGATAGCGCACCATCAACCGTAGTTTTCTCGCCGGGAACGGTGCTCCCCCCGGGTTGGCGACTTCGGCTCAACGATGGCCGCGAGCACGGGTTCGTTGGCGTCGCAGAGGTGCCGGGGACTCGCGCGCGCGCTCCGGCGGCGATGTGGCGGGCTCACCGCCGGTCGCACGCCCCATCTGGTGTGCTAGTCGCCGGGCGGCGGGTCGCGCACTGCAGAGCGGGAACGGGCGGCGTCGCTAAGATAACACCCCACAGGCTCTCACCCCCGAGCGCCGAGTCTCGGTGGGAAGCTCCCCCGGCACCGCGCGCTCGGGCACAGTAATGCCCACAGCCTCGCATGTGCGGTTTACTCGCCCTTGCTTAGCCGCCTTGACTGCGGCCTCGCGAGCCTGGTGCTCCTTAAGCGTGTATGGGCCGAGGCGCTGCGACCACGCACTCCGCATCTTCAGCCGAGCCGCTGCGCGGCAGAGATCACGTCGATCGGCAGAGACCAAACAGATACAATAGCACGCATCAAACGTGGCTTTGGGCGACTTACAAGGAGCGGAGGCGGAAGCGGTGCGACACGGATGGGTGAACCCGTCCTCGCGGGGGCCGTTCTGTCAACATACTTCCCCCGGGAGGAGAGTGGCGCCGCCCCATACATTGTGAACTCCTCGGCTAGGTCGCGCAGACTCATTCGACGGGCGACACCGACAAGACTCTGTAGCTTTTGCGTGTCGTCAATCTCCGCCTTCAAGCTCGGCGTACTGTTAAACGAGATCGGCCCACCTTGGCATTGCATTCCACTCTTGTCGGTCACGGTGTAGTAGAACCACTGCCGAGTCCAGCCGGACTCCCATTGCCTCGGCGAGGCTGGCGCGGGGAACAACGTCGCGCATGACGCCCGAAGCACGAAGTCCACACCGCCGAAGTTGGACTCCGCCCCGTCAACTTTTCTAGGTTGACAGCGTGCGTCGTGCAGTGAGGCGAATAAGCTCGCGCTGGGACGCCACCCCTCTGTCCGCATCGCCCACGTGAAGACAGCTAGACGGAGTATTGCGTGAGGCGTCAATTGGGCTAGCTCCAACTTGTAGGCCCGCAGGACTTCGCCCACGAACAACGTGGAGGGCATTCGAAGGCCGGCGTCGAAGAACGCGACAAAAACAATCGCCTCCATGGCCGGGACTTGGCTCGTCTCGCCCCGACGGGTAGGCGAGCCCCATCGCGATCCACGATCTTCCTCTCATCCACGAAGTCGCCGCAGCGTCCCTTCGGTCATGCGGCTCTTCCCAAAGACACGGAACAAAGCAGCCTCCGAGTGCTCCATGGCGCCCCACCACTTGTTGGCGCGAGCTCCCCGCGGCACCAACTCGCACTTCTGGAAGGATGGGACACCTCGTCCGGCTAGGCGAGGAACCACTGCGAGGATGGTAGGTGGCGTCGTCATGGCTAGCCATCACTCTCGCGACCGAGGAGGAAGAAGCAGGAAAGGAGCAATGGCGTTACAATTAGCACGGGCGAAGCAAAGCGGTAGATCAAAAGCAAAGTAAGAAAGGGTGCCTCCGCCTCAACACTAGCACCTTATAAAGGCCGCCGCCTCTCATATGGCTCGAAGCACGACAGATCAAACTCGCAGCGATTCGGCCGCCCAAGATTCGAAAGAGGAACGGCTGGGGGCTGGAGGGCCGTGCCCGTAGGTGACCAAGCAGACACAACGCCGCACGCCTTCAACACGCGCCCAACGTCCACGGGAAGAGGCGGCGCCGCGGCACGCAACCGCCACATCCCACGACGCACGATCGTAAGTCGCCACGCGTCCCACCTCCGAATAGCAGATCGCGACGACGCGACTACCGACTTGCTCGGGCCAAGCGCCGCGTGATTCCACCGCCATTAAAAGCGCACTACTGCATCGCAAGGTCACCACGGCCCGGCGCAACAATATCGGCGCCAAGCTCCAATCTTAGTGCGGGGCGGAGCGCGCGCGCGTCGCCCGACCAGGCGCCGGCCTCGCGCCACCCGCTCGAAGGGTAGGGACGGAGCGCGCGTGCCTCGGCTTGACCTGGCGCCCGCCTCGCGCCACCCGCTCAAGGGTAGGGACGAGCGCGTGCCTCGGCTTCGACCAGCGCCACCTCGCGCCACCCGCTCGAAGGGTAGGAGAGCGCGCCTACTGCCGACCAGCGCCGACCTCCGCGCCACCCGCTCAAGGTAGGAGACGGAGCGCAGCGCGCTACTTCGAGCCAGGCGCCACCTCGTTGCCACCCGCTCAAGGATAGGAGACGGAGCGCGCACGTGTCCGCCGCGACAAGGCACCTTCCATCCTGCACCTCGGGTTCCCCAACCACAAGCTTGGGAAATTCACAGCCGCAGGGACGAGAGGGCCAAAGGACTCGCGACATGGCCGGCCTGTGAAGCCCTTCACCATGAGAGGCTCCTGTCGAGGGGTGGCCCCACCTAGGCCCCAAAGAGTTCTGTTAGGAGGTTATAAGAACCAGAGTAACATGTGTAATGACATAAGTGCCCCTAATGGAGAGGTACGGAAGTAGGGGCATAACTGTAAAAGCATACTCCATGTGAATATATGTATCAGGATGAGGGGGAGGCTGAGGCAGAACTCTCCCACCTCTCCACTACCATCTCTCTCTCTCTGTTTGGCCTGTAGCCACAACACCCCCAATTCGCATGCCTTTGGAAATTTAACCCTGTCACTGCGAATTGTTTTGATTCAAGGTATTCTCTTCATTTTTGCAGTGACAAGTGTCAAAATAGGAAATGAGAGAAAATGAGGGAAAATGAGGAGAATCCTTTGAATCAAAAGAATTCGCAGTGACAGGGTTAAATTTTCAAAGGCGTGCGAATTGGGGGTTAAAAGTTGAGAGGCGCGCATATTCAGTGTCAAATATCGAAATTTCTCGTTCCGTCCCCACCTCCTCCTCTTTTGAGTCTTGGCCCAAGCTGGTCACGGGCTCACCGCACAGCCACAAGTTCGCCGGCGTTCTGTGGCAGCCAGACCGGCGAGCACGCGGTGGCGGCAGCGTCAAGCGCGCAGCCGCGGCCGCGGCGCGCGAGCCACGAGACGGCGGCGTCGAGCGAGCGAGCGCACGGTGGCCTCTGCGGCGTGCGGCGAGTGAGCCAATTTGATCTGAATATAGCAAATTTGGTAGTGCCATTCCAAAGATTGTCGTGCAGGAAAATGACATTGCTTATGTGATTTGGACGCAGTCCTACGGTGCTGAGAGATGGAAACCCTTAGGGCAGTGGTATTGCGAAGCATTTTGTTCATTCTTGGGTATTGGCCTATGTACAACATGCCAAACTTTTCGATGATATTGTAGCGGGTGTTAGTTTTTCTAAGATATTTAATTAAAAAAGAGAAAAACACTTTTTCTCTTCACATGTAATACGTACAATAAAAAAGAAAAAGAAAACCAATGAATATTAAAAGACTTTTGGAACTCACCAATTTCCAATCTTAAAGCAATCCAAGTTAAGGAGTACATGTTCCGTCCCCACCTCCTCCTCTTTTGAGCCTTAGCCCAAGCTGGTCACGGGCTTACCGCGAGAGAAAATTGATAAAATGCCACTCCTTTGGAGTGGCTTCGATAAAATACCACCCTTTACATGGCAATTGTTAAAATGCCACTTAATATGTGTTTAACTCTATGATTTGCCCTTTTAGGGGATTTAGTCATTTCTTTTTTCTTTTTTATTTTTTTCCACCAAAATTGTATGTAAAATTACCCTAATACCCTTCTCTCAAAATACCAGTACCGATCCATCTGCTCTTTCGCCCGTGCGTCCAGAGAGAGGGCTGCGAGAGGAGAGAGGTGAAGGGGCGCACGGGACGCCGCCGCCGCCGGCAAGGCCCGCCACCACCGCCGCCTCCCCGCCGCACGGGCCTCTGCTGCGCGCCACAAGACACGGACGGTGCCGCGCGCCGCAGCACAGTCTTGCCGCCGTCGCCGCCGCCGCGCTCGGCGGCACGGACGTCGCCGCCGCCGCACGCCCGCCAAGCATGGGATTTGCAGCCGCCGCGACTGGTCCCGCCGCCGCCGCCACCACGGGTGCCACGGCGGCAAGGCCCGCCGCCACGGGTGCCGCCTGCGCCACGAACGCCGCGCCGGCACGGGAAGACCCCGCCGCCGCGCCCGCCGCTTCCCGCACGGGCTTCTCCACCGCCTCCTCCTGCTGGGTTGTGCTTATTTTGTGAATGGTTGCAGTCAAATTTTTGTGATGGTGCTTGTTCTGTGAATGGTAGTTTATTTGTGAATGCTGATTACTTTGTGCGGCATTGTGACACCATGTGAATGATCAGAAATTATGGTTATTTTTGTGAATGCTGTGATGAATGAGCAAGGCATTTGACCTCCTCAGCTCCTGGAAGCATTGCAGATGAAATATGTGATGGCAGTGATGAATGAGCAAGGCATTTGAGTACAGCATTTTCTTCTTTGCTAATGGCAACCTAATTGCTATGGTCTTCCTTTGTCATTGCAAACCGAACCGAACTATTACAAACCAAACCAAACTGAACAGAACTGGCAGAGAATAAAACAGACTTGTCATTGCCATTTTCGGTGCAGTGGTATGCACAAAAAGCACCATGGACTGAATCGAAACAGAATCGCGTAGTGAACATTTATAAGATTACAAACTGAACATAAGCTATTACAAACTGAACAGAACAGAACTGGCATAAGTGCCAAATTACACAGCACCACAGTAACTGAACATTTATAAGATTTGAACCTTTTCCTTCAAGTAAACAAGTTGAACATCATTGAGTCCACATCTCAGTACGAAATAAGACCATAAAAACATTAAGTTCACATCTCAGTACAAAATGAGTCCACAAAACATTGAGTTCACATCTCATTTGGTTTTTAGATAACTACAGGAGGTAGATCATGTCTTCTTTTTCTTAGGAGTCATTTTTTTCTTCTTAGGGATAGAAGAACTACTTGCTCCCAAAGTGTCTCCTACTCCTCCACAAGCCATTTCTCCCATAGTGCCTCCTCCTCCTCCTTCTCCTCCAGTGGTAGATGTCTTGTCTCCTAGCAGCATTGCAAGGCGCCTTTCACAAATAAGGACATAAGCTAAGTTACTCGCAGATAACAATATAGTTATATAATTCACACACAAACATTTTACTTACCTTCTTGTCACCATTCCTGGGCTTTCCTGCATTATTGTATCCCTGTCTGTTGTCCTTATTGGCGTAGAAGGTTCAGGTGGGTACTTTGTGTTATTCTTTCTAGGCTTCCTTTTCCTACAAATAAGCATACGCAAAGGATTAATAAATAACAACAATGAAAAATTAAAAGGTCGTATAGAGATAAAAATGTTACCTTTTTTTGGTACCATTAAGTGGACACTTGTAGCTAGTTTGCCTATGACCCTTCTCACCACATCTTTTGCATGTAATTGGTCCTCTAACCATTTTCTTTTTCTTGTCATCATTTTTTGCACTACTCTTGCCACCGGTCTCAAGACATCCTTTAATCCTCAATTTCCTCTGTCTCCCCACACTCCTCTTGCCTAGTGGTGCACCCACATCGAAAGGCAATTCCACCTCTGGCCATTGTGACTTGTCGGGCATTGCTGGCATCTCTCTCTTGTATGCAGCCTTGAATTTGTCTATAGAGTAACACTCGTCAATATATTCTTCTAAGTTCACATTCTTTTGAGTTATTAAAAAAGCCAATGCATGCCCACAAGGCTGCCCGGTGTGCTGCCACTCCTCACATGTGCATGTCTTCGCCGTGGCTGCAACAACATGCCTACCAAAATCCTTGCCATTGTCCCACACCTCTGCGGTATGTAAACTCGCTGTTACAACCTTCAAATGTCCTAATCCTCTGGTCCTTGCCTTTAGTTGGTGCATTACAGCGGGAAGGATCCTACCATGCAGCCTTTCTCCAATCCTCCTTCTCTTATCCCATAGAACCATTATCATTTCCCTTATCTTATCACTAGATCAACAACAGCAAGTCCTTGATACCACTAATCCAGTTATTGAAAACTTCAGCAATATTGTTTGTGATATAGTCACACTTGATTGCTGTGTTGAAGCCACACCTCATCCACTTCAGTTTATGATATGTTGTCAAATATTTCCAAACTTCAGGAGCTCCATTAATAATAGGGGGTCATGTGCATTTGGAACACCATCTCCCTATAAGCCCTAGCTGCAGGGTACATATTCCCAAAAGTGTTACCATGGAACTTCTTCTGGAAATTTTTCATAAGATGATAAAAGCATTCTCTTTGTTCAGCTTGATGAAACACCTTTTGTACTGCATTTTCTAACCCCTTACATGCATCTGAACAAATAGCAAGAGGTTCTAGATCCCCTATTGCCTTATGGAGCTGTGTCATGAACCAAACCCAGTTGTCCTCAGTCTCAGAGTCTATAAAACCAAATGCAACTGGATACATCCAATTATGCCCATCTATTGATGTAGCTGCAGCTAAATGTCCATTCCACCTACCATTTAGTGCAGTGGAATCTACACTAAGGTATGGTCTACAACCATCCACAAACCCCTCAATGCAAGGTCTAAGTGCACAGAAAAACCTATGAAAGTATGCCCTCCCATCAACTACTTTGATGTCAATTTCCACAACACTACCAGGTGATCTCTTAAGAACCTCTTCCTTCCACCTATACAACATTTGGAAACTTTCTTCCCAACATCCATACAATTCTTTCAAAGCTCTCTCTCTACCATGCCAAGCTGTATCATAACCGATTGTTACCTTATGATCATCTTGTAACTTTTTCTGCAACTCTTTGGCACCCATGTTAGGAGTGGTCTTGAGGATATCAATAGCCTTGTCAAGAACCCCAGCCTCTGACGGTGTAGTTGTCTTTATCCTCATAGTAGACGTACAATTATGGTCTTCATTATGAACTGTGACCTGCAATACCAAATAAATAAAATCAATTAGAACCATTATACCCTAAATATAGTACCATTACATAATGTCAAGAGTATATATCAGGTTAGTACCATTATAGTTTTATCGCTCTGCCTACGCCCAACAAGCTTCCACGGACACCCCTCAACTCCACATTTTACTCTAAATTTGCTTTGGTCAGATTTCACTATGTCAAGCTCAAACTCCTTGTTAATTGCAAACTGTCTCACAGCCAACCTAAAATCCTTCATTGATGGGTACTTACTGCCAAGATCCATACAAGGGTTATTCTTGTCATAACTTATCACAAGTTCACCCGGTATTGCATCATCAACAGGAAGAGCTGCACCTTCAGTGCCCTCAATAACCGCAGGACCACTTGTTTCAATAGCACTATTAGATCTATCAACTTGCATGGAGTTCTTTGCACTTTCATCTTCATCCCTCAAGCCTAAAAGAGCAAACAATTGGTCATCACTCATGACCTGAATCCTTCCCTCGTCATCTTGTGTTTGCTCGATCTCCAAGTTATCCCAGTCAATTTGAACTAGTTGTGAATTGGGCTCAATTCGAACCGCTGCTTCTGAAATGGACCCATACTCAATAAATAAAGGTGCACTTGTACAACTATCTAGATGTTCTTTATCTACAACTGAAACCACTGAATCTGAACTTGTTGCATAATCAACCAATTTAGCATCTACTCTAGACCGTTGTTCTGAATCCGACCTAAACGAATTGAACCAACAAAAAAAATCGAGTTAGCTCCATCTAACTCAATGCAACCACAATGTGCTAATATCAGTGGAAGATTTTACCCTGAGGACACGTCCTTGCTCATGGTGTCAATTCGTTCCAACCAGCTTCTCTCCTCCCAATTGTCTTGTTTCCGACATAGTAAAGAATTAAGAACATATGTGATGAATTGATGGTAACAAAAAACTTACTGAATAGAGGTTTGGTGGTGCACATATATACTACTAATCAGCAGTACGAAGATCATGACAGACAAACAAATGCAAATTACCCAGTGCGGGCGGCGTCTTCCCGTGCGGCCGTGGCGGCGGCGGGACCCGTGGCGGCGGCGGCGGGACCCGATCGGGCGGCGGCAAATCCCGGCGGGCGTGCGGCGGCGGCGGCGTCCGTCTGGCTGGCGAAGCGGAGGCGGCGGCACTTCGTCCGTCTTGGCGCGGCGGCGGCGGCCGGCGAGAGGCGGCAGGCGGCGAGGCGGCGGCGGCGAGGCGGCGCGCGGCCGGCGGCGGCGGCGGGGAGGCGGGCCTTGCCGCGGCGGTGTCCCGTGCGCCCCTTCACCTCTCTCCTCTCGCAGCCCTCTCTCTGGACGCACGGGCGAAAGAGCAGATGGATCGGTACTGGTATTTTGAGAGAAGGGTATTAGGGTAATTTTACATACAATTTTGGTGGAAAAAAAAGAAAAAAGAAAAAAGAAATGACTAAATCCTCCAAAAGGGTAAATCATAGAGTTAAACACATATTAGGTGGCATTTTAACAATTGCTATGTAAAGGGTGGTATTTTATCGAAGCCACTCCAAAGGAGTGGCATTTTATCAATTTTCTCCTCCTTTGAAGTGGTTTCGATAAAATGCCACTCTCTAGATGGCAATTGTTAAAATGCCATTCAATACATGATTAGCTCTATGATTTTTCATTTTAGAGGTTTTAGCCATTTCTTTTTCATTTTTAATTTTTCCCCCCAAAATTGCATAGGAGATGTCCATAATACCCTCCTTTTAGCCATTTCTTTCAGACTCCGTTCAATTCATTCCAGCAGACTCAAAATCGGTTCTCAGTCTCTCCGCCGCCGGCCCGCCGCCGTCGGAAGTCGCCGCCGCCACACCCGCGCCGCACGGACGGGGCGCCGCCGCGCTCGCCGCTTCCGCGCGGGCTTCTCCGCCGCCTCCCTGCAAAGAGTTTAGACAAGTGCAAACTCAACAAGGCACAGTCAGTAACTAGAAAGCCAAAGGTACAACCCCTGCGATGTTAGAGAACTATGAAATCAACAAGAGAAAGCATCATAAGCATAGCTAGCATGCAGATTCAACAACAACATAAAGCTTAATCCGGCAAACCATATAAATATGCCCACACCCAGAACTTATTTGGATCACAAGACTAGCGCATTTCGTCCCAAGACATCCAAACTTAACAGGACCAAGAGTGGCAGATATCATTGTTCTTCCTACCATCGTTTTTGGGGGCGGGAGAGGAGGCGGAGGGTGAGATTGACCTGCAAGCCCAGCAGGAGGAGGCGGTGGGGCGGGAGAGGAGGCGGAGAAGTCCGTGCGCGCGGGCGCGGCGGCGGCGGAGAGACTGGGAACCGATTTTGGGTCTGCTGGAATGAATTGAACGGGGTCTAAAAGAAATGGAGGGTATTATGGACATTTTTTTATGTAATTTTGGAGGGAAAAAATAAAAAATGAAAAAGAAATGATTAAAACCCTTAAAATGGTAAATTATAGGGCTACTTATGTATTAGATGACATTTTAACAATTACTATATAGAGAGTGGTATTTTATCGAAGCCACTCTAAAGGAGTGGCATAATATCAATTTTCTCGCTTACCGCACAGCCACAAGTTCGCCGGCGTTCTGTGGCAGCCAGACCGGCGAGCACGCGGTGGCGGCAGCGTCAAGCGAGCGCGCGCAGGCTGCGGCGTCGCGGCGAGCGAGCCACGGAGGCGGCGGCGTCGAGCGAGCAAGCGCACGGTGGCCTCTGCGGCGTGCGGCGAGTGAGCAAATTTGATCTGAATATAGCAAATTTGGTAGTGCCATTCCAAAGATTGTTGTGCAGGAAAATGACATTGCTTATGTGATTTGGACGCAGTCCTACGGTGCTGAGAGATGGAACCCATTTCGAAGCATTTGGGTCTTCTTTGGTATATTGGCCCATGTGTTTTATCTATGATAGTATTTTTTTAACATGCCAAACTTTTCAATGATACTGTAGTGTCTGTTAATTTTTCTAAGATATTTAATTAAAAAGAGAAAAATATTTTTTCTCTTCACATGTAATACAATAAAAAAAGAAAAAGAAAAATAAAGCCAACGAATTTTAAAAGACTTTTGGAACTCGCCAATTTCCAAACTGTGGCTAGCATGTACCAGCTCCAAGTAACGTAACCACTACTGGTTATGGAGTAGCATGTAAGTTAGTACTGATGTTCATGCGAGATCTCTGACGGATCGAGCTTTCACATGACTTCCGGATCTAGCCCAACTTAGAACTTGTTTGTCTCTCTCATCTGGTGCTAGCAGACATGGAGTTAGAACAAAAATGATCAGAATTATTATTTTATCATACATATAATTACATGTATAATTTTGTCGTCAATTTGCAATGAAGTAGGTGGGCATTCTAATTTTCAAAAACCCAAAATGAAACCTTAATTCTGAACCCTACAATTTAACCAAAAAAACCAACAAATAATCATAATATTCAAACCATAACTTATAAATTCGGTTTATTTACTTAAAGAAATCAAAAAAGGGAGAAATCTAGCAATAACATACATCAATTCATGGCATAATCCATACCGCCAAGTGCTCGGCGAGACAATCGATAGGTGATGACAACCAGGAAACGCGACAGTCTGCAGGCTACAGTCTAGGCCTCCAGGCTCTACCAACTAGCGGTTGTGAGCTTGCGACCAAACAAGAGGGTGAATTTTGTTTTCGCACAAGGCGGGAAAAAGAGAGGGAGGGCATAAGACGCGAGTGACTGGAACAATACGATGTGCGTGCGGTGCGGTCTCTACCTGCTATCTTTTATTTGTAGAGTGGCTTGGCTGGTCGAGCTCCTTAGACTATACTTATGTCAACTGGGTTGTATTTACGTATACTAGGTTCTTATCCTAGGCCTTGATTGGTGTTGTCTTGCGTCTAGTTGCGGGAGCACCGAGTGGAATAGCGGGAGCCGAGAGGCTGAGAGCTTCAATCTTTAGACTAATCAGGTGTCCTTTGATTTTGGCTGAGGGGTTCACACCTAAATTTATATGGATTATACAATAGAAAAACGAAATTAGATCCGAGGTCTTGTCACTTGTCCACCCTGTCTGGTTAGGATGGTTTTATTTGTTTTAGAGATCCACGGTCCTTAAACTTTTTATGCTGGTTAGGATAGACTTTTATTTGTTTTACTTTCAAAGTGTGGAACCTCTATGTATAAAGACTTTTCACAGAGAAATTGCCACACTTTGAAAGAATCGAACTGTTTAATTTTCGATGACACAAAGAAATTCCTGTAAACCCCAAAAAAACTGGCTTAAGGACGATTCTGGCGAGAAGTAGGTACGTGAACGAGCTAGGATAACTTCAATACGAAGAGCAACTTTTGTCTTTTTAGAAGAAAAAATGCTTTAAACTTATATAGTGCTTATTTAGGTTTTTAAACCTGAACTTATGATTTATTTCATACTGTAGCCTTTTTTTATATACTATAGCTACTGGTACTTTTTTTAGTATAATTAAATTTTAAAAATAAAAAATATATTATTATGGATAATGCAAAGAAATAAAGGAGGAAAAGGAAATACAAAAAACCCAAAAAAATCCAAAACGCCAGAAACTGATAAAATTTAAAGATGGGAGTTAGGACTTAGAAGCTGAAGTTCTAATGAGCAAGATAGTGTGTCGGAGATTTCTCTCTCTTTTTTCTCCCAACATAAATTGAATTTTAATTTAAAATTTTAAATAGATGTTGTCTAAATCAAGAGCAACCTTCAAAATTTTCAGGTTGATTTGGTGCTTAAACTAAGAAGGATTTCAAGTTAAACGATATTGTTTTTCATCAGATATGCCCCCAATATCCAATTCTTGATTGAAGGATATAACAATATTTTTTTATCTTTCTTTGATTGAATGACTCAGAAAAATTTAACAACCTATACGGCACAATTTTATCCTAAAACCCACAGCCGAAAACAGCCAGCGAAAGCCAAATTTAGCTAGCCGCGGTTCTGGTGATCAATTTCTTCACCAATCACCATCATGTATGGTTTGCCACAGTTTGTAAAAGAAAAATAGGGTAGCAAAATGTGTCTATCAATTCTCGTAAAAAAAAGTGTTAATCAATCTAAAAGGGGCTTGTTTGGATGGGATATGACCACCTGTTGGACTCGAGAAGCTGGATTCACAGGAAGCCTACTTTAAGGCCCAGGGTCTGTTCTTTTCACTGCGGCTTATGGTTTTTGGTTGAAAATTTTGAATTTTGGCTATTTACGGTACAGATTACGGAGAGACAGATACTCACTTGCGATTTTGGCTGGTACAGATGTTGGGCTTTTAACATGTAGATCATTTAACTTGTAGATCCCGTTTTGAGAAAATACTCCGTTTGAAAGTTAGGTACTATAACAAAAGCCAAAAGCCACCAGCTTTTGACTTAAAGAACAGGCCCCTATTTCAACTGGCTATGGCTTCTGGTTGTTGGTTTTTAGCTGAAATTACAATGTAACTGCTGTTAATTGTTTCTGAACCATTCAATTAAAGAAAAATGAGAAAAAGAAAAACACTTTGGGCTCCAGATCCAAAATTATTTGGAGCTAAAAGTGTTTGGCAAGCTTGCTCTGCCCCCAACCTTCTCAGAAGCTAGGGCCGGAGTGTGGCCAAAAAGGCATTAAAAGAATGCTTTGGCCTTATTTGAGCCCAGTGAGCACGATCCATTTGGCACAAAAAATTGACCGTTACGAACATTTGGCCTAAGCACAACATGGTGGGCATGGCCTATTTGGCCGATTTAGCATGAGTAACAGCCGATTTTTTAAAAAAAAATTTATAGCTGCTTTGTGACCGTTTGTGAGTTTAAAAATACAAAAAATAAAAAAAACTTAAAGTTTTCTATAAATAGGCAACATACCCCCCCTCATTCAACCACACACTCACCAGCAATCTCTTCTCCAATTCTCCTGTAAAAATTTCGATACACTTTGTGATAATTTGGCAAAATTCGAAATAATTTTACCAAAAATCAAAAAATTCGGAATCCAGCCTATAGTCAAGAAAAGATGTAACAATACTAATTTTTGTGTACTTATATTATTCTTATTTTTCTTTATTGTGATATAAAATAGGTAATAGTGTAATTTTCTATTTGTATTTTTCAGTTTTTCACATTTCTCCGTAGAAATTTTTGACAAATTTTCCTACGCCTGAATACAGAATTGATCTGGAAGAACTTTCATCCTTCGGGAATGAACCTCCACCTCTGTCTCTACTTCAAATAGAAGAGCAGAACCTGACTATACCATCGTCAGGGTCTACCAGTGCCTTTGCATCAGCAAGCATCGAAGCAAAGAGGTCCAGACCTAATGCATCGGACGTGTGGGTGGATTTCGATAAGATAATGAAGCGAGATTCATCCGGAGATCAGGTAAGAGTTGTTGTTTGTAAAATATGTTATCAAGAATTGTCTACAAAGTCTTTAGGTGGAACCGGGCACTTGCATAGACACATCCAAATATGTAAAGAAAAGCAAGGCATAGTCATGAGGCAGATGCAGCTGCAGTACAACCTCGACGTTACGTACATAACTGGGACTATAATCCCAATGTAACTCAAGAATCTTTAGCCCATTTAATTGCCTCACAAGATCTTTCTTTAAAATTTAGTTTGTCAGATGCATTCGAAAAGCACATTAGAACTACTTATAATCCTAGATTTACTCATGTTTCCAAACAGACAACGACTAGAGATTTTGTTAAATACTACAATAATGGTCATGATAAAATTCAAGAACTCTTTGGAACCTGTACATTTTCGGTGACCATGACCTCGGACATATAGAGTGGTCGGTCTAGAGAGGATTATATTGTTGCAGTCATTCATTATATAAATGATGACTGCGTATTGAAAAAGAGAATCATAGACTCCAAACTAATTGACGTAGCACATGCGAGTGAGAATATAGTAAAATGTATTACCAAAGTCGTGTAAGATTTTGGTCTTACAAATAGAATTTTTGCAAATTACCCTGTACAATGCTGCAACAAATTCCAAAGTAATGGATATTCTCACTCCCTTATTTAGTACATACACCAATTCCTTTTTGCTACATCAGCGATGCACCTGCCATATTATTATTCTTATAGTTAAATGTGGTTTGGAGATGTTGGATCCATATTGTCAAGCTTTTCATGATGTAATTTCTTTCATTAATAATTCTAATCAATGAATTCAATATATAAGACATACTGCATTGCGATGGGTGTACGTCGACGAAAGTTAGCTGTGAACATGCTGGTAAGGTGGAACTCAACTTATCTCATGCTACAAAATCTTTTACGCTATGAGCCTGCATTTTCTGTTTTTATCCACGCGAACTATCATAGCCATGCTGGCAACATAGTACTAATTGAGTAGCACTGGTATGTTGCTGAGAAGTTGTTAGCATTTCTAAAACTCTTTTACGAATCCATTGTTGCTTTATCCAGAGTATACTATCCAAAATCTCCTATAATTGTGCATCATATTCTTGCGATTTTCGGTCATTTGAAAGCTAATGAAAATAACCCAGTGTTACGAGAAGTTGTGTACGCTATGAAAACTAAATATTTAAAATATTAGAATGAGATTCCATACTTATACACATTTGCATGTATTCTAGATTCAAGAGCTAAAATTGTAAGATTCACTAATGTTCTTTTAATTATAGGTGAGTCTATAGGGATAGATTATTCTAACTATTTTACAACTATTCGTTCATAATTGCCTGAAGTTTATCAGAAGTATGAGCATAAGTTTTAGGGAGTTCGCTTGCAATGACTTCCACCAATATCCACCACGGGTAAGAAGACAAATATGTGAGGCAAAATCTTTGGTACACAAAGATCCTTGGAAGATCAAACTCTACATAGTCAAATGCTGCAGCAATCCATACCAAGACCCACAGGGAACTATCATTCTTTCTAGACAGTAATCCTGTGCCTCACCATACAGAGAACTTCAATATTATGGACTGGTGGTGCGAGTACAAACTAACATATTCGGTGCTATCCATATTAGCATGGGTGTCAACCATTCCTATCTCAATGATTTTTTTTTCGAGTTTACTTTCAGTCTTTCTAGAAGAATATTGGAGGAGAGAAGAACAAGACTTACAGGTGGATGGTGAAAGTACTTCTCGCTGTAAAAGACTGGAAACAAGCTAATGCACGAGCCCAACACTGCGTGGTGGATACAATGTTATACACGCATTCAACAATCTCTATCTAGATAGTGGTGAAGGCAGTCAAGGCGCTGACGACACCGACAATTCTTAGAGCATACATATATACATTGTATTTTTTTTTATTTTTTACCTGTAATGCTGAACTACAAGCTGTACTCTTTTTTCTTTGCTAAAGTTTTCTCAAGTTGAGTTTTTAATTAGCAAAGTTTTTAATGAAGTAGCCATTTTAATATAATAAAGCTTATTATTATATTTCTATAATTTATTATGCCTTTTTCTACAATTTATTGTGACTTTTTCTATAATTTCTATAATTTATTGTGTCTTTTTCGAATTCTATACTTTTTCGAACTATTACATTTTAAAAAGTTTTCGGGCTAAACAGGCCAATTGGACCGAACAGGCTAGCCGTGCCTACTGGTCTGTCGGGCTAAGCAGGCGTATGCCAGCCCGGCACAGCACAAACCCCCTCTAGGCTGTGCCTACCGCCTCAGCCAACGAGCTAGCATGATACAGTTCGTTCAGACTGATGGACTAAACTGATCATGCCTAACAAGCCTGTGCTGAACCGTGCCGTGCTGCGAGGCCACAACTGTAACATCCCAAAATTTGGCTTTTTGAAAAAAATTAAATTCAAATTAATTATTTTAAGGTATTTGGATTTTACTTGGCTTTTATTTGCCTTTCTGGATTTTCTGGGATTTAAAAACTATTTTTAGAATTTAAAAAGTAATTCAAAATATGAAAATTAAATATCAACAGTAGTTGGAAATAATTTTATTAAGTCCAAAAATCTCCAGGAGCTTCTGTGAATTTTTCTGGAATTTTTGGAGGTATTTTCATATTTTTCTAAGGCCTAAATAATTTTCTAGCCTTTTCTGAAATCAGAAATCAAATTCCAAAAATAAAAATTCCCCTTCCCCTCTGGCCGACACGTGGACGGCCCTGGGCCACCCACGTCGCCGCCCGGCCAATCCTGGCCGCATCCTCCCTTCCTCGCGATCAAGCGGGCCCGGCCGTCGGTGGCGGCCCCGCCTTCCTCCTCCTCGCCCGGCGTGTGGCGGCCGGCAGATGCGCGCCACGCCACCCCGAGCGCCCATCCGGCCGTTCCTCTCACTTAATCGCGCCACCGCACGATCCGTCCTCGGACCACGCGGCGACCATCCGCACCGCCCCTCTCTCTCGACCGCGCCCCGCCGTCGGCCCGACGCACTCTCGCTCCGCGCCACCCGGCCCCGCTTTGTTAGGCCGTCGTCGTCCCGCGAGCCGCCTCCTTCCTTTCTTCTCTCCCGCTTTCCTTCTTTGCGCGGCGACCAATCCGAGCTGGATCAGCCTTGCCTTCCTACCTCTCCCGGTTTGGCAACCCCGAGCCCTGGAAGCGAATCCCAACGCCGTGCCTCCCTTCCCTTCCGGCCCCTATTTCCTTTTTCCCCAAACTTTCCCCGCCGGCCACCGAGAACTCCGGCGAGCAATCCCGCGCCCGTGTCCCCTCCTCCGCCCTATAAAAGCCCCCCCTCGGCTTCGCCTCCTCTCGCACCACCTCCCAGAGCGCTCCACCGCATCTCCCGAGCCCTATAGCACCCCAGCGCCGTGCGCTCTCTCTCCCCGAGCTCCGCCCAACTCCGGCGAGCCTTCGCCGCTGCCTCGGTCATCCCCGGAGCCCGCCGTCGCCTCCCCGAGCTCCCTCTCGTCCGTGCGATCCTCCTCGACACCTCGGTGCCCTCCCGCGCCGCGCGCCGCGCCAGAGGACCCGAGCGCTCGCCACCCCTCGTCGCCGGCCTTCTCGCTCGTCGTGCCGCACCTCGTCGACCCTCCAACCGAACCCCTCCGCTCAAGGATTGCATTTCACGCACCGCCCGCACCCCTCCGGCCCTCCTCGCCGCGACGACCTTGCCTCGCCCACGGTGCCGGACCACTCGGCGGGTAACCCTCAAAGGGATTACCTACCCATTAGGGTAGGCAACGCCTCCCGCTCACTTGGCTATCACCGCTCGCTCTCCTCCCCGATTCCCTCGGCGTGTTCGAGCCCTCGGCTCGCACGTTGAGGTTGAGTTTTCGTTATTTATCCGCGATCGACAAGTGGTCCCACACGTCGCGGCCGCCGGCTCTGCTGCCGCCGCTGCCGCTGGGCCCCACCTCTCTGTCTTTGGTCTCGACAAGTGGGCCCGAGTCCGGAGGGTCCCACATGTCGAGGTTAAGCCGTGGGCTCACTTGTCGATGGGTCCCACATGTCGATGACCGCCGATGGTTCTGTTCGATGGGCCCCACTGTCGATCCTCGAATAAAAATAGAATTTAAAATCTAATATTCCAGTGGGCCCCACATGTCGAAATTTGGGAATTTCTAGATTTATTCAAATCTGAGATTTTCAAATGAACATAACTTTCTCATTTTAACTCCAATCCAGCCATTCAAATTTCTAAATTCATCTAAAATCATAATCTATCCAACTATGGCCTCTGTTGAATTTTTGGATTTTATTTGAATTTTCGTTTGTATTTATTTGCTTTGTTTGCTTCGTCTTTTCTCGCGTAGATTCCAATGTTGTCGATTGATCCTCTTGACACAGAAAGAAGAAGACCCGAAACCCTGCAAGAAGGCAAGTCTCCTTTGATCATCTTGAACCTATGCTTTTGAAATGTTTTAAATATTTTAAATTATGTGCATTGCTAATTATATAAAGTCACTAGTTCAAATCTTTAGGAGTTAGTTATTCCAACTTTGTTATGCCTCATTTGAACATTGATTGCCATGTACCTTGTCACCCTAGAACCCCCTTTTGTCTCAATAATGAGATTAATATTAACCTTTGTGAATAGTAGAATGGTAGGATAATGCTCAGCCATGCTATCTAATAACTTTGGAAAATCTTGAAAATGGGAAAATTATGATTTAATGTTGAGCCCCTGTGTTTATGAAAATTAGTGGTAATTGGAGTTGCCACTGTTCTTTTAAAATAAAATAAAATGTGAAAGTTGGTTTAGATTAGGGTGGATGGTTAGTTTGGCTTGGTGCAGTTAGCACGAGAACTTGTTAAGTGTATGTTCCACCCTAGCCAAATAAGGACCGACGCTTGTGTTTGTCCAGACTGAGCATTAACCGTACAACCACAAGTCTATATGGGTACGACCTAGCCGATTAACTTATGATAGTCTAGTTTAGGTGCCACCAGTGGAAAGTGGGTGCCGAGGATGGGTGGTTATTCACAGTGAGGGACAGGATTTCTTGTACTCATATGGCGCAAGAGGGGCTTGGTTGGGCGGTTAGCCTACTGCGGTGAAACCTCGTGGGTGGTATCTAGCTAGATTAGCGTAAGGTAAAGGCTTTATGATATTTTATCTGGGTCTCATGCCAAAGGAAGTGTTTGACTTTTAGGATAATTTATCTCTTGTGGGTAAAGTTGTACAACCTCTGCAGAGTGTAAAACTATTCGAATAGCCATGCCCACGGTCAAGGGCGGGCAAGGAATGCATTCACATGGTAGATTTCTGATTTTGGTTTTAAAATCAAAGTTTTTGTATTCCGAGAGTGGAGGGAACTCTCGGAAGGGAATCCTGGCGGTTGGAGCCAGAGAGGGTGGATGTAACCCGCAATATTAACTTGTTTAGTTGATTAAGCTAGTGTTGGTGGATAGAGCCTTCACTAGAGAATAATATTTAGTTCTGTTAAAATCATTTACTTTATTAAACTGATGCCTTCGAAAATAATTAGTAGTAATTGAAATTATAAAATATTGCTTTGTGCAAAAGAGCCATATAGCCTTCCTTTGTCAAGCCTTGCATCTATGCATTTTTCCCAAGACTTATGAGTACTTTATGTACTCACATGCTACACTTAAAAATAAATCTCAGAGGAAGTTGAAGCTCAAGAAGGTGACTACGACTCATCGCTTCGCTTGTGGCTGTGACGGATTCTTCCCGGAGGACTAGGTCGCGCTTCCCCAGTCAATTGCCTGTGGCGAATTGATGGGTCGTCCTCGAGTTATCTTTGCTTCCGCTTTATTTCTTGTGTGCGAGGTCTTAAACCTCCAATGTAATAATGAGACCCTGTGGTCAGTACTCTTAATTATTGTAATAAATCGTTGATGGTGATGTTTTCCATTCTGTTTGACTGTGGCACTAGCTTTGATCTGGGACTAGTGCTGTAATACACAGAGGGTCCGGGTTTGGCAATCCGGGGGCCCGACAACGACTGGCAGTCGCTCTTCTGCCATGCCTTACTACTGCATGGCTCACCGTCTCCCTACCAGCATGAGAAGCTGTGACTAGCCGAGATGGCGTGGCACCATGGTGACATTACAAGCGGGTTAATTTTCCAAAAACTAGTTTGGTGTCACATCATTCATTTGGGACATATTTATTTTAAATTTTAAATTAAAAATGTTTTAATAAAAATTACAAAAACACCTTTTGAAAAGCTTATGGGCCCTTCAGAGCCAAAAGACAATGGATTGGAGCGATTTGTACGAGGATATTATTGCTAGTCAGTCACCCTAGTGTCTAGCACTACCTCCATTTCAAATTATAAGGCATATTTTGAGTGGACTCAAGGATTAAGATGAATATAAAAACCAAGAGAAAGGCAAGAGAAATGACTATGCTATCCTTCTATAAATACTAGTACCTTAAAAATAGGAGAGAGAACAGTTAGTGGTGTGTTACTTATAAATAAAGCAAAGACAAGATGCTTAAAAGAAGATGGAAAAATATACACCTTATAAAAAGAAAATGAAAGGAGTACTACAACGTACTACTTTGACCATTACTTTTTTAATTATATATTATAAAAGAATATTAAAAATATAATGACATAAAAGTACTTTGTGGACAAAGAAGAGGTGTGGACCAAGTGGGCAGGGACGTGATCACTAACAAAGAAGCTGACAGCAATGACAACAGAAGAGAAGCAGTCAAATGAAGCATGAGGGGCTTGTTTGAGCCCATAGAGAGCGGCGAAAGCGACACACTGTACCCTTAGGGACAGAATACCTAGGGGGCAGCTGTATGTAGACCTACTCACACAGCTCATCATTGAGAAAGGCATTCTTAACGTCCAACTAAGAGATTGACCATAGCAAATAGAGTGTGGACTGTGGTCATTGAGCAATAGGAGCGAAAGTCTCATCATAGACATGACCGTGCTCCTGTTAAAAACCACGCGCTACAAGACGAGTCTTATAGCGCTCATGGGAACCATCCGAGCATGTCTTGATCTTGTACACCCACTTGCACATGATGGGGGTGACACACGTAGGTAGGGGCACAAGATCCCAAGTGCTAGTATGCTCCAAGGCAACGATCTCCTCAGACATCGCGAGCTGCCACTCAGGGTAAGCAGCAGCCTCATGGTAGGTCACAGGCTCAGAAGAGGTAGCGGCTGCAAAATCGAAGCGCTCAGGTGGCCAGACAGTGTGGTGATCACGAAGATCATATCTGGGAGGAGAGGGTGGAGCAAGACCCAGCAAGGATGGAGAAGAAGAACTGGGAATAGACTCAACAAAGACAGAGGCTCAACTAGAGAAGAAGTATGTCAAGGATGATGAGAGTAGTGCAGAGGAAAAGGTGGAATCTCAACAATAGAACGGGAAGTAGACTCCAGCAGAGGTGGAAGAGGAGCAACTGGAGGAGGAGAAGGAGGATGAGGCAAACCAGGAGTGGAAGGTAGTGAGTTAGGAAAAGTCAGAAAAAAGAGATCGACTCAATAAGAGAATCTGACCCAACTGCGGGGGAACGAGTGTAGTAAGGTCGGGACTTGTAAAAGGTGACATCCCAAGAAATTCTCATCCTGTGAGCAATAGGGTCGTAACAATGATAACCCTTATGCTCAAGACTATAGCCAAGAAAAACACACTCAACTGACTGAGCAGTCAGCTTGGTGCACTCATGAGGTGGAAGAAGGACGAAACAGGCACAACCGAAACTGCGAAGGTGATCGTACTCTAGGGCTTGACTATAAAGATGCTCGACAGGAGTGGAGCCCTGAAGGGTAGTGGAATGCTGGATGTTGACAAGAAAAGTAGCAGTGGAAACAACCTCTGCCCAAAAGTGAGGGGGAACAGAGGAGGCAAGCATGAGAGCACGAGCAGTCTCAAGTAAGTGACGATGCTTACGCTCAGAGACACCGTTCTGAGCATGAGCACTAGGCCAAGAGTACCGGGGAAGAGCACCCTGCTCAACGAGAAAACAATGCAAAGCAGCAGAAAGATACTCACCAGCAGTGTCGGCACGAAAGATACGAATAGGCAAATCAAACTGAGTATGAACCATGGTAGCGAACATTTGGTAAATAGAGAGAACATGACTATGAGAGGACATAAAGTAAATCCAAGTATGACAAGAATAATCATCAATAAGATCACATAATACCGATGACCCCCTTTCAAAATGAAGGGACCCGGGTCCCAAACATCAGAGTGTACAAGATCAAAAGGGCGAGTAGAAATAGAATCACTAGAGGGATAGGGGAGCTGCAGCTGCTTTCCAAGCTTGCAACCCATAAATGTAAAGACATGTCCCCAGAAACAGACCTAAGAACACCACGACCAACTAGTGACGATAGGCGCGATCTGCAGAGATGACCAAGACGATGGTGCCACCAAGCGAAGGAGGTAGTGGAAGACGTGGCCATGGCAGAGGTAGTGGCAGGGGTTTACTGGCTGGTGGATACAGCGGAAGGCAGATGAAGCCAGTCGAGATCCAAAAGACGCTATGAATCATGCCGTCAAGGGCTAGTACCAAGCAAAGTCCCCGTGTGATGGTCCTGAACAGAACAAGAGTCAGACTTAAGAACAACATGACAGTCATGATCAGCGATCTGACCAGCCGACATAAGCACGTAGTAAGTTGAGGAACATGTGAGACTGCAGGAACATGAAAAGAGGAAGTGGAAAAAGTGCCTCGCCCCGCAACAGGAAGAGAGGTACCATCTGCAGTATGAATAGTGGAAGAGAAAACTGTGGGATGCAACGAGGTGAGGTGGGTGGAATTTGGTGTCATGTGAAAGGAAGCACCAGAGTCAAAGATCCATGGAGATAGAATAATTGACAAAGGAGGAGGCAGATGCAGAGGCGTGGAAGACTGCTAAGAAGCAAGAGTCAGACGAAATGATCCCGAGGAGTCTGAAGATGAGCCGACATTGAGGCGCTGGAGGAGTGAGAGGAGTTGTTGTGTGGCATCACCGGAGGAGCCCTGGTGAGAGGTGTTAGCTTCGGAGTGGAAGGAGCCACCAGAGCCCTTCGGGGGACATGCACTCGACGATGCTAGTCCCTCCTCCACTTGTAGCAGTCTTTATACTTGTGGTCGTCACGCTGGTAGTAGGTGCAGTGGAGATCCGTAGTAGAAGTAGCAGCTACTAATGCACGGGGAGGTACTAGTGCACTGGGAGCTGGAGGAGAGATCAGGTTGGTGCTGAAGAAGCAGATGAAGTGGCACGTGCGAAAGTAGACAAGATAGCTTATAGCTGAACCACACCACGGTAACGAGCCTTCTCAGCATGCACAGTCGTGAGAGCATCTACTAAGCTCGGGCGCGGGTGGCAAGTCAAGAACTGAGCCCGTGTTGTCTCAAACTTAGGTCGAAGACATGTCAGGAATTCATAGAGATAGTGAGTCTCTTAGTGAGCGTGAAGCCGCACACAGCAGTGGCAGGTGAGGTAGACATCCGGTCCCAGAAAGGCAAGCTAATGCCACAATGCAACATCTGCTGGTAGAAGTCATCGATGGTGGCATCAAGCTACTGAAGAGAGTATGCCTGGTGCACAACTGAAAGATACATAGCATCACTCGTCGGCTGGTAGTGAGCTCGGAGGCGCTCCCACGCTCCCACATAAGTTGTGTCATCGGCAGCTCCGCCACATCCATGAAGTTGGCCACGGTCATGCTACCCACCAGGATGGCGGTAGCATGAGCCTCGGCCTCGTGACAACACTTGTAGGTGTGCAGTTCAAACTGATAGAGCTCCAGAGCCTCCTCCAGTGCAACAGTGGCCTCCTCTTGAGCTGTTTGTCCACACCAGCAGGAAGAGCGAGCAGAACGGGCGGCTTCAGCCGAGGCGGACAAGGATGCTCGCTAGTAAGATGACCCCATAGACGCTAGCTATTGAGGAGAATCCTCAGGTGAACAACCCACTCCCAGAAGTTTGTCTCGTCGAAACGAACCGAGAAAAGCGGGATGGCGAAGGAGCCACCTACAGTAGCCATCTGGAGTAGTGTCTTGGGTGCGGCTACGGGGAGAAGCGGCCAGAAGGAGGCGGCCAGCGTCGGCCGAGTGGCGGGGTTAGAGCCGAGGCAGTAGACGGTCGGGAGGAGGCCGCGGCTTGGAGGTGTGACCGGGAAGCTCGGCATGGAAGACGACGGCAGGGAGGCTCGGTGTGGAAGGCGGTGGGTAGGAGGTACAGTGTGGGAGGCGCTAGTGCTGAGGAGGAGCGCACATGGGCACGCGTGGGCGTGAGTGCCAGCGCTGGCGCATGTGGGCGACGGTGGCCAAATCCGGCCAGATCAGAGGCGTGGAGGCCGGATCCGAGGTGCGGCGGCCAGACGAGAAGGACGGTGCTGAATCAGTCGGCTGGGGGGCCAGATCCGGCGGTAGGAAGGCTTGATCCGGTGGGATCCAGCGGCGGGGAGGCCGGATCCAGTGCATGAGGACCCAGCGGCAGCGTCGGGTTGAGCCAAGACGGCGACGGCAAGAAGTGGGGAGGGGAGGAGGATGGGAAGAGCAGATGGGCGACAGCGGCAGCGACGCCCTAGCTAGCCTAGCTCTGTTACCATGTTAAAATGAACCCTTGTATTCTAAAGAGGCCCAAAAGGCCAATACAAAGTGTACAGGTAAATATACAAGTAACCCCCTGTACCCTAGACTATTTACATCTAACAGTTATGTGCTATTATTTTTCTACATAATTATTTGTTCTACATCTCAAGAAGGTATAGATGGTCACCATCTCGGATAACATCAATGTCATCTATTTCAGCGTAATCTCTACTGACCACGTTTGTAGGATGGTAACCTTGAAACTTCTGACCTGCATTGTTAAGAAATATATTGTGTGAGAAATACATGTTACAATATCTAATATACTGTAAATTGCAGTTTACATATGCCATGTGCTAAGTACTGATCATACTCTATAACCAAATCATAGCTAAAAGCTATAAACTTTTTACTTACTGCCAATTTCGAAAAGTTCCTCCAATGAACCGGGCAGGTTGATAAGCTTCCCATTCTGTACTGTAGAACCTGTTGCGTTACGAGGATATATGTGAATTGTAACTCTTTTATTGGGTTCTTTTATGTAACTATAATCTGGATTTCTGCTCCTTGTTGTGTTTCCAGATGTCTTGTGGGGTGACCCCGGCTGCATCGTTGCATGTCTTGTTTGCCAATTGCTTGCTGCACAGCTGTCTTCAGATTTTATCTGAATGCAGAACTCTTCAGTACTTGTTTTGGTCGCACAATTTATGTGAACATCATTGAGATCCTCTTCTTTATCCATCATTCCATCTGTTTCCCAATACTTGCAATTTGATTCATTATGGCGGTTTTCTTGATGCGGCACACTCATTTGGGTTGCTTCTCCAAGTGACTTTGTTGAATCTGTATCATCTCCAAATGTTGGAACCTTGTTACTAAAATCCTTCCTTTTCTGCTCTGTGTAACGTAGGTATGACCCTGGTAGCAACCATGCTTCTCGAGGAACATGGAATAGCTCATACTTGCTCAAGACTCCTTGATCTGTTTGATTCAGTTCATGTAAACTTTCCTGTAGCTTCATCTTCTGTACATTGGCATAAAAAGTTGTCAACTTCTGTTTAGCTGATATTACCTATTGTATATTTAAATTGTTTGAAAGTATGTCTAAAATTTGAAGCTATACCTGGAATAGATTATTCATTAGAATGTTACTGTCTTCACTGTGTTCTTGAATGATCTCTGTAAGTCTTGTTTTGCTTATTCTCAAGAGCTGTGACAGTTCAGCTGTGCGGCAAGTAAATGGCTGGGGTATGTTACATAGAGCACCAACCTCTCCAAACATATCTCCCTCTGCAATTTTCACATATACCTGCTTTCAAACATGTCACACTGTTTTAGACTTTTAGTAAACTGTGGAAACCAAAGTGATATCTGGAATCACTGCAACGTAAGTGGAAGAAACTTATTATACCTGTTCATTCCAATTTACTGTTGTTATCATATTCTACAAAAAAAATCATCGAGAAAAGTGCAATTAGCTTACTGGTAAGTGGTAAAAACTTGCACAAACTTGGGGGTCAGAACTTAATCAGAGATAACAAACTAACCACTGCTCCTGAAACTATTACATAAATATCTGCTGCCCCTTCATTTTGCAATACTATATCTTGCTTTGGTGGAAAATACTCAGCCTGCACTTCCATGACCTATTTGTCCAACAAATTCAATTAGTACAGACAGAACAAAATATTGATCTCTTCATATAGTAAGAAAAATATTGAATAATTGATCATATTACCAGTTCTGCAATGAAACTGTTGGATACTCCATGGAAGAGGTAGGCCTGTCGTATGATTGGAAAGAATAAGCTGTATGCTATGCTTGAACGGATTCCTTTTGGTAGCCCATTTAACATGGCCTGCTGGTTGAGCCCTTCTGTCTTGAACTGTAGGCAGAAGTGAGATAGCACTTGCTGCTTTATGTTCTCAGGCAGCTGATTTCGTGCTGCAAACTCTGAAGCCGCTTGGATGGAGTCCCTCTACATCATTCAAAAAAAATTATAAATATAGAAGTATACATATGGAACAATAACGACAGTAACTGTTTTAATGAAGTGGCTGATTGTGCTGTTTGCAGTTGCTTGACTTTTTTCTTTGTATAGTTGACCTTGAATTGCATGCTGTTTTGTTGGTGTTGTTGTCGCTTAGAATGGTTGAATGATAAGGGATACAAGAACTTGGTACCTTGTGGCATACTTGCAAGAATAGGATTCTATTGATTTATTCCCTTGACTGGTTGCATGGTTGAAATCCTACCTCTGGAATTTTGCATAAGAACTCACTAGAATGGTCCAGCTGGGCCAATTTTGATCTTCCCAATATGGACTACTCAAGCTAAACGATGGTTCTGATGCAAATTCAATTTACTGAATGTTATGATGCTTACTGCTTAGAGTATTGTCCCCTTGAATTCAAACATTTTTTGTTCGGGCGGAGGCGGCGGTAAGTAACGGACCGTAACGAACGTTACCGGTTTTACGGTGAGAAAACGGAAAACCGGATTTGGTTGCTATTCTCTATCTGCTTGATGATTTTCAGCTGTTGTTAGTTGGTTATTTTCAGTTTTGTTAGGCTGAATAGGTTTTTCAGCTGTGCCTTAGTTCCTGTGGAACTTTGTATGTCACTATGTAAACTATTTTATATTATACACACACACACATAATATATAATATATATTTCAGGAGGGCTCTCCCTACTGTTCTCAAAAAAATTGCAACTAAAGTCTAACTGCCTGTCTAATTTAGAATACTGAAATGAATATGAGTTAAATAGTCTAGCACTACAGAATCTTGACAGAGCAGCACTCTACCACAATCTTACATCAACACAAGAGCAGCCAAGACATCATTTAACATTACCAGATTGGAAAGGGTATAAGCACAACTATATTTTACATGCATTCTTTTGTTCGGCATTGTCCCATATGTCCATATATGGTAACCTTGGCCTTTGGTATATTTGAAATTCACTCAAATATCTTACATGTGAAGTCATGAAGATGTAACCATTAGAAATTTATATAAGCATCTCAAGCCTTTTGTCTCCCACATGCAGATTATTTCTTAAAGTAGTTCATCTATCTAGTACGTAATCTTCATAACACATTTTCACCCAAATATCTTACATGGGAAGTAATGAAGATGTAACCATTACTTTGTTTCTTCACATGCAAATGATGCAATAGACAAAATCACAAAAGTCTCATGCCCATGGGCCCAACATGTTCCTAAACATATGCTTAGCCATCCAAAGTAGCTACAAATGCCCCCTGGAACCCATTCCACCATCTACAAATTCAAAAATTTCAAATTTCCATCTCGGCGGTTTTTAATCCCGGTGCATGGAAGAACAGTTTCGGCGGTTACCGGCCGTAACGCGGTATTCGAACTTAGTTATAACTATTGTCTTGTAATACAATGAAAATAGTGTGAATGACTTAACTGTGTAAATGCACTTAGAACTGAACCAGTGCAAAACCCGACCAGCGGGCGATAATGGTAACCGCCCAGTTACCAAAAGACCTGAAAAAAATCCGGATGAAATTTACGTTTCAAAATTTGAATTTGAGTGGTTTGAAAACCGGTAACTATTCCGGTTACCCGAAAAACTGGAAAAACCGCTTAAAAACCAGAAAAACCGGGAAAGCCAGAGAAAACCTAGCACAAAATGTTGAAACTAGCATATTATACATATTTAGTTCATACAATAGGTAATCTAGTATAAAAAGACCTAAACCAATCTAAGAAGTGCATTTGTAACCATCGGGATTTCGCTCAATTTTTCCCTCCCGGTACCCACCAGGATTTTCGGTAACTGGTGGTTACTAGCCGGTAACTGCCGGTTTTTCTATCCCTGTTCCCACCATGTCACATACAACTAAAAGTGCTGGCTTGTTCTCAAGATCTTGACATCATTTAGTTGCATGGCATCCAAATATTGCTTATTTATATTTTTGTGGTAAAAAACATAAGGGCATCATATATCATATATATGCAATGGCATGCTAAATTCTAAAATTCTCTTATGTGACGTAAATTTTTGTGACTCAGTGCATATAGATTTCATTAAAAATCTACATCCCTGAATGATTATTAATTTATCATGGAGACAGAAGGACTGAGTTTGTCATTGAGATGTTTTGCCAATAAGTTGAGAAACATACAAATTTCCGGGTGCGGCTGGTCCCGTGAACAACCAGGTTGGTCATATTGCCGATGAGATAAGCTGTCAAGCCCAGATTAAACAGCATATAGAAGATATCAAATAGCATCTCTCTTGGGTTCTCAGCATGTAGGTCCCCATAACCTGTTGTTGTCAGTGTTGTAATAGACCAGTAAAGTGCAGTAACATATCTGGTCCATAGGCTCTCTGATCTGAAAGTAGGCATCACGGCACCAATCCATGTATTCTCTGGGTTGGGATATCTGTCAGCAAGCATATAGTTGAAGCATCCCGCACAATGCACCGCAAAGAGGGTAACCTGCATTTGGTCATTACATATTTTACACACCTAAGAATAAGCAAATTTCTTCCCCTGAGCAAAACGGAAATACTGTACAAGCTTGAGACATTTACAGAGAAAGGTAAGTTTCATTTTTCAGAAAAACTTACAGAAATAAGCTTTGAGCACCTAGTCCAGAAATAGTTGAATCGGATATCCTTCTCCAGCCTGGTACAAAGAAAGATGATCAAACTGGCGCCGCTTGTCATTCATCACCCAAACATGAAGAAGCTGGACAAGATGTGAACCTGGCAAACAACGAACTGACTCGGCGAAGACGCCACAGCCTAAGCATATTAAGTATCTTGAAAGCAAGGTCATTTCCCTTATGTGTAAATAGAAGGATGACTGGTTGAAATGGAGCTGTTGAACATACATCAAAGATGAACCAAGTGGACAGGTACCTGCGGAGTATCATATTTTGTTAATGTCAGGACAGAATCACTTGGGCCTTTTCAGTTCCAAATGTGGGGTTAGTAAGATGAAATCAAATATGAGCCAGGTACAAACCTTACTACAATTCTCTTTCGATCATCCACAAGAAGATGAGTTTTTCTGTCGACATAAGCTATAAAGAATGTCAAAACAATATCAATTGCAAAGAAGCTATTGACAATGTTCTCAACTAGCGAAAGCTTCCAGGGCAAGTCCCTCAGGAATGTTAGTTCAAACGGGCAAATCCAGGCGGAGTAAATAACTAGGACTATAAGGAACAGCTCCCAGGATCTGACACACACAGACAAAGCAGAGGAAACCATGTCAGCAGCTGCTGTTTTCTTATACTTTCAACACGATGATAGTTACAGTAGAGAGACTGCAGCGTGAAGCTCACCTATAGCGGGGATCGTAAGGCGATATGACGAATTTCTGTAACTTGTTCGAGTGGTTTATAGTTGCACCAAGAGACGGCAGCAGCTCGATGGAGAAGCTGTCGCTGCTCCTCTTGATCTGAAGCCCATCCCAGAATTGGCGGAAGTAGGATTTTGAATGAGCTTGAGTCATGTTTTGCTCTGCTGTTTTTTGCCACAAGTCTATCTGCACTGTGCAGAGGGTGTGGAGGATGGCTCCTATATATACATGCAGGGGTAGGGGTCAGAGTGAATGAATCTCGGAAGCACACAAGAAACTGCTCGTGTTTTGTACCGTACGAGGAAAACAACGGGGCATGGCATGCGTGTTTCGAAGGAGCAGTCTTTCGCCTCCTCGAGGATCCAGATCTGGCTTGTCGAAGAGCTCTGTTTAGGATTTTGAATGAGCTTGAGTCATGTTTTGCTCTGCTGTGTTTTGCCACAAGTCTATCTGCACTGTGCAGAGGGTGTGGAGGATGGCGAGGAGGCGCCTATATATACATGCAGGCGTAGGGGTCAGAGTGAATGAATCTCGTTGCTCGGCGGGAAGCGGCTCGTCGTGGAGGTCAATGATGGCTTTGTCACAGGCGTGTAGAAACTGCTCGTGTTTTGTACCGTGGACGCCACTGAAGGGTTGAGGAGCCCTCAAACAAGGCGGGGCATGGCATGCGTGTTTCCTATGGGGCTGTGGGAAGCCGTTGGCTAAGCCCAGTCGGCCAAGTATGTCGCACGGTGTTCTGGAAGCACTGTTGGCTTCTTTTGGTAGATCAGCTCTAGTTAAACCCCTGAAGCAATTTGCCAGCTGATCTGCAAGGTTAGAAACTTTTGCAATGGCCACTGTTGAGCAAGCACCACCAGGCTCCTCGCAACAGCAACCCCTCCCCCCCATCACCATCCACTTCAACCAATAACAGTCTGTGGTCTGCATTATTCTGCTGGTGTGTTGTACATCCAGTCCTTATTTTGAAGTGGCTGAGATTCATAATGAATTGCTGAATTTCTATGCGCCTTTTTGTGATTTACGTAACAATCATAATTCATAAGTTTTGAAGTCAAAAGTTAAAAAAAAAAGAGAGGATTTACGTCATCGGTGAGCAATATTCTGGTAATATAGTTTGACAGTCAAATTTACTTGCGCACTAGGTGCATCTTAGCACTGCCTTCCACATGTTTGTGCAAATGTGAACAGCATGGCCAGAACCATAGATGTCATTTCTGGAAGTAATCTGTGATGGCCTTATCATCTTTGGGTATATTCTTTTGGTAGTTAGGTTCAAGCAAAATTTGTAGTGGTATGTGAAGGATCCAGTCCCTTGGTCATCTCAGCTCATTAAAGAAGATGAATTGTTATTAAGCTCATCCAAGATATCCTATCAAGTCTAATCCTAGCCTCGGTGTTCTGATGCCTACCATTTACTTCCATCAAGCTTTAGCCGGTGCACTGATTTGACTGCCCGTTTTCTCGGGACCATTGAGGACTGAACAGACTGTCTCCATTATTGTGATTTCTGGCAAAACTTTTAGTTGTATACAATCTTATTTGAAGTTCTGTCTTGTTTTGCATACTTGCTGAATCAACCAGTCCTTGTTCAGACAGTACCCGATTCATATCTCGTGCTTTGTGATGGGCCCAATTTAGATTCCAGACAAAGAAACAAATCCTTCTTATTGGTACACTAATTGATGTTCTTGTCTATGTGCTGCATAATTAGCGTCTGATTTACTATCTTGAGAGATGCTCACATGTCATGCAGGTTACTCTACCTGCTATATACAGAATACTTAGGGTGCCTTTGGTTGAGTTTTTGAGAGCTGCTTTTGCTTCCAAAAAGCCAAAAGCCAACCAAATGGGTGGAAATCGAATCTGCTTTTGAGCAGCCTACTTTTAGGTAGTACAGTTTTGAAAGCACCTTGGACCTGCTTTTGGCTTTTGGCTTTCGCTTTTGAAATGGTGAAAATAGAGAGTGTTTCACAGTTGTTTCAAGGAAAATAGAGATAGGAGGTAAGTTTTATACTTGTTTGAACCAAACAGCTTACAGCTTTTCCACAACCCACAACCTACAGCAGCTTTTCCACAGCCCACAGCTCATAGCAGTTTTTTCAGAAGCCACAGCTCAACCAAACACACCCTTAGTCTGGCATCAGTAAGTGGTGCCAACTTTGGTGATATGATATGGTGCTGATCTGTAACTGGCAGTACCGCAACTTGTTTTCTACATCTTCCTTCAAGATTGATTATTTCTGATTTTTTGTTTACTCAGAATCAATTTACTGCTTTATTAATTCCTTGGTATGGACTTCAATATAATTGTGCATTTGTGCTGTACTTTTGTCATATGGTTTAAGTTTGGATGAAAGATAAGGTTAAAGTCTGTGCAGAATCAATCTTAAACACTTTTCTCGGAACAATATTCTGAACTTATCTAGAACATGGAAATATTAATAGCTACAGTGTAGATATAATCTCATTAGTTATCCAGATTTGCTGCTTGTCCATCATTAGGCAATTGCACGTGTTTCTTTGAAGGAGATAAGGAAATAAACATTTAATAGCTATTTGCTTCCCGTGGGCCTGGCAAAAGGCTAAACCATACAAGTCTCTATCTGGTAAGCTCTCCATACTTTGAAATGGGTGGAATTCTATATAGGTGGCAATTGGTCCATCCTCTACCTGGGATGTCAACACTACTTCCATCCTTTTTTTTTCTAAGTGTGAACTGTTTGTAAAACACGCATTCTTGTTGATTCCTTTTCTAATATCCATGCTTACCGACTTCTCTGAGTCTATCCTATTAACTTATTATGATAAAATGATGATTTTGACATTAATAAATTTCTTCTGCATTTTTCAAGGACTTATCCAAAACCGTGTCTAGAAAATAATTAGTAAAAATAAACTAACAGACAACAATGGAACTATGGTAGTCCCTATAACATGTTGAAATCTAGTCCAAAAGAAATTATTTGTTAATTTTAGTTTGTTTTGCACACACTATTGTGTTAATAATTTTGGCACAAATGGCACTGTACTTTTTGATTAATTTTGGTATCCTGAGCTGGTTGCTTTACTGGATAATTGAAGCAATCTCACAACCAAAGTTTTAGCCCATTTCTTATGTTCTCTTGTGTTTCTGATATCTTGCTTCTGTTGGAATGTCCTCTGCATTATCACAGGTGACCATGTGAGAGTGGGGAGCGATGAAGTGGCGGTCCTTGCACGCATGTGCATGCATGTGTCCACCTCCCCCTTTCTCGTTGCATCTTTGAACTATGTATGATGTATCTGGCTTCTTTCTTCTTGTTGGAGAATGGGGACTTGGAGAGGGAGCTCATCCTCATAATGAGCTGGTGGAAACAATGTTGCCATTATTCTTAAACATCACAGACAATCGTCTCACATGGGTAGTATCATTCATATATGGATCATGCTGATTGTAATGACTCGAAAAAGTTTATTATAGTTCAAATCCAACCTGTTTATCGATCAAATTACTTATTCACTGTTTAACTGCTGCTAAATGATAGTTACTTCTGGAATGTAAGATGTTGAGGGTTAAATTCCTGTGGACCGTGGTCATCAGTTCATATCTTTAATATCATTAATGAATCGGTTCCATTCTGACTAGTCATTTTCAGTGAGCTCTTGATTTCTCTTTAGATTATGTACTTTTGATTGGTCTTATCTAATTCTATTCCTTGTTGTTATCTTGCTTATATGATCCGCTCTTTGAGCACTCCTATTCCAATATCAGCATTTTGGAGTCATTTATTTTCCCATAAAGCCTTACTTTTTATGTTCCCGTTTTGGTACCACAATTCTGTTTGAAAGCTCGACGACAGCGGTTCATATGTTTTCGTTTTGCATGTTTACAGTGATTTCTTGTTACTTTACCTTGTGCTATTTTACCTGACAATAATTAGTCTCTAATTACCTTCTCTTTTTTATAGTCTAATTATATTTTTCTTTAGTGGTTCAGCAGATATCTCAAAATTTGGACAGGCAGATTTTTGCAGAACATTGCGATAAGGATAATATGATCCCGCATAAACCATTTTTGTGGGTGTGATTGAGATAAGGCATATATATCTTTCGTCTTTGTCGACGTACAGATTTTTACTTGGCTTCATGAAAATAACATGTTGAGTGTGCACATCATGGTTGGAAACTAAGTTACTGCCGTTCCATGCTGGATAGGTCCCATTCGAGAACTGATTGCATGTTTCATACTGTAGTGCAATTTTTCTTTTAAGAATTTAGTCTCCGAACACCCATTTTTGCAATTCTAGTCCTGTCCCTAAGCTCAGCAGGTGTGGTAGGCGACACGTGTCTCCTGCCATGCCACCGGAGCTCGGCAGGATGGCGCGACAGCAGCAGCCCAGGGGAGCGCGGTAGGCAAGGACGGTGCACGGGAGCCGGTGGGGCCTATAGACCTGTTGAGCCCCCTTTGCTCGGCAGCTCCTACCAAGCTATCCTAGCTCGGCAAGTGTTGAGCTAGCCGGTTGACCCATTTAGCACTTTGTTGGTAGTAACTAGTTAAATGCCCGTGCTTTACTACGGATAAAAAATTATCTATTTTTGTTAGAAATTTTTTATGGAGGTACAAGGAGGACTTGGGATGGGCAGATGAATCATCACCACCAACTTTCTCTTTCAAGTAGCACATATATATTATTGCAAAAACAAATTGTAGTAATGAACTATGTCTAGGCTGATATAACACTTCGCAATGAATATATAAATTACGTAGTGCATAGGGTTTGATTAGGTGCATATATTTGCCTTACGGTACAAACAGCAACATACACAGACCATCAATCCCAACTACACTATAAGACCCATATGGGCCTAACCTAATAGAAATGACATTGACCGAAACTATTGTAAGGCTCGAGGGGAACAACCCTAGGATGAAAATGTGAAACTATAGGGCACCCACATAGTGTGATGGTCATCTTAGCAGTGTGGACATGGCTGGTTGTCACAGTACTGGTAGACGCAATTGTAGCTTGAGTTGGCACAATAACAATACGGGTGGTACTTGCTGCCGAGGTGGACCACCTCCTAGTTGTTCCTCTGCCTGTGGAGCTTATTGTTGCTGGCCTTCTTGGTCTGGAGCTCCTTCTACAACTTGCAGGTGGATGTGGAGAGTGTAGATGTAAATCTAGGCAGGTATTGGATATGATGGATCCACCAACTCGGTGAACTTGCAATCCATGGTCTGCAAGTAAGATGAGGTGATTACAAGCGATCCATACGTGCAAGTATTGGTAGGTAATGAACCACTTACCATAAACAGAGGGCAGCGAAAGTATAGGACCGAGAAAGCAACTAGAAGGGGGGTTGAATAGGAGCCACACGGATAACAGTTTCTCCAAAATCTTTTTTCCCGAGATTCTTAAAGTCTTTTACTAGCTATGATAAGTTATGAAGATTAAAGCCTAAGCACCCACAAAAAAAATCTTCAAGAAACACCGAGCAAAATGGGACTTTACCCCTCAGAGTAGTACTACCACCATGTAAGGTGTGGTAGTACCTTTAGTGTGTGGTACTACCGCTACTTAGTTGGCGGTACCACCTTTCTCTCAAATCAGCAACATCACAACCTTAAGAACCTATTCCAACCAAAGATCTTGAAATAAATTAAGAAATTGGGATCTTTTAGCTCTTGAAACTCTACTGCACCAAAACGGGCAAAAACCACAAATTGAGCTAACTCTCAAACCAAGACTCAAAATCACTTAAAATTTGATATGCACTTTCTCTAGGATGTTAAGAACTAATTCCAATCAACAATCAAGAAAATCGTTGTCAAAGTTCTGACATTTTTTCGTTTGAAGAAAGGTTGCAACAAAATCGAGCCAAAGAGGAAAATCTCGATCTGCTCTTGCTCATGAGTTGTTGATGATCTAGATGATCTTGTATGAGTTATCACACATCATAGTAAGCTAGATCACAATATGAACTCAAGCCAAAATTCCCTCAAGGTCAAAACCCCAAAATCACTGTCTCTTAAGCCAAAATCGGGGAAACATAAAAACTTGCAAATAACAAGTGCCTAGATAGATAAGATATGATCTCCAAGAGGTATCTTCATTACTTACATGTCCCTGCCACAAAGCAAGATCAAGAAGGGAAGGAGAATCACAAAAAAACCAAGTCAAATCAAGATTTCAACATGAGAGCACAAAAAGGAAATACTTTGATATCTATTGATACTTAGAGATGAATATTTACAGTCACTCCCTAACCATATACAAAGTCTAAGGATGATAAAAATCTTAACCACAAGAGTCTCTCACATCTCCCACAAGATTCTCTCTAAGAACCCTAACTCCTCTCAATGCTAAGCACGAACTCTCTAAAGCTCAACTCTAGCCACCTCTCTCCCTTCTTATTATGGAGGCTCACAAGGAAAATCCTAACAAGTACCTCTAGTTTGGTTTCATTCACTCTTACATAGGCTAACCCATTAACCCAATACCACATAGGGTTTTACACATACACATGCACACTTCTCAAAGCACATACACCCATTAACCCATTAGAGAATCAACACTTGATTCACTTAGCATTTTCAGCATATCCTTGACTTAAACCGCTTAGTCCACCATCTCAGTTTTGCATATCACCACTTTTTTATATTGGGCAGTTTACCAAAATACCCCTCTACTACTACCTTCCATGAAGCTTCTCGCTTTCTCTGCCATGAAGCATCGTCTATACTTCATCATCTTCCATATAACTCCAATGACTTGTGACAAAGCCTCTCACACATTCAGATCCCATCGAACCATCCTCGCTTGCAAACGACCCAAGTCATTTGATGTACCACATGCTTCTCCTCACACATAATGGCAACTAGCTTCCTTAACCGCACAGATCTCAGCTCCTCCCTGAGCCTAGTCCTGGTTCACCTTGCCATTGCCCGTCATATTCTCCACCGGTAGCTTCCGCTCTAGCTCCTCATCATCCCAGCTTGTAACCACTCCGCTAGTCTTGGTTATCTTCAGCGTCTCCTTGATCATCTGGACCCTGGATCTTCCTAAGCGTAGTCCTAATCCCTTGAGCACTTGGACCTAAGCTCTTCTAGCTTAATCCTGGTCCCATCTACCTAACCATGACGTAGATCCAATGTCCTACAACCAACAACAACAAATAAACTGCCACGTAGCACCACACAATATACAAAATCAGCAACTGACACAATTAATCTATCAAAGCTCTCCTAGCTTAATCCCTGTCAGACCCAGAATTTACAATCCGGAATCTTCTGTGATTCCACCGCACTATTCCCTGGATCAGTAGATAGTGCTAACAGATTACAATTCTGATTATCAAAGTACATATCATGCGGAAGCGTAAATATAATAGTAAACTTACTCATGGACCGATTAGGCCGAAGTCGAGGTTCGCGACCTAGCCCTTGACATCTTCATCTTCTCGGCCAACTTGTCCAATCTTGTTGCTGAGACGAGGTGATTTGATTCCTGATTCTGAATTTTGTCGCAAAAGCGAGTGTGAGCACTCCAACCCCGTGCTCATGAGCCAATACAGAATGCAAATAAATAGTATGCATGGCTTAACAAAGGAGAGGCTCGGGTTGTTTTATTTGCCATAAAACGCGTCTAGTAGCATTTCTATTATTATATCGTATTGTCGTTTTTGTGACCTAAAGACTCCTCACCGCAAATGACACATCGACTTAATCTACCAAAGACTCACGCTCTTTATTAACTGCTGTCTAAGACTCCCAACAGCGATTGCCATAATTGACTTAATCCACCGAGATTATACTTCCTTTATTGAGTGCTCTCTAAACTCCAAACAACATATGTCATCCTCTATTCAAATCCACCGATCATATTCTTTCTATATTGGTTGCTGTCTAAAACTCCCAACAGCGAATATCATCATTATTATAATCCACCAATCATGCACTCATTGCTGCCTAAGACTCCAAGCAGTGAGGGTCATCCTTTATTTAGATCCATCAATATCTTTTGTATTCTAAAATCTAATCTTGTGGTTGCTAATCATCAACTCTTCATTTCTAAATTCTAATAACTATCCAACATAATTGCTTTTAAATCCACCGAAATCCTTCGTATCGGGACTTCCTAATAATTAAATTCTTTTGTTATTGATCCAAAACCATAATTTGTTCTCTCAATAATTAATCTTATTTTCTACTATCTATTTCTAACTAATTCACTAGTATACATCCCCCAAGAATATTAATGATCAAGTCTACGACTCACTAGTATACATCCACCCAGAATATCAACGATTAAGTCTACAACTCACTAGGATACATCCACCAAGAATATCATTGATCAAGATTATAATCCAATAATTGTTATCATTCCTCCAATATTCCTAGAACTTTAATTCATCCATCTAGTATTTGATCCAATCCTGTTAATCCCAATACTGCCATCATCTTCCAAGAATTTATATTAGTTATCAGTGTTGTAATCCCACAATTACCTTTGCATCCCTAATACTCCAAAAATCATTTAAATCATCTATCTAACCTATATACTCATTTAGACTCCACCAAATTACTTCTCCCAGATCCCACACTATCATTTCCTTTTTATAATCGACCTGAGTCCACCAATATCTTTATGTTTTTACCACAAACTTCCATCTCCTTTACTCACGACCCTGTTTATTCCACCCATATTTTATTTTGTAAGAATAGAAATGCCACTATTTGAAATACACTACATAAAATTTCCTGAGACCTAGCAGCTTTGGAACAAAACATAATGTTCAAGGAATATTAACATGATTTTCCATACATATGGCATCACACCATATAACATCTTTCAGCGTTATAGCCGCTTAACTTACCACTGGGACGACACCTAGGACAACTCAAATCAGAGCTTTCCACTGCCCTCCACTTTTCCATTCCCGCCCACAAAGTTTTTGAAATAGAACTATATCTGGTTAAGTTTCCATGTCCGCCCTTGACCGTGGGCACGACTATTCGAATAGTTTTGACTCTGCAGAGTTTGTACACTTTCACCACAAGAGACAATCTGCTCGTTGCCCCACATGATTCCTTAGCCACGTGGTTGAGTAGACCATCACAGTGACTTTTCAAAGTATCTAACCCCTTTTGTCATCTCACCTTATGGGAACCTGCCCACTTGCGGTGGGTCCCATCTATGCACGGGATGTAACCACGTCTACTAGCGAAGACACAGGCTCCACTTCCAGCAACGCTAGTACGGCTAGTTACCTCACCCTCCAACTCGGTGTCCCTTTAGGCCTCCCATTGCCCTTTGCGTATCCACTTCCATCCACTACCAGTGAGATGAGTCCGGAGGTTTCGATAAATTTACTTAGCCAAGTTGTACTTTCTGGACTTGTGGTTGTCTTGTTTTACATAGGAGGTCATGACAAGATTCAATCCTTAGTGGTATCTGGCGGTTCTCCCACAAACCACACTCGTGCACACTGCACCATACCCCAAACCATCCGCCTGGATAAGTAAGCAATTCGAGGTTTTGGGAATATAAAATAACCATATTCAACATACACCACCATTACCACCATGACTGCCCAACCAATTTTTCTCAGGATTAAAGTGATGCTTGGGCGCTCTCGCGCCCATGAGTATTTAAACAATACTAAGCATGGCATATATTTAAAGACTTATTTTTGAAAGGTTACTATTATAATTTTACTAGGGCGACAAGGTTCACACATTCAGATAGTCCAAAGGAGGTGTAATATTATTCAAGGCAAACAATGGGCATATAACTAGAATCTTAGATTAAACATGTATTTGCATATAAAATAACAGCATGCAATTTGATAATTTAAACAAAAATAATTTGCAGAAATGTAGGTTCATCATAATCAAAGTATTGACTCGCCTTGCGCGGTTTACCGCAGTCTTGAGCTCACTCAAAGCTATCTCATTTGATGGTCTTGGGCTTCTGGTCTTTATCTTCACCTTGATCTGGATCTCACTTGATCCATCGATTCTTCGGGACTCCCATTTCTAACTATGCGATAAGCGACTGAATCCAAATAAAAACAAAATAACTCAAGAGATCCAAATAAATCCAAATAAACCCAATTGAACTTGATTAATTTTTATTACGATTAAATAGGCGATTTGAGACGAGGTTAATTGGACGCGGAGTATTGTCGGAGCCGAACTAGCGATGATCAGTAGCAGGGCATTCAATGAAGGAGGGTTTATGACACAGACATATTAATGAGTTTATCTTGTTTTAGATTTGGGGAGGGCTAGGTTGAGCCGGCCATTGAATACTATAGCTTACTCTATTTTATTTAATAACTTCTTTTTATTATTTTTATATTTATCAAGGAAGTTCCATGAGCTAGGTTAGACCTATGATTCGGTGTACAAGTTTTTTTTAGCTGAGCTTTGTTTTTGTCGAGCGTTAATCTTCAGGGCATATGTTACATATAGAGATGTATATAACTTTTAGCTTACCAAATAAATATTAGAGTCCGGTTTTATAGCATTTTATGGCTCAACATTTTATGTATCATCGGTTATTACTAGGCTTAGTTTAATGTGAATTAGGATCTATTTATACGGGTCATAGCTTGCTATATTTAATCATGCCTGACATTATTATTTACTAAATCTAGTGTTAAAATATAATTAGTGGCACCACCCTTAATTTGCCTATATTTTTGTTACTACTGGGCTTAGCTTTGTGTTTAATTTTTTTTATTTATCTGGCAAGACTTGTTATATAGGGTCATAATTTGATATTACTATTTAATTAATTCGTTTATCGAGGTTTATTTAATGATGGTACGTTAAATATTAGGACATATATTTTAATCTTTATTAAATTTGAATGGTTAACCGAAATCTCTCTCTTTTTTAATGTCTTTAACTAGTAATTAGTCTTTTAGATATTTATTCAAACCACTTAATAGTCGAGAAAGGATCCTAATTGCTAGTACATAAAGATAATGGCTTAGAGTCTAAACTTTGCAAGGGTTAATTCTATATCTTTTGCTAATATGCAATGGCTTATAATATATACCTTAGACCATCCTCATTTGCTAAATCATCATTTTATGAGAGCATAACATAAACACGATTCTTTCTTAACATGCATTTAATTATTAGTTAGGCTTTAAAACAAATATTCCAGCATATTAGTTAATAACATATGATAATTGATCCATGATTGAGCATCGAATAATCTTATGTATATTTTTAGCATTTTATTTATGGGGGGGTCATTACTCATCAATGTGTTTATTAAGTTTTCTACTGAATTCCTCTTCCCTACTATTACTTCGGCAAAACATCAACAAAAATCCTAATCTAATGTCGCAGAGGGGAGTCGAACTCGGGTCTCCATGATCTACACTGGCTCGGCTAACCACCCGGCCCCCTGATGTTTCGCGAGTAACATGTGGTTATCAGTTTTGATAAAGGAAGCGGTTGCTGGGGACCACCTGAGGAGCCACCGGCCAAACAGAGGAGACGGCAGCGCAGGGGAAGAAGGGATGTCGCCGGCGAGGAGACGACTGGAGGGTGATGGCGACCTGTGAGATGGGTTCCAGGGCATTTAGGGAAGACGAGGGTGGCGGCGCTTTGACCGTAGCAGCGGCGAAAGGAGCGGGCGACGGCATGGGCGGTCGGCGGCGAGGGTGGAAAGGGGCGACGACGCCGGAGGAGGGGAGAAGAGAACTGAGGCGCGCATGAGTGAGATTAAGGTATGGAGAAGCTCACCATGGGGTTGGCCGAACGGGGAAGAGGCCGTGGTGGGCGGGCGGTGGAGGCCATGGGCGGCGCAGGGAGGTTCACGTCGCCGGCGAGCTGGGGAAAGGGAGGGCCTCCGGTGGCGGTTGGAGGAAGTCCGTGGTGGCGGTGAGTAGCTCCAACGGCGAGGAATCGAGCTATTGCGCATCGAGGGAAGAACGGCGGTGGAGGCGGCGCTTTTGGGGAAGAAAGAGGAGGATGGGGGAAAAGAGGAAAGAATGGCTCGGGTAAAGGGGAGAGGGCCGGGGCTACTTTGTAGGCGCCGAGGGGGCGGAAGAGGCATGGGCGGAGGACCAGGCGGAGGAACGGGCGTGGAAAACCACCGGGTAAGGACCGGTGGCGCGGGGCTCGGTGTGCAGGCGCGGGGCGGGGCTTGACGCGCGGAGGGGACACGAGCGCAGGCTGCTGCGACGGTGATGGAACGGCTTGGGAGCAGACGCAGCAGAGCAGTGAGCAGACGAGAGAGACGCGGGGGGAGGAGACGACGTGGAGGAAGCTCGTCCGTAGAGGAAGGGGGAGGAAGGAGAAAAAGAAAGGAAGGAGCAGCAGGCGTGTTGCGCAGGGAAAAGGAAGGGGAGAAAGCGGGGGCAGGAGCCGGGGCCCACGCGCAAGAGAAAATAAAGGGAGGAAAGAGGGAAAGGGTGGGAGCCCACTAGAAGTGAAAAAGAAATGCCAGGGCACTGCTCTGAAACTTTGATTTTTAACTTGATCTTTAATTTGCATTAAAATTTACTGATTTTTGAATACCCAGCCTTGGGTTTTTGTATGTTATTTAAATTAAAAGATGGAATTCTTGGTTTCATTTTATTGACTTGGATTTGAATCCAAGATTTTTGGTATTTTGATTCTTAGAGTTTTAAACTCTCCAAAATCATTTCTTATCTTTTATCGTCAAAATTCATATTTGTATTTGAAATTTATTCCCAGTTTTTATTTTGCTCAACACAAAATTTGGGAAAACCCAAATAAGATTTTGAGCCAAAAATTCAAATGCCAATTAGATGCAAATAAAAGTTTTAAATTACTCCAAATTTCAAACATCCAACTTTAGGATGTTACAATCCCGGTTCCGTCCACCTCACCATGACGTAGCTTCGAAGTCCTATAACTAACAACAACAAACAAAACATCACGTAGCACCACACAATATACAAAATCACCAATTGACACAGTTAATCTATCAATGCACCATGAAAAATGTATGCACCTAAGCAACACCCATGTCATACCCACACTCAACCAACTCAACTCAAACCAACTCATGCTCCAAACCTCCAAGCCGGTCTAACCGCCACGACTGGTATACCTGCCAACCAAAGGCCGGTCATACCACTGCCTCCCACAGCGAAAAACACTCACAGGAAAATAGCTACCGCTAACTACAATCCGGCTGTACCATAACCTTGGTTCGATTGCCATTCAAGTCCGGTATTACCGCACTCGGTCGGTCAGACTGTGGCTGGTCAAACCGCTCCTAGCTAGAATGACCATGACCCCAATACTGCTCATACTGCTAGCAACAAAAGCAATTGAAATATTATAAACTCTTAAAAGTCAAACTCAAACTTTGCAAACTCTCTAAATCAAAAGTCAATTACTCATCACAACCATAAGGTGACCTCACATGGTCTCATAGAAAGAATAGACATCCTGAGTGTATGTTGTCATCACAAACTTGCACCATCGTATCAAGTTTGTACTTGCATTGTGGCCAAGGCTCGAGGATGTGTGGGTAGTCACGGAGGGGATTTTTAGGGGTGTATGACTCTTTGGTTTTGAGTGATAGACCGGGGCTCAGGGGGTCAAGGTCTATGGAAATGTAGATGCTTGTTTCTTTGAGGTAAGGGTCATGGCCTTGAAACCCAACCTGTACCCGTCCCCTCGCATGCCTTGAGCTCATGCTTCGGTTGCTAGAGTATGATTTCATGCAATACATAAAAGGATGTGCAATGTTCATACAAAATTTACATTAAAAGAATGTGTTAGTGTTCATATAAAATTTTCATTAAAAGTTACAAAAAAGAATGTGGCAACATTATGAACTTAATTTAAAATGCACAAAAATTTGTATTGCTGAACATTACTTCATTGAGAGTTACATTTCATGACATGCCGACCTTACAAAGCATGAACGAGTACACATGTGAAGGTGCTACAAATCACCATGTCTACAGGGTGGCCAACAAAGTGGGCCTATTTGAGAAGTTCCTCATAGAGTGCCCCACTATCTTGCATAGCCTACACTTTCATGGTCTGACCCGTTGGCCACATTGATTGCCATCCATGTTGTTGTGGATATGGCAGGACTGATGGTTTCCATGCCCGAGCTACTTCAGTGCATCGTTCAGTACCCACTTCACTTCCATCAATCAAAAATCCATGTAATGCATGTAATCCAAAAGGCAAAAGTTCTAGTTAAAATTCTTCATTTTCAGGCGATTAATGTTAGAAATTGGCCCATTTAATTATGGCATATTTTCTTAACTCCAAAGTATGTATGGTTTAGTACCATATTGCTAAGGCAGAATGAGGAAGACCGATTTATAAGGTGGAGTCCTCACCACTCCTTGAATATGGAAAGAGATGGTATGAGGATGGTTCTGTCTAGTCACACACGCGCGCACGCACGCGCGTGCGTATTCGCGTGAAAATCGCGTGACTTGTGACTTGCGACGCGCGACCGTGGCGCGTCACTTGGCAGACCAAGTCTATCTTTATTTTTGCTAAACTCTGCACCTCTCTCTCTGTTTGAATGAGATTCAAACATTTGATTAAGGCAGTTACAAGTGAATTTACACTGCTTAATTTGTGATTTGATGAGGCAGTTACCAGTGCATAATTCTGTTTAAAACGCAGCAATTACTAGTGAGTATTAACTGCAGCGCCCTTAAAAGGGCTTGGAGACGTTCAGAAAAAAGAGAGAATTTTGCACCTCCATTCTTCCTCTACTTTCTGCCTTGTGCTGTTGTACTACGCCGTCTGAACCTCGTCGACCTTTCTTCCCGGAGTGCACCTGGAAGGAGAAAGAGCAGCTATCTCCGAACCATTGCCGCAGAGAGTACCTGCACGGGGCGGCAATAAGGTTTCTGGGCAGTGCATCTGCGCTACCGCTCACTGCACTGCGTCATCTGCGTTCTGCACTGCATCAAGCCTGCGCGGCTTCCTGTTCTTCATCAGGCTAACAAGTAAGTCGTTCCTGCGCACGTTTGACTTTGTTATTATATTGTTTTCTTGTGTATATTATGAAATATGATGAGTAGCTTGCTGTTAGTTGTGAGTTTTGCATCATTAGTTTATTATTTTTGTCTCCTAATAAAACTTGAAATTAAAATATTACCCACATTTCGAGCAGTTAAAACATCCCCTTAAACCCTCCTTGCGCCTAGGCTGGGATTTGGGAAGGAACCGGCCGGTTACATTGGGCGTCCAGCGGTTGGATGGGTAGACACGGATGGGTTGGGGTGCGGCCATGAAAACGACCCGAGCGGGGCTAGGCAGGTAACCGGCCATATATATCGCGGTGTAGGCACGGCTCGGTTCCTCCTCCTCCTCTTGATTAGGATTCGCTAAAAGGCGAAGAATACAACGACGATTAACTTGATCAGATCACGCTGGCCGTCCACGGAGCCTTTTCGGTGGTGTGTTCGTGTTGAGAGCTGAAAGGCGGAAAATGCAGGTTCAGTGCGAAACAGCGGTGCTAACTCAGGATGTTGCCAGCGGTCTCGGGGTCCGTGGATCCATGATGATGATGATGATTAATAGGCATTTGTCAAATCGCATTGCCAGTGTTTGTGTTGAGTTTGAAGAGTTCAGGAGTTGGATGATTCTACAGGTTAATCTACGGGTTACACTGGCGTGGCCAATTGTTTCGAATATCTAAAAAAGGAGGTCGATCGTGTGATAACTGCCCTGGTCGCCTCGGCCTACGTCTCCCTCTGCTGGCTCGCGCTCCTCGGCAGCATCCGGGCCTCCGAGATCAACCAGGCCATGCCTGCGGATGCTTCGCCCCTGCCCGACCTGGTTTTTGCAGAGCGCGTAGAGAGAGATGGGATGAGCGGAGAAAGATTGCATGGGCATTCATGGAATTTCTCGGACTGGTTTTGACCGCAAAAAAAGTATTGATAAACATCACCTGGATGTTTTCTTCTTAACTATCATCTAGATTTATGATTATTGGATTAGAGATCCAATGGCCATGAATTCTCCCTCCACCCCCTCCAAAAAAATCTCCCTCTCCTCTAAAAAAAGAGGCCGTTGGATTTCTAATCCAACGGTCTCAAATCTGGATGATTGTTAGGAAGAAAATATCCGGGTGATGTCTAAACACACCCAAAAAAGACAAAACACTAACGGAGTGGTTTGAAAAGGAACGGAGTGATCTCTCGGTGGTAATAAAATTGTTGGACCGAAATGGCGACAGAGGGGGGGTGAATGTCGATTCTTGAAAAACTAACCCCTCAAAAGTACTCTAAAATAGACTCCTCTCCGATAGCTACAGAGCTATGAAGAGGGCTTCAAGAACTCACAAAAGCCTCAAACAAAAAGAGAGAAGGCAAGACAACCAAGAAACAAGAAAACCAAAAGTCAGATCAGAGATTCACCACTCGGGCGGTCAGACTGCAATGCATGGAGCGGTCTGACCGCTTGCATGCCGCCGGTTTGACCGGTTGGGTAATGCCGGTCTGACCGCTTCACGTTGGGCGGTCTGACCGCCAAGTCAAGGCCGGTCTGACCGGTTAACCTGATGACAGAGCAGAGAAGTCCGAAAAATAGACAATAAACTGCAGAACAATCAGACTTCGAATCCCAGTGCAATTTGGGGTTTCTCCCTATTCCTTTTGGCCCAGAACAGTAAAGAAAAGGCTACAATAGCGAGAGAAACCTAGGAGACCAAAGAAATCTAACTCATGACCAAGAATTAAGGATTTGAGGCAAAAACCTAAAACTTACAGAGAGCTACCCAAAAATCCAAATTCCCGGTTAATCTCTAAACCTTTAAGCATGAAACTGAGAGATTAACTAGGGAATAACCTTGAGATCCAGATACTCAAATTTGGGCACTACCTCTCAAGGGAAAACAAGAATCACCTCAAACCCTAGAAAGGCCAAAAACTGAACTTCTACGGAGAGAGGGCCAAAAACCATATTACTCCCCAATCTTTGATCCCTTGGCCATGAAACTTTGAGGGTAGCTACTTAATAGCATCAGGATTCAACATGGCAAATTTCATGCCATCTCAAGAAGGGAATCGAGATTCACACCAAAACCCTAGGAATGCAAAATATGAATAGAGCATCCCGAAAAGCAAAAAACTGAGATTAAACAAGGTTTGCTCTTGGGAAAATCGATCAAATGATCTTGAGGCATCATCCCATCACATAGTAGCCCATTTTGGCACTCTCCAGCAATAAACAACAAGAAATCAAGAAAGTCAAGAAATCACCCAAAATGAGAGGAACGAAGAAAGCATGAACATAGAATAAACTTCAGAGTTTCATTCATGGAATCAAAAGGATGACAGAGGAGTCCCGATACGCATGGACATTAGAACAAGAGGAATGATTACATGGATTCTCAACTCATCCTCTCCCTCTCTCAAATCAAGAAACACACACACTACATGGTTCTTGGAAGAACACACACAGGGAGGAGATGCTACGATGAAGACAAAGCCTCTGCCCTCTCCAACCAACTAAAGCCTCACCAACTAAAACCTAAAGCCAAAACAAACTCTCAAAGCTTCTTTTGACTCTAGCAAACCCTAACTCTCTCCCAAAAGCCATGAGGGGGCATGCAGCCACTCCCTCCTTTATATAGCTCTTGGCTAACGGGTCTCTACCCCGTTACGCCCGCTAAACCCAAACGGAACCCTCTCCCGCTTGTGCAGGCTCGCGAAATTACCATTTCGCCCCTCTTGCACCTTCCGGGAAGCTTCCGCGCTCCTTGTCGTCCAAGCCTCGCAACCACCTCGAGTCTCCGCCGTCTTCGACACATCTCGACCGTTCTGACCTCGATACCGCCCGTGTCTAGTCTGGTCCCTCGTGTCAGACAAGAAACACATCAAATAGCACCGCTCGATACATGTAAGCATAAATGTATTAATGAAATAGCCCAAACCTGACAAGTCGACATAATATGCATCCTAACCATTTTGACCAGGTTTGACCAAGTCCGACCGAGTCCGATTGCACCACGCAACATCAAGGACCGAACCAACCAAATCAAACTCGACTTTCCTAAACCGATGTCAATTATTCATCACACATATGAGATGACTTCCACATAGTCTCTCAAAAATGTACCAAAAGAATTCGATGTTATTTTGATAAACGTGTGATCTTTCAATTATACAAAAACCAAAATTTTCCTATATGTAATGTCAGCTTTAGTTATCACTATATCAGCCTAAAAGCATTACCAATTGGAATGCCATGAGTTGGGCATCAGCATATTCAGCTTCGAACCAAGGCCCTCCACCAAAGGGAGCTCTCTTTGGTGCCAAAAGAGCCAGTTTAAATGGGGGTGCGACGCAACAAGATTCTCTTGGCTTTCGTTATCAAATTTGGGGAAAACAGTATCGATCCTCTGGTGGATGCAGGTGCAATGCAATTATCCTTTCTAGGAACTATCGCGAGGAGTTAGCTATGTATGGCGTTTGACGAGAGATCTCCACAAGTGTGTAAGGCTGAGAAGACACTGTGCCGCATTTTCTGAGAAAGAGGGAAAAAAAGAGAAGTATGCTCCTTTTGGTTATGTCAGCGAAACACTGCCTGCCATGCATGATGTATACTTTGACGTGTATATCACTATATCCTTGTATAGTTGTATAGCTCCTTGTATAGCGCATAGTAGACCGGTTCTCACGGTTGTATTCCTTCTTACTCGTTACTATGGTTACCCACGTTAGGGAATCACCTGCATGCCTTGTACTTGCCTATTTATAGGCCAACCAATATTGATTAAGGGTGTGCTCAGTTTCTATACAATTTGCATCGTATCAGAGCGAATCGCTTCCTGAACCAATCTCTTCCGCTGCTACTCTCTCTCTCTTTCTTGCCCACCATGAACAACGATCTTCCTGCCGGTGCTGAGGGCAATCCTGCCGCCGGCGTAGGAGCCCACCCTCCGGCGTTGAACGACGGCGAAGAGATCACACCTGGCGCCATCCTACTGGCCCTCGTTCCGCCGCCGACCCCTGCTGCACTCGTTCCGGCTCCTCCTGCCTAGTCGGTCGCACAAGCAATCCATGCGATCAACATTAAGGCGCTGGTCCCGTACACGCTCGACGTACAGGCCAGCAACTACTCAAGTGGTGACGCCTGATGAACATTGTCCTTGGCTGATTCAACATCCGTGACCACGTCGACCCCAACACTCCACCTCGTCATGGTGACAACAAGTGGGTTCAGGATGATATATATGACCGTGCATGGGTGGATTTATACCACCATTTCAGAAGAGCTGCTGGACATCGTGGGGAACGACGATATCACCGTCTACGACACTGCCAGGAACTTCGGCCGATCAATACGTCTGAGCTCATATATGAACACACACGAAGTTGAAAACACAAAACAAGAACATAAGAGATTTTGTGCTGCTAAAAAACTAGACTGCTTTTTTTCCTGTTATATTATACTGCTATTTATAAAAATCCTAACCTAATTCTCGTGGTTAAGCCACCCTTAAATATGCCACTACCTGTACGATCCCACGAATGCAGGTCATGCCACACACGATATTAACAGACAACGAAAAATGCGCTCTCGCGTGGACTGAGCACGCGTCGAACGACTACTACAGTGATTCCACAATCACAACTGCTACGACTGCTGTAGTGATCTTTTGACCACAGCAACAATGACCACTACAGTAACTATACGACCATGACGCTGCAGTAACTCTACAACTTCAACCACGGCCGCTACAACTACGATCATGGCCACTACGACTAACTCTTCAACCACGTTCACTTCGACCACGATCACTACGACTGACCCACTAACTCTTCGACCATGGTCACTACGACTGACTCTTCAACCACGGTGAGCGTGCTGGATTATTCAACATTCACCCCTCCTAATTCTTGGTGTGTTCACCTGTGATCTCGACGACGTCAATCCTTGCACGCTGGTCCTAGAACTTGACACGCCTGAGCAGCTTGGTGAGAATGTCCGCGAGCTGCTCCTCTATGTGAGTATACTCAAGGATGATTTTCCCTTCATCAACACACTCCCAGATGAAGTGAAAGCGAGTGTCAATATGCTTGCTCTGGTCATGGAAGATAGGATTCTCGGTTAAAACAATGATGGACTTGTTGTCCACCTTGATCATTGGAGCGTTAGGCTTCGAGCAAAGAAGTTCATCCATCAGCCAAGCTAGCCAGATGCCTTGACATGCCACAGCTGTTGTGGCAATGTACTCTACCTTGTAGGATGACAGCGCTACCACCCTCTGTTTTTATGACTGCCAGGCGATGGGGTTGCTTTTGAGGAAGAAGAGCACTCCAGTGATGCTTCTACGATTGTTGACACCATCAGCCATGTCGCTATCACTGAATCATCATAGCAACAACCGACTGTCTCTCTTCCTTGTATAGCAGATGGCATGGTTGCGCGTTCCGGTGATGTAACACGGTATGTGCTTGACCATGACCAGTGGTCTTCGTGTGGTTTCTCTATGAATCGGCTTGTGTAGCCCACCGCATAAGCTATGTGTGGCCGCGTGTTCACCAAATAATGGAGGCTACCGATAATATTTCGGTACTGGGTGGCATTTACCAGCAGGCAGGAGCTCGATTTGCTCAGCTTCAAGCGAGCTTTTATCAATGCTTGACAACTGTTGCAGTCCTTCATGCCGCTCTTCTCGAGCACCTTGAGCGCATAGACTGATTGACACAAGGAGATGCCACTTGGCTCTTGGCTCACTTCGATGCCGAGGTCGTAGGAGAGCAACCCCATGTCGCTCATCCAAAACATTTTCTTCATCTTGGCCTTGAACGCGTAAATGTCGACGACTTTAGTGCTGGTGTGATCAAGTCATCAACATACACTCCAACGATCAACTGATGCGCTATATCCCTATGTGTGTATACAACATGCTTGGAGATGCTCTTTTGAAATGCCATCATTGACAGGTTGGCGTCGAGCTTGGTGTTCCATGCTTTGGGTGCTTGGCGAAGGCCGTAGAGTACCTTTCTGAGCCGGAGCACCTTGCGCTCGCTGTTGTCGATGACGAACCCAGACTCCTGGGCCACATACATCTCCACTGTCAGATCGTCATTGAGAAACGCAGACTTGACATCCATGTGATGGACTTACCACCCCTCATGCACTACCACAGCAAGCAGCAACCAGACTGACTCCATACGTGCCACGAGAGCAAATACTTCCTCAAAGTCGATACCGGCCCGCTGTATATAGCCATTCGTGACCAGCCACGGCTTGTACATGGCGATGGCACTGTGTTCATCGTACTTCACCTTGTAGACCCACTTGAGCCCAATGGGTTGGTGGCTAGTAGGGAGATGGACGAGCTCCCAAGTGTTCCTGTCCTCGATTGACTTCATCTCCTCGAGCATCGCCTTGTGCTAGCACTCGTGCTGCTCTGCTTCGCTGAAGGATGTTGATTCATCTACTATGGTGAATATTAGCCTAGCAGAGTCAAGGTCGCATGGTGCGAAACCACGGAGTGAAGCCAGCCCGATGACATTATCGATGGTGCAGTATCAAAGCAGTGGGTCGTCATGATTGGTGTCAAGTACCTCTCCCAGATTGGTTGGCGACAAGGCAAACTCCGTAGTGCCTGGCATCACAGGCATTGCTGCATTTTCCCATGGCATCGCCGTGTTGATAGAGCGTGTACTAGCGGGCGTGCGTGGTGAATCCTAGTCTCCGTTCATGCCACTAATCCTTGTCGTTCCTAGTTCATATACTGTAGTGTACTCCATGGTGAAAGGTTCCTATCCACTTACTAGACCTTCTTCATCATGAGCTCTCTAGTCGCATTATGTTGTTTCATGGAAGACGATTTCACACATCACGTGCATGAGCTGGGTGACTGGGTCATACATGCGGTACGCCTTGGACCTAGACTCGTACCCGACAAAGATCATCGGTGTGCTCCAGTCATCTAGCTTCTTCAGGTGCGGCTTCGAGTTCCTGACATGTGTTACACAACCGAAGGTGTGGAGGAAGTGCACCACTGGCCGTTCACCATGCCAAGCCCCATATGACATCTTCTTGTTGATGCTTCATGTCGACGCATGGTTGAGGATGAAGCAGCGGTGGAAACAGCTTCGCCCCAAAACCTCCTAGGGATCCCCTTTGCCTTCATCATGCTATGCACAATGGCAACCGCCATCTAGTTGCGGCACTCAATGACCCCGTTCTGCTATGGGGAATTAGGGGCCGTGAGTTGCCACTGCACACCACGCTCAGCGTAGTACTTGCCAAATTCCATCAACGTGAATTCCCCACTGTGGTCAGTTTCAGAGCACCTTGAGCTTGCGCCCTGACTCCACCTTCACCATGGCCTGAAAGCGCTTGATCGACGCTAGAGCTTGGTCCTTGCTCGCAAGGAGACTAAGCCACATGTAGCGACTCAGGTTGTCCACAAGCAGTAAGAAGTAGCTATTGCTACTCGGTGTCATAGGCATAATCGGCCCGCAGAGATCACCGCGGATGAGATCAAGGACATCTTGCGTGTGATACTTTCCCTACTCCGGGAAAGGGGCCCGCCGCTGTTTTCCAATGAGGCAGCCGTCGTAGATTTGATCCACTTGATCAATCCGTGGCAGCACTCGCACCATGTCACGTTGTGCGAGCTTACACAGAGCTTGAAAATTCGGATGACCATACCTTGTGTGCCACTGCCACGCCTCCTCTGAGCTCCTTGTTGTCGGGCACACTGGTTGCATGATTTTGAGCCGGTGTGGGTACAGTCGGCTAGGTGAGCGCCTGACTCTTACCAGTAGATGCTGTTGCTCATCGCGTATCCTCATGAGCCCGCCATCAATCAACACTTAGCAGCCCATCTCATCAAGCTGCCTGACACCGATGAGGTTGGTGGTGAGCCAAGGAATATAGCACACCCTTGTAAGGGTGCGATGTTTCCCAGATTTGCATGCATAGAGGATTATCCCTTGCCCCTCAATATTGACAATTGAGCCATCACCAAACTTCATGGTGCTGACCACCTCGGTCCTTAGCTCAGAGAATACCTCACGAGAGCCGGTCATGTGGTTGGTCGCACCAGTATCAAGGTACCAAAGCCCATCTCACTCACCTCTTCCTAATCTAGCTGTGTGAAGACCTTCGCGTCGACCAGTTAGAGGAGACTCAATCGTGGCGATGGGATGAGCGGTCAAACTCATGGTCGAAGGAGCGCTTGAAGCCATGGTCAAAGGAGTAGTTGAAGCAGTGGTCAAAGCTATAGTTGAAGGAGTGATCGACGAAGGAGCAGTCGAAGTAGTGGTCGTAGGGACGATGGCTTGCAGCCTCAAGGACTCGGGGATGGTGATGGCCCTGGCCACCAGGAGTGTGGCCTCATCTTCATCCCCTGAATCACATGAGCCTTGGCCCGCTTCTGCCTGCTGCAGCAATCCTTGGCTCAATGACCTATTTTGCCGTAGTTGCGATATTTGTCCTTTGAGAAGTCGCAGTCGCCACATCCTGGCCTCTCCCTGCTTTTGTCTGCGCCACTGCTATCAAACCTTCATCACGGCCACTTTTTTCATTGATTGCCGGACTTGTAGCCGCCAGAGGATCCCTCTCCTACTGCCGCTACCTCATCCGCGCATACCACTCCTCCGTGAGGAGTAGCTTCCCACTAACTCCGATGACAGGCGTCAGGTCTAGCTGATCTTCCACTGCCTTGAGTCTCCCAGTCACCTCCTCCACGTATAGTGTTGAGAGATCAAGGATGTTTTCAATTGATAGAGTAAATTGGGAGAACCTGGAGGGGACGACATGCTAGTACTTCTCGATGACCTTGTGTGGTTGCTAGGGTGTTAAGCTGGTTTACTAGCCCAGTGAGCCACAATGCAAAGTTGTTGACAGGCTCCCCGTCACAGAATGCAATGCTCTCGAACTCCTTGCAGAGCTTCTAAGAATTGGCCTTGCACACTCGATCAATGCCAACACACATAGTATTCACGGTATCCCACGCCTCCTTGGCAGTTGCCTTGACGGCAAGCATCGAGATTATCTCTGGCAGAGTGACGCATAGGATGGCATCTAGCGCCATCCTGTCCTTATGGAATTCAGCTCTACCGGTGTTGACGGCATCCTAGAGCCCACATGCTTGGAGCATAACCTTAATCATCAAGGCTTAATCACCATAGTTCATCTTCGTAAGAGTCGGATACGCCGCTGATCCCTCGACCTCCTTCACTACCCTTTGTACCACCAGAGCACCACCGCTGTTGTCAGCGTGGTCTCTGGGATGTGGAATCACATGGCTGCATCGTGGATAAGCATTCCCTAGCTCTGATACCAAATGTCAGGAACTTCGACCGATCAACACGCCTGAGCTCACACATGAACACACACGAAGTCGGAAACACAGAACAAGAACACAATAATTTTGCACTGCTTGAAAATCGGTATACTTTTTTCTGTTGTATTAGACTTCTATTTAAAGGAAATCCTAGTCTAACTCTAGTGGTTAAGCCACCCTTAATATGCGCCACTACCTGCATGATCTATCGAACCCAGGCCATGCCGCACACGATATTAACAGATAATGAAAAACATGCTCTTGTGTGGACTAAGCACGTGTCGAATGACTGCTATAGTGATTCCACGACCACAATTGCTACGACTGCTACAGTGATCTTTCGACCACAACCACTACGATCACTACAGTAACTATATGACCATGATGTTATAGTAACTATACGACTATGACGCTACAGTAACTATACGACCACCGCCACTGTAGTAACTCGACGACTACGATCATGGCTGGTACGACTAACTCTTCGACCACGGTCACTTCGACTGACTCACTAACACTTCGACCATGGTCACTTCGGCCATGGTCACTACGACTGACTCTTTGACCACGGTGTGCATGCTGGATCATTCAATAGACACATGGAACCTACTTGAAGGCCTCTTCCGCGACAACAAGATGTCGTGCGCAGTGCACCTGGTGGCAGAATTCAGGGCACTATCCCAAGGTGACCTCTCCGCTTCAGCATAGTATCATCGACTGAAGACTCCCGTAGATGCCCTTACAGACTACGACCAACCAGTCTCAGAGAAAGGTGCTGGTTCTTCAACTTATCTGTGAACTTGGGGTTGAGTCCACGGATAAGCTAAAGAACCAGCGCCTTCTTTGAGACCAGCTGGTCGCAGTCTACAAGGGCATCTGTGAGAATCTTCAGTCGATGACAATATGCTAAAGCGGTGACAGTGCCTTGAATTCTGCCTTTAGGTGCACTGCACGCGGCATTCTTGTTGTCGCGGAGAGGCCTTTAAGTAGGTTCCATGTGTCGTAGGCGGTGATATCATCATTCCCCACGATGTCCAACAGCTCTTCTAAAAATGGTGGTATAAATTCACCCAAGCACGGTCAGGTCATCCTGAACCCACTTGTTGTCACAATGACCAGGAGGAGTGTTGGGGTCGACGTGGTCACGGATGTTGAATCAGCCAAGGACAATGTTGATTACGCATCGCCACTTGGAGTAGTTGATGGTGTGTACGTTGAGCATTTAGATCGCATGGATCGCGTGTGCGATCGGCTAGGCAGGAGGAGCCGGAACGAGTGCATGCAGCAGCAGGGCCCGGCAGCGGAACGAGGGCCGGCGGGACGGCGCCAGGTGGGATCTCCTGCATGCCTTGTACTTGCCTATTTATAAGCCAGCCAATGTTGTTTCTATACAATTTGCAGGTTAGGTTCAGATTCTCAAATTTGGCGGTTCTCACGCAAATAGTACCAATGCAGGGAAAGCGTGCGCACATCTGATCACTTTCCAAAGGTTCTATTCTATCAACGAAACAACATATTTTTATGTTTTAGTGATTGGGGTATGCTTTGAAGTTTGTAGGTAGGCATGGGCAGTGGAATTTTTTTTTTCAAAAGATAGAGAATGTGAAGAAGGAATCCCTGAAAAAGAGAGGGAATGTGAAGGAGCAGCAGGAGGAAAGAAGGTGCCATTTGGACTTGCTTTTTGGTTTGCATTTCCAGGGCCAATCCAATCATTTGTTGTGGATTCCGGCAGAAGAGTTTCCTCAACCTTCTCATCTTGCGATCTCTAGCATATCATGGGCAGAGGAACCGTGCAAGTTGCAACTCGAAGCTTTTGCAGTTGAAAAAATTGATTATATACCCTCCATTTAGATGGAAATTGAGGATTTACCCTCCTGACCCACGTGTCAGTGACTTATGATGACCTCACGTGTCATTGAGATGTAAAGGTAAATCCTTAATTTCCCAACTAAAAGGAAAGTATATGATCCAATCTCCCTTTGCAGTTTGGCGCAATCTGCTTCTGGTACAGCAAACTAGGAAAGGTCACGGGCCGAGAAATCTAATCCAAATGGCCCGGCCCAACTTACTACAGAAGCCGCCTCCTCGTGGGGTGCGAGATACCAAGCAGTAAGCTTTCTATTGGTCGGCCAACTACATTTGAGATCACACCGGCCCATTCCTAGCTCGGCCCGGCTCAGAAAATTCTCGCACGGGAGAACACCACCTCTACCGCATTCCCACCCCCACACCCGGAGCCGCCGGAGGCGGCGGCCATGGCGTCGTCGTCATCGACCCCGGCAGCAGTCCGCGAGATGCAGCGGGACCTCGAGTCCCAGGCCAGCGCCCCTCAGCAAGATCCAGAAAGGCACGCGCGCTTTCCCCACCCCTAAAACCCCTCAAGAAAAAAAAACACCACCTTCAAACCCTAACCCTGGCTCTGTTCTTCCCTCGCAGACATCTCCAAGAACCACCAGGTCCGCAAGCAGTACACCATCTAGGTCGGGGAGAACGAGATCGTCCTCAAGGCACGCCTCTTGCACCTCCTTCCTTTCCTTCAACTCCGCGCCGCTTGCTGATCTTGGCTGATTTGATCTGGTTTGGGTTCGCGGCTTGTGCGCAGGAGCTGGAGATGCTGAATGACGGGGCGAACGTGTACAAGCTAATCGGGCCGGTGCTGGTGAAGCAGGACCTCGCGGAGGCGAAGGCCAACGTCAAGAAGCGCATCGAGTACATCTCAGCCGAGCTGTGAGTTGCTCGATCTGATCTGGTTTGTTATTTGATCGGTTTGCGTTGTCTTGATGTTGTGTTGAGGGTGGGGGATTGCTTCTTTCGCAGGAAGCGGATGGATCGGGTGCTGAAGGACATGGAGGAGAAGCAGAATCGGTATGTTGTTTTTCTTTGCATTTTTTGTTTAGGCTGCTTGATCATGTAGGAACGACCGTTAAGGGGTGATATGCAAAACATATCTAGAAGAAGTAACTTTCGGTATGTTGGTTGGACACTGGAAGGAGTGGTTGCTGTTTCGGTAGACCGTAGACCATATGCTCTGCCATCTATGTGATTTTTATGATCATTGATCTACACAGGTAATGCGTCCTTGAACTATTAGAGCTGTGCAATGCTATGAACATGAGCAACACTTTCTAAAGTAATCCATAGGTGGTGTGCGTAGTATATCAATTTAAAATGATAAGTTGGATTGGATGCAGTGACCTTGATGGAAGTTGTAAGGTGATAATGATGTGAGGTAATCGAAGAGAAAATTACGGGAGACCAATGACCTTTAGCGAAGAAGAAATTAAGGGATTAGTGCTAGGCAAAAGGAGTAGAATGACTTCATCAATTCAACTGATGTAATGTACCACATTGATAGTGAGAATGGTGGGCAAGAGTTAAGAAAGAATTTAATGATTCAGAGAAATAGATGGTGCGATATATTCTCTTTCTCACGGTTAAACTTAACGTTACTTAATTATGCTTGTTGCGAGCCCATTGCCTTGTCCTCAATGGAACTTCAATTATTTTTTGGCTAATCCAAGTAGCTTGGATGATTTTGCAGTCTTAATCCAGTACATTACGAAATCTCTGTGTTGAATCCTTGAATTTCCAGCTTGTCTCACATTTGTACACAAACTATTGTTGGAAAATTAGTTTGTTCAAAATGATCCATATGTGTCAATGGTGTGAACTGTTATTGGAAAATTAGTTTGTTCAAAATGATCCATATGTGTCAGTGGTGTGACATTATAATCATACTTATCAGTCCCATTCTTGTTAGGCTTATCAGTCCCATTCTTGTTAGGCTCTTGGTATAAAACATTTCGGTTTCAGTACCAGGCTACTCCAGTGAGTTGTCCTGGGGAATAAAAATTAAACTAGAAGTATATATTTAATTATATGTACGATAAATTTTATACACATTGTATACATGTTAAAAGTCTAGCAAGTGAATAGTTCAATGTTGTAGAATGCAGACTTAATACACTAGTATTAACAAGTATACCAGATAAGCCCCATGTTAGCCATGCAAACATTGATGCCTAGATCTGCCACATCTCTGCGTGCTACCTTTTCTACCTCTCGTACACATGGGGTCATCTCCTATATGGCACCCATTTTAGTGGCAGGCAATTGAGACATGTTGGTGACAAACAATAGTTGACATGCTAGTCAAAGGTTTTGATCCTTTGAGTAGGTGGAAATACTGAAATAGTGGATGAAACGGTAGCCTGTCAGAGCTTGGGTTCTGTGCTATAAAGCACCGATGTGCCTGGTAATTGCCGTACCAGTACCCTGGTATGTATCAGATACTGGTACGACTCTAATACTGCCCTGATACATGTCGTTGGTGTTATTATTATATTCTGCTGTTGGGTGTTATTTTTGTAGCTTACAACTTGTGTAAGTTTCCAAGAAAATTAGATCTTTTGTGAACCCAAGTAGTAAGGTACAAATCAAATTATGCAATGCATGCATTTTGGCATTATTTTTTATACATATGTAACTGCGTAGTGGTAGTATCAGTGTTTTTGGAAAAATGCTGTATCAACATATTGCCGTATCCTATAATGGTATTGGTGCAATCTAGGTTCCATGCAAGAGGAGAAAAGTGTGTGCATAGTTTACTTTTACTTGTAGCAGATTGCCTGGAATTGCAAATTTCACATGTTCTGGCCGTTATTGACCGAAAAATTCGAGGCAAAACGTTGTGAATCCTTTTCTGTTCCATTTGCCTAACGGAACTGGCTGCAGTGGAACAGAATTGTAAGCATGTAGAATTAGTTTTTCTTTCCGGAAAAAAATCATGTTACTTATTAATGGAATGTAGAAGGTAGGTTTGATTTTTCCTTTTTCGATGTGTGAATCCCCCTCAATATCCTTAGGTAGCACCAAGGAAAATGGCTTATTTGTTATGTCATTACTCTTGTACACTGCCAGAAGGTCCAACATTAGGCTGCAGCATACCCTTCCACTAATTGGTGTGTTAGGCGGTTAGGCCTTGACACTCTTCAAATTAGCATAAGCTTCTGAGAGATTTGGTGAAATAGTTTGCATTTTCATGACACTGAGATTAACATGTAATTACAATATCATCCAAATTTGTTTGGATTAGATTAACCTCACAAAAGGAACAAGTGGTGTATTCCCATCAATCAAATCTTGTTGACAGTTGCAAGCTGTTGGGACCAGCCTTGGGGGCTATCCGTATTGACTTCTGCTGATGGCTTTTAGTTGCGACTGATGGCTTTTGGTTGAAAATGAATAGTAGCGGCTGAAAGAAGTAGGTTTTAGGAGGAGTCGAGTGGTGTAAAAAGTGAGAGAAATGCGTGTGAGAGACGGGAGCGAGAGGAATGCGATATGTGATGCATTCGTGACCCCCCGACTTATCTTCGGAGCGAAACGGAAGCAAGAGGGGTAGAGAAGCTGCTTCGAGAAGCTAGGTGTTCATATTGGCTTCTGGCTTCTCCAAGCAGAAGCTAATACGAACAGAGCTTTAGATTCACTGTTGGTCTGCCACCTCAATGCTGTTGTGCTACACTATGGAGCTGCTGACTTTGATATATAGCGTTGTAGCATGTATTGCCACTAGACATGCTTAATAGCCCTTTCCTCCACCTTGCCAAATTCACTTTGCCTATTGTAGACATCGCCTCACCATCATAGTGTGATTGGCACGCACAATTCAGGCGTGAAGTTTCACATGTAAGCCAAGTCAGAATGGCTAACCCGTATGGTGTAAAGTGGGTATTCTACAGCTGGGAGCTGCTCTGTACCTAGAACAAGCTCCAGTGTTAGCAAGAACTGAAGTTCCAACTCCTATTGCTTTTCATATTAAGAGATGAGTTCTGCTTGACTTGCTTGCCTACTCTAATTTGGGTAGACGTGCATGACTACTGTAATTTGAGTTGTAGCTCCGCAAGTTGATTATCAGCTTCAGTTAGAATTGGATAGCACCGCCAACTCATTCTAAGTTGCTCCTTATCTTGGTAGCTAGCTTCTGCAAATCGGCTTGAATCTTTATTCCAATTCGGCTTGGTAGCTGCTAGGGTTGGTTCTGCTGCTTGGTCAAGTAGGGTGACCTCTGCTGAAGCTGCTGGCTTAGGATTAGGGCTCCCTTCTTTTGAGCTTATGGTTTGGCTTTGTACAATAACTATCTCAAATGGAGTATCTTTTTAAAACGTGGCCTACAAGTCAACTGTAGTAGACACTGTCCCGACTTCATCTATATCAGTCAAAATCGCACGCGAGTAACTCTCTCTTCGTATTCTTTCGCGAACAACCATAATTCAAAAATTTAAGTCAATAGCCATAAGCCACAATCTAAAAGAATCCATCTAGAACTAGCTGAAATAGCCGCAGTCTGTTTGCTCATGCAGGTTTGCAACTTCCTAGTAGGTCTTTTTAGACTCAAATAGTGAAATTTAGCATGTGTCCTCCATGAAAGGACCTTGATCCAATTTTGCAGATGTTGAACACTGTAAGATAGTACAGGTCAAATTTGATTGTGTAGGTTCCTGCATTTTAACTACGCTGCACACATCATAAAAGGTTCAAGGATCTTGGTACAATCGACAATTTAGTTCTGTTTAGTTGTAGGTACCTTTGTTAGGACCATCAACTTCACTGTACCATGAATGAAACTACGCATTGACATTCGACAGTGAACTTTCATTCAGTTACCTCCTCTTATCTTTGGAAGATTTCTCTGATTTCGTTTGGTTAATTATTTCTTGTATGCAGATACTCAAGCTGCAACAGAAGATGCAGGCTGTACAAGCAAAGGAATAGGCATCCATTGCTAGCTGTAACTGATGCGAAGGCTACCCTTCATTATGCCAATTGCCCTCCAGTTGTGTGTTCTCTACAAGGTGGAGTTAGGGCTGTGGTGTTCTCTTCCCTAGAAAAAAAAGAAGTGTTTGGTGTTCCGAGATTGATTAGTATCCAAGGTCTGTCTTGTGAGGGATGTTGTTTGGGACGCTTTCATGTGAAAGTTTGGCACTCAGTAGAAGATTTACACCTCTAGTGAATTAGCTTGTAGTGGTATCCTTGGATCAGCTTGTTGATGTATAATTGCATTTGTGCTATCTTTGCTTACCTGAATTGACTGTTTCCTGAAAAGGATGTTGGGCAGGATTATCTCAAAAGTTATCGATCAAATTTTATTGTAAATCAAGTTGCAACAACGTAATTCGTTGTGTTTTTTTTCGGATTCACAGCCGGATATGAATACGAATTCAGAGTATTTAGGATACGGACACACGATGGATATATGTCGGATTTAGATATGAACAGATAAAATAGTCGAATATGAGAGACCATGTGGAGATCATCTTGTGTTTATGATGAGTAATTGACATCGCTTGAGGTAAGTTGAGTTTGGTTTGAGTGGTTTAGATCTTGACGTTGCATGGTGCAACGGGCTCGGTCGGACTTGGTCAGACTTTGTCGTATGGGATTAGGATACTTATTGTCGTCATCTATGTGTTCTAGCTAGGATATACATATCCTGTCATGATCTAGATAGCCTTTTATTGAGTTATGGCTTGGTGTAGTTCATTATGGTCATTATGGATAATTCTCATGGCTCAAAATACTTAGAAATAATCAAACTTCAGTCATTTCATCCATGTTTGTGATCTTATTATCTCTTTTGCATCCTTGATGTGTTTATTGCCAAAAGGGGGAGAATAGAAGTGAAAAAGTCTTTTGGGATCATTTTAGAGCTTTGGAGAACAATTTGCTCTTTCAGTTGTTGCTCTAGTGATCTTTCTGTCGACATGGTCATTTGCTTCATTTTCTTCTTTGGACCATGTTGGACTCTTCAAACTCAAACTCAACTTTGCGTTTTTCTGGGTTTGTCAATATACTCATCAAGAGGGAGATTGAGAGACCATGTGGAGGTCATCCCGTGTTTATGATGAGTAATTGACATCGCTTGAGGTAAGTTGAGTTTGGTTTGGGTGGTTTGGACCTTGACGTTGTATGGTGCAACGGGCTCGGTCGGACTTGGTCAGACTTTGTCGTATGGGATTAGGATACTTATTCCGATGATTCGACAGGTTTTGACTTCACTGTGTGTAAGTATGGTGTGTTTATACCATTTACGCTTTCATGTATCGAGTGGTGCTATTTGATGTGTTTCTTGTCTGTGTGGCTGTAGAACATCGGGCGAAGTCGTGGCGAGACACGGTGGACCGGACTAGACGCAGGTGGCGCTGAGGTCAGAACGGTCGGCATGTGTCGAAGACGACGTGGACTCGAGGTGGTTGCAAGGCGTGCGAGACAAGGAGCGCGGAAGCTTCCCGGAAGGTGCAGGAGGGGCGAAACGGGAATTTCGCAAGGTTGCACAAGCGGGAGCGGGCTCCGTTGAATTTAGCGGGCGTAACGGGGTGGAGACCCGTTAGCTGCGGGTATAAATAGGTTGGAGGTGCTGCATGCCCACTTGAACACTTGAAGTGATTTTAGGGTTTCCTTTAGTCAAAATAGGCTTTAGAGGTTGTTTTGGCTTTAGGCTTTAGTGGTTGAGAGTTGTTGGTGGAGGCAGAGTTGTGTTCCCTCTGTGTCCCCTTCGATGGTTTCTTGAGAGTCTGTGTGTTCCTCCCAAGAAGCATGTGAGGCTCTTGGTGATCTTGAGAATTGGGAGAGGGAGAGGTTGGATTGAAACACTTGTAATCATTCCTCTTTCTGAATGTCCATGCATATCGGGACTCCTTGTAATCATTGTTGATTGGAAATGAAAATCTGAAGTTTTCTCCTGTTCGTGCTCTCTGTTCTTCGTTTTTCCTTCGTTATTCTTCATGGCAGAATCTTGAGTTTTTGTTTCTCCTGTTGATTCTTGCTGGGAAGGCCCAAAATGGGTTGCTATGACATGGGAGATGCTCAAAAGCCATTTGGCTAGTTAATCCTAAGAGCAAACCAAATTTAATTTCAGTTTTATCTTTTGGGCTTCCTCTGTTCATGCTTTTGCCTTTCTAGGGTTTTAGTGCATTTCATGTTTCCCTTCTCAAGATGGCTTGAAATTTGGCATGGAGAGTCCAGAGGCTATTGAGTAGCTATCCTCAAAGTTTCATAGCCAAATGATCAAAGATGAAACGGGAATTTGAGTTTTTGCGCAGCTCTCTGAATATTTTGGTTTTGGGCGTGAATCTGAAATCTTTTTGATTTTCTAGTGGATTCTTGTTTTTGGCTCTTGGCTTATTCTTCTGGGAGTGTTCCCTAGGTATCCTCAAAGCTTTCCAAGCCAAGAATCCAAGAATCCTTGTGAATTTCTCAGATTTTTGAAAATCCTGTTTGCTGAAATTCTTCGTGCGGTACTACCGCTCCTGGAGAGGTAATACCGCTCAGAGGTACTACCGCTCGGCTCAGCGGTACTACCGCCCTTGTTCGGACCAGTCCGATCGACAGCGATGAAACGTTCGGACGGTCCGAACGTCTCCGGCAAGAGGTACTACCGCTCGGCATAGCGGTACTACCACTCGTCTCAGCGGTACTACCGCTTGCAGTCAGATTTGCGCTGAATTTGCTTTTCTTGATTGCTTTTTTCTGGATCTGGTTTATCCTTGTCTCTGTGATTTCCAGTGAGGGCTTATTTTCTATCTTCATAGCTCCCATAGCTATTGGAGAAGAAACTTAAGTGAGGATACTTGTTGGGGGCGATTTTTAAAGATCGACATTCACCCCCCCTCTGTCGCCATTTCGGTCCTACAATTGGTATCAGAGCCGGTTAGCTCTAATTAATATATCTTAACCGGTCTCAAGAGCTATGGCGACGGACAAGTACTCGACTAAGTCGCCCGTTTTCGATGGCATCGATTACCCCTTCTGGAAGAATCTTAGTCTCTTGGCTGAACTAGAAATGAGCAGGATTGCTTCTACTTCATCTACTCCTGTTGAGACTATTGCTTGCACCTCATGTGAGGATAAGGATAATGCTTTTAGATGTCTTTACACCATGGTGTTAGATCTGCCCGAGTCTTGTGAAAACTGCAATAAATTGAAGATGAACCTAAAACGGGCAGATCACAAGATTGCTGAGTTGAGTGCTTCTTTACTTGAGCCTATTGATTCATGTTTAAACTGTCCAAAGTTAACTGTTGAACTTGAATCTGTCTCAAAACAGTTTCAAAAAATGATTGACAACAACAAGAAAATGGCTCAGTATGCGACTAAAAATCCTGTTAGCTCACCATGCATTAGTTGTGATAAACTAAAACTTGAACTCGTTGCATTGAATGACAAATGTGTGAAGTTAACTAAGGACTTACTAGAGAAGCCACAATCTGGTTGTGATGTGATTGATGGTGTGGGGGAGAAGCCCCAGGGTAAGGGTGAGACGCGAACCAACCTGCTAGTAGTAGGACTGTCCCCTCAGAGTCGGTTGTGCGTGCACAAGCCATTCTTTCCTTTACTGTTGGTTCTTCTTCTGCTCCTTACCTTCTGCTGTCTCTTCTTCTCCTGCTCTTCTTGTACCTCTCTCTTTCGGGAGTGTTAGTATCTTATGAACACTCTCGAGAGGTTTGTAGGAGGCAAGAAGAAGCTTAATATTATTCTAGACCAGTCCAAGATTTGCAGATTTAATCAGGGTCTAGGATACGATTTCTATGAGGATATGAGGAAGCATCCACCTGCCGTGCTCAGACTTATAGCACCAGGTGTGATTGAGACTGAGCCCAGGACCGAGAAAGTCCAATTCAAGTCAGCGGGCTTTGTCCAAGGGATTTGACGGCGAGAAGGTGATTCCACCTCATACGCCTCTCGAAGGCGAAGCCTCCTCGTGCTACTTCTACCTCTCAGAAGGTGAAGTATCACTGCACCTTCTGTCAGAAGGATGGACACTCAGTCGATCGGTGCTTCAGACGCGCCAAGATTGTGCATAGAGACCGTCTTTGAGGCACTTAGGCGTATTCGTGGTCAGCCCGGACCACGAGTGCACCTAAGACCAGCACTAGGTTTAGAGTCGTTCGAGTTGATGGCTTTGGGCAGCATTGAAGACTTGGTTTCCGAAGTTTTCGGTTTTCATCCTCGTGCTGCTCCTGATCGTGACTTCCGCCGTCCTGAGGGTAGATCTCGTTTCCCCCGTCGAGATAGCTACCCGCGGCATGATCAGCATGTTGCTGGTGTTCCGACTCACTTTCCCGTAGCAGTCGGACCTCAGCGGCCTTCAGCGCGCCACGGACCTTACGCTTGAGTGACAGAGAGCGTAGGGTAGCTAGAGGTCGGTTGTGTGTGGCTACTTCTGCTACTCGACGTGTTGTTCAGTATTGGGTGCCAAAATCACTCTTGATTTACCCCCGTACTAAGACTTTACTCTCTTGTTGACTCAGGTTCGCCAGACAGAGAAGGGAAAAGTTTGGCTCGTCGACTCCTAGTGTTCACGACACATGACCGGAGATTCTTGTTGGTTTTCTTCCCTAGCCCGTGCTCCAGGTGATGAGAAGATCACCTTCGGAGATGCTTCATCTGGGCGCGTCATCGCCAAAGGTACTGTGTGCGTAAATGATTCTTTCATTTTGAAAGATGTTGCCTTGGTTAGTAAGTTGCAGTACAATTTGCTTTCAGTTTCTTAGCTTACCGATGACGGTTTCGAGGTGAGCTTTAAGAAAAACAATTGCAAAATTCTTGATTCTTGGGTAGTCCGGTTTATGGATTTTCGCTTTGGGAGGATCTTTCGTGCTGATTTTTTTGAGTCTTCTGGTGATCCTCTCAGGTGTTTAGTTGCTTCTGAGTCCCGCGACCTCTCGTTCTGGCATAGGAGACTTGGTCATATTGGATTTGACCATTTGACCCGAGTTAGCGGCCACGACCTCATTCGTGGTCTGCCGAAGCTCAAAATGGTCAAAGACTTTGTTTGTGCTCCATGCTGGCATGGCAAGATGGTTGCCGCTTCTCACCCTCCGGTCACAGTTACTATGACCGATGCACCGGGACAGCTGCTCCATATGGATACTGATGGGACCACCCGAGTGCGATCGGCAGGAGGAAGTGGTATGTTCTTGTCGTGGTCGATGACTTCTCGAGGTATTCTTGGGTGTTTTTCTTAGCCTCGAAGGATGAGACGTTTTCACATTTCCGAGGTCTTTTGGTGAGGCTTCTGTTGAGCTCCGGGTGCCTTACGAGCGATCCGCAGTGACAATGGCACGGAGTTCAAGAATTCCTACTTTGAGAGTTTCTGTGGTGAGACAGGTGTAGAGCACTAGTTTTCTTCTCCATACGTCCCTCAGCAAAATGGCGTCGTGGAGAGAAAGAACCGTACCTTGGTCGAGATGGCCAGGACAATGCTTGATGAGTACTCTACACCACGGAAGTTTTGGGCTGAGGCTATAGCCACCGCGTGCCATGTTTCTAATCGAGTTTTTCTTCGGGCACACTTGCATCACACTTCATATGAGCTTAGATACGGGCGAAAGCCCAGTGTCTCTCATTTTCGGGTATTTGGTTGCAAGTGCTTTATTCTGAAGTCCAGGAACCTAGACAAGTTCGAGTCACGTTCTTGTGATGGTATCTTTCTAGGTTACTCGCCTTCTTTCGGGCATATAGGGTCTGGAACTGCGAGTCTACTAAAATGGTAGAGACCTGTGAGGTGATCTCAGGTTATTTAGAGCAGTCCGAGACCATCTTCGTGGATGATGAGGACGATGGAGATGAGGGTTGTCTACCTGATCCCATCTTTCATCCACCCCTCGAGGTGCCCTCTTCCACTGCACCTCGAGGCGATCAGCCCATGCCTTCTGCTTCTTCTGGAGCTAGTGGCTCTGTTCCTACCTCGTCAGCTCACGAGGTAGAGGCCACTTCTTCTTCTCATCCTGGACCTCCCCGACATATCCAGAAAGCTCATCCTTCAGAGCAGATGATTGGAGACCTTTTCGAGCGTGTGACCTGCTCAAAATCTGGCTTATCTCAATTCTGTCTCCATTCTGCCTTCATTGCTTCTTTCGAGCCTAAAGATGTTTCTCATGCTCTTTCCGACGAGTCTTGGGTCAATGCCATGCATGAGGAACTAGAAAATTTCGAAAGAAACAAGGTCTGGTCGCTTGTCGAGCCCCCGCGAGGTCACAGTGTCATTGGGACTAAGTGGGTTTTCAAGAACAAGCAGAGCGAGGATGGGGTCGTTATTCGAAACAAGGCTAGACTGGTAGCTCAGGGCTTTTCTCAGGTCGAGGGTCTAGACTTCGAGGAGACCTTTGCCCCTGTAGCTAGACTTGAAGCCATTAGAATTATACTTGCCTTTGCAGCTTCTAAGGGTTTCAAGCTTTACCAGATGGATGTCAAGAGTGCCTTCCTCAATGGCTTCATTGAGGAAGAAGTCTATGTGAGACAGCCTCCTGGTTTCGAGAACCCCAAATACCCAAACTATGTATTCAAGCTTTCCAAAGCTCTGTATGGACTTAAGCAAGCCCCTCGTGCTTGGTATGAGAGGCTTGAGTCCTACTTGTTGAGTCATGGTTTCGAAATGGGTAAGTAGACAAGACCTTGTTCATCCGTAGGCTTGGCGATGACCTTCTGCTCGTCCAAATTTATGTCGATGACATCATCTTTGGCGGCTCTTCCCATGCTCTAGTTTCACAGTTCTCGGATGTCATGAGCACCGAGTTTGAAATGAGCATGATGGGCGAGTTGACCTTCTTCCTTGGCTTCCAAATCAAGCAGATTCGGGAGGGTACTTTTCTGCATCAGGGCAAGTACACTCGTGACCTCCTGAGACGCTTTGACATGAGTGATGGTAAGCCTTTGTCAACTCCGATGGCCTCTACGGCCTATCTTGACCCAGATGAGGATGGCGAGCCAGTTCATCAGAAAGAGTACAGAAGTATGATCGGCTCCCTTCTTTACCTCATTACCTCGAGACCGGACATACACTTTTCAGTGTGTCTGTGTGCTCATTTTCAGGTTTCTCCTCGCGTATCTCACCGCCAGGCGGTGAAGCGCATCTTTTGGTACCTCCGAGCTACCATTGACTATGGTATCTGGTACTTTTCCTCATCCTGTCTTTCCTTGAGAGCCTTCTCGGACGCAGACTTTGCTGGCTGTAGGATAGATAGGAAGAGCACTTCTGGCACTTGCCAATTCATTAGCACTTCTCTCGTCTCTTGGTCTTCAGAAGCGATCCGGTGTTGCACTGACCCACCGCAAAGGCGAGTATGTTCTTTGCAGCCACCGCTGCGATCAGTACTGGATGGTTTCGACCCTGCGGGACTTTGGGTTAGTTATCGACAGTGTTCCACTCTTTTGTGATAACACTTCGGCGATTAACATTGCTAAGAACCCAGTGCAACACTCTCGGACCAAGCACATCGATATCCGTTATAACTTCCTTAGAGACCATATAGAGAAGGGCGATATAGTGCTCCAGTTTGTGGAGAGTGACCACCAGTTGGCTGACATCTTCACCAAGCCATTGGATAGTTCGAGGTTTTCAGCTCTTCGGAGAGAGCTTGGGGTGGTTTGTCCTTATGGACTGTAGTGAGGGGGAGCTTTGGGCTTTACTGCTTTACTATATTGATTATGCTTCTGTCTTATTTCTGTCGCTTTGCACTCGGGGTGCATCGGGCTTAGTCCTTCTAGCATAGGTTAGAGTGCTTCTTTTGTCTAGTTGCATAGACTTCTTACTCTTATCTTGTGCTTCCAGGATGCTTCTTATTAGTTGTTTCTTATCTCACTAGATTGAGCTCACTTCTTGTAGGTTCTAACGAGGGTTGGACCACCCTCGGGTAGACAGGGTACGTGTTTGCTCTCTAGTGTGTGTATTATACGGTCAAGCTAATAGTCCTGGAGTCATATGGGGTAGATGAGAGTCTGTCTGAGCCATAGTTGTCTCTATATCTTATCAATGCTTTAAGGACTGCCTGTTTGCTGTTTTCTTTCCCAGCTTCTCGATTTATTGCTTCGGTTCAGGGGGAGTTCATTTGGGAGCTTCTGGAGCTTAATATTGACTTAACTCAACTTGAACTAAAAGTTGCATCTCATGTTGAGGGGGAGCTGGATTTTCTTGCATTTTTAGCATTTCGCATTGTAATATAACTACATTGAGCCTTGATTATTATCCTGTTATGACTTGTTTACAATGCTTTACACCTTGCCATGACTTGTGCTTTATTTGCTAGATTTATCATGACTTTATATGTGTAGACTAGCTTTTGCCATGATAAGTGAATTAAAATTGATCTACTTGAATTAAACCTTGTCATGCTAGCATTTGAGTCTAGTCTTTCTTGAGCTATCCTTTTATGATTCATGCCATGTCAAGTAGGCTAAGTTGAGCGGTGAATCTTTGTTGAGCCTTAAGTTGAGCTATATTAGTTCTTGATGATGTATAAGTTAGTACAACATGTTTAAAAAGCAAAATGATCTCTTTTGTGCGAAAAAACCGATTTCACCAATTCTTTCTCATGAGACGGCTTGCCATTGCACTAGGCATGAACTCAGGGGGAGGTTTAGATGACCTAGACTATCTTCTTAAGCTTCTTGCTTGGAGTAGTCGCATAAGGCTTGAGATCTAGCACATGATAAAAACATTGGGTTGGAAATGACCATGAGCTTTAAAAAGACAATGTTTTATATGTTCAATTTGCTTAAGCTACAAAAAGAACCAAGTACTTAACCAATGTTTCAATCTTGAGCTTATAGCACTCTATTTGACTCAATATTAGCTTCCTTGTTCCGCTTAGCTTATTGACATGGCCTGCATCATTCTTGGATATATCTAGTTAGACTTTGCTTATTGATGACTTGACATGTTTACAAAATGCATTACATTTCAGATCGTCATCTATGTGTTCTAGCTAGGATATACATATCCTGTCATGATCTAGATAGTCTTTTATTGAGTTATGGCTTGGTGTAGTTCATTATGGTCATTATGGATAATTCTCATGGCTCAAAATACTTAGAAATAATCAAACTTCAGCCATTTCATCCATGTTTGTGATCTTATTATCTCTTTTGCATTCTTGATGTGTTTATTGCCAAAAGGGGGAGAATAGAAGTGAAAAAGTCTTTTGGGATCATTTTAGAGCTTTGGAGAACAATTTGCTCTTTCAGTTGTTGCTCTAGTGATCTTTCTGTCGACATGGTCACTTGCTTCATTTTCTTCTTTGGACCATGTTGGACTCTTCAAACTCAAACTCAACTTTGCGTTTTTCTAGGTTTGTCAATATACTCATCAAGGGGGAGATTGAGAGACCATGTGGAGATCATCCCGTGTTTATGATGAGTAATTGACATCGCTTGAGGTAAGTTGAGTTTGGTTTGGGTGGTTTGGACCTTGACGTTGCATGGTGCAACGGGTTCGGTCGGACTTGGTCAGACTTTGTCGTTTGGGATTAGGATACTTATTCTGATGATTCGACAGGTTTGACTTCAGTGTGTGTAAGTATGGTGTGTTTATACCATTTACGCTTTCATGTATCGAGCGGTGCTATTTGATGTGTTTCTTGTCTGTGTGGCTGTAGGACATCGGGCGGAGTCGTGGCGAGACACGGTGGACCGGACTAGGCGTAGGTGGCGCTGAGGTCAGAACGGTCGGGATATGTCGAAGACGACGTGGACTCGAGGTGGTTGCAAGGAGTGCGAGACAAGGAGCGCGGAAGCTTCCCGGAAGGTGCAGGAGGGGCGAAACGGGAATTTCGCAAGGCTGCACAAGCGGGAGCGGGTTCCGTTGAATTTAGCGGGCGTAACGGGGTGGAGACCCATTAGCAACGGGCTATAAATAGGTTGGAGGGGCTGCATGCCCACTTGAATACTTGAAGTGATTTTAGGTTTTCCTTTAGTCAAAATAGGCTTTAGAGATTGTTTTGGCTTTAGGCTTTAGTGGTTGAGAGTTGTTGGAGGCAGAGTTGTGTTCCCTCTGTGTCCCCTTCGATGGTTTCTTGAGAGTCTGTGTGTTCCTCCCAAGAAGCATGTGAGGCTCTTGGTGATCTTGAGGATTGGGAGAGGGAGAGATTGGATTGAAACACTTGTAATCATTCCTCTGTCCGAATGTCCATGCGTATCGGGACTCCTTGTAATCCTTGTTGATTGGAAATGAAAATCTGAAGTTTTCTCCTGTTCGTGCTCTCTGTTCTTCGTTTTTCCTTCGTTGTTCTTCATGGCAGAATCTTGAGTTTTTGTTTCTCCTGTTGATTCTTGCTGGGAAGGCCCAAAATGAGTTGCTATGACATGAGAGATGCTCAAAAGCCATTTGGCTAGTTAATCCCAAGAGCAAACCAAGTTTAATTTCAGTTTTATCTTTTGGGCTTCCTCTGTTCATGCTTTTGCCTTTCTAGGGTTTTAGTGCATTTCATGTTTCCCTTCTCAAGATGGCTTGAAATTTGGCATGGAGAGTCCAGAGGCTATTGAGTAGCTATCCTCAAAGTTTCATAGCCAAATGATCAAGGATGAAACGGGAATTTGAGTTTTTGCGCAGCTCTCTGAATATTTTGGTTTTGGGCGTGAATCTGAAATCCTTTTGATTTTCTAGTGGATTCTTGTTTTTGGCTCTTGGCTTATTCTTCTAGGAGTGTTCCCTAGGTATCCTCAAAGCTTTCCAAGCCAAGAATCCAAGAATCCTTGTGAATTTCTCAGATTTCTGAAAATCCTGTTTGCTGAAATTCTTCGTGCGGTACTACCGCTCCTGGAGAGGTAATACCGCTCAGAGGTACTACCGCTCGGCATAGCGGTACTACCGCCCAGCGGTACTACCGCTCGTCTCAGCGGTACTACCGCTTGCAGTCAGATTTGCGCTGAATTTGCTTTTCTTGATTGCTTTTTTCTAGATCTGGTTTATCCTTGTCTCTGTGATTTCCAGTGAGGGCTTATTTTCTATCTTCATAGCTCCCATAGCTATTGGAGAAGAAACTTAAGTGAGGATACTTGTTGGGGGCGATTTTTATACATCGACATTCGCTCCCCCTCTGTCGCTATTTCGGTCCTACAGAATAATACGTAGTTGTGTACATGCGGAAAGAAATATACGTTGAACTATACAACTACAGCTTTCAGTTTTCAACATGAGTACATACATATCTTAGTATGTATACACAATCACCGCGGTATAATGATATAGCATGTTAGCATAAGTTCATACATAAATTTGATATTATCACACCGACATAAGGTGTAATGGCCACAATTTTCAAATCCTAGCTTAGAATAATTATTTTGTCCATTATTAAATTTTGGAGTCATTTCTTGAAATTTTCTGAATTTACAAAAGCTTTTTCCTATTTCCCCCCAACTAAAAGCATTTTTACAGAACTAATAAAACCTTTTCAATGTTTGAAAATATTTTACTTGTTTCCAAATATTCTAAAATACGTACTTGAATTGTTTTTGGAATTTTTAATGTCATCTGCTATTCTTTAAAGCCCAAAAACCATTTTTTGGAAGTTTTCTTCTTACGGTACAAGAAACTATGTGAATTACAATACGGAAAACTATCTAATATAATATGAAAAAAATCTAGATCTGATGAAGAGTAGTCGCCCTGTATTCAACTCCGTACCCAAATGTAACAATCTGGATTCGGTCCGACAGATAGTAAAATGAGCTTCTGGCTTATTATGTACTGTTCATAAATTTCGTCCCTTTATACGTTTGGCTTTTTTGAGCTTTTTTGATGATTCTTTTTTCTCGTATTTGTTTGCATTATACGTAATGGGCTAATATATTTTTCTATTTTTATTTTTTTAAATTTAATTATATTAAATAAGTCGTCGTCAGCTATAGTATTTTTTTAGCCAGCTACAGCGGTTTTTTAGCAGGGCACTCTTACGCCACTGCGGTCGCTTGTGAGGAGAAACGCGGTAACACCTCCGCGCATAGTGATTCTTTTTTTTCTGCCCGCAGTCGGGTCTAGATTAGAGATGGCAACGGGCACAAACCCGCTGGGTTTTGCTATCCCAAACCCGTGCCCATGAAAGTTGGACGTGCCCGCTAAAAAATCTATGCCCGTGACGGGTGTAGATTTTTGCCCAGACCCATGCTCACTGGGTTAACGGGTACCCACGGGTCGCCCGTGGGGTCAGTAATGCGAGCTACAACAATGGTTGATGGAGAGGAGGAAGAAGTTCACCGGCCATCTTCGTTGGAGCCAGAGGGCAGCATCATGGCTAAGGGCCTACTGCTGCGATGCGCGTTGGCTGCGGCGGGGCAGCGGGCTGTCGCCGTGGGGGCGACAGGCTGAACTCGAAGGCGAGGCGACGGTGAGGGCGTGCGGGAGGACGAGCGTGCGGCGAGAGTGGCGGGAGCAAGAGCAGGAGCTGCGGGACGGGAGGGCGAGCGTACAGACTGCCGGAGACCGAGCGCGGAGCGCCAGATGCGCCACCACTGCGACGGCTGTTGAATCGGGGTGGGGACTGGGGAGGAGTGAGTAGTGACCGTGACCGAGTGCTAGCTAGGGTAAGCGTATGGGTAATGGGCATTGCCGCATTGGATTTGGGGGCTTGGGGCTAAATGGCTAATGGACTATGGGTCAATGGTTTGCCGGGAGGCGGGAGCACAGGTTTATAACTCCTATAGATCGGGTTTATATTACCCATGGGTTTACGGGTTTGGGTACTATAGGAACGTACCTGAACCCGGCAGACCCGATGGGTTGGGCTTTTTGCTCATTAAGAGACCCATGGGTTAGGAAATTGACTTAGATCTATGCCCTAATAGAGTAAAAACCCACCGAATATCGGGTTTCGCGTACCCATTGCCATCTCTAGTCTAGATCAAACTATCCTGAAGGTTTGATACTTTTTTTACACGAGTGAACAAACGCAAGTGACAACATAGGACGCGAGCCAGAGTTCCGTACTATTTCTTCGTTTGATCTTTAAATAAATATATTTTTCAACCGAGCATTGTTTTACGTTGCGTTTAAACCATTATGTTTGATACAACGAACTAAATAAAATAAGATTCATACGATATATATTTTGGTGTAGTAATAATAAGTTAAAATTTAAAATACATAGTTAGGTGTCAAAGCTCCTAACTATGAGAGGCTATGAGAGGATGTCTTGGATTGTGTTGATAAACTATCGTCACAATTTTGTGGAGTTGGTATTTGAATTTTACTCAATGTTATACTAGGGAAACGGTCAGACCGGTTGCCTTAGTGGTTTGACTTACAGGGATGCATTTTTCAGCTAGTTTTGTGATATTTAGGAATTTAGTCGTGGTTTGGTTTGGTTTGGACCTAGGTCAGTACATTTATATTACATGAAGTATATTTTGACTAATGTAGGTGAACTTGTGAAGACCATGTGTCTAGAAACGATTTCTTGGTCTTTGAATGTTTAGAGAGGCTTGAAGTCGATCATAGTCAATGACGAGGATTTGGACTATGCTCTTGGAGGAGCCGAGGTCCAAACAATCAAGGATGTTAGGTAAGATAGTTGAGTTCGAGCATATAATAAGGAACATGAAAAATATTAAAGAGAAGGTTCAAACGACGGGTTGCACCAATTGACTTGGTTGGTCTAAGTGAGGTGTGATTCGATGGAATTGGAACAGAGAGACTTTCTGATGCGTAGGCAGTGGTGCACCTACACGTAGCAAGCATAACGATGCAAAGGAAGAAGATCGGATCAAGGAAGGGTATTTTGGTAAGTTTGCCAAATACCGGAAACCATGTGGATTAAAATCGTGGTGCTTAAGTGGTGTTTAAGAAAACGATTTAAGTCAAAGAGATGCTGAGAAGATCATCTGCTTTAAAAATGCGCATGAATTGTGTGAGTAAATCTCGTATTGTGTGAGGTTAACGGGTTTTCCCCAAATGTGCTAATGGATATTATTCGTTACGGTTAGATGTGGGATAATTGCCTCATCTATTTGACGGGTTCGGATGAAAACTTGGTGGTGATCTATCTAACCATCCATCATTATAACCAGGTGCTCTAGGGTTAGGATTTTGAGCAATGTGAGTGATGTTGTGTACTCTCTTGTCCTCTTGATAGAGTGGCTGTAAAATATTCATCCTCATGTAGCAATAGGTAAACTTTATTCTTGACTCATGGAGTTTTCTTAATTTAGTTGATTTGCTCTTATTCTTGTTGGTTTTGATATCTTCCCCCTTCTTGATCTTATTGTGTATCACGAATGTGTAAGTGATGGATATAACTCATGTAAATCAATCCCCATCCTTCTTGGTATCAGGTCTTGCAAGATTTTGAAATTTCCTGTTTTTGCTTGGATGTGACCTCTTCTTAAGATTTTTTTATCCTCGAGTTTTTACTTCAAATCTTTAGGAGGAATAGCTTGCTATAACATGCGAGAACCTATCTGGAGCTATCTTGAACATCCTCTGCCCACGAGCAAGTCATATCTTGAGATTTTGAAGTTTGCCCCGTTTTTGTGTAATCTTGCTTGCTTTACGAAAAAGGTTGGATCTTTGGCCAAGATTCATACAATCTTTGGAGGAAATAGGTTCCTGAGAGCTTAGCAAGGTGCTTGCAAAGTTTCATCTATTTTGATTGAGTATTTTGGGAGTTACACCTTTTTTTGATCTTGGCTCTAGTTGTTTTCTATTTTGAAAATAGGGGAGTGGTCAGACCGCCCCTGACCCAGTCCAAACAGCCACCGGTCAAGCCACCTTGGCCCTACCCGTTAGACCACCGGTGCTCCACCGGTCAAACCTCCCACTGGTCAGGTCTACTTCCCTGTGGCGGTCAGACCAGTGAGTAGTAGATTTCCCCTTCTCTTGGGTTTTTGAGTTGATTGCTTTGTTTTTGGGTTCCAATTATGATCTTCATACTTCAGTAGCTACCGGAGTTGAATTGGTGAATACAAAATTTTTTTTGAAGACACAATTCATCCTCCCCTCTGTTACCATACCGGTCCTACAAACTATAATTACTACTAGATTAGATTTTTTGCTAGTTGTTAGCACCTAGAGTTGCTAGTTGTCACACTGAATCGGTTACTCAACAAGAAGTTGCCACTCCAAGAGTTTCTAGTAGCCAACACTGGTATCCACCAAACCTGGATTTCACTAGTTGTCAGGAACTAGGGTTGCTAGTTGCTAGCAATAAACGTTTCTAGCTGCTAGGAACCCAATAGTTTAAATGTGCAATTTTTGCAACTAGTAGCCTGATAAATGATATGAGTCAACAACCTTATGGATGGTAGTTACTAGAAACTACATTTGCTAGCTACTATCACCTAGAGTTACTAGTCACGCACACCTAGAGTTGCTAGCTGAGAAACAATTTCACCAATATGTCCCTAAAACACATCCAATATGAGTCTTGTTTTGTTAAGCTCGCTGAATAGATCACAACAGTTCAGACAGAACACAAATCGAATACTCAGTTTAAGAGATATGTTCATTTAAAGATAAAAAATGAATGTGTTACCGTCGATACGAGACCGAACAATAAACTTAAAAGCACCCCTGATCAGATTCGAAGACCGTCGGGAATGCGGAGGGACTCAACAAGAAGCACACGAATGACCAAGTGTATTTGCTATGGGTGTCTAGGGTTAGAAAATGGCCTCCCATCTCTACTTATAAGGGGTCCTATTTATAGAGTAGGAGGAGGAGGCGAGTGAAGTTACAAGTTTGCCCTTGGGGCGTAGCTTATTTCTAAGGGTATTTTCATCCTTCACGCATCCTGTCTGAGGGACTTTGGGGCTAGTCCACGGACCTCGCTCGGTGTTGGCCTTCGTACATCGCCTTGGGTCAGCCTCCGGACCTCGTCCGGGGTTAGCTTCCGAACTTCATCCTAGGTAGACTCTGGATCTTGGCCAAGGTTGATCTTCGGGCTCCGTCTTGGTTTCCCGGACCCCATCCGCGGTGACGTAGACCCCATCCAGGGCGGACTTCGGACTTCGTCTGGGGATGGTCCGCGGACCCCATCCGCGGTGATGTAGACTCCATCCAGGGCGGACTTTGGACTTCGTCTGGGGATTGTCCGCGGACCTCGTCCGAGTAGATTCCCCAATGTGTGTTATCATGCCAAAGTTGTCATGGGCCCGAGGTAGCACGGGGACCCTCCCTCAATAGTAGCCCCTTGCCAATTTAGGTAGTCGTCAACTACCCACCTGAGCTAGTGCATCGACTTGAAAGGGGTCGGCGCGCGGCCTCGGGTCAATGATTCCACTAGTAACCTACGATACATTATGACAACACGTTAAAATACTTTAGTCCTTGCATGAAGTTCAGACGATAGGTCGTGCTCGTGCCTCCGAGTTAGGTTCCCTTGGTGCTCATCGCTGCCCCGCTTGCCCAAGCTTAGATCGCATTAGGGAGTTCACCATTGCATAGAAGGATGTGGAGTCATGAACAACTATGGAGTCAAGCATCGACCACCTAGATGTTGAAGTTATGTGGAGGCACAAAGCTAGGACTTAGCCCAAAGAAGTGCTTTGTGAAGTGAGCTCTCGACCCATGGCATGTGAGAGGCAAAGGTATGCACGGGTGTGCCATGCTTGACTCTCCTAGGCGTGGCCACCAAAGAACAACATAACCGAGGGGTGTGAAAGGTTGACCCATGTGAACATGCAAAAATAAGTGCCCGACTTATCAGTTCAAGACGTGCAGAGTCCTTGGGTAATCGGGTCGTTGTGTGAACTTGTTGAGATGGGCGTAGATGTATTGCTAGTCAGAGGTGTGATGGAGCTTTAGGGCGCATGAGGCCAACTGGGTGTACGCATCCCTATTCACGAGCTCGATTAGTGATGTTGATTCAGACGACATATCGAGAGGTGATCAATCGATGCATGCAGATGTTTGAGGTCGGTGAGCGTACCTAGAACTAGCCTGATGAGGCTTGACCCTCAAGGTAAGGGAATACACACTAAGCCATTGTCTGCTCGACCCATCATCTCCTCCCCTTCTCCCTCTTCTTTGCTCCCCCTCTCCCTCTTATCTGGTCAAGGCAAAGCATAGGCTAGGCTGTAAGGTGTCATCATGGAGAATCTTGATATTGGATACTAGCACGGCATGGAGGTCACCGTAGATGAACTCTGTGGACTGCTTGACGGCGTAGCACATTCTTGTTGATGCTGAGGAGGTCCCTAAGGAGGAAGTGGTTGGGGTGTCACCGCACCTCGAGCATAGCGGCGGTGGTGAAGCTCAAGGATGACGACGATGGTGGATCTCATGGCCGACAATGATGCGCCAGATCTATCCAGTGATAGTGCAAAATTTTGGGGCGACAGTGATGGCGACGTGTCCACACGGGGGAGGGCAGTGCTACACCTCGCGGCTGACGGCAATGCATCGGCGTGGGGAGGGTAGTGTTGCACCTCGCTGTTGACAACAATAACGCTAGTTGAGTTCGCAAAAACATTCTGCTACTGGCAGGCTGATGATTGCAACATGTTGCTATCGACAAGGTCTCCATGGGTGCTTGAGTTGATCTCATCAAAATTCATTGCTGGTCTTGAGTTAATTTGATCGAAGCATGTTGCTTTCTGGTGGTTGAATTTGGTAGCCATGGTGAGTTGTGTGTGTCATGGCAGCTAGGGCAATGCAGAGCAACGATGGGCGGGGGTAGTGAGCTGAGCCTGGCTAGCTCGGACTTGAGCAAAGAAATGGATGAGAGGAGAGAGAGGTTGAGGAGGGGGAAGAAGGTATGCATTGACTCTGCTTGCGTGTCCACTTTTTCTTATGTGGACTATAAATTGTTGCCATGTTCGATCAAAATGGGACTGGAATGAGATCAATTGGGTGACATTGCCTAGTATTGATAGTTGATGATTGCATTTCAAAGGGTTTTAGAGTTGGTGGTTGAAAACGGACCGTGGCTACAGTTGAGGTTATGAAATAGATTTTCCTGTACATTAATAATACAAGGCTAGGACATAGCAACATATTAGTACCTAACTTTTACATCATAGGATGTGGGAGAAATAACGTATTACCAATAAATCTTTGAGCCGATGAACGTGCTGGACCTGTCCACCTTCCTTGTCAAAAACTCTTCTATCTAGCATGAGAAGTAGATTGTAAGGGTTACCATGGATGCGTAGGACATGTGTCTTAGTAGCAATGTTGTTCGACAAGAGAAAACTAGAGAAGACTCATTTGTACTTAGCTCAGCCATATATTTTTGTAATTAGCTCAGCCGTGTGGTGATCTCCAATGAAAGAATCATTGTCATTCAAGTGAGTGGAACTAATAGGAAATGTGATGTTAAAACTAACCACAATTAAAGGAAAACTAAAAAGAGACTTGCCAAGGATAGAACAAAAGTGCCAGAGGACATCTAAACATTAATAGGTCCATACCCATTCAATGTCGGTGAGAGTATCAAAGAAGAGGGGGAGAAGAACTAACGACGGATGTGAAAAGCAAAAACCCTAGTTCCATGGCATTGGACGGCGAGATGTTGAGCTTAGAGTATGGCTAGGAAATTTGCTAGTTGTATTAAGTTTTTTGTTGGGCTAATAAATACGTTGGGTTTATTCAACTCGTTCGAGTTAAGCTTTTATTTGGGCTATGCCAATTTTGAAACAATATGTTTTTTTGGTGTGTTAGTCCAACACACAACACTTAGTCCGGTAGAATTGTCATGCCAAAAATTCTTATGTAGACCTAGGTGTGATCTTATTTGGCTTAGGTCTAGTTTCAAAAGGGATATTGTTGTTTTCAAATGGACTACATACATATTCTAGAGTTCTTAAGCATGACGTGGTTTCTTTTCATCGAGCGAACAAGTGACACACATTAAGCACCAACACATATAATTTTTTTTCTTGTAGTTCAGCTAGCAAATACAATTTTAGCAATCTTACATAGGTTGTCAACTAAATTCCATGACAAATATCACAAAATTCACTATCCACAATGATTTTTATGTTCTTCCCATACGAAGCAATCAAGTTGTAACACATAAATCTTAATACCTAGTAGATTACATCAAGTGTATCTTAGCATTTAGCTTAAGATTTCTTTCATCGAAAAAAAAGATTTCTAAACATAGAAATATACGAATTCCAGCCTTTAAGATCCTTTAGAAAGCGCAAAAGTTCTTCTATAAAGCAGTTATTTCAATTTTTTTAAAAAAGTTTTTACATATTAAAATTTTTATTATCTTCAAAAAAATATTGATACCTCGCCATCAAATTACATATAAGTTCTTGTATATTTTACATCCGGTTTAATGGCTTTACAGAGAAACCAGCCCCAACGCAATCAACCAGCAGCATAAGCGCGGGCCACGCCGTGCTAGCTACCATATGGACCGAAGTAAAAGAGACAAAAATTCGTAAGACGGGATTATCTGAAAAAGCGAGGACCTGTACGTATTTTCGGAGAAAGTGAAGTGTTTTTTGTATAAAATCAAGGACTCATACGTAATTTTGTAAAACTACGAGGTGCTACCCAGCAAAAGGAGGGCTTTCATGAAAATGCGGAGGACCTGTACACAATTTTGGCGAAGTGAAGGAGGGTTTTTGGTAAAAAATAACGTGGCAGGGACTTTTTTTAAAAAAACCAAAGGACCTTTATGCTATTTCAGAAAATCCCAAGAGCCTTGTGAAAACACTGACGTGGCATGGGGGTGGCCGGGAACTCCCCCATCTCTAATATAGCGATGATTTCAGCATGTAATTATTCTACGTTTAGCACATTCCTCTTTCTTTTCTTTGGGCCATACACTGGAAATTTGGGATATCGTCCACAAGATTTCTAAGATTACACGAGGATTCCCGGTAATCTTCAAGAGATTCCGCGAACCAACCAAACGCACTGCACTTCTATTAGTCCTCTCACCTACTGGAGATCAAAACTGTACCAGTGTCCCAGGCTCCCAGCTAAGGGTGAAAAGTTGAAAAGTGGATATAAATTATCCATATTATTTAGTTACCGTATTTGATAGGATATAAATATGGTATAAATTTTTTTATCCGATTAATAATTTCTATCCTATTCGCATTCGAATCTGCACAAAAAATATATATACAAATATAGTATGAATTTTTACTATCTGAAATATTATTTTATCCAGACTATTCGCATCTGTATTCGTATTCGACGAAGCAATATGCATATTTTATTGCAATACAACTAATTGGTTGGACAAGTTTTATTTAATTGAAAGTGAATTCTTGTTTCTTTAGGTGAAGTAAATGAATTAGAATGATTTGATTGTACGAGAATAAAATATCATTAATATTTTCATACTATATATGTTATGAGGATATCTAGATCCGATCAAATTGAGTAGATATTCGATTCAAATTTGTATCTAACATTTGTTCGTTCTGTATTCGTATCTGATATTTGTTCGATTCGTATTCGAATCCAAAGAAAAATATAGTATCTGATGTGTTTTCACCTCTACTCCCAGCTCCTGGGTGAAGGCTAACTCGGCTTTGTCCAATTTTGTGACTGGGTGATACGTCTGAGGACCGAGGTATACAAGCCCAAGTGCAAGAATCGGTGGACACACCGGGAATTTAGTTCTTTGCTTCAGCGAATGAATTCTCTGTGGATTTAGGCCCTACTTCAACTTGCTTTTAACTTCTGGCTTCCGATTGAGATTATTAGTTTTTGATTGAAATTATATTGTACTAGCTGTTAGCTTTTTATAAATTATTTAATTAAAAATAAAAATAATAAACACCATTAGATCTTCAAAGACAAGTAAAAATAAGAAATAAACAAGAAAAAACGAAAAAACAAAAAAACTAACACGTTAAAAGTGAATTCTAAAAACCAAAAATCAGAAACTAAAACCGCTTATAATGGTCCCTTATGCGAGATGGAAAGATCGGTTTTAATGCATGGTCCGGTGGTTGTCTTGATCGGGAGCAAGTCGGGAGTTAGCTTCAACTGTCTTGATCGTCTTGTCAGGCCGCAACCCAATCCTTCACCAAGTTATCGATCCTACGGCGTGAGCATCGAGACCAGCTATATCATCTTCTCTGGATGTCGCGTATCAAATGTGGCCAGATTTTGATCTCGAGCTCACTTTAGATGCCATGTCGCATCTTATGCACACAAGCATCCAAGAATTATACGGCATATAAATCACCTTCGCATCATGCCCATACTACATGAACCGCAAGACTAAGTGATTTCAATCTATTTAAGCATCCTGGTCTTTTCCAAATTCCAATCCCTTCTTAGTTAAACAACCGTGTTTGATAACAGGGCCACCCTCGCCAAAAAAAAAAAAAAAGACAAGAGGGGCATCTAGCCCTATTCTTTTCAGCTTCTAAAAACTACTTTTCGGCTTTTCTACAGTAACTAGCTTTTAAACGGAGTATCTTTTTAAAATAGAGTCTACTAATTAATTATAGTACATACTTTACTGACTTCATTTATATCGCCAAAAACCGCACGTAAATTTCTGTTACTCTGTAATCTCTTGTACAAATAGCCAAAATTCACAAGCCGCAGCCAAAAACAACATGCTCTAGAGACTTATCACTGATGCCAACCTATAGTGCACAGGAGATCTCGAATATAACATGCCCTCTGGCCGAATTAGAGCCTGCTTTTACAATATTGAAATCTTAGGGCATATTTGATTAACATGATTTTCGTAGGAAAAAAAAGTAGGGTTGCCGATTTATCCGGAGCGGCCACTGTTCACACCGTTTGGTTCATATGATTCGAGCAAAGGAATTTCGCAGGAATACTGTAGCATGCCCATGAAAACATAGGGATTCCACAGGAAATAAACACATCCACTCGAACCTCTTTTTTTGGCTGGCTCGCGTAGGACCGAGGCAAATTGCATCACCATTAGCTTGCGGTTGATCAAGGATGCGAGGAAGAGGCTGACGCCGCTGCAACTCACCGGCCGCCGTGCAGCCGCTCGCTACCGCTCCGCCGTAGCCACCTCCTGGAGCAACGCCGTTGCTATTTGCGCTCAGATCGATTTGGCCTTTGGGGATGGAGAGATCATGCAGGGGAGAGAAACGAGTGGTAGGGCCAGTTGGTTTTTGGATTTAACATATGAATAGTAATAATTTATAAAAAACTTATATAGAGAGGTAATCGTGTGTGAGTTTGGCCGATATAAATAAAGTCGTTATAGTATGTACTACAGTCGATTAGTAGACCTTACCTTGAAAAACACTCTGTTTAAAAGTTAGATACTATAGAAAACCTATTTACTATAGAAAAACAGTTTTTAGAAACTAATATTAACATGCCGTAATCAAGTGGGATGTGGAGGGGGAAGGACGGTGGTTTGTTGGAAAGTGACTAAATGAATGATTTGTTGCATGCTTTGATTAAGAAAATGATATTACTGCATTCAATAAGACTAAAAACAAATAAGATTATTATTTACCCTAAAATTCGGGTGTTCTTCCTTCTCCTGCAAATAAACATCCAATCCTACAAGATTTTCTATATTTTTCAATTTTCTGTTTTGTACGTGCACTCCTATCACGTTTCCATATTTTTCTTATTTCTAAGTTTTTTGAATCATGTGAATCAAAGAGGCCCTTAGAGTTTAAGCTAAATTAACATTAGAGTTGCTGATTGATTAAAGCCATGACGCGTAATTAGCACCGCAAATTGGTCGGCCGGTAGCGGCAGGATTCCTGGTCCAGATGTTATGCCCACTCGCCATGGAGACAGGGACGCAGTTGGACAGTTTTTAGTGTTCAGACAAGCGTACTGATGAGGGTCACTCTAAGTGATTTCGGTATTTGGCTTATAGCTTTTAAAAATTAAAAGGTATTTAAAATATGTTGGTTTTTTTATTTCGTTTTTTTGTCTTTTTGGTTTTTCTTTTTTTTCCTTTATTGTTTTACATTATCTGTAAAATATAATAGTGTTTTTATTTCTTTTATTTTTAATTAAATAACTCAGAAAAGTTAACAGTTGTTACAACATAATTTCAGTTAAAAACCATAACCAGAAGCCTAAAGCTTAGACCGATTGGAGCAGAGCCTCGGGCGTGAGAAGGTTCCAAATGAGATTTTTTTTCTTCTTCTTTGAGATCACATAAGATTTGGGTAAGCTGGCGATCAAATCCGTGGATTGGAATCCCGAAAAGTTTATTTAGAAGGGAAAAGTCTGGCTCCATTTTCATTCGGAATGAAACCATATAATGCCTCTCTTCTTTTTAGACTATGGCTTCTGCTGAACAAATAAATAGGATAATTTTTTTTATCATCTTTTCAAACTGGCTTATTAAAACAGCCTTTTTAAAATAACTTATTGATACTTAATTCATTTGTATAAGTATTTATGCTAAAACTAAAACTAGCGGGAAAAAACCCACCCAATGTTCCGGCCTATTCGGCCAGTGGCAATTCAGCATCCACCCCACAATTTTACACCCGCAAAGCTTATTTACGGTGGAGTTTGTGGATTTCGCATGGTCTTCACATTTTTCTTTGATCTAACACTTTGGTTTTATCTTCACAAGCAATATACTTTTTATTTCCAAATGTTGGATTGAAAACAAACAGCTGAGATCAGACTGCCCCACATGAATTTTAGCTCTTAACTACAGGGTCGAAACACCACCTAGCCAAATAAGTGGAAACCCTTCTACATGTAAACTTTGTGGAAACAAAGTGTAAAAGTTTCTAATGATTCTAAAATAATTTGAGATGCAGAGAATGAGATATTCTATAGTCATGTAAAAAATTTTAAGATCAAATTCAATCGTATTTGGAATACATGGAATTGACTTGCATCAGGGGTGGACCTACCCTTTGGGCGAGCCCGGGTGTCTGCCTCAAGCTCTGTCCCAGACCCCCTCCCCCTGCACCGGAGTGGCGGCAACCCCCCCACCCCCCGCCCCCACCTGCGCTCGTGCTCGGCAGCCCGTCCTCCAGAGTCCAAAATGACTGCAGAACATCATCAAGTTGAAGAATTAGGAAGGGCTTTGGTTGTCTGGATTCGGCAGTCCAGCCCAGCTGCCCAGGAGGCCTGTGGCCCAGGAGCCAAGAGGCCAGCTGTCTAGCAACCTAGCGTAGGGGATGAGTAGAAGGCAGGGGCAAGGCAACAAATAGAGGGGCCAACCCAAACTAAGTAAGCAAGCGAGGTGAACCAAAGGGGAGGTCGGCGGAGCGAGCAAACCCTAGAGACCTAAAGTAGCGGCCAGCGGCCATTGGCCAGCCAGGGCAGCGCAACATGTCAGGGCATGGCTTCTAGGGGCTCGCCGCAGTGGCCAGGGATAGGGGCCGCAACGCCTTGGCCAAGGGGCAACGCCCCTAGGTGGGTGCAGTGGTGGCCGGCGGCCAAGGCCAGAAAGGGAGGAAGCCAGGGCCAGAAATAGAGGAGGGGCAATCGACACTGGCGTTAGAGGCGCAGAGTAGCTTGCATCTCAGCAGAAGGGGTGACTTTGTAGTGTTGTAGAGAAGACAAACAAGGAAGGACTCAAGGTACTGGTACTCATTTGTACGTTGGTGTTATTTTCGCACTCTTATTATTTGTGCATTGTCATGGAAAAAGGTAGGTAGAGTTCATTGGTGTGTAGCATCATATGAAATGAGTGTATTTGTCTGCATTGGTAGTAGGTACTTGCTGTTAGATATGAAATACTTGTTCATGTTCTATGGGGAGGGAGTTGTATAGGACAGGACGTACAAGGCAGACCATCAAAATTGTGAAAGGACCGTAATCGAGACTCTAGGGCTTAGGGAGATGGGTCTCTCTGAGCTTAGAAGGTGCGTGCGGAGTGCATTTAACAGAGAGGTTACGAAGAAGCTTGTCATCGAGGCGGTGACACGCACGGTCATTGGAGATTCGGGGGAGTGTTTCTGGGAGCTGAAGAAGGTTGGTAACATCGCCTGGTGACAGTACACGAAGATTGCTAGTAATCTACCTACAGCGATATATGTGAGGCCAATGGTATATTTGCAGTTTGTGGAGAGGGCGGAGGCGTCGAGCAGGGGTGAGGGCGGCAGGAGTGGCGACATGGAGCGTTGTGTTGCTGGGGATGGTGGCACCGAAGTAGAGCATGCTAGTAATGTTGGTGTAGTGGGCCACACAAGAGGCGATCGCAATCATGTATGCACCATCGACGAAGTTATGAGCTACACGTGCAACAAGCCGATACTCTTTTAGAAGCCTTGCTCCCATGTGTATGCCACATGTGTTGCGTGGTGTCAGTCCTCCGCACAGTATATTTTAGAGTACTATGATATCCACAATTTGTGCAGAACTTAGAACGCTGAGTTTAACTCCTACGGGGTGAACATGCATTACAGGGACTTTTAGCCGAGGGAAATGAAGTGAGTGTCGAACGATGCATTGAAGCAACTTGGGCACAATAGACGTCAGTCCTACGGCATCCACAATGACGTGGATGACAGTCAACATGGCCAGCGGCAAAGGCCACGCAAGTGCAAGCTATGCAAGATAGCAGGTCACTCCATGAGAAACTGCTCGAATAGGCCCACTTCGTCGACCACCCCTTAGACATATTGATTTATACCACCTGTGTATTCGTTCATTCTCTATAACGTTGGCACCTCCTGCAATGTAACTTCGGACAAATTAATGCTCTACAATGCAGAGTGTGTGGGTTTCAAATTAAGTTCGATCGTAATATTGTCACATTCTTTTCCATAACTTTTAATCCAAATTTCGCATGGACACTAATAGTACAGACACTCAAACATCCTTTTATGTCTTAGAGGGAATCGTACTACATGGACAGAAGCATAGCGGACAGGCCTAGAAGCTCAAGGCATGGGAGGGGACGACAGGCACGGGTTAGGTTTTGAGGCTGTGACCCTTACCTCGAAGACAGAAACATCTACGGTCTCCTGGACCCCGACCCCCAAGCCCTAATCTACCACTCGAAATCATGGAGTTGTATACCCTTAGAAATTCCCTTCACGACTACCCCCGCATCCCTAAGCCTTGGCCGCAATGCAAGCACAATCTTGACATGGTGGTGTAGATTAATGATGACTACGTACACCTAGGACATTGATTCTTTTGCTACCCTTTATTTATGGTAAGTGGTTCGTTACCTACATATACTTGCACACATGAAACATTTGTAGGAGCCTCGTCTTGCTTGTAGACAGTGTATTGCAAGTTTACCGAGTAGGTAGATCCATCGTATCCAATACCTATCCAAAATTACATCTACAAACTACATATCCATCTAAAAGTGTTGTGTGAGGAGCACTAGACCGAGAGGTCCAACAATGACGAGCGCCGTAGGCAGAGGATCAAGGCGAGGAACAACGAGAAGGTCGTGTACCTCGACAGCAACTACCACCCGTATTGCTACTATGCCAGCACAAGCTGTGCTATTGCGCCTGCCACTATCGTGATAACCAGCCATGTCTACATCGGTTGGATGACTGCAATGCCATATGTGGGTGCTGTACGGTTCCATATTTTTGCCTTAGGGCTGTTCTAATTCACACCTTCATCGCGAGGTGCTATGTCAGGCTACACGTGGTCCATTCTTACATTTATTCAGTAATGTATATGAACTATTTACAATATGGAGCTATTTTCATCGGCCCGTCCAAAATCGTTATCTCGTCCAAACAGTGAGTCCGTGCGGGTTAGCCAGGCAGACGGCCTTCCATGCGGGTAGGCCAGGCAGACAGCCTTTCGTGTGGGGCAACCAGCAGACATGCCGAGCCATGGGGACCACATGCCAGTAGACCTGTCAAGCCAGGCCAGCTTAGCAGCCACCCACCTGTCGTGCCACGCTATCCCTTGCCGCGCCTAACTCGGCTATGGCGGGCTCCGCCTCTTGCCGAGCAAGAGGGTGCGATAGGTGATATATGTCGCCTGCCGCGCACTCCGAGCCTATAGAGAGGGCCATTATGTAAAAACAGGCATTCGGAGGTTATTTTTGAAAAAAAAAGATTGCTACAGTGCTAGATCCGTAAACAGTTCCGTAGCCATATCATCGTCTTCTCCACCAGTTCGTCAAGTATGCTTATGTCCTCCTCCCGCATAAGGGTTCGCCATAGCTGCATGTAAAACAAGATTATGTATAGAACATCACTCGGTTACGTTGCTTGGGAAATTTTTCTCGATCGCCATTTTGTTTCTTATCCACCATATTGCCCAAGGAAAGTTGCAAAACTGAACAAAATGATTCGGCTTCAGCTTCTGGCTTATTTTTTACTATTCATAAATTTTATCTTTTTCTGAACTTTTGGTTTTTTTGAGCTTTTTTACCGGTTCTTTTTTTTACCGTACTCGTTTGCGTTGTCCGTGATGAGGTAGCATAATTTTTTCTATTTTTAAATTTTTTAAATTTAATTACGCTAAATAAGTCACCTTCAGCTACAGTAAAATTTCAGCCGCTACAGTACAATTTCAGCCATAAGCCACAGCTTTTCAGCCCAACCGAACGGGGCAATTAAGACCACCTCCCGCTGGAGCCAATTATCCAAGAAATCCTGAAAAGAGACGGTATTGTACCCACTGTAGAGTTTCTTTGATACGACACCAAGCAAATTCGGCAAGAACACAATTAAAGAAGATAGGATCAGATGTTTCTGGGCTTCCACAAACAAAAACAAATGCAGTTAATGCTTTTCCTCCATTTCCTCTTCTTCAACTGGGCAGCCGATTGGATCTTGTCCTAGCGAACGGTACCTAATTTACGGCCGAGCTCGAAAGCTTATATTTGACCTATGACTTAAAGAGGTAATCCGAATTCAGGACCACAGAACGAAACATTTGTATATGCTTAAAAACTAGCAACACACGCACGTATGATCAATAATGATTGTACTTAGGAATCTAAGCTCTTAGTTGGAACTGCATTTTAAATACAAGCTTAAGTCATTTTCCTTTCATTGTAGAAAACTCGTTTTCTTTCTGTTACATCCTTGCAAATGTGAAGCACGATTAGACTCTACTATGCAGGTGTGTTCTTTCGGCTGTAGCTTATAACTTATGGTTGTGGCTGATGATTTTTGGCTATAGTGTGAGTACTTGTGCAAATGAACCGAATGCTGATAAGTTGATAAGCTGATTCGAAAAAGTGATCCAGATAAACCGCTTCAAAACGGCGGTGAGGAATCCGTCTCACTACTAGATTCCGACCCTTTAGTCACGAAACGCATCGCAACGACACTAAATTAGTTGCAATAGGTATGTGCTATTGCAATGTTTTGCCAAAATCGTGGCGATATGTGCACAGTATTGCCTCTAAAATATTGCGTTGCGATAGTCATTGAATTCGTTGTAATAAGGTGGCTTTATCGCCACTATTTAGAAAATGGTTGCGAGTAGTATGACTTTATTGCCACGGTTGTCTTGCGTTGTGATAATATTGATTTTCGTTGCCACAAAACATATTTCGTCGCTATAACTTTATGTCAATGAAACGCCTTTCGTGGCAATAAAATATATTGCAACGAAACACCTCCGGTGGCAATTAAACATGCTGCAACGAAACGTTTCCGTAGCAATATATCCTGTTGCAACGAAATGATCTCTGTGGCAATAGGTCTATTGCCACGAACCATTGGTGTGGCAATAGAATCTATTACCACGCAATATTTTTGTGGCAAATGATACTATTGCCACGACCAAACTTCGTGGCAAAAGAAGCTATTGCCACGGAGTCAGCTATGGCAATAGCCTATATCGCCACGACATCATTCGTTGCAACAACAAACAATTGCCACAACACATTGCATGACAATAACCATAGGTATTGCAACGAAACTACAATCCGTTGCGCAATCTTTTAAGCACGCAAGTACTTGCCACGCTTGCCAACGGAAGTGATGTGTTGTAATAGGTACATATTGCATCTATTTTGGTCTTATTGCAACAATTTCGCTCCGTTGTCCTAGACCTGAAAAGTAGTAGTGATCTAGTTTATTTGTTCAAAGAAAATCGTAAGTAATAACCCTAAGCTATGAGCTAAAAAGAACGAAAACTATGCTCTTGAATAGCTCAATCAATGCATTCTTCTCTACCGACCACCACTCCGGTGTGTCCACCTCCATCCCACTAGCTGCCCCTCGAGCGACCACCGCAAGCCTCACAGGTAATATTGTCATGATTATGATATAGGTAATTGGATCTTATAATCCTATTATATAGAGTGCATTTTTTGGCTACCGTTGATTACTTTTGGCTCTAACACAAGTGTTTATACGAACGAAACGAATATCAATAAGCTAATAAGCCACCTCAACAAGTCTATCCCGATAAGCCATTTTGAAACAACGACGAAGAAGCTGCTTCGTTTATTTGTTCAAAAAACCATAAAATATAAGCTAAAAAAGAGCCATATGACTACTGATATTCTCGACAATTCATATCTCAACCGGACGGAATGGAAGGGCTACAACCATCTGCTACAGTGATCCCTCCATTGCAACAGCTCAACCTCCCAGCTCCCACCCCCTTGATAGCTTCCCAAACCAGTCCCTCAGAAAATGGCAGCTCATAATGGAAGTACCAAGAACCTGTCGATGCGTCAATTATTGGCGTCGACAACCGGACATCGCAAGGACCGAGAATCCTCTCGGAAGGAAGGCACCAAAAGCTGCGTTGACACGGACGGACGGATGGACGTCCGGCACGGTGGTTAGTAGGTGTACGTTGAGCGGTGGCCGTCCGTTTCCTTGCCGGCCAGCGTCCCCCCACCACTAAATAGCTAGTTGGCAGGGGGAATTCCGATGATAAGACGCAAATCTAAGGCGAGCTAAGCGTCGTGCGCAAGCAACTGAGGAGACATCACCATGTGATGCATGCCCCCTCTGTAGCGTAGCGTAGGAGGCTTAAGTGTCGGCGGTGGTGGACAAAGCTGAGTAAGTTTCTATTTAAGAGAGCTGTGATTTTTGATTGATGGTGAGAAATTAAGAGAGTAAGGAATACTCATTTTGAAAAGCAATTTTATTTAAAGTAGCTCCTGTAGTGATTTCTATAAACGATTTATAGAAATCATATTAAAAAGCTACCCTATTTCAAATTCAGCTTCTAAAATCTGAAAGGCAGAAACTGTTTGAACATGGCCTAGTGGTGATCGGTTTGGCTGAAAAGCTCGTGGCTTATGGCTGAAAGCACTGTAACTGACAGAGGCTTATTTAGCATAATTAAATTAAAAAAATAAAAAAATATGTTAGCCCATTACGTATAATACAAACAAATATAGGAAAAAAAAGAACCGGCAAAAAAGCTCAACAAAAAGCCAAAAGTTCAGAAAAAGACGAAACTTATGAATAGTGAAAAATAAACCAGAAGCCAGAAGCTGAAGCCGAGTTGATTAGGGAAATCTAGTAATAGTCTTGCAAATATGTCGGTAATTAGCTCTGAGCACAACTACCAGGGTGCGACCTAAAATGGCCTTGGTGCTCTTAGTTTATTCCCATACCGAGACCACATTTATTAACGAAATGTGAGCATTCATTCAATAAAAGGTATAATAGGAAGAAACCAGATAAGTATACCTCGAAGTTCGTATTTGCAGTTGGATGGAATATGTCGGGACCCTGGATTTTTGAACCCGGATCTTCTGTGTATTACAGCACTAGTCCCAGATCAACGCTAGTGCACACAGTTAAACAGAAATGATTCATAACCAACAACGCATTATTACAATTATAAAGAGTACTGACCAACAGGTCTCATTATTACATTTGAGGTTTCAAGACCTCGCACAATCATAAAACACAGTGGAAGCAAAATAAATCCATCGGAGACCCATCAATACACCACAGGCAATTGACTGGGGAAGCGCGATCTAGAACTCCTGGAATCCTTCGTCGAATCCACCCGCGAAATAGTCGTAGTCTCCTTCTTGGGCTTCGTATTCCTCTGATTATTATTTTTGAGTGCAGCATGTGGGTACATAAAGTACTCCGCAAGTCTTATGAAAAATGCAATAGATGCAAGGCTTGACAAATGAAGGCTATATGGTTCTTTTGCACAAAGCAATGTTTTAGTCCCAATTACTACTAATTATTGTCGAAGGCATCCATTTAATAAAGTAAATGTTTTAACAGAACTATCATTAACTTTATAGTGAAGGTTCCATCTACCAACACTAGCTGACCAATTACAATTGATCAAGTTTAAAACTGCGGGTTCCATCCACCCTCTCTGGCTCCAACTGCCAGGATACCCTTCCGAGAGTTCCCTCCACTCTTGGAATACAAAAACCTTGATTTTTAAAACCAAAACCAAAAATCTACCACGTGAATGCATTCCTTGCCCGCCCTTGACCGTGGACACGGCTATTCGAATAGTTTTACACTCTGCAGAGGTTGTACAACTTTACCCCCCAAGAGATAAATTATCTTAACAGTCACCACGCTTCCTTTGGCATGAGACACAGATAAATTATCACAAAGTCTTTACCTCACTCTAGACTAGTTAGACACCACCCGCTGAGGTTTCACCGCAGAAGGGTTAAATCTGCCCAATCCGAAGCCCCCTCTTGCGCCATATGAGTACAGTAAATCCCTGTCCCTCACTGTGAATAACCAGTAAATCCCTGGCATCCACTTTCCACTGGTGGCACCTAAACTAGACTATCACGAGTTACTCAGCTAGGTCATACCCATATAGACTTAGGGTTGTACGGTAGTGCTCAGTCTGGACAAACACAAGCGTCGGTCCTTAGTTGACTGGGGTGAAACATACACGTTACAAGGTCTCGTGCTTGCCGCACCAACCCAATCCAACCATCCACCCTAATCCAAACCATTTTCCACAATTTATTTTATTTTAAAAGATCAGTGGCAACTCCAATTACCACTAGACTTATAAACACAAGGTTATTACAACAAATCATAATTTTCCATTTTCAAGATTTCAAAGGTATTAAATAGCATGACTAAGCATTATACTACCATTCTATTATTCACAAATAATTATAATACTCTCATTATTGAGACAAAGGAAATTCTAGGGTTACAAAGGTACATGGCATTCAACTTCAATTGAGGGCATAACAAAGTTGGATTAACCAATACCTTAAGTTTTGAACTAATGCTTTATGTAAATAGCAATGCACATAATTTAAAATAATTAAAACTTTTCAAAATCATAGGTTCAAGATGATCAAAGGAGACTTGCCTTCTTGCACGCTCTCAGGGCCGTCCTGCTACGGAGTGGAGAGGTCTTCGACAACGTTGGACTTTACGCGCGAAAAGACAGAGCAACAAAACAAATAAATACAAAAAATTCAAATAAAATTAAAAATTCAAATAGAGGCCATATTTGGATAGTTTATGATTTTAGACGAATTTAGAAATTTGAATGGCTGAAATTGGAGTTAAAATGAGAAAGTTATGCTCATTTGAAATTCTTAGTTTGAATAAATCCAGAAATGATGAAATTTCTGACAAGTGGGGCCCACTGGCAGGATTTAATTTTTAATATTTTATTTTATTGCTTTATTCTGAGTCTATGACAGGTGGGACCCACTGGACAGTGAGCCCACTAGCCCTGCCTCTGACATGTGGGACCCCTCTGGGCTCTGGGCCCACATGTCAATGGGGAGCACAGACAGGTGGGGCCTAGATGGCAGTGGCCAGCGCAGACAGCAGCCGCTGACGTGCGGGACCCAGCTGTCAGTGCGAAAAATAAAGAAATGGCTCAACCTCAGCGTGCGGAGCCGGGGGCTTGAACGCGCGCCGAGGGAGCCAAGGGGGGAGAAGAGAGCGCTGCTAGCCAGTCGGTCGGGGAGGCTGTAACATCTCAAAAATTTGATATTCCAAATTTAAGAAATTTCTTTTAAAACTTTTCTTAAATGTTGCTGGTGTTCAAAAATTTCTTTTGAAGATTTAAATCTTTTGAGTTTTGTGACATGCAAAAGAATATATTGAGAAATAATATCCAAGTAATAATGATAATAGTGTTAATAAAAGATATGGGAAAAATATAAGACAAGCAATTATGAATTCAAAAAAACCAATTTTAAATTACACTTTAATCCAAACTAGAATTGAAACTTTAAAGTCAGACCGATGACCAAAATAATTGGAAACTAAAATCAAAACAATATTTAAATTTACCTTCCAAATGATTAGAGTTGAGCCCTTGATTTCAAATCAAGATTTAAATATTTAAATATTGAATTCTGGCAAAAATCCAAACTTTGGTTGCTAGGCATTTGTTCCCCCTTTCTTTTTCTACCATTCTCTTTTCTCCTTCTCCCTCTTACGCGCGGGCCCCGCACCCCACCCCTCTCTCCTGTCGTTGGGCCCCCCGGTCTCTCTTTTTCCCCTCCTCTCTCGTACAGCCGAACACCTCGCCCTTTCTTTTCTTCTCCTTCCTCCTCCTTTCGTGGCCATGAGTCGCCGCGTCTCCTCTTCCCTTCTCTCGCTCTGCGCTTTGTGTCCAACTCATCGTGCCTCGCTCGTCCATCATTGCCGGCTGCCTGCCCTGTCGCCATCACGAGCTGTCACGTGCAGGAATCCCGCTGCAACCCCTCGCCTCTTTGCTCTGCCATGCGCCGAGCCCCGCGCGCGCTGCAACAGCCAAGCCCCGCCGCCTGACACCACTGCCGCACGCCCCCGACGCGACCAAACAGCCCTCCTCTGCGGCTATAAGAAGCTCCGTGCTACTCCCCTTCCTCTCCCTGCTCCTTCCCCGCCCTCTCTCTGCCGCCGTGAGCCGCCCGGCCGCCTTCCGGTTCTCCGATGCCTCCCCCTTCAATCCGAGTCCACGACCTGGTTCCCCTGAGCCTCTAGTCCCTCCCCTCTAGCTTAATTGAAAATCGCCGCGCCGAGCTCGCCGCACGGCCTTCTTCCCCGCGCCCGGCCGAAAACCGCCGCTGCCAGCGCCATTTCTCCTCCGCGACTCCTTGGCTCGTTTCCTCTGCGCGAGAGAGCACCCCCACGCCACCCCGAAGACTTCCCCGCCACCGGCCGGAGTTGCCTTCCACCCCAGCTCGCCGGCGACGATAACCCCCTCCGCGCCGCCGCCGTGCACGCCGCCGGCTCACCTCAGCACTCCTCCGGCCCGGTCAACTACATGGTGAGGCTTAACACCACTCTCTCTAGCTCGTGCCCCTTCTACCCCGCCCTCTCCCCTGCTCCGGCCGCCGCCATCAATGACCTCCCCGCCGTCTGCCCTCCACCGCCGCAGACTCGCCACCGAGCCCCCCTGACCGGAGTCACCACCCCCAGTGGCATCCTCGCCTCGGGGAGGTCCCATTTTAGTGGTCTCCGGCACCTCCCGGGCCCCGCCGACGCCACCACCCGCCTCAGCCGCCCCTACTGCTGCCGCTTGCTCCCCTGTTGCCCCAGCTCCTGCAATACCCTTTCTCCTTCACCCCCCTCTTCTAGCCACGAAACACCTGCTGCCCGATTGGTTATCAGCGCATGCGTAAGAAACCAGTAGCCACCCCCAGGTCGCGAGTTCAAGTGCCGTCGGCCACAACTTCTTCCTTTTTCCTTTCATTTTGGTTTTTATTAGTCCATTCTAATTAAGAAAATCAAAGATAATTTGTGAATAAATTAGAAAAGCCAACAAACTTTATTAGGAGGTAAATAAGATTATTTAAGGTTTGGTATTTGAGTAGTTACCACATATAAAAAGTTAATGTGCCCTTGTTATTTAGTCCCAAAGTCAATTAGTGATTTTATAGGTGTCAATAAAAGATGACTATGGTTAGTTATCAAAGAATTCATAAAAGACATTATATATCATGTTTAGCTATAAAAATAATAATATAATAATATAATAATAACAACGCTAAAATAGTAACTAAAATGTACGTAAAATATCTATGATAACTAACCCGAAGGGCGCATTTAACTAAATCCATGTTGGCGTGTCTATTAAAATCTCTAGGTCGTTCGTAATTAAGATAACCCCACCACTTGACATATTAATGAACAAGATAATGTTAGCACAACCTAAAAGCATACATATAGAATTGCTAAAAATATAAACCGTAAGATTAATTCAATAAACCAGAAATCATATAAGTCGTGTGTATAGCTCATGCCCTAATCATTAAGCTAACACTTGGTCTAATAATAATTAAGCTGTAGACAAGAGAATAGTGGTGCTATTAATTAAGCCCTAACACTAAGTTTAGTAAATATGTTAAGCATGATTGCATGTAACAAGTTGGTGCCCATATAAACGGATCCTAATTCAAAATAAGATATGTTTAGTGGCAACTAAGTGCACATAAAATATCACACCACAAAATGCTATACCCTAGACTATAAGGCTAACCTGGTAAGCTAAAATTTGCAAACATTACTTATGTATCTATATATCATATGCTCTGAACATTAGCACTCGACAAAATACACCAATTCATAGGTTTAACCTAGCTCATGGAACTTCCTTGATAAATGCAAAAAATAATAAAAGAGATTATTAGTAAACAGATCGAGTCATCGTATCCTACCACCGACCTTGCCTCAAATCACCCACATCCCCCAGTAACTTATAATAGAACTAAGTTGAGTTTATTCGGATTGAATTGGATCTTTTGAGTTATTTGCTTCTATTTGGATTCAGTTGTCTATCGCGTAATTACAAATTGGAGTCCTGAAGATTTCACGAATCAAGCGTGGTCAGAGCAGAGCGAAGATATGGGATAGCAACTCAAGAGAAAGCATCGTGTGAGCTCAAGACCGCGGTAAACTGCGCCAGGCGAGTCAATACTTTGATCATGATGAACCTACATTTCTGCAAATTATTTTTGTTTAAATTATCAAATTGCATGCTGTTATTTTATATGCAAATACATGTTTAATCTAAGATTCTAGTTATATGACCATTGTTTGCCTTGAATAATATTACACCTCCTTTGTAATATCTGAATGTGTGAACCTTGTCGCCCTAGTAAAATTATAATAGTAACTTTTCAAAAATAAGTCTTTAAATATATGCCATGCTTAGTATTGTTTAGATACTCATGGGCGCGAGAGCGCCCAAGCATCACTTTAATCCTGAGAAAAATTGGTTGGGCAGTCATGGTGGTAATGGCTGGTGTATGTTGGATATGGTTATTTTATATTCCCAAAAACCTCGAATTGCTTACTTATCTGGGCGGATGGTTTGGGGGTATGGTGCAGGTGTGCATGAGAGTGTGGTTTGTGGTAGAACCGCCCAGATACCACTAAGGACTGAATCTTGTCATAACCTCCTATGTAAAACAGTACAACCACAAGCTGTAAAGTACAACTTGGCTAAGTAAATTTATCGAAACCCCCGGACTCATCTCACTGGTAGTGGATGGAAGTGGATACGCAAAGGGCAATGGGAGGCCTAAAGGGACATCGAGTTGGAGGGTGAGGGAACTAGCCGTACTAGCGTTGCTGGAAGTGGAGCCTGTGTCTTCGCTGGTAGACGTGGTTACATCCCGTGCATAGATGGGACCCACCGCAAGTGGGAAGGTTCCCATAAGGTGAGATGACAAAAGGGGCTAGATACTTTGAAAAGTCACTGTGATGGTCTACTCAACCACGTGGCTAAGGAATCATGTGGGGCAGCGAGCAGATTGTCTCTTGTGGTGAAAGTGTACAAACTCTGCAGAGTCAAAACTATTCGAATAGCCATGCCCACGGTCAAGGGCGGACATGGGAACTTAACCAGATATAGTTCTATTTCATAAACTTTGTGGGCGGGAATGGAAAAGTGGAGGGCAGTGGAAAGCCCTGATTTGAGTTGTCCTGGGTGTCGTCCCAGTGGTAAGTTAAGCGGCTATAACGCTAAAAGATGTTATACGGTGTGATGCCATAAGTATGGAAAATCATGTTAATATTCCTTGAACATTATGTTTTGTTGCAAAGCTGCTAGGTCTCAGGAAATTTTATGTATTGTATTTCAAATAGTAGCATTTCTATTCTTACAAAATAAAATATGGGAGGAATAAACAGGGTCGTGAGTAAAGGAGATGGAAGTTTGTGGTAAAAACATAAAGATATTGGTGGACTCAGGTCGATTATAAAAAGGAAATGATAGTGTGGGATCTGGGAGAAGTAATTTGGTGGAGTCTAAATGAGTATATAGGTTAGATAGATGATTTAAATAATTTTTGGAGTATTAGGGATGCAAAGGTAATTGCGGGATTACAACACTGATAACTAATATAAATTCTTGGAAGATGATGGCAGTAATGGGATTAACAGGATTGGATCAAATACTAGATAGATGAATTGAATTTCTAGGAATATTGGAGGAATGATAACAATTATTGGATTATAATCTTGATCAATGATATTCTTGGTGGATGTATCCTAGTGAGTCGTAGACTTAATCATTGATATTCTTGGTGGATGTATACTAGTGAGTCATAGATTTGATCATTAATATTCTTGGGGGATGTATACTAGTGAATTAGTTAGAAATAGATAGTAGAAAATAAGATTAGTTATTGGGAGAACAAATTATGGTTTTGGATCAATAACAAAAGGATTGAATTATTAGGAAGTCCCGATCTGAAGGATTTGGTGGATTTAAAAGCAATTATGTTGAATAGTCATTAGAATTTAGAAATGAAGAGTTGATGACTAGCAACCACAAGATTGGATTTTAGAATACAAAAGATATTGGTGGATCTAAATAAAGGATGACCCTCACTGCTTGGAGTCTTAGGCAGCAATGAGTGCATGATTGGTGGATTAGATAAATGATGTCGCTCACTGTTTCGAGTATTAGGTAGTAATCAATATAGAAAGAATATGATCGGTGGATTGAATAGAGAATGACACATGTTGGTTGGAGTTTAGAGAGCACTCAATAAAGGAAGTGTAATTTCGGTGGATTAAGTCAATTATGTCAATCGCTGTTGGGAGTCTTAGACAGCAGTTAATAAAGAGCGTGAGTCCTTGGTGGATTAAGTCAATGATGTCATTTGCGGTGAGGAGTCTTTAGGCCACAAAAACAACAATATGATATAATAATAGAAATGCTACTAAACGCGTTTTATGGCAAATAAAACAACCCAAGCCTCTGCTTTGTTAAGCCATGCATACTATTTATTTGCATTCTGTGTATTGGCTCCCGGAGCACGGGGTTGGAGTGCTCACACTCGCTTTTGCGACAAAATTCAGAATCAGGAATCAAATCACCTCGCCTCAAAGAACAAGATTAGACAAGTTGGCCGAGAAGATGAAGATGTCAAGGGCTAGGTCGCGAACCTCCAGTTGGCTGCCTGTGGGCATGTCCTGAGGGTCCCACCGGTGTGCTTCATTCCGCTGCTGCCATTTATTGATTTCGGCCTAATCGGCCCATGAGTAAGTTTACTATTATATTTACGCTTCCGCATGATATGTACTTTGATAATCAGAACTGTAATCTGTGAGCACTATCTACTGATCCAGGGAATAGTGCAGTGGAATCACAGAGGAATCCGGATTGTAATATCTGGGCTCCTACAGAGGCGTTGCCTACCCATAAAGGGTAGGTAAACCTTTTGAGGGGTACCTGCTGGCGGGGTCGGGCAGAGGTGGCCGGAGGCGACGGTGCCGGCGGCGAGAGGTGTCCGGAGGGGTTCGAGGGAGTCCAAAAACGGGGTCCTGGCACGGAGTAGATGCTAACGGCGGGGTCGACGGGGTTCGGTGAGGAGTGGAGATGGCCGGCGGCGAGGAAGTGGCGGAGCGGGCTTGGGTACTCCGGTGCGACGGTGCTCCGGTGGCGGGGAGGCTCGGCCGAGGCGTCGGGGAGGTTCGCACGGGCACGGGGATGCTCGAAGTGGCGGCGGCGGGCTCCGGGGAGGACCGAGGCGGCGGCGATTGCTCGCCGGAGAACGGCGGAGCTCGGGGAGAGAGGTGGCACGGTACTGGGGTGCTACGGAGCTCGGGAGAGAGAGCGGAGGGCAGTGGGCGGTTGTGCCGAGGGAGGCGGAGCCTAGGGGGCCTTTTATAGGGGCGGAGAGGGGGGACACAGGCGCGCAATCCCTCGCTGGAGATGGTGGCCGGAAAACGGAAGGGAGCGGGGAGGGAAGGAAAGAGGGGGCGCAGAAGGAAAGAGAGGCGCGGAAGCTCGGGGATTTGGTCGCGGGGTTCCAAAACCGGAGGAAGCCGAGGAAGGAAGGAGGGGATCCGCGGGGGAATCGGTCGCCGGCGCAAGAAAGGAAAGAGGGGGAGAAAGAAGGAAGGTGGCGTGCGGGAGGAAGGGGAAGACCCTGACAGGCGGGGCCCGCGCGCAGTGAGAGAGAGGGGAAGTGAGTGGGCGGCTGGATGGTCCGCGCGGGTGGCGTGGCGCACATCGGGCTGGCCACGTGCTGGCCCGAGGGGAGGGGAAGGCGGGGTGGCTGACGGGCCGGGCCCGCTTGGTGGAGGGAGAGAGGAGTGCGGCCTGGATTGGGTCGGGCGGCGACGTGGGCGGATCTAGGCCGTCCACGCGTCGGCCAGAGGGAGGGGATGGATTTTTAATTTTTAGAATTTGATTTTTTATTTTCAGAAAAGGCTAGGAAATTATTTAGGCCTCAGAAAAATATGAAAATACCTCCAAAAATTCCAGAAAAATTCATAGAAGCTCCTGGAGATATTTTGGACTAAATAAAATTATTTCCAACTACTTTTGGTATGTAATTTTCATATTTTAAAATATCTTTTAAATTTTAAAAATAGGTTTTAAACTCCAGAAAAATCCAGAAAATCAAATAAAAGCCAAATAAAATCCAACTACTTTAAAATAATTAATTTGAATTTAAATTTTTTCAGAAAGCAAATTTTGGGATGTTACAGAGTAGTAATTAGTGACAAGAGAACTCTGACCTATAATAATTATTTGCTTGTTTTTATGGTCTTCAATAGATAATTTGGACCATTTCCAAAACTTATAGTAGTCAAACCTTTTAAGGGTGCTTTTCACAAGAAATCCACTTATACTATCTTTATGTGATTAATTTAAAATATATTATTTTTCAAAGACCATGAAGTTTAACTATATCTTCCTGTGGTAGTAATAAGTTTATATTTTTTTTGTGATAAGCTAAATGTAGAGCCCAGCGTTGTGACACCTTATCTCTTTGGTCGATGATATTCAAGTCCTACCAATCACATGTTGGTTGAGCTATTTAAGTGAATTTTATACTATGATTTTTAAATTTGAACTTGTGACATGTGGATCGTAAGCCTTGAGGTGACTTTACTGTCTGATTGCTCCCACCCCTTCAAAGAATAAGTTTTTTCTACTATAAGAGACTACCATGTTGCTAGGTTTAACAGTTTTTAACATGAGGGAGGATTATACAGCAATAGCAATAAGCTCCTCTCCAAGGATAAAAAATCGGTGGTAACCGGCCATACTAGCCTAGACTGGTAATAAAATATTGGTCTAAAAAGTTCTAAATTTAATTTTGAATTTAAATTGATGAACAGTAATTTTAGACGGTAATCGGCAAAATGGGTAGTAATTGGCAAAACCGACCAAATTTAAAATTTGAGTTTAAATTTTATTTGGTGAAATTTGACCGGTTTAAAATCGGTAACTGTCTGGTAACCAGTACTGAAGGAGGCTAATATTTTTCTGTTTCTAGTTTTTGGATCCTTGCTTGAAACACTCCGAATTCTTAATTAACTTTAAGTGATGAATTATGGAGCTAAAAAATTAATTAAATAGCTAATGAATAAATTGCAGGAAAAATTAAGTTCTTTAATCATGCAACAAACCAAATTGAAATCTAAAAACAATGAATAAATGAATACATCCAAAAGTACCAGTTCATTACAACTCAATTAAGAATATTACAATTTTATACATTCTAGGTACATACAAAGGGAATTGTGCATCTATGTCCATACATATAAATGGAGACAACTCGACACAATCACAAGTGACAAATTCTTCGAGGCCATTCACATAAGCACTAACTCAAATACATGTAGGAAGAGATGATAACTGCACTAAGAAAAGAACAAAATAAAGAAAGAGGGGAAACGAATATTGCCATCAGAACCTTTTTGGAATAATAATCGTGGGCAAATCTCTCATCGAGTTACCAGACTGTCTGGGGCTAGTCGGCACATCTCATAGTTATAGGTTTCATCATTCGGCATGAAAACAAACCTGAATCTATTCTGAACATATTTTTATTGCCAGCAACCCAAATTTGGCAATCTGGACCCTCTATGTATTCTGAACTAGTCACTATATCAGTAGCTAGCTCACACAATACAACAATGGCGAGTATCATATCCATACATATGTATAAATAAAAATAAGTACTTAATATTACATAGACAGTCATAAATAGATCTTGCAATCAAGTTTTACATAACAGGCTGATAGGCCAAATGAGTTTGTTCACGTAAAGTAGCAGAAAGTAAATAACCTAAAAGGGCCTCCATGATTTTTCATAGGCAATCGACTGAGGCTAAATCTAGTCCTGGCCATTGTCTTTAATGCTATAGCTAGAGGAATTGAAGTATCCATATACCAGGTCATCGTTTCCATCATCTAAATCCACATATTAAGCAACCATAAGTACAAAAGTACTCAGTAAGTCCTTATATCATAATGCAAGTGTACATATATATTTACATGCAAGGCTTAACCAAGGGAAGATTTTATGTTTCTTTTAGTATAAAGATAGTTTGCCGAATATCATACTATAGCTAGTTTTCAAACCTATGACTTAGCCATTTTTAAATAAAACAAAATATCTAGTTTTAATCAAATTTGTGAAAGAAAACTCTCTTCACAGTTGTCCACCATGTCCATTCCATAAGCACCATACCACATTCATTTTCATATCAAGATGCCATATCCATTCCATACCAAGACACCATGTCCATTTCCGTACTAAGATACCATATCCATTCCATACCAAGAAACCATTTCCATTTCCATAACAAGATACCATATCCATTTATCATACTTTCACCTATAACCGCCATTGACAAATAACCATTATTTTGTGAAAACTATGCAGTTTGGCATTTATACACTTTGCCCATGACCTGGGGCATGACTATTCGAATATATTTTTAGCACTCTATAGAGGTTATACAACTTTACTCACAAGATATGATTAACACACAATGTTAGCCATTACACGTTGCCGTAGATGTGCGACTAAGAAATATAATAAGGCCATTACATTGCTTAGTCTCGATGCTTTCTCCCACTCCAAAGTTGAGACCCCTCAACATTCGGACAATGATCATTAAGGGTCACTCCTAGAACTCAACTATTATAGGCAACATTTTCAATGTGGGATTACCATTGTTAAGGAGTCTATGTAAACACACTATACTTGACATATACAGTTTTGCAAGTTTATCTCTAGAGTAAGTAGTCTTTACTAGGATGAAATGTGCGACTTTCGTCAGATGATCTACAATAACCCAGCTTGAATCATACCCTACCTTTAATCTTGGCAAACCAATAATGAAATCCATACCAATTTCTTCCCATTTCCACTCAAGTATCTACAAAGGTTGCAAGAGCCCGATGGGGCTCTGGTGTTCAGCTTTAACCCATTGGCAAACATCACACAAAGCTATATATTCAGCAATTTCTCTTTTGATACTTGACTACCAATATCTCTCTTTAAGATCTTGATACATCTTTGTGCTTCCAGGATGAATCAAATATGCGGAGTCATGAGCTTCCTTCATAATTAACTCCTTTATTTCTTTCTAGTCAGGTACAAGGATTCTTTTTCCAAACCAAAGGATATCTTCTTCATCATCTGAAAATCCAGGTGCTTTGCCTTTCTTCATGTTATCTTTGATTTCCTTGACATACTTGTATTCTATCTGAGCAGCTTTGATCTAATCTTCTAAAGTTGGTTGCACCTCCAAAGTAGCTAGAAATCTTTCATCTACTATTCTTAGATTGAGTTGCCAAAATTCTTCATGAAATGCAGGCTGATTATCTCAAATCATCATATTATTATAGTAAACTACACTAGTTTTTCCAGGATGATAATGTATTCCAACATCAAAATCATTTATTAACTCAAGCCATCTTCTTTGTCTTAGGTTGGGATTAGGTTGGGTAAATATGTACTTCAAACTCTTTTAATCTGTATAGATCTCACAGTGATTACCAATCAAATAATGTCTCCATATCTTTAGAGCATGCACAACTCTGGTTAGCCCTAAATCATGCGTTGGATAGTTCTCCTCATGAGGATGCAATTATCTTGATGCATAAGCTACCACTCTTTCTTCTTGCATCAATCACAACCAAGACCTTGCCTGGATGCATCACTAAAAACTTCACAATTCTTTCAAATATCTGGGGGTATTAACAATGGTGCAGAAGTTAACCTCTTCTTCAATTATTAAAAGTTAACCTCACAAGGTTTAGCCCATTCAAACTTCCTATCCTTCTTTAGCAACTAGATGAAATGTCTCACAATCTTGGAAAAACCTTCAATGAATCAACGATAATATCCCACTAAATCAAGAAAACTTCTGATTTTTTGCACTGACTTGGGTTGTGTCCAATGAAGCACATCCTTCACTTTTCCTATATCAATAGACACTCCTCCTGCATAAATCACATATCTTGAGAAAGCTACTTTCTTCATCCAGAATTCATACCTGCTAAACTAGGCATATAACTGGTATTCTCTGAGTTTTTCCAGTACTATCCTTAGATGTTCCTCATGTTCTTTCTCACTCTTAGAATAGATAAGAATGTCATCTATGAATACCACCACAAACTTATCTAGATATTCTGTGAACACCTTTTCATCAAATTCATGAAATAAGCCAGTGCATTTGTCAAGCCAAATGACATCACAATATACTCATATAGTCCATACCAAGTAGAGAATGTTGTTTTCGGTATATCCTCTAGTCTAATCTTCACTTGATGGTAACCTGACTGAAGATCAATCTTAGAGAAAACATAAGATCCTTGTAACTGATTAAATAAATCACTATCCAGGGCAAGGAATATAGGTTCTTGATTGTCACATCTTTTAGAGATCTGTAATCCACACATATCCGAAGACTATCATCTTTCTTCTTCAAAAGAAGTACTAGTGCTCCCCAAGATGATGAACTTGGTCTAACAAAATCTTTCTCTTGTAGCTCCTGAATCTGCTTCTTGACTTTAGCTAGATCATTTGCTGACATGTGATAGGGTCTCTTGCAAATTAGAGTTGTACCAAGTACCAAAAGAATAACAAACTCAATCTATCTATCTAGAGGCATTCCTGGTGAATCCTCATGAAATACATTAGGGTATTCCCTCACTATAGGCACATCTTCTAAGGTTATTCCCTTCAAACTATTCAACATACAACCACTCTTTGAAGGTGTATCAGGCATATACTCTACTCGAAGTCCTTGAGAATTGGTAAAGTAATCACATGATTGGCACAATCTATTTGCCCCTTATACTTGGTTAACCAGTCTATACCAAATATTACCTCTATGCCCTTAGAGTCTATTATAATAAGGTTTGCTAGGAACTTAATTCCATTTATATCTATTGTTGCTTTTGGGAAAACCTTGTTAGTCTTCATTTTTTTCAGGTGACTGGACTAGCATAGGGTTCTTTAGCAAATATGCATCCCAATTATATCTTCAACAAAAAACCTTTGATACAAAAGAATGCGAAGCTCGAGAATCAAATAATACAGATGTAGGTACAGAGTTAACAAGAAACTTACCCAGAACTACGCCTGGTGCCTCCTAAGCAACTTCTGTGGTTACATGATTAACATGTCCTCTTCCCATTGATAGCGGAGTCCTTGGACTCTATGGTGCTCCACGTCCTTGACTTGCTGCTTAAGCTCACGCTGGTGTGGTCCCCAAGTTGAAAAGAATAAGGGTCACAACTTAATGCTTTTGAGGGCAATTGTTGGCATAATGCCTCATATTTTTGCAATTGAAGCATTGCTCTCCTATTGTAGCCATCCTATTTTGCTAAGGCTGGCCACCATTACCTACTTGAGGTACTTGTGGAACTGAGTGAGGTCCAGTGAACAGAGTCCTTGGTACACTTAGCACTGAGAGCCTACTGAAGTGAGTTGGATTAGAACAAAGTTGAGAGCTGCTGGCACCATGCTAAACTTTGAGTTTCCAATTTTGAGACTCATACAGCTAACGTTGAGTGTCCTCTTGAACAAGGGCTTTGTTTACCATGTGCTGGAACGTTAGGAAGTCATTTGATACCAATTGCACTTTGATGTTCAGGTCAAGTCCTTCCATGAAGTGCCAAATCTTTGCTCCATCTATTGCAACATCTTTTAGTGCATACCTGGATAGTTGAGTAAATATATTTAGGTACTCTGACACACAGATATTACCTTGCTATAACTTTGGAATTCTCTCTTCTTTACCTCCATCATTCTAATTGGAATGTGTGTAGTGCAAAAGGCTTCTACAAATTAAGCCCAATTAATGGCCTGAACATCCTGATAAACAATATAATAATTCTCCCACAAACTAGTGGTAGTTCCCTTCAGTTGATGAGCGGCATACCGAACCTTCTTATGGTCATTGCACTATGCCAAGATCATTTTCCTCTCCATATCCTTAAGCCAATCATCATCTTCCAAAGGATCAGCTGAACCGGCAAAAGTAGGAGGTTAGGTCCTCATGAAGTCCCCAAGCTTGGAATGCGGTGCTTGGATAGTACTTGATGAACTTGATTGACTTGGTTTTGAGCAAGAGCTTAAAGAATTTGTAGCTACATGGCCAACATTTGCTCTAGGTTAGGAGCTTGAGTTGAGGGTGGTGGTGGAATTGGCACATTGTTCTCTAGCTAAGCATTGGCTCCACGGCTGTTGCTAGTGTTACTCCTTATGTTCACCATCTAAACCAGCAACTGGGATTAGCAAAAGGTAAGAGGGAAGAAACATATATAAGAGATCAGGGAAACAATTAAACAACATTCTAAACAAACACACAATAGAGAAGTAAACACCAACTAGGAGAAACTTAGCTCAAAATCAAAATAGTTTTGAGGATGATTATACCACAAGTGCACAAAGGCTTGATACAGTCCATCTAGCACACCAACTAACAATATATAAGCATTCTATGGACATAAGACTTTATTTGGATACCATCAACTCAGTAACCACTGCTCATCCTCAATGATGATGTGCTCCTCACGATCCACCTTAGGGTCCTCCTCAAACTCGTCTTTGCTGAGTCATCCTCTACTGCCTGAAGCACGGGATGTTCCTGCTCCATGAGCAGAAAATAAAGAATGGTACTCCTAGGGAGACATGAAGGAGTCTTGATAGCACGACATCCTCTTGCATGCAGTGTTGCAAAGAATGCAGCCTAAGCGCTTGGCTGGCGCTGCGTCTGAAGTTAGGCTATGATATAGAAGATCTACAGGTTCTGGCGACGAAAATGATAAAAACACCAGCAAAGGCTCTGGAGAAGGCACTAGTGAAGGAACTGGGGTCAACTCCTAGTGTTGAATAGCTTTTAGCTGGACAAGCTCCAACTGAATAGCGCTTAGGTGGTCCTGGGTGGTCCTCAACTCCTAAGTCATCCTAGCATGACTCTCATCCTGGGCATAGATGAAAGAGCCATGCAAACCAAGGTGGGGTTTGGCTCCCTTTGAAGAGTCCTGAAGGTGCTAGCAACGTCCCCCTTCTTGCAGGAAGAGAAATGGTGGTAGACCATGCTCTCCAGTTGCTAACGGTAGATATACCCTAGGTGAAGGATCACCTATCTAGCCACCTCCTATCATTCAATCTCAAAAGAATCCTGATCTAACATAAAGCAATGTGAATGGCCACCATCTGTACTGCTCCTGGTGAAGACGGTCAACATCACCCTCCAAACCCTCTTATCATCCATAGTAAGGGTGAATCCATGAAGATGGGGACACCTAGTGTGGCTCATATCCTAAAACATCAACCACAACTCATCACAGAAACCACCCTACTCAGTGATGAAGGCACTGGCGAAAGACATCTACAAGGTTGAAATAAGAGGAAAGATTAGTAAAATTTCAACAAGTGAATATAAAGATGTGAACAAGATTCTAAGTAAGAAAAGAAAAACAGCAAGGAAGCTTAGAAGTTTTTAAATAATTTTTAATAAATATAAGTCCTTAAGGCTCTGTCATACTAACTAGGTCACGTCCTACAGTCAAATTGGCTCTGATACCATCTCTGTCGGAACTTGATCTCTGAATCTGAACCGTCTGTGTATTACTGCACTAGTCGTAGATCAAAGCTAGGGCACATAGTCGAACAGTGATGATTGCATAACCAGTAATAATTTATTACAATAATAGAGTACCGGCCTCATGGCCACTTAGTACCAATGAAGCTACAAAACCTTACAGAAAATACAAACTAAGTGGAAGCTAAAGAAAATAAACTCTAAAGAATGACCCATCAATTCACCATAGGCAATTGACTAGAAAAGCACAACCTAGACCTCCATAAAGCCTTCATCGAAGCCGCACACCAAGTAGTCATAGTCTACTTCTATGTCTTCATACTCCTTTAGATGATTTCATAGATTGAAAGGTGAGTACATAGAGTACTCCGCAAGTTTTGGGAAAATGCAATTATATGCAAGGCTTAACAAAAGAAGAATAATATGGTTCTTTTGCACAAAGTAGCATTTTTAGTTCAATTACCACTATAGATTTTCCAAAAGCATCAATTCAGCAAAGTAATTGTAATAACTGCAACTCGATTACTTTTTTAGTGAAGGTTCCAACTATCTACACTAGTAAACATGCTCTAACTACCAACGTTCAAGATTATGGGTTCCATCCACCCACACAAGCTCTATCCACCAGAACACACACCCAAGAGTTTCAACCACTCTCGAGCTCCCAAAATATTTACTTTGAAACCAAAACCAAAGATCTACCATGTGAAAGCACACATCTCCCACCCTTGATCGTGGACATGTCTATTCGAATAGTTTTACACTCTATAAAGAATGTATAGCTTTACCCACAAGAAATAATCAACTTATCTTGTTGGCCATAACATGCTTCCTTTAGCATGAGACTAAGTGATTATCATAAAGCCTTTACAATATGCCAACCTAACTAGACTGCACACTAAGATTTTACCGTTGAAGGGTTCCATCCACCTAGTCAAAAGCCCCTCTTGTGCTATGTGGAACGACTATCTCCATTCGACACCTACTCGTACCACTGGCGGATTTTAAACTAAGCCATTGCAAATTAATTAGCCAGGTCATACCCATATAGACTTGTGGTTGTATCGGTAGTGCTTAGTTTAGACAATCACAAACGTCGGTCCTTAATTGACTAGAGTGGTACATTCACAATTCAAGATCACACGCACTATATACATCAACCCAATCTTACCAACCGCCCAAGTCTAAAATTATTTTTATTATTTTATTTTACTTTATAAATAGCAACAATACCTATAGCCACAGAGTTGTTAGAATGAAATCATTAAGGCATATGATATCAATTTTCCACCCCTAGGGTTATAATAACCGAATATCTTGTCTAACTGATTCTACTATTCTAAAATTGTCAAACAGTAATATAATCTCAATACTATAATAAGGATATCCTAAGGTGACAATGATACATAGATATCAACATCAAATTAGGGTATAACAATGTCGGATTAACTAATATCCTTAAGATAGAAGTTAACATTTTATGTAACATAGGAGTGTAAAATAAATTCAATAAAATAGCTACAACATGATCAAGAAAGACTTTTATTCATTGATTGTGGCTGGGGTCTCTTCCTGTTGGTCGGGAACTTCTTCGACAATGTCAGTTTCTACGCACAAAATAAGAAAGCATAGATAAATAAATAGAAATAAAATCACAAAAATATAAAATATATACTAAAAGCTAGATTAGGATTTTGTATGAATTTAGGAACTTGAATCACTTGATTCGGACTTTGGACGGCGGAGAATGAGTAATTGGAAGACCAAACGAAAAGGAAAACGCTAGAAATTACAAAATGAAGGAATAACCCTTGGCATCTTATTTTTGGCTGGATTTTTATTTGCTTTGGGTGTATGATGTGTGGGGCCTAGCTGTGACTCAAGGCAAACAAATGAAGAAGGAACAAGGAGCTCTGGAGGGAAACAGACGAGACGCACGAGCGACTCTAGCCGGTATTGGAGTTGGGCAATGCATGTAGTGGCGCGAAGGGGCAAAACGGAGTTGTAGGGTCCCATGGAGGGGATGACTAGGGGCAGTGTGAGTAGTGCACAGGGCTGCCAGTGGCAAACGTCAACATGGGTGGTGGGGCTTCGTTGAGGAACACGGGAAGAACCCGTGAGCATAGGGCATGGCCTCGGCCCAAGGAATGCATAGGTGCAGTGACTTGGCTGGAAAGTGCCCAGAATAGGCTAGCGATAGTGATGGGCATTGAAACTATGGGGTGCTCTGGTGGTGGACTTCCTCGGCTATGCAATTGGTGAACCAAGGTATGGAACATGTAGAGGAGGTGATCATGTAGTAGTAAGGAAATGGATTTTGCCTCACCGGTTTTGGATCGTGATGTAGATTTGTTTTGGAAAAAACTTGATTCCCATTGAATAGCTGCATGAAAATCAAATTAACTTCACATGATGGTGCAAGATACTCAGGAACATGATGTAACATGAGAGGAATTCGAACAAATTCACTAAAGTGCTCGAAACGCGAGTCGGAGCGACGAACAAATTTGGGAACAATGGGCTCTCGATGATGCCAGTGCTCTAGGGTTTGAGGGGGTTGGACAGGGGTTGAGAGAGGTCACATGGTTGTATTTAAGGGCTCAGAAGAGATGGAAATGGATACGAATTCGTGTGCGTCAGTTTTGAGTCGGTTTGGGAATGAATGAGATAAAAGGAAAACAAATGAACAAAACACAAACTATCTGAGAGGAATAGATTCCTTTCATGATTTGGAATATTTTGTGTTTTGGCACGGGGTGGAGATAAGGTTCGGCTTGGGACTTGGCTTGGTTAATGGCTCCCCTAGTGCCATGGCCAGCTGCTGCCTGCACGGTGGAACAAGAAGATGAACAAGACAGAAGGGAGGAGAGGGAAAGAAAGACGAATGAAGGGAAAAAAGGGGAAAGAAAAGAAAAGATGAGCCAAGAAAAATGGGATCGACCTAGAAAAATAGAATTGATATTTTTCTGGAGATTTGAATTTAAAATTTTTAATTCTAGAATTTGAATTTAGGATTGGAATCGAGATTGCCTTCTAGGATTATACATAAAATCTAAATAATTTAAATAATTAATTTGAATTAAATTTTTAAAGAAAGCAAATTTTGGGATGTGACACATTATTGTTGAGTCCTGAAAACATCTCATTGATGTTTTTATGTGGTAACATTATAAATATCACATATTTGATCTGGAGTCTATGCAATTTGGCCTCTTTGATCATGGATGTGCTCTCATGAATTTTGGAGAGTGTAGTCCAAATCTCATTAGTGGTTTCCAAATTGCTCACTCGATTGAACTCATTTGTGTTCAAAGCTCCAAAGAGAGCATTCATCGTTTGAGCATTGTAGTGCGAGTTTTGCTCCTCAAGATCAATAAAATGTGTAGGATCAAGAGGCATGACAAAACCATCACTAACAATCCTCCATATACTCGGGCTCATGGCCTTAAAATAAATAGTCATTCTAATTTTCCAATAAGCATAATTATAGCCATAAAAAAAGATGCCTTTCCTAGGGAGATACCCTCACTATCCATCCTTACTTTCTAGGTAGTAAAGCCCTGTTGTGGTTACAGACCAAACAGAGAGAGAGATGGTGGCGGAGAGTGAGGGAGATGAGTAAATGGCCTGGCTTCTCCCCATGGCCTGTATCCATATACATGTACACATGAGGAGTGCTTTTACAGTTATACCCTTATATCTGTTCATCCCCTCCAGGGGCACTTATGTCATTACACATGGCCTATTCTGGGCCTTATAACCTCCTACCAGGCCTGCTGGGTTTAGGTGGGGGTCACCCCTACAACAGGAGCCTCTCATGGAGAAGGGATTCACAGGGCCGAAGCCATGTTGCCGAGTCCTTTGGCCCTCCGTCCTGCGGCTGTGAACTTTTTCGAACTTGACCAGGGGCTGCGGCCGTAGCCGAAGTAGACGCGCGCGCTCCGTCCCCTACCCTTCGAACGGGTGGCAGCGGAGCTGGCGCCTAGCCGAAGTAGACGCGCGCGCTCTGTCCCCTCAAACGGGTGGCAGCGGAGCTGACGCCTAGCCGAAGTAGACGCGCCCGCTCCGTCCCCTCGAACGGGTGGCGCGAGCCTGGCGCCTAGCCGGGTAGACGCGCCGCTCCGTCCCCTCGAGCGGGTGGCGGTGGAGCTGGCGCTAGCCGGTAGACGCGCGCGCTCCGCCCCTACCTTCGAGCGGGTGGCGCGAGCTGGCGTCTGGTCGGTAGACGCGCGCTCCGCCCCTACCTTCGAATGGGTGATAGCGGGTGGCGCTAGCCCGGTAGACGCGCGCGCTCCGTCCCCTCGAACGGGTGGCAGCGGAGCTGGCGCCTAGCTGAAGTAGACGCGCGCGCTCCGTCCCCTCGAACGGGTGGGAGCGGAGCTGGCGCCTAGCCGAAGTAGATGCGCGCGCTCCGTCCCCTACCCTTCGAACGGGTTGCAGCAGAGCTGGCGCCTAGTCGAAGTAGACGCGCGCGCTCCGTCCCCTACCCTTCGAAGTGCGTCGGCACATGTAAGCGTAGCGGGCCCCTGAGCCGCCGCATATGCCTTAAGTGATAAGGGACGCGCTGCGACGCTCGTTCTTCTGGCCGTCCACGTGGTGAAGCGTGCTTGGCGCAGTGCGGGCCTTGAGGCGTCGCGACCATTAATGTAACGACGGACGTCCGGCGGTTGGACTTCCGCCGGTTGGACTCCTGCCGGTTGGACTTCCGCCGGTTGGCTCCCCTGCTGATAGGGTATATATACGGCGCTGGTGCGGCGTTGTTCCTGCATGTATTTTGATAGAAGCCGCTCCCCTAAAACGGGCCCCTTCCGAGCATCAACATTCCCTAGCGACGCAGAGCGGCTTGGGGAATGTTGATGTACTGATGGAGGTCCATTTTTCTTGGGAGCTTGGTCAGCGTCGGTTATCGATGAGCACCACGCTTCACGCCTCGCGCTGCGTTTACGCACACACAAGCAAGAGTTTACCTGTTCTCCTTAACAGACCTACCTTCAGTCAGTGTTCCTGATGGAGCCCGCTCGCATCACTTTGAAAAATGCTGATGCGCTGTAGGTGGCCTGTTAAGGAGAACAGGGTAGACTTTGCGGGACATGACCCTCGCCTTTGCCGTTCGTGCGCGCGGGTCCATTTCTTGAAGTCAAGGTCCAAGCCGAGGCCGCGGCCAGGCTGGTGTGGCGATCGAGAAGACGGCCTCCTACGCGCGCGCCGCGCTCTCGCATGAAGATGGCAAGGTTTGACTTGTTCTCGTAGACAGATATGCTGGAGGTCATCTGCGTCCGTTGACTGTGCCGACTGGGGCCATCGTCAAGGAAATTGATGTACTGAAGCTTATCATCACGAGAACTCGTCAAAACTGCAAGACACCACCATTGTGCTCCCAAAACATGGAAAGCCCAGCGCCTGAATCTCGATGGTTTAGGTCATGTCGAGGCTGCCGCCGAGGTTGCTTGCCCGCGCGCTTGCCGTTATTCCCGCGCAGGTCGAGGCGAGCGGCAAAGTACCTCGGCAAAGCGGGATCCGCGGTATCAAGCCGCCGACGCCGACGCAGCGAAATGGTGCCAAGTCGGAGTAGACGCGTGCCCTCCGTCCGCTTCCTCCGAACGGGTGGCGCGAGCCGGCGCCAGCCGAAGATGCGCGCGCTCCATCCCTAACCTTCGAACGGTGGCGCGAGTGGCACCTAGCCGGCAGACGACGCGCGCTCCGCCCCTACCCTTCGAACGAGTGGCGCGAGCCGGGCGCCTAGCCGAGTAGACGCGCATGCTCCGCCCCTACCCTTCGAACGGGTGGCGCGAGCCTGGCGCCAGCCGCAGAGCGCGCGCGCTCCGCCCCTACCATTCGAGCAGTGGCGCGGCCGGTGCTCAGCCAGTAAACGCGCGCTCCGTCCCCTACCCGTCGAACGGGTGGCAGTGGAGCTGGCGCCTAGCCGAAGTAGACGCGCGCGCTCCGTCCCCTACCCCTCGAACGGGTGACAGCGGAGCTGGCGCCTAGCCGAGCGAACACCGCCACGCATGCAGTGATTGAGATCTCACGATGCGGTCCTGCGCTGTAAAGGTTCCTGGAATCACGCGGGCCCCCGGTCTGCCAGGGTTAGGTTGCCGTGCCGTGCGACCCGCCTCGGCGCGTACAGGGCACGCGGTGGCTTATAACTGGTGCGCGGCGGGATGTGAACGGTTGCGTGCTCACGGCTGCTCGCCTCTTCCCTAGGGAAGGGGGACACGGGGCAGGCGATGAATGGCGCAGCGTCGAAGCTGCTGTGCTCCCATGGCCCATTAGTGCGCATTTAATGGCGGCTGGAGAGCGTTGTGCTGTGACAGTCCTTGGCGCTGTGGTCGTGGCCCTTCGCCTTTGGTTATGGGGAGTTGTGCTGGACGGGCATTTGTACGACTGCGGTCGCGTCCCGTACGCGGACCGTCGCGACGCTTCGGTATTGGGGCGAGGTGGCTTGAAGTAGCCCTCGTGACCGCGCTCCCGCAGTTGTACGCCCCCTTCTTGCTTGCATCGCCTTCCATACTCGCGTAGTATTCTTCGCCGCTATACTCCTTCCCGGAGAAGCTATGGCATCTGATGGCAAGCGTGGTCAGGCGGGTGGTGTCTGCGGCATCCGTCGGCGGTCTTCGCCGCTAGAGGTGAAATATGCGCTCAAAGAACGCGACCCGGCGACGGCGGACAAGCAGTGCCTGGTGGCGGAGAAGGAAGGCGCGTTCTCCGGCAAGTTAGGCCCCTCGCTCGTGACCGAGAAGACGATCCAAGCTGTCCGAGCGTCAGGCGGTACGATTGCCCGCTGCCGATGAGACAGAATCGCACCCCGAGGGGTCGGAGGCGGTCGTATTCGTTGCCTTTTTCGACGCGGGGCTCCGCATCCCGGCGGCGACGATTGTGGGTGACGTGCTGCGGACCTTCGGGCTGGAGCTGGCGCAACTGACCCCGAACGCCGTGGCCCGGCTCGCGGTGTACAGCTGGGCCTTGCGCTCGGGAGCATGCTGGCCCAGCGCCTCGTTGTTCGCCTACCTTCATGAGGCACGGTGCCAGCCCAAGGATCGGAAGGACGGGACGCTGTCGAGCTTCGGTAGCGTCACCTTTATTCTTCGTTCTACTTGCAGCAAGCTCTTCCCTGCAAACTCCACTCGCGGGAAGTGGGAGTCTCACTGGATGAAGCGGTGGTTCTACCACCGTGTGGAGAGCGGGAGCGGTATTGAGTGCACGGGCCGACCGATCACGTTCAAGCCCTCGCCTGGCCGGACGCTCGATGATGAGGACAGGCAGAGGGCCCGACGGCTCGTAGGTGTGGCCGCCCGCTTCAACATGCGCGACCTTGTACGGCGTGGCGCCGCTTGCCCGCGACTGGCGTCTTGCCGACGAGAAGCGCCGAGACGACAATGTTTCGCCGTCGATCTGCTTGCTGCCGGCGCCCTCCGGTCTTCGTAAGCCTCGACCGTGTCTCTCCTTTGTTCACGCGAAATGCGTTATATGCTAATGTTATCTCCTTTGCTTCAGGGATTCGCTTGGAGGAGGCGGAGCAGGCCGCGCACGTATTCCTGGGGCCGTATACCGGCAGGGTGCATGAGCAACGCACGTCCGCCACCACCGAGGCGGGGCTGGGACGAATAAACCGCGTATGCGAGGTCCTGGGCCTTGCCGTGCCGAACAGTGCTGCTCCGGACGACGGTGCAATGAGGAAGAAGGCGCCGTCTCGGAAGAGGGCGGCGGGCGTCTGCCGCGTGCAGTGCGGCGGCTGCATCTGCTGCCGCTAGCGCCCGAGGACGTGGCGACGCGAGTCGACCGCAAGTATGCCGATTCGAGCTTGATGGCGCGACGCGGAGGCGAGGGATCTTCGGCGAGTGCCCTGGACGGCGGGCTTGCCGCGAGCAGCCAGAGAGGGGGAGTCTCGCCACCCGCCGCGGTCGCCGAGACAGAATCCGTGCGGGCCGACGGTGCTGAGGTGGAGCCTTCGACCGTTGCCGCTGTGGTGCCAGAGACGCCCTCTGTGGGGGCGCACGAAGCCGTGCTGCCTTCACCGACATCAGCAGCAGAAGCCGAGGTGTCCCCTGCAGAAACTGCCACAGCGGAACCTCCGCCCCCGGGTGCTGCAGCGCGAGGCCTCTCCGGCGGCGGCTGGCGGGCGGTGTCGATGCCGCTGCCGGCTAAGCGGCGTGTGTACGGCCGAGCTCCACCGACGCCGCGGGATTAAATCGTGGCGACGGGCACCGGCTTGTGGGACTCCGATGCGGATGTCGAAGACCCTGCGGCGTCGCCCCTTCGCCCCGCCACGCCGCCGTGCAGAACGGTCATCGCGGCCCAACGCGAGGCTTCGCCGCTGTGGGACCATGCTTTCTGCGGGGGCTTACGCCACCGCAGCCCCGTCTGGGAATAGGGGGCGGGTCCCCGAAGCCCTCCTTCTGCTACCGAAGGTAGGGCGGCTTAGCTTACCCTGGTGTATTCTTTTATGCCTTGCGGTGCTCACCTGCATCCCTGTTTGCAGTGTCGCTCATTCCGGAGGAGGAGCGCTTGGCGGAACACGGGACCTCCGCGCGTGTGAGCCCCGCGGACTTCGTGCCTCCCCCGGAGACGCTGAGGGCGTGGCGCGGGATTGTGGATGACGCGGCTGCCAGCGTCGACCAGCAAGCGCTGCAGGCCTACGGGGCGGGGCGCCTCGGGGACGCCTTCGAGGTGTCTGGGGTGAGGGTAAGTACTCATACGACAACGCCTGGGCCGGCTGAGCTTGCTAAGTCTTTCCATTCTGCAGACACTTGTGCTGGGGCAGGCCTTGCAAACGGCCTATACTCGTGCCCAAAGGGCGCTTGAGGATAGGCTGCAGGCCGCCGAGGAGGAGCTACGTGAAGCCTCGGGAGCCCGTTCTGCCCAGGATGCCCGCATCCACCGGTGGAAGCGAGTGCGCCGCGAAGGCGCACGCCGAGGGACTTGTTGCGTCGACGCGGGAGTCGGCCGCGGAAGCTGCGCAGCAGGAATTTGCGGCAGAGCGGGATGGCCTTCGCAGCAGTGTCGCGCGCTAGAGAAGGAAAAGGCGCTCGCCTGCTGCGGAGCTTGATCGGACGCTTGGCGAGGCTTCGGTGGTTGCGTGGGATGCCATGCAAGCGCTGGAAAGCCATCTCCAAGGGCTTGTGGCCAAAGTGGCGGACCACGCCTTCGGCCCGGAGGAGCTGTTGCGGACCCTCCGCTGGGTCGGAGATGCCGCCAACATCGCGCGAGGCGCTGCAACGACCTTCGGCAACCACTGCGCGTACACATCGGCATGCCTGGTGTGCGCGCTTCTGCAGCACCGCGGTTGCACGCACGTCGCCGGGCTAGAGGACCCCCAGCTGGAGATGCCCGGCAGGGCCGGAGTAATGTCCGGCGCCGTCCGCTCCGCTCGCCACGCCATCAAGCCCTTCTATGAACGGATCTGGGATTACGTCGGGGCAGACGCTGCGCGGGTCGAACTCCGGAAGTCACTTTACAAGGAGGGGAGCCTCGGCCAATTCCTGGACGGGGTCCCTCGACGCGACGAGGGCGGCGTTGAGGCCTCCGAAGGTGCCGGGAACTCGCAGGTGTGACACCGTGGTACCTAGGTGTAGGCGTGCGTTGTAATGCCCCCTCTTTTTGTGAATAAAGTACGCGCTTGCTTCATAAATTCTGACTTTCGCCTATGTCCCGGGCAGCTTCCTTGCTGGGGCCGACTTCTTGCGGTCAACCTTGCGACCCGGCGACGCCTTCGACGCTGGCGAAGGGCCAAAGAGTCGCTGGACTTTTGGGCGGGCCGACCTTCTTCCAGCGGAACCCCGTCCTTATCACGTGTTAAGGACGAGCCTGCCGAGTAGCTACTTAGAGCGGTAGGGATGTTGGCGGGCCTCTTGTACTTGAAAGATTTTCCCGATATATAGATCTCCTGATAATTAGGACATGCGCGGTCGTGCTGTGCGAAGCCGATATCCCCACATTCCAAGTTGGCCGTTAGTGTGAACCGTGCGAGCGCTGCCTCCTGCTCGTCGCCCGGGTGCCAATGCGCCCGCGGGGTTCGCGCGTTGAGTACACCATGGAGCTAGCTCGTGCGGAGGCAGTTGTTGACACTACTACCTGCTAAAAGTCCGTAGACTGGCGCGTGCGAAGGCGGGCCTCCGCACTATGACTTGTTTAGAGTCTCGTGGACTGGCGCGTGCGAAGGCGGACCTCCGCACCGCGACCTGTTTAAAGTCTCGTGGACTGGCGCGTGCGAAGGCGGGCCTCCGCACTATGACCTGTTTAAAGTCTCGTGGATCGGCGCGCGCGGCGGACCCCGCACCGCGCGCGGCGGACCGCGCACGCGACTGTTTAAAGTCTCGTGGACTGGCGCGTGCGAAGGCGGGCCTCCGCACTACGACCTGTTTAAAGTCTCGTGGACTGGAGCATGTGAAGGCGGGCCTCCGCACTACGACCTGTTTAAAGTCTCGTGGACTAGCGCGTGCGAAGGCGGACCTTCGTCCCCCCACCCCGAGGTGGGGCAGCCTCTGGTGTATCGCATATTCCATGTGCGCGCCGACGCTGGGGCCAGCCTCTGGCGCGCAACGTCGATACTCTGGAACTCCCAAAATTGGTTTCCATAGTACCCCCTGCGTACACCTCCCGTGATGTGCGAAGGCGAGCCTCAACGCGCTGAGGTGCGCGATTGGCAGCCGCGCAAGATTCGCGTGGGATCGGCGTCCACGTCTGATTTATACTCCGGGGAGTACGCACAAGGACGAAGCCCCTGGTGTGCGCGGAGTTCACGTCTTGTTTATACTCAGTAGAGTGCACAGGGAGAACATCCGCGTCTTATTTATACTCCGTAGAGTGTGTGGGTCGACATCCACGTCATTTTTATACTCCGGAGAGTACGCACAAGGACGAAGTCCCTGGCGTGCGCGGGGTTCGCGTCTTGTTTATACTCGGTAGAGTGCGTAGGGAGAACATCCGCGTCTTATTTATACTCCGTAGAGTGCGTGCAGAGGCGTCCCCCCACACGTCTTTGTTTATACTCATGCCCGTGTCTTCGACAGAGAGTGCACACGCAAACGTGCGTCTTCGTTTATACTCATGCCCGTGTCTTTGACGGAGAGTGCACACGCGAACGTGCGTCTTCGTTTATACTCATGCCCGTGTCTTTGACGGAGAGTGCACACGCGAACGTGCGTCTTTGGTTTATACTCATACCCGTACCCCTGGCTACGGAGAGTGCACACGCGAACGTGCGTCTTTGGGTTATACTCATACCCGTACCCCTGGCTACGGAGAGTGCACACGCGAACATGTGTCTTTGGTTTATACTCATGCCCGTACCCCTGGCTACGGAGAGTGCACACGCGAACGTGCGTCTTTGGTTTATACTGCGGGAGCACACGCGTAGGCGAGGCCTCCGCGTGTGCTCGCCGCGTATTTTTGCACAGCAGTAATATGTTGGCGACAAACGGAACTTTATTACATTCCCGTTTGTGCGGGTAAGCGATTACATACGACCGGGGGGTACTAACCGTTTGTGCTCAGCGCGGCCGGAGCCTCTAGTAGTTGCACTATCGGCAGGGCTTGCGGAGTCGCCCCCGGATGGTGCCGTGGGCCTTCGCACGGCGGTGCCGATCCTAGGTGTGCCGCTGCCCGCCGCGACGGGGACATCTGGTGTCGTGCTCGATGCGCCGGGCCATGTCCTGGTCGCCCCGAACGGTAATGATGGCTCGCGGCCCCGGGAGCTTCATGCATAAATAGCCGTGATGCGGTACCGCCCCGAAGGAGTTGAGGATTGGACGCCCCAATATGGCATTGTATGGGTATGGGAGATCGACGACGTCGAATGTGGCGTCTTCGACCCTTTCATTGTCGCCCTGGCCGAAGGAGACCTGCAGGCATATTTGGCCGAGCGCCCGTAGAGGTTGTCCTCCGAAGCCTTGTAGCGGGACTCCCGATGGGCCAAGGCGACTTCGGGGGATCCCCATCTGGCCAAAGGCTGCCGCGAACAGAATGTTCGCGGAACTGCCGCCATCAACCAGGGCACGTCCCACGTCGCATCCCGCTATAACGACTCGGACGACCAGGGGGTCGTGGTGGGGAAGCTCCACGCCTTCGGCATCGGCGGGGGTGAACGTGACCTCATGCTGTGCCCAGTCCGGCGGTGTCTGTGCTGGATATGCCGCCACGTGGTGTAGCCTCCGCACGTAGGCCTTCCGCTGCCGTGCCGAGAAAAACTCCAACGAGGAGCCTCCGGAGATGACGTTGATAACCCGTCGGTGGGTGGCCTCCGGAGCCTGTAGCTACAGAAAGCCCTCCTGAGGCTGCTGCACGTGGGCCTGAATCCGCAGAGGACCCTCATGGGGCTGCGTCCCTTGTGCCTGAATGTGCACGGGGCCGGATGGGTCTTGTCGTGGGCCACCACGGCGGGCGTGCTTCAGTTCTGCCCTGGTGACGCTGTCGCGGAGCGCCGCGATAGAGGTGCACTGCGGGTGTCGTGGTTGCCACGACCGTGGATTGCGCACCACAGCCCCTGGTGTTGGTCGTCGTGATCTCCACGGCCTTTATCGTCGCGGCCTCGGCGCCCCGACCGCCCGGCCCGCGGGGCGCCGTCGAACCCGCCGATGTCGAGCGTATCGGCCTCGCCGCGACTTCTGGCCGCCACGCTTGGACCTATCGATGACTCCTTGTGCGGGCGCCCTGCGGTCGGGCGCATCCTGGACGACTTCGCTATGGTTTCCTTCAAGAACCGTCCCCGGCGGATCTTCGGCTTTTGCCGAGGTACCAGCCTGGTTGGTGTCGGAGTCGTCACCTTGCCTTCGCCGCGCGTCCTCTTCCGCCCTGGCATATTCCTCCATTTTATCGAAGAGCTTCGTCACTGTCTTAATTGGCTTCCGTGCATTGTACTCGGCCATCGGGCCCGGGCGAAGGCCCTGTATGGCTGCATTGACAACAGTGGTTTCATTAACATCTTTGACTTGACAACGTATCTTCGCGAAGCGTTTGAAGTAGTCCCAGAGCTTCTCCGAAGGTTTCTGCTTTACGGCGAAGAGCTGGTCCGCGTCGACCCGCTCGACATAATTTTCTTGAAAGTTGTTGTGAAGGCGGTCGCGGATCTGCTCCCACGCGTAGATGGAATTCGGCTCTATGATAAAAAACCAGGAGAGCAGCACTCCTTGCAACGCGAGGGGGAGTCCCTTCGCCTTTGTGGTGTCATCTCCGCCCGCGGCCTCGATTGCGGTTTCGTACACGCGCACGAACTCGCGGGGGTCCGTGTCGCCTTTGTAGGGCTCGATGACACTGGGGAATTTGAAGTCTTCGGGCCACGCCGCTTGCTGTAGTCCTACCGAAAGTGGGGACTCTGGATCGACGCACCGTAGCGGGACGCGGCTGGATGTGGGGGCATCGCGGCTGTTCGCCCTTTCCAGCGTGGGCTCTGGCGCGACCACCGGCGCGGCCTGTTGGCTCCGAGCCTCTTGTATGTCTCGGACAGCCCCGCGAAGATCCCCCAGCTCCTGCTGGAACGCTTTGAGGGCCGCCAGCAGGGCGCTTTCCACCGCCTGTGCGGGCGGGGCCGCCGGCACGCCCAACGGACGGATCGGCGCGGGCACGACCGCGTCGCGAGCTCCCGAGCTGCCGGTCGCTCCGTTGTGGCTACCTCGAACTGCCCGGTCCGCGCTACCGGCGAGGGTTGCGCGCGGCGGCGAGGTCGGCTGCCGTCGCGTCGGCGGGTCGGTCGTCGCCGCGCCCGGCGTCGACGCCTTCGACCACGAGGTTGGTCGTCGCGATGCGCGTGACGGGGTTGGTCGCCGCAGCACCGTGACGGGTTGGTCGTCGCGGTGCGGTGGACGGGTTGGTCGTCGCAGCGCGAACGTCGACGTCCTCGACCACCGCACCTGCGTCGCCACCCACGCTCGCCGCAGCCGATGTCGAAGCTCTAGTACCCATGCGACGCTCCGACCCGGCCGCCTTCTTTCCCTTCGCCGCCATTGACGGAGCTTTTTTCGGTGCCATCCTTTTTCAGGTTTTGGGCTTACTCCTGTCCTCCCCACGGACGGCGCCAACTGTTGTGGTTACAGACCAAACAGAGAGAGAGAGATGGTAGCGGAGAGTGAGGGAGATGAGTAAATGGCCTGGCTTCTCCCCATGGCCTGTATCCATATATATGTACACATGAGGAGTGCTTTTACAGTTATACCCTTACATCTGTTCATCCCCTCCAGGGGCACTTATGTCATTACACATGGCCTATTCTGGGCCTTATAACCTCCTACCAGGCCTGCTGGGTTTAGGTGGGGGCCACCCATACAACAAGCCCAATAAGAGAGACCAAGCTATGATACCACTTATAGGATCAAGAAAACTAACTAGAGGGGATGAATAGGAGGTTTTAAAATTCTTTTGGCTAAATCACAATTTTATAGCAAGTATAAACTAATGAAAATTATTTTGCACAAGCAAGACCTAAATCCTCTAAGCTTCACTAAGGCACTACAAACCTATGTCTATACTAGATACAAATCTAGTTACACAAGTCAATCCAATAATTACTAGAAATGTAAACGTGAAAAGTAAAGACAAGAGAGATAAACCACAAAGATGACATGCGATGTTTTCTCGTGGTCTCGAAGACTTGCTAGTTTTTCCTAATCCACGTTGAGGTACGCCCAAATGAATTGCACTAGCTCCGAAAATTAAGCCAACCACTTCAATCCACTAGGGTTGCTCTTCCTCCACTCTAGAGAAGGTGAGCACCACACCACTCAAAATCATGCTGGGTCTTTTCACATTCTTCTTTGAAGATATCACCATGCAAATTCTTCCAAGCTGTCTAGGTGTCACCAAATACCAAGAGTAATAAGCCAACGACACTTGCTTGATGGTTTTCAAGTGTCACAATGATCAACTAGATGATACAATACACTTGAATGCTCTCAATATCCTCAAAATGTGAAAATGGAGCAAATGAATTGAAGAGATAGTAGTAAGAGCTCAAGTGTATTCAATGAGGTCCAAGAAGAGCTCATTGCTACTGGTGGAGGTATTTACTGTCTCCACCCGCAAGAATGACCATTGGGATCGAAATCCCCAAAAATCAGGGGATGTCATACTACTGCCATGTAATGAGCAGTACTACCGCTTCCACTATTCAACGGCTACTTAAAGTTCATTAAATGCACAGAAACTAGCCATTCAAACCAAATATCATTAGTATCGCACTCTTAGGGCCCAGTAGTTTTGATCATGTGGTAGTACCACACCTTAGCTATGGTAGTACTAATTTCCAAAGGAGGGAAATACTTCAAAAATGCACCTCTTTGAAAACTAACTACCGCCAACTAAATTGCAATCATACTGCACTCTGGTAGTACTGATCTCAGGGTGTGGTCATACTGCTCAGTAGTACTATCATCCAACACAAGCAGTCATACTGCTCTGCAATACTACTAGTCAACACAAGTAGTAGACTGATTCAATGATAGACCAGAAATTCACCTGTCTAAAAATAAGCTACCAGTATGTAACAGCCCGAAGGTTCATGCAAGAACAAGGTGCCCAAATCATGAATCCCGAAGGGTTAGTGAGAAAATACTTGGGAACCCAAATCTTGGACACACCACCACTAGAAGCAATTGAATCCTTATGTGAGTTGGCATGATGTATTGGATGGTTCATGCAAGAAAATCCAACAACATTCTTGGAGGCATGCTTGATAAGGAATAAGAACACCATCTCTAGAATAGTGACAAAAGCCACTCTTGAAAGCACCATGATGAGAAATGAGGAATAAGAACACCATCTCTAGAAAAGTGACGAAAGCCTCTCTTGAAAGCACCATGATGAGAACCAACAAATACACCAAAAGAACTCACACATCCTTACCGCGGGTGTGCACCTCAATGGGAACGTGGGGTCCACCACTTGAGAAATAGTAGAAATCTTGCCTCGGGACAGCGCATGGACTAGAACAAAATCCATGAAAGCTAAGTCCATGATGTTGTCAAGCACTATTATAAAAGATGTCAAAAAAATATCAGCAAAGCGAGTCCTCATGCTAGACTCTTCAGTGTTCATGTCCTGAGAAGAACTATGAACACTTGAAGACTTAGAAGCATGGGCTCAACGCATGCATTTGGCATGTCGAAAACAAAAGTCCACACGATGCCCATCCTTCTAACAATCTGAGCAATACTGTAAAGGTCTACTATGACATGGTCCAAAGCACCATTGATGCTCACAAGAGAAGTCCCTTGGGACACACTTGAAGAACCAACAAAGCTACTCAAGCTCATGTCTGCACTAGGTGTACATATGCCATGAGAAGGGCGATGTATGTCCCTAAAAGCTCATCAATGTACTCAATGATCATGCTTGATACAACGAAAGCAAAACTCAACAATGTGTCAATCCTTCATACAAAAGGTGCCAAAGTACATCTCTTTGTGAGATGAAGTTCCATGAGAGGAAGAAGTACCCTTCTTTTTAGAAGTCCCTTGCACAACAACAAGTCTCACTAGCCAAGAAAGAGTGGTCCAAAGCAATGGCCCAAGTGCCAACATCAAGCGACTCATATGCAACATGAAAAGAATCCAAATCCAAGTGAGAAACACAAGAGTCACATGACTTGACGCTCATATCATCGCACACTCTCTTCAAAAAAATCAAGCTCAATCTTCAAGGCATCAACATTATTTACTAAGTGTTCACCTAGTCGAGTATGCATGGAATGTAAAGCATCAACATCATTTACTAAGCTAGCATAAATCTTACAAGAGACTAAAACAACCTTACGTAATTTTTTACATTTCAAGCACATGCTACAAAGCCTAGCTATAATCTCATCAATTTTAGCCCTAGCCTCCTTTAATTGCTCAAGATTAGTACATGAGTCAATTTTAACTTCTCATTTTCAACAAGCATGGTAGCATAGGAATCACATTCTTTTCTAACCATGGATCTACAATTTCCTATCTCCAATCTAGCACAATCAAGCTTATGATGTAATGCAGCACAAGAATCATATAGCATAGAAGTATTTGATCTCAATAATTTATTTTCAGATTTCGGACATGCAAGAGAAGTTCTCAAAATTTTATTATCTACATGCAAGAACTCACATGACAAACGAGATCTCAACTTAGCAATTACACCAAGAAATTTACTATTTTTCATCTCTAGTCTACTCACTAACATGTCAAGAATATAAACCCTTGAATCTAGAGATATAAAGTCCTTAATGAGTTTCTCTTCGGAAAACTCCTCGTGATCATCCTTCATAGTCATTCCACATATGCCATGGGGTTCCTTCTCCTTCTTGGGCTCCAAAAGCTTTGCATCCCTATCACTAGGATAACGCCAAGAAGAGTGGCCAGATGCATGACATAATTCACAAGTGTCACAACTTTCCCATTTGCATTGTCTATGATACAATTAAGGAACTCAAGGTCACTAACCTCATCAAGATCACCGGCCAAAGAGTCACAAGAAGAGCAAGCACTTAAAGATTTGCACGACATCCTGGTAGTCACCATGCCCATGATCGGTTAAGATCAACAAAGAGCAAACATCGCTCTGATATCCCTTGTAGGACTGAGAACGATGACTAGAGGGGGTGAATAGAAGCCAACACAATATAAGCCTTTTGCTAAATATTTTTCCTCAAAGGAGAAAACCAAAGCTCTTCACTCTAATTGCTATGAGAAGTTATAAAGATCAGTGACTAAGCACCCATAAGAAAATCTCCAAGAAAAACCAAGCCAAATGGGACCTTTACCCTTCTGGTCTGTTGGACTACCAACTAGGGACCGGTCTGACCGGTGAGACCATCTGGCCACTACAAGGCTGGTCTGACTGCATCAGGGCCAGTTAGACCTCTCCCTCCAGGGTAGAGCTGAAAAACAACATGATTTCAAACCAATAAATGATACAACTTTTGATCCACAACTTCAAATGACCAAAAACTTGGTATGCACCTTCCCTAGAATATCAGAGACCTATTCCAATCAGTGATCAAAAAAACTACTGCCAAAGTTTTGACCTTTTTCTATTTGAAGCAAGGTGACACCAAAACTTGGCAAAACTTAAGAACTTGAGCCAAGACATATTCATGGGTAATTGATGGTCAAAAATCAATGCCAAAGTTTTGACCTTTTTCCATTTAAAGCAAGGTGACACCAAAACCGGGCTAAACTCAAGAACTTGAGCCAAACTAGCTTGTGGGTAATTGATGGTCAAAATCACCTTGGATCTACTTCCACATGTCCTACCAAGCCTAAACAAAACAAGGTTCGAAGCCAAAAGCCCTAGAACCAAAGAACCCCAAAATCACCCTTTCTTGAGCCAAAACCAGGCAACCCAAGAACCTACAAATAACAAGTACCAAAATAGATGAGATTTGGTATCCAATAGACATCTTCATGACTTACACATCCTTGTCACAAATAAAGATCAAGAGGAGAAGGAGAAACACTAGAAACCAAGCCAAATCAATATTTCAAATCTTGAGCATTGGAAGGAAAGATTTTGATGAATTTGTATATATATTGATACTCGAAAATGAATATTTATAGCCACTCTCAAGCCATATTCAAGGCCTAAAGATGACAAAAAGCTCAATCACAAGAACCTCTCATATCTCCCATAAATTATATCTAAGAACCCTAACTCTCCTCTAAGGCCTAGCCTAGACTCTCCCAAAGATTAGCCCCTAAGCCACCTCTCTCCCTCCTTATATATAGAGGTTCACAAGAGAAATCCATACCAGCACCTTTAGTTGGGTTTCATCCACTCTTATATGAGCTAACCTGTTAACCTAATACCATACTGGATTTTACACTCACACATGACTTATACATGCTTTCCAAAACACATAAGCCCGAACCCGCTAAGGAGCAAGCTTCCATCCACTTAGTCTCCTCAGTATCTCCTTGACCTAAATTGCTCTCCCAATGTCCTCTAGGGGTTTTGGTCCTATCACCATTTCTGGTATTTTGGCTTTCTTTCCAAAAACACCCTCGCTTTGAACATAGACCTCACCTCTTCCCCGAGCCTAATCTATGGTCATCTCCTTCTTTGCTTGCAATGTATAGGTTCACTAATGGCTCACGCGTTGGCAAGTCTCTCCGTGTCACTTCCCCCAAACCATGCCTCACTTGCACTAACCGTACCATTCGATGAGCCATTGCTCGAATATTCCCTTGAACATCTCTTGTCTTCACTGTGCTTTGCTTGAGCCCAACCATCCTGCCTGTCTTCCTTGATCGTACCTCAGCTCTTCTCTGAACCTAATCCTAGTCCACCCATCGAACATAGTTGCCTCTAAGGTTCCCTACACATTAAAGACTAAGAAATCATTTTTAGACACAAATTCTTCACAAGTTGACCTACGTTAATCCAAATATACTTCATGCACCATTAATGCAATGACCTAGAACTCCAAAACTCAACATATGACCAATTCCCATAAATATCCAAAAAAACCCTTGGATAATTTCAGTCAAAACCCATTAGACTACCATTGATTGGCCAGTTGGACTGCACCGATCAATCCGGTCAAACACTGGTAACTGAGGAGCCGGTCAGACCATGGCACCTATGCTAGTCTAACCGCTTGGCCAACGCCGGTTGAATCGTGATCCATTGGTCGGTCAGATCGCTCCCATTTCTCTCATGCATAAGCAAGCGCCTCTCTAGAATAAAGCTATCACCAACTAGAAATCGATTAAACCATATTTCTGGTCAGACTGCTCTCACGCCTATTCACACTGAACTTCGGTCATACCACTGCACATAGCTGGTCATATCACTCTAGCATAGTGGTGAAACCACCTCTGTAGACCGGTTAGACTGCTGCCCGCTGCCTACTTGACAGTAAAAAAACTAGTGAGCAAATGACACAAAATCAAACTCAAACTTCGACAACGAAGCGCAAGTAAATTCAAATACTTATCACACAATAAGAGGTAACCTCCACATGGTCTCACACGATCAAATCCAATTCGGCCTAATTTTGTTAATTTGGGTTTCTCTGTTGTTGGATTCCATGCATGTAACCAACTAGGAAATGCAGATGCTTTTGAGGATTTAAGTTTGGTAGATTAGAACATGCCAAGGGCTTGGCACACAGTGTGGTTTGTTTTGCACATAGACTGAGATTCATACTAGCATACTTTGTTCTTTTTTTAGAACTGTGTTTTGTTCTAACTTACCCTCTCTGTTTTGAAATATCATGTCTATAATTTTGCAATCTTTGTTTTAAAATATAAGGTTTGTACGCAAATTTAATGATGTTCTCTCTTTTGCCCTCCTTTATCATCCCTCTCTCCTCAACATTAATTTTCTTAATGGTATTAGTGGTATTTCCTATTGTACTAGGGTATACTCTTGTGTCCCTTTGTACCCTATATATATTGCCCATCGGGACTCCTGAATACACACATAATATTCATAACATGGTATTAGAGCAAATGTTAGGGTTAGGGTTTACTGTAGCCGCCGCCGCTACCTCCTAGCCTCCGCTCGTCTTCCACATCTGCTGCCCTAGGGAGGAGCAATCTCCGCTCCTGGGGATGGCCACCATCACTGACTCCCAAGGGCGGCCAGCCCCAGATTGGGCCGGTGCCCTGACCTCCTTCGGTCCTTCTTCTTCCTCATTGTTGACATCAAGGCCGCCCTACGAGCACCTCTACTACAGATTGGCACCCCTGATCTGCGGAGGATTGCAGCGCCTTTACTCCATGCCTGCCCAATGTAGCCATTGATCGGGTCCTCTACACCTAGGTGCTCTGCTCCGCCCAGCCCAGACCTAGCTCCGGGTGGTATCCTCGGACTTTATGGACTTTTCATCCAGGAGGAAACCATCGTTGGTCAGATCTAGAGCTGCATCGGCGCTCTTCACCAACACTCTCAGCCTCCCGGCTACCGTCCTAGGCCAGATCCGCATCAGCACTCTTCACCAGAGCTCTCCGCCTCCCAGCGGTTGCCCTAGGCCGGATTTGCACTACACCGGCACCATCGTTCTTCCACCGAGCTCGAGCCGTCACCATTGTCCTCTTCTTGGACTACCACCGCCACTCAGCTCTCTCACGTGTGCCGTCATCTCCTGGCCTCCTTCTTGGCGTCGCCGTTGCCAAGGCCTCCAGATCTAGTGCAGCTCGTCGCTACCAACCTCTCTACCTCACGCTCTTTGGACCGTGCCGCCTTTCCTAGCTCCGGCTGCCGTCGGCCTCAGCTAGCTCTCCCCGTTTCTTCTCCCATTTTCTTCCTTGTGACGGGAGGGAGTGAGGGAATGAGTGGAGTCTTTGAGGTGGCTTCAGCATTTGGGGTGGGCAGCAGTCAAGATGTGAACTCGTGGCGCTCTCAGCCTAAGCTTTTGCAGTGGGATTTAGCTCTCTACATGCTTTTGCTGCTAAACACACTTAGTAGGTGTTGTGAACAGTTATAATACTATCTTCCATTGTACTATCAGTCATTTTTCTTTTGAGTCTTCCGTTCGCGTCCATAGAAGTCCTTGATTTTATCTTTGAGTTCATCTAAGTCATGCAAGTCCATAAATTCATTGTCAGTCATAGAAGCATAGGAATTTCCTTTTTGCATTGCAGCAGTTGTCACTCTTCTCTTTGAGCCGTGTGTAGATCGTACAAGTCGTTATGATGATGCCGCTTCTTTCTGAGTCGCCATCCTAAGCTTCTATGGCCGCCGCACTTCTTCTGCACTGCGCTTCTTTGTGCTTCTTGTGCACTACACCGCCATGCTTCTATCTATTCCTCTTCGACTAGACATATTTTCCAAGAGATGCACACTACGATGACATTATCAAGACTTGGATTTCAAATGCATTGCTATAGCTATTTTAGTGTCAACCCTTTTCAAATGTAATGCTGTTGCATACGTCTTGCATTTGAGGGGGTGTTAAGGGTATTAGTGGTATTTTCTATTGTACTAGGGTTTAGTCTTATGTCCCCTCTGTACCGTATATATATTGCTCATTAAGACTCTTGAGTACACACAATATTCATAACAAATTTAACTCTCTTATTAAGTTATTCTTAGGGCATTCCCAATAATTTATTCTTAGGGCATTCCCAATAATTTGTTAGTAAAGCTTGCTACTAGATGAGAGAAATGGTTAGATGAGATTTTAAATCCAACCACTCCAACAGCTTATTACTAAAGCTTATTTCTAAAAAGCCCCATAATAAATTAATTGCTGCATGAATCTCTAAGAGATGGGCCCAACAAATAGGTTTTTTACTAACAAGCTCCCCTCCAATAAGGCTTTTGTTGTATCTTATGCCTTGGTTTGAGTCCCTAGCTTGTTAACAAGTTTTCTTTCTTCTGCCTCACGAAAAATTTAAGGTGGCATAGGCTTAGAAACAAGCTAAATGCCAAATGGACTACTGAGAATGCCCTTAAGAGAAAACACTATGGTATGGATACCATAGTCTTCTCCCGCCATTATCATAGTTTTATAATCTCATTAATCCCCTGCCTTACTAAAATACAGAAATAGAGAAGTACAATGAGTAAGAGCAATAAATCTTTTTTCCTGGTCAAAATAATAGTGCTAAGTTTTCATATATGTTACGTGTAGTATTAGAATGTCCCACTCGGTGGAAACCCTGCATACGCCTATGGGTGCCTCCATGAAATGCTACACACATACAATCCAACTGTAGTTTTGTACTATAACCTACACAGGCGAGGTTGAGCCTTGAAACAAGTGGTTCACCAGTAGAGCTGGGACTTGGACCGTGCTTTTCTGGGCCAACCCGAAGCACGGGTGGCCCGGCACGGCCCAAACACGGCCCGGCCTGACACGTGGCGGGCCATGCCGGGCCTGGAAAACCGGCACGGTGGGTGGCATGGCACGGCGATTCGTGCCGTGCTCGGGCCGGCACGGCACGGCCGGCACGATGGGCACGGGTGACACGAAGGAGCACGCCTCCGGCCTCCCCCAGTCCACCTCCCGTCGACATCCCAATCCCAATCCCCACAACCACAACCATCACAGAGCAGACTAGCAGAGAAGAGAGAGTAGAGGGGAAGGAGGCACACCGGTCGCCGGAGCTTGGACGAGCGCACCGCCGTAGCATCCCGCATCCTGCGCAACGGCGGCGCGCCGGACGCTGACACCCCCGTGGTGGTCGTGGTGGGGAAGGGCCCCTCCTCCTCGCCGTCCTCCCAAGTGGCAGGCTCGATCGGTGGCGGCGGCGTCGCCATGGACATGGAGGAGGTGCGGGCCTGCAGGGACCTCGGCCTCGAGCTCCCCTCTGACTACACCATCGAGATACAATGCTACGCCCTCTCCGCCTACAGCAGCCCGAGGGACGGCGGAGGAGGCGGCGGGGAAGACGGGGTGGGGCAAGGAGGGGCGGCGGAGGAGGAGGGGGCAGCGGGCGAAGGCGAGGACGGGGGACGGAGGGGGCAGCGGAGGAGGAGAGGCGGCGGGGAGGCGGCGGTGGGGGGGCGGAGGGGAGCCGGGAGGGGAGCCGGGAGGCGGAGGGGAGGCGGCAGGGAGCCGGGGCGGCGGGGAGGCGGTGGGGAGGCCGAGGAGGAGGGGCGGCGGGGGAGCCGGGCGCGTGGGAGGGAGGGAAGGAGGGGGCTGGCGGGGAGATTGGGGGGAGGAGGAATCGGGGGAGGAAGGAGGCGAAGTGGCAGGTGAGAAGAATCGGGCGGCGCCCGGCGGTGAAGGATGTTAGGGTTTAGCCGGTTAGGGTTTTGTATATTGTTTTCAATTTAGTCCTTCAAATTTTCTAAAATCTACAAATAGGTTTTATCTATTTTGATTTGTTCTATTCTAGCCCTCATAAATTCTGATTTCATCGCGGAAAGGTCCTATACATCTGTTGTGACATGTACATATGTACGGAACAGTCCTTAGAATGCCAAATTTGAATATTGAGTTAGGTTTTGGAGATGTGAATGTGTGATGTGTATATATATGAGATGAGGAGAAAGATAAGGATGGTTGGATCTTAATCTAATAGCTGAAAAAAGTGACTGAGATATGTTGCGATTTAGGCCGAATTCATTTTTGCACTTGTGATATGAGGTGTCTTTTGTTGTTCTTCATTTTTGCACTTTGTGATATAAGGTGTCTTTTATTGTTCTTTCTTAAGAAACATCATCATACAAGAATAATGAGTATTTTCAATGTTCCTCCTCCTTAGGTTACCACTACTGAACCCTAGGTCACATCCTCACGGCTTTCTTGCTTCTTTGTGTAAAATCGGTAGGGCTGGACTGCTGGAGAAGAAGATCAATCAAATCAACATATTCTAACATATATTATAATTTGACAACATAGCTCACCTCCATTGTGATTTTATTTTATGTGAACAAATTACTACTACATGCTCTTCTAATTCTAACATAGCTCCTTTCACCGACTGCCTTTTTAATTCGAGCATTTGATGAGATAATCACCCCATGTGTGTTACAATTAACCATTATGTAAACAGAGATAGGCTGTTATTGGTGTGTGTATTCCAAGTAGTTACTAAATGTTCGAGAAATTATTTAAAATCGATTTCTTAACTATAGTAAATTGCACTCATGACTCTCTTTCAGCTTTTCTATTTGACTAGTTGGGCAGCCCTATGCTAGATTGCCGGGCAATGAGCTAGATGTCCACATACGCCACAGTCCAATTTGCACCAACATGTGTATACCATTGGACTAAATGACCAAGTTCGGAGGTGAAATGGCATGAGACAATAGTATTGAATTTTAAATAGGTTTTTAATAAGGCGGGTACAAGAGAAAGGAAGATGGCGGCCACCGCTACCATCGTCATCGTCGCTTTCATCATGTATAGTTACTTTGGGCTAGGTTTGAGCTGGCACGGCACGAACACCGGCACGGTGGGCTTTGGGCCGTGCTTGGGCCTGGCCGGAGGCGAGGCGGGCCGGCACGGCACGACGGGATGACTGGGCCGAGCCGGCACGGCACGAAGCGGCCCGAAGCACGATGGGCTTGCGCCATGCCGGCACGGCACGGCCCAATTCCCACCTCTATTCGCCAGGTTGCTTTCCGACCTCGGAAGCAACGAAAGAGATACCTGAGAGACTACCGGCCTTCACTAAGGCTTTTTATTTAAAGTGCCGTGGCTTTTGTTTTTTTTTTTGAAAATAATACTCTAGCAACCATTAGTTTTCTAGATATTCAATTAAAAATAGAAAAATAAAAAAACATCGTTATATCTATACGGATAATGCAGATAGAAAAAAGAAACATTAATAAATCAATACGTTTCAAATAACTTTTATCTTTTAAAAACTAAAAGCCAAAAAACATCGCAGTTTAGCCTAAAACGCGAACCAGAAACAATAAAATTTCGCAAAGCCGGTATCAACTATCAAATTGACGACAACACAACGAAGCACGTACGGGGCTACAGGCCAACGCCCGTGTCCCGGCCCGCGCCGACGGCTTGCAGAAAGCGGCGTTTTATTAATCCACACGAGTGGTACTGGTCACAATCGGAATTGAATCTCGATCGATCGCCTTTAATTTGTTCGCCGCCAGTAGGAGTAATCAATTAATTAAGCGCCGGCAGATCGATCCATCTGTAAACAACCATGCATCATGTGCGATCGAATATGCAGGAAAATTTAATCATTTGCCACTCTTATGAGTCCAGTGGTAACAGATTTGCCATCCTGACCCATTGTCAGTGACTCAGGTGACCCCACATGTAAGTGACAGAGTGAATTAGTCAATCTTAAGAGTGGCAAAAAATTGAATCTCCCCGATATGCATGCCGGTTTTTTGCTACCTAGAATTGCATCTGAGCAAAGCATAGCACCTCAATCTAACTGTTTTTTTTTCAAATGTCAGACAGACTGATCGGTCTGTTGCCGTGTGGAAAAGGAATAGGGTGGGAAATACAGAAGGGACAGGGAAGCTTCGTTCCACATCTTTGGTTACTAACAGCCGAATGGTATGCTAGCTAGCTGACACGACAACGAACCAAACCACTCAAAGCATTTCATTTTTGAGGATTGGATTGCTGCGCTACGGTTAGGTCACCCTAGCATAATTTCAAAAATTCTACTGCATAAACAAGATATCTCTGCTAGTAATAGATCATGGGATTACCACTAGACGCACAGACTCGTAGCGGAAGTAGAGTCGATATAGCATGTTAGTGCAGCAGTAGTTGTACTAGCCGCACGTCTCCTCTTCTAGCTCCTTCTGGTCGCCACAAGATTCAGATCGTCCTAGTGCTGAAGCTTCGCATCAACACCTCCAAGGCATCCACTAGTATGGGGTAGGAACACCACACGTTGGAGGGCTAGTGCCGGGTGCGTGGTATTAGATGAGGAAGGTGTGGCGACTAGGATTTTAGGAATTCCGGATTTCTTATCACGAAACCCTATGCCACTTCCCTCTACATATAGGCATCCATGATGGGCCTCGAACTTGAGACGACTCATTAGGAACTCGTGGCCCACATGAATTTTGATCACCATCTAAATTATATTCCAACGCTTTAAGCGTGCGACCTATAGTTTCATATACACTTGGACATGACCCGAGTACTCCTACTCGTCGATTAATTGGTAGCGGCCCCAAACAAGACATGCCGCCTCTCAAGTATACGTAAAGATCATATCGGATGAACCTCAACAAAACTTATATGCATTTCCTTTGCCTCACAATATCAGTCAAGCTAAGGCAAGTTCGTGCCATCTTTGTTGGATAGCTTGACCACTCTTTCTCGATCACGTGACTTGAATTCCTAACTACAGTTAACTCTTTTACCGCGAGTAGCATGGCCATATATTTCTGGAATCCAATCACTTGAGAGGCGTAGAGATATCTCTCCTATTACATGGAGGAAAAAATTCTATCTTGATCGACCATGCCTCGAGGTATGCATCATGACAAAATTGGAAAGCTAACTTTATAATTACCCAGTTACGGAGTAGCGTTTGGCAACCCCTAAGTCAATCATTATGCATCTCAAGTGCGTGCAACGACCTCAAGTCTAAGGACATAGCATACAGATAGTAAATGAGACCAACTGATGACATGTAAGAATGCAACGATCTCGCAGTGTCTCACGGTGGGTCGATCCAACCCCATGTTCGCTAACATATGTCTATATTATTGGTTTAATATCTCCATATCTATGACCCATAAAACATAATTATCAGCTAATATATGCTAGTCTATTCATATGTTTTCGACTATGGATCATTTAAGAATAATCATCGCAGAAATATAAAGCTTCACAATCAAGTCACATACTTGATAATAAATATTAACGATATTATTCAAGGAACAAGATAACATATTATCCAATATATCATGAACATAACGAAATACAATCATCTCTATGATTGCCTTTAAGGTATATTACCGATAGTCTCTCGCTTGCACTAGAGTCAATCATTTAAGTATCTAATACCAATAACTCTTGTGTGCGCCTCATGCTTTGGCTGCGTGAGAGGTTTTGTCAACAGATCAACAACATTTAAATATGTGTGTGCTTTGCATATCTTTACATCTCCTCTATCCATAAAATTGCGAATAAGATGATAGTGCCTGAGTATATGCTTGGACTTCTGATGGGATCTAGGTTCCTTAGCCCGCGCAATGGCTTCATTATTATCACAATATAGATCCATTGAGCTCGAGGCACTCAGGACCATACCCAACTCAGCAATGAAATTCCTTATCCAAACTCCTTTCTTCCCTACTTCAGAAGCCGTAATGTACTCAGCCTTCTTCATAGAATTCAGCAACCATCTCTTACTTGGATCTTTTTCAACACACTGCTCCTCCACTCAAAATGAAAATAAAACCAAATTGCGAACGATAATCATCTTTGTCGGTTTGAAAGCTTGCATTGGTGTAACCATTTACAACAAGAACTTCATCACTGTCATAAACTAGGAACGCATCTTTAGTCCTTCTCAAGTACTTAAGAATGTTTTCATAGCTATCTAGTGACCTTCATCGGGATCAACTTGGTATCTACTTGTAACACTTAGAGCATATGATACATCTGGTCGAGTACATATCATGGCGTACATGATAGATCGAATAGCTAAAGCATATAGAATAACATTCATATGGTCTTGTTCTTCAATTGTCGAAGGACACCGACTCTTGCTAAGACTTATGCTATGTTACGCTACGGGTAGACCACGCTAGCATAATTTTAAAAATTCTACTGCATAAACAAGAAACCTCTACTAGTAATAGATCACAGGATTATCATTAGACGCATAGACTCGTAGCAGAAGTAGAGTCGATGTAGCGTGTTGGTGCAGTAGTAGTCATACTAGCCGCACGTCTCCTCTAGCTCCTTCTGGTCGTCACAAGTTGCGGATCGTTCTTGTGCTGAAGCTTCGCAACAACACCTCCAAGGTATCCACGCGTACGGGGCAAAGCACCACATGCTGGAGTGCTAGCGTCGGCTGTGTGATATTAGATGAGGAAGGTGTGGCGACTAGGGTTTTGGGAATTCCAGATTCTCTCTCACGAAACCATATGCCAACGCCCCTCTACATATAGGCATCCATGATGGGCCTCAAACTTGAAGCCCATTAGGAACTCGTAGCCCACATGAATTCATATCACCATCCGAATTATATCCTATCCCTTTCAGTATGCGAACCTATAGGTTTAGATATACTTGGACATAACCTGAGTACTCCTACTCGTTCATTAATCAGTAACGGTCCCTAGCAAGATATGTCGACTCCCAAGTAAATGTAAAGATCATATCAAATGAACCTCAACAAAACTTATATTCATTTTCCTTTGCCTCACGATATCGGTCAAGCTCAAGGCGAGTATGTGCCATCTTTGTTGGATAGTTTGACCACTCTTTCTGGATCGCGTGACTTGAATTCCCGACTACGGTTAACTCTTTAATCGCGAGTAGCATTGCCATATATTTTTGGAATTCAATCACTCGAGAGGTTTAGAGATATCTCTCCCATTGCATAGAAGAACGAATCCTATCTTGATCGACCATGCCTCCAGGCATGCATCATGATAAAATCCGAAGCTACCTTTATAACTACCTAATTACGGAGTAGCATTTGGCAACCTTTAAGTCCATCATTATGCATCTCGAGGATGTGCAACGACCTCAAGTCTAAGGACATAGCATACACATTGTAAATGAAACCAGCTGATGACATGTAAGAATGTAACATTCTCACAATGTCTCATTGTGGGTTGATCTAACCTCATATTCGCTAACATGTGTTCATATTATTGGTTTGATATCATTATATCTATGACCGGTGAAGTATGGTCATCAACCAATACATATGCTAGTTTATTCATATATATCCTCATATGTTTCCGACTAGAGATTGTTTAAAAATAATCATCGCAGAAATATAAATTTTCACAATCAAGTCACATACTTGATAATAAATATTAATGATATTATTCAAGAAACGCGATAACATATTATCTAATAAATCATGAGCATAACGATATATAATCATCTCTATAATTGCCTCTAGAATATATTTCCAGCATGGATTTCTGACTTATATTTACAAAGTACATGGACACATGCTTAACTTTTTTTTTCCCAAATGTGAGACTGACTGACGGGTCTGTTGCCATACTTCTTTGCTTACAAGCAGCTGAATGGTACGCCAGCTGACACATTGTGTGAAATTCTTACGTTTTTAACGGGTAGGAGCAAGCACAGCGCGCCCGTGAATGTCAAGATTTTCAGCATATATCGGATCGATTGGAGAACAAAATCGGATGGGAATACGATCACGCGGAAGATTCACAATCCGGTGTGTACGCAGTCTACATTGACGTTGATTAGAGCATAAAATGGAAATAACGCAGGACAGTGCCCGGATGGTGCTCGCCTCTTGCTGTTCCCTTTGCTAGGGGTGGAAAATAGTAACAGATAATTCGTTTTATTCGATATTCATAACCGAAAAAATGCAAATGTGGTAAGCAAAATCCGTATTCGAAAATGTTCGTATTTGTATTCGAGAATATTCGTATCCGTATTTGAGAATATTCGTATTCGAGAATATTCGTATCCCTATTCGTATTCGAGACTATTCGATTTGTATTCGATCCGTCTCTAGAACCCATGAAAAATTCGTACGAATTTTGTGATTCAAAATTTGAATTTAGATAGTTTAAAATCGGTAACCGGTCAAAAACTGGTGAAAAATCGGCACCGCTAGGAATCCGTTTTATCCGATATTCGTATCCGAGAAAATCCGTATTCGAAAATATCCGTATTCGTATTCAAGAATACTCGTATCCGTATTTGAGAATATTAGTCGTATTCATATTTGTTTTAAAAATATGAATTCGTATTTGTATTTGAGACTATTCAATCGTATCCGATCCGTTTCCACTCCTACCCTTTTGCCCCACCGATCACCATCACTTTCCACCTCACACACACATCACCTTCTCTCTCTAGCTTGTTGCCTCCCAAACCTACCCGCCCTATCACCACCTTTGCTTACCTGGAAAACAAGTACGGCCTCTACTTGGCCACCCGAAACCAACTAATCTATTTGTGTCAATTAAAGAAACCAAATAATCACCCAATCATGTTGCACATGGGATTATGGGAAGGAACCAAGTGCCTAATTAATTGAACATTGTCAGGCTCCTATATAAATACCCCAACCCCCCTGCACCTTTGGCCACCAAGCCACAGTCAGTTCCATCTTCCAAGAACCACTTGCAACTCCTTCCACTGCTCCATTGTTCCATCTTAGTTAGCCTAGCTAATTAAGCGACGTAGATGGACCAGATGCGGAGTCAGGGCGGGGTTGCGATGCAGGAGTATTGCCATGAAGGCCTTGACCGGGCTATGGGCCTATCGGAGGCCAACGGGGTGCTCCTCATGGAGTTGCTGGAGGACTCGCCACCAGCCGATCACCTGCTGGACGATGATGCTGACCGGCTGAGCCACGTCATTCGGTCGCTGGAGGCCGAGATTGACGGTGGCGTTGCAGCGGCGATGGCCGACGGCGAGAGCACCGGGCCGCCGAGCGAGGACGGTGGAAGGCTCGAGGACGTGCTGTTGGACCTCGACGGTTACGACGGCGCGGCGTTCGGTTACTGGCCGGAGGTGCCGGCGGTGGGGCATGAGGAGGGTGGCTGGTATGTGTACACGGAGGGGGCTGAGGGTAGCGTTGTAGGTTATGAGGTAAGAGATCACCAGTACTATTATGCAGATCAGGGCTCTGTTGAGCAAGTGTATAGCCCCTTGTGGGAATGAGAATGAGAAAACGTGAGAGGTGTAGAAATAGTTTGATGCATATGGAGGAAAGATGAGAATCCATGGATCGGAGAGAGCACTTTTCTTGAAGTAATTGCAGGTAGTTCTCTTACTTTCTTTTGCTAGTTTAAGTGCCCTTTTTTGGTCAGTTTCTTGAACAGAACACTCAACAATATAATATTAACACGGACAAGGCAAAAGTGCCAGTCAGAAGATTACCGATGAGAGTGATCTATTATACCCGAGAAACAACAACTTAGGGATACAACATACATAATAAACAGCACAAGGAGATTCGGGTAAGGGAATATCAAGTGACGATATATGGACGTGCACACGCCAAAAAAAAACACCTATCTGAGACTTCATAAAATGGAGCATCACATGGAGATGGAGCAGCGAAAATGGTCAATGGTCTCTTCGTCGTCACGCCTATCAGCTTTCCGTGCGAACGGGGAGCGGAACCGCTCTGCATCGATGTGAACATGGGCGTCCTAAGACCAAGATCACCTGCCCCAATAGCTGCATGATCAATAGGACACCCTCTACCTGGAAATCCTCAGAGCCCTGATCGAATCGACAGTCAACTGCTTCAAGTCTTGGACATCCTGCTCCTCCTGCTTCAGAGACCAGCCGTAACCGATTCAGCTTAATTCAGTACCCGGGTTGTGAGAAAAGATTAGAAGATCAATCTAAGATTAAAAAAAAGGTCATACTGATCAAGAGCACGTACGACATGTGAGCACGGACAGTTCGGCAAGTAGAGAGAGATGATGCATACGCAGATACGCTATGTATGGCGTAGACAAAATATACAGGAAAGAACCAGCTTTACAAGCTGCAATACTGGGGGCTGTTTGGTAGAAAGAACCAGCTTTGCGAGCTGCAATACTGGGGGCTGTTTGGATTCTGATTTTTTTAGTTTTTGCTCTGATTATCCCAGAGTCGCTGATTAGGGGAAGCGTTTAGCAAAAGGTTGGCTCCTAAAACCCAGAAAGAGATGGTTAAAGGCAAAAAGACCATATTGCCTCTGATTTTAACATTTCAATTCTATTTATATCTTACTCATTTCTATTTATACACAAATTTCTTCTGAAATTTCTCAAGACTGAGTGAAAATTGAATGCGGTCCAGAAATGCATCGATGAATTGATGTCATGGTGCAGCCGGGCTTAGAATTTGTCTGCCGCTATATGTCTCAAAGAATGAAGCAACAATTCCGAAGTTCATTAAAATTCAGTACATCAATTAACATTTCTAGAAGACAATGGCACTGCAGAACTTGTTCTTGATGCAAAACATCTAGCACTAGCAGCACTTGTTCATTCGCATCAGAAAATAGCACCAAACCGTGATAGCACCGGTGTGCTGCATCCGGTAGCTTGTACATCGAATTCTCTCCATTTCTGAATCAACATATATATATGCCTGCACATTTTTCAGTTACCAGTAACACATCTGAGTGATCTAATTTCGTTCAATGTTCATCAACAGTAAGCACAAGAACGATCTGGCATCAAATAGAAGCAGTAACGCATGTACAGATCCATTCCAGATCTGGGCACAGAAAATTTGCACCGACTATGAATCATTCCAGACCTAAGCACCAACTATAAATTATTCCAGATCTAGGCACCAAAATGAATCATTCCAGATCAATTAACTCAAACATCGACTGGAGGAGTTGCGCGCGAGGATGTACCGACGAGAGGGCAAGCGTGCGGTCGTCGCCACAGTTGCCGACTGGGGATCGCCGTGGCCATCCGGCGGCGGGTGTGCGGGGCCGCAGGTGACGGCATGCAGGACCAGCGGTGTGGGTCCCCGAGCCAGCGGCAAAGGATATAGGGGCGAGGGAGTCTAGCAAAATTATGTAAAGTAATTTTAATTTCTTATTTGTGAACGTTGATTCATTAGAAAATTATTTCTTACAATTATTTCTAGGGAAGTCGTCAGGGATGGAAACGGATCGAATATGAATCGAATAGTCTCGAATACGAATACGAATATGAATACGAACATTCTTAAATACAGATACGAACATTCCCGAATATGAATTTTGTTTACCATATTCGTATTTTCTTGAATACAATATCAGATAAAATAGATTGTCTTTTATTATTTTTCATCGGATAAAACGTATTATCATTTACCATTTACCATTCCTGGGTGTGGGGGCAAACGGGAGGGTGTGTGGGTTTTTTGTTGAGTGGCAAAAGCAGTTAATTACCCTCCAACTATGAGGGCATTTTTGTAAGAAGGTGGCTTCTCCGTGCGGGGGCGAAGAAAGAAGGAAGTGCTGAGGCTCGATTCGAGAAGAATGCAGGTGTGAGGGGCAAACGGGGGGTGGGGTTTTTGTTGAGCGGCAAAAGCGGATTAATCACCTCCCAACTATGAGGGCATTTTGGTAAGAAGGTGGCTGCTCTATGCGAGGAGCGAGTGGAAGGTCGCTCCGTGGAATCGCCCTATGAGTCCGCCCCACTTCTATCCAGATCCTCCTAATCCTGAAAGACGAGAAGCAGAAGTATTTGGTAGGGCTCCGAGTGCTCCCTGCCAAACAAGCTCTTAAATTCCTTTCCCGGTGTATACATGTGTGAGCACTGCAGCCTCATTCGCCGGAAGCCGAGCGACTGAGGTGATTACGAGGAATTCAGGGCCCAAATGTATCCGGGCCGTGCACAACACCTCTGGTGCCCACGTACGCTTCTTTGAAAGTGAAGCGGGGACGAAGAGTTTGGGCCAGAGGGAGACCATGGCCTCTTGGTTGGGCTTGTCACGCCGGTCGTGTGCATTTTGGGCCTACCTCTTGGTTGACCTTTTTTTTTTGGCATCCTTTGGTTCACACGCAGCTGAGCAATATGAATCAAGCATAACTCTCTTACAAATTACAATCACAACCATTTACTTAACACAGCTGCAACCGATCCAGCACGTTCCTAACTTGCCGTTGCTAGCTGAATAAAAATCACTTGTTGTACGAGTGGCTCACTCGTCGTCTCCTAGCTAGTTAGGCAACGGCCGTTCCGTTCGACCTATCAGGCGGCTTTTTGTCAGTGATATATATGTTAGGAAACTGGGTCCATGGCCAAGAGTCCTGGCATATTTAGGCACCCTACCATAGACTATAGATAGGGACCTAGAACCCCTTATGATGTACCCCCAATGAATGAAAGCAATAAAGAAAGACCAGGAGTTCTCTCTATCTCTCTGTGTGTTCAATCTATTCTCTCTGTGATTCTGTGATTGATTCGTTCTTGTTCTAAGCAGAGAAATCGCTCGGACTGGTCGCCAGCGACGGTTTCTCAACACGTTATCAGCACGACTTCGCTCCGGTGAACGAGGTAATCATCGAAGCACAGATTGAATTTTCTAGATCGCTTTTGAATCTGTATTTTCTTTTCGCGTTCTAGATTGAAATTCTATGGTGCAAATCCGCCCTAATCTACTGCGAGCAGACTTGAAGTCGCCGGCACAATGCCGATCGATAGATTGTGAAACAGGGTAGATGTTGATTGCACTGTAGAACGATGCAAATCCGCCCCAAATCTACCGCGAGCAGATCTGAAATCGCCGGCACAATGTCGATCGGTAGATTACGAAAACGGGGTAGATGTTGATTGCATCGTAGATTAGAAACAAAATTTGCATGGTGTTGTTGGATCCTGCATGATCACAAGCACAAGAAAATATATGCATTGATTTCGTCCTTCACAGCATTGTAGATTGAAAAAAGAATTATATGCATCTGCTCTGTTCATGCATCACACAGAAAGAAAAAAAGGAGAGGCCTCACGGCCGTGCATGTCTGATTGCGCGTAGACCACTTCGCGCGGCCGTATCGGCCCCCATCCCCACCGCCTCGCGCGGCGACGCGCGACGGCCGCTGCTCGCACGCTTACGCCCCGCACGGCTCACCCGGCAGCCCTTGCCGCCGATCGGCGCGCGCGTCGCCTCCGACCCGCGCCCGATAAGCGCCCGCCGATAGCGCCCGCGCCGACCGCGCCTTCCACACCCGCCGCGCTTCGCGCTTCCGCGCTTTCGCGCCACTCCGCCGCCGCGCCGCCTTCGCGCCTTTGCAACTCGGCGCGCTTGAAACCCGGCTTGAAGCGCGCGATGCGCCCACATGGCGCCACCGTGGAAGCCTTCCTCGCGCTGCCCGCATGGCACCGCCGTGCCCCGCCGACGCTGCAGCCCGTATGGCGCCGCCGCGCGCGCGATCGCGCGCCGGCACCAACCGCCTGACCGCCGCCACGCCATAGAAGCCCCGCGACGGCCGATGAAGCCGTGCTCGCACGCTGGTTGCCTCGGTCCGTCACCGACGCGCGCCTCGCCGCTCCGTCCGCGCCGGCGCCGTCGTCCCGCCCATGTGCCAGCGTCGCTCGGCGCTACCGGTCTCCTTGCGACCGCGCCGAACCGCACTACCGCGTCGCCGCTCGCCGACGAACGGCGCCGCCGTCGCCGGCTCTACACTCGCGCCGCCGTCGGCACCGCTTCGAGCGCGCTGCCGCCCGCCCGCCGCCAGTAGTAGCGCGCGCCGCGCGCTCCCGAGGCCGGCCCGACCGTGCCGCCGCCGCGCCGCCCGCCGCGGCGTAGCCTCGTCGCAAGTGCCCGAGCTAGCGGCTCGGGTAGCCGCCGCCACCAGAATTTGGGGTAGGGAAACCCTACCCCATGTGTATTACCGGCTGGCGGGCCTCATGGGCCAAACGGCCCGGCTGGCCGAAGGGGATTGGACCGAAGGCCCAAAGAGCTTGAGTCACCGGCCAAATTGCAGAAAAAACCCCTTATTTTCCTGAAATTGCCGATGAGCCCTAAAACTTGCAGATAAGTCCCGAATTTTGCATAAAAGGCCTCGTAGTTCTGAAAATTACGAATAAGCCCTCAAATTTATGAACGGGTTTAGAATTTTGCATAAAACCCCTCGGTAAATCAGAAAATTGCGTGAATTTTCCTCTGAATTGGAAATTTGCATAGAAACCCCTAAAAATTTGCAGAATTTGCTGAAATTTCATATTTTAGCATAAAAGGGCCTCGGGAATCCGAATTTTGCATCAATTTTAGCATTTGAAGCTTATTTATTTATGCCATTATTATTCTCTGTATTTTCTGTATTTATTTACTATTTTGGTTAATTGTAATTGTTTAAATTGCTTTTAATCACTGAAATTAGCAGTAAAATTTATAGAAAATGTACAGAAAATTATGAAACATTACGAGAATCTATTGTACCATTTATTTACCCGCAGTGAATTATTCCGTGCATGTCTACCAGCAGTAGACTTATACACATTTAGATGACTAGCATCACGAACTGGGAGTTCAAGGAGCTGGCCCAGCATGGCCAAAACTATCTGATGTAGGCATCCGATGTCGAGATTATGCTTGGAGCCAGGAAGTTCCGCGCTGCTATTGGGATTGGCGGACTGAATGACGCTCAACCTAAATCTGAGGAGAATGATCAGGCACTTCATTTTCTCAGGCACCACCTCTGCCTCACTCTCAAGAATGAGTATATGGCGGAGAAAACGCGCTAGCACTCTGAACCGCACTCAAGAAGCGGTTTGAGAGGCTAAAGTATACCATTCTTTCCCAAGCAGAGCAAGAGTGGATCAGACTGAGGTTTGCCGACTTTAAGACGGTCAAGGAATACAATTCTGCTTTGCACAGGATTTGTACCCCAATACAGAAAATTGAGAAAATCCCTCCACCCCAATGCAGTATAATCCGCACGCAATTATCGTCAAGACGGCTATGAGGAATATGCCAAATTGATTGATATGATGCAAGTTGCGGAAGCTCAGGACGAAGTTCTCCGCAAGAACTAAGTCACTCAGCCATCTGAGAGCTCCACTGGCCGTGAAGCCAACGCCGGAAGCAACAAGGTGCGAAAGCCCTTGATAGAGAAAAGGGGAAGGAAGAGTAAGACCGCAGCCCAGAAAGGCAAATCAGACGCTCCACATGAGAATAAGGCTAGCAAGCAAAAACGGGATGGCAAAGGGCGGCATGAAGCCCACTTTGCATCGGTTAAGGGGGAGAGTTCCGAGCAGCTGCCCGCGTTAATGGAGGTTTAGACCATCCAGGCAGCAGCACCCCCTCTCGACCTAGAAGCAGCCAATGCCATAATTTCTCTTGAAGAGAATATCACCTCGAGAAAATAGCAGAACAAGTCTAGTGCACAGAATGCATTTAGACTCAATTGTCATTTATTTTGTGTGGAAGAATATGTTAGAATTAGCATGGATGGTACTTAAGAATTGTTATTTTTCTTGTGATGGTTGGATGATATTTAAAGAATTCATTCATTTATTCAGTTTATGATGGCATGATATGTTCTGATATTGGAGTATTTTATTTATGTGAATTGCCTTCTCGTACATGTTAATGAATACCCTATATTAGAACACGTGTAGCGCCCTATGGAAGGAATGTGCTTAGCCAGCAGCGGCACAACGCATATCATCTTAAGATAGAATAAGCATTTTTAGTCGATTCGTAAGAGCATTTGCAGCCTTACGACAATCGCCGGAAGCGATGCATGTATAATTGGTTCCGAAAGAGCCATAATGGGCACAACTTTGGTCATTGAAGAAGCCTTATTGTACTCAGAATCGACTAGAACTCTCCTCAGTTTTAAGAATATCCGCGCAAATGGTTTCCACGTTGAGACTGAAGAAGAGTACGGTAAGAAATACCTGCTCATTATGAAGCGCGAAGAGAATGAAAAGAACAGTGTATTAAAAAAATTTCCTTCACTAGAAACTGGGCTATATTATACCAACATTAAGGCACCTGCAGCGTACACTGTTATGAAAACAGTGTTTAGAAGCTCTGAACTCTTCTGTCTCTGGCATGACAGGTTAGGCCACCTAAGTCTTAGGATGATGAGAAACATAAATAAATAACTCGCATGGGCATAATATTAATGTGAAGAATTTCCCGAATCATGAAGATTTTGTGTGCCCTGCATGTGCCACCGGGAAACTAATAACTAAACCCTCCACTCTGAAAGTGAAGGATGAAGTCCCTGCATTCCTGGAACGCATCCAGGGAAACATTTGCGGTCCCATTCAGCCCATCTCAGGGTCGTTTAAGTATTTCATGGTGCTCATTGACGCTTCTTCGAAGTGGTCATATGTGGGTTTGTTGTCCACAAGAAACCACGCCTTTGTAAAATTGATCTCGCAGATCATTCGCATCAGAAATGTGTTTCCAGATCATCATATCAAGTCCATTAGAATGGGCAACGCCGGAGAATTTACTTCGAAGGCATTTGATGAATATTGCATGGCGATGGGTATTGCAGTTGAGCATTCGGTACCGCATGTCCATACCCAGAATGGTCTGGCAGAGGCTTTAATTAAGAGAATTAAATTTATTGCCCAACCCCTTTTACATAATTGAAATCTAGCAGCTACATGTTGGAGACACGCAGTCCTGCATGCAGCAAATCTCATCAACTTTAGACTTTAGGCCTACAACATCCATTCATCTATGCAACTAGCGCAAGGGTCACCACCGAAAGTTTCCCAACATTAGGGGGAGAAAATCAACCCCTTGATGAAGAATGTCGGGAAATTACGTGGCAAGCCTGGGGAATCCATGCAGATGACCCGCGCACTAGAGAAGTCCAGAAGACAAAAGAAGTCTATAAGACAATAGAAGTCCAGAAGACAAGAGAAGTCTAGAAGACAATCGATTTGCAAGAACTAGCAAATCAACTGCCTGATCACTTTAGTGATTTGAAGAGCGTGACTAAGTCACATGTGCTCGCACGCCTTTGCAGGAGAGGTTGAAATACCAAATAAAGCAGAACGTATCCCTAATCTCGTCCAGAGGCCTCAGAAAAATAATAAAGGACGAGAACTCTGGTTCCTCGAATCCTTAGTAACTGGGGACGCCTGGTGAAAAAGGATAAGAGAGATTTATCAAAGCCGATCATTGAAGTCCCCCAGAATGAGAAGGGGAGCCAGTTGAGACCTGGCATAAGTATGACACCTTCAGAAAAGGGCATACCGGATCTGAATATCCCCATCGGCATGGATGTGTGCGCACACATCGGAGCCGAAAAAAACTAAAGGGACTTGCCATCGCAATTGAAAGAAGCGATGTGCAAGGTAAAGCTCCAGTAGAAGCAATCGCTTCAGAAGAAGCAACTCATGAAGAAATATCTATAAATTATGTGCACACGGAAGAGTCCCTGAATAGGACAACCGCTAATATCGATATCTACTTCGCAAAGAAAATTGCCACCATCATCGATCTTGATCCCGAGCCTGCATCGCTCGCTGAATGAAAGAAAAGATCAGATTGTGAAGATTGAAAGAAGGCAATAGCAACTGAATTGCTATCTCTAAACAAAAGAGAGGTGTTTGAGCCCGTATGCCGCACACCTCTCCACATACACCCCGTTAGGCACAAGTGGGTATTTGTTCGAAAGAGAAATGAAAGAAATGAAGTAGTGAGATACAAAGCAAGGCTAGTAGCCCAAGGTTTCACTCAACGTCCCGAAGTTGATTATGAAGAAACCTACTCCCCAGTCATGAGTGGAATTACCTTTAAATATTTGATCTCAATGGCGGTGAACTTGAATTTAGAAATGAAATTGATGGATGTTGTGACTGCATACCTTTACGGTAACTTGGATTCGGAGATTTACATGAAAGTCCCTGAAGGAATTCCTCTCCCGAACCAAGACAGAGCAAATAGAAATCTGTACAGTGTGAAACTCAGAAAGTCACTGTATAGACTGAAACAATCTGGAAGAATATGGTATAATCGCTTAAGCGACTTTCTCTGCAAGAAAGGCTACACGAACAATGAAGACTGTCTTTGTGTATTTATACGGTGATCCCAGAATAGATTCTGTATAATCTCTGTGTACGTAGATGATCTGAATATCATCGGGACAGCCAAAGAGATAAAAGAAGCAAGCTCCTACTTGGAGTCAGAATTTGAAATGAAAGATTTGGGCAAGACCAAGTTTTGCGTAGGCCTGCAGCTTGAGCATGTCCCTGAAGGAGTCTTGGTACATCAGTCGACCTACACCCAGAAGGTGCTCGAAAGGTTTGGCTTTGAGAAGGTATTTCCCTTGAAAGTACCGATGATCGGTAGGTCTTTACAGCAAGAAAAAGATCCTTTCCGACCAAGGGAAGAGGGGGAGGAAGTCCTGGGACCGGGATTCCCATACTTGAGTGCAGTGGGAGCACTCATGTATTTAGCAAACTGCACTAGACCGGACATTGCATTTGCCGTGAACCTCTTAGCAAGGTACAGTGCAGAGCTCACCAAAAGGCATTGACAGGGCATAAAGGACATTTTCCGATACCTCCAAGGTAGCAAGGACCTCGAATTGTTTTACAGAAAGAATCAAGATCTGAACTTGATTGGCTATGCAGATGCTGGGTATCTGTCAGACCCGCATACCGCTAAGTCACAAACAGGTTATGTATTCTTGTGTGGTGGAACTGCAATTTCATGGAAATCGTCTAAGCAAAGCCTGGTAGCTAATTCGACGAACCACTCAGAAATTATAGCACTGTATGAAGCCGCACGAGAGTGCGCTTGGCTCCGCCGAATGATTCACCACATCCAGCAGTCATGTGGGATGAACATTGTGCAAACCCCCACAATTATCTATAAAGATAATGCCGCTTGCGTTGCACAAGTGCAAACGGGCTATGTGAAGAGTCATCTCACAAAGCATATCAACCCCAAGTTCTTCTATGCACACGAATTGCAAAAGATGGACGAGATTAAAGTACTGCATACTAGGTAATGTGAAAATCTCGCAGATTTATTCACTAAGTCACTCCCCGCATCTAGCTTTGAAAGGTGCGTGCGTGGAATTGTAAATGATGAGACTTAGAGAAGTGCAGAATTCAGGGGGAGAATTCTCACAAGCCCGCTAATAAATCTTGATCATGAAGATTAAGTACCCAAAAATAAAGTCTTGCAGACCAAATGAATTTGGGTGAATTGTACTTTTTTTCCCTTGACGAGTTTTCCATGAAGTTTCTCGACCAAGGTTTATAACGAGGCAATTCGTGCATCGCAGCATCACATGTATCATGTACTCTTTCTCCAAATTTTTCCCACTGGGTTTTTATGGAGTTTTGACGAGGCATGAGCATGTTGGGTGAGTGCCCAAGGGGGAGTGTTAGGAAACTGGGCCCATGGCCAAGAGTCCTGGCATATTTGGGCACCCCACCATAGACTATAAATTGGGACCTAGACCCCCCTCATGATGTACCCCCGATGAATGAAAGCAAGAAAGAAAGACCAGGAGTTCTCTCTATCTCTCTGTGTGTTCAATCTATTCTCTCTGTGATTCTGTGATTGATTCGTTCTTGTTCTAAGCAGAGAAATCGCTCGGACTGGTCGCCAGCGACGGTTTCTCAACAATATACTCGAAGCGATTATAGAGATGATTATATTTCTATATTTATGATCTTTTGAATAATATATTATTTTACCTCTTGAATAAAAATCTTTCATATTGACCAACAAATATGTGACTTATAATTTATAGATCAGTATATATACTGATTGATGATCATGTTTCGTAGATCGGGGATATTGAGATATCAAATCAATAATGTGGACATTGTTAGAGAACATAGTATTGGATTGATCTAACATGAGACACTACGGGAATTATTATACTCTTAAGTATAATCAGTTGGTTTCATACATAATGTATGTAGGATACTTAAACTTGAGATTGTCATAGTTTTATACATGTGTAATAGTTTACTTACGGGTTGCTAAACACTACTCCGTAACTAGGTAGTCATAAAATTAGCTTTCGGGTTTACTATGAAATATATAGAGAAATATGAATGATTAAGATGGAATTTATCTCTCCTATATAATGAAAAAAAATATCTCTAGACCCCTTGATATGATTGGATTAAGAAAATGCATTGCCATATTAAATGTGGTTAAGGAGTAGATCACAAACTGAGTAATTCATTATAGATTCGAGTGAAGTATCGAGCTATCACCAGACAGTGATGTTATTGGAAGCAATCCAATAACCATGAAACAAGGTGTTTTAGCTCAAACTCAAAGCGTAAAAGTAGTATATTGTGCATTATGTCACTGCCTATGTGAAGCATGATGGCTTCATCAGTTGTTACATAGACTAGTTTATTAGAATAAGATTTAGTTGTGTTATATTATAACAGCAAAGCTACAACTTACATTGAGCAACAAGAAAGGACTAAGGGTGTGCTAAATGCAAACTACAAAGCATCGGACATGACACTAGATCGAAAGATTTTTTTATTTTTCATTTGTTAAATCCTCTGATCAACCAGCTAACGAACAGCCTAAGAGCATCTCCAAGAGATACTCTATATGGCTCTTAATATTTAAATTTTAGAGTTGAAGGGTAAAAAGTAGCTCCAACAGATTCCCAAATTGACTCCCAAAAATAGAACACACCCAAAAAATGGGCTCTCGCTCTCTACTTATAGAGGATGATCTAGGCTCCCAATACTGTTTTTCTGGTTTAAGGTATCTGTTGGAGGGAATGATTATTTTGGGACCTTATATCGTGATTAGGATCTGTAAAAAGAGATTTAGGGTGTGAATTTATTGGGCATCTCTTAGAGATGCTCTAAGGAGCTTAGTCCTAGTTTTTTTTTGTCCTTCAATCTCCACGAGTGTCTGTTGAACGTCAGTATTTCACCCCGAGCGAGTGTGTTGGATAATGTAAATCTGAGGGTGCAATGCATAAAGGATATAATACGTGCGAAGTCGGTGATTTCGCTATATAGACTGTCCTTTAGCGACAATCCAATAAATAACCCCTTGTCACAAATTAGATTAAAAATTTTCATTAATTAATATTGAGAGACCATGTGGAGGTGACCACATGCGTGTGATGAGTAATTGACGAGTTTGTTGCAAAGATTGAGTTTGGATTGAGTGGTTTGTGTCAAGTCGGCATTTGGTGCAGTCGGGTATTGTTAGACATTTTCCTTCCCGATTGGTCGTTTAGGCAATGTCTTGCTTGAGTATGGTTCATTGATGCTATTTGTGCTTACATGTGTCGAGCGGTGCTATGTGATGTGTTTCTTGTCTGTGATGGCTGCAGGACGTCGAGATGGAGTCGTGGCGAGGCATGGAGGACCGGACTAGGCGCAGGCGGTGCCGAGGTCAGGACGGTCGAGGTGTGCCGAAGACGGCGAGGACTCGAGGTGGTTGCGAGGCTTGGACAACAAAAAAGGAGGAAACTTCCCGGAATGTGCAGGAGGGGCGTTTTGGGAAATACGCAAAGCTGCACTAAAGGAAGTAGATTTGGGTAAAGCACTAGAGTTGGTGGAGGCTTAGAGAGTAAAGAGAGAATCAAACCCATTAATCGGAAGCTATAAAAGGAGGGTGTCTCCTGCATGGTCTTCAAGTCTTTCAAGGGTTGGTTTTGCTTTGTATTGCTTTAAGGCTTTAGTTGTTGAGAGTGGTTGAGGAGAGGCAGAAGCCTGTGTGCTTTGTCTCCTTCGATGTCTCCCTGTGTGTGTATGTGTTTTTGAGAAGAGACATATAGCTTGTGCTCTCAATCCAATCATGTATGGGGTTGTAGGGATGGATTGAGTTGGTACTCTATGTAATCATTCATCTCTCTTCCTCAATATCAATCTGAGATGGCTTTGTTTGAATTTGATTGAGTTCTTGAGCACCCCTGTTGGTTTTGTTTTTCGTTCTCCTCTCTGCTTGATTTCTCATATTTGTGTTTTTATGTTGTTTCTTGCCAAGAAGTAGCAAAATAGGTTGTTCAGTGATGGGAATAGGTCTCAAGGTCATTTGATCGGTTTTTTCCAAGAGCAAATCACGTTTAATTTCAGGTTTTGCTTTTTGGCCTCCTCTATTCTTCTTTTCATTTCTAGGGTTTCTTGGTCCCTTTTTATTCCCTTCTTGAGATGGCCTGAGATTTGGTCTGGAGAGTCCTGTGATCATTGTTAATCTAGCTGCAAAAGCTCATGATCAAAGATTCAAAGATTGCAGATGAATTTGGATTTTGGTGTTGCCTCAGTAGGTCTTCAGTTTTTTGGTTCAAATCTGAAATTACTGTTTTTAAGTTAGATTCTTTTGTTTCTCAAGCCTCTCTTACTATTTAGGATGTTATTGTATTGCTCTGGACTGAAAAGATTGGGAGCAAACCCCCAATTTCTCAGTTTTTGAAGATCTGAAATATTTCTCGGGTTTCAGTTTTCAGTCTGTATTTTCGGGGTGCTCTGGGATCAGGGGACCGGTCAGACCGGCTCTTCATCGACGGTCAGACCGCTGTTCGGCTGGCGGTCAGACCAGAGGTTGCTAACCGGTCAGACCGGACATTATGCGGCGGTCAGACCGGCCTTGAGGAGGCAGTCTGACCAGCCTCTTTGCTTTTGGCTGTAGGCTGTTTGTTCTAGTGATATCTTCTATCATTCTGTTTTCCTTCTCTGCTCATTTTTGTTTGTCCAGTGGGATCCTCCAGGGACATAAGTTTATCTCCTCATAGATTCTATATCTATTGGAGAGAAGATTTGAGTGGGTACTTCTTGGGGGCAAGTTTTAAAAGTCGACATTCACCCCCTCTGTCACCGTATTCGATCCAACAAATATTATTCAAGATAACTTGAAATAAGTTGGAACAAATTTTGAAAAGCACAAGTATTACCTAAATCACAACATATTGCGGACTTTGGGAGCAGCAGGCATATCCATAAAAAGAGATGTGGCAAAAAAAAATGAAATGCGTCGTCGAGCCTCTAAATTTGGTGGTATTTCCACAACCTTTTCTTTTGTATTAAGCAGAAGGTAGAGGCGTTTAACCTGAATATACCACAGCATGTCATAAACCACAAAGTTACTACCAATCTCCAATCTGTCATAGCTAATCAAAGGTTAGCTCAGACCTACTCTTTTAGTGGACCACTATCAAGAAATGGAAAACATCCATGGTCAAAATCCATGTGGTCGAAACCCATCGGAAGATAGCTGTGGTCGAAACTCATTGTGGTCGAACGCATTGGGAGACAGTCGTTGTCGATACTCTCTATGATCGAACATCACCATGGTCAAACACCACCATGGTCAAAACCATCAAAAGATTATTATAGCAATTGATCGAGGGGAGTACTCATAAAAGTACTATAGCGGGAGGTCGAGCAGAGCACTCGTGGAGCACCTGATCGTAGGGAGTACTCATCGGAGTATTTTATCATTGTGGTCGAGCGAGGGAGTTTGAGTACACTGAGTGATCAAATGCACTTGACATTGGTAAGGGGTTGGAGGCATTCGTCTTTGAAAAAAGACAGTCAGATGCTTTTGGCTTATGTCACGCGGTCGAAGATGCTCGACTCTAGGAGGTGGTCATGGGCGTCCGTCTCTGGGAGGTGGTCATAGGCATCCGTCTTTGGAAGCAATCAGAGTCTTCGGCTCCAACAAGTGGTCGTAGATGGCCGACAGTGGTGTTCACCCTTGGAAGCGGTCGGAGGCATCCAGCTCCAACAAGTGACTGTAGATGGCTGATGGTCGTAGGTGTTCGACTTCGACGAGCAATCAGAGGCATTCAGCTTCGAAGAGTGATCAGAGGGTCTATCTTCAAGGAGTAGTCGGAGATGTTCAGCTTCGAAGAGCGGTAGGACTCATTTGGCTTCGAAGAGTGATCAGAGGGTCCATCTTCGAGGAGCAGTGTTGGTCCTAGAGCAACAACCCCAAAACCCTGTGTTACTCGCACTAGTCTAGGATCAGCTAGTGCACACAAAGACAAATATCATGCATAATGACAAAATTTATTTAACTGAATATGGGCCTGATGGCCAAAGTTTACATCCACAGCACATAAGCCAAAATTAAATATAAGCAGCGGAGGAAAAATTGAAGTGGAAGAAGCCCACTGAGCCTTCCCATAGGCAAATGACAGTAAGACACGGCCTATATGTTCTGATCCTCACCGAAGTCGAAGTTGTCCTCTAAAAAATGATGAATTGAGCAACGTGAGCACATAAAGTACTCCACAAGTTACACTAGGAGGTTTAACAGAGTTAATCATGCATATGGATTGACAAAGGAATGAATAGTAAGGTTAGTTGAGCATAAGGCAAAATTGAAGCAAATACTATAAGTAGATTCAAAAGCTGAATTTGATACAATAAATAGAAACATGATTTTAATAAAATAATATCGTTAGTGCAGGCTTTAACCAAACACCAACCTAACCATGGGCATCCCACCTGGGCCATCTTTTCCAAAAAGATCTCATATGGATTCCATCCATCCATAAGGTTTTCATAAACCATTTGAAAAAACAAAGTCTACTCCGTGAAAAACTTTACTTAGCTTGCCCACGACCGTGGGCACGGCTATCCAGGATAGACTATACACTCTACAGAGGTTGTACAGTTTTACCCACAAGACATGATCATCCCATATTGCCACCGTATAAACACACTTCCTTTGGTGTGCGGTGAGGATATTATGACAAGGCTTTTACAATGCAAAGCCTTCAACTTGGCCAAGCCAACACTGAGGTTTCACCACAACTTGAATCCACAAGTTGGAGCCCCCTCTTGAACCGAGTGAGACTTCTCACGACCTACGCCATGCTCACTTTCAATCTACAGCGAAACTCATGTTGGGAGTTGCAAATTAATCAGCCAGGATTGTCCCATACCAGTCTTGTGGTAGTACGAAAAGGGATTTGTAGCAGTAGCTTAGAGACCGGTTCTTAACTGACTTAGGCACTAACCACATACCCCTTGTGCCTGGCAATCAACATTGTATCACTAAACAACAATGCAAGCCAACAAGCACCCACCACCTAACCATTTGCCTAAGTCTAAACCAAGTTTTTATATTTTGTTTGGAAATATTTCATAATCCTTCTTGACTCACCAAAGTCAAGAATACATTTAAAAGCTTATCATTTTATGTGAAAAGGTATCCCAACCTATGATTATTCTAAGCATGGCTAAGCTTTTCTATAAAATTTTCAGCTAATACTAATGAAATAACTAGGTTTTCATCTAGGGTGGCAAGGCATGATTGTTCATAGTCAAATTTGGCCATATACAAAGGAATTTGGATATAACTAAAGTTTAAATCAGATTTGAACTAATTTGAATAAAAGTATGCATGCATAATAATTTTAAAAACAACATAATTAATTTAAATTATTGGGAGCAATATAATCAAAGGTATAACTTGCCTTGCTCGAAGACTTAGTGCTGCGAATCGAAATTGAACTCTCCGGATTCGTCGTAATCTACACATGAAGAACCAAAACGAATAAATTCAAATAAAATCCAAATAAAATCCAAAAATTATAAAATATATATTGAGGGATAGATTATGATTTTAGATGAAGTTAGGAGATAGAATCAATGGATACGAAGTTCGTATGAGGGAGAACGAATATCTGGAAGTTTGGACATCACATGAAATGATAAAAATCCGAGAATTACTTTTTGAATAGTATTGTGTCGGTTGGCTGTGAGGTGGCCGGCGAACGGGCAAAATGGAACCTTAGCAATGAGGCGAAGGTGGTGACGTGGGTACGGCGGCAAACACCGGCGGTGAGAGAAAAACGGCAATGACAGGTTGGAGAGAGATAGTACCGGGTATGGAATGTGGAGATGTAGGGTGAGCATGGGGTAGAACACGGTATGGTGAAGCTAGAAGAATTATCGGCTAAGCCAGAAACCCACTGGAGGTGGCACCATCAACGGCAGAAGTCGAAAACGGCCATTACCTCATAAAGCTCAATTTCTAACGACTGGCTCCACCAAAAATTAAATAAAAATGGTAGATAAATTGCTTGGAGGCTAGGACACGATATGTCATGAACAAAAATCAAATAACTCACCGAAAAAGCAGTGTACACGAAGAAACGGTTTTAGTGTTGTGGCTCGACAAGGTCGGTAAGGACTTGGGGATCTTCAGGTGATGGCGATGGAAGCACAACATAGAACGGGTCGAGGCAAACTCAGTGTTATAGACGGATCGGCCAAAGGACATCTGATGGTGGTGGAACACGGTGGAGAAGACTTTCGGCGACCGGCAGGTTGACGTCGGTGTTCTGGACAAATGGAGAGGAGTTAGCAGGTGAGGTTTGTGGTGAAATGAAGAGGGGAACACAAGGAACACAATGCTCACCTTGGTTGTGGTGGAACATGCAAGGTCGACCGACGATGATGAGAGACGCGACGACGTGATTTGGCCACAATGCTCCGGCGAAGGCGAGGGAAACACCATGTAGAACACACGAAGGCAAACTTGGTGGTGTGGTCAAAAGTGGCGGAACTCCACTATAGGCACCGCAAACGGCTATGGAACGGCATTTGGTGGCAAGAGAAAAACGCCGATTGCGAAGAGGAGGAAGAGAGAGAGGACTTGAGATTTTCAGGAATGGATGAAGATGAGAAGGGGCATGGTGCTCTCTTTTATAGGGGCTGAGGAGGATGGGTGAGGGAGATCAAGCGACGATGTCAATTTGGGGCAACGGTTCATTTTCGCGTAAATGCTCATAAATGAGGAGGGAAACGGCTGAGAATGGAGGAGTCTTGAAGAGAGGGAATGAATGCACTTGATTGCATGAAGAATAGCGAAGGAATTCATGGCAATTGAAAGATTCAAAAGCATGTTCATGGTGATGGCTCAGGACACAAAAACGATTAAAGGAAGAAGAAATAGAGGAGAGAAAATGGAAGAGAGAAAAAAAACTAGAAAAATTTGAAAAAAAACAAAATAAATTCAAAAATTCAAGAAAATTTCACAAAAATCCTTGGAATATGAAAATATCAAATAAAAAATTTTTGAATGTAATCGAAGTTTATTTTAGCCATTTAAAATAGTTTTATTTTCTAAGCTTTAATTTAATCCAAATAAATTGAAACAGACTCCAAAAATTTGAAAAGAGCACAGAAATGGATAGATTAGAATTTTTGAAGAATTTAGAAATTTGAATGGGCTCAATCAAAGTTAAAATGAAGAAATACAGTCTCTCGGAAGTTTGAAAAGAGAGAAAAAGAATAAATCAGATTTTCTGGAATTATTTTTGTACTGAAAAATTGAATTATGACGTCAGCAGGGGAAATTGATTTTTGATGGAATTATTTTTCTGTGGAAAAAAGAATTTATGACATCAGGGTGACGACTGCACGGATTTTGATTTTCTGGCCGAATTATTTTTCAATAGAAAAAGGGTTTTACTCACTGATAGGTAGGATCAGGTATATAGTGGACTGGAGAGGTGGCTGAGGTGGCACACAGCTGGCGTGGCGCTTGCATGGCTCACAGCCGCTGAGGTGGCGCACGAGTGCCTTCCAGATCACCTACCACATCGGCTCGACCGCTGACGTGGCATTGCCAGTCACAGGTGGTGCATGGGGACCGAGGGCGCCGGTGGATGGCGGCGCTACCGGGGTCGGCGAGGGGTGCGCGAGGGAGAGAAGGACACGGGGAGTTTAGTGTACCTTGGGCCATGCTTGGGAATGCTCGGTTGTGGCTGGCGATGAGGATGCAGAGGCGGTGGGCTAAGGACATTGGCAGCGGGGCTCTTCGGCGAATCGGTGGCGGATTTGCTCGGCAGAGGGGTAGGGGACACGCGCACAGGCCTGGTGAAGGTGGAGGCAGTGACGGCGATGCATGAAGCGGATCGAGGCGGCGAGATTGCTCGCCGGAGGACCACCAGAGCTCGGTGAAGAGGGGAAATGATGCTAGGGCGTCTCGGACATAGGGAGGGGTAATTGGTAGAGGGGAAAGGTGCGGCGTGGCTAGGGGATCCTCGGGGAGGGCCTTATATAGGGGCGAAGGGAAGCATGAAGCTTCGGGAGCTCGCCGGAGTTATGGCCGACACACTGGTGAGTAAAGGTAAGGCATATATGGGATTAAAGGAGGGGAAAACGACGGGTATTAGTGTGGAGGCTTTAGGGCCACTAATGGCAGCAATTGCAGGAGCTAACGGGTAGTAACGGTCGGCATTAAAGAGCTCGAGTGGGTGGCAACAATGGCGGTGGCGCGAGGAGGAAGAAGACGACTGACGAGTGGGGTCGGGCTGTCGGCGAGAGAGAGGAAAGAGTAGACGGTTGGACATGCAACGCATGGCGCATAGAGAAGATCAGGGCCACCGGATTAAAATGAAGGGGTAAGTGGCAAAGGACGGCGCAGATTAGATCGGGCAAGGGAAGATTGAACCAGGGCTTGACACGCGTTAACCTGACGAGAGAAAGGAATTAAAATTCAATTTTTGGTTTTCAAAAATACTAGGAAGCTTTGAAAATATTTCGAAAATAGCAAATAAAGACTAAACATTCCAGAAAAATTCACAAAAATTTCAAGGGATGTTTTAGACTTAGGAAAAATATTTTCAACTTAAAGTTGGTCTTTTAATTTTTACAAAAATACTTTTTAGCTTTGAATTTGATTTAAAATCCTAGAAAAAACATAGAAAATCCAAATAAAAGCAAAATGCTTTAAAAATAATTAATTTTAAATAGGATTTTTATAGAAATCCAAAATATTTTTACTTAGTAATATTTTTATGTTTTCAATTAAATTACTTTTAAGAAAAGATTTTTTAACAAATATGAAAACAGATAAATAAAATCTCCAAAATTCAAAGAACACTTATTTTATTTTAAATTAAAATAACTTTTAATTTTTTTTACTGAAAATTTTGAAATAAATAGCTAGGCTGTTATAAGCAATCAGAGGCGTTTGGCTTCGAAGAGCGATTGGAGGCATCCAACTTCAGCAAGCAATCAGAGATCCCGAGTTCGGCAAGCGATCGGAGACCCGACTTTAGAATCGATCGACAGTGGTCGAGGACTTCAGCTTCACGAAGCGATCAGAGACACTTATGCACAGGAACGATCTATGGTGTTTGGCTTTGAGAGCAGTCGAAGGGCGTGGCTTGCGAAGCGATCGGGGGTGCATGACTTCGGAAGCGATCGGCAGCGGTCGAGGATTTCAGTTTTGCGAAGCGATCAGAGACACGCATGACTTCAGAAGCGATCAGTACCTCGGCTTTGTGAAGTGATCGAAGACACACATGACTTCAGAAATGATCAGCAACCTCGGCTTTGCGAAGCGATCAAGGACACGCGTGACTTCGGGAGCGATCGGTAGCGGTCAGGGTTGCTTGGCTTTGCAAGGCGATCAGAGACACGCTTTGCGACAAGATCAGAGACACACTCGACTTTGAAAGTGATCATTGGCAGCTGGGGACTTTGACTTTGTGAAGCAATCGGAGACATGCTTTGTGACACGATCGAAGACACACCCGACTTTGGAAGTGATCGGCAGCAGCCGAGGACTTCAGCTTTGCGAAGCGATCGGTGACACGCACGACTTCAAAAATGATCGGCAGTGGAAGGGTACCTCAACTTTGCGAAGCAATGGAAGACACAAGCATCTTCAGAAGCGATCTACAGCGGTCATGGTTGCTTCACGACATTGCCATTGTAGTCGCCTCTCGTCATATGCATGTTAACTAGCTATAAAAGAATGATAGGAGAGATTGTTATTATCGTTCTCAATGTAGGAGGCTATGACCGTTTCCTCAGGCCTCTCTTTGGCTTCTCCTTCTCTGCTTCTATCTTTCTTTTTACCTCTACTCTCTGTCCGTGGGTGTTTTAGCCTTGCGATTGCGCCTACGTCCGCCTCTGCATCTGTGACTCGAGGTGTGCCTTCGCATCTCTGCGTCTGCATCTGGGGGTGTGTGTCTGCGTCCGAGGGTGTGCCTCTGCGTGTACGTCTAGGGATCTGCTTTCGCTTCTTGCGATCCTCCTCTCTCCTGCGTCCGCTTCTACCTCTCCTTTTATAGGCACGGGTGGGGGCCATAGGTGCCGTATACGGCTCCAACATAGTGTCGGTTGCACCATTTAACTTGAGATAAGATTTCTGATCGACTGCAAATTAATTACCTTCTGTGACTCTGCTTTCATATTGGAGATTTGTTAAGCATTATCTCCAACTGGATGAGGATACAGTGCGATTATGCCTTGTTGTTGATGATCTGCAACCGCGGTCAAACTACACAATGTGGTCGAACTAGTCTGGTCAGTGCAACATGGTCGACACACGTGATCTCAAACAACGTACTTGATGCCCCAAGTGGTCGAATCGTGGGTCAACAAATGTGGTCGATATGGCATTGTCGAAACATACGCTCGATCCCCCAGCAATTGGAAACATAATCATGCCAGTCAACGTGATCGATAATGTGGTCAATACGGCGAGATTGCCTAGTCATGTTGGTACAAAAAATCATCAAACAAGGACTTGAGAATTCCCATAAACCTCTCGAATGGGTACATGCTACGTAGGAACAATATGAACAATGAGATGGATCATGATATCAAAAATGATGAAGGAAAATACATCTCAAGATGACATAGAGTGGTCACCATCTCGTTCTGCAGAGCATCTAGTCCTTTGGGATTGATGACCTTCTGAGCAATTATGTTAAAGAAATAACACAGTCTCATGATTGTCTCTCGGACCTTGATCAGAAAAATACTTCTAATTGCAATAGGGAGCATCTGTGTCATCAGCACATGACAATCATGAGACTTCATGCCAATTAACTTCAAATCTTTCATTGAAACAAGTTTCTTCATGTTGATGGAGTAACCAGATGAAATTTTCACACCATGCAAGCACTACCATAGTTCAGTTCTTTTGGCCTTGGACAGAGTGTAACAAGCATGGTGAAGGTATGTTCATCCTTTATTAGTCTTTGTCAGTGCTAAATCAGGCCTGATATCCATATCAACCAAGTCAAGCTGTGCATTGACATTATCCATTATTTTGTCACAAATGTTTAGTAAGAAACCAATCAAGCTGTCATATACACTCTTCTCTATGTGCATGACGTCAATGTTATAGCGAACTTGTAGGTGCTCCCAATAAGGTAAGTCCCAAAGTATTGATCTCTTCTTTCAAACATTCTTCTCATGGGTCGATTTACGTCCCTTTTCGAGCACAATATCTAAATCCTTAATCATATCATAGATCTCTTTTCTGTTTAAATGCCTTGGAGCTAAACTATTCTTGTTCTCTCCATTGAATTGTTTCTTCATCTTGCGATTTGGGTGAGCCCTCCGAAGGAACCTACGGTGACGCATGTACACGGTTTTGCATGAGTGCTTCAACCACACACTCTCGGTATCATCTAAGCAGTGAGTATAGACTTTGGCCCCTTTTGTACTCTAACCCGATAGGTTAGTAAGGGCAGGATAATCATTTATGGTGTAGAACAACAAGGAGCGTAAAGTGAAGTTCTCTTGTTTGTACGCATCCCATACCTGTACCCCTTTGTTCTACAATATTTTTAGATCTTCCACGAATGATGCTAGGTATACATCAATATCATTCCTAGGTTGTTTCGGCCCTTGAATAAGTATCGACAGTAAAAATATATTTCCACTTCATACACAACCAAGGGGGAAGGTTGTAGATCTAGAGAGTCACGGGTCAAGTACTATGTTGACTGCTCATGTTACCGAAAGGATTCATTCTATTTGTACTCAATTGGAACCTTATATTCCTCGGTTTTGCACCAAAGTTTGCAAAAATCCTATCGATGTTTCTCTACTGGGCGGAATCAGTAAGGTGTCTTAACATTTCATCCTTCTTACTCTCCTCTGAATCTGCTCTTGGTTCTTAAACATTTTTAGATTCTCGCAGTCAATACATGGACAGTACATATATTCCACCCTCTTATTCAACATATCTTCCTTAGCAGCTCTTGTAAAAGTAGAAACGCCATTAATGTATTCTTCTCTCACATGGTTCTCAGTGTACATCCAGTTTCGGTCCTACGTTACGCATATAACAATTTAGTATAACATATTCAATTAATTAATTACTATACTATATATGTACGATGTAAATTAAGTAGATATATATATATATCTAGATGTAAATAATCTTCTCTCTACATCAAGCTAGTTAGATCTAAACAATCTTCAATTCTCCTTTCACCAAAAGCTAGATCTAAATTAGAAACAAATTACTAACCATACCTAGCCAATAACTTAGTGAATCTAAAATTACTCTTACCAAATAGTTGATCTCCTTCCACCAAATGGCCTCAAAGCCCCGCCTGCAGCTCAACGTAGCAGCGTAGATCTAGAATTTAAGACAGAGGAGGTCAATGGGTTTGCGCACTATTAATATAGCAGAATTATCACATACGGTTTGTGTTATAAACTGTCTATGATAAATTAATTATCACAGACGGTTTTATAATGAACCGTCTGTGAATTATCACAAACGGTTCAAATTAAAAACCATCTGTGATATTAAAAACTGTCTATGATACTTTACAAATAGTTTTAACTAAGAACCGTATATGATAGTTCACTTCACATATGGTTTTTAATTACTGGTAGCAACATAGATGGTTCTAACCTTAAACCGTCTGCAATAATATTTAATACAGAAGGTTTTAAGAAACCGTATGTGATGTGGTGTCTAATTTTAGGCTTTCTGTAGTGGTGTTACATACATCTCATTACTTCATTAGTAGCAAGTTATCAACTAGCAAGCAATAACACCTGTATATACATCTCAGGTCTCCTGGTTAAGTAACTCATTACTTCATTAGTACAACAAGTCAACAACTAGCAAGCTTGCAATAGACTGTGACAATTATAAACCTAACTCTGGGGACTAGTCGGTTGACTAGTCATCCAAGTCGCTCTCTTGATAACTCAACTCGACTTTACAACTTAATAACCTTGGTGACTTCTTTAATCCTACTCTCTTGCCTCTGCCGACTATCCATGAAATTGATCATGTGTTGGCTTGCTTTCATACCAACTGGTTGGGGCCTCCTCCTTGTAAGCATCAATAGCGCAGTTTACCATCTCTTATGCAATAATGCTATTCTTTTCCGTGATTTACCCTGATTCCCCCTTACCGTACAGATTGTTCAAGTTTCGAGGCCGAAAATAGAATATATGCAATGTGGGAGCCTATTCAGGTCATTGCTCACGCTTACGGAATCGGAATGGGTTCTCTGCTCTTTTTTCCAATTGCTGTGCTAGCATGGATGCCTATTATCTCAGGCATCCAAACTCGATCGGGTTCTTTTCAACAGGGCATTTTCGCGGCAACTGCAGATCCGACCTTTTATTGTAGGGAAAACCAAACGGAGCTATTTGATGGTTTCATGTGGATGCGAATTGAAATTGTGAATATGATCCATTGGTTGGTCAGGGTAATAGCAATAAGTCTCTCTATTCTGGTGTACATTTTATACTGTATTACAGTGTGATCCATCATTCTTTGGTCTATGCCTTTGACGGATCTAACAGACTCAATTTTTTATGTAGACTTTGTTCAATCTTCACATACCATTTCTGTTGGAAGAAACTGTCATACTATTCACTTTCTCAAAAAAAAAAGGAACTGTTATACTATTGCTTCTGGACAAGTCTTGTTAGATTATGCAGTAACACATATACCTGTTTTCTTAGTGAAATGCACCATTGATTAGAATGGGGGGGATTTTGCCATCAAATTTTTCTGTAGCTTGGAGGAGTGTTCTCGTCTTTATGCTGTTCACCCTTGTGCCCGTGAATAAGGTTCTTGGAGCTAACAAAAATAGTATCTCATGGTTCTCCGAATCTGTTCGTGTAATAGTCTCGTTGTTTTAGTTGCTTGCATGTTCTTTTAAGCTATGAAGAGATTGAAGCATAAGTTCGTTCCAGCCCAGAGCATCTCTTGGGTCCGTGTCAAGGGGGCTACTTGAAGAATGAAGAGTCTTAACTCTTGAATTTTTTTTCTCTTATTTGCACGGCCTTTGAGCAAGAAAGTCTGCCGGTCTTGCATGAATGTTTTGATGAATTGAATCCGCCACACTTCAATCAAGATTAGGTTGGCAATGAGAAGGCTAAGGAGTCATGGTAACTCAAATATTTCCTTTGCATTGAGGTTGTATGGCTTCTGAGAGCATGTCCAATGCAGGCGCTTAGAGATATGCTTAGCAATGAAAAACTGATTTTTCTTACCACATAGGATAGATAAGGTGCTTATTTTGAAGCATCGATGCTTAAATAAGCATCGGTGCTTAGTAGGTCCTTATGTGTATAACTATATCTATTAATAGATAATATAGCATCTAAGCACCCACAGAAGAAATTCATTTAAGCATTTATTCTCTCTCTTTAAGCATTTATATATAAATATCTTGTATTGTACATGCCCTAAAAGAGATAGACCCCACGAAAAGAAATTCATTTTGGTTGTGCTTACAAAGGAATGCATATCAGTACGTGGTTGTGCCATTAGGCATCCAAAAACCTACTAAAACAAAATAAATAAAAAAATCTTCTCGATGGGTAATAGAATCTAGTTAGTTATAGAAAGTGTTATGCTGCACCATAGAATCTAGTTTAGTTATAGAAATTTTTACCAATTTTAGTAAGATTTTCCTGTTATGCATGGCTCCACAAGAGATGCTTCCAAAATTGTTATATCCAAAATTGGAGGGGAAAAAGTGCTTTTCAAAAGCCACCGATGCCAAACGGAGACTAAGGGTGTGTTTGGTTGCCTGTATCTCCTTCGTCCTGGATGGGTGGATCCGTATAATCTGAGAAAGAGCATGTTTGGTTGCCTGTATGAGCGGATACAGCCTGTATGAGCGGATGCAAAAATATGCCCTCATCCTGGATGGGTGGATACGCTCAAAATGAGCTTCACTAGCCATCCTGGATGAGTGGATGCAGTGTATCTTATGCGGTCCCACGTGTCGACCTCTCGAGTTTGGTAGATCGCATCCGCATCATACAGCAACCAAACAACATCTCGCTTTTTTTTGTATCCGCTCATGCAGCCTCACCAAACATCTTCTTTTCTGAAATACGATTTCACTCACTGCATCCACTCGGCGGGATATACGATGCAACCTCCATCCACGAACCAAACACACCTAAATCTTACCCCTTCATGTGTGATCGGACGCGCAATTTACTTTTCGCTTTATTGCTTATGAATGGGGCTTTGCACTACTACATGTATACCATCCCACAATTAAGCAAAAATGATAGGATAACATTCTCGAAATAGAGATATATATATATATATATATATATATATATATATATATATATATATATATATATATATATATATATATGTGTGTGTGTGTGTGTGTGTGTGTGTGTGTGTGTGTGTGTGTGTGTGTGTGTGTGTGTGTGGAGCGTATCCAGTGCTAACAACCTTTTCAGTGCTAACATGCTAACACTTCTCTACAGCCATCTGATCTGCATTGTGGTAGCAGTAGTCGCTCCTGCAGCAGGGGCGCGCAGCGACGTAGGCAGCGCCATCGGCGGCCGCGGGGAAGGGCGAGCAGCCCGCTGTGCCGGTGCCGACATGGTGGCCGCAGCGCGGCGCTCGTAGGCTCGTGCCAGATGCATAGCCGTCTGCAGGTCCCGCGGCTCCTGGAGTTCGACGTCGATACGGATGTGCTCCGGAAGGCCCCCCACGAAGAGTTCTGCCTTTTGGACGGGTAGGAGATGTGGGGTATGGCACACCAGCGCGTTGAAGCGCTCCTGAAAGTCTTGGACGGTGCTGTGGAAGGGTAGACGCGCAAGTTCGGCGAGACGATTGCTGCGGATTGCCGGGCCGAACCGTTGATGGCACAAGTCTTTGAACCACTCCCAAGATGGCATACCTTCATCCTGCTCCATTGCGTAGTACCAAGTCTGGGCAGCACCCCTAAGGTGGTATGACGCGAGCCAGACTCGATCCGCGTCGAGCGTGCGCTGCCCACGAAAAAACTGCTCGCAATGGTTAAGCCAGTTCAGGGGATCCTCCTTGCCGTCATAGGAGGAGAATGCAAGCTTGCTGAAACAGGGCGCGCCGAACCCGGAAGACGCACTGTTGTAGATGATGCCGGGGCAGCGAAGTGAGTAAACGGCGGACCGGATGGTGTCACCACTGGGGGTAGCGGGGAAGGTGATCTGGGAAAATTGATCTTGTGGATGGGGAGAGGTGCGGATGGCGCGATAGATGGCGCGGCGTACAAAGGTGTGGTGGAGGGGATGGGCTGAACGGCGGCAGTGGGGAGCGTCATCGTGCCGTACCCGGGCATCCCGAAGGAAAAACCCTGGTGCATGGCGCCGGCAGATGAGGGCGCCTGCTGGTTCTCCACGGACACCAGACGGGTAGAAAGATTGGCCAGCTGCTGGGCGATGTCGGCCAAGGCCTTCGCAGTGGCGTCGGTGGCGGCAGGCGGCGGCGCCGGCTGCTGCGTGTCTTTGTCGTCGTCACCCGGCATCTCTGATACCAGATTGATAGGATCAGGGATCCTCCCACGGCTACGCAATGCGTAGGGGCGCGGCGGAGCGCGAGCCTCGCCGCGGCCGACGGCGCAGGGGCGCCGTGGTGAACAGGCGGGGGCGGTGAAAGCAAGAGAGGGCAAAGTTCTTGAGGCCAGGCAAGGTAATTGCCTTGCTTACTTTATTCCAATAATGTTTAGGGCTATATATACCCCATGTCCTAGCAAACCTATTCCAATACTTATCTGATAAGAAAGGAAATAATCAATCTATTTGAGAGACCTAATCTCTAAGGAGATCTCCTCCCTTGCATGCAGACTCGTAACCGCCGTGTGTCCTAGCCACTGGGCCGGACCCGGCGGTGATACGAGATACCGGTCATAACATCTCTCCCTGCCTCCGCAAACAGCTCGTCCTCGAGCTGAACGTCGGGGTAGCGGTCCTGGAAGTCCTGCAGCAGCTCCCATGTGGCGTCGTCGATAGGTAAACCCTGCCACTTGACGAGGATGTGCCAGGTGCCCCGACGCAGTTGAGCACGCAGCACGCACTCCGGGGTGGCCAACAGGCAGCCGTCCTGCACCGGTGGCAGCGGCGGAGGTGCTGCCGGAGGGTATCCGCGGAACGGTTTGAGCAGTCCCACGTGGAAGACGTCGTGTAGCCGGTCACCCTCGGGCAGCTGGAGGCGATAAGCGACCTGCCCAATGCGGTCCAGCACCTGAAACGGACCAGCGTAGCGAGGGCCGAGCTTGCCCCTAGGGCGGTGATCCAGCGAGTGCGTCGGACGGTGAAGGAGACGGAGCCACACCCAGTCCCCGACCGTGAACACCAACTCCCGGTGATGCTCGTCGTAGTGGCGCTTGGCATACTACTGTGCCCGGAGAAGGTGCTCGCGAACCTCGGTCAGGAAGGCGTCGCGATCTTGTAGGAGGGTATCCACCGCCTCCGTCTGAGCAGTACCTGCGGTGTGCGGTAGCAGCGACTGTGGTGGTCGTCAATAGACGACCTGGAATGGCGTGGCGCGGAGTGCCGTATGGAACGACGTGTTGTAGCAGTATTCCGCCCATGGAAGCCAGTCGACCCAGGCCCACAGGCGATCCCCAGTAACGCAACGGAGGTACATGGCGATCACCTTATTGACGACTTCGGACTGACCGTCAGTCTGCGGGTGGAACGCCGTGCTCAGGCGGAGCTTGACACCTGCCATCTTGAAGAGGTCACGCCACATGTTACTGGTGAAGACCGGATCACGGTCACTGACGATCGAGGTGGGGAAACCGTGTAGCCGAACGATGCCTTCGAAGAAGGCGCGGGCGACCGACGCCGCCGAGTACGGGTGGCTGAGGGCGATGAAATGCGCGTACTTGGAGAAGCGGTCGACGACGGTAAGAATGACGGACTTCCCGTGGACTTTGGGAAGACCCTCGATGAAGTCCATCGAGATGTCCGCCCACACCTGGGACGGCACGTCTAGCGGCTGCAAGAGGCCTGCCGGCTGCAGGGACGGTGTCTTGTTGCGTTGGCAGGTGCTGCATGTGCGAACGTGATCCTGGACGAGCGCTCGATCGCCCGGTATATAGAAGACGGCGCGCAGGCGCTGGAGTGTCTTCTGGATTCCCTCGTGGCCGGCTGTATGAGCCAGCGCAATCACCTGCTGGCGCAAGTCGTCATGCGCCGGAACGAAAATACGCTTGCCGTGGATCAGGAAGCCGTCATTGGTGCGCCATGGGGGACCGAGAGATGCGTCCATCAGTTGCTGGTGTAGTCGGCCCGCCTCGGCGTCGGCCGCTGTCGCGGTGCGGATCTCGTCGAAAAGGCGGAACGAGGGCCCGGAGAGGGCATGCAGTACAGCTGTTTCGGCGGTGGTGTCGGTGTCGCGGCGTGAAAGTGCATCGGCCACTGCATTGAGGCGCCCCGGGCGGTACTCGACCGCAAAGTCGAACCCGAACAATTTGCTGATCCACTGATGCTGGGGAACGGTGGAGAGTCGTTGATCCAGCAAGAACTTCAGGCTATAGTGATCGGTGCGGATGAGAAAGCGACGCCCCCAGAGGTACGCACGCCAGTGCCGCACAGCCTGGACTAGGCCAATGAGCTCGCGTTCGTAGGCCGCCAACTTGTGGTGGCGGGCGGCGAAAGGTCGACTGAAGAAGGCCAGGGGTCCGGCCCCCTGATGTAGAACGGCGCCGAACCCCGTGCCCGAGGCGTCGCAGTCGATGATGAACTCCCTGTCGAAGTCCGGCATTTGCAGTACCGATCCTGACGAGAGTGCGCGCTTGAGTGCCGCGAAGCCTCGCGCCTCCGCGGCCCACGCCGCAGCGTCCTTGCACGAGAGGCGTGTCGATGGCGCGGCGATGGTCCTGAAATCCCTGATGAACTTCCGGTAGTAGCCTGCCAATCCCAGGAAGCCGCGCACACCCCGGGGTGAACGGGGCTCCGGCCAGGCCGAGACGGCGACCACCTTGTCGCTGTCCATGGCGACACCTTCGGCAGAGATGACGTGGCCGAGGTAGGCGACCGCCGGCGCCCCGAATGAACACTTCGACCTCTTCAGGTAGAGGCCGTGGGCACGCAGAGCGTCGAAGACGAGGCGAACGTGCTGCAGGTGCTCAGACCAGGACGAACTGTAGATCAGAATATCGTCGAAGAAGACGAGCACGAACCTGCGGAGGAAGGGTCGGACGACATCGTTCATGAGTGCCTGAAATGTCGCCGGCGCGTTGGAGAGGCCGAAAGGCATGACGAGGAACTCGAAGTGCCCGTGGTGGGTTCGGAACGCCGTCTTCTCGATGTCCTCCGGATGCATGCGCACCTGATGATAGCCGGACCGCAAATCCAGCTTGGTAAAGAACTTGGCGCCGTGAAGTTCGTCCAGAAGTTCGTCGACCACTGGGATCGGGAATTTGTCCTTGGACGTCTTATTGTTTAGCGCCCTGTAGTCGATGCAGAAGCGCCATGAGCCGTCGGGTTTCTTGACCAGCAGCACCGGTGCCGAAAACGGAGAGGTACTCGGCCGTATGATGCCTTGCCCCAGCATGGCGGCGCACTGACGCTCCAGCTCATCCTTCTGGAGCTGCGGGTAGCGGTAGGGGTGGACTGCCACCGGTGCCGTGCCGGGTAGCAGGTGGATGCGGTGGTCGTAGGGCCGCACCGGCGGCAGCCCGCTGGGTACGTCAAAAAGGGCCTCATACTGCTGGAGGAGACTGTTGAGGAACGGCTGTTCGGGCGAGCCCTCGATGGCGTGAAGCATCGGCTGTCCGATGTCGTCGCGAGGTGAGCCCATGCCCTTCCAGAGGACGCGACGGACACCCCGGTTGAAGGCCATGGAGAGGTCGTCGAAGTCCCATAGGATGGGACCCAGCGTCCGGAGGTAGTCCACGCCGAGAACTAGGTCGAAGCCACCCAATTCGATGCCGAGGCAGTTGATGGAAAACTCCTCCTGTCCAATGCGCATGGCCATGCTGTGCGCCCGACCTTGGCACGCGACGCGGTCACCGTTGGCCACCGCGACCCGTATGGAGCTGTCGGACGTCACGAGGCCAATACGGCGCATCACGTCGGCGTTGATGAAGTTGTGGGTGGAGCCGCTGTCTAGGAGAGCGAGGAGCTGATGACCCTGGATGTAGGCATGGAGGTGGAATGTCTCCTTGGTTCGGATGCCGGCGATGGCGTGGAGGGAGACGACTGGTTCGTCAAGCCGTGCCTCCTTGGAACCCGCCTCAGCGCCCTCTTCGGCTACCCTGTCGTCGCTTATATAGTCGGTGACCTCGAGGTAGAACAGTCGCTGGCATTGGTGACCTCGGACGTACGGCTCATCACAGTTGTAGCACAGCCCCTGACGACGGCGCTCAATCATCTCGGTCGGCGTCAAACGGCGAAACGGCCGCTGTGGCACGGTCGATGGGGAACACGCGGGTGCAGCCGCGTTGGTAGCAGTAGTCGCGCCTGCAGCAGGGGCGCGCAGCGATGTAGGCAGCGCCATCGGCGGCCGCGGGGAAGGGCGAGCAGCCCGCTGTGCCGGTGCCGACATGGTGGCCGCAACGCGGCGCTCGTAGGCTCGTGCCAGATGCATAGCCGTCTGCAGGTCCCGCGGCTCCTGGAGTTCGACGTCGATACGGATGTGCTCCGGAAGGCCCCCCACGAAGAGTTCTGCCTTTTGGACGGGTAGGAGATGTGGGGTATGGCACACAGTAGCGTTGAAGTGCTCTGAAAGTCTTGGGCGGTCTTTGTGGAAGGGTAGCGCGCAAGTTCGGCGAGGCGATTGCTGCGGATTGCCGGGCGAACCGTTGATGGCACAAGTCTTTGAACCACTCCCAAGATGGCATACCTTCATCTGCTCCATTGCGTAGTACCAAGTGCAGGCAGCACCCTAAGGTGGTATGACGCGAGCGGACTCGATCCGCGTCGGCGCGGCGCCGCCCACGAAAAAGCGCCGCAATGGTTAAGCCGATTCGGGGATCCTCCTTGCCGTCATAGGAGGAGAATGCAAGCTTGTTGAAACAGGCGCGCGAACCCGGAAGACGCGCCTGTTGTAGATGATGCCGGGGCAGTGAAGTGAGTAAACGGCGGACCGGATGGTGTCACCACTGGGGGTAGCGGGGAAGGTGATCTGGAAAAATTGATCTTGTGGATGGGGAGAGGTGCGGATGGCGCGATAGATGGCGCGGCGTACAAAGGTGTGGTGGAGGGGATGGGCTGAACGGCGGCAGTGGGGAGCGTCATCGTGCCGTACCCGGGCATCCCGAAGGAAAAACCCTGGTGCATGGCGCCGGCAGATGAGGGCGCCTGCTGGTTCTCCACGGACACCAGACGGGTAGAAAGATTGGCCAGCTGCTGGGCGATGTCGGCCAAGGCCTTCGCAGTGGCGTCGGTGGCGGCCGGCGGCGGCGCCGGCTGCTGCGTGTCTTTGTCGTCGTCACCCGGCATCTCTGATACCAGATTGATAGGATCAGGGATCCTCCCACGGCTACGCAATGCGTAGGGGCAGCAGGCAGGAGCGCGAGCCCTGTCGCGTCGACGGCGCAGGGGCGCCGTGGTGAACAGGCGGGGGCGGTGAAAGCAAGAGAGGGCAAAGTTCTTGAGGCCAGGCAAGGTAATTGCCTTGCTTACTTTATTCCAATAATGTTTAGGGCTATATATACCCCATGTCCTAGCAAACCTATTCCAATACTTATCTGATAAGAAAGGAAATAATCAATCTATTTGAGAGACCTAATCTCTAAGGAGATCTCCTCCCTTGCGTGCAGACTCGTAACCGCCGTGTGTCCTAGCCACTGGGCCGGACCCGGCGGTGATACGAGATACCGGTCATAACAGCACTAGACAAATAAGTGCAGATTTTTTTCACCAAACATAATTAGCTAATAACTAGCAAAAAAGAACCGCAAGGCTGCAGGTTGCAGGCATGATAAGAAAAGGAGAAAAATTGCAAAACCTTTCGACGCATAACACTTAAGAGTAAGTACAATACACTAAATAGCACCAGGTGCACTTTTCCCTCACTTTGTCAATAAGGCCTGCATGGCTACAACAAGATAAAAGAGCCACAAAAGTCACCTTATCTGGAGCAATTCCATCTATCTTCATTATATCAAAAAACATTAGTACTTGATCTTCATGACCATGCTTTCCAAGAGAAGAAATCAGTGTGTTATATGTAGCAGTATCTCGTTCTGTCATCAGTTGAAAAATCTCTTTGGCCTTTTCTAGCCAACCACACTTGCAATACATATCTATAAGTGCATTACTAACTGAGCAGACTGAACCAATACAATACCTAATTACATAACCATGTATCTCCTTACCCTGGATGAACTTGGAATGTTCATTGCATACTGGAAGAGCTGAAACAACAGTCACATGATCAGGTCTAAATCCCACATTCTGCAGCTCAATGCACACAATGCAGAATCTGTATCCCCATTCATGGCGTATGCAGCAACCACTGCATTCCATATGACTAAATCTCTCTTTAGCATGAGCTCAAATACAATTGCTGCCTCCCTTATGAATCCTTGTTTACTATAGAAGTCTATAAATGCGCTCCCTAGAAACTCACCCTGCTCAAGTCCATTTCTTAAGGAGAACAACAAATTTCTTTTCCATGCCCGAATAACCTCAGCTCGGAAAGACTAGGAAGAACACTTGCCAGGGTAGTAGAATTTGGTTTTAGCCCTGAAGCAACCATTTCGGTAAACAAATTGACACTCACATGTTACATTCTATTATGCGAATACCCCGCAATTAGGGTACTCAAAGAGACAACATCCTTGAAATCGATAGAACATAACAAATAAGCAGCCATCTCCACACAATCACATTTGGAGTACATATCAACCAACGCATTAGAAACATAGATATCCTCAGCAACTCCACATCTTACTGCACATCCATGTAATGTGATCATCCGTCGTGGTCACGGAGCGGGAGGCGACCTGGTGAACGGAGCGGGCGGCGCTGGGAGGCGGAACGGCGCGGGGAGAAAAATCGCTGATCGGCGCGGGCGGATGGGAGGCGGAACGGCGCTGATCGGCGAGGGCAGACAGGAGGCGGAATATCTTATAATTAGTATATGAGTATACCTAAAGTGATAAAGGAGTATTTCAAATTTATTTAGGTGGTATATTAGAGGTGGGTGTAATTACACAGGAGTAAAAGGTATTTTTCCTATATATATATATATATATATATATATATATATATATATATATATATATATATATATATATATATATATATATATATATATATATATATATATATATATATATATATATAGTATAAATAACGAGGGCACCTAGGTGTCCTGACACCTAGTCTCCCTACCTTTGGATTGCTTTTAGATGCGTGCTAGTGTGATTGAGACTTTCCATCCATGATTAAGACTTTCCTTCCATGATTGATTTAGCATGCCTAATATATTACATACCATACATACCATTGCTCTAGCACGTATCTAAAAGCAATCTAACAAATAGGAGCCTAGAGAGCACCTAGGTGTCACATTTAGGTGTCCCATTTCATATATATATATATATATATATATATATATATATATATATATATATATATATATATATATATATATATATATATATATATATATATATATAGGAAAATACGTAAGGCACCATGGTGCCTAGGCACCTACATCCGATACACGTGTATGATTGATAATTTTTTGAGTTTAGGTATGAAAATGTTTTATACCCTTAATATATTTATGGTAAGTAAGTTTTGAACTCAGTTCAAACTAGTTTGAACTACTTTTGAATTCAATGCGACTACAAGTGAGTATATACCATAAAAATAGTTCAAACTAATTAAACTGAAGTTGAATTTAATTTTTGTCTGAGTTTGACATCTCAAATATACTTTTTATGGGTATATGAAGATACCCACATCAAACGTTAGAATCTCAAAGCAAATCAACGAGTATTGATATGGGTGCCTAGGCACCATGGTGCATGAAACACTGTCTATATATATATATATATATATATATATATATATATATATATATATATATATATATATATATATATATATATATATATATATATATATATATATATATATATATATATATATATATATATATATATATATATATATATATATATATATATATATTAAATAACAGGACATTATGGTGCTCAGACTCCATGATTGAGACTTTCTATCCATGATCAAGATTTTCCATCCATGATTGATTCAGCATGCTAAATCAATAACTTCCTTTCCAAATAGCTTCATTACACTTACACGCATCTAAAAGCAATCCAAAGGCAAAGAAGCTTGGTGCCCAAACACCATGAATAAATAACAAGGGCACCATGGTGTCTGGGCACCAAGACTCCCTGTCTTTAGATTGTTTTTAGATACGTGCTAGTGTGATTGAGACTTACCATCCATAATTAAGACTAGCACACATCTAAAAGCAATCCAAAGCAGGAGTCTTGGTGCCTGACACACCATGGTATATATATTATATATATATATATATATATATATATATATATATATATATATATATATATATATATATATATATATATATATATATATATATATATATATAGGCACCATGGTACCCAAACTCCATGATTAAGACTTTCCATCTATGATTGAGACTTTGCATTCATAATTAAGACTTTTCATCCTGATATTATATATCATTGCACTTGCACGCATCTAAAAGCAATCTAAAGGCAAGGAGGCTTAGTGTCCCATTTCAGCGTCATGTATTGTCGGACCCGGATTTTTCAATCCGAATCTTACTGTGTTTCACTGCACTAATCCCTGGATCAGTAGTTAGTGCACACAGGTACATTGCTGAATCATTTCATACATCGCGTAATCAACCATTATGTTACATAGACTGAAATACACCACGTCGGGTGATAGAGTTTACAAAAGGGGCCGACTAGGCCAATTGTCATTATTACAAATACGCATAGCGGAAGTACAGCAAAAGTAAACCCAAATCCACAGGCAAGCGACTGGAAGGTACTGTGTGCATTATATGTCACCAGCTAACTAGTAATATACGTGCACACAACGCCGGTTGTCCACTTGTCCATGTCTAATCAATGAAGCCTACGCCTTAGTTTCCTTCGTCGTTCTTCTCCTCCGTAGCGGGAGCTTCCTCGTAGGCGTAATGGTCTTGCGTTCCTGCTTCTGTATTTTTTTGCCGCAAAGCGAGCGTGAGCACTCCGACCCCGTGCTCAGCGAATCAACACACAGAATGCAGTATATAACATGTGTGGCTATTCAAAGGATGGTTTTGGTTTATTTTATCTTTGCGAAGAGTGCTTTTGAATACAATTATATAAAAATCCTCAAGACCTAGCATTTTGAACACACGTATATGTTGAATGCAGAATAATAGTGATTGATTCCATCCACCATTACATGGCATCTCGCACCATATAGTCATTCTTGACGTTATAGCCGCTTACATTACCATCGGGACGACACCGGGACAATTCCAAACCGGGCTTTCCACGCCCTTTCACTTTTCCAACCCATCATAAAGCATTTTGAAGTAGAACTATATCGGTTAAGTTTCCATATGCGCCCTTGACCGTGGGCACGGCTATTCGAATAGTTTTGACTCTGCGAGTTTGTACACTTTCACCACAAGAGACAATCAACTCGTTGCCCCACACGATGCCTTAGACGTGTGGTTGAGCAGACTATCACAGTGACTTTTCAAAGTATCTAGACCCTTTTGTCATCTCACCCCATGGGAGACTGCCCACTTGCGGTGGGTCCCATATGTTGCACGGGATGTTTCCCACAGCTACTAGCGTACGGGCTCCACTCCCCTCTGCGCTAGCACGACTGGGAAACTTCACCCTCCACTCGGTGTCCCTTTAGGCCTTCCCTTGCCCTGCATAATTACTTCTCTCCCCTATTAGTGAGATGAGTCGAGTTTTCGATAAATCTACTTAGCCAAGTTGTACTTTACAGACTTGTGGTTGTCTGTTTTACACGGGTGACATGATAAGATTCGGTCCTTAGGGTTATCTGGGCGGTCTATCAATGACTCACTTTGTGCTTCCACTGCACCACATATTCACATTCAATAACTCACTTTGTGCTTCCACTGCACCACATATTCACACACTCGAACTAGTCCGCCCAGATATTTAAGCATGTTGAGATTTTTGGAGGGTATAAAATAGTCATGTCAAATATACCAGTCATTCCCACCATGACTGCCCAAACCATTTTCTCATTATTAAAAGCGATCATGAGGTATGGGGCATTTCAGCGCCCCCTGAGTATTAATACAACACTAAGCATAGTATATCACTAGGGACTTATTTTCGAAATATTTGTATTATACTTTTGCTAGGGCGACAAGGTTTTCACATTCAATCATTCCAAAGGAGGGGTAATACTATTCAAAGTAAACATTGGCATATAACTAGAATATCAAGTTTAGCATGTATTTGCATAAAAATAACAACATGCATTTTGTTAATTTAACACAAAGTAATTTGCATAAATGTGGGTTCAACATGATCAAAGTATTGACTCGCCTTGGTCACAGTGGTCGAGTGCTGGATTATCCGGATCTCCTAGTGCTGCTGCCTCGAATTCTTTCTCCCGAGCCGTATGCTATTTAATCGTGCGAAATACCCAAATAAAAGAAAAGCAATCAATCACTCAAAAGATCACCAGAAATTCATATGAACTCTAAAAATTATGATTTCAGTTCCATTGGACAGATCTTGATTTTAGATGAATTTAGAATTTTGTCCCATTTGATTTGGAGTTAAAATGAATAAGTTATGATTATTTGAAGTTCTCGATTCAGTTTATTCCAAATATTCTCAATTTCGACGATGGGTCCCATGGCATTTTCAGATTTATTTTTAATTTTCCTTTTATTTACGTTACGTGCTATTGACATGTGGGTCCGGTTCTCGTTCATGGGGTCCACTGTCGGCATGATGGTGCGAGATGTGCCAGCGACCAGTGGGGCCAGTGACGGTGGCGCACTGTCTGCGATGGATCGACATGTGGGGCCCACCTGTCAGTCGGGGAAAATAAAAGAATTTGCTCAACCGCGCGCGCGGAGCCGGGGCTCGAACACGCGACGCGGGAGCAAGGGGGGAGGAGAGACGCGCTGCGATAACCAAGTGAGCGGGGGAGGCATTGCCTACCCCTTATGGGCAACATACCCTTTTGAGGTAGCTCGGGAGGCGGCGGCGGAGGAGTCGAGGCGACGGCGCGGCGGCGGCAGTGGTGGCCGGAAAGGGCTGGGGCTGCGTGATATATAATCCCGCGAGCAGCGATGCTACTGGGTAGACGGCGGTCGGGGTGGCGGTGCACGGTGGCGGGGTGGCGCGCGTGCGGCGGCGGCGGGAAGGCTGCCGAGGCCGGCGATGTTCGGCGGCGAGAGGTCCGGTGAGGAGGCGGTTGGCCAGCAGCGGGCTCCCGCAAGCTCGGGAGCCGGGATTGCCGGAGGTGGCCGGAGCGGCGGGAGGGTGGCGCCGGAGCTCGGGAAGAAGGAGGGGCCGGCGGGGAATTAAGGCACCACAGCGCAATTGCGGGCACGGGAGGGAAAGAGAGAAGCTTTGCGGCGTGATTACACTCCCAGGAGGGGCTTTTATAGCCAGGAGAGGCGCGTACGGCGAGAGCCACGTTCAGCCCTCCGCTGTTCATGCCGGCGAGAGGGGATGAATCAAATCTCCCCGAGATTTTGTAGGGGAGAGAGGGCGGAAGAGGTGCTTCCCCCCTCCTGTAGCCGTACTTTTAAATTTGCCCGCGAGGTGAGAGAATGGGCGACGGATTTGCTGCGCAGAGGAGCGCGTGAGGAAGGATTGCGTCGCGGCCGCGTGGAGAAGAAGAGGAAGGAGGGAGACGACCCTGGCAGGGCGGGGTCCACCGGCCAGAGAAAGAGGCGCGGTTGGAGGCGGGCCACCAGCCAGCGGGGAGAGCGACTAGCGCGTGGGGGCCGCGAGGCATGGGTGCTGGCCCACAGCGCAGCGCGGCCGAGGCAACGCGAGCGGCCGCGCGGTCCACGCGGCGGCCGGAGGAGGGACGCGGTCGGGCGCGGGTCCAGCGGCGAGGCGAGAGCGCGAAGCGGTGGATGGCGCACGCGCTAGGTGTCGCGATCGGGGCCGTCGGTGGCGGCTCGAGAGAGTTTTCTCCTTTTTGTTTTAAGGATTTTCAGAAATGCCCGGATAATTGAATAATCCTCGAGAAAAATATGAGATCGTTCCAAAAATTTCAGAAAAATTCATAGAAGCTCATGAGGACCTTACGGACTTATCAAAATTATTTTCAGCTATGGTTGGTATTTAATTTATTTGATTCCCTTGCTATACATAGTTGTATGCATACATATACATACACATGAATTTGTATTTCTTAACATTTTTATTTTGCTTACCAAAATTTCTAGGGAAGATACTTTATGCTTATTTACCCTTTTTCCTTTATTATTTTGTAGATCATCTTTTCAGATTCTTTATTTGATGCTCATGTTTTGTTATTTTTATGTGTTGATTTCTTCCCTCTTTTTAGTTTTGAAATTCATTTTCATTTACAAAAAGCCAATAAACTCCAAATTCAAATAAAAAGCAAATAAAATAATCCAAAAACTCCATAATTTACTATTTACCTTTTTCCGGATGTTACAAATCTACCCCCCTTAAAAAGAATCTCGACCCCGAGATTCAGCCTAATTAGTGAATAGGTCGGGGTAATCTTGACGCAGTTTATCTTCTCGTTCCTAGGTAGCTTCCTTCTTGGAATGGTGACTTTATTGTACTCGACATAAGTGGATAGTCGGGCTCTTAGCATTCTTTTCTATTATTTATAAAATCTGGATAGGCCACTTCTTGTAGGTATCAGGTCATTCTTGAGCTCGGCTGCTTCCTACGGGTTTGATCCTTCTGACATTTGTGGACATGCCTTGAGTTAGGATACATAGAATACATCGTGCCTATCTGCTAAACTTGCAGGCAGTTCTAATTGGTAAGCTACTCCTCCTAGTGGCGCAGTCTAATATTCCTTTGGTGTCTTGTTAGCCAGTATATTATAAGTATGATGTCTAGAGTCTGGGTGGGTTACACTATTGATGGTTGGTTATCCTGGCAGGCGAGTTAAGTGCTCGTAGTTTCTAAAATTTATGTGGATAACCCAAGCTTATCCACGAATCTTTTGGCTCTTAAAGATGAAACCCTCTCTGATTTTCGTAAAGAACATGTGCTGCTATTAAATTGGCAAAGAACGTACCCATAAGAATTCCAGCGGCTTCCTGAGCTTCCTCAGCTGTGATGTGGTTAACTTGGCCGCGGTTTGGCGCTGAAGTGTTCCTGCTGGCCTGCGAGCTCTGATGCCCTTTGCTGGGTACCAAGGCTTGACTACGGGTAGCAGGAGGCCCTAAATTGATTCTCACTGGATTTGTCTGCCGTTGCGGGCACTGGCTGACAAAGTGTCCCTTCTCTCCACACCCGAAACATCTCCGGTTGGTGGCAAGGTTCGCCCCAGTGGACTGGCTTGCTGGGCGTGGCGTTTGGAGGGAGCCACCACTGGAACGGGGTGCTGGAGACGAAGCATGGGATTGGTTAGGCTTTGAAAAGGAAGGTTTGTTCAAGAATCCCTGAATGAACCTTCCTTGAGGTTGTTGAGTTGTCATCTTGCGCTTACGACTGGCCTCAAGAATCTTCTTCTCATTTTCCAAGGCCAATGCCTTGTTTACCAACTGGTGAAAGCTGGTGAAGTCCTGAGTGATCAGCTGCACTCTTAGTTCATCCTTCAACCCTTCAAAGAATCTATCAATCTTTTCTTCTTCTTCTTCTATATCCTTACGAGCATACATGGGCCATTGCGTGAATTTTGTAAGATATTCACTGACAGATAGGTTCCCTTGTTTGAGATTGCGGAATTCATTCTTCTTTATCCGCATTATCCCGGCTGGAATGAAGTTGTCCTTGAAAGCCTTCTTGAATTCTGACCATGGGATAGCTTCAGTGTCACCTCCGGTGGTAGCATCTTCTTGGCCTCTGGCAGCCAAGTAGTTCTCCCACCATGCTGCCGCAGCACCTTGAAGTTGATGTGCAGCAAACACCACTTTGTCTTCATCTGCAATTTTGGCCATCCTTAGCTTCCTTTCAGTGTCTCGGAGCCAATCTTCCGCTTCAAGGGGTTCTTCTGCTGATGTGAATGCAATTGGCCGGGTCCTCTGGAAATCCCCTAAGTCAGCTCTGTGTCCGCCAGAGCTTCCTTGCTGTCCAGCATAAATGGCTTGTAAGATCTGAGTTTGTTGTGCCATTACTTGGGCCATTGTGGGATTAACTGGGGGATTTGGGAGGTCAGCATCTTGGTTCTGATTCTCTTCGGGGTTTTCATCATGGTTTGAGTCTACCTCAGCATGTTGAGGGTTAGCATGAGCCCGAGATCGTGTAACTCTTGGACTGGCCATCTGTAGTTATAGCTTCATAACTTAGTATTAACACTACCCTTGAGAAAAAGGAAGGGTATCAACCCTCTTTGCAAAAAGAATCATAAGATAAACGACAAAAGAACATTCAACATAAGGCCTTATGCTTGGCCATTTATTATTGTACAAGCATTCACATAGCCAGCCTCTAGGCTGGACTTTGCGGTTACACCATATACTAGGGTTTGATATGATGACGACTACAGTACTAAAGGACTAGTACCTCATCCTATATTACAGGAACTAGTAATTGCACCACGCATGGTACGTACGGCACTACTCTACCTACTCCTTCATCAATAGACTTGAGCTTATGGTAAATGGGCTGATCCTTGTAGTTTAGATAGTGCAAGAGCTTGTGTAGTATGCTAGCAAACTCCCCTTCGTGAACTCCATAGGCCAGGTAGCTCAGTTACCCTTATCGCTAATTCCTGCCATCTGTAAATTAAATTACTAGGGCTAGAAATTTTCCAAAATAATTAATGAAAGGTAGAGTAGAACAGATCTAAGAGGGATACGGATAGAAATAGTATGCTATATTTTTCATAAATGCTTTTTGTATATATATATATACATATATATATTTTTTTTCCACCCTAAGGTTCTTCTAACGACCATTCTACGGCTTGTACCTGCGATCGTATGCTCGATACTGTATTTGTCGGACCGGATTTTCAATCCGAATCTTATGTGTTTCATCGCACTAATCCTGGATCGAGAGTTAGTGCACACAGTACATTCTGAATCATTTCATACATCGCGTAATCAACCATTATGTTACATAGATGAAATACACCACGTCGGGTGATAGAGTTTACAAAAGGGGCCGACTAGGCCAATTGTCATTATTACAAATACGCATAGCGGAAGTACAGCAAAAGTAAACCCAAATCCACGAGCAAGCGGCGGAAGGTGCGTGTGCATTATATGTCACCAGCTAACTAGTAATATACGTGCACACAACGCCGGTTGTCCACTTGTCCATGTCTAATCAATGAAGCCTACGCCTTAGTTTCCTTCGTCGTTCTTCTCCTCCGTAGCGGGAGCTTCCTCGTAGGCGTAATGGTCTTGCGTTCCTGCTTCTGTATTTTTTTGCCGCAAAGCGAGCGTGAGCACTCCGACCCCGTGCTCAGCGAATCAACACACAGAATGCAGTATATAACATGTGTGGCTATTCAAAGGATGGTTTTGGTTTATTTTATCTTTGCGAAGAGTGCTTTTGAATACAATTATATAAAAATCCTCAAGACCTAGCATTTTGAACACACGTATATGTTGAATGCAGTAATAATAGTGATTCAGATTCCATCCACCATTACATGGCATCTGCACCATATAGTCATTCTTGACGTTATAGCGCTTACATTACCATGGGACGACACGGGACAATTCCAAACCAGGGCTTTCCACTGCCCTTTCACTTTTCCAACCCATCATAAAGCATTTTGAAGTAGAACTATATCTGGTTAAGTTTCCATGTCTGCCCTTGACCGTGGGCACGGCTATTCGAATAGTTTTGACTCTGCAGAGTTTGTACACTTTCACCACAAGAGACAATCAACTCGTTGCCCCACACGATGCCTTAGACGTGTGGTTGAGCAGACTATCACAGTGACTTTTCAAAGTATCTAGACCCTTTTGTCATCTCACCCCATGGGAGACTGCCCACTTGCGGTGGGTCCCATATGTTGCACGGGATGTTTCCCACAGCTACTAGCGTACGGGCTCCACTCCCCTCTGCGCTAGCACGACTGGGAAACTTCACCCTCCACTCGGTGTCCCTTTAGGCCTTCCCTTGCCCCTGCATAATTACTTCTCTCCCCCTATTAGTGAGATGAGTCCAGAGTTTTCGATAAATCTACTTAGCCAAGTTGTACTTTCTGAGACTTGTGGTTGTACTTATTTTACAGGTGACATGACAAGATTCGGTCCTTAGGGTTATCAGGCGGTCTATCAATGACTCACTTTGTGCTTCCACTGCACCACATATTCACATTCAATAACTCACTTTGTGCTTCCACTGCACCACATATTCACACACTCGAACTAGTCCGCCCAGATATTTAAGCATGTTGAGATTTTTGGAGGGTATAAAATAGTCATGTCAAATATACACTCATTCCCACCATGACCGCCCAAACCATTTTCTCATTATTAAAAGCGATCATGAGGTATGGGGCATTTCAGCGCCCCCTGAGTATTAATACAACACTAAGCATAGTATATCACTAGGGACTTATTTTCGAAATATTTGTATTATACTTTTGCTAGGGCGACAAGGTTTTCACATTCAATCATTCCAAAGGAGGGGTAATACTATTCAAAGTAAACATTGGCATATAACTAGAATATCAAGTTTAGCATGTATTTGCATAAAAATAACAGCATGCATTTTGTTAATTTAACACAAAGTAATTTGCATAAATGTGGGTTCAACATGATCAAAGTATTGACTCGCCTTGGTCACAGTGGTCGAGTGCTGGATTATCCGGATCTCCTAGTGCTGCTGCCTCGAATTCTTTCTCCTGAGCTTCGTATGCTATTTAATCGTGCGAAATACCCAAATAAAAGAAAAGCAATCAATCACTCAAAAGATCACCAGAAATTCATATGAACTCTAAAAATTATGATTTCAGTTCCATTGGACAGATCTTGATTTTAGATGAATTTAGAATTTTGTCCCATTTGATTTGGAGTTAAAATGAATAAGTTATGATTATTTGAAGTTCTCAGTTCAGTTTATTCCAAATATTCTCAATTTCTGACAGTGGGTCCCACTGGCATTTTCAGATTTATTTTTAATTTTCCTTTTTATTTACGTTCGTGCTATTGACATGTGGGTCCGGTTCTGTTCATGGGGTCCACTGTGCATGGATGGAGTGCGGATGTGCCAGCGACCGGTGGGGCCCGGTCACGGTCGCGACCTGTCTGCGATGGATCGACATGTGGGGCCCACTGTCGATCGGGAAAATAAAAGAATTTGCTCAACCGCGCGGAGCCGGGCTCAACACGCGACGCGGAGCAAGGGGGAGGAGAGACGCGCTGCGATAACCAAGTGGCGGGAGGCATTGCCTACCCCTTATGGGCAACATACCCTTTTGAGGTAGCTCGGGAGGCGGCGGCAGAGGAGTCGGGCGCGGCGCCGCGGCGCAGTGGTGGCCGGAAAGGGCTGGGGCTGCGTGATATATAATCCCCGCGAGGCAGCGATGCTCGGGGTAGACGGTCGGGTGGCGGTGGGAAGGCCGCGCGATGGCGGCGGGCGGAGGCGTGCGGCGGCGGCGGCTGGGAAAGGGTGGATATCGAGGCCGGCGATGTTCGAGCGGCAGAGGTCCGGTGAGGGAGGCGGTTGGCCAGCTTGAGCAAAATTCGCGGGCTCCGCGGCTAACAAGTATGGAGCTGGGATTGCCGGAGGTGGCGGGAGCGGCGGGAGGGTGGCGCCGAGCTCGGGAAGAAGGAGGGCCGGCGGGAATTAAGGCACCACAGCGCAGTGCGGGCACGGGAGGGAAAGAGAGAAGCTTTGCGGCGTGATTACACTCCCGGGAGGGCTTTATAGCCGGAGAGGCGCGACGGCGAGAGCCACGTTCAGCCCTCATTGTTCATGCCGGCGAGAGGATGAATCAAATCTCCCGAGATTTTGTAGGGAGAGAGGCGGAAGAGGTGCTTCCCCCTCCCGTAGCCGTACTTTTAAATTTGCCCGCGAGGTGAGAGAATGGCGGCGGATTTGCTGCGCAGATGGAGCGAAGCGTGAGGAAGGATTGCGTCGCGGCCGCGTGGAGAAGAAGAGGAAGGAGGGAGACGACCACGGCGGCGGGGTCCACCGGCGAAGAAAGAGGCGCGGTTGGGCGGGCCACCGGCCGGCGAGAGAGCGGCGGCGCGCGGGGCCGCGAGGCATGGTCTTGGCCCACAGCGCAGCTTGGCCGAGGCAACGCGAGCGGCCGCGCGGTCCACGCGGGCAGGGAGGAGGGACGCGGTCGGGCGCGGGTCCACCGGCGAGGCGAGCGGCGTGAGCGGTGGATGGGCGCAGCGGCTAGGTGTCGCGCATCGGGGCCGTGTGGCGGCTCGAGAGAGTTTTCTCCTTTTTGTTTTTAAGGATTTTCGAAATGCCCGGATAATTGAATAATCCTCGAGAAAAATATGAGATCAGTTCCAAAAATTTCAGAAAAATTCATAGAAGCTCATGAGGACCTTCTGGACTTATCAAAATTATTTTCAGCTATGGTTGGTATTTAATTTATTTGATTCCCTTGCTATACATAGTTGTATGCATACATATACATACACATGAATTTGTATTTCTTAACATTTTTATTTTGCTTACCAAAATTTCTAGGGAAGATACTTTATGCTTATTTACCCTTTTTCCTTTATTATTTTGTAGATCATCTTTTCAGATTCTTTATTTGATGCTCATGTTTTGTTATTTTTATGTGTTGATTTCTTCCCTCTTTTTAGTTTTGAAATTCATTTTCATTTACAAAAAGCCAATAAACTCCAAATTCAAATAAAAAGCAAATAAAATAATCCAAAAACTCCATAATTTACTATTTACCTTTTTCCGGATGTTACATGTATATATATATATATGTGTGTGTGTGTGTGTTTATATGTATATTATATATATATGTATATATGTGTATATATATATATGTATATATACACATATGGGAACGTATCCAGTGCTAATGCTCATTTGGGTGCTAACATGCTAATGCCACTTTGGATCGTTAGATCTGCTCCCTACGGCCTGGATCCTTGAGGGTGGCAGCACCCAATATATTTATGCAAATTTGACAAAAATCCCCCACCTCCCAATATTTTTTTTCTTCTCACCGCCTCAGCTCTCAGCTTGTCTTCTCCGCGCCGTTTGAAGAAGGGACTGTATATCATCCGAGCTGTTCAGAAAAAAAAAAAAAACACCATCTAATCAAGGTACTTGATGCTCGAACATCAATCAGCGTGAATGTTAAGCTAAGGCAGCCTCTTGCGTGCGTGCGTGCATGTTTTTCAAAATTAAGACTTTAGTTTCGCCTTAAGATTCTAATACGAGAATTATCGCACGGCTGGCTCTAGCACAAATGCTGTAGAATATAAGCAGACCTCTAGCCAAACCATTTTTTATGCTTCTCCCATTGACGACAGGCCTTCCCCTTCGTGTAATTCTATTCAGTAAGCCACAGTATTATGTGCTCATGTACGTGGTAATTTCCTTCCTATGCGAAAATCAATCATATAAATCATGTAACCAAGTAAGTAATCGGCCGAGGCGGTCGACCTCGCGGTCTGGATGATCTCTTCAGGCGAGGATGACGAGCTTGCGGAGCCCATCATCTCACGGAGGCGGGCGCCGAGATCGCCGGAAACGAGCGGGGACGGGAGCGGCTCAGCATCGCAGGCTGTGGCCGCCGTCCTGAATCCGGCGAGCAGCCGCTTGCGGGGCGGCAAGTGGGTGTGCAGATCCGACGGCTCCATTTGTAGATCACAAGCCCCGCAATTCCTCCAACCACATAGATCATTCGATTGAGCCACAGGATTATTGCATCCAATCAGCAACAGGATCAGCTAAATAAATCTCTACATCGAAGAGTACCACAGACGGCGCGGGGAAAACATCCGATGGAGCCGTGGTGTGCAGAGTAGCACAGAGTGCGGGGAATAAATCTCTACATCGAAGAGTAGCGCAGAGTGGTGTGCAGATCATCCACTCTTTGGGAGCTCAAACGGCGCGAGGAAGACAACTGGGAGATGAGGCGGTGAGAAGAAAAAAAAATTGGGAGACAGGGGGTTTTTGGTAAATTTGCATAAGTGTATTGGGTGCTTCCACTCTCAAGGATTCAGGCCGTAGGGGGCAGATCTAACGATCCAAAGCGGCATTAGCACTGGATACGTTCATATATATATGTATGTATGTACGTATGTATGTATGTGTGTGTATAAGGGGCCACTGGCTGACAAAAGTTGTTATGGCTGATTTTGTAACTCGGGCCTCTAGCTCGGTTTTGCGGTACGCGGCTGAAGAGCCTATTTGAAATAGGAGTATCTAGACATCATTCGGATGTTTTCTTTCTAACTATCATCTAAATTTATGACCCTTAAATTAAAGATCAAGTGACCCCTTATTTTTAAAGGGATGAGATTTTTTCAAGGGAGAGAGGGTAGAATTCAAAGGGAGGGAGGAGAATTCATGGCCATTAGACCTTTAATCCAATAGTCCTAAATCTGGATGATAGTTAGGAAGAAAACATATGAATGATGTTTAACAAAACCCATTTGAAATACAGTAATTTCATATAAATTTTGTGAGAAATAGTATAATTCTTACATAAATACTGGATGGATCGTCTTAGAAGTAGTATTTGACATTGTGTCAAATCAAGAGGCAAGATCCGAAGAAAGCCTGCCCTCATGAACAAAGCCATCCCTATGTAATAAAGAGCTAGACTGTCAGACGATGGCCATGCCTTGTTTCACATTTGTGACACCCTAACCCTTGACTTTAATCTACAAGATGGCGATTTAACATCACAAGTAGGGGGCCACCATACATGTGCTGTTTGCTGGCAAAAAGAAACACGTTCGCGAGTATATATACTTGGGTAAAAAAGAGCTCCAAGGACAACCGTAGGACAGCAAGAGACGCGCATTAGAGAGAGAGAGAGAGAGAGAGAGCGCAATGGCGAGCACAAGGCATAAGAAATGCATGGTACATCTGGCTTTACAATATCCAGTGCAAGGAAGGCACCATGCATTGCAAGGCCGGCCAGCACACATGTTGGGAGCAAGCAAAGTAGATCGGCCGGCGCATGACATGCATGTGGAATGATCGACCTTGCTCGTGAGAATGTCCTACGGACAGCCTGCACATGGCCATTGGGGGGCAACGCATTATTGGAGCACTTGCTTGCAAGGCCATGCCAATATTCCAGTGCCTATATGCTCTCTCTCTCTCTCTCTCTCTCTCTCTCTCTCTCTCTCTCTCTCTCTCTCTCTCTCGTTAACCACTTGCCAGTTGCTCGTTTTATTTTCATGGCGTAGAAATTAAACGGGGGAGAAGGTGGACTTTGATGGAGTCAGAATAACCTACATGTTTTTGTGTTAACCGCTTCACAGGCAGTCTATACCCAAATGTATCTTTTCAGCCACGTTGAGCAATGTTCTCATGTGCCCGGCCATGCTACGCTTTATATTTTCTATCCTGATATAAAAGACAGCGCATGACAGAAGGGAAGAATATAAAGCATTTGTCCACCGTTTTTCAGTTCCAGCTCCCAGCTACACTTCATTTCGTCAGCCTCTCTAGGTCAAGTAAACGTTTTCCTAGTGTGTGTTGGAAACATGCATGTGTGTATGTGCACACGGTATGAGTGTAGTGTACGTGAGTTGTGTGCATCTTCCTTGTTGAAAATAGAGTTAGTTTTGGAGGATTCCACGATAATTCTTATTGATGTGTTACCGTGCATATATACACGTTGTACAGGAGTTTACAGCTGTTATGATCCTAACCATAAGCAACAGATTGCAGCTAATTAAGGCTATACAAATCATTACCATGTACAGCGGTGGTTGCTATGTATGGTGTGCATGTGCCGGACAGGCTACAGGGATGCCGGACGGGCTACAGGGCTAGAACATGGTGATGTGTACTCTAACAACCCACCGCGATGTCAGCTAGGAGAGGAGCGGACAGTGAGACTGGAGCGGAAGTCGATAAAGACCACCGTAGGGAGCCCCTTGGTGGAGATGTCCACATACTGTAGTGTTGTTGGAACATGTAGAACTCGAACATCACCAAAGGCAACCCATTCACGAATGAAATGAAGATCAATTTTGACGTGTTTGGTGCGTTGGTGCTGAACTGGGTTGGTGGAGAGATACACAGTGGAGATGTTGTCACAGTAGACCACCGTTGCCTTTGGAAGGGGACACCAAAGCTCGAGGAGGAGCTGGCGTAGTCAGCAGGCTTCGACAATAGTGTTAGCGAAACCGCGGTATTCTGCATCGGCGCTGGAGCGCAAGACAATGTGCTGCCTCTTGGATGACTAGGAAATCAGTTTGTTGCCAAGGAAGACACAGTACCCTGACGTGGAGCGTCGTGTGTTGGGACACCCAGCCCAATTGGCATCGGAGTAGACAATGAGACCATATGAAGCTGATCATGTGAGCTGAAGGCCATGGCTCAAGGTGCCATTGATGTACCTCAATATATGCTTGATTAGAAGAAAGTGCTGCTCACGTGGATCGTGCATGTGTAAGCACACTTGCTGGACGGCATGTGCTATGTCCGAATGGGAGAATGTCAAATATTGAATAGCTCTAGCCAAGCTTCAGTAAAGCGTGGGATTGGCGACCGGTGCACCTGCGGCGGTGGACAACTTGGAGCAAGCTTCAATTGGAGTTGCACATGGGTTGCAGTGTGTCATGTTGGCATGGTCCAGAATTTCAGAAGCATACTTCTCTTGAGAAAGGAAAAGCCCATGTGAGGTACGGCGAACGAAAATGCCAAGAAAATAGTGTAATGGATAGTCTGTCATGGAGAACTCTTAACGAAGAGCGGCGATGATGCACTGAAGGAAGGCGGTGTCGAAGGCAGTGAAGATGATATCATCAACATAAAGTAGAAGATGAGCAGTGTGCTGACCATGGTGATAAGTGAACAAAGAAGGGTCACTTTTGGAGCCGGTGAAGCTGAGGGACTGAATGAAGGACTGAAAGCAGGTGAACCATGCCCGAGGAGTCTGTTTCAATCCATAAAGTGATATGTTCAGTCACAAACATGTTTGGGCTTTGTCGGAGTCAATGAATCCTAGCGCTATTGACAATACACCGGCTCTGATTCATTTGTGAGGCTCTGAAAAACAGTGCATCTCCAAAAAACATCATTTAGGCCCTCAAAACAGCCTCCGAAGTTTTCGGACTGCATAATCCTTCTTCTTAACCGCATCGACCTTCATGAGTGAGCTCCTCCTCATACCTAAGCATGCACAACACACTAGAATTAGGTAGTAGCAAATTCTTATCAAAATTATACTCTTTAAAGAACAAATTCACTTGTTGTTGGAGCTTCTTTGCTCGTGCTCACGTAATCGGCCCTATTGGTTCAATTGGAGGAGTTGGAGCTTCTTGCACAGGAGTGGACGAACTAGGACTAGCAGGGGTGTCCTCATCAATGTTACCATTGACCGATGGAGGAACAAGATCCCATGTGTTGTTGGCCGCCAGTGCATAGAATTCATTGAGCATTGTTGCATGCCAATTGGGATCATTGAGCGTGCCAAGGTACATATTTGGTATTAGAGAGATGTCCGGTAGTGCGTTGGCTTGAAGGTCGAAGATAGATTTTGGAACCCAAATGCCATCCTTGCTGCGTGTACACATTGGGTGCGCGTTAACAGACACGGGTGCGACCGAGGCTGCTGCTAGAACGTCTGCCAACACAGCCACGGGTGGGGACATGGTCGCGGCTAGCGAGGGTGTAGGCGTGGTTGTCCGGCCATGGTCGTCCAGCCATAGCTGCGACTAAAGCCAGCGTGGTAGAGGCTAGTGTGGCCGAGGCAGGCCCAGCCGTAGTTGCAGGTGGTGCACAGGCAATAGAGGAGCTGAAGGGGAGTACAGCCAAGGACTCATCGTCGAGAAACCTAAAAAAGAAAAACTGTGGTGTAGAGTGTGCCTCAAGAGGAAAACAAGTCTCATCAAACACATGCCTAGAGATGATCACGTGGTTTGTAGAGAGGTCTAAGCAGTGATAGCCTTTGTGGTTAGTAGGATACTCGAGAAGAATGTACTCAATGGAATGTGGTGCAAGTTTATGTGGGATAGTGGATGAGAGGTTGGGGTAGCATCGACAACCGAAGACTCAAAGGTGGTCATATGTGGTGGGTGAGCTGAAGAGAGCCTCATGTGGGGTTCGGAGGTTGATTGCTTTGTAGGAAGTCTGTTGAGAATATCTGTGGCAGTGAGGAGGGCTTCGGCCCAGAAGGAAGGTGGGAGACTGGCTTGGAATAGCAAGTTGTGAATGACATCGTTTGTGGGAGTTGAAATCATCGAAGGGCTTGCCCTTCTGCTTGCCCTTGTTCTTGCACCACAGAGGCCCAGAGTTGGAGCCAGCAGTTGATGGAGCCTTGGCGAGGGAGTTGTGGTCGGCGAGGTTTAGGGGTGGCAACGAGCCGAGCCGACTCGTGAAAGCTTGGTGCAATGGAGGCTCGGCTCGGCTCGGTTAGGATATCAAGCTTTTTTGTGGGCTCGGTTCGGCTCGTGATGCGGCTTGAGCCAGCTCGCGAGGGCTCGCGAGCCAGCAACATGTTAGATATATATATATATAAATCCAATTAAGCATTAGACTAATACGAGATTTTTGCAATGCAAATACTTTCCCAAACAACATGTTAGAATGGAAAGCATGATTTGTGATGTTAAAATCAACATTTTGCATCACATTAGATGATTATATGACACATAACTTTTACTTTTAGTTGGCTCGCGAGCCAACCGAGCCGCCATGAGGTGGCTCGGGCTCGGCTCGCTTAGATCCCAAGCTTTTTTGCTGGCTCGGCTCGGCTCGTTTCATTCACGAGCCCGAGCTGGCTCACGAGCCCGAGCTTTTTTGCCAGCCCTAGCGAGGTTGGTGGCAATAAGAGCTGAGCCGGGCTGGGCTTCCTAATCTTGAGGTCAGACTCCTCAAGGAGAAGAAGCGATCGGGCCTCAAAGAAAGGTAGGCAGAGGCATCTTTGTCTTGATGATCGAGGCCATATGACGAAAGTTTTTGTTGAGGCCACAAAGGAGAGTGAGCACGAGGGTGGCATAGATGACAGCTTGATCGATGTTGGCGAGGGCATTGGCATAGGACTTGAGGCGTTGAGAATATGCGAGGATCGTTAGGCACCCTGAGCGAGATTGTGGAACTCAGCCTCGAAAGACAACGTGCAAGAGGTCATGTTGTCCCAGAACAGACCCTCGAGACTGCACCAGATGGCGTTGGCGGAGGCGTCGAGCGTGATGACGATGGTCAAGATTTCCTTAGAGATGGAGGCGTAGAGGAGGGAGCGCATGATGTAGGTGACGCCCTGCCAGGCCACACTAGGTGGGTTGGGCACAGCCATGCCATCGATGTGGCTCGAGGCACCGAACTTGCCCACAAGGATGAGGAAAAGCTCACGCCAACGTGTGTAGTTTGGAGGATAAAGCTCTAGGGCGAATAGGATGTGTGTACGCATGTTGATCGTGGAGAGGGTGGAAGCAGGATTGGCAGGCGTGGCCTGTGGAAGAGCAGCAATGATGGCAACTGCAAGGGCGGTGGCCCCATCATGGGGAGCATCATCGGCCATGCAGGCATGAGCACGAGACTCCGGGAGATGGGGAGAGGGTTGAGTTAGGCTGATACCATGAAAGTAGATATAGTTTTGGAGGATTCCACGGTAATTCTTATTGATGTGTTACCGTGTATATATACACGTTGTACAAGAGTTTACAGCTATTATGATCCTAACCTTAAGCAACAGATTGCAACTAATTAAGGCTATACAAATCATTGCCATGTACAACAGTGGTTGCTATGTATGGCATGCATGTGCCAGACGGGCTACAGGGGTGTCGGACGGGCTATAGGGCCGGTGCATGGTGATGTGTATTCTAACGCTTGCACCTAAAAACAAGTTTACAAAAATCACACTAGGTACATAATATATTCTGTATTTCCTTCTGGCATTCTGTCCATCTTTTACTCCCACTTTTTGAGAAATATTTGGCATTTGCGTAACGAAAACACTACCCTTCTGTAATTTCATTTCTTAAAAAAGAAATAAATATGTCCGGTTGTAATTGCAACCAAAATATACATAGCACAACCGCGCGTTCTAGAAGACCGTCCGATAGAACATTTGATTCCCTAATTCAAGCCACCCAAGTACACGTGAAAAATTGAGCTAAATGATAAAAACTAGCAAAATTTCCATCCTTACATTTATGCAACTACAAGAATCTGGATCTGGAATGTAAATTGATGCCCAATTTGAACTGCATGGCATGGCAGATTGACAAGTAGAGATGTAAAAATGTTTGAGCTCGGTTCGCTCTAGGCTTGATTCAAGTTTGGCTCACTCTAGGTTATATTCAAGATCGACTTGAGCTTTAGATGAACCGAGCTTGAGCCTAGACCCAAACTCATGAGCCTAATGAGCCCAAGGCTGGATTTACCCTTTTGTTCACTCGTCCCAGCCCAGCTTTAAATCATTCCCCACCCCCACCCCCTCTCCATTAAGCCCGAATGGTCCAACCCAAACTCCCATATCATTCCAAGTTTCCAACCCAAACTCCCATCTCATTCCCCAATCCCTTCTCCTGTCCTCTAGTTACCTCACAAGTCACAACCGTCACCTTTCCTCTCGCCCACACTGTTCGGCCCTCGCCTATATCACTGACGCCCCCATCCCTGCCCTTTGCCTCAGCCTGTAGAATCTAGATGAGCATGCCCAGCTGCCGCTGCCGCCACCTGGGCCTCCTCTCCTTTGTCGGTCCCGCCCCACTATGGATCTAGGTCTCCACCACTGCCTCTCCACCATAGGTATCAATGGCAAAGGCTATTGGTACCAAGGAGTCCCCGGTGACCTCTCCTCCCTCAACAAGAACACTCGTCATCTTCAAAACCACTTCTTCAGTTCTTCCCTCTTGGTGCTTTTCTTGTTTTTTCGTCCAATTTGCCATGTTTGGGACTTAATCTTGTGAGTTGCAACCTACGTGTTCTTATTTGTCTATGATTTAACTAGTTTGAACATAGTTTGAAACTTAATCTAAATGAATAAGTTCAATGTGCAGTTGTACTACCGAGCTTTGTTGAGCTGAACTCGAGCTTGCTCGAGCCTGGATGCATGCTGGAAGACCAACCCAAACCTGGTTTGAGATTGTATCGAGCTCAAGCCAGCCCAGTAGGCTCACTTAAGCTTGACTTTTTACACCCGCAGGGAGAGTGAGGGGGGTAGCAGCGGCTAGCTGGTGACAACCACTCTCCTCTCTCTCTCTCTCTCACTGGGTGCAGCACGTGGTTGCCGAGATCTGACGAACTGAAAGCTAGCTTAGCTGCTGCCGCTGCTGCCAGCTGAAGTCTGAAGTCCACAAGCAGAGATAACTTCTCCCTGCAACTCCATGATTAACTACAGAAAAAAAAACAAAAAAATATACTATAACTCTTCTCCTCCCTCTTCGTCTACAGTACTCTCTCACTTAGCTGTTGGTAGCAGCCTCGCCCCCCCCAATATCATGCGACTTCTATCCATGTTCCTAGCTGCAACCATTTCCATTAAAAAAACTGGACTTGTAACTAACTATGGGTGATTAGTATAAGCTAATAGCAATTCATCCTTAACATCAGCACCTATGACTCTTTAGTTTCCGCATGACAGCACAATCACCTCATTTACAACATAGTATTACAGCTCTACAAGTAACACAACATTGTGGAGTTAGCTAGCAAAGCTTGCATGCCATGAAGAAATTATTGTCCTGCTACTAACTAACTATCATATCTCTTGGATCTTGATACATAGCTCTAAAGTCTAAACACATGCACGATGCTACAAATAATAGCTATTAATCACTAACCTATGTAGCATGCACTCACACTAATCACTAATGCAATGTGCCCCCACCATGCATGTGCACTCACGCCACAATATATACCTCCAACTCCACCTACACTTGTAGCCAATACATACATAGTAGTACTACATGTGTTATACAGCAAGCTAGCGGTAGCCTAGATAGCTAGCTAGGAGGAGTGCCAAGAAGCGCGCAAGAGAATGGCGCAGTTGCCGCCGAGGGCGCCGAGCGCGGCGGCGCAGGACTGGTCAGCGGCGGGCGAGTTCCTCGGGTTCGCGGCGGCGAGGCGTGGCGCGCACCGCCGCTCGGCCAGCGACTCAGCGGCGTTCCTGGAGGTCGTGCCGATGGACGACGTCATCGGCGGGGACGAGTTCGACCGGCTCGACGACGAGCAGCTCATGTCCATGTTCTCCGACGTCGAGGCGCCTGCCGTGTCCGACGGCGGGGGCGAGAGGGCGGGGGAGGCGCAGCTCATGGACATGGGGGAGGCGGAGGAGGGGATGGTGGCGACTTCGCCGGCCGGCGTTCGCTCAATGGCGGCGCCGGGGGCCGCGGACGGCTTTGCTGACCCCAAGAGGGTTAAAAGGTCAGCTGCATCGTAGTCTTGATTCTAGTACAATTAATTAATTTCTTTTTTCATTTACCAGGTTAAAACAGTATAAACACAATTAAAATTTGAGTTTTAACATGCCAGAAGAATTTTCACGGTAATTTTCAGAACTTTTGGAAATGCTGCAACTACGTAACTTTTTTTTAACCGTATCTCTAGAGCCAATAATTGTTTACTATGTTCCCAGTGAATCAGTAATTTGGTTGTTCATGAGTAATTGAGTAGCTGTTCAGATTAATAACCATAAAGTTACTACACAGTAACAGTTAAGTCGATTTTCACTGGGAAATTACATAAAAAATTTCTAAATGCCATGAGTAAATGCCTCCTAAGTACAATTCCTACAGTGATTAGAGTGCACAGTAAATTTAGAGTACAATATTGGTCACCTGTAATTGGGGTTTCTGAAACATTTAGGTGTTTGGACCTCTCTAAACTTAGTTAACAATGTTCAGGTCTGAATTTAACTCGAATATACATAAGAACTGACCAGATGCACATTCTTCCTTGTCAATTTTATTTACTGAAATGTTCACACTATATGCATAAGTTACTTGAAATGTACAAAACACCGCGAATTGAAGTGTCAAGTGGTGATGATTTAGCTGCAATTTCGTTAGTTTGGTGTTTTTGTTTCAGGATATTGGCAAACAGGAAATCAGCGCAGCGGTCAAGAGTTAGGAAGTTGCAGTACACCTCTGAGCTTGAACGCAGTGTCACCACTCTCCAGGTGATCACTTCAATTCTCTCACACACATGACACACCACAGACGAAAAACTTAAAGAAAAACAACTAAAAGAAAAAAAATTAGACTATATACATTGAGTACTTCTTCACTTGATAAGTTCTCAAAATTATGTCTTGATCTAGTTATGGCCAAAATCAATTGTTCTCCATTTTTTCAAATGGTTTGGTAGTTCGGTTTCACTATTACTTGAGGCATTTCAGATACGAAAAAGGAAACCTATCTGGTTACATTTGAGACCCCTTCTCTTGTTTGATTGGTCGTTGCTTACTGCAGATGGAAGTGTCAGCGCTGTCCCCTCGCGTGGCCTTCCTGGATCACCAGCGGTCACTGCTCACCGTCGGCAACAGTCATCTCAAGCAAAGAATTGCCGCCCTTGCACAAGATAAGATCTTCAAAGATGGTATTAAATCTTTGTCCATCTTGGCTAAGAATTTCTTCGTTTTTCTACGGCTCTCTCTAGATAGGTCTCAAATCCAGGGCTTCTGGACTTTGATATACCATATCCAGTTCCTCGCACCAATCAGCACGCTAAACACTTGAGGTGCTAGTAAAAAGTGGACGATTCTACTCAAACTTCAGATGCTCTTTTGATGCAAAAAAACAATGGAAATGAAACTCATAGTTTAGCTAGCCGTGGGGTGTCTATTGAAACTCATCCCCAAATATGCAATGTAATGCAGCTCATCAAGAGGCACTGAAGAAAGAGATCGAGCGGCTACGCCAACTGTACCACCAGCAGCAGATCAAGGCCACCGGCAGCGGCGACATGGCCGCAGCCGCCTCGATGCAGGCCAAGCAAGAGCTCCTCGCATGCGAGGGAGCTGCAATGCGGTAGCGGTTGATGCGACCAACTTGTGGTGATTTTTTTTTGGCGATTCATCGTGTGGAAGACACAACTGTTAGTAGTTTTGTGCAGCATGATACGTCAGTTGTTTTGTTGTTTCTTTGTATGTGATGTTTACTCACCCTTGCGAAAATTGTGCTGGGATGGGGGAACTGCTGTGGATGTATTGTTTGGACCGTCCTTACATTTGTGCTGGTAAAGGTGTCTCAAGGTGATTGCTTTCTTCAGTTCTACAGTTCTTACAAACTACAGATAGTTGAAACAGATATCGAACACCTTCTCTAGTTTACTCCCAATGCTCTCACACTTCAATGATATTCTGGAGGACATCTTTACATTGTATTGTAAGAGTTCACAATTTCGGCGAAAGTTCGTTTTTTTCGGACCTTTCGTTGCCACCCGAAAGAATTTACTTTCGGCCAAAAAAAATTCGGTGAGTTTGAATTTCCCTGTTCTCTCACGATTTCGGCGGCGGCGCAGCAGGAGCTTCCTCCTCCGACCTCCGAGCGACGCGGCGCGCTTCTCGTCCGGCCTCCCCGCACTGCAAGCCACCAGTCGCTCGTCTCCTCCCCCCTGCTGCCTGCACCCACCGGCTCAAAGCGTTGCGTCCTTGCGGGTGCACGCGGCGCTGCGCATGGCCGGCGCAAGCGGCAGGGGGAGGCGCACGGCTGGCGCAAGCGGCGGCGTGGACGGCTGTGGCAGGGAGGCCGGCAAGGATGTTGGCGTCGGGAGTGGGAGGGGCAACGCCACCTGCAGGAATGTAGGCAGCGTTATGGAGATGGCGGCGCCGGACAGGGTCAGGGAGCAACGGCGGATGCTTCAGCTTCACATACTGCTGCAGTTCCTGGGGAATGCACTATTATTGTCTTGTTACCACAGTAGCAACTCAGGGTTTTGATTAGTGAAGCTAGCATCTTGACTTGATGTAGGAGGAAAACAGGGGCGGATCCAGCGGTGGGGTGGGGGGCTCGAGCACCCTACCGCTACCGAACCCTGGAGCCCCCTGGAGCCTCTCCATAAATTTTTAGCTATGGATGTATGGTGTAGGAGGGGCATAGTGAAGTTATGTCGCTGTATCGTTTTTATTCCGTCCCTCCTAAAATTTTTTCTGGATCCGCCACTGGAGGAAAAGATGAGTTAAACAATGGGAATGCTATGTTTGTTGTGTATTGTTGTCAGTTTGTCACCACAGTAGCAGTTCCCTTGTCAGTTAGCTTGTTACTCTAGTAGTAATTTAGATCAGTGGTGCTATGCTTTTCTTTGTTAGACAATTCCCATTGAAACTTTGTGAGCGAAATGCTTATGTGGAAATGCAGTAAACTTCTGTTTATGTGGGGTTGCTGATGAATTCACAAGCTACTAGTAAGAGAAACTATATATATATATATATATATATATATATATATATATATATATATATATATATATATATATATATATATATATATATATATATATATATATATATATATATATATATATATATATATATATATATATATATATATATATATAAGCGTTTCCATCCTGATATATTATATATGATTGCACTTGCACGCATCTAAAAGTAATCCAAATGCAGAGAGGCCTAGTGCCTATACACCATAGTGCCATATATATATATATAAGAGGCTATATTCTTTTGCCCTTCTAAACAGCAAAACTCAAGTATTTCTTTATTCAGAACAGAACAATAATATTATAGTACCATTGCTACGTAACGCTACATTCTGAAACAGGACTTAATAATTTTCGTTCAAATATTACAATAATTGAAAAAGAAATAGCTTTCCGGTAAGGCTAGCGCGCGAGGTCCCGCGCCAGCACGGCAACCCACCTAGTCGTTAGTTTGGTAATCAGTAGTGTCGCCTGATTTCCTCGTCAGAAAGACGGGATGAAAGGAAAGAAAGGGAAGAGGCGATGGCTGTCAAACAAATGTCCTGTCATCGCGGTGTCATGTTTTCAACCATATTTGATAGCAGTACTTAGAGCAACTCCAACAGTTTGGCATCCGGCTTCCCCATCCTTTAATTTTTGGCAAAACGAGATAAAACCCTCTCCAACAGTTTGGCATCCTCCTTCCCCATCTTTCCCAACTTGCCAAATATCTGCTCTGAGCGCGCAAATATCCGCGTCAAAAATTTCCGTGCATCATGGTTGGGAAGCCGCGCCGCCTCTTCTTCCCGCGCGCGCGAAGTCTGGAAGCAGTCCTTCTCTTCCCGCGCGCGCGAAAATTTTTGACTGCAACCAGTCCTTCTCTTCCCGCGAAGCACTTGGAAGCTGTAACTTGGAAGCTTTTTGACTGCAACTTGGAAGCGAAGTCTGCGCAACCAGTCCTTCTCTTCCCGCGCGCGCGACGACTGGAAGAAGCATCGCGTCCTTCTTCCCTCAGGCGATCAACCAGTCCTTCTTCCCGCGCGCGCGACGCCTGGAAGACGCATCGCGAGTTCGCCATCGACCAGAAGTCTCGCCCCGCCTCTTCTTCCCGCGCTGAAGTGCGAATCTGCGCCGCCCTTCTCTTTCCGTGTGCGCGAGCGGGAAGACGATCGCGTAGGTTCGCCATCAACCATCCTTTCATTTATATTTGTTTATTTGTAGATTCGTCTAAATGATCGATTAGCAATTAGCCGGTTGATGGCGAATGGACCGACGAGAATAGTACATGATCATGTATATTTGTTCATCGCATTTGTCATTCATTTATTCTTATTTATTTGTAGATTCGTCTAAATGGAAGGAGGTGGATTTTATACAAACATGATAACAGGAGATGATGTTGATGTTCTTTGGGTTGGACGACTTCACCTTTCCGATGACGAAAACACTCAGAAACTCATGACCTTCCTTCTCAAGATCAACAAATTGGCGTGCAAGTGCAGCCAAGTGAAGGTGTTGAGGGCCTCGTAGAACAAAGGGATTGGCTAAGAGAACAAAGAATTTTCATGCAAAGGAGGATATAGTTGTATGCTCTGCTTGGTTGAACGTTAGCAAAGATCCTATTAACGGGGCCAATCAATCTCGTTCCAAGTTTTGGAGTAGAGTTCATGCTTACTTTGAGGCAAACAAGACAACTACAGCTATCGAGCAGAGTTCAATTATGCATAGGTGGCTTGCTATTCGGATGCAAGTGAACAAGTTTTGCGCATGCTACGAGGCGATTGAGCGTAGGAATCGAAGTGGCAAAACTATCCAGGACAAGGTTTGTTTTGCACGTTTTTTTTCTTTTATTTGGTTCATTTGAAATTATATATATATTGACATTTTTACATGTACAGATTTCGGACGCGCTTGAGATGTACAAGGAATTGGACAAGGACAAGAAGTCATTTACTCTTATACCTTGTTGGAACAAATTGAAGGAAGAAGACAAGTGGAAAGCCAAGAGGGTGGAACTGGCCGAGCAAGAGAAGCTAGCAGGCAAGAGAAAACAGAAGGTTAACTTGGACTCGACACCATCGAATGGAGAAGCAACAAACACTGAAGATGTCATAGAGATTGCAACTCCAGAATCCGAAGAAAGGAAAAGGCCACAGGTGTGAAGAAGGCAAAAGAAGCTCTAAAGCGAGGAGGTGCGAAGCTTGCATGGAAGCTTTGGACAAAATGTGGGCAAAGAAGGAGGCGTTTGACTTGGAGAGAGAAGAAGAAAGAGGAGAGTTTCGATTTCACATGAGCTAGAGAAGAAACGTCTGTTATTAGAAGAAAAAAGTCAAGCGGATTTGATCAAAGAGGAAAAAGAAATAATGTTAATGGACATGAGCTCCTCACCCCGCTGCAAGAGCAGTACTACGAGATGATGCAATGCAGAAGATTATCACTCGGCGTATGGGAAATTAAATTTAGATCATGTCATTTGCTTTCAATAATCTGTAAACATTAGTTTATTTTATGATTCGAGAACCTTTGCTTTTGTTTGTGATTCGAGAACCTTTGCTTCCATTATCATATATTTTATTTTATTCCACATGCATGGAACTGCACATGTTCTTGGTGGCGGAAAACGAGATCGTGCATATTTGCAGATCATGTTCTTGTGTGCGACTCAAAAATGTGGACGTGCATGCTACTGAACAAATTAAAATGAACCGATTACACTTGAGTGAAAATATAAACTGATTCTAACGATTAAATGAAAATACTATGTACCTAATATAAATCGGATGATGGTTCCATAGGTGCTCGATGAGGTCTTCTTTCAATGGACATGTGTTGCCGGGTCTCTCGATCTTTTATGAGCATCAATAAATTCATCAAGTGTTCGAGTAGCTTCGCCACGGAAGGTTCCACATTTGCACCACCATAATCGAACCTTTCAAGAGGGTCGACGATTTTTCATCTTCAACAATCATATTGTGCATGATGACACAAGCCCTCATGATCAAACCAAGTGTCTTTGTGTCCCACAGCGAGCCGGTCCTCGAATAATGGCGAACCTACATTGCGAACCCCAAAAGCTCTTTCGACATCCTTCCTCGCTTCTTGTGCTTTGGCAAAATATTTGTTCTTGTTCCCATAGGTAGAGAGATTGACTTGACTAAAGTTGCCCACGAGGTATATACCATCTGCTAGATAATAACCCATGGTGTAATCGTGGCCATTAATGGTGTAGTTCACCTCCGGAGCTCTACCCTCTGCCAGTTTGCAAATAACGGAGACCGTGCGGGACATTGATGTCATTATGAGACCCGTGCATTCCAAAAAGGCATGCCATATCCAAAGGTCATTCAAGCAATCGCTTCTAAAATGATAGTGGGCTTCTCCACATGACCCTTGTATCGACCATGAGATTAAAGACGGACAATTCTTCCACACCCAATGCATACGATCGATGGACCCTAACATTCCGGAAAACCATTTTCTCACCGAGTGCGATGGCGTCGTGTATGCGCTTTGATCGGGATGTCTCGGTACTCATCTTCAAAATATCAACAAGCGCAGCAACGAACCTACGAAGGCTCTCAAGTGCGAGACTTTCACCAATGCGAACATACTCATCTCAGTAGCATCACCGGTACCCCATATGTGAGCATACGAAATGCGCGGTGACTTTTGCAAGCAACTTAATCCAAGTACATTGGCGCATTTCTTTTTGCACAAAGTAATCATCGTGTGACTCAACAAGATTCATTATGCGCATTTAAAAGGTCCCTACTCATCCTGCACGAACAAAATAAACAAAATTTTAACAACACATATTATAATTAATTGCATAGTACGGGGCTAATCAAAGGTGAATGAACACCAACCTCCGACGGAATAAATGTGGACCGCACGTCGGATTATCCGCTAAATAATCTTGAAACATTTTTTCATGGCCACCTTCTCTATCTCGATAAATAACAACATGGCCGGGACAGAACCACCATGTCTTCGTTTATGACCAAACGTTTGTACAATTCGAGCGGTGTGATGATGAAATAATCATCGTCATCCAAAATGAATCGTCATCCAATTGTCTTTGAAGATATGATTTGTAAGCACTCATGACGTCGACTAACCTGCTGCGAAAAAGAGTAGTACTGTCTCGATCCGGTGAAGACACCGTCTCTCTCCTCTAGCTTCCCTTGCTAGCAACGTTGAAGACAAGCTCACGACGTAGAAAACTCAATGAACTTGACCATAAAAGACAATCTCGCGACGTTGAAGACAAGCTCACGCGACGTGACAACGTTGTCGCTCTAGTCTGATTTTCTAATGTTTGTATTGCTTTAAATAGAAGACAAACAAGACTATAAACGGAGTACAACGCTGCGTCCGAGACCCAAAGCGCTACAAACCGAAACGGAGACAAACGGCACGCGCGGCGGTGTTCAGCGGTAGCGCCGCGTGTACTTTCGCGAAAAGGATTTTGCGCGAAAAAACAACACGATGGTACAAACCAAACGGAAAGCAAACGAAGCATGCGGCGGCGTTTCAGCGGTAGCGCCACAGCGACGCTTTCCGCGAAAGGATTTTGCGCGAAAAAAAACACGATGGTTAGACCAATTTTAATTTTTGGCAAGTGAATTATGGCAAACTATTGGAGATGGGCTTCTTTTTTTCTCCCCATATTATTTTGGTAGTTGGTAAACAACAATATATGGGAAACAAAAAATACCAAACTGTTGGAGTTGCTCTTACTAGCAGATCTTTCCTCGCGCGAGTGACGGCCGAGAGAGACGTGGCAAAACGACGGCGGATCACGCGCAGGCGGCGGCCGTGGCGAAGCCCGAGCTCTTCAGACGTCGAACGCCGAACAGTCGCGCCGCGTCGCCTCCGCGGATCCAGATCGCGCGTGCCTGCCGGCGGAGCCTGCCCAGTCGTGTCAGCCGTCCGATCCGACCCCACCACCGCATCCGCGCCCTCGAATCAAATCAATTGGCTACCCCGTTCCACTTCCGCACCACTCCTCACGCCTCATCGTATTCCGCTTCCCACTTTCGCACCCCTCCCTCCACTCGCGGAGCTCACGATGCCGCCGCCGAGAAGCCTCGTCCTCCTCGCCGTCCTCGTCGGCGCCGTCGCGCCCCTCCTCTCCCATGGCCGCCTCCTCTCCGACGGCCTCCTCCCGGGGAGCGCCAACGACACCGCCACCGTCCCGACGGTGCTCCGCCTCCCGTCGGCCGGGGAGGAGGGGGCCTGCGAGATGACGTACGGGTTCCTGCCCTGCACCGACACGGCGGGGGGCAACCTCTTCCTCGTCCTCGCCTACGGTTTACTCATGTTCAAGGCCGCAACCTGCCTCTCCGCCGGCAGCGAGCTGCTGCTCGAGATCGTCGGCCCCGGGATCGTCGGCGGCCTCTTCCTCCCAATCCTCGGCGCGCTCCCCGACGCCATGCTCATCCTCGGTCGGTTCCCTGCCCTCCCTTCCTCCTCCTCTCCTTTGTTTGATCGTGATGATCCGTCGCCTTTGCATCCGTATCATAATTGGTGAGATCCGCACCGACGGTGATCACTCTTCTTGGTTTTCGGATCGGTTGACCGTTGGTGCTTCGATGACTGGTTTATTGAGTGATTTGACTATCAAGTCAAATGGTTTGATGACTGATGCGTGATCTGACCATGCTAATCCAAGATTGTGTATTTACGTACGATTTCTCGCGGTAGTTGGTAATTGAGTAGTTGAACCATAACAGAAAACACAAGAGTAGTTAAGCTTTTGATAACCTTGTGCTTTTAATGATACAAAGGTCATCTTTGGACTGGTTCGAGGGGAAAAGTTAACCGTGTGCTTGAATTGATTAAGAGGGTGAAGTAACTATTGAAATTTAGTCGTGCAGCAGAAGCTTTCGTGGTGTGTTTATTTTTTGTTGCAGAAAATGGTGTTATACCGCAACAGTGAAATGAGTAGAACTTGGTAGGTAGTTAGTACTACTTTGGAAGCTGAGCATTACCATGGCTTGCATATAACATTATGGATCAATTGCACCTCCCTTGATGTGTCATAAAATTCCAAAATGGTACCAATGCAATACTCTACTAACTGATTTAATCCTTTTCTTGTTTTCCGGCTGATTTAAGCTTGCATACAGTGCCTGTTTTAGATCATAATACCATATGTTTTTTTCCCACCCTTTAACACAGACTTGAGTTGCCTGTACATGCAAAACACTTATTGTGTGGCTTTTTGCATTTCAGTTTCTGGGCTCTCTGGCACTAAAGAGGTTGCTCAAAGTCAGGTTTTGATCGGAATGGGCCTGCTCGCAGGGTCAACGGTCATGCTTTTAACCATACTCTGGGGATCTTGTGTTGTTGTTGGCAAGTGCGATCTGTCAGAGAATTCAACTGCAATTGATTCCCAAGATACGAAAGGCTTCAGTCTTTTTGGTATGACAGATATTCACTGTCTTCTTTCTCATTTTCTTTTTTGTTGTTGATATTGTTCCATCATGGATCTAAATTTATGGAACACGTTTTAGCTGAACATGGAAACCAAATTTAATCACCAAAAACCAAGGCCAGTCTGGGGTCTTACCTAGGAAAATGGCATTAAGTTCAGTTGACACCTGGACTTACAAACAAATTATTGTAGAGATCTTACCTGCTGATACCTTGATATACTTAACTTTCCAGAATGTGATGCCCCATGTCACTCGACAAATTTAGATAGGGCCCGTTGGTCTTCAGTTTGGATTCAAGGGTTTTGGAGAGATAATAAGCTTCATGAAACCTAAGGCATTTGTTGAGTCATGCAGGCTAAATTTTTTTGCTTTTCTCAATCTGTTCTATCTGTACTAGAAATATGAAGTTTCTACATGATATCAGCATTATGGCTGTTGGATGTTGTCTTTTTTTTTAGCATGATCTAGTTTGCATGGTTTATACTGGTAGAAATATGATGCATTATATTTTTCTAATATTTTGCTAAATATCATCTCTATTGTTGCAGGCTCTGGTGTTTCAACTGATTTGCAAACCAGCTATGCAGCAAGAATCATGGCGATATCAGTTCTGCCCTTTATTATTGTTCAGATACCAAAAATTTTTAAGCTCCATTCTGGCCATCGTTTATCAGTCCTGCTTGGGCTTATTGTTGCAGCTCTGCTTGTGCTTGCTTATTGCCTATATCAGGTATTGTACATTTGTACTGACCTCAGGGGAAAATGGACTCTACATCTTGCCACCTTCTGCTTTTAATCAACATTTCCCTGTATTATTATTTCCTCTGTAATTTTGTCTGAAAAGATTAGCAATGCTCTTGGATCAAAGATACTTTATGAAATCTTGGATATCATGAATTTGAACCAGAAGAAATGTTGCCTCTCTACCATCCAAAATCATCTGATTTTTCACTAGACACTTCCATTTGGTCAGCATCTGAAATCTGGTGGTTCATGTCTGTAGTGTTCATTTACGGGTTGCTGATTTTCCTAGGGACAATTGTACACTACTTTATGTTGATTATAATCATATTTTAATCAACCTTTCTCCATTAAACAACACTTGTATCTTTCACAAATAGATCTTTCAGCCATGGATCCAGAGGAGAAGGTTAGAGTATGCAAGATTAAAGCATGTAATGTCTGGACTTCTGAGACATGCCCAGATGCATGCTTTTGGTCGCCTTCTTCATGATGATGGAACACCAAATGAACCTGTGATAAAGAAGTATGCCTCCAGCCCTCACCACATCTTTTAGCTGTATTTAACAAAAAGTTGCTCTTTTAAATGAGGCCAATTAAAAATGGCAGGTTATTTCACAAGATCGATCTGGACAATGATGGAAAGATAGAACGTGGCGAACTACAAGCTTTCATCATTGGTGTAAAGTTTGAAGATATTGACTTGGATAGTAACCTAGCTGTAGATCAAGTCATGGCTGACTTCGATACATCACAGAATTCTTGCATTGAAGAGGGGGAGTTTGTTAATGGAATCTTGAGATGGCTGGAAGAAGCTAAACATGCTGTTATTCCTTCTGGTGTCTACTCAAAAAAGTTTATGCATGATTTTCATATGGTAAGTTTTTTTAATCACATGTTTGTGGAGTTATTTTATCCACAAAAGATAAACTGCAACATCCTTCAATTTTGCAGAGGACAAGGGATGAACATAATCTACTGCTTGACAAGGATGACGAGGATGGTGAAGCTATTGAAAATCCAACCTGGACCTGCTTTAAGGCCATTTTACTTTTGCTTCTGGGAACTGCAATGGCAGCAGCATTTGCAGACCCACTTGTTGATGCTGTGCACAATTTTTCAAGTGCTACAAGTATACCTTCTTTTTTCATTTCCTTCATTGCGATGCCCTTGGCTACTAATTCTAGTGAGGCTGTCTCAGCAATAATATTTGCTAGCCGAAAGAAGCAGCGTACTTTGTCACTAACATTCTCTGAGGTATGTCTATTGGATACCTTACGTTTATTTTTGACTATACCATCATTGTGACTGATTTCTTAGTGTCAAACTTTTTTTCCTTTTCCTTTTAAACTTGCTTGTATTTGGTTCTCCTATATTGTTAACCTAGCTATTTGATCTATTTGGTAACCTTACATAATGCAAGGTACATTATGGAATAATTTAAATTAGTTTTTTTTCAAGAAGTTAAGTTTTTACAGACAGCAGACTTAGGAGGCCATGGGTATTTTTAAGGTATTAACATAAAATGACAGCATGGATAGTACATCATAGTATCATACCGAATACCTTAGGAGTTTCCAGAATTGCAAAGTTTGGCCCTAGGACTGAACCGTCTTTTCTTTTACTTAATGTTCAACTACTAAAATAGCTTGTTAAGAGCCATTTCACAATTTCTTGCTGTTTGATGTCCGTTCTTTATGTGGCTCTTGCACACAGTGCCTTGTGGTAGAGTAGTATAATACTTCGCTTGCAACTCAAATTATGCAGCCGTCTCTGCAGTCATCAGAAGTGTCAAAAAAGAATTCCATGTGATGCCATATTTTTTAACTGCAGATCTATGGTGGAGTGACCATGAACAACACACTCTGCTTGGCAGTGTTCTTGGCTCTTGTTTATCTGAGGGACTTAACGTGGGATTTCTCGTCGGAGGTCCTTATCATTCTCCTCGTGTGCTTCATAATGGGCCTCTTTACCAGCTTCCGGACCAAGTTCCCGCTCTGGACATGCTTCGTGGCCTATCTTCTGTACCCATTATCACTGATCATGGTCTACACCCTGGATTTCAAGTTTGGCTGGTCGTAGGTCTGCAACCTGGATACGTCTGATATATAGAGGAGAGCAGTATAAGCATGAACCACTCATCAGCTTCTTGTAAATCTCATCTATTACCTGGGATGGATGCAGGCTACAGCTTTACATATTGCATATTGTGGACAGTCACTAATAAGCTGAGAGAACTCCGATGTTATCGCTGAAAACATGGCATAATTTTGAAACACCCAGACCATGCGGCTCCTTTGATCTATAAGATGAACCCTATACTTATATTTCCAATTCCAATATCTTTTCACATAGGAGTGTTGTAACGTCGTGGTTTTCAGTGCCTTTTGAAGTTTTTAAAAATACAATTAACCATTTGGATTTTCTTAAATTAATTAAAACACTCGAATTTTTTAGAAATTAAAAAGATTTAATGTGAATAAAGTAAATGTCAATTAAATCAAAATCTGTTTTTGTTGGGTTCTTATGTTGCAAGGAATTTTTATATTTTCTTGAATTTTCTAGATTTATTTGCTATTATCTAGAGCTCAATTTCCTTTTTCTTATTTCCTGAAATTCAGAATTCTCTGAAAATCAGAAAAATCTCTGGGTTGAATCTCCTTCTCTTGGTCCACCATCTTTCTTTCGGTCCAATCCAGTCGCCTCAGCCTAGTTGCCTCGCCTCGGCCCATCCTCTCCCACGTTGTTGTTGATATAGTTGTCCCACCTGCCAGCCCATCCCGCCTCATCTCTCACTCATCGCCTAGTGGATTAACCTTGTAGTTCGCTCATCTCCGAACGGGACTTGATTGTGCCACCATTTCCACATGGGACTCTTTGCCTTGGTGTGCGCACCACAACCATCTCGCTTTAAATAGCGCCATCGAGCCCCCCAGAACTCATCCCTGAGCGCCCTTGACCTTGCTTCGCTCCTCTTCCTTGCGTTGTCATTGATTTCGCTGTGATTTCGCTAAATTGGATCCTGCCATGCAGTCGGTGTCAACGTGGATTGCACCTCAGCTTCCTGATCTGATGCAACAACCATGCAGCACCACGCTAGCCCCAAACCGCCACCTCATCCCACGGTAAAGCAATGCCACATCATTGCCACATCAGAGCCACCTCAGCTCATCTATCCCACGTGTTTGCCACGTCGCTTGCCACATCAACCCTAGCTCATAACTGGTGCACTGAGTCCACCGTAAACTAGCATTGTTTCATGAACTTGGTCCATGGATCGAGGTCCCACCTATCAGCCATAGATTTTCTCTTCCTAGTATTTTCTCAACCAATCAATCTTCGGAGATCTCATTCTCCTCCATCCGAACTTCGATTGACCCGATTGTTATTCCTAAATTCATCTAAAATTGAGCTCTATCTTTTGGTTCTAGTTTTTTGTTTTTAGGTTTTACTTGAACTTATTTGTATTTTGTTCGCTTTCTCTCTCGTTAGATAATGTCTTCAAAGGAGCATAAGCAGGATTTTGAAGACTAAGAATTGGTAACTGAGCAAAACCAAGACAAGTCATGACCTTTGATCATATTGAACATATTATTTTAAATCTAAGTATTATTATTATGTTTTAAATTATTATGCAATGCTAATTTGTTACAAAACTTTGTACTTGGTAGTTATCAACCAATTTTGATTAAATCTGTCCTTGATAATTTGAGTGCTATGATTTTGTTATCACCATAGGATGTGTAACTATCTAGTGATGCAATATTAGTATCCACTTGGCTTGTACGTCTAGTATGCTTAGCTATATTTATGGTATCTTGGGCTCACCATAGGATGGGTAACTATCTAATGATGTAATATTACTATTATTTGGATTATACATCTAGTATGCTTAGCCATGCTTATTGGCACGTTGGACTCACCATCATAAATTGATCAGTTAATTAATTTTGATTTAATGAGATATTGAATCATGGTTGTAACCATAGTTATAAAATTTGTGTACCATGATATATGTATTGCCATTAGTATTGGTTAAATAAAATGGTTTTCACTTGACGAGTGATCGTGTAGTAAAAGGGGTGCATTTTGCACATTGGGATGTGGATGTCTTGTCTGGTTATTGTTTAAGGACTTAAATTTGTGTGTCATTAATCTTAGTCTTACCGTGTAACCACATGTCCAGTGTGAAATGGACCTGGATAATTAATTTATGATGTTTCAACTTTCGTTTCATCATTGAGATGAGTGTAGGTGTAGTCGAAGCCATTGACTTACATTGGTGCAAGAAGGGGCTTTTTTCGACTAGTTCAAAGCCTACTCGGTAGTGAAACCTTAGTGAACAGAACTAGGTTGAGATTAAACATTGCAAAGTCCTTATCGTAGTCTCTCTGCTACACACCAAAAGAAGTGTGTTAATCTAGTGGCAACATGAGGTAAACATGTCTTGTGGGTAAAGTTATGCAAGCTCTGCAGAGTGTAAAGCTATTTGAATAGTTGTATCCTCGGTTATGGATAATGCTTGGTGATTTCACATGAGAGCTAGAATTTCATAAAACCTTGGTCGGTTTGGATGGGAAGTGAATGGTTAAGTTCACCTATGGTTTACTCAATTCCTTTGACCTGTTTACTTATTACTCACTTTCAAAGTGTACTTTCTATCTATTTATTGTATTTACTCTAAATTATTGCTTTCTGCAAAATAACCATTCACTACTACAAAAAGCTTAATACTAGATGCCACATCACATATGATTACCCAAAACCGTTAATATTAAATACAATCACGGACGATTTTAGTTTAGAGATCGTTTGTGTTGCTGCGAGCGCTTTTGTAAATATGTAGTATCATAGACGGTTCATGGTGAAAACCATCTGTGAAGTACCAAATATCACATATGGTTTTTTTATTTGAACTGTCTGTGATACTTCACAGATGATTTATATTACAAACCGTATGTGATAATTAACTTATCATAGATGGTTTGTGTTAAAAACCATATGTGATAATTCTACTATATTAATTGTGCATAGACCCGTTGACCCTCTGTTTTGAATTCCAAATCTAGGCTGTAGCTTTGAGTTGGAGGTAGGGCTTTGATGCCATTTGGTGAAAGAAGACTATTTGGAAAGAATGATTGTAGATCCATTAAGTTTTTAACTACCTATGTTAGTAATTTGTTCCTAATTGCATTATAATTTAGATCTAGATTTTGGTAAAAGGAGAATTGAAAATGGTTTTGATCTAGCTAGCTTGATCTAGAGAGAAGATTATTTATATCTAGCATGGTTTAGGGTTTAGTTAGTTCATAGTCTATTTATACTAAATTTAATTTAATTAATTATTCTTGCTACATATAGCTACTTTAGATCATATATATCTAATATACTAATTAATTAATTCAATATTTAATACTAAATTATTGTATGCATAATGTAAAACTGAAATTGGATGTACGCTGGGAACTGTGTGAGTGAAGAGTACATTAATAGCATGCCTGCTTTTACAAGAGTTGTCGAGGAGGATATGTTGAATAAGGGGGCGGAATATATGTACAGTCCATGCATTGACTGCGAGAATCTAAAGATGTTTAAGAACCAAGCGCAGATTAAATTGCACTTGATTCGAAGGGGTTTCAAAAAGGGGTATGCATGTTGGACTAGTCATTGTGAAGAGCAGATTACACGAAGGTAGTAATAATGACATCGCCGATGAATACAATGATATGCTGTCGGATGATGTCAATTGTCCAATTCGGATAGTGTCGGAACCCGGAGCAACGACTCCTGGATCCTCTGTGTAAATCGCACTAGTCCAGGATCAGCTAGTGCACACAGCGTACAACAAAGATACATATCAACCATAATGACATTTATTAACCGAATATGGGCATGAATGCCAAAGTTTACATCAACGGCACATAAGCCCCAAGTGGTAGTACGATTAGGGCTTTGCAACAGTAGCTCACAGACCGGTCCTTAATCTGACTTAGGCCTAACCACAAACCCCCGTGCACGACAATCAACCGCTGCGGCTCCAACCAACAGGGCATGCTTGCACCCACCACTCTAACCAAATGCCTAAGTCTAAACCAGGTTTATATTTTATTTTCAAAATATTTCATAAACCTCCTTGACTCACCAAAGTCAAGAGTTCATATCATTTTATGTAGAAAGGGTCATCATTTTATGTTAAAAGGTATCCCAAAAACAAATAATATAACTAAGTAGTCCAAGCATTTGATATAAAATCTCTCTAGCCAATACTAGTGTACTAACTAGAGTTTGATCTAGGGTGACAAGATCTCAGGGGAATTCAATGTCAAAGGGGGTAATAACAAGTAGGCAATAACTAAATTTAAAACTGAATTGAAATACGTTGAATAAAAATATGCATGCACAATAATTTAAAACAACATAGTTTATTTTGAAAACTGGGATCAACATGATCAAGGAGGGTGACTTGCCTTGCTCTTCAAATTTGCACAAATCTTCGTCGAACAAACCTCCCGAATCGTCGAAGTCTACACGTGAAAATAACCCACCAAATTCAAATAAACTCAAATTAAATTCAAATTGACTTCAAATATTTGAATTGAGGCTAGAAATGGATAGAGGGGAATTTTTGATGAATTTAGAAATTTGAATGGGCCAAATCGGAGTTAGGACGAAGGAGAACGGGCTCCGGGAAGATTAAATTCAGAGAAAATGGAATAAAAGGAATTTCTGGGATTATTCTTGTAAAGGAAATTGGGAATTATGACGTCAGCACCAATTTCAATTTCGGCCAAATTAATTTTCTACGGGAAAACCTGAGTTTCTGCGCCAGCATGACGTCAGCCCAAGGGGGGCCGACTGACCGGTGGGGCCTTGGTCCATGGACCAAGTCCACAAGAGGGTGGTGGGCGGCGTGGCGGGCGATTGGCGGCGACGGGCGGCTTGCGCGCAGTCGCGCCGGCGTGGCGGCCTCGCGAGCCATGGGTGGCCGAGTGGCGCGGTCACCGGCGGCACACGGGGTCCCAGTCGCCGCGGCGGCGGCCACGCGGAGGACGCGGCGAGGCGGGAAAGGAAAGTGGGGCACGCGGGGAGCATGCCTGTACCTCCAGCGAAGCTCGGCGGTGACGGAGGTGGCCGGCGACGAGGAGGAGGCGACGGAGGCGTTCGGGTACCGGCGGGCGGGGCTCTCTAACGGCGCTTGGGCACGGGGAAGAGGCGGAGGAGACTCGGCGTGATGCGGCGGAGCTCGGGGTGGCCTCGGCGAAGCTCGGGCGGCTCTCCTTCACCGGCGATTCCTCGCCGGAGGAGAAAGCGGCGCGGCGGAGCGGAAGCGCACGGTGGGGGAGCTCTCGGGCACCGGAGGGTGCAAATGGGAGGTGGAGCGAGGTGGAGTGGGAGAGGACGGTGCTCGGGGGTGGCTTTTATAGGGCCGAGGGGGTGGAGGCGCGGCGGGATTCCTCGCCGGAGAAAGCGGGGAGGTGGGCGGCGGTTAACTGCAGATAGGGTCCAGGCGGGTGGGGGAAGTGGGCGACATGCACGGAAAACGGGGGAGAGGTGGGCGCGGGCTTGCGGCGCACGAAGGGAGAGGCGGCGTGCGGAAGAGATAAGGGGGAGGAGGCCGGTTAGGGCGGAGCCGGCCAATGGCCATGGCGGCGGCGCGAGGTAGGGGACGGGCCCGACGGGTGGGGTCGGCCCGTCAGTGGAGAAGGGGAGAGAGGGGGCACGGACGGGTGAGATCGCGAGGCGGGTGATCGGACGGCGGCGGATGAGTGCGGGGTTTAAGTGGAAGGGAGCGGCCGAGATCGCACGAGCGGAGATGAACGGGCGGCCAGGATGGGGGCGGGGGTTAAGTGGGCGAGGGGTGGTCGAGATGGGCCGGGGCGGCGTGGCGCTGAGCTTGTGAGAGGAGAAGATGAGTTGATACATCATGTAATCTCCGCCGCACACGTGGCCGCTATCAGCTAATTCCAAGAGCAAATTGATTGAATCACAAGAATCACATTTCTCTCCTTCCTGCGTTCATATTTTTCCTGTTCTTAAAAATCTAGGGTTTGGTGATGTTTTCATTTTCTCCTCTAAAGTTGGTGCACTGAGATGAGCATTTGAGTCCTAAGACTATTGCTTAGATAATATCTTAATTTCATGGTCAAAGGATCAAAGTTTAGAGGGCAATTGGAATTTTGGTGCTGCTCTCTGTATTTTATCAGGTGTTGGCTTAAATCTCCATTTCATGTTCAATTGGTGAATCCTTTTGATTCCTAAGGTCTTATGGGTATTTAGTTTATGCTCTTGATGTTTTTGCTATGTAATCCGAGGAGAAGAGAAGGTTTTCTAGGTGAGAAGTAATTTCTCTAAGTCAAATTGATTGAATCACAAGCAAGCCTCTAGGGTTTGGTGATGTTTTGTAATTTTAGAGCTTCTAAGACTATTGCTTAGATAATATCTTAATTTCATGGTCGCTTCTACTCTGGCTTAAATCTCCATTTCATGTTCAATTGGTGAATCCTTTTGTCCTAAGGTCTTATGGGTATTTAACTTGATGTTTTTGCACGAGGAGAGAGAAGGTAATTTCT